>OX421886.1:7086497-9525497 GCA_949128085.1 Cetonia aurata | reverse complement strand
TGTAGACTGGAGCGCGCCTCAGAATATTAGTCCTCGTGCGTGGCATCATGAATGTAGAATTGTATCTAGAGTTGATACGCGGAACAAGGAACGATAAATGTTCTAGTAGGAACGGACAGTCGATGACATTTGTCATTAATTTACATAAGAAGTTTTTACAGATCGTCTCTCTTCGCTCGCTCAGGGGCACCATTTCAAAGCGCGATAGCATGGAATCCTGGGATGTGCCCCTATCCGGATAAATACCATCACTCTTGAATGATATAAATTTCAAGAATCTGCGGTGAATTTTTTCTAAGGCTAGTATATCGCATGTGTATAAAGGGTACCATATCAGGGCTGCGTACTCAACTTTGCTTACAACATATGCAAAGTATAATGATTTAATTAAAGCTATGTCCTTAAAGTACTTTGCAATGCGCATTATAAACCCCAAGGTTTTGTAGGCCTCAGTACAGACGGCAGAAATGTGGGGCTTGAACGTCATCCCTGAATCAAATAACACACCAAGATCTCGAACATCGGTTTTGCGTTTTATAGGGCTACCATCAACATAGTACGATGATATATACGGTACGCGTGAACGAGTATAACTAACGACGCAACACTTATCAACATTCAGTTTCAATGCAGATCTTTTGCACCACTCCGTAAATATGTCCAAATTATGTTGAAGTTTGTTGATATCAGTAGACTTTGAGATTTCCAAGTAGATTTTTATGTCATCAGCATATGCAAGAATGGGACCCTCTATCTGCAGAAGTAGATCATTAATATACAGTACAAACAAGAGTGGGCCCAGGTTAGACCCCTGCGGGACACCAGCTGCCAAGATATACTCATCAGAGCGATACCCATTGTAAATCACGTAGCATTTCCGCTCAGTTAGATAAGATCGTATTAGTTCCAAGGCAGATGGGGCAAAACCAAACGCATCCAATTTGCGGATCAAAATGTCATGGTTAATCAGATCAAATGCCTTGGAGAGATCTGTATAAATTACATCCATCTGCCCGCATCTATCTAGTACTTCACTGATCTGTTGAGATATTACGGCTAAGTTAGTAACTGTTGACCGACCTGATATAAAGCCATGCTGATTGGTTGAGAGAAGTGCATGAGTACTGTTATAAATACTAGTATAAAAAACCTTCTCACATATCTTCGCAAAGTTACTTACAATAGATATCGGTCTATAGTTAGACAGCGATGTACTGTCGCCCTTTTTATGCACTGGTACAATTCTCACTATTTTCCATTTATTAGGAAACGTATTGGTCGCAATAGAAAGGTTGATAATTATGTGTAGCGGGTATGCAAACACATACCTACAGTCTCGGACGAGGAAGCTTGGCAATAAGTCATCACCCGCTGTCAGTTTATTAGGTAACATAGCCATTAATTCAAGTAACTTATCTTCAGTTATAGATGATATATTGTGTGGAAGAGATACATGACCATAATCAGTAAGCGGAGAGGCTGAGGAATGCACAGGTAAGTTCGAAAACATGTCCGCAAATGCGTTAACTATATCTTTGGGATCCTCAAAATTGTTACCATCATTATCATGTAGTTTAGAAGGTATTCTGGTAGAACGTCGTTTGGCGCGAAGGAAGCTCCACAATTGAGATGGAGACGTCTTGATAGAGCCCTCAATATTATTTAAGTAGCCCATGTAACCATCATGCATTTGTCTTTTGGTAATATTCCGCATTCTTTTGAATTCATTAAGAAAAAATACATTTCTGGTGCTCTTCCATTTGCGGCGATAGTAATCTTTGATTTTAATGTTGGCGATTATTTCAGGTGAAAACCAAGGTGGAAAATCAGTGCTACGCCTAGGTTTGTAAGATACATAAATATTCAAAATTGAGTAAATCACACTATAGAAAGCATCAAGTGCATCATTCACATCAGTATAATCCAACAAGAAGGTCCAGTCACAATTAAATAAATGATTATATAGGGATAAGTAATCGACCCTATTGAAGTTATATCTATAGTTGTTAGCAGATGGAAAGCGCTCCGGACGTGAAGAATGCAATATATCATATGTAATAGCAAGACCAGGATGATAAGGGTCCTCAGGTAAGAGAACACAATCAGAATGAGTTATATTAAAGTTAAAATCAATATTAGAGAAAAATAAATCTAATTTTTTCCCATCAGCATTTACAACGTTACTATGTTGCTGTGCATCAAGTACATTTATGAAATTTAGAAACACTATAGTTTTGTTACAGCACTGCTGAATTGGTGAAGATAAATTAGGAAGGTTAAAATCACCAACAAGAATAAATGATTGATTAAGAAGTAAAGCTTCAAGCGCTGTAGTGAATATTTCTAGATTTTCGGGTGATACATCGGGAGGTACGTAAGCGAGTGCGATGTGAAACGATACATCAGCTATAGAACATTTACAAACTAATAAATCAATCAGAGGGACCAAAGTATTAATGTAACTTGTATCTATGATATGGACAACAATCTGCCGTTGAAAAGCAGCCAATACACCGCCCCCTCTACTTCGATTGACCGCAAGAAAACTTCTGTCTTTTCGTACAACAGTGTAATTGTTCGGAAAAAGTTCATTGTCATATACTGAATCGTTTAACCACGTTTCTGTTATTAAAATAATATCAGCAGAACAGTTAGTCAAGTTAGTATAGAAAGTGTGCGTTTTAGTGTTTAAACCTCTAACATTTTGATAGTAAATCTCAAATGGAATGATTAGCCTGTTGGGTACATTTAGTTTTCCGGATTAACACTAATGATAGTTGGAATACCGTTACGATATTTGATTTTTAAGTTAGGTTCACCTTTAGCTGTTCGAGTGCCAAGTTCAGATCTAACTGCCTTAAATAATGCAATTTGTTTTGGGGTGCGATCAGATGACATAGACAAATGAGCGAATTGGGGATCCCTCTTAATATCTTTAGCCTTACGTAAAACCTTGAAGACATCCTCACTTGTGGAGAGGCGCACTCGAATTGGTCGAGCTCGTAGTTGTTTGGTGGCATCATATTTTCCTAGTCTAATTGGTTTTATTTGCTCAACGTTTACTCCCGTTCGAATCAACAAATTCTGAACAGTCACAGTATCATTTTGATTATATTAATAGATACTTCTCTGGTAAATCTGCCTTCATCAGTCCACTGATGCTACTCAAAAAAAATATCTTCAATGTCCTCATGCAATAGAAATCGCGAAAATTGTATCCGTCGGGCGTAATCTCCTCTTTCTAAATCTTGCAGTGGCGTATAGTGAACGGAATGCTTTTTTTCCGAGCGTAATACAGATCAAACCTTCCATCCTGATACATTAGAGTCTGCGGGTATACCTTTAATGATAGCAGTGGGATTATCTTGAACAGCGGTTAACATAGCTTCATCGATCTCTACATTATGTGGTCGAACGCGAATTCCGGGTTCCCGGTGATGAACGCAATCAGTTTCACGCATACGTCGATACGTATTACTAAAAACTTGGTGGTTGGGTGATCTTTTCCTTGGATATGATCGTCCATAGAGTCGCAGTGCTTCCAGCGCAACGGTATTTGCCCGACAATAAATTACGAGTATGTCGGTATATTCTTCGTTGCTATAACTTGCCATAACGAGTAGAATAAGAGAAATAACGAGAGTAAAGCAAATAATAACAATGTAACGTAATAATAAGAACAATGGCAGAAGAAACTTCAACGCTGCGAATATACTGAATAGCAGAATGACAAGATCTGGCAAAACTAGACAAATGTCAAAAAATTAGATATTGACAGATTAATGATAGGTTACGCAGTTATTTTCGTCTAGGAGAAGAAACATGAGAAAGAGAGAGAAAGTTAATAGTTTATGATGAATTTCCTGGTACTGTTCGAAATTTATTATACAAGCGAAACACTCTTCGAAAGGATATAAAATAAGGAAGTTTTTAAAGTAAAAAAGAAAGAAATCATTACAAACTTGAGAATTATAAATTTTTATGTCGTTAAGTGAAATATCTATGCCCATATTTTTTTCTAAACGATTTCGGGTTTGCATTAATTGTTTCTTATCAAAGAAAGATGCATTAAGCTTCCATAAAAGACAACTTTTAGCGTGATATCACGAAAATACAAAAGTTCTTATTGTATAATTGTCAAATTTGACCTGAAACTCAAAATTTACTGAGAGCTCAAATATCTCAAAATCTGTCACACTTCAGACTAGGATAAACATGGTTAATTTCGTTCCTAGTGACCTCACTTATTGTACAGTACACATCCATGTTTTTATTATTTAATTAAGGTTCTATTTCAGTAAATTCGAATATTTATAATTGTTTAGTATTTTAAGCATTTATTTATTTGTATTTAATCTTATTATATTTAGAGAACCCTTACTTCATCAGAATCTGGGTTTTCCCATTAAATTAAAAAAAAAAAAACAAAAAAAAAACAAGTCTTCCAACAACAGTTTGGTACAACATTTTCATACATACACATTGTAAGCAATCGGTTAAAGGTTTAAAATTCGTATACTATTAGTGTCTCTTATTTGTGAACGTTAGTTTAAGTTGTGTTATGTTTCTTGTAAGTTTTAAGCTTCTAGCTTGGACCGAACTAATGAGGTATACAGCAGCTTTAAGGCGTATGAATCAGTGAAAGACTTGGTAGTACGAAGGATGAAACCAAGAGATCTAGTTGCAGAGGAGACAGTATCAGCAACGTGATCAACGAAAGAAAGCTGAGCGTTAAAAATGACCCCCAGGTCCCTAATCTTATTACAACGAGCCAAGGATGTAGAGTCAATACTGTAAGGAAAGACAATATGAGTTTTCTTTCTAGTAAAGGTTAGTGCGTGGCATTTGTTGATATTAAGGGCCAATCCATTAAGTATACACAAATCGGACAGTGATTCAAGGTTCCTCTGGAGTTGTAAGCAGTCGGCAATAGATGTAATGTTGGTGTATATTTTAACATCGTCAGTGAACATGAGAATGTTGCAGTCAATGGTTTCTGGAAGACCGTTGATAAATAAAAGAAACAACAAAGGGCCCAAATTAGACCCTTGTGGGACACCCGATGTAATAATAATGTTATCAGATCTGAAACCATTGTAGGATACATAAAACTGACGATCAGACAAGTACGATTGGAACAAGTTAAGAAGAGCATTGCTAAAACCAAATCCACGGAGCTTCCTCAACAATATGCCATGATCGATGCGATCGAACGCTTTAGTAAGGTCCGTATAGACAACATTGACTTGACCCTGGGTGTCCAGTATCTCGGTTGTGTATTGCGTAAACTGGCAGAGATTGGTAACGGTCGATCTTCCCCCCATAAAACCATGCTGCGATGTCGATATATAATTGGCAGTTGCATTAATTAGTTGAACCTACAAATAAAATAACAACTAAAATTTGATGGACATGACAATAAGATCTCATTGACGTAATAAAAAGCCTTATTTACAAGATGACCAAAAAGCCTTTTTTTAAAACTAATCTGATACACAGTGGCTTTAATATCAGGAGGGAGCTAATTAAAGAACTGTACCGCATTGTAGTGCGGCCCTGTTTCATATAACGCAGTGGTGTGAGAAGGCACGAACAAATCATTTTCAGCCCTTGCCTGCGTGTAGTAATTTCTTGAAAACTTGTGTTGATTTTTTTTTATAGAACATTAATATCTCGTGTATACAGAGCGACGTCAGCGTTAATACACGTAGGCGTTTAAAATTTTCACGGCATGACTTCCGAGGACCAACACCAACCATACACCTCAGAATCTTTTTTTGAATAATAAATAACTGCGAAGACGATGTTGAACCGCCCCAAAAAAATGATACAATAACGCAGACGCGACTCCACACAAGCGAAATAAAAAGACTTAATCACAGCACTGTCGTATGTTCCTAAGAGCATAAAACGATCTAGATATAGATGTATTTAATGTGGTACAATGATCACGCCATTTCAGGTTTGGAGCAACACAGACACCCAAAAATACCGCGGATGATACTTCCGGAATTAATCTAAAATCACACCATGCAATCATCCCACTAACTACTGAATTTGCCGTGTATGAAATATGCTCTAGATCACCAGAAATAAAACAACTTGTGTCGTCGGTATATTGCGTCGGTAAGTACTGCCTAAGTGCGCATTGCAGATCAATGACGTATAGTAGAAACAGTGTTGGCCCAAGCATAGAACCCTGTGGTACACCGCTCGTAACATCCCAGGCATCCGAATAAAAGCGCGTCAGTATGCTACTACTCTCTCCCAACAACCATACCAAGGATTTTCTACCTGACAAGAAGGATTTAAATACGTTGTAAGTTACTCCTTTTAGATCAAACAGAGATAGCTTTTCCAGTAAAATGGTGTGATCACGTGTGTTGAATGCGTCTTTTAGAGCAAAGGACAAGCCAATAACACACTGCTTCTGATCCAAACTTTCAAAAATGTTGTCTAGTATATTATACGCTGCGCCATAGGTCGACTTTCCACGTGTGAAACCGAATTGGCTGGCATTTAGTAATTGGAATTTCTCTAAGTAGGATATTAACCTTTTATTAATAATTTTTTTTTAAAGATTTTGGAGAATACAGATGACAGAACTATCGGCTTGTAATTACTTACTTCATTTGTACTTCCCTTCTTTTGAACTGGAATTATTTTCGATGTTTTTAATATGTTTGGGACACTACCTTCCACTAAATACTTATTAAATACTTGTGCAAGAGAATCAGCAACACTAAATACAAATTGGTTAGATAAATTAATAATTTTTAACAGAGAATTGCGGACCTACACGATAATATCTACTTTCTCAAACAGTTATTATTAAAGAAAAAGTTAGAGTTTAGAGGATTTAAGACATGAATATAAGTGATATTTATACCGTTAATGGTAGGAAAACCTGCGCATAAGAAGTGCCAAAGCATGCTGGTGGTAGGTTGTTTGAACGCAGGTACAAGTATAAGCGTTCACTTTGTGTGGTCTCACTTAAATACATTAGCAATCATAGCGTTCAGACAATACAACGGCTGCAAATTTTAGTCACAGTTAGTGTGAATTAAAAGCACTGCACTGGTGAGTGCTGACTTACAGCTGCTGTGTCGTCTGAACGCAACCAATATTACAGCTTCTCAAAGCTTAGCTGCAATCAGCGCGCATTGCACTCGTATTTTAACGGAGTAAGCTTTCTGCGTACCATTGACGTCGAAGGATCCTGTTGTGCATTTATAAGGCTGAGAAACCATTAAACGACTGTGCTTTTTATAAGGAAGTGAGTGTATTACTTTTTTATAGGTTTAACAAAATTAGGTTTCTTGTTTCTTATAATTTGTATGGACAGCGTCAAAAGAAGAACATATATGCGTGAGAAAATATTTAAATATACATATACCTAACAGGTGGCGCATGGCGGAAAGCAAAAATAACTAGAGTAATGGAAGTCAGTAGTTTTTAACATTTTGTAATAAGTCAGATACCGTTTAGTGAATAAAGAGAAATTACGTCTCTTGTTGAAAATAAAGTACATAAGAAATACAAACAATACATATATACACAGCCACAATGACTACATTTACAGTGGGTACATATATAACGTATTATACTTCTATAAGACTGCAAAATAAGTCTTCTAGATTATAGACAGGGCCATGCCTTAATGACCCTTAAGTTAATCCGGAATGTGATTGTATATTTTAGAGAGTTGATATTCAATACTTCTCTGCACGTTCGCCCGTTTAGTTTGAGGAGGATTCAAGATCGGATACAAGGTTGCTCTTGTTGTGTACGCATTTGCGAGTTCATACTTCTCATACTGTTTATAGTGGCGCTTCACGATGTTGAACATTCCCGAAAGTAAAGACCGAAAACAGTAAGTACATGTTGTTTAGCGAAAATTGATCTACAAGGATCTCGCGGTTTTAGATCGAATGCACTGCGGGTAGACCTTTACTGTGAAGAAAACACGCACTGAATGTCAACACCATAAGTTAAACAGGATAGGGTATATGGTAAGCTGACATCGCCGCCAGACCCAATGCTGTTGACACAATTTTGAATCTATAATTAAAACTGTTTATTTTCTTAACTAGGTGCTTGATATGAGGCTTCCAATTCTGTCCACCAATCATTTTAAAAAATCAATCTCCTCAGACAATGTTGGTGTGGAGTTTTTATAAGGTAAGTTGATTGTATTTGTTCCTCTATTAGTAAACAAGATGATTTTTGTTTTATCAATATTCTGTTTTAAGTTGTTCTGTAGGAACCAGGTGTCCATTTTCTTTAATGCAAGTAGGATATGGTTGGCGATAGAATCAGCTTTTAGAGATGACGATTAACGAGGTATCATTAGCGAAAAGACTTTATATATTTGAATATATCTCAGGAAGTTCGTTCATATAAATTAAGAACAGAATGGGACTTAAAATTGATCCTTATAGCATATCTTTGGACGTGGTAACTCATGATGAGGATATGGCCCCTCCTTTGTCATTTACCACCGTACATGCATTGTTTTCACCTTCCTGGGTATGATGTTATAAGAACTTATGTTTTCTCTCGAAAATCCATTACCTCCATTTTTTGCAAAAGGGTGCTGTGATCTATCCAGTTGAAAGCTTTTGCTAAGTTGACGAATTTACCTAATTCTTCCTCTCCTTTATTTGTACCTATTATCTGGTATATAGAAGTTGTAATAGATTTTTCTTTCTAATAAGTGCTTTGCCTATTGTTTTGCAGGTTACTTTTATCTAGCAAACTAACTATGCATGCCTGGATAATCTTTTCAAATATTTTTGCTATGTAAACATACAAACAACAAAGCAATCGGCCACAACGTACAATGTACAAAATAACGTCACAAAGGAGGAGGGGTGGGGGGAGGTTGAGTTTGCATGCTAAGATCCTAAGTAATCATTAATCGAATAACATGATACATTCGTAAGATATCTTCTGACATGCTTTCGAAAAGTTATGAAAATTTGTAGTAGACTTAATGTCCTCAGACAGTTTATTATATAACTTACATCCCAGATAAGTAAGGTTTTTCTGGTAAAGAGTAGTCTTATGACGATGAGGTAATAAGTAGTTGCAGTTTCTCACATTATAAGTACTGGCAGTACATGTACAAAATTCAAATCTATTTTAAACACAAAACTTCGTATATATAGGTATCATAAAAGGTCAGCAGACCCTGATTTTCGAATGTTTCCTTACACGATTCATGATGTAGTAAATTGTACATGATCCTAACTGCCTGTTTTTGCAATAAGAATATACGGTCAGCATTCGATTCTGAACCCCAGTGTATGATGCCGAAATCCATCTTTGAGTAAAAATTTGAAAAGTAAAAAGTTTTTAATGTAAATAAAGAGCACGATTTTTTTAAGTTATTAAGAGCGTAACATAGTTTTGATAATTCTTCAGAAAGGGATTCAGTATATTTTTCTATTAATTACCATTTTTTTTTTGTACAATTTGTTTTGCCAGTTCTAATGGTGTGTTTGTGTATAACCATATTACATCTAAAGATATTATTTTGAAATTTGGTTTTAAATCGACATTGTTTATAAATTCTTTGAATTGCCATGAAGCTTTTATATAGAAAACAGAATGATAGGACATAAACATAACAACAATCTTACAGCACTAAAGAAACACGAAATAATGCAAAATCATTCGTTTGATTTTCACAACATAGCACATAAATAAAGAACGAAATTTAAAAGCACGTAATATACTTGAAATAATCCAAATTTATAAATATAAAAATGCAGTTATAATATAATAATAATATAATATAATAGATAAAGACTTGAAATGGGATATTCATACTAATTCAGTTATTTCTAAATTAAACAAGTCTTTATATGTTTTAAGAAAAATGAAATCAAATAATTGCGATATTAGTACATTAAAACAATATATTTTGTTAAGTCACACTTGACATGTGGTCTATTAGTTTGGGGGGTCAATTTACATACAAATTTAATACTTAAGATACAGAAAAAAGCTCTTCGTATTATTTACAATCTGCAAAGGAGAGATTCCTGCAGAGATTATTTCATTGAGCTGGGTGTCCCAACAGTTTATAATCTTTATATGCATGCAGCTGCCTGCTACGTTCGGAATAACATAAATAAATTTCAGCTGAATTCGACAACACACTCCCACAACACGCGACGGTCAAATTTTGTTCGTTGTGATATTTCTAGATCAAATAAATTCTACGTATCTTATATTCGACACAGTATTCGAATTTACAATGCTCTACCTGATGCTCTGAAACCCTGGTCTCATTCAAGGTTTAATAGACAATTGAAATTACACTTAAAAACAAAAAATTATTACTCATTCGCAGAATATTTCATACAAGAATGATGGATTTGGCTCTGGATGTTGATTTATGTAGGTATTCTATTTATAAATTTATTTAAATTATTTTATGTGTATTTATTATTATTATTATCTTAACTTACATTTTATTTACATCAACATTATTATTATTATTAATAATACTTTTATTATTATATATCTGTTATGCTACACCACAGGTAAAGCAATATATGTATCTGTCTATCTATCTAAAACAGATGCACAAAAATTAACCAAATTATATAATTTAATTTTATGATTAAACACAACAATACTTTTGAGAAATCTACTTATATAATTTAAAACGTTTTTCATATTTGCCCAAAGAAAAACTCAAACTACTATATATATTTGTTAGATTACAAATAAAACACGTTTTTCTCAAAATTTTCATATTAAAAACAAAAAAATTATGATTTTATCATTTATAAAACAAAAAAGTTTATTTACGATTTAACATCGTCATATATTTACATTATAGTACAATTTTTTATACATGTACTTAATAAAGGTTAAAATATAACCGAAACGTTATACGTATGAAATGCTTTTATCATTAACTGACCTAAAAAAAGGTCAAGAAAAGAGGATATTAAAGAAAAATTTTCATTGTTACAACATGCGACGTGGCAGCGACTTTCAGTTACGTAAGTTACAGTTATCTATTACAAGTAAGGGATTAGAGTGTATGGGCAGAAAGCTTTACAACAAACTATCAGTTATATATAAAGAAGAAAAACAATTAAAAAAACATGTTAGAGAAATGCCGATAAGAAAATGTTACTACTCACAATCAGTTCACGAATTTTTTTTTACAAATATTTTTACTGTTAATTTTAATTTTATTCGCGACGCCTCCTGTGATATATTATTTGCATTAACATTATCAGGTTAGTTTATTTCTGCTATTTTCATATTTCCTTAATTTTGTCGTATTATTTTCTAGTTTCTTTATATTGAAATTTTATGCATTCATGATGTTTGTGTTCGTTCCATACCAATTGTTTAATTTAAAAATTTATTTTCCCAAATAGTATAGATTCAATCGTCTTTATCTACTATTGGAAATGGGAGATAGGACGAAATAATACAAACGGTTAACTTTAAATAACTCGGTACATTTATTAACTTGCACCTTGCACGTGGAAGACAGCCCGCTCTATTCAAGATTCTAAAACCAACTATATATTCAACTTATATTCTAATCCCTTTCGTAGGTATATATTCCACTTAAAATATTTGCTTATCTAGGTCTCACGACCAAACATATAAACACAGACCGACCGGCTCCGAGGGATGAGGTCACATATCTTAGATTATTTTTTGTGCTGAACGATATAACGTATCGTTACTTTTCCAACACGCCCCCTCAAAAATTAATCGGTCTTAATACACTGCAAATACACTGCAACTTAAAATCTGTTACATTATCATTCAACATCTCTTATGTACCTACAGCTGAACATAACTTAACTACTTAATAGATTTAATATCCTACAACTTAAAATCTGTTACATTAATATTCAACATACAAAATAATATAGAAACGAGTGTCTCCACTTTGTGCTTCTGGGGAAGAAACAAATATATGTAGTCCAACATTTGTTGCGCAGGATTAGGGAAACCCAGAAAAACCTAATCAGACCACTTACTACTACTACTTACAATTCATTACAATGGTTTACATTTATTTCAATGACATTCCAACTTTGAACTCGATGAATTTGGATGCTGGTAATGGCTTGGTGAAAGCATCCCCCAATATTTTACCTGTTGGAACATAATGCAATTTTAGTACATTTCTCTCAATTTAGTCACATGAAAATATGATATTTAATATCAATGTGCTTTGTTTTCTTGTAGTGAGTTGGATTATTTGCTATACTAATACAATCACTGTTTTCCTCAAAAATTATTATTGATTCATAAATTAATAATTTCATATTTATGCTGCATGTCAATTACTCTAACCACAGCTATTCACGCACTTCAAATAAAGTCATGTATTCAGTTTCAGTTGATGAAGCTGCAACGGTTAACTGCCGTTTTCTTCCCCAGCAAATTCTACAGGTTTCAAATAAATTAAAAATAAATCCTGTTATACTTTTGCTGTTTGTTTAATCACCTTCCCAAACTGAATCTACAAACCCTCTTAAAAGGTTTTTATAACAACCTCTGACATAGGTTAATTTTAGACTGATTGAGCCTTTTAACTATCTTAGGACTCTTTTCAAAGATCTCCAAAGTTCTTTGTTATTTGGGTCTGTATATCAACTCAAAATATTTACGATCACACTTAAATCTGGTCTATCAGAAACTATCATATACATATGACAACTAATTAAACTTTGGCGTGGTGCATTAATCGTTTCTTCTGCACTTAATGCCGCATAATTTACATTACTTTCAAGTGGTGTATTTACTGGATTGCAATCGTACATTTTAAATTTTACCAAAAATTGTTTCTTATATATGCACTTTGATCGAAAGAAATTTCCCACTGTACGGAACTTTCCACGACTATCTACTAGCGAACGGTTTAATATGCAGCGTCTAGAGAATGTTTTGATTGGCGGCGTACCCGAACTTCGGCGGGCCCTTGTTTATAAACATTACGGCGACTCGGATAGAGGTGTCTGAGAATTGTAACAAAGACAGTTATATAATAAAACTCGTATTGTAAAGACCTCCGTCTTTTATTTAATTTGATATATACCTTAAAATATTCATTTCTAACACCACTTGTTCTAGTAACTTTAATTCCCAAAAAAAAATAATTTAATATCTTGCAAGTCAACCATTTGAAATTTATTCATTCAATAATTTTTCAATGAATTCATGGTGTTAATATTACCTGTCTTTATAACCAAATAATCTACATAAAGTACAACGTAAACGTTGTTTATTATGCTACCTTGATCGCTTATATAAATACATGGATCAGCAGAGGAATTCTTAAATCCCTTTCCTTTCAAAGATTTATCAAACACTTTTAAACCAGGATCTTGCTGCCTGTTTCAAACCATATATAGCTTTGTTTAATTTACAAACTTTATTTTGTTTACTAAGAATTCCCTCAGGACCTCGCATACAAATTTCCTCGTTTAAATTTTTATTAAGAAATGTGGTTTTTACATCCATGTAGTGACCTAACAAGTTAAAATTGATTAGCAAATGGGATCATAAACCTTTAGGTTGCAATTCGTGCAACTTGTTTCATTATAATCTACAAGATATTCTTAACTGAAACCTCTAGCAACCAAACCGTTCTTTATACTATAAAGGGTTACTGAATTCATCAGTTTTAATAACAAACACCCTTATAGTCAACAATATAATATTATTTTTATTTTCAGGCCTTTTTACTAACATACACGTTTTATTTAACAACAGAGAACGAATCTCATTCTGAATAGCCTGTTTCTATTAAACCCTATCCTCTCTGTTTTCCGGTTCCTGATAACATTTAGGAATTGTTTATTTCATGATTGAACACAAATAACAGATTCTGAACTCATACATAAAACAGGAGGTAAGCTCTTAATTCTACCACTTCTCCTTAGTTCATCACTCATTTGTTCATTTACTAGAAAATCATTTGCGCTTTCTTTTGCTTGCACGACATATTTGTTATTACATAACCTGACAATTTAACTTTTATTGCCTTTTTCTTCCGACCCCGAAAAGTTTTCTGATTTACTATTATCAGATTCACGAGACTTCACTGAATTTTGACCTTGTCAGAATCAGTTTTTACGATATCACTGGAGTTTTCAATACCAACCCCTTTGGACCTTACCACAGGCCTCGATATCAGAAACTTCGTCTCGGCAACAGTTACGTCACTTACCGTAACATACTTTTCGGTCTCCACATTTTATACACAATACACATTCGGTTCATACATTATACCCTATCAGTATTCCTTTCCTTGATTTCTTTTTATCAAGTTTTCTTTTACTGATTTTATTATGCACATAAACGGCTGAACCGGAAACCTTTAGACATTTTAGGTTTTTTTTTTTTACTTTAATGTGCCGTTACTCATATGGTGTTTTAATCTGTTTAAGAGCTTTTCTTAGACTTGTGTTTTTAACTACGTAGCAGTCAAAACTGCGTCACCCCAAACACTTTTATCTAATTTACAATTAGCACCTGCTAAACTTACTTCAGCTCTTTCAAAGATTGTTCTATTCAATCTTTCAGCTACACCATTTAATTGTGGAGTTATCTGAACCGTCAAATGATAACTAATGCCTATTTCTGCACAGAAAGCTTTCATTTTATTTTATTTAATAACTATTCTCTACCGCGTTATCTAAGTACAAATTTACGACTTTCAGATTCAAATGTGCTTCATTTTTTTTTTTGCAATGAAGTCAATAAATATCTATCGAATAAACATCTGATTTGTACGTAATAATAATATCTACTACCTCAAAGAGTGAATTCATCTATAAACAGAACAAAATAACTTTTGTTTTCGGCCGTAGGAGTGATAGCACCACATACATCAGTATGTACCACAAATAATGGTCTTTATATATGACCTTTTTCTTTTGCTTCCCGAAATAGTAACTGTGCTTGTTTACTTTTTATACAAGCTTCATTAAAAATTATGAATTTCACTTGTTTAGTTTTTGTACAAGCTTTACATAAACTACTAACCGTGCTTGTTTACTTTTTATGCAAGTTTTATATAAACTATGAATAGTGCTTGTTTATCTTTTATACAAGGTTTACATTAACTATTAACTGTGCTTGGTGATTTCTTATTCAAGCTTCACATACTTGCTGGTTTAACTTTTATACAAGCTTTTAGATTAACTATTACTCGGCAAAACTTAACTTGCCCGATATCCTCGATCATTTCATTATTCTTTAATTCTAAGAATTTTGACTTGCCTAGATGGCCGAACCGTTGATGCCACAATTCATAATTACATTCTGCTTTAAGAGAATTTATTATGTTTTAACTACTTGTGCAAACAACAATAAACTAATTGATTAAGGACTTACCCTTCATTACTGTCCTCTCACCTCTATTGATTTTAACGCCTCTTTTTTTTTTTTATCAATTTTTACCGTATACCCTGCCTTTTGCATTCTTGCCCCTAATAACAGGTTACTAGAAATCTCCGGATGTAACAGAACATTCGCCAGAATTCCTTCGATGCCGATGCTGCTTACTACCTTCAAGTTGCCTCTATTCGTCGCAGTTATATAAACTCCTGCTTTCGCAACTGATAGCTTGACTGATGTTTCCAATGATTCAAAACTGACGATTCAATGAGCTATATTCATTTTATGATCTGTTGATTCTCCAGCCATTAAACCACAGCCTGATTACTCCTGGTGGTTGTTCGACACTTGTTGTGGTGTGCGGTATACTTTGAGCTACTCCTTTCTTTTCAAGTCTTTTGTAGCTTTGTAATTCCTTATTTTAGTAGCACTGACTTTTCACATGCCTTAGCCTATTATGGTAGAACATTTCAGTTTATGGTATTTATTTTTCTGAAAACCTTTTTGACTTTGGCAGTTTCAATTTTGCCTTTTTAGAACTCGTTGTTCTATTTCACCTATGTACTTTTTGTCTGAAGTACTTTCATACTTTTATCTTTATCATGCTTTAATTTAACTTTGTGATCTAACAGTTTTGTCTTCATTAAAGCCAATTTCAAATTGTCTTCTGACAATGTTTCGATCTTTTATCTAAACAGCATCTGGTGTTTCTGAAGGTACATTTAACTACTTTAACTTAATTAATAATGGCACTATACGAAACTTCCACACACTGTATTTTTGCCCATCAAAACATTTAACGTTTCTTTTCATTTTTGAAGTATCCATTTTTTTTCTTGCGCTTGCTCAGCGTAATAATCATCCTTTAACAACACACACTACACTGCGACTACACGGGGACTACACTGGAACTTCACTGGGCCCATAACCTATTGGAAATGGGAGATAGGACGAAATAATACAAACGGTTAACTTTAAATAACTCGGTACATTTATTAACTTGCACCTTGCACGTGGAAGACAGCCCGCTCTATTCAAGATTCTAAAACCAACTATATATTCAACTTATATTCTAATCCCTTTCGTAGGTATATATTCCACTTAAAATATTTGCTTATCTAGGTCTCACGACCAAACATATAAACACAGACCGACCGGCTCCGAGGGATGAGGTCACATATCTTAGATTATTTTTTGTGCTGAACGATATAACGTATCGTTACTTTTCCAACATCTACACAAGTAATCGATCGCTATTGAAATGTCCTGACGGGTCTTTCATAAACTATGGTAATTTTATGTTGGTTATATATACTGATAACATCCTATTAAAACGCACATGAAATGCATACATATAAATTTTGTAGCCCATATTCCCATAAATCCCTCTATAAAACAATTTTAATTATGGGGATATGGATTCATAACCGGTCATTCTAACTATTTAGTAGTTGGGTTAACATTGGGGAGTGCTCATCTAATATCAGTAATAATATCTTTGTTATACCACACTATAAAACGACCTTCGGGTTTTACAGCACCGAACGCCCACGACGCCCTATATTAGCCAGTAATATAGCCGAATAACGGCTTGGAGCAAAATTTTATTAAGCGATGTCGGGATCGTGTTCACGTTGAGATTCTTATTAAGGCAAAGTTTAGACAAAAATGATAGACGGCACCACCGCTTAAAGACGACGGCCAAATTATAGTCAATTCCTGCCGCGAGGATTCGATGTTGATCTGTTACTTATTGAAAACTGTTTGCGAAACATGTCTTTGAATAATCCCTAATAATGCGAACGGCAGTAATGAAATTAATACCTGGATAAGTAAGTGAATGTAATCAGATTATTTTAAAAATGTTTTTCAATAAGTGTAAAATTTTAAGTTCAATTAGGTACAATAAAATAATGGAAAGTATAATGGTAGATAGATGGCTCCATCCCTGCTAGTTTCGTAAATCGTGTAGGTACCAATGAAATGCGTTAAGAGAATTAAAAATCTACCCACGATTGGGCATGCCCAGATTCTAAAAATTATTTTTACATTAATCCTTTGGCGGTAACTACAAAGGTCAAATGCGCAAGCCGAAGAGGTAGCGGCATCTTTATCGCATACGACCAAGAGTACATTGCGGATTACATTGGTACATTTTCAAGTCAATAATACGATAATGATAGTATGATATATCATACAAGATATTGAATTTTTGCCCGTAATTGTGACAGATAATGACAGAGAATCTAATGTATCGGATGTGGGAATGGGTAGGTGATATCGATGTGTGATAAAAATGTAGCAAGCCATACTTTCGCCAGTACAATAGCACAGTAGAACACTGCGCATGCTTTTTTCCTGTACTAGCAAACGGAAACCATAAGAAAAAACACCTTTTTTTTTCTTTAGTTTAGCATTTCTATAACTCGGGCGCTGATTATAATTATTATACCAAACGCACACGAACTTTAGATTCTCAACAATATGATGCTTAGAATTTAAGTCGTTTGACACATGTAACCCCAAAAAATGTACTACCTTCATTTCCTCTCCTACACTCAAAAAAGTACATTGGGAATTATTACTATAATATTGTAGTTGAAAAAATTTAGTTATAGTTACTATAATTGTAAAAGCCAGTCCTAATCCGTTCTCGTACAGCTTACTACATTATTGTGTCTAACATTGTAGTATATTTTAACAGTACAACGATATGAATTTTTTAAAGTACTGTAGCATGAAATACTACAAATTATTAAACAATCTATTACAATATATAAACACTTTGTTCACAATAGTATGCCAAACTTTCTTGTATTAAAGAGTCGAATATAATGTAGTCGAATTTAATACAATTAGGTTTGAAAATTCGAAATAATGTAACACTTTCAGATATACATTATATTAATCATTATAGGTATCTAATATACCTATAGGAGTAGGATTAACTTGTTTATTAATATCTGTTTCATTTGAATCTTATTAAATTAGATATCCCAACGCGTGTTTACTATATTGATTATTGATACAAATATAAATTATGCGCGGAGTTGCGGAAACAAAGGTGAATACTGAATAAAAGCAAACAAAAATGTGTTTTGATCTTCGCAGTGCCAGCAATCATCCCGCTAATACGCTATTTTATATTAGTCGTTAATAAGGCGTACATGGTGGTGGTCGTGTGATTTGCGTGTTGTTATGTCGTGTCCTATGGTACTCAGTCCATTAGATAATATATACATTAATGACGATGGATGCGAAAAGTTATTTACTGAGTTGGGGGTTAGCACCGTTGGTAAGCATTTCTGAAGGTAAGACATTGAAATATATCTTGAATACAAAAGTATAGGCGTGTATGTATGTATTTAGCATTAAATTGTTTCTCTTTACCTGTGTAATTACCTATTACTCGTGCTGCTATGTGTTTATATACATACAATTACCTATAGAGGGTAAATATAATAGGTAATTCTTGGGTTGTCTGGAATCTATTATGTCATAATAACAAATAATTATAATATTATTAATACACGTTTATTGTTATCATAACTGTACAAGTTCTTTCTATTGTCTATATATCGGTGGCTTTTACACCTTTTACTGATTTGTAATAATTTCCAGACAGTGCAATTTTTTAACTTTCTGTTACATATAGTTGACATCGCAATACACAATCGCAATCTACAAAACTTAATTTGTATTTATTTCCAGAATATTACTGACTTGGATGTAGAGCTACGGTGGCGGGCAGAGAATAACGCCAGATTTCTGTTTCCAGTACAAGAGATACCAATAATAGTTTGAGAACTTCTTAACGTAACGGACTCATACGTATGCACTTTATATCAAATATAAAGTAGATACACCATTAATAGCTGTGGATGCATGTTTTAAAATAATGTTTGCATTGGGTGCTGAGTATCCAATAGAATGCGATCAGGTGACATTTCAGTTTCATTGAAGAAATCAGTAAAAAATATTTGTGTTCCAAGTTAGTATCTTTTTCAATAAAAATGTGTTACGTTGAAAATGTTGTCTAGTAAATGTATTTTTCAATAAAATTCTTGTGTTTATTAATTTCTATTTCCTTATTGCTTTGCTAAGTACATACATATGTATTTACCAGCGTAAGTATATACCTATATAGAATTGTAGTAATTTTTACAACACTGCCTTACTAAATAGTAATATATTTCGTGAAAAGCGTTAGATGCTATAGTGATAATCATTACTACAATTTCTAGTAACTTCTAGTTTTCATTGTTTACTGCGCAACAGCTTTTTACCTCCAATTCTAGCATTACACAAGTACACTGTAAAAAAATTTCTAGTAAAATTACATGTAAAATCGTTGGTAACAAAGTTGCCTACGATATTACAGGTAAATTTACTTCATCCAGTAAAATTGCTATCTACCAGTAAATTTCATACACTGATGTATTTTTCAGTTGTTCTGTAAAATTCATATGTAATATTTATATAAATTGTATATTTACCGAACAGTCAAGTAATTTTGGCATGTAATTTTATAACGAAGGCAGGTAAAAATACTAAGAAGGTGAATATTACAGGTGTAAATATACATTGCACAGAAAATTCCCTTGCATGTGTGATTTTGATTACAACCTTATTACTTTTTACAGCATACTGTAACTCGAATTAAATTCCTGTTTAGAGCGCCAATGATTCCAATATAAATTTGGTAACATTGAGGAATATAAATTGTATAATTTTACTTAGACATCACCATTAATATTCCGTAATGTTATCAAATACACATATGGATATCACAGGCTAGTATAAATAGTAATTTAATTAAAGGCAAAGTATCATTACTATAGGATTATAAAACATAATAAGTACTAAAACAATAAAATTCTTAGTTATTAGACAATTTTGTTGCAGCTTCAGAACTTGCAAAACGTCAATGTTGTTGAGTTATAGGAATAAAACTAATAGTGTTTTCGACTTATTGCACTTTACGCGTGGAGTATATCTATCTCCCTTACTAATATTATGTATTAAAATAAGATGGAAATACAATCAGTGGATAAAAGTGCAGTAAGTCGAAAACGCTATAAGAATAAGCAAATACATATTTTATTAATCTTCAGTAGAATAAAAAATATAAATTTTCTTTATCTGACATGTAATGGCTATTTCCGAACCAAATGCTATCAAATTCATTGAATTTTGCTCTGAAACAAAAAAAGAGAAACAAATGTTACTTCCATTATATTATTATATGTATATATCAGTAAATAGATCAAATGAAATTAATGTAAATAGGTACCTACAGCTTGTGCACGAATAAATATTCCACTACAAGAAGGAAAAGATAAATATAATTTTTACTTATCGCAACACCCAATTGATGAATTAAAAACGACTACTGAATTATTACAGCCAAGTTATCTTTAAAAAGTCTCTTATACATTATACAAAAACGAATACAAATTGCATCCATAGGTTTTCACAGTTCTCTACACCGGGAGCAAGATCCTGAGATGCAATTACTGTAAATATAAATGCATTATTTCTTTACAAAAGTAATGTATTAAAGGTTTTGTTTTAAGTAAATAAGCTATAACAGTTTAGCATTCGTTTTAATTTTAACAGTGAATCGTGAATAATAGTGAAATTTTTAATCAATTTGTGTTTATATTCATGGAGCAATAAATAATTTATGAAAACATTAGGTTATGTTTAATATTGGCGTGTGTTCCATCATGAATCAGAATACCCTCCAAAGTATTAACAATAAGTAAAATCGGTGAAATATTTAAAGCAAAAAAGAATTGCTGTATTAACCACATGTGAAAATATATTAAAATGAGTATTTTTATAAAAGCATCTTACCTAATTCTTTTGCAATGCTTGAGGCAGCACACAAACAGGAACAATCACCCCAACTTGCGATTGTTTATGTGTCATCATAACTGACTAGAATTACCTACGCGCACAGGCAAATAACCCAATAACCAATCACATTGCGGCGTATGAATTTTGTGCATTTGAAGGTAATTTTACCCAAATATTCCAGTAAATTTTAGTAGCAATCGCAAAATATTACATGTTTTTTACGGTATTTTTTCTTTTCATTTTTATTACATCTTAAAAGTACATGAAATAACTGTAAATTTTACCGAAACTTCTCTTTCCATCTCAAATATCCTGGAAAAAACAGGTAAAATAAGGTTTACATGATTTATCGTAGTAAATTCACAACGTTATTTCATGTAATATTTCCGATTTACTATAGTAAAATTACTGTAATTTTTTACAGTGTAGGAACGTTCTCAATAAATATAGTACAAATCACTATTTTCTGTGGCAGAGTTTCTCAAATATCCTTTTACTTAGTGTTATAATTTGCAGCACAACTTACGAGTGCATATTACAAAGTGTTGCATAGTTTAGCTTAAAAATTACAACTTTGTGGATTCAGTCTTATTTGTTTTGAGAAATTGTCTCGCAGAGAAATTGTGTAAAGTATTACAATATTGTAATAAACTCTCTTAAAAATAAAATGACCGTACTGACTATATTGTTGTGGACAATTTTTTTACAAATTGTAATACACATTCTTATACACGTTAGACACAATTTTGTGTGACTTTTCATTACAAATTATGCCTGGTGCATATATTACCGTAATTTGTAGCGATATGGAATACAATTGTTTGCAAGTTTTTTTTTTTTGTGTCGTATCTCTTTCCCTGTTGGATTTGGATTTGTTGGATCTTCTCTTAGTTTAGGTGTAGTGTATCACACCAAAAACCATTTCTGATCCTCTAATAGCACTTCTTCTGCTTTGATGTCGTATCCCCTGTTTCACTTAGAATTGACGTATCTTCCACGAATACACGCATTTTGCTATACCTAAGTAATGTTTTCTGGCGTACCATTCATGTAAAAAAGCATTTAACTTGGAAGCAACACTGCTCTAGATTAACTGGTAAACTTAATTCTTTGTGTTATTTACTTAGAACTTTCAAACGTTTATCTGTTGAACAATTACTTTCAACCTAACATGCCTTATTCGGTTCTCGATTGAGGTATGTTATCTGTTTTTAGGGTATGTACAGTGTTACTAATAGGATTTTTATTGCTCAAAAGCGGATTATAAGAGTGATTGCGGGTGTGGCTGAGCGTCACTCGTGTCGGGATCTCTTCAAGAAATACAATACTTTGACCCTGGCGGGTTTATTTATATAGGAAGTTTTAATTTACATGTATAAAAATAAAACTAAGTTTACATTATGTAGTGAATCCATAGCGCAGCAACCAGGCATCAGCATAAATTTTATATACCTAAATTCCCTAACTTTTATTGGACTGAAAATGTTTAATGAGTTTAAAGCTGAGATAAGCATGAGTTCCGCTATTACCATATTTCGGAGAAGACTTAAAACTTTTTTAGTTAGTCGGGCACTGCAAACTTTTAATGATTTTTTTGTTACTTGATTTGTGTGTACTGTTTTGTTGTGTATACTTTGTTTAATGTATTTTTTAACACGTTTATTTGACGTAAACAATTTATCAATTGTTTAAATTTACATATCTTATAACAATGTAGATATCGATTGTATTAATTACTTACAAAAAATATACTATCTATCTATCTCCTCTTCATTTAAATGTTAATACTACATCCATATGATGTAATGATATGTTAATGGCACATTGAAATCAGGCAAATAGGCTTGTCAGCATTGCGTGACCGAATTGGTGTGTTTGAATACAGAATAATTGTGTCTAAATCTGAGATTAAGAAAATTACCAGAAATATCAATAATGTAACATTTATCCTAGAACATTATTTTACTTTTAAGGTACAGGGTCTTCAGTGATTCATTTTGTGAAGTAGATACTGCACTTAGATAAAACGTTTTTTACCTTTAGATATCTACATTTTTAATTACTCAAGATAGTTAAAACTTTTATAATCTAACTTCTACTAAATCATTTACATTTCAATTTTCGCTTGTTTAATTACCAAATTAAAAATTTACGACGGTAAAGTGCTGCTTCCCCGGCGGAAAATCCAGCGACATAACCGAACAAACTAAAACTTCCTTCGAAGTTCTACGGAAGCCCTGCGCCCATCTTTTCCTAGTTCCGTTTGCTAAAGAATAAAGTGAGGTTAATGCAAACTGTATTACAAGTCCATGTTGTTTCTTTTACGCTGCCCTGCTATCTTTTCCTCGTTTCTAATACCTATCTCTTCCCTAAGTTTCTCATAGCGCCGAGGGAGTCGTTAAAACTGGGTGGAAATTACGAATTCACCACTAATCCAATCCGAAATTCCAATATGACACGAAATTAGATTTCGAAAAAGTTATTACAAAGACGTCGGATGGAATATCTGTCGTGGAGATCACTCAGCTCATTTGCATGAGCTAATTTAAAGTAATATCGCTTTCGCGTTGATGACCGGGCGGACGTTTCAGTTTTATCCGGCCAGAGGGCGCGCGTAATTACAATCGAAAGCCCGATGGATTTTTATTATAGCTTAAACATAAAAATTACTCTTTACGCTCGGGAGGATCCCGAAACAAAGAAAAAAAGAAAAGAAAAGAAAAAAAAAGAAGAAGAGAAATGGAATTAACTGAATTTCGGGCGCTTGAAAGTGGTAGCTGTTAAGCTTCAGTTTATAGGAACGTGGAAACGGAGTAGATAAAAGAAGGAAGAAGAAATTACACTGAGTAAAATTTGCGCTACAGAAGAATTTTTAATTACGTAGGTGCTTATGGAAAAGTTATACAGGAGTCTTTTTCAGTTAAAGAAAAACAACGAAGGTAATTCCTACCCATAAAAATATTTTTCTCCAAAAGTTCTATAGGGCTTAATATTATACATTTTGTATTTTCTCAAATACTTTATATAACTTTTTTTCTACAAAAGATTATATTCTCTGCAAGACTTTCCACGTAGAATGTGTGGCTTATATTCGCATTTATTTTCGATACTCCGCGTTGTAACATTAAAAACATCATTAAAAAGTTTAATCAACGGCATTTGTAACAAATAAGAGTTCTGTTTATTTCAGGATATCTCAAAAGAAGTTTCAAGTCAGCCTCTAAGCAAAATAATGATCCTAATAATATTGGAAATCTGTCATTACCTATTCGTTTGACACAAATAAGATTTCAGAAAATAAAATAAACTTACCATCTCAACTAAATTACAATTGAGCTTCCTGAAGCGTATATCGCCTATCAATGATAAGCAAAAATACTGAACCCTTACCGTCATTCATAATAGATTGTTTGTATCATAATACGATCATCAAGCTATATATTTCACTCTTGATAAAAGAGATGAAAATTTTTCGACCGAGTGATCATGTATCTGCCCGAATGAAACACTTGTACATGAAGTAAATTCTTCACATTTGCTTCGCGAAGATAAACGAGGAATATTCATTTTTTCTTATTAAGGGATTTATTCTAAAACCAACCCATAGCAATTTCACCAGAAATGTGTGATAATCTAATAGTAAGTGCATGTTGCTTGCATAATATTTTGCGCGACGCATATCTCGAAAGCAATGAAAGGACGTTCTATTCCTTGAATGAAGAAGAGAGGGCGAATATCAATTTGGTGAGAATGGCGAGTACAAGTGATTTTGCAAATAGTGGTGGCTTATGGGTTCGAGAAAAGCTCAAAGACTATTTTTGTTCCCAACAAGGTGCGCTATCGTGGCAAGAAAATGTTGTGCAACGCACGAAGTAATTGATATACAAGTTAACAATAAACTAATTTCGCACTAAATTTAAATAAAAAATAGTTCTAAATAAATAAACGCTCACTTGTTTTATTTAATTCTCCAGCTATTTCTTGCCAAATATTTTCTCTTACTTGGTAATCGTTGTACCCTGACGTCTTTAAATCGAACAATGGGGGGTGCTGGCGTACTAAATTAATTAATTTTTCACTCTCCTCCTCTGCGCAACGATCCATAATGCCCAACTGCACGCGACTATACTGTGCCTGTACAAGTATGCTGTCTGCCGCTCAGCGTCATGATGAGTTACAACTTGTCGCGCGGCAAAGGTCGGAACTGCGCCGATATAAAACAATGCTGCAAAGTATTGTCGTCTGCCGCCCAGACATGTGCAGTTGCCGTCTGTCGCTGCAGTCTGCCGTCTGCCGCGTGTCTCGGAAGTCTACCTTAAGGCTACCTGGTGCAAAGATAGTGACCTTGTATTGAACACTGAGAAAACGGGTTTAATAAACTTTGGAACACGCTCGAGATGCCATGTTGAGCATAGAATATGGTGAAGAACAGAATTAAAAAATGTTTGGTATGATGTTTGATAACTTGTTAAAATATGGGGAGCATTGCTCGATTTTGGAGGGGAAATTATGTTCGGCTCTATACGGCATATGTAGTTTGTGTAAATGTGTTGGTATCCAGCAGCTGAGGGTGTTTTGTTTTAGCTATGTTCAGTCCCGCTTGCGGTATGGTATCATCTTTTGGCGCTCTGTGCAGGCAGCGAGAAATTTATTCCTCTTACAGAAGAGAATCATTAGATGTATGGTGGGTGTTTCGTCACGTGAATCATGTCGCGCATTATTTAAAATAATGCCATTGTGGTCTATTTATGTTCACGAAATATTAATATTTTTCAAAAGACGGGAAAACACTTTTCTACGCAATGGCGATGTCAATGACCACAAGATTTCGCGAGAAGTTGCGTGTTCCCCTCACTTCACTTTTCGAGCATAGCCTACAATATGCATTATTACTTATTTCAATAAATTACCTACGGAAATTCCCCGGGCTGGAACATATCTTAGATTCATAAGGATGCTGCGTAATTTCTTATTTGAAACTATATTTTATAGTGCTGACGAGTTCATGACTACATGCACCTGCATATAGTGTCATTTTATTTAGTATAGTGTTATATGCTCTAGGAAATGTTCTCATCTTTATATTTTCCAATATTACATAGGCGTCGTCGTCTTTGACCCTAAATTGCATCGATTATCTGTCAACTTACCCATCGCATCTCCAATATTTTCAATATTTTCGTTCTAGGTACTCTATCAAAGGCTTTTTTCTAAGTCAGTGAATTGCTTAATGCTTTCGTGTTGCTTTTTATTTACTTATCTATAATTTGTTTTATCGTAAAAACGTGATCCTGCGTGCTTCTTCCTTGCCTAAATGCGTTTTATGCTTCTTCTAGGGTTGGTTCTATAATGCCTCGTAGTATTTTTTCTAATTTGTTCATAAATCCTTGCTTTCGTGCTTCTTAGTGTTATTCGCATGTAGTTATATGCAGTTTTCTTGGATCACCGTTATATATTGGTACAACCTCTTCCGCTGTCCAGTTCCAGAATCATTTAATTTAATAAACAAAAATCTTTCAAACAAGTTCATTTTTGTTTTCGATATCTTCGTCATTCCTTCCTATTACTTCGCTTTATATATTCTATATATTCTGCCCCCAAACTTTTCTGTTATTACATTCAAGTTTTTCCAAAATTTGTCTTTCATTACTCTTCTCTTATCGGTATTTGGACCATTTACCCCTATTAATGTTATTTTCGCCCCCTTGGTTATATTTAATTCCACTTTAAGTATCGTTTCAGAATATAATACCCAATTATTATTATATTTTATTATTTTCTTATCGATTAAACGTCCCACCTTTGCTGCTGTGTGCCTTCCCTGCGATAGCCCATCGCATAGAAGTAAATCTTCTTCCTTTTTTTCCTTTTTTTTACTTTCAGTCAGTATTAGGAAATAAATTTTAAGTTTGTTGAATTCATCTATTACCTCGTTTTCTTTATCTTTCGTTCCCCTTATATTCCAGGTCGATAACTTTTATATTTGACCACTTTGCTTATATTTGTCTGTCTTCCTCCTACCTTCCTTATTTCATCTTCCATATTCACCCTTCTTTCTCTAATCTAATTTGTTTCCATTAAGTTTATACTTCTTTGGAAAGTAGGACATGTAGTTTTTCTGTTTTAGTGTTGGAAACATTTCTATGTAATGGATCTTCATTATCTTTACTTTAGAATCTGTTACGGAGAAAAATAGTGGCAGAATGCAATTGGCACTCTGACATTGATGAAAAGAAAAGCATTAAGTTTTCCGTTCAAATGAGAGAGATATCAGTGTAACAGAAGAATTTTGACTCACAATGCTCTTAATTTTTATGATGTATTTATAGGACGTTGCGTGGAGAAACAACTAGGGATAAACATAATAATAGAAAGCATTTCTTGCTCCTTGTTCATAAAACATTTCCATCTGTAAGAAGGCAATTTTAAATGTTTTTCTTTGGCTACACAAAAGTCTACTTGCTGCTGTTAATTTTGAACTCATAAAATCTAGGTGGAATGTACCGGACGTAAGAGACGGAGTAGAATTGGATGTACCTTTTAATATATTTTTTTTTAATTTTGACCCTTGTTACTAAGCAAGAAATATCAGGTATTGTATCTAAATTAAAGTGCTCATCGATATGTAGATGAGATTGTGTTTCAACCTTCATTTTGAAAGATACTAAGGAGTTTATCTTTGATCCGATAATATTTGTTATTAGTTTAACATTTAATAAAGGTTGTTTTCCTGAAAAAATAAAGATCGCATGTATAAAGCCATTATTATAAAGCAAAAGAATTGGTTAAAGGAACTTTGGATCTTGATTTTTCTAAAGCAAGCACTTTCTCATATCATGATCAACATGATGATGTTGATCCAAAAAATGGAGGAAATGCGTCAGAAATTGCAGATGATTTAGATATTGAAGATGAAGATGATCATACAGCTTCTCATAATCTTAATGAGAAAGATGCAGTAGAATGAGCACAGGAATTTGCTTCTAACACTTCATTATTTTATGAGTCTCATACTCAATCTAAAGAATTTCAGGTAATAGAAGGAAGACTGATATTTATGATGGGGAAAATGGAGAAAATATTTGAGCATCATAAATTATCCCAAGATAATCAGAGTTTATAAATTCATCTCTAATTCAAGTCTCCAAGCATGTTGAGAAAAATGAAGAAACCATATCTGATATTGGAACAATGATGAACAAGTTTGCTGCAGATATGGAACAATATGATATACAGATGACTAATTTGATTAGTTTAATCAATAGAGTTGAAAACAAAATTGATAACATCAAATATGATACATCATTCGAAGAAGATGAGAATGTTAAAGATGACAAATCAGATGCTGGGTCTATTATGGATAAAATAATAGGACATAACTATCAGGATCTTGATTTATCAGTCCTTGGGGAAATGATGATCCCTAGAGGAAAAATGGAGGAATCCATTATTAAATATTTAAGTGATCTATATGATAAATCTATGGAATCTAAGGTAGAATTTTCTAAGATACACTTTGTTAATATATTTATTTTAGCATTCAGACATCAAATAGATTCTGTCAATTTAATTCACAGTACTAGTGAGTAGAAAAAATATTCCAAACAGTATGTATCAACGAATGGCTAAGATATCATGGTGCAAAAAAGATGAAAAAAATGATGATGATTTATTTGATATTATTAAGGATTGGAATAATTTGATCAAATCTAGCAAGATTAAAAATAATACAGAGGAAATTTCTAAGGGCAATAAAGGAAAATATCCTGATCAAGGAAGCTTAGATCAACCTGGAGATGTTAAGGAAAAATATTTAAAATTAAAGGATACAAAGTCTAACGATGAAACAAAATTTAATCGTACTAGATCTGATAAAGATAAAAAAAAGCAAACCAAATTTTTTGATTTAAGAGCACTTATTTGAATTGAATATGCTTATTATTTAAAATGATACCTGTTATATATGGGAAGTAGTGTATGTTGTATGTAAATATATTTGGAGGTATGTGTATAAACAATAGTTTTTATAAAATATAGTAAAGAAATGGTAGAGCGTATGTTGGAGTGAGTTAGTCTGAAATAAAGGAATAAACAGTAAACACGTATATAAATTTGAGAGGATACAACAGTGGCGACGAGGTGATTTAAATTGTGAAGAAGACAATTTCCACGTGTCAAAATGGCTACAAGCAAAAATGTAATCGGTCATTTGCGGGAGTTCGACGCAGAGACCAATGATTGGACAATATTCGTTCCTCGGTTGCATAATTACTTTGAAGCAAATGGAATTCAAGAAGACGAAAAAAAGAGAGCCATATTTTTAAATTTATTATCGGAAAATTCGTACCGATTGATTTTTAATTTATGTCTACCGAAAGTTCCAGAAAGGAAAACGTTTAAAGAATTAATCCAATTGTTTAATGAACATTTTGAAGGTCAAGTATCTGTTTTTGCGGAAAGATACAAATTTTATACTGCAAGGAAGGCAACAAGTGAGTCGATGCATGAATGGGCGGCTAGACTTAGAGGATTAGCAGTACATTGTGAATTTGATACGGAATTATCTACCGTATTAAGGGATATATATATTATTGGCTTGGGAAGAGGAAAAATTATGGACCGACTGTTAGAGGAGAAAAATGAGGTAACTTTGGAAGAAGTGATCCGAATCGCAACGTCTAGGGAAGCTGCACTTCAAGGTCATGATACGCCATTTTCAATAAAGGAGGAACCATTGCACCAAGTGCAGAGCGGACGGAAGAGGCATACGTCACAACCGGATACGTCAGCCGGATATAAGGCAGCGCCATCTTCATGTGCTGTGTGCGGAAGAAGCAATCATCCATCACATAAATGTCGGTATAAAAATTTAAGTTGTCATATTTGTAAAAGAAAAGGTCATTTAGCTCCTGTGTGCAAAGGTAAAGTAAATATGAAATCTAAGCAAGAGTTTGTTAATAAAAAACATAATTTTATAGAAAATGATAGTTCTCAATTAAATTTAGTAGATAAATTAGAACATTCTTTATATACCATGGATTCAAAAATTAGTGACACATATTTATCTAATTATTGTATTACCTCTCATAATCAATTTAAATTAGAGATATTTATTCTAAATAATCGATATAAATTTCAAGTAGATACTGGTGCTAGCATGTCGTGTATTTCAGACTCATTTTATTATAAGAATTTTCCGGAAGCTAAACTACAGGTCACTAATACTGAATTTGTCTATTACACAGGAACTAAAATTAAACCTATAGGATATATAGAATTACGAGTAAAATATAAAGATATAGAACGGGCTATTAATTTTTATGTTATTAAAAATGGTGGAGTCCCACTTTTGGGTAGAAATTTTTTAAAAGAATTTAATTTACAAATTTCTCAAGTAAATACAATTAATATTCAAAATGAATTCGATTTAAATATTACCGAGGTATTGAATAAATATAAAGAATTATTTGATGAGAAAGTAGGTACATTTAGTAAAGGATATGCAAAAATTACTTTAAAATCAGAAAATATAATTCCTAAATTTGTCAGGGCCAGACCGCTACCGTTTTCACTTAAGGAGAAAGTGGAGGAGGAACTAAATCGATTGTTGGAAATGGGAGTCATATCGCAAGTAGATTATTCACCATGGGCAACACCTATTGTTCCATTGGTTAAACCGAATGGAAAAATCCGTCTTTGTGGAGATTTCAAGATTACGATTAACCCTGTTTTGGAAGTTCCTGAGTATCCGTTACCAAGACCCGAGGAGTTATTCAACAAACTCAGTGGTGGTATGGAGTTTAGTAAATTAGATTTAAGTAATGCATATCAGCAAATACTGCTAGATGATAATTCAAAACAGTACGTAACAATATCTACTCATAAAGGTCTTTTTCAATTTCATCGATTACCTTTTGGTATTGCTTCAGGTCCTGCTATTTTTCAAAAGATCATGGAGTCTTTATTTCAAGGAATAGAAGGGGTAGCCGTATTCCTTGACGATATAATAATTACTGGTCATAATAAAAAAGCTCATTTTGAGACATTACATAAAGTTTTGAAAATTTTGCAGGAATCCGGTTTACGGATATCTAAAGATAAATGTCAGTTTTTTAAAAATTCTGTAACTTACTTAGGATATGTTATTGATCAAAACGGAATTCATCCATGTAAGGATAAAATAAAAGCTATAAAGGAAGCGCCAATTCCTAAAAACGTATCACAACTCAAATCAATATTAGGCTTAATAAATTATTATGGAAAGTTTTTCAAAAATTTAGCGACAATTCTTCACCCCTTATATAATCTTTTAAAAAAAAATATATCTTGGAATTGGTCTGAGCAGTGTAATAAGGCGTTTAATTATATTAAAGAAAAATTAACCTCTGATGAGGTATTGTTAACTTTTCAGCCGAATTTACCTGTCAAATTATTAGTAGATGCTTCTAATGTAGGAATAGGTGCAGTAATTTGCCACATATGTGAAGACAATATCATTAGACCTATTGCTTACGCATCGCGAACACTAAGCAAAAGTGAAATGCAATTTTCTCAAATAGAAAAAGAAGCATTAGCTATAATTTTTGGCTTAAACAAGTTTAATCAGTATTTGTACGGAAACAAATTTATTTTGGTTACTGACCACAAACCCTTATTACATATTTTTTCACCAAAGAAAGGAATACCTCAATTCTCAGCGAATCGATTACGTAGATGGGCTGTAATTTTATCTAATTATGTGTATGAAATAGAATATGTGAGGTCTGATAAAAATCTAGCTGATTGTTTATCCCGATTACCTATAACAGTACCTAATAAGGACAGAGAAACAATCAATGACGTAAATTGTCTAAGTTGTATAGAAATTTCAGATTTTCATGTTACATTTGAAGATATACGATTAGCTACACAAAAAGATCATTTTTTATTAAGGGTTATGAAGAATGTTAAGAGTGGTCGTTGGCCAGGTTTTTGTTATAATTCAGAATTTTATAAACCTTACTTAGAAAAAAAATATGAATTGTCAATCGAGAGCAATTGTTTAACTTGGAATAACCGAATAGTCATACCAAAAGCATTGCAGAAAACAGTACTAAAACAATTACATAATACACATTTGGGTATTACAAAATTAAAAGGTATTGCTAGAACTTACTTTTGGTGGCCGTCACTAAATAAAGATATTGAAAATATGGTGAAAGCATGCAATTCATGTAATTTAAATTCTCCGAATCCTCATAAATCCGAACTTACCACATGGCCATGGCCAGAAAAAGCATTTGATAGGGTACACATTGATTATTGTGGACCATTCTTAGGTAAAATGTTTTTTATTTTAGTGGATGCACATTCTAAGTGGGTGGAGGTGCAGGTTACTAATGTAAGTACTAGTGCGACAACTATTAAAATTTTGAGGAAAATGTTTGCTACATTTGGTATACCGCGTACCTTAGTATCAGATAATGCGACAGCTTTTACTAGTCAAGAATTTTCTCAATTTTTAGCATTAAATAACGTAGAACATATACTTTCACCGCCTTATCATCCTTCTTCTAATGGAGAAGCTGAAGTTAATGTTAAACTTATCAAAAATTCATTGAAAAAGATTTTGTACGAAAATAAAGGTAAAGACTTAGATTATGTCTTATGTAACTTTCTATTTGATTATCGAAATTCCATCCACACCACCACTGGCGTTACTCCTTCTGAAATACTTTTTCGACACAGGGTAAATAATCGATTTAGTTTACTTCTACCACATTCCACAAAATCAGTTGAGGAAAAAGTTAAGATAGCTCAACAAAAACAAAAGACTAATTATAATGGTAAACGTAAAATAAAATTTTCGATAGGAGAGGAAGTGTTCGTACAGATATATGACGGAAATAAAAATGTTCGTACTAGAGGTAAAATACAAAATGTGTTAGGTAAAAGTTGTTATTTAGTATATTTATACAATAAGGGTACATTGTGTAAAAAGCACGTCGATCAATTAAAGAAGTCATATTGTACATTACCAGTTAACGATTTTACATCTAATTTAAGACCCAAACGTACAACCAAACCACCTGAGAGATTACAATGTGTATAGTTATTGTTTGTTATATATGTGTTTAATTTATATTATTATACATTAGTATTAAGTTGTAGTTGTAAATCTTAGGGGAGAGATGTTATATATGGGAAGTAGTGTATGTTGTATGTAAATATATTTGGAGGTATGTGTATAAACAATAGTTTTTATAAAATATAGTAAAGAAATGGTAGAGCGTATGTTGGAGTGAGTTAGTCTGAAATAAAGGAATAAACAGTAAACACGTATATAAATTTGAGAGGATACAACAATACCATATTTATTTAAAATGATATTTATTAAATTCATGAAAGCGCCCCAAATAACTGGTTAATAAAGTTCTTGTGGCGTTCCGATGTGCTGGTCTCCTTTCAGCAAGGATTCTTAAAAGATAAAAGTGTTGGCATAGCTAAGAAAGAATTTATCAGAAAAGTAATTTTAGTAGCTCTTGACAATAAAAAATATATATGTGGACGAATTATTGATATGATCAAGGTCTTTGACTCTATTAATTAGTCGTTACTTTTGAATAAATTGGAGAGATATGGAATTAGAGGCATTGCACTTGAACTGTTTTCATCGTATTTAAGAAATAGCGTACAGGGAGTTAAGTTGAACGGTGGAATCACTTCCGAAGTCCGTTGTTCAACTGCTAGCATTCCACAGGGCTCCATTCCTCAACCAACATTTTTTGTTGTTTCTATAAACGATTTACATACTTCTTAAGGCATACACTCCACCAAAAAAGTATCGCATAATTTAGTTTTGAATCATAAAAGTATCGCATAATCTTTGTTTGTAGCATAAAGTTGTAAATATACTTTAATGCGCTCTAAGATATAATTTCTATGATTGTTTAAATAAAATACAGGCCAAATAAAAACAAGAACTCATACTTGAGATTTTTATTAAAACAAGAAATTATAATTTTGGAAAGAAAAATGTCATAACAGTAGCTTTTAATACTGAGTATTGCCACCTCTGGCTCTTATGACCGCTCGCATACGGTTTGGCAGAGATTCGATTAACCTCCGTATATAAGCCTGATCCAAATTCTCCCACTCGCCACGGAGAGCATTTTCTAGTCCATGCAGGTCCGCTAGGGCAACATTTTGGGTTTGTATCCGTCTGTGAAGGAGGTCCCACACGTGCTCGATAGGGTTCATGTCCGGACTTACCGCAGGCCAATCTAAAACTGGAATACCAACATCGTTAAGGTATTCCTGGACGATTATTGCAACATGCGGTCGTGCATTATCGTGCATTAACATGAATTCGTTTCCTATAATTGGCGCATATGGTACTACATGTTCTTCTAAAATGTCCGTTATATACCTGTGGGCAGTCAGTGTACCTCTGTCTACTGGTACTAACTCTGTACGACCTGTTAAACAGATGTCTCCCCAAACCATAATAGAGCCACCAGCGAAATTAGGTCTAGGTCTGATATTACACTGCGAATAGCGCTCACCGTCTCGTCTGTACACTGAGATACGCCTATCTGAGGTGTAAAGACCAAATCTTGACTCATCTGTGAAGAGTATATTGGCCCAGTCATTAATGTTCCAATTTACATGTTCTCTGGCAAACCTTAAGCGAGCCACTCGGTAGTTCCTAGTGAGACGAGGGGCTGTTACAGCTACTCTAGCTCTTAATCCACTCTGTCGTAACCTATTCCGAATAGTTTGAGTACTCACACGAGTATTTCTGACTGTAGCCAAGTCGTTCTGCAATTGTCTCGCAGTTACATGTCTTCGACGTAATGCTTGTAGTAGTAAATAGCGGTTATCTTGGCGAGTAGAACATCTTGGACGACCTGGTACAGGTCTTCTACTGTAAATGCCTGTTTCCCTATATCTGGCTACGGCTCTAGAAACACTTGACTGATTGATGTTCATCAAATTAGCAACGTATGCTTAAGATCGTCCATCTTCGATTAAAGCAACTACAGCAGCCACTTGTTCTGAAGTTAAATTGCTCATTTTAGTTTTAAAAGCGTTGGTACAGAACTCTGACTTCGCACTTTAAATTTTGTCCGTATAGGAAGACTTTCAATAAACAACTGAACAAACCTTACACATATGCATTTTTCTGAATGTGTTCTTTTAGAAAAAAAAAGTAAAAACGCTAAGTTCCATTATTTTGTTAGTGTTTTTATAGTTCACATACACGAGGCAAACTTTTTGTGAACGTATAAAAATATCTTGGTTCATAAATGCCCTTTTTTAGTTTATGCGATACTTTTTTGGCGGAGTGTATTTTGATAGATCTGATCTGCCAATATTCTAATGCCTGGTTCAAATATGAACGAAAGTATGCGTTTAGCTACAAATGTTTTACAAAAATTTCAGTTCTAGACAAGCACAAACAAACATAGGATAAATGTTGATAAGTCGGTTGCTATACATTTCTCTTGTCGAGCTAATAATAACAAGGATCAAAAATATTTAACAGTGGATTTCGTGAAAATTTGCTTTATTAACACCGCAAGATTGTTGGGCCTGGAGGCGGCCGCTGCGCTGAGATGGATCGAGTATATTAATTTTCTATGTGACCGCTTGGTGCGCAGCTGTCATGCTATAAAACCTATTGAATAGCATACGACTTCCGATGTGGCTAGCACACGATACTTTGCCTGTTTCCAAAGCCATTTCAGATTTATTACTTATAGAATACTAACATTACCATCATTATATATATATATATATACGAGATATGTCGTTTTGTATTTAAAAATCGTAATATGTCTCAAAAGAACAACATACAACATTTATATGGGACTAGATATAAAGGAAAATACAAGCACGATCCAAACAATACCGCTCTTTATCAAAAGGGTTTTATATATAAGGAATGCCAATGTTTTAATAAACTTTCGCCTTTTATCAAACATCTAAACAATATCAATACTTAAAAAAAACAAAAACTAAAATTGCTGTTGGTGAGCAAGGCCTACTACACATATAATTCTATTTCTTGGCTGATAATTGGTAATTTTAGCTTCGTTAAGTGTAAGTTAATTACACGTTATTTTTTTTAAATGTTTTTGCTGTCAGTATGTATTACATACTGTACAACAAGAATTGTATTTATTTATCTTCCTATACATCTATAAGCTCGAAAGGCAAATTTCGCGCGAATTTGAACGAACTTTCGAAAGTTTGAATCGATTTTATCGGCTCCGTAATACGTCAATAAAAAATGAACGAAAACCAGTAACTAAAGTAAGCAGTAAAGCTATTATCTGTATTGGCGCCTTAGTACAGACTCGGATCTTGTACACTCACACTAAAGATGGATCGGTACGTTAAGTGATGATATAAGCAATTTATTTTACTAACCAATAGCCGTAAAGTTTGATACGACGTCGCGTCTAGGCTTGCTGTATGTTTATGTAAAAAAAGTTCAGAAGAAAAACGAGGTTTGGAGTTGCTGTGCTTTTTCAGGGGACTAGAATGTTATCCGCTCATGATGGGCGTATTTACACTACAGATGGAGCGGTCGTCATTCTAATTATTGGACAAAAATAATACTCGTACAAAACTTTCACTTTGAGGAAAGATATTAGCTCATACAAGTTGATTCCCATTCCGCCTACTGATATATGACTACAAAATTGACGTTAACATATCTTAGTAAGTACCGTAGCTACATATGTACGTACATGTGCACATATTAAAGCACAGTTTCCGAGGAGTTGCAATATCCTCGCATCCGCTTCCAGAGCTAAGATTAATAACGCTATTACGTCTTGCGCGCGGGACTTTGGTATTACGCATGACGTCGGATTTGCGAAGCGAGCGCCCTCCGCCGACGCTGAAATATGAATAATTTACCTTCTCAATGGAGCGTGTTTTGTTTATGTGGCAGGATAACCCGAAAAGTTAAAACATTAGATCCGAACAATCAACGCGGCCGTGATGAATGAAAGCTTCTGGAGGCGTTACGGTTACGGAAATTTACCTGTCCTTTAGTGGAAATTTATAGTAGACGGATAAAATGAAATTTCACCGTGACTCTTTTCCCGTACGATTTATTGCCGTTGAAGTGAGAAGATGGGTTGTAGCCGAAATAGATTGAAATATAACGTATAATAATTTTAATAACTGACAGTGGAGGCGCTCGAGAAAACGTGGAAATTACCGTGAATTGCAAAAAAATACGAGAGAAAGAACTATTATTTATTATCTTTCACTAAAATAAATTAATTCCAACAGATACACCACCAGTTTTTAAAGAAACTTCTATGTGACTTCTTATTGAATAGATACATTAAAAAAATTTAATTATTTATTCATATTATGAGCTATTTACGAAACCGCCCACTATAAATGAATTGCAATGTTCGAATTTTTCTCACTGAGAACTGTTATCAGTCCTTTTCAAGCTACATAAATTAAGTCAATCACTTTTAGGTATGGGGATATAAAAATTCATTGGAAAGTATATTAAAAGCGGTTCGTAGGAAACGTTTCAAAGTGCGAATTCAAGGTTAAAAAATAAGCCTTTTAAGTGCTTCAAGTGGCAGAGCAAAGAATAGGACATGAAACAGACCCCATCAGGAAAAATAAAACTCAAACAAACTTAAATAAGATAAACAATAAGGCGGAAGAGACAAACAGAGATATAAATGTATTAGAAGAAAGCGAAATCAAAAGAATAGGAATTGGCACCTGGAATATTGCATCATTAACTGAAAATGAGATAGAAATAACAGAAGAAATGGCAAAATTCCAACTAGATATATTAAGAATACGTGAAACGAAGCAACAAGGTAAAGAAAAATTAAAATTAACAAATGACTTCACGCTATATTACTCAGGAATGAAACTGAGGCAAAGAAATAAAGAAGGTGTGAGAATAATTATAAAGAGTTGGTTAAACAGGAGAATAGTCCAGGTTGAAACAATAAACTCGAGAATTATAGCATTACAAGTAGATATAGGAGAAATAATATATATATGTATACTACAGATTTATGCCCCAGTAGAAAGAATAGCGGAAAATAAGATAGATGAGTTTTATGAACAAATGCAAAGGCTGATAGATAAGAACAAATACGTTTTCAAGGCGCCAATGTTTAGGAGTTAAACGTATTATTAATTTGAGGACATCTAATGTGCCATTTGTTCTTCAAAATATTGTAAAGACCCGACACATTGTCTTCCCACCATATACAGGGCAGCACCAGCATGAGTCACAACTTTGTCACCATATTTTAGTTCAACACTAGCGAGATTTAATTATTTTTATAGACGGGTCAAAAAATGATACCAGCTCAGCGGTGGATGTACATTTTATGTCGTTAATACCAATTTCCAAAAAACTTTTAAATCAAAAAATTAATCGAATGGGAGGATACGTGTTTAAACTCCATCTTCAAAACGTAAATAAAACACAAAACGTTAAGGAGTAAAAATATATTGAAATAGTCCACAACAATATTGTTTCACCACACAGTGGCTTCATCAGGTGGATTAAATTAACTAAACAGAATATAAAATTACACACTATTTATACTTTTAAACCTAGGAGTGGGGAATAATTAAAATCCTTTTGTTCATTGAGCGCTAAACCTAACTTACTATATCCATTAATTTCTAAACATTCAAATAAGTCCAGTTTCTTACTTTTCTTATGAACATGCAAAATATCAAAATTATTATTAAAATTATGATTAAGTTCTAAACAATGATTAGCAAAAGTAGAATCTGTCTTCTTATCTCTGTAACTTTTAGTATGTTCGGCGATACGCGTAATGAAAGATCTACCTGTCTGTCCTATGTACACCTTACCACACTCACAAGTCAATCAATAGACCCCAGAGTTAAACTTTCTATCTGTTGTGTCCTTGTTATTCTTTAAATACGAGGTAATGTTATTATTAGTTTTATATGAAACATAGCTATTATTATTACGTTTGATAAAATTACCGATTCCCTCTGATGTTTTTCCAAAATAAGTAATAGAAGTATAGTTAACTGGTTCTTTGTTAAAAACTTTAGGGTATATTAAAGCAAGCGTATGAGACTTTTGTTTATTCGCTAAAATGTTATTAATAAAATCCACTGAGTAACCATTATTTAAAGCTATTTTGTAAATTCTGTTAAGTTCTAATTCAAAGTTTGTTTTATTCATAGGGACCTTAACTAATCTATGAGTCATACTCTGATATGCAGACAATTTATGGCTAAAGGGGTGATGTGATGAATTATGAATAGTAGTATCAGTATGTGTCGGTTTATGGAATATTGAAAATTCATGTTTATTGTTAATACGCGTAATAGTTAAGTCTAAGAAATTAATTGAGTTATTTACTTCTTGTTCTAGGGTAAATTTAATATTAGGATGAACATTGTTGATATATTTATAAAATAAACTAAGCTGTCTATCGGTACCATTAAAGCATAATAAGATATCGTCTACATATCTATACCAATAAATACATTTACTGAATAAAGGATAACTCCATCAATGAGGCACCGAAGTGTCACTGCAGGTATGAAAAAGCTGATGTGAATCATATAATATTTAACTGTCCGCTACACGATACAACTTTAAAGTTACTCACCCAAGAACTAGTCACTGAAGGGGTACAACTACCTACAAGTGTAATCACATTAATGTGTTCAAACAATAAAATAATTTACGATTTAATCGTTAAAACAATAGTTAAAATGAAAATCAAAATTTGATATTGTGGGTAAAACCCGCAATATCAAATTCTCTGGTTCTTGAGGTCTTCGGGTTTTCTGGTTTTGTCTCGCAAATGTGAGTTATCCCGATACCCTCCGGAATATGAAATGGGTGTCCCCGTCTTTTACCTTAAAGTCGTTTCATACTGGTCGTTTAATCAATAGTTTTCGTCACATTTAATTACAATCACTGAGGCTCATGGGCTCTAATCCCGAAATGCAAAAAAAAGCACTGATGAATGTTCTTTTCGTACTCTAAGATTAGGGGATCTTCAAAGTCAAGAGAATGCCCACTGGTAATAATGTGGTTAGAAACGCCTGTACGGCAATTACCGGTACACAAGTGATAATTAGGTTTCTGAAGTCGTTATTTTAGTTGTTGTGAGCTTTGAACAGCATTGCTTGTGTCACAATTTTTAGATTTTATTTTATGATCAATGTTTCTTCTTATGAAGGCATCTATTTTGTTTTATTATTACTGCAAAAAACTGCTACAGTTTAAATAATTTATTGCTGTTATTATTATTAATTTGAAGAGATCTCTCCATAACGGTTTTAAAGCCTTTTTCATACCGGCGTTAGAAAAAACTCGTCCGAGGGAGTCCTCCATACGAGTTCCAATTCTGTATAGAATACATTGTCTCATCTGAAATGAGTAGTCAATTGTGTTAATGATGGTGAGAATTGAGTTCGGCCGCTGCTTAATTTTTTTTGCGCCATATACGATTCCGAAAGTACAAGTTTTTGATATTAATTAAAGTATATTTCACCTTTGAGCTTCTTTAGCTCTAGTACCCATTTTATACTTTTAATAACAAATTTGAAGATTACCTTCGTTCAATTCGTTTTAAAGAGAGCCTAGCTTAATGAAAAAAACACATACATACATTATATTATTACGGCTACATCAAGCGAATGCATCAAAAGCTTTTATTCTAATGAAGTTATTTTAAGCTATTCCAGTTTAATTTCTCAATACCAGACAATGGGCTTCGCTAAAAGCATTTATTTGTACGTTCCACCCACAGTCAATCACATCCATTTGCATTCAATCAATCAGACCTTTTGAACGCCCGGACGAACCCGCACTGAAAATATTTAGGATGAACGTACACCCAGTGCTAAAGCCAAGTGGATTTGAATGCTTCTGTGCAAAATCCGAAGCGACTCAACTATAACTGTAGGTTTGCCAAGACTGCATGCCGTTATTATAGAGGAATTGAACGTTCTATCGGCCAGAAACGGACGTTACGCTCAAACACGGATTTGCACTTGCTGGTGTGTTTGCTGTTACGATAAGCTCTGCATCTGAAATTACCTGGCGTCTATTCAATTTTCATATTACGTAAACAAGTTGCGGAAACAGGGAGTTGTTAAGTAAACTTTGCTTCGAATGTGGCGTGCATGTAACTTGGTCTTTTTGCAAACAGCGTTTTACATTAAGGTCTATGAACATGCAGAGCATTAGACAACAAATAAGCTTGCTATTTCTTTATTTACAATATCAAGTCTAAAATTATTATATTTACTTTAGTTGGTGTACCTACATTGCACCAGTAGCTATAATATAAAAGTAAATATATAGGTAAACTATAAGTGGGCTTACAATAACGATTCTAAGTAAGGTGATAGGTTCAGGGCAGACATACGGTGTTCAGAAAGAGGGATTTTGGACGAACCCAGTATAAGCAAATTAACTCTCGACCAACTTGCGGACCTGTTTGTTCGAGTACAACCTGGTCGAGAGGGTTAAGACATCATGGGGGCACAATAGGTCTTAAGGCCGAGTTGCCTCACGGGGTTAAACCTACCCATGAAAGCAAAAAAAAAAAAAAAGAGGGATTTGATTCCTCGATGGTAACTAGCAGTAGACTACCTTCTAGTTACCATTGAAGCACTTGCAGAAGATCAAGATAGAGGGTAATTTGCTCGACTCCCAAAAACTGACCAACGCTGTTTGAAGTTTGCGCAACAGGCAGAACAAGCAGTGCCACCAACAAACCTACGATGGTATCTTTGTATATGGTAATATCAGGGTATCTGTGATATGAAGTTGGCATTTTTCGATGATGTAAAATGATAGAAACATTCGAACCTGTGGAACTGATAATACTACACACTTCAAAACGTCTTACCACAAACTTTATTACACCAAGCGCAGGTTTCAACAGCAAAGCATCGTCATCAACAATATTGGATATAATTGCATTGCTTAAGAGTGAACTAAAGTGTATGGCCGGTTGCCTGCATTTCGCTGTTCGCTTGCATAAGATTACGCAAAGAATTGATAAATAACTCATTCTTCTTTATAATATATACCTTGCAAATGAATTACAGTTTCTTGCTGCAGAAGTCTTTTCGAATTTTTTTCGGTTTTTTTTTTTTGTAAACAAGCATTACCCAATAAATCCAAAAAGGGTTCTGCAAGAAGATTGGCAGTCGTTTTTTAATAATTTATGTAAAAACAAAATTTGAAATGCGACATTAATAAATCCATACCATCAAGCAAACAAAATAAAATTAAACTTAGGGCCGGTCTTTCAATCTCCTAATAAAGTTATTAGCCGAATAACTGAAATAACTGTCTTTCCACCAACTAATAAAAATTATGCAGGTAATAAGTTTATTCTCCTAAAATGTTATTGCGTGGTTGAAGTAGCCAATAAGTACTATTAGAACCTTAATAAGCTTATCAAAAGTCTCTAAATGTCGCCAACACAATCAAAAAAAGAAAAAAGTTTGAAATTCATGTCAAGAGATTTAGATTGTGTAAGTATTTGTATAGCGCTGTCATTTATTGCCAACATAAAGTATGGTTATGAAAATACCGAATAACTATTCACCTAATAAATATTCGTTGAAGACGATCTGTTTTTATTTACCTAATATATCTTCCTTATAACTTCTTCTTCTCAGATCCTTTCGCCCCCTGTAGGCGTCGGATATAACTTATTAGCTAAATTGTTATTAGACACATTTATTAGCAGATTGAAATACCGGGCCGACAGCTATTATTTATAGGGTTTATTGTTAACATTGTTCATGGTTAATATTGTTTATTGTGGATATTTTTCATTGTTAATATTGTTTATTGACAATCTTGTTTATTATTAACATTGTTCATTGTTAATATTGTTTTTTGGCAATATTGTTTATTGTCAAAATTGTTTATTGTTAACATTGTGCATTGTTAATGTTGTTTATTGTTAATATTGTTTATTGATAACATTTTTCATTGTTAATATTGCTTTTTGGCAATATTGTTTATTTTTAACATTGTTTATTGTTAATATTGTTTATTGTAAAAATTATTTATTGTCAATATTGTTTACTGTTAACATTGTTCATTGTTAATATTTCTTATTGTCAGTATTGTTCTTTGGCAAAATTGTTTATTGTTAATATTATTTATTGTTAACATTGTTCATTGTTAATATAATTTTTTTGCAATATTGTTTATTGTTAACGTTGTTCATTATTAATATAGTTTATTGTCAATATTGTTTATTGTTAACATTGTTCAATGTTAATATTGTTTATTGTCAAAATTGTTTATTGTCAATATTGTTTATTGTTAACATTGTTCATTGTTAATATTATTTTTTTGCAATATTGTTTATTGTTAACATTGTTCATTGTTAATATTGCTTATTGTTAATATTTTTTATTTTCAGTATTGTTTTTTGGCAAAATTATTTATTGTTAATATGATTTATTGTCAATATTGTTTATTGTTAATATTGTTCATTGTTAGTATTGTTTATTGTCAAAATTGTTTATTGTTAGTATCGTTTATTGTAAATATTGTTCATTGTCAATATTGTTTATTGTCTGTACACTGTGTTTCGATAATCTAAACCTCTTGATAAATCACGATGAACTATTTTAACTAGATCGACCAAATCCCTTCCAAAAACAATTCTCGAAATCTTCAAACATGTCTGGTTATAAATAATTCCAAACTTGAAAACATAACCCTCTTTGTTGTTTTAAGAACTTTCAGAGATTTTCGATACGCTATTAAGCGTCTAATAATTCTTATTGGCTACTTCAAGCACTCAATAAGATATTAGGAGAATAAACCAATTTATTACCTACATAATTTTTATTAGTTGATGGAAAGACACTTATTTCAAGTTCAGCTAATAACTTTTATTAGGAAATTTATTAAAAGTTTGAAATACGTGTCCGTAACCTAAAAATATTCGTTGAAAGACGGTCTGTTCTTATTTACCTAATAACTTATTAGCTAAATTGTTATTAGATACATTTATTAGGAGATTGAAAGACCGGGTCTTAATCGTAAGGTGCTGTCCCAAGCCGTAGAGCTAAGGATTATCAAGGAATTCCGCCCGCATATACCGGGTGCGCCATTAGTACGTCGGCGAAATTTAGCACGAAAACTACTAAAGCTAGGAAAGTGAGATTTTCTGTACGTATATAGTATATCATTCCGCATTTTATGAAATATACAGGGTGTTACAAATTCGCAGGGCTACTTTCAACTTTTTTATTTTAAATGTATTGCTATATTTTTTTAGTAATTATTTCGATAGCCACCTAAAACACCTTTGCAATGATATATAGTTATGTGCACCTCCGACAATTAGTTTAGGCGATATTGCAAATTTTCTGAAAATTTTGACAGTTGGGACTTCTGAGAGTTTAAATTGTATACTAAAAACCACTGTAGTGTAGCGCGTTATTCTTTTGTTATCAACTGAGGGGGGGGGGGGGCTAACACTTCATATGTTTCAAGGTGGTGCAACGTAAAAATATATACAGGTTGTTAAATATGTCGTGATACATTTATCGATATTGAAACGCCTTTCTTTCGATTTCTTTAAATGGAACCTATATGTTTCGATGTTGATCATCAAATTCCTTGCAAAATTACCTTCAAAATGATACCAATGTTGCAGCGTTCGAAAGTTTTCACTTATTGTTAGTGAAATAAATCGAGTTGGTTTTATAGAGGCAATCTTGTAAATTGTAATTAAGTACGATATGTGAAAAGATTCCTCTTATATATTTGGGATTGATGAAGACGATTTTTTTCCAATTCTGTACGTCTACGATTCTTGCAAATCTGGATATGAATACAGTTACATTTTCTCAGTAGCGTTAATTGTACACTTTAATACACTGTTCTGATTGTGTGTCTACGGTCTTTTGATGGTACGATGTTCCTATATTGTAGCAATGACCTGATTTGGCACATCCATGAGAGTGTATTTCACCTGATCATGCCGGCAATAATGAATTACTTGGCCATATATGTGTCAAACTAATTGCGTCTGTTTTTGTCAGGCAACTATGAACTCAAGAGGCATCTATACCGAATCTAACAAACTGATGAAACTGAAGGTCAGCTATGTTGGATGGACGAAAAGACAGTAGAGCGTATATTCTGCCACTGTACAGCCGCCTCCAAAATCAGATATAGTAGAGCGCCAATTATTTGAACTAATTGGTTAGGTGGGTGATTTGTGTAACCAATTAATCGAATAATCAAACATATATTTTGAGGACATTCCTATGTGCAGGCTTAGAATTTAATGTTTTTTTTTAAATTAGAGTACATGTATGTAAGTAAGTACGTAAGATGGTAAGAGGCTTAAGTCCAATGAATTCAGGAAGTCGGACGGTTGACGCTTCGGTTAATTGACATTTGGCTAGTCAGCGATTGACTATAAATGTTCGTTCGTAAGGTTGATGCCTCTCTGAAGGGCCTGAAATGCATCTTACTGAATAAGATTTTGCTACCCTTAAACAATTAAATCTCGTGGGGATGCTTGTGTTTTCCTAATACTAAACGAGTGTATTTTGTTATTGCTAGTATGCTTGCTTTGTACGTGTTGTTACTAAAAATATAAAATTGCGCCATCTGAGGGCTTAACAAAAATAATAGTCGTTGTTGGGCATGTCATACAATTCGAATCAAACTAAATAACAGTAACCTTTTACACCGCAACTAAATTGTCATTAAACTGGTATTATCTTAACAGATACAATGTTCGAATTCAACAATTTTATGTTTTATACATCCGCGTGAATTGCCGCTAATCTCCGACTGTACGCAATTTCGACAAATAAACGCTTGCTCATCGATTTGATAAACTCAATTTCGTGCGTTTCGCGATCAATTGGTACAGCGAGAGATAGACAGCGCGCGTACGATGCATGGGCGCTAGCAATACTGCCGATTACAATGAAGCCTACGGCATTAATCTATGTGATATATGGCATAGGTTTGCGAGGATAAACAGATTCAAATGTAGGGCGATCGGTTTTTAGAATCGGGATTTATATACTGAAGCACGTGTAGGTGGTTTATAAGGGCTGTGGAATTTTATTTCGGGTTATGATGGTGGAAAGCAAAATTTCTAATCTACGATACAAAGGGATTTCATTATGTAAAATATTTATGATTACGATATAGGTTAACGTAAGATTTAATACGGACGCAGTAGTGTCTGCGAAAGACAAGCATAGCAGACACGCAGACTTGCGGCACTATGGAAGTTCCCATTGTTTAATCAAATAATTAGCCATGTCGCCGGTGGCGTCAATTTTAAAAACCAAAAAGTACAAACCTTTTCAGGCACAACATGCACACAAGATAGCAGAAGGTAATTTTTACAGGAGATTATGATTTTGTGACTACTATTAATACTATTATTAATACTTATGAATTAACTATTTTACACTTCCTGGGCTTCGTCAAGATTTACTTAACTTTACTTATTTATTGACAAACAATTTGGTTTGTGTAAAAAAGATATAATTTTTCCTGCATCTATTCTTAAACATTTTCCATAGTCCATGTCTGTATTCCAAAATCATAAATAATAATAAGTGCAGAACATAAGGTACAGTTCACCAAAAGAAAGAAAAATTCTGCACATCGACTAAACACATGAGCACCATAGATAAGCATAGGCAGACTAGTTACTTTACATGAAATGGATTTCAACAATCGAAATTTTATCAACTGAAAAGAAATACAGGTATAGATTTCTTCTAGAAATAATCAACTTGAACAACTGTTCTAATACTATGAATTTCAGATCAGTTGTAGAAGGACTTAGTAATGTTTATTCTTATATACTTTATTTAGAAAAATGTAAACGTCAATATCATTAAGTTTTAAATTCAATATTTTTACAGATTAGGTACTCTTTTATGCTTAGTACACACTAGGCCCTGGATCGATGGACTAGTAGTGTAGGATTCCAGAGTCTGTTTACCCACTAAAAACCCCATATACTCTCCCAATTATTTACACGGCTGGTACCACTTTATAAAGCTTCTACATCAGGCAGCGTATGGGTTGACCTATTATCTATTTCCACCTTTCTCAATTATCCTGCTGGTGGGTTTGCCTATATCGTTCCTCGTTTTCCTTGGAAGTCATGATTCTGTTAATCATGTTATCGATCTTCTGTCACCTTTTGGGAGAAAATACCAAGTGCTCGACCAGATAACCCGAAGTGACCACTCCAAACTCGTCATTGATCGCCTCCCAATCAGGGCACCAACGGGCACATACAAAAATTTTATGTTCCGCTGTATCTGGCCTTGCACAATACATGCACTCGTCCGTCACATCTCTCCCAAAATGTTTAGCATAATGCCTAAAATACCCGTGAGCAGTAGGGGCCTGTGTTAAAAAATATCCTATTTCACGAAATACCCACTCCACCCAGGATTTGATAACCCTAGCGAGTCTTCTCGTTCATTGGGCTCTTTCTCTTTCAATATCCCATCATGCCTGCTAGAAAGCAAGCGTCTTTTCTCTGACCTCCTTTTTGCCAATTTTTTTTCACTTTGAATTCCGTCAAACATGCTCTCTTTTGGACCATTAAATCTGTTGGGACCATACCAGTGACCACCTGTATCGCTACCGCCGAGGCCGTCCTATATGCCGAGGCTACTCTAAGAAGCATATTTCTCTGCGTTCTAACCGACTAACAGACTTACGACAACTAATAGTCTACACCAAGGTAGGAGCCCCATACAAGATAATATTATGGAGCGTACCACAAATGACCTTTCCCTTTCTGCTCCACGGGCCGCCAATGTTAGGCAAAATCCTACCCAATGCCGCCACTTCGACTTTGGTCACCACAGACTGCACATGTTCGACAGACTATGTACTTAATTAGTCACTATATACCTTTCAAAATTATTTCATTATGATTGTTAGTTAGACATGATACGATCTCTATCAACCATTTTTCCAACCATGCGGATCTCTTATATATTTTATATTCAAGCGCTAGGCAATTCTATCACTCAATCTAAGTTCACTTAATTTCATCACTTTAATGTTTTATTGAGATTTCCCCTTGGTTTATAGTGTAACTCTGGTGAAGCCTTAAATTAATGCGGAATATAGTTTAAGTAAAACGAGTTCCTTTATAAGAAAAAAAGGTTGCCCTCCCTATAGTCAAAACGACGTGCAATAATAATGTCAATTTTCTTAACAATACTATTGTTAAGAAACAATTATTGCTATAAATACTGATCATTGGAAAATCCTCTCTGTGTTTTGGAGCATAAGGGTTTTTCTAAAAGATTAGTGATTTGTTTTCATCAATGTTAATTTAACTTCGGCTCGTGATGATACCTGTTTTTTTATGTTCTATTCACGTGAAAACATTGAGCATCTTCCCAACAAGATTACCTGGCTCGAACAAGGTGGCTCACCACCACATTCTGGGGAAACTATTTGTCAACGTTTGGACAACTTTTTTCCCAATAGGTATATTGAGAGACTACATTTGAACTTCTGCGTAAGAAACAAAACTTGTGAAAGTAAGCCCAATCAAGATTTAAAAATAAGAACTATTGGAACAATGTAAAACATTTCCCGAGAATTTTTACAGATTTCTCTTTAAAACTTTGTAAATCCATTTTTCTCACACTAGCGATGAAAGACAAATTTAATTAACCATTAATTTGTATTATGATAACATAGTGACTTATAACTTTATTAAGATAATTTTACCTATCTGCACTCTATCCAACATTTATTAAATACTTGAACCGGTATTATCTTGCTAGAATGTTATTAGAATAAAGCAAAAAAGGACAAAAATACTATTGTAAAGTAAAAAAAGTGGTCTATCGAATGTTAGAGTAAAATTCGCAGGTTTTCATCTCAAGCAATTGAAGAAAAAATAAAAATTTCTAATGAAAGTAAAAATTTCACAAAAAACTTTTATATTGAACATAACTTCCTAAGTACAAGTGCTACTACATAGTCATCTTCATACTTTTCACTAACCCTATATATAGACAATTTGTGTCTATAATTTGTGCTATAGTCATACGGTCGATTTCCAGCTTACATTTAACGAATTCTTTATTAATTTTCAGTGAATTTCTCTTTCTTCGGTTGAGATGATCACAGTAAACTTATTTACTATTATATTGAATACCTAAATTTGCTTTATCTTAAATTATAATTAGCACTACATCGATTTAAAATAAAATATGCTGTACGATATTAATTATTAATGAACAAAGGAGTAGATGATATGTTACAGTATATTACACATTAAAAGGATTGATGGCTTTTGTTAACTAATTTCAATTATTATGAACCAACATGAAATTGAGGTGGGGCTAAAGACTAGAATTGCAGATGAAAGTATTTCCGTAAGAATAGTGCACAAGTCACAAGGAAATAAAGAATGTAGGTACTTAGAAAAGCCAAAGTAGGAGCTTCCAAAACAGTAATGAGATTAGCTGTAATATACGCAGTAGATACCCAACTAAAAGCAGGGAAAAAATGTTGCCAGTATGATGGCGTTGAATGTTACTTAGAATATGTGGGGGTATTAGTGAAAATGATCGGTGAAGTGGAAGAAGGAATGAAGAAATGGAAATCATTTTTTATGAACTCACGTCATTCAAGTTATTAGAGTACAGTCGGCAGCCTCTGACAGTACTGTTTGTAGACAAATTATTTATAAAACCAAATGCCTAAGTGGCATATATGCAGATGGCACCATAACATACTCATATTTCATAACTAGGTTGAACTTAATTCAATAAATGTCATTTAGACATTTAGTGTTGCTATAAAAATGGAAGCGGAAAGGTTATCGGTACAAGAAAAGGTAGAAATAGTTCTAATTCGTGGTGAAAATTACTATAGCTATCGCGAAACAGCAAATATTTTTAACAATAGACACAATAAAAATATTCACGATTCTACTGTATGCCGAATTGTGAACAAATTTAAACAGACTGGTTCGGTGGAAAGTAAATACAAGCAACCCCATGAGAAAAGTGTAACTAATGAAGAAAATAGTTTAATGTGTTATTGTCAGCAAATGAAGTTCCTACTATGCCATTGTCTGAAAGAGAAGAAGTATAAGGTATTTCCGAAAAATCGATTAGAAGAATTCTTAAAAAAAACAAGTACTTACCATATAAACCAAAATTCACCCATACTCTTCAACAAAGAGATCTAGATGCTAGAATTGACTTTTGTTTTTGGTTCCAAGGCAAGAAGGAAGGTAATCCCCATTTTGGAAGTCAAATACTATTTACTGACGAAGCAACCTTCACAAGCAACGGCGTAGTAAGTTCTCAAAATTGTAGGTGGTGGGCTAATCAAAATCGTAATTTTACAATTGAATGTAAAAGCCAATATTCATTTAAAACAAACGTTTAGTGCGGTATATTGAATACTCAAATAGTTGGACCATATTTTTTCCGACAAAATTTAAATGCAGGTAGATATTTACAATTCTTGCAGAATGAATTTAGCGAGTTCCTAGATAATATGCCTTTAAATCTACGATCGAATATGTATTTTCAACAAGATGGTGCTTCGATCCATTCTACATTGCAAGTAAGAGAATGGCTTAATCAACAATTTCCTCAAAAATGGATCGGACGGTTTTCAGAAAATCATTGGCCTGCAAGATCGCCTGACATTACCCCAATGGATTTCTTTCTCTGGGGTTACTTAAAGAACCAAGTATACAAACATCGACCATTTAGAAATCTGGACCATTTAGAAAATACGATTAGGCAGTGTGTCGTTCAAATTAATCCGGTTTTTTTAAGAAACGTAGCACAAGAATTTAACAACAGGACAATGAAATGTATAGAGAATGGGGGAGCTCACGTAGAAAAATAATATACTTGTAAATAAATATTTTTGTTTACGATTGTGTTAATGTATTTTGAGTTTTATTTCCTACTATTATGTATCTTTACTATTATTGTTAAAACCTGAATAAAAAGAAGTGTTGCTAATTTTATGAAAAAATATTACAATTTTAAAGATGATTAAGTTCAAATGAATCACACAATTTCAGTTAAATAAAATTTTTTGACTTCTGAAAACGTAAAATATGGTGTGCAGCAAAATTATTTCACATTCTTGAATTTTTATTTTCAAGAGCTATATTATTTTTGTAGCTGACTTTTGCGACGTATTATTTATGGTTTTCTGTTACGATGTCTACAGAGAGTAAGATTTGCGTATTGTATGAGCGCGCTCAATTTCTTATACAGGCTAATTCAGAATAAACAGTAAACTGAAATTTTTCATCAAAAGTGAATGAAACTCGATATTTTACTTTAATTTTCAAAACCAAAGAACTATTGCTTAATAAAGAAAAGTCTAATGTTAAACATGGGGTACTTTACTCTTAGCGTAATTTTGTATTTTTGACTCTCCCTCGTATACGATGAGAGTTTCGGCAGAAATCGCGAGTGCTATTTTGGTCTCAAGTCATGCCGAGATATGATGCAATAAAATAATTTTGCTATATTCAAAGGTAAACCATTTTCCCATATGCTGCGCACTTTCTGCCGGTCACTGTATAATTAACTGGGGTACGATGAAAAGGATATCTTTCGCCTTATAACAAATTTAGGCTAGTATTGTGGCAAACAGAAAAGCTAGTAATCTCTAATCAAGTCTTACCATTTACTTTTTGTACTTATGGAATTCATGAATTTGTGTACACCTTCTAAGTAATCATTTTCAGTGTTGTATTATTAAAAAGAATAAAAATGACACACGGTTTACCCAAGACTTCTATTATGTAATGTTTGCGTATATATTACGCATATAAAAATATATTTCTGTACGACCTCTGCAAATATAAAATGCTAATTTAGTCATTTAAATGCGAGGGAGACAGCACCCTTCTCCTCTTCAGTGGAAAACATGCCCAATATTATTTTCGTAAACCTCTAATGCGATGTGACGCACTCGTATTTCAAAATCATAAATTTCTTGATGTAAAGTTATTTTATTTGAAACGAAAGACTTATTTATTGAAAGAATAGAGTTATCCTCGCTCCTGCGAAATATACTCTAATGACTTGAAAATCTTTGGTAAACAAGAAAAGCCGTTCAACTAAGTGTTTACCCTGGATTTGAGTTCAAATATCTGCTAGAATAATAGGAGAGCGTAAATACATTTACCAAGATCGATAGATCGTTCGTACTACTTGATTGGTACACAGTCTTAAATACACATCAAATATACATACTTTGTGTGTGCATGTAACAGCTGTGGTAGTAGAAGTTTTTGTGTCTGAAGTATTTCCTATAGTTCGTGAGGTATCCGTAGAGTCGGTTTAATCATGGAAGAGCAAATATTGATTTATTCTTTAGAAAGGAAGTTGCGATATCTGTACGGATATGATATGTTACATAATCTAATGTTATTCTATCTTCTACTTAGAAGACTAACATTTTTACTACTTTAACACACGAAATTATAATTTTATTTTTAAACGCATTTGTTTGAACTGCCCGTTCATAGAATACTTATATAAATATATCGCATGTACACAAGAAAAATGACACAACTCAGAAAATGTACTTTTTCGAAGTATGTATGTATGTGTGATATTAGGGTGATAGTACACTGCGACCTAAAAGATCTATTGTGTCCTCTCTTCTCGCTGTATTTACAGCTGGCCGTCCAGTCTGATTCCTTTTAAGAAGTGCAGAATGTCCGAAGGCCCCAGATTAGGTAACTCTCCTTCTTCGATTTCACATGCACCCAGGTGCAGCCCCCTTGAGTTGCACAGTGCAACACAGTTTGTGAGTAGATGAATGGACGTTTCGTCCTGTTCCCCACAAAATCTACATTCGGCTTCCTTCGCTATTCCAAGCCTGCTTAGATGTCCGTTCAGTTTACAATGGCCTGTAAGGATCCCTGTCAATATCCGAATATTATTTCTACTCAGGTTGATGCATTCTGCAGATCTCTTCTGGTTATAGGTACCCAGAAGAGTTTTAGCTTGCCTCATTCCCTGGAGATTCTCCCAGTATTTGGATTTTCTCTGCTCTACTTCATTTTTCAGCTTCTTCAGTGTTATGCTGCTACTTATCCCACAAAAAGGTTCTGGCCCTACAAAAGGTGTTCTAGCCCCTCTCTTAGCGAGATTATCTTACTTTTTCAAAAGAAGCAAGTAAAAGTTTTACTGTTACCTGTTTTCTTGTTTATTACATTTTTAATCTTGATTTTTCAATCTTTTTAATTCTTGACTTGATTTTGCTTTTAAATCGAAATAGGATAAGATTAGTCACTAGTCCACTGTGTGGTATTTATCGTATAAAACTTGAACACAACGTACTGGGTTCTGTATAAATTTAAACAGAAAAATTTTGTTGGCTTGTCACATTCCTTAATAGATATCGTCTATGCACAAGAAAAATTGCACAACTTAAAATACAAACGTTATAATCTTATCAATTTCAGCTGTGTTCTCTAGCAGTGTAAAAATAGATCCAAACATGTTTGATTGGATCACTTTATGTTCTCTCGTGATACAGCGTTTCATTCAAACTAATGATGATTGGTAATTCGCTCACCCCCATGGATTGTCAAGTTTTTCTGATTCAATATATCAATCGGGATTTGTTTCTGTTTGATATTTCGATTTTGAGATTAGACGGTTCTTAACAAAACGTTTGTTGACAAGAGCCGTCTATATTTTTTTTTGTAGTTGTAGGAGCCTTCTGACATCAGGTCTTTGGAAACACTGCAGACTCTTGTTTTTTTTTTTGTTTTGTATTATATCTCCCAATTTCTTAGTCCATTAAATTATGCCAGTCAATCCAATATCCTGGTGCGCTGTTCTAGTGTGTACAGGTATCTGGCTGGTCGACCAAAATATTCCTCTAGGTTCACCATTAACTTGCCAAAAATCCTTTTTGCGTCCAGAGAATGCGGTATCCGGTCTCTCTGATTCTATTACATAGGCTGCAGTGGGTAATGCTCATTGTATGTAGGTGTCCTTTCAGTGCACAATGTTCTTTAAACGAACTGCTACTATACGAAGATGATTCTGACTAAGCTTGGTAGTTCTTCATTCTTCTTCTCTGACGATCCCTTGATAATGGTCATTCCACTGGTCCACTGGTCCATAATTATTTGATAATTTTGATACGGGTCATTGTTTCCTGGGTCATAATCATGCAGTACCAGAGTAAAATTATCTTTAGCATTACCCATTGTTCACAATTATTTTAATATACCTAGATGGTTGAAGAACACAGCCAGGCAACCTCATGGAAAGGCCATTATCAAGGGATCTGATGATTATGACCCAGGAAACAATGAGTCATATCAAAATTATCAAATAATTATGGACCAGTCAGTTATGAAATACTTCTTTTTTAAATACTTTGCTTGTCACAATTAGATAATCTAAATCCATTTTATTACACTATTTCAGCCATAACAATAAACAATTTTAGAAAATTTAAGGTTAAAAATTTTAGTTATCAAAACCAAGTCCAACCAAACTTCTGTTCTTGTAAGGCTATTGAAATCCGAGTTGTTAGGATAATGATTTAAGGACCATGATTTAAAGCTTTGAGAGAAACAATACAGTTCTAGCATTCCTTTATGGCGACAGCTGACATGACTATAAACATTACTTTATTTAAGCTCTCACGGGAAGTAATAACATTACTTACATTTAGAGGAAATCTTTCTGGATTTAAAGGTGGTGTTTGTTATATTGTATAATTTCTTCCGAACATTTCGCCAGCAACTGTGGCCGACATCATCAGTGGACCACGAAGAATTCACTTCTGAAGAATGTGTCAGCTAAATGAAAATTAAATTGACAATCGACGTATCAAATCTTCCTTCATATCTCAGTGTCACTAATTCACAACCTTATCGTCCAAAGTCATGGTTATATCTATATCGCAAACAGTTGTAGAGCGCGAAACCGGATACCAAACCCTATTCAAGATGCAACTTTCCTCTTTTTTATTAAATTATTTAATTTATTGAAGTTTGTATATCTGTATACACTTTCTGTGAAGGTTGACTTAATATGGTGATATTGTGGACAAAACTTTAGTATTTGGAAACAGATTACTTGGGTCCCATTGTGCAAGGTATTTTTAGCAACTGGTGATTTATCAATTTGTCCTAGTCGGCAATTCCTCTTGTGTTCTTTGATCCTTGTCTCACCAACGTACAGTACTGCTATTGTAAACCGATTCATAGAAACACGGCGGCCTATAAACTCAGAAGACAACAAGGGGTCTCTCGGGACCTTAGCGAAACGTAATCGACATTTAATTTGTATCGTGGGCTTGATATATATTTTTTTTCTAATTTGATGTTACAATAAAGTTAAAATAAACGACGACACAGTGTGGTAATTAGGTATTAACGCACTAGTGCGTTAGTAGGTCTATTAACGCACTAGTTGGGACTCTTACCGGAATGTAATATGGGAGATTCGTCATTGTGACACTTGCGTTTTAATATACTATTATGTTATGTCGTTCAAGTAGCCTTCCGACTCGATCAGTTATATTCTTAACCTACGGTAAAAAAGTTGCATGTTGTCTGTCCAATTGGCGTTTTGTAAGTGTTCTTTCAGTGATTTTGTGTTCATCATGTATCATCCTTTTTATCTCTTCTTTATTGCAACTATTAGCTTATAGGCTGTGATCTAAGTGTTCCAGATCTTCTTGTATGCGTGTAGCAGGTTCCAACAGCGTTTTCATAATGGCGGTTTAGCCATTTACTTTATCGTACATCTTTTTACAATCTACTGCAGTAGACACAGTAGTACAATTCTTTCAATGTGTCAAATTCAAAATTGAATGATATTTAGTAAGAATGTAGAGTGAGAGGATTTTTTTTTAACGCCGAAGGATTACTTTGTAAGAGTGAAACATCTCTTCAAATATAAATTATATTAATTTTTATAGATTTTTCTATATAATTATGAAATCGTAAGAGGTAGGGATTAGATTTAACTGTAAAAGTTTCCTCATATTGTATATTACTTCGTAACAGGTTATTTGAAGAAATTTATTACATTCTTTGGTAGCAAAACCTTGTATACAGAAAATCATATTGGAAAGTCCCATCTTATTGTTAATCAATTCAAATTGTAATTAAGATTTAAAGAAAACAGTTATAAGTAAGTTTCTCCATATTAACTTAAGAGCCTCTGGAATGGCTCCGAAGCTATTTGAGCAATCGTAGTCAGTACGTAGAGTGCACAATACAGAAAGGAGTGCCTCAAGGTATACTGGGACCTCTATTGTACATTATCTTTGTAAATGATATTCCTGTATACATGACAATGCTGTCCATTGTCATGTATGCTGATGATGTTTCACTCTTGGTCTCTACGAAATGATCCAGAAATATAAATTTCGATGCGCCCGACAAGTTAAACATTTTAAATAATTATTTTATGGATAACAGTCTCAGTTTAAACAACAATAAAACCGTATTTATTGAATTTAAGACAAAATTTTGTAATAGATATGTATTTGTATAGCTCAGGTAGATGATACAAAATTTTTAGGTGTAACAATTGATTTTATGTGTAACTGGAAAAAGCATATAGAAACTTTATGTAAAAAGGTAACTCCCATATGTTTTACTTTAAGTAGGCTGAGACATGAGGTTGACTTTTTGGTGCTAAAAATTTATTATTTTGCTTACTTTCATTCTGTGATGGTATACGGCATAATGGCGTGGGGATCGTCTGTGGACATGCTTCGTGTATTTAAACTTCAGAAAAGAGCAATACGGATAATGACGCGAAATTCAGCCAGGACTAGTTGCAGGAATTTATTTCGTGAATTGGGGATTATGACTCTGCCGTGTGTCTATGTTTGGCTACTGCTGTTGTATGCTAAAGTGAACTTTGAGAATTGGCCAAAATTAAATAAAAACAATTACCACACTCGCAGTATATATCCGTTAGAGGTTCCTAGATAGATTCAGTTTTAGCGAGAAAAGTCCTCAACACGTAGCGATAAAATTAATAAATAAGCTACCAGACAATTATAAACTAATGTCCAATAAAAGATTAAAAATAAACAACTAAGGAATTATTAATTCCAAGGAGCAACTACTCAGTAACATAATTTGTGGATGATGTTTTGTGATATGTGTTTGTACTATACTGTTTCATTTTATTGAATTGTATTAACATTTTTATTGACGTTTCCCACACTCTATTGTGAGTCGAGGGGAATAAATAATATTATTATTATTATACCTCGCAGTTGTTACTCACAATAAATATCATATAGGTTATTCGAATCGCTATTACAAGAGAGGTACTTGTTGGGTATATTTTCTGTCTTGTTTGATATTACTTACGCTTAGAATACACTGTATGTGCGATTGTAAGTACATTTAAAAAATGAACAAGTTTTATTTAGAACTTCTTTCCTCATCATTTCATATGATACACAGGTCTTTCCGATATGAAGTGCATTTCACCTAAATATCTTTTCTACAAACACCTGAGAATTTCTCAATTTTCAAGGTAGCGTTTCACCCCTTTAAAGTTAATTTTCGCTGATAAAAAAAAATTTTCCCCAAAATATTTTCTACATCCCTACCAAGTTTCATCAAATTCTGAATTTGACACTAAGAGAGCTTTCCTTGGTTTCTAAGCCACTGTTTTTCGTGTTGTAGAAATCTACTGGAGACATAGAAATATCTCCATGAATTTTATGCTTTTTACTATCTGGGTGTGACGTAGGTCATCCTTTTTTTTATATATACCCGCAATTTAGATAAAACACGAACTCCGCGCTACCTAATTTTCGCGAGCGATCAATCGATTTATCACCTCGAGAGGGCCCGAAACATAAAACCTGGCCGTAATTTGTCAAACGGCCGCTCATTTCGCAGTCATATTCGACCTGTAACTATGTCGTTGCGTGGGCTCTAGGTTGACGTGGAGTGGGTACCCGCATTCACGTCGAAATGTAGCAAATTCACCAGTTAACCCGGTCATCGCGCCGTACAATAGGAGTGCGGAGAAAAACTACTTACCGCTTCCGTGTGGATTGGGTGCGCCGCGAACAGTAGCCCAGCCAGGGTGGCGAAGGGTGGCCGTAATCCCGCTACGCAGAGGCAGACCCTGGTGAATAGGATGCAGGCGATAGCGTGTAGGGCTACATTAGTGAGGTGGAACCACGTCGGCTGAAGACCGAAGCAGAGATAATTCGCTCTGAAACAGAAAAAGAGAGACGAGATTATAAAAATGAGGTGGCATTCGGTGTACGTTACATGCAGCTTCTATTATCTCGCAGCATTTTCTGTTATCTATACTTTAGGATGGTGGATTACTGCTGAAAAACAGTTTAATAGCCGCATTACTCGCTTTTAAAAAATGGTGAAGGCGCCGGTAGCATTACTAGAATGCAATGGTTTACAGACTTTTGGTTTCTATTGGCAAGATGTAATGCACTTTGCATTAATCTTTCATCTTTGGAAATCACGATCCATGTAATATTTCAATAGACGTAATTAAAGTTAAAATAGGTAACGATACTATACCTGTTAGTGGAAAAGCTAAGCATTTGGGAATGATTATCGATCATTCGTTTCACTTTCGAGTACACATTACACTATGTTTACAGACATTGTATATGTCACTAAAAAAACTTTATCCACTTCGAGGAACTCTTAATAAAACTAGCAAAAAGACGCTAGGAGGAGGGGTTGTCATATTGTGAAGGAGTTTATCATTCCTGCCTAGACTGGGAAACGACTTACCGAATTCAAAAACTTCAAAATGCGTGTTTAAGGTACACCCATGGAATTAAAAAATAGAGCCATGTCCCACATGAATTAAAAGAAATAAATTGGTTAAAGGTGAAAAGTCATAGAGAGCTGCAATCTTACTTAGTTTTAAGAGTCCACCTTACCTGTATAACAAAATAAGGTTTATCCACAATTTAACTACACGTTTTAGAGGTTCGATATCTCCACTAAAACATAAGTCCACTGGTCTATAATTAATTATGTCTTTCCTATCGCCTTTTTTATGGACAGGCCTAACATATTACCCTATGGATGTTATCCTTTCTCCAGGAAAATGTTGGTAATGCCAAACATGTTTATTTGTTTTGATAGATAGATTTATTCACACAATAAGAAATACAAAGAAGTATAATGGGTATGTCCGGAAACATTACAAATAAAAATGGCGAGAACATAATAAATTCAAGTTAAAAAATAGTTAAATTTAGACAACACATAATGTTAAGCGTTATTACACTCCTATTTAAGAGTAGCCGGAAAATCGTCAAGAGAGTAAATGCAATTATCAAGTAAATGACTGCGTAAAGGGAATTTGAATCTGTTTACAGTTTTTAATTCCTTAAAAGCGTGGGGCAACAGGTTAAAAGGTAGTAGCCCCACAGAAACCGGAGATCCTTTCTTAATGTCAACCGGAAGTTGGCTCTATTTCTTGTATTGTACGAATGAACATCAGAATTTGCCAGAAAGCTATCACGATTATTATAAGCGTATACCAATGTGACTAGAATATACACACTGGCTAGAGGCAATATTCGAAATTTTCTGAAATATGGTCTATATGTGTCGGTATTTCCAATCCCCGCAATGCAGCGAATTATTCTTTTCTGGGCAAGGAAGACATCATGCGCATAAGGTGGCGAGCTCCAAAAAATAATACCATATGATATTCTCGAGAAAACTTGATTATAAAAGGCAGCATTTGTGACCCAACAATGCTCTCATACTACGAACTAGACGTATTTAAAGTGATTACTAATTGACGGCAATGGCTATACCAACTTAGCGTCTCATTCAAAACAACACCAACTAAATTAACGGAATTTTGACGCTTCAATGGTTTGTCAAATTGATATTTACGTCGAAATTCTCCATATATTGAGAAGGAACGAAAAAAGTAAAATATGTTTTAGAAGCGTTAACGTAAAGATTGTTACAATGAAACCATTGACGCAATTCGTCGAGCAGAGCGTTTGCTCGATCGCGAATTTGTGCAGGATCACTTCCACAAACTACAGCATTAGTCTCGTCAGCCTATAAAAACAAAGCGAAGTCAATAAATTCCACGATATCGTTAATAAAAGGTAGAAATAGTACTGGGCCCAGAACCGAACATTGAAGCATTCCTAAACACATCGGCAGAGAAGATGAATATATAACTTATTTAAAAATAAAAAATACAACAATTTTCAATGAAATGAATTATACTATATCAGCATACTGTATCTATTAAGCAATATATTCGGCTACAATTTAAGGTTATAATGGCTAGCAGAAAGTGCATAGTATTGCATTAATTTTCTGATTGTCATTATATATTTTTCAATCAACTTGTATACAGATCGATTTGTAGGCGGATATATTCCCTCGACAGTATACTTTATTTGAAATTGATTTAGCTATAGAAGAAACCGAGGCAAGTTGGTGTAAAAAGCAACTCGACCATTGCGTTTGGCATCAGATCAGGTGATCTAGGACCCCATGGAATATTTCCACCTATTCCAATGCATCTCTCAGTGAAGCTTTCGTTCAGTATTCCATATTAATCAATAATTTAGTCTAGCTGCTGTTGGATCTATTGAGTAATGGCTGTTGCAAATTTCCATTTAAAATAGTAAAAGTATCTTGAGCACGGCAAGATGTGAGAGATGACGAAAAAAGCCAAGTGAAACACTTCATTATCACATTAAAGTTTATTAACCCAATATATTCCATTAGCTAAGCTAACATCGTCAGGTGTACAAGCAAATTTATCCGCTCTAAGGCTTAATATATCTCACTCACTCTATGCCGAAACATTCATTAACAAAAAGGTAAAACGTGTATGGGAATATTCTACATAATAAATTCCAAATATTTACAAGTAACCAGTATTTTATAGACTGTGTTCGTTTTTCTTTATGTAAGTGACTTTCCACATATTGTGATTTTTGCAATTTGACGATTAACTAATTTTACATCATTTATTGAAATTTATGTCCCCTACTAACGATATAAAATGCTAAAGCGGATTTATTGCTATTCAACTTTTTGGTTTGTTTGCTTGTAAAACTGATTATTCAAAACGTAAACACGTTTTGTTGCTGTTAGCTTAATAAATATATTCAGATATTTTATCTAAATTGACGATGTTAGATAATAAGTAAGATTCAAGCGTTTATAAAGTTATGTCAATTGACATGTTCGAATATAGAGAAGCTATATCCACAATCACAAAAATACCAAACGCAATAAAAGTTTAATAATAAAAAGAACGCTCCAACAGGGTTTATTCCAGATTAAACAGTTATATTTGCGCAAACAAACTTCTGCAAGTATATTTTCATTAGCAATACAGCTTACAGTGCTGTATTATCAACTAATATACTCGTTTCATTTTCAATAAACGCAAAATTTTCTGTTCGTCATTGTCAATATCTTTTAGCCGCCTGAATCAAATCCCAAAAGCACGGGCATCAGTTTTACGATACTTTGTACGAAAGATCAATTCCTTAAATGCTATGGGGCTACGTTCGTTGTGAACAAATTAATCAAAGTGAAAGGTATTTCGATAAATATAGTGGCTGCATTTAGAAGTCCAGTTACCGTTTAATTAAATTCAACGATTTAATTGAACATAATCTATTTTACTGGCGTGGAAAAAGTATTCTTTTGCTTTAGGCGGGTATTACAAAAGTCAAAGACCTTTGACAAAGGATTTTGCATTATTGGGCTTCAAAGATATGCAAGGACTGTAGTGTAGTAATAGATACACAAGATATTCGATCACTCCGCCTATAAAATTTTATTAATTCGGTACAATTGTTTCTGAAATTCGTGGATTTCCATTTTCGGTTTTCAGTTGAACTGGAAATCCACGAATTTCTCAAACAATTGCCCCGAATTAATAAAATGGGGTAGCTTAAAAAAATGATATATAGATATATTGCTATGTTATATCATGCTAAACAGAACCCACAGCATCATAATATCAACTATATAATTATTTATGTGAATGTATTTTAATCTATTTATTTATTTTGTCAATGTATGTACTAACTTAAACTAAAAACTTACTTATTTCGTATCTAAATCAAAAATACATGTAACCATGGATTTTAGGGCATATATGTTCCTTCGATAAATGTTCGACGTGGGTTTCTTATGCTGTCGCATCGTTGGAAACGATATCTATCATCGTTGCTGGGATCCTTTTTGCCTATGAGATATTAGGTTGTTGAAAGCAAATGTGAGGGACTTCTTTTTCGGTTTTTCCTGAGTGTGGTTGCTTTATAATTATCTAGAATTTTTAAATTTGTATCTCAATATAAGTCCATAACTTTTCAAATTTACTTGAGAATGCAAGAATGATAGTATTACGTGTATAGTGCCAAGATGATGGAAATCCAGTGATTTCGAGATTAGGGGTGGCGTACATCTAATTTGGGGCCTGTTGGAGAAATTTATTCGAGCAAGTTTGCTGTGCGATCGTTGGAACACCATTTGGAAGCTGAAAAGATTGTTATGAAGTTGGAATTATTATTTGGATTATACTAGAGCAGTTTTCGTACATGAAGTAAGCGATTTTATTCATCTTTGAAATTATAACCGATATATAGTGCATAAATCATTTGAGGTTATATTTAATTGATGATGTGATAACAGTGAATCTAGTAAATTTGGTATGTGAGGTTGTTATTTGATTCTGTGGGTTAATTTAACGAGCGGTTTAATTTGTGGCATATAATAAAGCGGTTTATTTGATAATACTTGGTTTTATGACGGGAATTTAGCGGGATATTTGAATTCTATTTATGATATTAAAACGAAAAATATGAGTTTTTAGTTTGGATTAAGATTCTAGAAATCTTATTATTGTGTATCTAAGATAGTAAAGAACTTACTTACCCTGAGGGAATCTTTAGAAGATTCATTTCTTTGTTCATCAGATTTATTTAACTCGAAATAAATAAATTACACTGAAATAACGTCTCTTTTATTCAATGTAGTATAAGAACATCACTAACGAATAACTAGTATAGTCACAGTAAAAATACTTAAGTGTATATAAGCTATATAAATATAGTAATCGGTGGCTCAGGGGTGTGACATGACCCCACCACGTTTCGAGGTTGACTGAAAATAATCCGATTGGTTTGCGGTGTACCCAAAACTCTGTGGTGGGGTAGATTTAGTGTAAATTTACTTTTAATGCCATCTAACATATGGGTTGTAGCATATCTTTGGATGTAATGAGAACATAATAGATGACGCTGACTGTATGAAACTAGAATAAAAACAGTGTTGACTTAGTTTAAAAATTTAATAAAAATTAGCTTTAAGTTTCGTAGCAATATATTGCGACAGAATATATGTTAAACGACCAATGAAAAAGAGATTGTATAATATATTATTATTATATTATTATCAATTAATTATTATTGTATAATTATTACTTCTCCAGCTTATTGTATAAATGAGGAATAATTCGCTTTTAATGCGTTTATATTCAAGGCGAGTAAACAAAGCAATTGGCGGTTCAGATTTCGTTATTGTCGTTTAACATTCCGTTACTCCTAATATATTTCCCGTCCTTAAAACATACCACTACAAATCACAACACACGCATCGTAATTAATTATTTTGTTCATCGTGTAGATCTCACTGATATACCTACCTAAAACCTACCACGCGCTATTAATTGTAAAATTAATGTGATGTAAAAATAATGAACAAAAAAAGATGTGAGACCGGTGGAAAAAGAATTTTTACTCTGTGGGTTATTGTACATAATTTCCCTTGTTAATTCTGTTGTATTTCAACAGAGTTGTAAGTATGTCGAATCTATTTAAGCTAAATTAAACACTGTCAGTTTTGTTGTACAGGAAATTTAATCAAAACATTATTTTCCCATCGTTAGTTTATTTCATTCTTTCACCCCATAACGATTGTTTCCGTAAAAAAATGAATTTTTGGTGCAATAAGTATTGTAATAACTTTCTTTAGAAGGAAGAGAACCACCAAAAAATCAAGTATAAATGAAAGCTAATGAACAAGAATATGTACACATGTAAACAACCAATATGTAAACGTACTAACATATTTCTTTAATCCGGAAAAAATAAAAGTTACTACTTCTATTAATTATTACACTTATGCTTTATTTTTACAATTTCCATTTTCTGCTTTTCACGAATTTTTGTATTTTCTTCCAACTCAGCGTATGTTAGTACAGTTTTTTTTTTTTGTTTAATATTGTAATATACATCATAAATATTATAAATAAATAATTGTAGGGCGTGATTGGGTTACGGCAAAGAAAACCTTGTTTTATATAAAAGTATGGAGAGTCATAATGTGAAATAAATAAAACAATTTGTAAAATATGTCATGGATGAGAATACCGTTTCAATTTCTCGTTCATATTATTGTATTATTTTTTTGCCTTATAAATACGGTATTTTCTTTGTTCGTGTAGTGATTTTGTATAGTTTTTTTGTATATGTATACAGTTGTTAAATAGTTTATCCTTTTTGAAACTTAGCTGCGAATGAAGCGCATGCGTCAGTCTGGAAAATTCTGTATCGTATTATGTAAAGTAGTAGCGTTAAAAATTTAATTTTAATTTAGAAAGATGAATTATAATGATTATTATTATTATTATTATTGAAAGAAAGAAATTATTTCTAAATGTGTAAAATATATAAAAATACAAAAGCACCAAATATGCCGTGTTTTATTTTGCATATTAGCTTATCTGGATTCCCAAGTTAGTAAAATAAAAGGGCTGTTTGAATACAAGTTGTTTTGTGAATGGGTTTCGAAAATGCTGATCTTTTATTCGGTAAGTCAATTCGGTAAGTATTTTTCTTTATTTATAAACTTACCTACACGTTTTTCTGATGTTTTATCTTTTTTCTTTTCTATTTTTGAAATCTTAAGCTTTTTGACTATGATTTTTCTTGAAGCATTAACTTTTCTCTTTGAATCCGCAATTTCTAGTGTTTCTTTTAAAGGCGATGATGTTAAAATTTCCGAGTGCTGATTTCTCTTTTTTTTATTTTTTAATGCACTTTTGAGGTATGGGAGAAATATCAACGACGGCGATTTCAGAATGATTCGTTTGACTACATTCGGAAAGGTTTAGGTGACTAGAGTCAGAAACGTTCGGTCGACTAGTTTTGTGGTTAGTATCAAATTTGGTGTTTTCAGAGGTAGAAGCAACATTCTCAATCTGCAGATGAGAGGTGAACTTAATTCACCTCGTTCGTCCACCACCGTATAAAATCTGGTAGCCGGTTTGAAATCAAATTCCGAGAATAAATCCGGATTTAAAGGCCATAAATTGGAAGATTTGAAGCCTGATATTGCTGTGTCCATAGTTGCCACCTTAAGGGAGCCTTTATTAAAAATTTCAGCGATGTCGTATGGTGTAATTTTTTCATTAACTTTTTTAGGAAAAGATCGCAGTGGGAATCCGGGAAAACTGGCTTCCGTCCTAAGCACAGTTCCAAAACGTTGGGTTGTTTAAGTTTATCTCGCAAGGTAGATTCGGGAATTCTAAAAGATGTTGCTGCTTCCCAAAATACGCAAAGTAGCTACTAAGTAAAAAAATTTAGTAAAGGGTAATGGCGCGCACCAGTTGCTATGTTGCACGGAATTGCCCCAAATAGAATTTCGTCAATTAACATGTCTTGTTTCGATTAGAAATGGTTGAATTGATGCCAAAAAAGCGTCTCCTCTAAAGTCAAACATCCTGTCTGGCAATATTTGCAGATAGAAATTTTAATTTTTGCTTGTGAAAGGAATCTTACCTTAACAATCTGAAACTTGAAATTCTAAACAACACGTTCAATTCCTATGCGGACCCATAATATTTTAACCGAAACTAGAGACGAAAAGCTGTGGTCGCATAACTAACACATACTCCTTCTACACTATGGACACGTGGTATAGAGACATCTCCCGCGCTTTTAACTATCGAAAACATATATGCGCGGCATCACCCACTGCGCGGTATTCCCCCGTTCTCCCCTAAAAAAAAAAATATTGCCAATATACATGGTCTATTGTTGGAAAATTCATTATCCAACGTTAACAGTTTAAGTAGATAATAATAGCATGAAGACGATTTCCGGAATACTTTCTTTTTATGTATAAAGGGGGACATATTGTAAAATCCTTTTCACTAAAGATTCATCTTCAAATAAAATGCCCTAGCACTCATTAACCGATATTTTATTCTTACATATAATGAAATTTTACGAAGGTAAGTCAAACGGTGTTGTACTTTCATTGGAAACTGTTAAACTGTCATTAAAAATTTGTTAAAATAATGCTGAAAAGTTATTTTAGACTATTCGGAGAAATTTCTAACCACATGGCAGGTAGTTAAAAATGTCCAACTACAAAAAGAAGAAATAAAATGCATTTCGACGGAGCTACTACTGTTTTAATAGGCTTGGAGCTATTCGGGTGCGTAATGTAGTAGAAAGACGAGAGGTGCCATCAAAGCCCATATTTCTTTATTGTTAATAATTTAGTTATGGAAATAAAACGTTTTTATAGAAGATAAGGTCTACAAATATGGACAACCATCGCCAGACGCCCAGGTCGGAGCTGAAGGGTAGCCAGACGGTGTCAAAGTTACCAAAAGTTGAGAAAAATTAATGTTTTGTAATCACGAAAATTTGTGAGTAGATTGTCTAGATCCTCAACTGACTAACCTTCAAGTGGCAGACGCGTTCGTCTGGGCTAAATCATTGCCAGACTGTTTAGGCATATATTGGGTCTAACTCGCATAGTTTTTGAATTATATTACGCTTTAAAAAAAATGCCATTTGCAAGGCAAATATCACCGAAATTATAAAAGTTAGAAATCATTTTATTAAAAAATCGATTAAAAAAATGTTGGGTTTAAAATTAAATGTATAGCTATTTTTACATAAGTGGATGTAAAATATAATTTTCTTTCGATTTTATGCAAATATTATTGTGTCTTTCCCCAACGGTTTTGGCGATATTCCCGATTTTCCTGTCTTTCATGATATAATCGTATAGCGAAGAAACAAACGGCCATGGAAGAACAAGCTTGTTGTTTATTAACACAAATTTTGACATTTTTTGTCCGAAGTAAGTAGATGTACTTAGACGGATAATATTTTGTTAAGAACAAATGAGTTATTCAATATAAGAATTCATAGATATGATTTTTGCATGGGGTGAGAGTAAGAGAAACTGTTGCCTTGCAGGTAGAGTTTATGCCACCTGTTGAAACAGGAAACGATAACTATAAAAAGGTAGAAAGAACAAAGACGACAACAAATGGGGATAATGAGTTGGCAGTTTTATTTACTCGTACTGAAAATCCAAATACTAGAAAAGGAAATGTAGGGCAAGGAGTTGGAGCAAGTGAGAGATTAGCCCAAAAAAGGTCCAAGCACAGAATATATGGTTACAGCAAGATGGAGCCCTGGCCTATTTTTCGCAACAACTCAGAGTTCTGTTAAATAATCAGTATGAAAATTGCTTAATTGGAAGAGAAGGACAAGTTCTTGGGCCTGGACTTTGGTCTGCCCGATTTAACAAAAATAGTTTTTCTAACCATTGAACAAAACATCCATTGCTGTTGAAAATTCTAAAAAGTGGAAGCTAATTCCCTAAGTTAGCAGATGCTACTGTATCTTAACCATGCAAAGTGTGCTGATAACACTACTTCGGGCTAAAGCCAACTCTAAAATAGAATAACTAACTCCTATTGCTAAGTCTGCACGGGAACAATTTTACATTGTAAAAATAAAATTTTGCTCCGAAATATGAGTGTTAATATTAAATTGTACAACTCTGCTCTAACACCATATTTATTTGTATGTAGTATAATACCTACATCATGTCGATTAGTTTCATAATTCATGTTGATATTTGAGATAATATCCCGGTACAATTCAATTTGCACATTTGAGCTTACGTGAATATATCGACAGTTTAATTGTTTAGGAAATATATGCAAGGATCAAGTGAAATAGCAATTTATTAGGATTATCTTTACGTAATTTACTTTAGTAAGCATTGATGTAAAATTAATTAATGATACGTGGTGCAAGTAAAAATATTCGAAACTTATACGACATCTTATATATAGAAGTGGAATCTCAATTCAATCAGTACACGTGCCCTTGTGCCCTACAGCTGTAGCTAATTAATTTCATAATATATATATACTGATACACCACATGTGACACACCAGTTTCTATTTCAAATTTTATTCGGTAAGCATATATCTATTTGCATATATAGATATATGCAACCGGCTTATTTATACCCTTCACACGACTTCGAAACCATTTAATATTAATGTAAATACACCTACATGTATATAACGATATGTTCCGATTTGCTCAAACCCATTTGTCGATACCAATTTCGGGAAGTAGGAAGTGAGATGAAGCGACACGGTGCGATGACGACAGAATCCAGGGAAACTGGATACGGATCATTTCGCGGAAATAATTAGAAATGTAATACGGATCCGTGGTACGAATTCGAATGCTACTAGAGCGAGGTACGTTTACGGAATTTAAAATATATATTTGATGTAAACTCGGGATTTGAAGGGAGTTATTATTGTGAGCAACGAAGTAGGAAATTCCAAATTAAGATGATGAATTGTTATAATATCTACACTGTTGTGGAGTTAGGATTGGTAGTGTTATGATAAAACAGAATTTATTTATTTTGAGAAGTCGAGTAATAATATATTTGTGGATATGAGAACCACAAACAATATGCAACCAATTGCTTAAAACTGAAACAATTACTTTTTCGGAGAATGTACGGACAAGTGGGTTTTCATTTATTTAAATGAGCTTTTGCCGCTGTGGCGTTAATTTTTATATTCGACCGATTTTAAGTCACGTCCTTTTTCTTAATGACATCCAAATATGGAAACCTTATACGACAATATTAATAATATTAAATGGTGGAGAGTTCACATTTGTTATAAGTCATAATTTCGCTATCAAAGCAACAAATGTTTCCAAATGTTTCTATGGTGATAAGATGCTATGTATAATGACACTTGGATGTGTAAGATTTGAAAAGGTATCAAACCTTATTCGGAATAAATAAATCTCCTCTAATCATGATGACTCATTTAAGTGAAACCCAACGTATAGAAAATTCTCATTGGATGTGGAGATAAAGCAAGAACATGGCAAGGGTACACAATATGTTTAAGGCAAGGAATTTAGATAGATTGTCAATTGAAATATGTAACTATAGACCCATATCTATATTATCGAATTTCTCAAAGGTATTGGAGGGTATTTTGCATAATTACCTTAGCCCACATATAAGTAAAACTATTACAGACTGCCAGCACGGTTTTTTGCGGGGACGATCAACGGTCACCAACTTGATTTCCTTTACGCAGCATGCTTCCGAGATTATTGATGGTCGGGGTCAGGTAGATGTTATTTATACTGACTTTGCCAAAGCATTTGACCGTCTTGATCACTCCATACTACTAGCTAAGCTCTCTAATACCGGTATAAGTGATAAGCTATTAACTTTGTTAAGTTCTTATTTACAACGACGACGATTCTTCGTTTTTTATAAAGGTTTCGCGTCTACCTATCAATCTATGCTGTCTGGCGTCCCTCAGGGTTCCAATCTGGGCCCACTTTTATTCCTAGTGTTTATTGATGATCTTGTTAACTCGCTGGATTGTAAGTGTCTACTTTTTGCCGATGATGCAAAGTTTTTCTCGTCTATAGATTCATTAGATGATGCTATGGCTTTGCAAAATAATTTGAACAAAGTATATGAGTGGAGTCAAGCAAATAGATTGTATCTCAATATTTCTAAATGTAAAATTATGACCTTTACACGTAAGAGAACGCCCATTATATACAATTACCGCCTTGAAACTGAAATTCTTGGTAGGCCTGACATAATTACTGATTTGGGGATTACTTTTGACCCAAGAATGTCATTTTCATTTCATATAGATATAATGGCTTCAAAGGCAAATAAAATGTTGGGCTTCGTCTTGCGAACATCTAAATACTTCCATTACGTTAGTACGATGTGTAGTTTATACAATGCTTTAGTAAGGCCTAGAATGGAATATGCTGCATTGGTTTGGAACCCGCTGTACTTCGTTCACAAGGTACGCTTGGAAAATGTCCAAAGAAAATTTTTAAAATATATCTCTTTTAGAACTACTGGTGTTTATCCTGAACGTGGTTATCCTCAGGAGCAACTTTTAAATATCTTTAATACCCACTCCCTTGTAACTAGACGTTCGGTGCAAGCTCTAAAATTCATATACGGCATTATTCATGGAAGTATTTATTGTCCACAAATAATTGAAAAACTGCTTTTTTTGGTTCCGAGACCATCGTCCAGATGTTCCTTAACATTTTATCTTTCTACTCCGCGTACTAATTTACTTCTTAAGTCTCCTGTAAGAGTTATGTGCGAAACCTATAATAGCATCAGCTTTGCATGTGACATTTTCTGCTGTACATTGGGAGCTTTGGTTCGCACCTTTTTATCTATTAAATGAAGTGCTATGTCTCTTTCTCTTGTGTTTCTTTTTTTTCTGTAATTTGGGACGGAATCAAAGCTCTCCTGTCGCCATGCTTAGAGTTATTCCTTTGTTTATATATACATTTACATTGTTAGTATATGATTGTACTTATTTTTATCTTTTCTCTAATTTGTATTTACTTTGTTTTTTTTTGTATTTACTTTGTATTTACTTTGTATTTTTGTATTTACTTTGTCCTTATTTTGGTGTTAGCACTGTTGGACAAATAAACCATTATTATTATTATTATTATTATTATTATTATCAAACACATTAAAAATGCTGGCCGTCCTAAACTGAATGATGGCTCTAAACCTAATGTAATGTAAAATCAATCAGATCGAGCTTTTTTTTTTCAGAAAATTTATTGTTTTAAATTAACAATATATATAATACACTGCGACCTCAAAGATCTACGGTATCCTTTATTCTTGCTGTATTTACAGCTGGCCGCCCAGTCTGATTCCTTTTAAAAAGTGCAGAATATCAGAAGGCCCCAGATTAGGTAACTCTCCTCTTCAATTTCACATGCTCTCAGATGCAGGGTTATACAATGCAGCACAATTCGAGAAGGGTGGATGGATGTTACATCTTGTTCCATGCAAAATCTACATTCGACTTCCTCTGCTAATCCAAGCCTGTTCAAATGCCCTTTCAGTTTACAATGGCCTGATAGGATTCCTGAGAGTTTCCAGTAGAGTATTTGAATATTCTCTGCTCTACTTCACTTTTAAGTTTCTCCAGTGCTGCACTGCCACTTATCCCGTTGAAGGGTTTAGATCCTGCTAATAGTATTTCAGCCAATTTCTTAACGAGATTGTCTGTTGTTTCATTCCCTTCCACCCTTCCGTGTTCGAGACCCACAGAAGGGTTACTGTTGAGAGTGTTTTTTGCGTGTGAAGCAGATTGTCGAAAAGTATCTCAGACTGGAGATGATTATTTCACACTAGTTATTCTGCAATTGGATAGGGCGAACTGCTGATGTAAGTAAAATAAAAAGCGAGACCTATAACTTAACACTGATTCAATAAACTAAAGAAACACTTTAAATTATAAAATTCACTTCCAAATTACACATTCACTAAGACTAAGTTTTACTTAAGTGCCAAGGCAGGAAACCATATGTTTCGTAGCTGCATTCAAGAAATTAAAGGAATTGACTTTTTGTTAATAAATTTAGGTTTATATATACTTGTCCTTACTTTCAAGTAGGCCTCAAATTCCTAAATTTCCAAACAATCATTTATTGGCCAGGAAGTCCCAACTTAAAAGTAAATTCAATTGTTTACACGATAGATCTGCAGTTTTATATAGACTGGTTTGAAAGACAAAGCAATAAAATAGCGGCTAGTGATGATTAAGAAAAGGTATTACCTGTGCATTGTAATGTAAATATTATGAATAGCGAAAAACTATCTGAATAAAATTCTCAAAATCCTAATGCTTGATAGTACTAAAGAAATTTACACGTAAATAATTCAGTGCGCTACTAAGATGAGCGCAAATTCTAAATTTCAATTCTTACACTAAACAGTTACTTTGTTACTTTTGCCTAGCTCGTTTAGGTTGTCTAGATACGGCCAAATCATCTTATAGTTGATTATATTTGAGTTCAGTGCCTTAATGGCTACTTGACTATCATACATTATAATAATCTCTTGCTCTTGATAGTTTCTGACAATGTTGAAATGGGCGCATCTTTCAATAGCATGTATTTTGCCCAAGTTTTCAAGATATTAGATTCTAGGCCCATATATCTCCATTCCGGTTCCCTCTGCCATTTTGGAGCTATCCGTTTATCATTTGATGGCATTTCTGTTGAGTTTCAAGACGATGTCTTGATTCCATTCGCTTTTTCTCTAAGCTTTGTGGTAAGTTCTTTCAGAAACCTGAACTGTTTTGGCATATCGTACCGGGGCACGTCCCAGATTTGATTACCTCCAGGTAGCTGGGGCCTATGCCTAATCATTCCTTCCTCGATCAATCTGCGTTGGTTATGCTGTCCACTAAAATGCGGAAAGGAGCGGATATGTGGATAGAAATCAGTTCCAAGGTATGTGACAGCAAGTAGGTAATATATTTTCCATATGATAGTTATGTAGTTTGGACTTAACATGTAGAAGAAGCCAACCTAAATACAACACTTAGTATCCATAGCTGGTAGACTGTCTACGATCCAATATTTCTGGCAATGAATGTGATCAAACTAATAAATGGTGTAAAAAGCAATGAACTCAAATATTATTAAACTTTCAAGGACGACCCCAGTGTAGGTCCATATAAACAACGGGATTAAATTAAAAGAAAGTCTACTCCGCGATTACCATATATTTCAGAACATGACCGGTTTTTGTGGCTCACCACATCAGGCTCCAATGATAGAGAAGCATTCAATAAATTTAACAATTCGACTAAATTGCAATTTAATTTACTTCTACACAGAAATTTTTTTTTTATAAATTTTAAAACAATTGTAAACTGTATTGCAACAAATTGTATAACATATAGGGACGAGCACAACTTTTATTAAAATTTCCTACAAAATTCTTGACGAAAATTATTGCATTTTTTGCAACAAAATGTGCAATTTTGTTATACAATTCATGTTGACATAACCTATACATTAAAGTAGCATAAAGTACAAGTCACTTATTGCAAATAGTACGTTTACCCCAGTGGTAAAAATTGCAAACAATCTACTAAAATATTATAAACTCCTATAATAAATTTTGTCAGCAAGATTTTACATACAAATCAACTACACTATTGCAATAATTAATATAGTTGCGTATAATTTGATTAGCCGGTGACAGCGCGCGAATTGCCGTCGTATTGGCCGTGATTGCGGAGATCAGACCGGCCCGTTACCGCAGGTATGGATGCGCCTCGTAATTCTCGTCTGTGAGCGATTGTCAATCACGGTACCTTTCATACGATATTAACCGTGTGTAAGCATGATATAGATATTACATAGCCACATTTACCGATCACAATTTACATTGAGTAAGAATTTCAAAGATTATGAAACAAGCGTAGCGCCATCTTAACGACAAAATCTGTAGTATCACATATTTATGTAGCTAAACTAATTATGAGTCTTATGATATTCCTATTATATAGATATAAAACTCTGCAGCATACATTTCATCTCATTATTAATGCGGTTTTCAATTTATGTATAATAATCAAAGTAAGGTGACTGTTGCTAGCACCTGACCAAATAGACACAATACATAGTAAATTTGCTACACTGTTGTTATAACTTTCTTCACTACATTATATGCAATTTATTATATTGACTATTTGTAAAATATTGTAAAATATTTCACTATGTCTTGTAGAAGATTGTCACACAATATTTTTCAACAATTTCATTGCTTTTTTTGTAACCTTGGTGTAGGAAAATGCAACGACGTTGTTGTAAAATTTTGTACAATAGTAGGAATTATTACTACAATTTCCGTCAACAGTGAAGTGTAAACACTACAATATGGATTTTTCTGTTTAATAAAGAAATAAATAAAGAATTGCCAAGAGAATGAATGCCAGAGAAATAAAATTTAAGCATTGATACGCATTAATATTTAAATTTAAAAACTCCGAAAATATTAAAACATTGTTAAAAATCAAATCATCAAATAGAATAATATTTCAATTCAATAGACGAAGCTTAGTACTACAGCTACTACTAATGCCAATTTTACAACTAAACATATTTATATAAGAAATCAAAAGGAATATGACGAAAATTAATTATTCTTTTTTGTGAAAGTGAACTGAAATTCATTCTAGGCACTAGGTACTGTGTGAAGACAATTTAAAAAAATGCTCAAGGAGTTACTAATAACGATCACGTTAAAAAGAAAGTGATGTGATGAGGGTTACGTGTTTTATTTTCGCTTATCTCCTTTATTTTATACCTTCCTTAACTATAATATTTCATTTATTAACTTACATGCACCCTGTTTTGTAGAAATATATTATTTAATTTGTTTAAAAGCTTTAGAAATAATATAATAATAAATATTTGTGAAAAATCCAACATGAAAATACTGTTTCTTTATGTTTGCCTCTCAAATCCATATTTTATTGTCATAACTTCTGTTATTAACCCTGATTAAATTCAAGGAATTCCAGTCATAGCGTACATCAATTATCCGAAAGTAAATTTAATTTATTTGAGACCTTTGTGTGTGGTTTTGAAATGAGGATGATTTTAAATATTACATTACTCATACGCATGACATTTAATACGAGCAGCGCAAAAACATTACGAATCAACCTTTAGCATTGAAGCTAATATTTTCGCAGACCCACTTTGTATTATATAACGTATGCTTTTCATAAAATGAAAGTTATTATTAAATTTGTCCTCCCCTTCATTGTTCGTGACTGTCATTTTTATTCGTCTATAACGTCGGGACCGCCAACCGTAATGACACAGAAAATCATCCAGGGCAATTCATCACTGTCAAAACGAACGTTTTAACCAAGTACCTAACCCTCATCCTTGGCAGTCTCGTTTCGGTCCGCAGAAAGAATTTTTGACTACGTAATGTATTCGGAATTGGCCATTGATTCATACTTAAAATGCTTTTAATGCTAAAAGGAGGAATAAAACGTTGCGCTGCACGATAATTTGCCTGTATCACGAAAGTCTACAGAAGCAGGGACACGAGACGGTATTCCCGAACTAAATAGATAAATAAATCATCCCGAGCTTAGGGAGGGTATTTAAATTTCTTTTTTATTATTGCCGTTTGTGGCAAGCAAAGCATGGTAGTCTGAGCAGGAGATGTACCATGAGGTACAAGGCTCCTCAGGGGATATAAGTTTTGCAATACATAACGTTCTATAATTTGAAAAGTTATAACATAGCAACGGTATTATAATATAATTCTATAGCTTTAAATGTTTTGTACATGCTATTTAATAAGTTCTGGGGAATATTTCATTGAACTTCTACAATAAACTTTAATCAGTGAATAAATGCTTTTACGTTAATGAGTATACTAAGGGATCACGCAAATGGTTCAGTAAAAATATAATGGAGAAACAAGTAAACTGGAGATTTGTTGGATGAAAACTTAGTTTATGACAAACTCATATATTCTTTATAAATTCAAATGGATTATAACTATCACTAGTATTATTTTGTTTATTCTCTCAAAGAGGTATACAATCATTATACACGGCCTATGGGGCAAGTAGCGTAATAAATTTCGACATGTGTATGGTAACAATAAAAGTGATAATTGCTGATGACAGAAATTTAAAATTGAAGACAACAGGTACAATCGGTCTTTATTGGTTTAAGATGGTTGTCTGCATCTGCCTGAACAGATGTTGCAACTGAACTCATTCATGCACGCAGATTTTTCGGAATCTTCTCGGTCGCACCAATGACTACAGGAATTATAGTGACGCCAGCAGTAGTTTCTCCAAGTTGGTCTTCTTGTTCGTGTACAATTTGAGACTGTATATATAAAAAAGAAAAGATGGCTTATGTTGTAGCTTCATTTTCGAGTTGGTCCAAGTAGACCTTTATAGAGTTGGTGGAATAGCCACAAGGGGCTGAGAGCGTCCTCCTGAAAAATTTCTGTTCTAATTTTGATAGTTGAGGATTTCTTCTGCTGTTTATTTTATTTATTTATTTATGAATGTAGATCATTCGACAGGCCAAAGAGGCTCCTAACGGAATCACACTAATACAACAAACAAAAAAAAACATACATGAAGTACACATTACTATTAACAATTAGGAAGCAACTAAGCTAAATTTTTATACAATACACAGTTCTCAGTGTAGCATGTGAAACAGCAACTGCTGATACGAATATATCAAATCATTGATAGTACGTCGCTTTTCTAAAGCTTTTAATTTATAAAAGAATGCATTCGATTAGTAAGATGTAAAGTTTAATTCCCGGTTGTACCTATAATTCAAATCTTTAATAATTTTTTTGAACATTCTCTTCTATAACATTAATATATTTATAATAACAAGGATTCCAAACTATCGCTCCATACTCAAGGATCGGACGAACTGTAGTATTATAAATATTAAACAGGGTAGCGTGATGACGAGTTTTTGATCACTCTCAGCAAGCTACCCAGTCCACGCTAAGCACGTTTAATTATCGTCTCAACGTGATCCGCAAACGACAGCTTGGAATCCAAAATCACCCCCAGATCATTAACAATTTCAACCGACAAAATTAACATCCCAGCCAGTAAAAATTTTCGTAAGGCGGTACCATTTGACGAGAAAATAATATATGTTTACATTTACAAATGTTCAGTTATAACCTGTTAATGCCGCAGTACTCAGTAAATCTGCGCAAATCACTACCGATCAAGGCGTAATCATCAGAACAGGTCACTGAGCGATAAAGTTTCAAATCATCCACGTATAAGCTGTATTTAACATTTTTGAAGCAAGAATCGATGTCGTTAATAAATATACTGAACAATAGACGACCCAGGTGCGATGCTTGAGGAACACCCGAAGTGTACACTTCTAATGGATGATTTGCAATTATTTATGGCAACATACTGAGACCTGTCCGCGATATATGACCCAATAAGATTCAACAAAGAACCATGCACACCAAAATTTTGAAGTTTAATTAATAACGTTAGGTGATATGAACTTTATCAAACTGTTTCGCATTAAATACCAGCGTGGTTTCCATCTTATCATTCTTGTTTCTAACTTTGTTTTAATCAGGAGATCTACTTTCAGATTCAAGTATTTCAACTAACCAGGAATGCGGTACACTAGCGAAATGTTGAATGCAGTGTGAAGTTCTGCCTTTGCCTTCTTGGCGTAACCTGCGATTATCTCATCAATTATAAGTTGTTCCTTGCAGCTTTTACATCCAACCTTACATCCTTTTTGCTAATACGGGCTGTCATAAAACGAGGTATTTTTTTTTTTACGTTGAACCGTTTCATTACGTAAACTTGCCAACTTAATATGAGCACTGTTCGGCTTTTATTATTATTATTATTACTGATATTACCTTCAATTACTACAAGCGAGATTATAAAAACAATAAATGGTACTCCAAATACTTTATGATACTAAAGATCAAGTGTACAAATACTGGCATTATCAAAAAGATGTTCATAAAACGTTACAACTTGCAGATACTTAAGAATTTCTGAAATACCTTCAAGTCTGGCTCATGAGTCGTCACTGTCTTTACCTTTGAAGGACTAAGTCTCAAATTCTGATCAAAATGTTCAATAAAAATAATAGCGCTACATCTTGTCTTTGGAGAGATTGTTACAGACTGTATATTTATAAAATTGACTATTATGGGATTGACAGAGTAGCATTATTAATTTTCAAAAATATTCAAGGAATATAGCGTAGGAACAGATACACAAGATATCCAATCACTCCGTGCTATACGATATAATTAATTCGGGACAAGACCGAATGAAAAATATATGATACTAACCATACTTTTATATGTGTTATCCCTAAGCAACAAGAACTCAAAGAAATATATAACTAAGAAGGGAACACTTGGGGTTAAATCCATCAACAGCGAATGGTGTAGAGGGACATGTTCTCGACTCAATAAACTGTTAGTATCTTTCCTCATATACAAGGTTTCATAAGCTCCTAATTTCCTCGAACATGCTACATGTTTCAGTAGTTCAAGGTTCTCAATGTTAGTTCTATGGCCGATGTGACTTACATGTTGTGCAACGCCGGATCACTTAAGCCTCCATAGCGATAATGCTCTTCTTTAATCTGATTCCGATTATAGTTCTAGTGGTATCGAAAACCACGAATATGTTATCTGCGTACCTCCACCAAATCCTAGGGAAACATTTCAACGTCACTTCGAATTTACTCATAAAATTGTTTGCCATGGACGGAGACAATGTGTTACTCATTGCGCTTCCTTGCAATTGTTCAAGAACCTTCCCGTCAGTTTGAAAACGATTGTGATATATAGATAGGGAAGTTAGTCTTCTATACATATTTCGCGATTTTGACATCATCCTACTTTGGTGGGCTAACTTTTACATTCTTTTACGAGCCATTTGAACAACTTATACCTAGGCAAAATTATATCACAATTGGTCCAAATTGCCAACATAAAATTCACAGGAAATGAATTTTGTTTACGTTTCTCAAGACGTTGGTCTACTAAATCCCTTTTATCAAAATCTTTAAGATTTAACTTATGTATTAATAGTTAAGGTTATAAAAAGAGCAAACACCCAAATAAGATCTGATCAATTGATCATCGTTTTACATAATTTTAAAATCCTCAAATCCTTAATTAATCTGACACAAAACACAAACCAGCAGACTCCAATTACCATCGCCTTCACCTCATTACTGTGCAAAATAAAACAAACGTAGCCGTGATAAATAACCAGAAACGAAGTCGTGTACAAGCAGTGAAAGAAATTAAGGTCTGCTAAATATTAAATTTCACCCAGAGGTTCCGATATCCAGAGGATAACAAACAGATCTCCCGACATTCCCGGCGCACTAGTGAATAAATGTTCGTCTTGTATAGTTTCATTCGACGACAGCACGCTATGTATATATTTGCACAAGAAGACAGACTGCAGATCCGTGATTTACGCTCTAGCATTGCAAATTCGTTCTAAATTCCATAATAAAACGATTACTCCAGCTAAAAGCCGGCAACATGAAAGTGCCGCATCGTTCCGTACTCTCGTTGGTGCATTTCTTCTTGGGCGTCGACCGGGATTAGTTCGACGGAAAGACGGCGCATAGTCTGACAGCAGCGCCATCTATAAACAGCAAGGAAACTAGAGCGGAATCGAATGTCTGTCATAAAAATAGGGCGGATGACTTATTACATATAAAAGCAGATTAATGGAACAATAATTTCCTAGCGGAATTGGTTTTAGGCATATAAAATGTAAGAAGGTAAAATAACAAAGATTTAGGTATTAAATAGATACAGTGTAGTAGTTTATAGTAAATGTTAGGAGAACACTAAATTTGCTAAAACTAAACACAATTTCTTCAAAGTCTGACACTTAAGCTTAAGAAAATAAATCACTTAAAAGGTCCACTCTCATATAATTTTGATGAAGAAAAAGCGACTATTTGTTGTATTACTTAATTATCCAGCAACGTTTCGGCGAAAGTGCCAGTCTTCTTCAGGCTAACAATGACTTACCTCGTATTCTGATGTTAAAAGAACCAAATTATATTATTTCCATTTATACTCTGGTGCAGACTAGTGTGTTTCGGCTGAAGCGCTGCTGGATAACTAAGTAATACAAAAATAAATAATATGCTCAGTATAGCCGTCCTTTGTTTACCGTTTACCTAAAAGAATGCGAAAAATAATTCAACTTAAAGGCTGAAAATTCTCCCGAAAAAAGAGTTCTACCAATATCGATATTATTTGAGTATTGAAATGAAGACAACATCCACATGGTTCGACTAATCCACCGCGGCCTCACTAGGGCCTATTGTAGAGCGGATGTTATTTTTAAGGTTCATCCAACAAGTTCAGGCCTTTTAGATGGCGAAGGATCTTTTTAAAGGAGGTATTTTTCAGGTGCTCTAGCAAACGGTTAACCTTCCCAAAGATGTCATACCCGATTTTCGTTGCGGCGGGGCAGTGGTAAAAAATGTGCTCAATTGACTCTTCGTTATCCAAATACAGCCGGAATTCAGTCTCTTCAGAGAGTCCGAATGAAAAGAGTCTGACATGATTAGGTGAAATACATGCTTTCGCATGTACCATACCAGGACAATTGTTTCAATGTTGAAGCACTTTTTGATTTGCTCATACATTGATTTGCTGTTTAGACACCGTAGGTGCTATGCCAATAGCAGGTTCTGGTCAATGGAAATGCTCCACAGCACCTTTTTTTTTCGTAAGAGTGTCTGCTTCCTCATTACCATGATTGAGTGAGTGCCCAGGTACTCAGGTTAGGGACAGATTATTAGCCATCCCCACTGTATTTAAAGTGTCTGTACAGCTCCAGATAAGCTTCGAGTTGCATTTATCCAGGTCTAGTGCTTTTAGCACCGCCTAACTGAAAATTTTTATTGATCTGTGTCTAATCTCTCTAGCACAAATCTCAATGACATAAATATCAGCCTGAAAAATTGTTGTGTGTTGCCCAAGATTGTAGTATTTTCTAACTCTTGGACTTCGACAGAATATTCCTGCACCATTAATAATAATAATAATAATAATAATATATAGTTTTATTCTTTCAGATTATGACACAAAAGCATAACATGACAATAATAAAAAAAAGAGAACACTAAATAAGTCAAAAATCAAAAAGAAATCACAAGGCGTACTTCAAATGACAGCATAAGCTGTCCTTGCTCTACCAGTACACCTTGAAGCATTTGATAAATATATAAAGAAAGTGAAACCTAAACTACCTTACTACCTAATATTCTGCATGAACCCCCACCACATTCAAAAGCAAAATAAAATTAAAAGCAAAAAAGTAAATATGCAGTTAAGCAGCACAAAAAAAAACAGCGTTGCGAATGGCACATGAAACAATCATCGCTCCAAAAGATATCGTTTAAATGCAGATTTGAACGCAGACACACTCAGCAATTTAAATTGATCGGGTATCTTATTATAAATCTTTGCTATTTGATAAGTGAAGGATCGCTCAAATAGAGCAGTACGATGAGTAGGGGGTGTAAGCCTACCCCGAAACCTCAAATTCAGATTGTGCACGTCAGTACGAAATGAAATTTTTTGATACAAATAAGTGGGTTCTTTATATAAAACAATTTTGTGGAATGTACAAGCGCTCATAAGCAACCTACGGTCATTCATATTCAGCCATCCCATCTCAGGCAACTTATGAGAAATTCTTTCATATTTCCTTATACCAAAAATTAAACGCAAACACGAATTTTGAACCCTCTGTATACGTGCAGAGGTATCCGCCCTCAAGCACGGTCCATATACCTCACAACAATATGATAAATGTGACAACACTAATGTTTCACAAAGGATTTTCTTTAAATCAACCGAAAAACAGTGACGGTGTGGATATATCAGCTTTAAAGCTGCATAGGCAGATCTAATGCACCTCGAGACGTGATTATCGAATCTAAGGCTCCCATCCAAGGTTAAACCCAAATTCTTGTATTCAGGTAGAATAGGCACGTCCGCTCCGTTTATTTGCAACTTCATTGAATTTCTAAGGCAGTCCACATGGTTTTTGCTACCAAACAGTAAAACCGCTGACTTACCCGGATTAATCATTAATGAATGATCACTCAGACATGAGTGTGTGGCGACTGATTCGCAATGTGCCATAGGCAGAATGTAGTTAATCGGACCTCCCTTTTCACAACAATATGCAAAGGTGATGGCGAAGAAAACACCAAATGCTCCACTCAACTCTTCCCGGTAAACAGTACTATTGTAGTTTTATCCACATATAGCCACGGCTTAATGTCGCCAGTAACCTGGAAAAACCGACATTCAATATTTGTTTAGCAAATTTGAAACACAGTCGCCAAAGAGATTTACTCTCCATAACCTTATTCAACGTGGTGCTAGCAGAAATGATAAGGATAATAGGGAACAACAGGGAAGCGACGCCGTTTAGCGAAACCGTCAATGCCTCGCAGATGTTGATGATATGATACTGCTGACGAGAGCAAGAAAAAGATTGAGATATATAACAAAACAACTAATTAGGATGGCAGAAATGTTTGGACTTTAATTAAACTTCAAGAAAACAAAATCCATAGAATTTAAGATCAGCATAGAAAGCAACAGAAAATAAAATCTAAAATCTAAAAACTACATAGATCTCCATAATGTACGAAAAAGTGAAAACAAAAATATGATACACAACTCAATAGTCTGCAGAATAGGATTAATCAGAAATTTTAGAAATTATATGCAATGTGGCACTTCTCCACTCATACAGGTAATTTATTGCAAATGAAGTGTACTATCATGTCCTAAAAGAAGTACTCGTGTTTACCAGTCAGCCTTTGACGCGATTATTTTTATTTCTTTATATCTCCTAATTTTTTTATATTTGCTTAAAGTGTTGGTCTTTTTTTCCTCTAACCTTATTTGTACATACCGACGAAATATGTTGTGTAAGCAATACTACTTTCTTTTAGGTTTAATACAATAAATCATCCACTTTTGTCCTATTGTACATTCAATTTAAATAAAAAAAAAAATAGAAAATCTAACATAATTAAAAAGTTTTTGGAAGAAATCAAACTAACCAAACCGGAAATGTTCACTTTTAATCAATCTAAAAGGCTCTTCTAGAGTACTAGAAAACGCTTAATTAAATTTAGACCATATCGATTCACTTAAAGTTGTTTGCGAGCACAGAGAAGCTATCGGTTATCTCTGGTTCAATTAATCAAACAGTTTTTATCAAGCATTCAAGTAGAATACAAGTAAAAGATGTGCAGCTGTTTGCTTCACAAGACTAATAGAGTTTGATGGGGGGCAAGTGTGTAATAACTTCCATCAAAATTATCTCTTTGAACGTATGTCCTTCAATACTTTCATTACATTATCGGCCCAATGTTTTTTTTTGTGTGGTACAAAGTGACGGGGTTTTAGTCAAAAAGCGGCATAGGTATTTGATAAGTTGTAACCCAATATAATATTTTCTATTAAACAAGTCTAATAAATCTTATTCTACGGCCACAGACAAAAGAATTGTATCATCAAACTTTATACACCTTAAAACTGTGGCGTCATTTTATACAGACACGATATTTGCAGAAAAGAGAAGGATAACTGATAACGAACTCGTTGGGAACGTAATTTCCGTACGAACACAACTTTACTACACTTCAGGCCTTCACTTCCTCTAATGAATCAAATTCGTTATTCAGTTTCATTCCACTCTGGTTCTAACATCGACCTGTGTTCAATGTAATCCATTGTTTTAAGCGCTGGTACCGTTAAAACTGACTAAAATACCGTAAGAGTCCTCTTAATGTTCTAGATTTCTGCAGCGGTAGTATATATTTTATGCACGGGAAATTCCACTAGATTTGCAACGAATAAGATGCCGACGGGAGAGGATGATTTGTGGAGAACGCCTTTGAATGGTATTGGTCTGTCAAAAGTAAAGCAGTAAATCATTTCAAAAGTTCTTACATCTATAATACACTCTGATGGTTGTTTAGTATTCATTTTTGTTTTTGTAGGAGGCTGAAGTATAATGAAACAGCAATGAATCATACCATAGGAAAGGGATAAATAATAAGATATAACCGAACATTGATCTTTTTTCAAAAGCATTTCCTCTAAAATGTTGGAAATCATAGTAATAGTAATAATTGGCAAGTGCGGACTACCTCTTCTCTTCTTAGTCAGTTATTGCCTAAGTAAGTAAGCTATTGTAACTACGAACTTATGACTTCAAAAACTATAATGAAACAATAAGGAATGGAGATGCAGGAACAAAAATATATTCACATAAACTTACTTGTAGACTTGTTGGGAATTAAGGAATGTAAGGAAGATATCTAAGGAATATCTCTTGAAACCGAAAAGCTGGTGTAGATACGTTGATGACACCTTCGTAATCTGGCCACATGGACGTAACACCTTAGATACCTTCCTTACATTCCTTAATTCCCAACACATTTCCAATTAAATTTACCATGGAAGTCGAGTCGGGAGGTACTCTTCCTTTCCTAGATGTCTTAGTGAATCGTCGCTCTGAATCCGTCTACCATAAACCTACAAACTCCGACCGTTACCGAAATGCCCTCTAACACCATGATCCGGAGAGAAACGCAGTCATAAACCCCTTAGTACAAAGAGTCATTGCTATATCCGATCCTAACTCCTTATCTCGAGAACTATCCCAGTTACCGAAACCCAAACCAAGAATAACTATTGTAGACTTCATATCCAGCATAGCCTAAACCGACACCTACATGGTATATCCAACATGTCCAAAACACGAACCACTCCCTACCAATCCAATGCCTATCTCCTCTAGAAGCAAGGTGTTACCGACGGTATAGGAAGAATCCTATCCAACACAACATAAAAACCGTTACTAAATCTAATTCCAAACTTTCAGATTCCTTTTCTATCAAAGATCGTAATAATCTCGAAGCTTCCGGCGCGTACCCGGGTCTGCACTTGCTGAGCATACGCTGTAAATCGGCTACCAAATCCATTTCAACTCCGTCCAAATCCTATTTCGAAATCCTCGCTACCATAACCGCAAAATCCGAGAATCCATTGAAATCCATGAACATCCTAAAAACCTTAACCGTGTTGACGATTATTTCCTACACAACACCTGGAGATCCCTCAATTCGAAACACCGCCACACTCCATTGAACCTTAACCATTACCCTCTTACAAACTCATCCCCATATGTCAGTTCTTCAGTTTCAGGTCAATAGCGACGAAATAAGCAGTCCGTGCAAGTGTGGACGTAACGTTGGCCAGCGGAAGTAGTAGAACGCGGTTCAACCCGGAATCTAAGCAGTGTATACCATATTGTTATAATATTACTACATACATAATAAATGGTATAGCGCATTGTTGGTCATTTTTTCTGTTAGTTTAGATTTAAGAATTCGCTTGCCTGTGGACCTCACACAGTGTTTATTATATTTAAGTCCTAGTTTCTTGTTTATTTTCGACGTTAGTGTAGTTCTTATTATTTCAGTTTATGTAATATCTTTGTGTATTCTCTGTGTTTATTCTGTATTATTCTAAGTTACGATTCTTTTTTCAGATTTAACGTTTATTGTAGCAAAAGGTTCGTAGATAACCTGTTGCTATTATCATCAAAGTGCTGATGTACCCAGACCCCCCAGAAATGTATATTATTTTACTGCGATTTACCTAAACCATGTAACAGCGAAGGTCTACCCTCCGTACGCCCGAAAGCGGGGTAACTTTACCGATCTCCTCCGGCATTTCAAAAGCTATAAGTATATCCCATTAGCAAACTTAAAGTCAGAATCATTCCATTGTCCGAACACTTCGTGTATTACCGCTATTACATGTGTTAGGCAAGTGATTTGCAAACCGTTTTACTGTCTTAAGATTAAACCACGTCTCTTATTAACTTACGGCTTGTGTTAGATTTTACCTAATAAACGTAGTTAAAACTGGTGTGTGTATGTTTTCTTATAATTAGACAAAATCGGTTGTTGTGGAAAAGCGGATGCATAACAATATATTCACATAATTTATTATGTTTTCAAGTGCAGATTAGTTGATGACCCTCACTATTCATGACTACATACAAAGTAGTCATTAAGAAATCTCACAAAGCATTTCATTATTAAATGCTTTAATTGTGGGGAACAAATTTGAAAATGCAGGTTTGTATACTGCTTGAGCAACGCATGGAAATCCAAAGCCCTTTCGACGTTAAAATTTCCTGTTTTATATCTTAATATTAAAAAAAAAATATATTTTTATATTATTAAATTGATTATTAGAATGCGTGTTCAGTTAGGGGCGATAGCAGACAAGCGTTGGTAGGTATCCCAGTGGTTAACGAATTAAATTTCGCCCATTCAAGTCTACTCACCTGTTACTTTTTTCAATAATAACTGGTCCAGAAATTAAGTAAGTCCAGTGGTTTCGTGAAGATTAAGGAGTAAACAAGAAAAACTTTTTTTAATTTAATCCAAACTTTCACCACTTTGATTTATTGTATTCTTCAAGGAGAAAAATAAAATTAAAGAAAAGTATATACATTCTAAGGGTAAAATTTCAAGTTTTAAATGAGGAGGCCGAAACGTGTATTCTTTGTAAATCCGGGAATCAATGTCTTGAATTTTAAGTTTCCGTGTCGCATGTAGGTCTTCGCACCATTTTTCGAATGCTTGAACATGTATGTTATTAATTGTCTTTCAGTGATATTCCATTCAAATTGGTTAGTAACTAGAGCAGTATCCGGGGCATATCATTGTTGTACTGTTGGAGAAAACAATCGAAGATAGTTCCTTCGAAACGACAGTTATTTTTCAAATAAGGTACTGGTCATTGAGTGACTCTTCCTTGAACCTTCCAAAGAGGACAGACATTTTCAGTTTCAAATTTAGTCACAATTTTCTTTGTTACAAATTTTCAAGAGTAATGTTGCAATTTATCAAATTCGACGACGTATCTTAGAACATATCATATTCTATATTAAATAACTTCATTTTGAAGTCGCCTACATAAAGCCTACCTTCCGAGTACCTTAGGTTCTGTTCGAAGAAATCGCACGCAGAATTCCTGCTTCGTTTCAGGTTATATCCTTTGACCCCGACCTGATGGACGAATATGTGGGGTTGATGTATCTGAGGTATTTATTCCCCCACTAAAAATTCCACTTCATTTAATGGTCCATATAATTAAAACTTACTATAAGTTGTATACTATATGTAAATGTTAGGTTAGATTAGCGCTATTGCGCGCTAACATGAGTTTTCCAATGAAAGAGATTGGCGGCCTTTGTTTAATCTAGTCTGAGATGGTTTATTTTAGTGATTTTGCCATTCCCATGTTTTCTTGAAGTGTTTGAAAATATATCTATTTTATCAATATTTCTAAAATTATTCGCGGGATATTTGAAATTTTGATTTAATGAATTTTGGGTAAATTTATGTATTTCCGTATCTAGATGTTTTATTTTATTGTTTATTAGAGTAAGTGAACCCGCATTTTTAAAAACTTATGTCCTTGGGAATCCTTAGATATTTCGTTAATAAATACCGTAAAATAGTGAATTTACTATTTCATTTAGGAAATTCACGTTAAAGTCACGTAGATAGCACACAGATAATTATTGTTATGATAACAAGCTTTATATACATTTCCCCACGTCTCGAGGTTGACTAAAGAATTTCTTCGTTATATGCGGGATTGATTGAGGAAGTGAATTTCATCTGAAAACCTCGTCAGGGTAGTCAATCCCATCTGTCAATGGGGATTTAGTTTTGTTCATTGCTTATAATTTAATAAGAGGAAACAAGCTGACTCTGGGGTTATTAAAATTGATTTAAATTTAATTATTGCTGGAAATAAGAAGGTGTATTTTATATAATATTATATTACGTTAAATTTACCTGTTTGTAAGAAAAATTAAAATTTATTAGTTCGAGCAAATATATTATACATGTAATATATGTAAATTCTACCAGTTCTAAGTTTGGATAAAATGCGAAGGGGCTGTTCTACCTTTCCAATAGATTGTTTATCAATTGTCATTATTCGAACAAGTGAAATTTTACCTGCTGTCTTTAGTACTTATCATTAAATGTATAGTCCTCAATTTATATTCGCCCAAGGAAACAGAGATAAACAGAAAACATGGAGCAAAATAAAACTGTCGTCACATTCCATGCAGTATTGAGGTATTAAAAAGATATCCCTGGAGGAATTTACTTATAGCTGCAAGTTTACCTTTCAAAACCTGGACGGCAATTGGGTGGGTAAATATCACCTGTTTATAGTAAAAAAATTGAAAATCATCATATCAAATGTAAATTACTCTCGCAGTATAATAATATGTGGCGGATATTGATTAAACATTTACCTTCAAGAAAGCAAAGAATATACCTTACAAAGGATCAAATAATAGTGGGTTAAGTTGGTAAGTAAAAAGTTATTGCACAGGCAAGTGTAGGACATTCTTTTGCAATATTTACGCTTTTATGTTGCACATGCCATTATAGAAACATTCCAGCAAAATAATAGGAGATATAGTACCGGTGTTATAAGGAGAGAATAGCGTGTAGTGCCTTCCTTCACGTAATATTTTCTCCGGTATTGAATTTATAGCCCTGCATTCCGACAGGATTTATGTGTTATTTAACAGATTTGTCTAGCTTTTGTTCTTCAGCGTGCCGGAAAGCAACGCTTCCTGTAGAGAAATAGTTCAATTTGTAGCAAACACTACATTTCCCGGTGTAACAAGTTACTAGACGAAGTTTATATATGTTATTTGTTTATATTCAATGGTTCTCTAACCTGTTCGATATATTTTAATCTATAAAAAACCTAACACAAGTCTTTTTTTTAATTAACTCTAAAATAATTACGCACGTTTTTTTCACTTACATTTGCAATTGTGGTTAACTCAATAATGCAAGTATCGAAGCCGTTAATGTTATATAGTTGAGTCAACTAGCATCATAATGAAAAGTAATAGGTGCAGCAGTTTAAAATGCCATTGTGGCATACGTCAGGCATGGAGTTTCCGGAAACATTGCAGCCTCTTGACTTCTTGTATTATATCTCCCCTTTCCCTCACCCAGTAAATTGTGATAGGTTTTTGGCTGGTCGATCAAAATAATTCACTTTTGACTTGGCAAAAATTGCCAGTCTTTTTACACTCCGAGCCTCGCATTCACATAGAATGTGATATGTGGTCTCTATCTTTCTATTACACAGTCTGCATCTGCGATGTCGACGCCATTGTCTGTAAATGTCCTTTTAGTGCACAATGTTCTGTTAGTGCGAACTACTAAGCTTTAGTAGTTCTTCGCTATTTTTCCTTGATGCTCCCTTGATAAATGCCTTTCCCTGAGTTTGACTGATTGTGTTGTTCCAGTGTTGTTTCTGTTTCTCTTGTACCCATCTCCTTATCTGCTCCCGTATTATGTTTTTTGGACACTCCTAGCACAGGTTTTGGGCATATAAATGAAGCCGATGCCCCTTTTCTTGCCAATTCGTCGGCTTTTTTGTTTCTTTCGATCCCCGAATGTCCGGGCACTTTACTTTTCACACCTTTTTTTATATATAATATATTCTTGATTTAAAACACGCTTTCACTGTTTAAATTGTTGCGCACCCCGATCATAACCCTGGGTGTCTCGCCCTCACACCAACAGCTACCACTCTGTTATTGTAACGACGTCAAAAAGCGCAACAGCCCTCAAATCAATACGAGATCGTGACATCCGTTTGACAACTGGCCCGCACAGCGCTGCCGTGCGACAACGAGGCGAACCTCCGCACGCGGAGATTTAGATATACAGGAGTCAGCGTAACAGTAATAAGTAATAAGCTTTATAAAAGTCAGTAGGTAAGTAAATGAAAGCACGTAAGTAAGGTAGCAAGGAGTAGGTAGTAGACCCAGCACAACAGTACACACGAACGTCCGTCGTTACAATTCTATTAATATATACACATATATATTTACAAAATATAAACTATGAAAGTTTTTTACTTTCATTTATTTTCCTTATTACATACTTGGGTTTGACCCCAAATTCTTTAGAATTATCTAGTAGCACAAATTAATCTAAATTTCTGTAAAAATCTCAACGTTATCCACATATACATCATTTACGTCCATTTTATTTGGTTATAATTATTATCATGTTTATTATTACATATAGTATACTTCGGTAAGCTTTTCCTATGTTGTTTTAGTAACTTGTTATATATTTTTTAGTTTTGTAAGTATGTTGTACTATCACGATTGTCAATTATTTCTTTATAACTTTTGTTAATATTACGCACTACCTTCGCAATATGTTTAATTTATTTACTTGTCATGGAATTGGTACATTGTACTGTTTGGCAATAAATAAATAAATAAATATGCTAGCACGCCGGACCACTTTCTCAATACTTAAGTTACAGAAAAAAGCGCTTCGTATTATATATGATCTGCAAAGGAGAGATTCTTGCAGAGATTCATTCATTGAGCTGGGTGCCCCAATAATCTTTATATACAAGCAGCTGCCTGCTACGTTCGAAATAACATAACAAAATGTCACCTGAATTCGACAACACACTTATACAAGATTTTGTTCATTGTGATATTTCTAGGTCAAATAAATTCTACGCATCTTATATTCGACACAGAATTCAAATTTACAATGCTCTACCTGATGATCTAAACTCTGCTCTCATGCAAGGTTTAATAAACAATTGAGATTGCACTTAAAAATGAAAAACTATTACTCATTGGAACTATATTTCACACAAAAATGATGGATTTGGCTCTGGATATTGATTTGTGTAGGTATTCTATTCAGAAATTTATTTAAATTATTATATGTATATTTATTATTATTATTATCACCTTAATTTACATTTTATTTAAATCATCGACATTATTATTACCTATCTGTTATGCTACACCACAGGTAAAGCAATATATATTGCTACGAAACTTGTAGATAAATCTTTTAAATTTTATTTAAATTTTTATTTAAGTAAACACTGTTTTTATTCTCCTAAACACCATCTATTATACTCTCATTAATTCTAAAGATATGCTAGATCTCAAATGTTAGAGGGCATGAAAAGTAAACTTGTTCCCACCACAGGGTTTTTAGTACACCGCAAACGAATAGGATATATACGTATAATTTTCAGGTGCCCTCGGGACGCGGGAGGATAACGTCACACGACAATTCAGTGTTTTATTTATTTAGAGTTAAATAAATTTGATGAACAAAGAAATGAATCTTAATCCAAACTAAAATCTCGTATTTCTCGTTTTTAATATCGCAAATAATATTCAAATCTCCCGCTAAATTTTCGTCATAGAAATCAAGTATAATCCGAACAATGCCAACTTAAACCGTTCGTGAAATTAACCTACAGAACCAAATACAACCTCACATAACCAAATTTACTAGATTCACAGGTATCATTCAAATGCATTATATGTCGGTTATAATTTCAAAAGATGCTAAAATCGCTTACTTCAGTTACAAAAACTGCTCTAGTATAATTCAAATAATAATACCATATTTAAAACCATAATTTCAGCTCCCAAATGGTGTTCCAATGATCTCACAGCAAACTGCCTCAAATGTTGTTCTTTGAAATCCCAGGATTATACGAAAGGCCACTCCAAATCTTGAAATAACTGCATTTTCATCATCTTAGCACTATACACGTAATACTCTCATTCTTGTAAGTAAATTTGAAAAATTTATGGACTTAAATTGTGATAGATATTACAACATTCTAGATAAATATACGAAAAGCAACCACACTCAGGAAAAACCGAAAAAGAAGTCCCCCACATTTGTTTTCAACTACTCAATATCTCCTATAGTTCGTCTCAACCTTAAGATGCAGTATGGGATATAATAGCCACTGTGCATCTCTTACTATCCCTAGTTGCTGTCACTAACGCTATCTTCACTTCCGATTTATATGTTGCCACTTATGTACATATGTCGGTGTCGGCACTAATACCTATCTGTCATCTGTCTATTAGCATCAACTGTTGTCAATCGTCATCATCGTAGTTTTAAAACAGTTAAGTTCCACGTTAATTAGTTTATATATAGCACAAATCGTTCTTTTCAGAACGCTTCTCTCCTTTTCAAGCGCGCACAAGGTAATATGGGTATTTTTCGTGATTTTTATAAATTATATAACCTATACATTTAATTACAGTTTGATATCATAGATTGGCTCCGTGAGAAACAAATTCCAACAACTGACGATATGTTCAAAAGGGACCTGCTGTTTTGCGTGTCACAAATTAAACGGCAGTATGATAAAAGCAGGATTGATGAACTTGCTAAAGAAAACGGTCATTATGTTCCGCGATTACCACCTTACCATTGCGAGTTAAATCCCATTGAAATGGTATGGGCACAAGTAAAAAACTGCATAAAAATGAACAATACCACATTTAAGGTAAAAGACATGGAGGAACTAATTCAAAGAGCGTATAACACTGTAACTGTTGCTAATTGGCAAAACTACATCAAACATGTAAAAAATATTGAAAAGGAAATGTGGATAGTGGATAATTTGCAAGATGACATTGAAGAATTCATTATTCGTGTAACAGATTCATCATCCGAAGATCAAACTGATTCGTCGACCGACTAAAAAGTTTAGATAAGACGTGTGTAATTACTATTCTTTTCATAAATATTATTGTATTATGTGGGCATTTGTATGGTTCCAGCTATTTTTGTTACAAACGAGGAAACTATAATTAAAGGATTGTATCTATTTCTTTGAATTTAATAAATTGTATCATACCCCATATACAATAATTAACTGTTCGAAATGTAAATTACGTTAATGAGTAATAATAAATAAAGTTATCGGCTCTTTTTACTGATTCTTAAATAAAAACAGTATATGGTTTCTTATATTTTACTGTTTTCCACAGATTCCGTTTAAAAAGAAACCGAAAAAAGTTTGCGAGATAACGATTATAATTGCTTCAATTCAGCTTCTTTCTTCAATATATAAGCAATTGCTGCTTTATAGCTCCCTTTTCGTATCTGAGACCACATAAACATATATCATAGAGAAGATAGTAACATATACTGATAATATATGCATTTTAATTGTCATAACCTCAAATAATGCAACCGGAAGTAGCAATGTGCAGCTGATGCGACGATTTGGCAATCGCGAATCGAATTCCCATAAGACGTATACTGCATCTTAAGGTTGAGACGAACTATAGACAAAAAGAACCCCGGCAACGATGACAGAAATCGTTTCCAACGATACGACAGTATAAAAAGCCCTCGTCGAACATTAATTGAAGGAACATACACATATGCCCTAAAATCCATGGTTACATGCATTAATTGAATTACATACGAAATAGGTAAGTTTTTAATTTAAATTAGTGCATACGTTGACAAAATAAATAAATGGATTAAAATACATTTACATAAATAATTTTATAGTTGATATTATGATTCTGTGGGTTTTGTCTCGCATAATATACCAGAAATAACATAGTAATATATATCTATCTATCTACCAATGAAAGCGTTAAATGACATAGATCCCACGTTGTGAAATATAATAAAAATATATCTAATATGCTAAAATTAGATATATTTCGTAAAAACCACTGAAATAGATGTATTGGAGTTGACAGTTGACATAATGAGAGGAAATTTCGTACTAAATCTACACTTCTTTGAAAATAGAACTTATGTAAATTTCAGTCGCTCTAATTTAGTGAATAAATTAAATTTTGGACAATCGAGTTGGTGGAATAGGTTCAGATCCCAGTCCTAAAACCGAGACAGGAACTAAGAATGGCCATTCTCCCATTTGGGGCTCGTCCAATTCGACCTAAATCCGTTTTGGATTGCGAACACTATTCTAGAGTAATATCAACATTCTGAAAGTACATCTCCCCGATATCGGCCGCTAAGTTCGACCGGCTATTGGACGATTGAGATTTCGTCGATGGTTTACTTAGCCGAGCCGAGATAATCCCACGGGAACTTCGGGAATCGTGAAAGCAGGGTTCCTCCTCTCGTGCGAGCTTCAACTATTTATCTGAAAGTATACGTCGGGTCATCAGGCTACAATTTCAAGTACCGCATCATTTTAAAAAATTAAAAACGTATTCGAGCAAAGTAATTCGTTGCTTTTAATATTAGGAGCATTAAGTCGACCCGAAGCGTAGCTCTCAAATTGAAAAGGAAATTGTATTACGAGGCTGAATAGAATGAAACTCGAGAGTAAGTAAACCTTATTTTCAAGCACGCTACTTACGTTGTACCTTGGGCACAGTATCAAAGGAAATACGGGTGGCGGTGTAGCTTTTACCGGGAGATTACTTTTTTTTTATTTTGTAGTATTGTTTTAGTTAATGTTAGAATTAATGTCTATTCTCTTCTATTAAATTTTATTGATAGTTTTATTTTTTGTTCTTACCTCACCCTGTAATGTTCAAATTTCCAAAGAACAAACGCAATTGGTTTCTACTGCGGGCTTTGACCGAAACTACAGACCTATGTCTTTCTTTATAGTAGTATTTTAGTAGTCTTTATTCAAGTACCCAAGGTGTCCAACACATAGAAACATCAAATGTATACAGTTAATCAATAAAGTAACAATAGTAATAATAATAAGTAATAAAGCATACAACTAGTATATACAAGAAAAGACATTAAACATAAGACACTGATAAAATTCATCCAATCCATAGAAACACTTTTCCGAAAGAAACGCTCTAAGCCCGAGCCGAAACTGTCGATGTGACAATGACGTCAAGTTAGCAGGAAGGTGATTGTAAATTTTATTACCAACATGTAAATAAGACCGCCGGTACATGGGCGATCTCACACGCTCTGATCGAATGAAATTAGGGTATCTTGTGTCGTAACCATGAACATCCGCATTACTTAAAAACTTATTATTTGAATGAAAATGGGACGCTACCGCAAGAATATACAAATTGTAAACGGTTGGTATTTTATGACGTAAGAAATAACTCCTGCTCGGCTCAGTAAAATGTGAGTTATTGTTAATTCGCAGAGTCCACAGAAACGAACTCTGCGAAGCAAAATCGGGTTCAAATTACTTTCTAAAGCCCAAATTAGTAGACCATAGGTAATCTGTGAATTAATGTAGGCGAAGTAAATATTCATTAAAGCCTGGATATTACACATTTTTTTTATTTTGACCAACACATAAAGGGATTTTTACAATTTTGAAATAACAACAGTCATATGCATATCCTATTTTAAGTTATTATCTAAAGTAATACCCAGCACTTTACAGCTCAAAACTGAAACTATTCCAACGGTACCAATGTCAATTCGTAATTGCTCGTCTGAAAGAATTTTTACGCATGTATGATTTTTCAACATTCAAAACTAATTTATTGTTGTTAAACCAGCCGACCAAACTTTTAAGAACATCTGAGCAATTACTGACACGCATGTTGGTGCCAGTATCCACCACATTAGTGTCGTCGGCGTATAATGTAACAGATCCAGGAATATTTATTGGTAAGTCATTTATAAAGATATTATAAATAAAAACGAACAACAGTGGACCCAAAATAGAGCGCGGCGGAACTCCCGAAACTACATCGAGCAGACCAGTAGTAAAACGATAGATGCACTCAGAACAACCAACGTTCTCCAGCTCCGTATACTGCTTTCGGTGCCCTAAATATGATTTAAAGAAATCGAGCGCTAATCCTGTCAAACCATAATACGTTAGTTTGTCTAGGAGAATCTCGTGATCCACCAGATCAAAAGTTCTGGATATATCACAGTTAATGCAAGCAACGAGCTTTTGGCTATTTATATTAGTCAAAATTTCCTCTCTTCTAGCGATCAAAGCAGTACCGGTAGATCTGTTACTAAGAAACCCGTGTTGGTTAGGTAAAATTATATTGTTCCTTTAAAAAACTTAGAATTCGCGTTTTCACAATGCTGTCAAAAACTTTCGACAAAGCTGGAAGAACCGTGATAGGTCTGTAATTATGAATACACTTTTTATCTCCTTTTTCTATGTAAAGGTACAATTTTGTATATCTTAAAGAAATCCGAATATCTACCGTTTTCCAGAAAGCTATTGAAAATTTTTGCCAAAGGGATACTAGTATAATCAATTACTAGTTTAAATAGTTTTATTGGAATCCCATCATGGCCCGTGGCCATGGTGTTATTTAGGCTCAGAGTAACAGATTTAATTTCCTCAGGAAGAATCGGGAGAAAATAAAAGGATCGGTCGGGAGATCCAAGATAATAGCAGGCACGTTACTAGATTGAATATTAATACAATATTGTAGTGTAATATATAAATATATTGCTATGTTATATCATGCTAAACAGGACCCACAGAATCATAGTATCAACTATAGAATTATATATGTAAATGTATTTTAATAATAATAATAATAATAATAATAAATGACTTTATTGTGCTAATCATTACAAATATGGATAATGAAATATTTTAGACATAGAAAAAACAGAACACAAGAGAAGCACAATCTCAAGGCGAGCCGCAGTAGTATCACTGTTACATCTAACCTTGTAGCACACAAGCCTAATCATACAGTAACATAAATGCCTAACCTAAAATAAAGTAAATTCTGCAAGTGCTCTATGATTATTTAAACAAAACGAAAACAAATGTGTTGCATATTGAAAATAACAAAAACTAGTAACAGCATCATTCATATTAATTAATTATTTTGATTGATAAACAAAAACAAAGCAGGATAATTTGACAGGAGTAAGCTAAATCACGTGGAAAACAGCAAGGACCGAAGCCGACGTTTGAACAATGTGATATTCGGAGAACCCTTCAACTCGGTAGGCAGGCTATTATATTTGCTATATATATTAAAAGAGAAAGATCTCTCATAGAGCGCCGTCTTATCTATTTCTTTATTTTGTCAACGTATATTATAATTTAAACTAAAAACTTACTTATTTCGTATCTAATTCAAAAAAGGCATGTAACCATGGATTTTAGGGCATATGTGTGTCGTATCGTTGGAAACGATATCTATTATCGTTGCTGGGGTCCTTTTTGCCTAGGAGATATTAAGTTGTTGAAAACAAATGTGAGGGACTTCTTTTTCGGTTTTTCCTGAGTGTGGTTGCTTTTCGTATATTTATCTAGAATGTTGTAATATCTATCACAATTTAAGTCCATAAATTTTTCAAATTTACTTACAAGAATGAGAGTATTACGTGTATAGTGCTAATATGATGGAAATGCAGTTATTTCAAGATTTGGAGTGGCCTTTCGTATAATCCTGGGATTTCGAAGAACAACATTCGAGGCAGTTTCCTGTGAGATCATGTAACCATGGATTTTATGGCATATGTGTGTCGTATCGTTGGAAACGATATCTATTATCGTTGCTGGGGTCCTTTTTGCCTAGGAGATATTAAGTTGTTGAAAACAAATGTGAGGGACTTCTTTTTCGGTTTTTCCTGAGTGTGGTTGCTTTTCGTATAATTATCTAGAATTTTGAAATTTCTATCACAATATAAGTCCATATGTATTATACTATTACAAGATAAAATAACTACTAGCGTTATTGGAGCGTAACGTTCTGTATTTTTAGACAATTTACAATATCAATAATTACTATGTAACTAAGGTTACACATAATATATAACACACCATAACTTTTTAAATTTATTTACAAGAATGAGAGTATTACGTGTACAGTGCCAAGATGATGGGAATCCAATGATATCGAGATTTGGGGTGGCGTTCATCTAATCTGGGGCCTGTTGGAGAATTTTATTCGAGCCAGTTTGCTGTGAGATCGTTGGAACACCATTTGGAAGCTGAAATGATTGTTTTGAAGTGGGAATTATTATTTGGATTATACTAGAGCAGTTTCCATACTTGAAGTAAGCGATTTTATCATCTTTTGAATCTATAACTGGTGTCAAAGGCGAAAAGGGAATGTTAGGTCATATATATTTGACTTTGTGGGTTAATTTCACGAGCGGTTTAAGTTGGCATTGATTTGATAATACTCGCTTTTATGACGGAAACTTAGCGGGAGATTTGAATTCTATTTATGATATTAAATCGAGAAATATGAGTTTTTAGTTTGGATTAAGATTCTAGAAATCTTATTATTGTGTATCTAAGATAGTAAAGAACTTACTTACCCTGAGGGGAATCTTTAGAAGATTCATTTCTTTGTTCATCAAATTTATTTAACTCTAAATAAATAAATTACACTGAAATAATGTCTCTTTTGTTCAATGTAGTATAAGAACATCAGTAACGAATAACTAGTGCAATCACAATAAAGATACTTAAGTGTTATTAAGCTAGATAAATATAATAATCTGTGGCTCAGTGGTGTCACATGACCCCATCACGTATCGAGGTCGGCTGAAAATAATAAGTCCGATTGGTTTGCGGTGTACCAAAAACTCTGTCGTGGGGTAAATTTAGTGTAAATTTACTGTTAATGCCATCTAACATATGGGTTGTAGCATATCTTTGGAGCTAATGAGAATATAGAGAATACAATAGATGACGCTGTGTGTATGAAAGGACAGTGTTGACTTAGTTTAAAAAATTTAATAAAAATTAGAGAGAAGTTTCGTAGCAACATACGTATCTATGTAAAATACTAACTGTATGTATAGTTGTGTAGTGTTAAGCCTGCGTCAGCCTATGTATGTAAATGTGTTAGTCCCAAAATCCTCCTCTTCCCCAATAAACAGTATTAAGATGAAGTGGTTTTTTTATTTTATACCTGCAGACCTCACAAATATGAACAAAAGTTGCCGATGGCAGATGTCAGAACAGAAAAATTTATGTATGATCTAAGTAAACAAAAAAAAATCATGATTCACCATCAAATGCAGAGAATTGGCGGAAATGCCGACAAAAACTTGTTATTACAATAAAAAGCCGATCAGTACGAAATACGAACAAAGATGCAAAACGTACGGATACGACACATCTTTATAACGCTCGTACGCGTGCAATTCGTACCGCTGTCACTGTAGACAGCAAACGGTACGAATTGGTATGAGTGGTGCGAATCTCGCGATACGAATCTTGGCACCAGAAAGAGACGTATCGTACGAATCTTTGAAAAGAGTCAGACTGGCCATCGCTAAAGTGAGCCATTTAAAATGTAATGTTTTTACTGGACAAGTATAAACACTATTTTTTTGTAATTCTATTACAAAATAACACTTGACTCATTCATTTTGTCAGTCTGTAACTAATCTATTGGATTAGGGAGTCAATAATAGTACCGTTAGCTATAAGAAATGTACGTCTTGTAGAATGTTTATTACCGAACCATAAAAAGAAAAGTATGTTACAGACATCATGGAAATGTACAAGTGGAGAACAACTAAATAAATGACTACACAAAGCAATAACACTTCCATATATCCCTCCTTTTTACGAAGCAAAATTTATGTCACACTCTGAATTATTAATAACGTCGAAACGAAGAACTGTACAAGTATCCCGTGAACTTTCCAGATTAATAGGGAGCATTTGCGTTAACGGTACGGAAAGCGAATTAGAACGATAATGCATTAGGGGCGCTTCCGCCATCCAGAATACATTATCGCGGTTAATTTTTACGAGTACCGGTAGCGCGGAGAATGATATATTATACCCCTGGCAGCAACCTACTTCTTACGAGAATGAATGGTTTACGAAGTGAGAGTCGGTTCATGTTCGCTGAGCCCGTCTGGCTGCACTTACTTGTGCGGTTGTTGGGTACGTAAGTGCATTTAAGATTATCAGATTAGATTGCTGGGGAAATTATTTTTTTTCTCTAGAGGGGTAGCCGACCCTTATTTATCCTCATTGGGTTGACTTGGGTTTATACATTATGTAAATATGTGGTTGCGATTTATGGCGAAGACTGGTTAATAAAGTTGTTGGCATTTAATCTATGTGTGGTAAGAGAAATTACTACTAACAGGAAGTAATTTAATTACTGGTTATTTATATTGTAATTTTTTTAATAGCTTTTGTGTTTTCATTCCTTTTTGTTACAAATTAATCATTACGATTCTAGAAATAGTGGGTTGAGGCAAGTATAAAACTCAGTTTACAAAAAGCTTAACATATTTGTAGAGCTCATCAAGTGTTGTAAATCCATGGTTTAAATGGTCCAGTTCACCCTTGAAATATCAACGATTTTTAATTTTTTAAGGGTTACATCGCAACACAATACACTTTTACAGTTTTCTCATAGAAATTGTTTTTCGTTAAATGGAAAATCAAGAGTCCTCTACTTTAACACGAAAGAGACGATTTTTTGACGATTTTAGTGATCCCAAATACTCCGTATTCAAATCAAAAGTTATTTTTGTATGGATTAAAAATGTATTCAAAAAGTTAAAAAAATTAATATGCGTTAATGTTGTGTTTCTATCTAGTAACCCGTTGTTACTTATAAAGCAAACAACGTTCCTCTCATCGACAATGAGCGTGTTTCTTACGAACCCGTTCACTTCGGGAGTACATTTCAGAGAACGCTATGTTAGTTTACGAAAACAATAGTAACAAAATAATAACTAGATAGTTAATACAATGAAATAGAAATAAAATTCAACAATAAAGAATACAACACTTAGAACACGATAGCAAAGCAATATTGATATAAGTTTTGCAAAATAATTAGAACAAAACTTGGAGGTACACAATCACAAATGAGAAACAGTTTGGTGACAGAATAGAGAATATACTGTTGGAATCAACAAAATTTAAATTAAGGTATTAAAGTTTACTTTACTTGTTTACGTGTATTCGCGACAATAGATTGAAAATTAAAAATTTACATTTTTTATTACGAATGAAATGAAAACCAACAAATCATATGTTTTCGAATATAGAATCCAAATATATAAAAGCATGCAGGATGTTCCATTAAAAATTTTTAATTTCCTCATATCTTCCGCAAATTCGAAAGTGATAAAGGATTATAATATAGCTGAAATAATTGCAAATTTGCGGTAAATAATAGATGTATAATTATATTCAATGAATATCTATAAATAGAAAAGCTATTTATAGATATTCTTTCAGAATGGTCTGTTGTCAGTCTAGTGGACTAATGGACTCTAGCATTATTTTATGGATGATTTGCCCTTCAGTAATATTAAGGCTTAAGATGCTGCTTCTGTAAATGGTTGTTTTTACGGATGTATCGGGATGCTTATGGGTTTAAAGGCTGTTGATGCTTAATACACTCCGCCAAAAAAGTATCGCATAATTTAGTTTTGAATCATAAAAGTATCGCATAATCTTTGTTTGTAGCATAAAGTTGTAAATATACTTTAATGCGCTCTAAGATATAATTTCTATGATTGTTTAAATAAAATACAGGCCAAATAAAAACAAGAACTCATACTTGAGATTTTTATTAAAACAAGAAATTATAATTTTGGAAAGAAAAATGTCATAACAGTAGCTTTTAATACTGAGTATTGCCACCTCTGGCTCTTATGACCGCTCGCATACGGTTTGGCAGAGATTCGATTAACCTCCGTATATAAGCCTGATCCAAAGTCTCCTACTCGTCACGGAGAGCATTTGCTAGTCCATGCAGGTCCGCTGGGGCAACATTTTGGGTTCGTATCCGTCTGTGAAGGAGGTCCCACACGTGCTCGATAGGGTTCATGTCCGGACTTACCGCAGGCCAATCTAAAACTGGAATACCAACATCGTTAAGGTATTCCTGGACGATTATTGCAACATGCGGTCGTGCATTATCGTGCATTAACATGAATTCGTTTCCTATAATTGGCGCATATGGTACTATATGTTCTTCTAAAATGTCCGTTATATACCTGTGGGCAGTCAGTGTACCTCTGTCTACTGGTACTAACTCTGTACGACCTGTTAAACAGATGCCTCCCCAAACCATAATAGAGCCACCAGCGAAATTAGGTCTAGGTCTGATATTACACTGCGAATAGCGCTCACCGTTTCGTCTGTACACTGAGATACGCCTATCTGAGGTGTAAAGACCAAATCTTGACTCATCTGTGAAGAGTATATTGGCCCAGTCATTAATGTTCCAATTTACATGTTCTCTGGCAAACCTTAAGCGAGCCACTCGGTGGTTCCTAGTGAGACGAGGGGCTGTTACAGCTACTCTAGCTCTTAATCCACTCTGTCGTAACCTATTCCGAATAGTTTGAGTACTCACACGAGTATTTCTGACTCTAGCCAAGTCGTTCTGCAATTGTCTCGCAGTTACATGTCTTCGACGTAATGCTTGTAGTAGTAAATAGCGGTCATCTTGGCGAGTAGAACATCTTGGACGACCTGGTACAGGTCTTCTACTGTAAATGCCTGTTTCCCTATATCTGGCTACGGCTCTAGAAACACTTGACTGATTGATGTTCATCAAATTAGCAACGTATGCTTGAGATCGTCCATCTTCGATTAAAGCAACTATAGCAGCCACTTGTTCTGAAGTTAAATTGCTCATTTTAGTTTTAAAAGCGTTGGTACAGAACTCTGACTTCGCACTTTAAAATTTGTCCGTATAGGAAGACTTTCAATAAACAACTGAACAAACCTTACACATATACATTTTTCTAAATGTGTTCTTTTAGAAAAAAAAAAGTAAAAACGCTAAGTTCCATTATTTTGTTAGTGTTTTTATAGTTCACATACACGAGGCAAACTTTTTGTGAACGTATAAAAATATCTTGGTTCATAAATGCCCTTTTTTAGTTTATGCGATACTTTTTTGGCGGAGTGTACTAAGTCGTTACACCCCCAAATAGCAGTTAAAACTCATTAAAGCAAATTTTTGATGTGATGCACCAATTCGTAGTTATTAGAAATCCGTAAAAGCTAACTACTACAACATTTGTTCTAATCAAAATTATCAATCAACCATTTAAGACGTAGCAGTTTCTTGTCATGGAACAATGAAACAAAAGAAGTTTAAATTTGACAGATATAGAAAGTCGAATAAAATGTTCATTCGTCAAGCATAATGCGCGTGTATCTTTTCCAATTTCTATGTTACAAATTTAAATACTTTAAAGTTTGCGTGCGTATTCTACATAATTTGTACGTAAACATGCATTATTATAAAAACGGTGAACTTCTTGACATTTGGTTTTTGGGAAGGCACAGGGAGCTTGGAAAATTTGTGGGAGGAGATACCGAAATCGTCAACAATTAAGTAGCCAACTTTTCAGAAAAAATTGTAAACATTTATCAGACTGATTGTTTTCATTCAGTAGTCAGTGGGAATGCTAATATCATCGAACCCCTGCATTTGAAGCGGCTGTACTTGATCTTGTTTAAGATGACCAATCGACCAGCACAAGGACAATAGCTAAGAGATTAAATGTAAATCATGTGACAGTTTGACAAGTTCGAAAGGAGCAGGGTCCTTACCCATACCCTAGACAAAAAGTCGAAACTTTGATACCCTACGATTTTGACGCAAGACTGTTGTTCTATCGTTGACTACTTCGTCATTGTAATCTTGAAAGACGTTTTGAACGATTCATTTTGTTCATGGATGAAGTTTTTTTTTGCAAGAAAAGGTGTATTTAACTCTAAAAATAATCACCTGTGAGTTGACGAGAATCCGCACGCAATATTTATTCGTGCACGTCAACAACGTTTTGCAGTATATGTGTGGACCGGAATCGTAGACCACCAAATACATTCTCTCAAACCGCTTGATTGATGAAAATTTTGTTTTTTTTTAGATAGTGTGCTGCCGGAACTTCTTGATGACTTGCCATTAAACATCGGGGACAAACGGGAACTTTGGTTTTAGCATAATGGGGCACCAGCTCACAGAACGCGCGAAGTAATCGCAATGCTAAATCGAAAATACCCAAATAAGTGGATTGGGGGAGCGGTCCTATTGCGTCGCCAGTTCGGAGCCCCGACCTAACTCCACTAGATTTCTTTATCTGGGGCAGTATGAAGACCTCTGTATACGAGACACCGGCGAACACAGAGTTAGAATTAGTGACTAGAACCGTTGCTGCAGCAGAAGATATAAAAGGGAAGCAAGCAGTCCTTGCGAAGGTCTCCACAAATATAAAGAACAAGTTGCAGGCCTTCCCTTGCTGCGAATGGTGGCATTTTGCAAATGTATTATAAATTGTGTACTTGTCTAATCTAATCTACTTTTTGTTTCATTGTTCCACGACAGGAAACTACTTTGTTTTAAATGATTGTTTTAGTTTGTTAATACTTATCTGTAAGTTCAAGTAACTGAATAGAGACAAATAAGACTTTTTTGGAGAGATCGAAATTTTTTTTTTGGGACAAATGTTATAGTAGATAGTTTAAGAATTTTATAAATGTTTAACTTTAAAAAATCGATGGGGTGGTTATCAAGCATTTTTGCTTGTAAATGCAAATATTTTAAGAAGCTGACAAAAAAAAAACTCCAATAACTACGAACCCGAGCATCAACCCAAAAATTGGAATTAAGAAAAGTTTTAATGAGTTACGACTTAGTTTTAACACTCTGTATCCACAAAGCTTATATTAAATCATATAATAGAATTAATTAAAACAATTTGGCGATACTTGACGTTGATCATTTTAAATTCTTGAGTTATGGCTATAAGTGTGCGCAATGCAAAGCAGCCTCAATAATGATCTTTAAGTCAGAGGCTTAACTATATAAACTACAGATTTAAAATTTGAAATTTTTTCGAAAAAAAAGGACTTTGGAAGTCAGTTGATGTTGATCTTACTCAAAAGTAATTTATGGAAAAAACCTAGTTTTGTTGAAGTTTTGGTTATAACGGCAGATGTAGATACTTATATACTCATAAAGTATAGCATCAAATAATAAGGGTCCGAGGTCCACCACACATTGCCTGCACCTCTGTTTGCTTACATTATCTCTAGAGTGATAAATAAAGTGATAAATAAACAAATAAAGCGATTTACAAAATAATATCTGCAAATAGGGCAGGGTATATAAGAACCAGCAGGTGAACATCAATGTAGATAAAACGTAAAGTATTGGTGGCAACAAATAATAAAACATAAAATGAAATCAAGGTAAATGATTGTTACGATCAGGTGTCCGTGGCGTGCGAACGCAGTGTGTGCTACACCTGATGTAACTTAGTAAGAAAAGCGGTACACACGAGTAGGAGTCGCTGTAATGATTAATAAAAAAAAAGAAAGATCCAAAACGTAAGTTTATTGTAATAATAAAAAAAAAAAAGAAAAAAGGGAAACTGGCCACGTGGTTGCTGACTTCTAGTGTTAAGATTAATGTAAAAAAGAACAACACGTGGTTGCTGTATTCTGATATCAAAATTAAGACAAAAGAAGGAATAGCACGTGGTAGCCGAATTCCTGAGATTAATTTAAAAGTGCCGCAATTAATCCGTTTCTATAGGTGAATAGTAAATGACTGCTAGTGAGAGCAAAGTTACTGGCAATTACAAGTTAAAAGTATAAATAGCAATAGTAATGAAATAAAATAAAAGAAAGCGATAGATACGTTTTAAATAGGATTACTTATTAGCTGTAGCTGGAAGCTGAGTTCGAAGCTTTTGTGTATGCTGGAGGGCAGCACGTGATTTTCTGTGTTTCGAGTTAAAAAAAAGGTCGCTGCGACGGCAAAATTAACTAAAGAGAACAGAGATTACTTAGCTGTAGCTTGAAACAATGGGGTTTCGAAGCTGAGTTCAGCACGTGGATTCTATGCTTTCGAGTCAAAACGAGTACGTCACAACGGCAAATTAACTGAACTGGGACAGAGAGCGCGCGTAGCGTGCAGAGCCCTTATAAAGGCTCGGTAAGTAGGTACAAAAAAAAGGATGAACCAATAGCAGCGTCCAGAGATGCACAAAGGATCATAAAATACGAATCGTCTAAGAGGTTGGCGCGTAAATAAATAAATTTAAAATAAGCGAGTTTAAATTTCGTGGTGCGTAAGTTAAATATTCCCGCGCGAAAAGGAACCGCTAAGTGACGTAACGGTTTTTCTAAAGTCGTAATTGCAATTGCCAGATTAAAAGTAAAGAGTATGAATTTTAAAATTGCCTTCAAAATAACGTTTATATCGGTGATGTTGTCTATGATTAAAAAAGCGAAATGAATTATTGAAATAAATGTCATTTTCGATTCAATGCAAAGTGTAACAGGATGAACAACTTAACAAAGTTTTGGGTGTTCTAACTGTTGAGAAAGCAAAGAGGGAATTAGAGCTGAAAGAAGATAGTATTTCTATTGGCAAAATAATGTACCATGAATTGATTGGGAAAGTATGTTGGATAAAGTTAAAAATAAATAGCTAGAATAGATTGGATGCGTTGATCATAAACGTAAAAGCGATATATTCACAAAAAATTGGATGGCAAGATTAGAAAACTTCTGCAGCAGAACATCTAGAGACAGGCAAACGAATGGCAAATTATAGACATACATAGAGGATTAAACTTTGATAAGCAGCAGTAATTATTAGCAGATGCGTTTCGCCTTAACAAGGCTTATCAGTACTACTGCATGACATGCTGCATATGCGAAGAAATTCGTATATACATATAATCCTAGACAGAGACGAAAGAGCATGTATGATAATTAACGATGGAAAACTCATTAACTGCGTGAAGATATTATTCTATATTGCCGAGCTGCTTCTACAACATGTTTCCAAATCAGAACACAATATTGTAGGTCGACAGTAAACCACTAAATTTGCGATTATAATTGACGCTTATTTATCAAAACTTAATTTGATTAATTTAGCGTTCATTATAAACGCAAATTTAGTGGCTTACCGTCGACCTACAATATCGTGTTCGTATTTAGAAATATGTTGTAGAAATAGCTCGACAATGTAGTGTAATATCTTCACGAATTTAATGAATTTTCCATCGTTAATTCTTATACATACTCTTTTAGTTGTGATAAATAGAGCAGTTTTACTTGATCACCTACACACTGTAGGTAGAAGAGGACGGATTAAGCAAGTGAGTAAATTCTTTGGACATTACCATAAATTGTACAGGCATTATTCTACACAAAATAATCTTTAAGATTTTAGCAAAATTCGAGAAAATCGAAATTGGTCAATAATTAAATAAGTTAGTGCTACTCTGCTTGAGAACGACCCGTTTCAGTAATTTTGGCAAAGTGAAACTTAACTAAACTTTGTGGCGTTGATAATGCGAATCTTGAATTTCTAACTTGTGGCCTGAAATTCTTGACGTTGGTGTTTCCACCCTGCATTGAATTCATGAAATCCAACTGCTAATTCCATAGTTGAGTATGGAATTGTGTATATACTCTCTCTGGTACATTGCCTCAGAGTATATATACAGACCCATATATCCAGTTATAGAATTAGCAAATTCCAGTCCTTATAAAATCTACCCTCATGACAGCGAAACGTTGGGTTTCAACAATTCAACAGGTGATAGACACAGTTCAAACATTAATTCATATTCTTTAATTTTTAATAGAAAAGCTTCAACAGTAAGGCTATTTGGATATCTGGTCATCATTACCAACAAACAGAAGATATCGGTATAATTGCAGTGGCTGCACATTAGAAGTTGTAGTTATACTGCAGGTATCACTAGCCTAATGACACGTAGGATTATATTCTCAGGAATTTTAGGAACCTCAAAGCTGGGACGGATCCAATTTGAGCGAACTCAGCAAAAGGCATATAGGCTACATAACTTATGGTTTTAGATGTAATTACTTGTTGAATAAGTAAAGAACAACTATAAATAAACATACTTCATGAATATCTATCGCCTCTCACGTTTATTTTACTGCTGAAAATATAAAATTCTATCATAGCTAGACACGTTTCGTAACTAAATTTTTAACGAAATGTAATTGCGTCAATTTTTTTTCACGCGCAGCACTTTTAGTTGAACGGGCGTTATAAATAAAATACAAACGGTGAGCAGTATCATGGATTAACCGCAAATGCGATAATATGTATGAACATATATGTATGTATTTTCACGAACAGGCGCACGAAAAATTATTCTGAATTATGCAACAACGCTGACATGACAGGGTCCAAACGCAATCATGCAACAACATTATTTAATATAAATAGAAGACTATTGTGCGTTAAAGTTGGTTGCGGGAAAATTTCGTATAATTGATATACAAGCGCATATGGAAAATGTGCACTTTAATGGTCACATTTATGGAAGGACAGCAAATTGGTAATTCGAATCAATGCCACAGGGACTGGTCCCATAACGAACTATGTTAATTTAATGGGTTGTATGTGGATATCTGCCAAAGGCAGCTCCATTTAAAATATCGTGCGCGACGTGTTTTGTTTGCGTTTAAAAATTGTTTATACGTGCACACGTCAGATAGACATGAACACACCCTGAAATGCATGTACGCATTTACATGTCAGAATAAATTAATATTTGCTCATATTTGCTGCCTATATTTTATGCATGTAGATTTTTTTGACATATACACTATTACATGTATATGTAATGCTCAATGTAGCCATTGCCGAAGTATTTCGCGATATATAACTAATATACAGGGTTACTACAAAAGAAATAGACACTTTCAATGTTTAATCCAAAACTAATAACGTTATTATGAATTCGTTTAAACTATTTTATAAAGTGATTCTTAAAGTTTACTTTGGGAACTCACAGGTGCTCAATATGGGCTCCTCCTGTCACACGGCACACCTCAAGGTGATAGTCCAGTTCATTCCAAACCCGGTGTAACATATCTGCATCGACACTTTCCACAGCTCGTGATGCGTTGTCTTAACTCATCTAAATCATGAGGAAGCGGAGGGACGTAAACCAAGGCTTTCACAAATCCCCATAGAAAAAAATCGCACGGTGTAAGATCGGGGCTCCTTGGTGGCCACCGTACGAGAACGCGGTTGTCGGCTGTTGCATGGCCTATCCAGCGATGTGGAAGTGTTTCGCCCTGATAATTTCTAACGACACGGTGCCAGTGAGGAGGCGCTCCATCCTGTTGGAAGTTAAAGTTCCCCCCGTCCTCATGCAGTTGAGGCATCAACCAATTGATCAAAATTTTATGATATGTAGCTCCCATTACTGTGTTTTCTTCAAAAAAGAAAGGACCATACACCTTTGTGCGAGATACAGCACACAACACATTCACTATTGGAGAATCACGCAAATGCTCCACCAACACGCTCGGAGGTTCAGCCCCCATATTCGGACGTTGTGTTTTATTCACCTTGGCACTTATGTGGAACGCTGACTCGTCACTGAAAATTATCCGCTCGCAAAACTCATCTTCATTACGTTGCAGCATTTCATTGCAGAAATCTTGACGCTTAGGCTTGTCATCTTCACGTAGATGCTGTACCAACTGCAATCTGGAAGGTGTCAGTTTTAGTCGTTTACGTAAAATTTTCCACACAGTTGGTTGCGGAATTTGTAGTTCCAAACTTGCACGTGTTGTTGACTTTTAAGTAAGTAAGTAAGTAAGTAAGTAAGTAGGAGATTTATTTCAATTACCAGAATAGGTATGAGACACGTCACTACAAAGAAGAACTACAAAGACAAATAATACAACAAAGAAAAATACTACAACATAATCTAGAGTTCTATATCTTCATTAAAGTTAAGAAATTCAGAGATTGAATAAAAACATTTTGTTCTTAGCCTTGATTTGAGAGTTCTTTTAAAGTTATTCAGCGTAAGTGCTTTCCAACTATTGGGCAGACGGTTGTACACCTTAGTGCCTAGAACCTCTGGACTAGTAGCCGTTAATTTCAAATGATGCTTCATAAGATGTATCTTCTGATTTCTGATGTTATAATTATTAGGATTATTATTTTTGGTTAGCAGTAGATGCTTGTGTTTATGGGTATGACAGCAGGATTCCAATATAAACAATTCCGGTAATGTCAATATTTTCAGTGAAATGAAAAAGCCTCTACATGAAGTCAGCTGACTAATCCCCGCAAGACATCTTATAGCTGCTTTCTGCTTGATAAGTATGTCGGTAGCTCAGGAGCTTGATCCCCACAACAATTTTGTGGAGTTCGTTGATAAACAACACGAACACGTTCCACTGTTTCTTCTGACACATGAAGAAAGTGTGTCAATATAAATTTCGGTGTGATTTCATATAGATTTATTTTGTAATATCTTGCACTTTGTCCTTTCATATGCTGGTTTGACTTATTTGTGTCTAGACGGTTAGGACGTAGGAAATTAATGCTATTACTATAGCGTTTTGTGAAAATTCCTTCGCATTTATTAACTTACTTAATCCCTCCGCGCACTTATCTCTTTTATTAATCGTGCTTCTTCCTTCCCTCTCTTCTGAAATACACAGCCCCAAGTAATTAAGTCTACTGATTTTTTGTAATCTCAATTCCCGTTCTTGTTCCACCGTAATCAGCAATTCACTATTGGTTTTGCCATTATCACCGCTCCTAAACATTTCCATGTGCTTCGCCTTTTCTTCATTGATCTCCAAGCCCGCCTACTGCTTGTACTAGTGCTTCCATTACTCTTTGCAGTTTCATCTCTGTTCTTACTAAGAATACATCATATTGCTGACCTCGGCGTACTTTTTGATAAGTATCTATCTTTTAGTTTACATATTACCAACCTTGTCTCTTCTGTTTCTAAATTGTTGGGGTTTGTGATCCGATCTTGTCGACTTTTTAACAATGTTAATGCTATAAAATAATTTCTTTTTACTCTAGTCCGTTCAAAATTGGAATATGACTCGCTGGTTTGGTATGCTTTCTACCTCTATCAATGATTAATGTTAGAGAGAGTGCAGAGGAGGTGCCTAAAGCTTTTGTCGTTCAAAGTTGATCACATTTATCCATCTCGTAGTGCCAATTACTAAGATCTAGTTAAACATGGTTTCACTTCCCTATCCCCAACGTAGAAATGAGTTCAGTGCCAAATTCTTGATTAACTTAATGAATGGAATTGTGGATTCTCCTTCCCTGTTATCTCAGGTTGGTTTGGTCGAGCACGCACAAACGTTCTCTTTAAGACACCCCTAACCTAAGTTTTGCTTCTTTTACTATTTTAGACATAAATTTCTAATGTAATTCAATGTATTTTAATGAATCTTCTTTTCATATTTTTAATTTTATATTGACTTTTTATTATGTCCTGTAATTAGGTTACTAAGATCTTTTGGTTATTAAATATTATGTTATATATTATCATCGGAATGCGCCAGTATTTGATGGCTTTCATTCACTAAGGTTTCTGTTGTGTTTATATTGCTGTCCGTAATTATTTTTTCCAATACAGTAATGTTTGGATAATCCGAACAGAAAGCTGCCAGACCCTATGCGGATTAACAAAACGTTCGGACTATGGAATTCATAAAAAGAGTACCGTCAAACGGGGTAAATAGGGTCGCAGGGGTGAATCGGGACAAATAAGTTTTCGGATAAATAACTGACTACATTCACTCGAAACGAATGTTTTTAGCTTGGATAGTAGTGAGAACGCGAAGTAGACATGCTGGTTCGTTTGCTTGTGGCAACCACGTGTTAATTTAATGTTGCATGTTAAAGCTACAAATGCTGCAAAAACTTAGAGTCAATACAAGTTTTTCTTATTGGTGAAATAACTTTGCCTGGAAACTACATTAGCATAAGAGTTAGGTGTTTGAAAATTTGATATAATACAGGTTGAAGTGTTTTTTAGAACTTAATTAAAAAAAAAAATTAAACAAAAAAATAGGAGGTATCTGCATTCAGGCAAAAACAACATTTTTACACGTACCAAAAAAGAAGTGCCTGGCACAAGGGCGTAACAAAATTATGGTGCTGACACTTTACAAACGGCACTACGACAAATTAGAAGAGGTCAAATAAGCATGCGGGACGCTACCTAGGTTTACGGCATTCCAAAGACGACATTATCAAGGCATGAAAGAGATCAAAGTAGGTAATGGATTTTTGCCCAGTTCGTCACCGGACGTCGCAGTTGTCGCGCCATTAAAAGAAGTTTGGGGGCATATGCTGGAAGACTGGAAAAAGAAGACTAAAAAATGTAAAGATCCCAAACCCAAACAATATTTTCCTGCTTTACTGAACAAAACGCTTAATAATTTAGTGAGCATTAGTGGAAATACTAGAAAAGGATATACTGGCACCGGAATTACTCCACTAGATATAAATCAAGTTTTAAAGCGATTACCCTAAACAATAAATCAAAACCAAAATCCACATTGCTGGACTGCTTCCGTTATAGATTTGCTGAATGAGACAAGAAATGCTTGTAAACCAGGTTTTCGTAGAGGCAGGAAAGAGCGTTTCCACAGAAGATATTTCTGCAGCTGGCCCATCTCAATCCAGTACCCAGGAGGTCCTAACACAAATTTTAACACGTCTATCTACCCACGCTATCTTCTCTCTACCTTTCAAATGTTGCTAGGATTTATATTCCAAACAGTCTTATGCCGTTGGATTGTGTTAGAAACTGGATCTATTTAACCGACTCCATGCAGGTCCTTCGGAGAATCTTCCCGTGTAACGTAACACAATTAAACTGTTTATTTCGTTAGGTTATTATTCCTTTTACATTAATTTTACATGATAAGTTTTAATAAACAATTAATTACAATATTTTGTTTCACAATTCACCTTATAGATTTCTATACTAAATGATAAGAGTTAAGTTTCCTTCCTCCTTTCTCACTAGATGTCCGCAACTTAACAGATATATTTTTAAATAAAATTTTAAATTCTTGAATGTTATAATTTTGTTATCTAAATGTAAAGAAAACTAATTTCTAACTTACAACATGCTTTAATAAAATAATGAATCACATTTCTGCTTAATAGTGTTTTATAATATTTTTGAGTTATGACTTTATTATGATTTTAAAATTACTAACATATTTATACTTTCTTAGATAAATCTTTGTATTTAATTTTGAAAATCAATCATTTGTTTTGTATTCGTAATGACCTGTGAGATAATTATATCACAATATTTAGTGTCATTTCTAACAATTATGCATTACATTACCAAAATGGTAGTTTCGTCCTCAAATACGATTATTTGCATTCAATTGTATTGTATAGCATGATAACGGCTGTCGTTTGCCGTTGAAATAAGCGTGTGTAGTATATTTCATATGTATTCGCATAACATCGAAGGGTTCAAAATAGTTTAGCGTAAAGATGTGATATCATCATTTAATTTAGCAAGCAAATTTCGCTACTGTCCTCGTTACATCAATTCGCTAAGCCAATTTCGGATGTCGTCCGAAGAATAAGCCGCATTCGTCCGAGCGCTTTCATCAATTTCGCACATCAGGGATAGAAATAAAAACGGTTCGTTTAAAAACCGATCAAAACGCGATTGTGTTTGGCGAAATCCGGTCGACAGATGTACGAAATTTGACGCTCGATAACAGCAAGTCCGCGAAAAGATAATACAGGCGAACGCGTCTGCGACATTTCCGGCACTGATTACCCCCTGAATTCAATTTAAAACATCTCTGTTGACGGATGGCTCTAATCAATCATCAATCCAATCTGTTTTTTAATTATAACGGTGCCATTGCGACCCCGGAATCAATTTAAAAATTATCGACACCTATCTGTTACGTATCTGCGTCATTACGCGAGGCCGATTGAAATGATGAAAAAAAGAAGACATATAGGGCATAAAAAAGTGAAAGAAATACGACATGCCTGTTTTCTCTCCCTTGGTAATAGAATTTCTTCCGTTCAATTTAAGCCCCGCCTATTTAAACGTGTATATATTTAAATAAAAGGTAATTCTAGGGTTTGTCGTTCGAGGAATCGTCTCATTTCCAAGCATTAATACTCTCAATATTTAAAAGTTCGATGGAAGGGGATATATCTATGTATGTCCGGGAAACGAATTGCCAACCCTGGGAGCTTGCACGATTAAATGTTCAATAAGAGCTCGAGCGAGACTCTTATCGAAGCAAGTAATTATCCTTGAAATGAATTCGGATGCCCCATAAATTTGAGAGAAAGAAATGCCAGTATCTACAGCTGTGTTGGAATTTATATAAAGGAGAGTTCCATTCCCCGTTTTTCCTTTTTCTTCATTTTTAGTTAATTTGCTTCCTGTTTGCTTCGATGGCAAGATGCTATGCAAATATATTAAAGAAAATATTGCTAAGAAACCCTAGCTGAAATTTGCCTGCACTATATTTTTAAGATCGTATTTATTTAATTATACATTTCAGAATTTAAATATCAGTTTAATTCAATTAAATCGCCCAGAGTTTACCAGAGTACACCTATAAATCAGATCTCAATTTGCAGATGGTACTATAGTTGAAAATTTCCTCTTATGATATGTCTTACGCTTATGCTAACTTAGAAATAGTAGAGATAATATTATTTTGGTAACAATTACGGTAGGGTAGAGGGCGTATCGCTGTCAATTCTGCTCCTCCGAAATATTACGAATACCTGTTAATATTCAATAAAAATGTATTTCTAACTTTTTATCAATAAAAAACAATTCAATTGAATTTTTATTGTTATTACTTAAGTTCGAAGGAAAATGTGGGTGAGAAATAGTTGTTCAACAAGTAATATCAGGTGAGTTATCCAAGATAGTTTAAGCTCAATTTAATTGCTTCAAATTATATTAAATCACTATATATTCAAAATGTATAAATTATACCAAGAACATTATTACCAACTCTTATACGACATAAATATTAATATTTCTAAATTTTACTGAACAGTTTTGTCGCATAGCAAACAACTGGGGACTTTAGGATCATATAACTACTCCTGAATGGTCCTCTCGACCCCAGAAATGAAATTTAGCTGCGCCTCCAACGAAGGAAACAGCCACCAGGACACTGAGAAAATGCACAGGAGATTCAGGACCATCCAAGTAAACAGGTTTAATTCAAATTGTGAGCCAAAGAGAAGAATTTATCATTCAATGTGAGTTAATAAATGTATGCTTGTGATTGCCATACATTAATAACTAAATTTCTAACTAAACTATCTAGATAACGCCCCGAAACAATTTTCTCTTCTTAAAGATCGAAAAAAGAAGACGGTTCTCTTTTATTTGTCAACAACAACCCATTCCCAAGGCAGCCTCTGCACAACCCCGATAAGCAAAACGTAGAGCAGTAACCGCAGTTACGCTCAAGTAAAACGTTATATCAACTCAAACTCGACATGCGAGCACCAGTTTGATGAGTAAAAATGTATATCCGTATCCCTAGTAACATTAAAAATTGTACGACAAAGTGAGTACTACTAGAATTACGCAAATACATACAATAATATAAAATACTCCATAGAATTAATAAAATAAACCATATGGGATTCAATTCTTGGCATAATCTATCATGGATAAAAATATCATAGAAATATATTACCTAAAGCAAGAAGATGTAGTACATGAGTCAATTTAATTATTAAGATTAAATTAAACGCTAGTCTTTAAAAAAAGAACGCGGGGAATCCCCACCAAACTAGATCATTAATTGTTTTTTCTTCTTCTAGTAGGAATTTGATTTTAAAGCAATGCATGATGACTTTAGGACGTGTTTCCCTCTGCATTTACGCTCTTAAGAAAGAACGATATCAGCTGATCAACTCGACAGCCGGGAAACTGACACTCACTAAATTTTAACAGACTGCAAGGTTATTTATTTAAATTGCAAACGTTTCTGAATAATTTAATGTTTTTGTTTACATATTTTGTTAAAATACTGCAATGTATAACATATCAATAAATAATCATAATAAACTTTTGAATTTTGGAGGTGGCATCTCTTTAACAATTTTTGGCAAATGATTATAGATTTTAACACATTACCAGATAGCTTGCTTTTGTATTCCGGTTAGGTGAGTTTGCGGTGGCAGCAGCTGAATAGTGTCTCTGCTTCTAGTGCCCTGCATGTGCTCCAGCTCAAGCTTTTTAAAAAAGCAATTATTTTTAACAAAATTAGCGGCCGCTAAGATGTAAAGTGACGCTAAGGTTACCTCAAAATATGACACCATATCGCAGATGGGATTGCACGCACGCTTAGTACACACTTAATGACTTTTGATAAGTCCATTAAGGCACAGGCTATTACCTTATTATTGAGACGAATGAGTATCTCTTCTAGAAGTTGGAGTTGCCCGCGTAGTACTTCTTTTTTGCAGAAATTCATTTTGATTATTGTGGAAAATCTTTTGTTTTAGTAGAAATGTTACCATCCTATTGTAACCCAATACTTCAATTATTTCGAAAATGTTGCAAATTAATGCTATGGGCCCATAGTTCTATCACCTCATGGATATCCTTTAGAACAGTAGATTTTAATTTTTCAGGAAATATAACATATTTGAAGCAAATGTTTATAATATGTGTCAATGGGATAGCAAGCTGTTCGAAACAGTTTTCAGTGATGAGATTGAGATATCATCTGTTTCAATTCGTTGGGGTTCGTTGAATTTAACCCACATTTTTAGGTATATATTTTACGTTTTGAAATTTCTTATGTTCCACACTTATTAGAAGATTCAATAAAATAGTTGTTAAAGTGTGTACCCAGTTTTCGTAAATGTTTGCAAAGTTTAATGTTATGTTTGTAACGACAGGTGAATATTAGTACTGTTGTATATCGAAATTAATGACTAGTTATTAAAAACCGAGAAATACGTCAGCATGAAATCATGGTTACAAAATAAATAATGTGATTTATGGACTTAGTGTTTAACCTGAACTGGCTTAGATTACACTGTATAAAACAATTATGCAGATATAACAATATTGTTTTCATAGTCTAAAATCGCACTACCCGTATTTACCAAAATAAAATAGCTTGTATCCCAATGAACGATTCTAGAGTTTACAATTTGTGCTTTTCGCATTCTGTTGTCGCTACACACATGAAAAACAGCTGATTATAGTTTTATGAATATAGGTACACCTCCTTCAGACCAAATGTAATTTATTACGTTCGATTCTTGCTTAATACAAGTTCACGTAGACAGCACAAACTTATACTTTTCTTAAATCCAATATGTTCCGTACAGTAAACAAACACACCTAATTCAGTGTTATTCCACTAGTGATTAGGTGAAGAGCATATCTTCCAAAGGTTTACCTTAGCCGAAAACACTACGTTTAACACTGCTCTTCACTTGTTTTCTACTGAAGATGGCAACTTAGTTGCCGAAATACGTATTTAGGTTTGTATCTTTAATTTTTGTGGTAAGGGGTTTTTTCACTTTTTCTTTTGGATTTTTGTTATAGTTTTCAAGCCACAGTCTCCACCCATCACAGGACACCTAATGGTTGCAGCATCCTATGACTGGCCATATTGGAGGTGCAGCGATATGGATGGGTTATGATGAATCACGTTTGATGGCCTCTGGCAACATTATTCCAGTCAGTCACTATCGTACCACCAAAAGATCATGGGCAGGCAATAAAATTAATTGTAGAAAAGGAAACAATTGCTGACAATTGACAAACACTTTTCCAAACTCAGTTGATGCCGCATTTTTGTGAGTTTTTCGTTACTTCTTCTTCTTCAATTCCATTAATTTGTTCGACCGCTTACGTCTCTGATGAACCCTTCATTGCGTGTGTGCTCGCGCTATACTAATCACATGACTAAATCATGTCATCTTTTGCCTTCTTATAAAACGAAATATATCCCAGTATCCCTACTCCTCATTTAGGTAGTCGCTTTTTTCGACCTATCCCTTACTTAACACTAATCGTAAGTATAAATCGTATTCGAAGAAGCAAAATTAATTATAGTTGTCTTTCTTCCAAACTAGCTGAAGCAAGGCTAGATTACACCAGCAGAACAAATCGACAGGATATAAACGTATGGTGCCAAAAAAGAAAAATAACATGTGAATTACTAAAGCACGAGAGCATATGCAGCAGGAATTTTCTAATATCCAGCAGTTTAATTTTGCGATGTTTTGCAGCTTATAACCCCCGCATGGTGCATATGTTAAATACAAAGCATATTACACGGCTCTGAACTAACACCACCTGCTCAAAGTATCCAATTCTATTCATGACTATATACGCTACAGTAATCAAACGTCACATGTGAGCAATATAAAGGCTTAGCGCATCATTTCTTCACAAAGGGTAAAAAATACGGCTGCTACACTCCCAAAGGATGCTGACGCTAAAATGGATTCGGTTTTAGAGGTCCTCAGACGAGTTTGGTAACTCAATTACCCTAGGCAGTTACACCCAGAAAGCTTCATATCAGTACTGCGATGTAATGCGATATATCGCGGTTAGATAAATAGGCAGAAATGTAGCGCGAGTTCATGGCCTAATTCTGCACATATATGTTGCGGAGTTCATTCAGTCGCCCCGAGGCTTGTCAAAATTATGAATGATGTACATACCACTGCCGATCTTGGCTTTAAGGGAATGTCGAAATTCTGCCTATATGTGGCGGCAAAGTTCTGTTTGATGTAAGTGGGTCATGCGGTTAGATATTAGTTGTGTATTGTTCTATGAGCTATACAGTGGAAATTGAGTATCCTGCTTTCATCATAGAGACTCGAAACTATTCGCTAGAACAACGAACATGAAATACTTGACCGTCTGAAAGGAATAAGCGTATTGTCCCAACCACGCCACGGGCGTAGAGTGGTCATAAATTCCTCATTTGGCAGTGGCATTATGATCAATATATTATTGGATATGGTAAAATATATTCGTGCATCCCAGCGAAGACTGGACTACTGCTCGATTTTTCAGTTCAGAAAAAGAAATCTACAAGAGATTTATGGATTTTAATGTTACATAATAAAAAATATTCCTAGCTATACATACATAGTGTATCAAAAGTAGTTAAACGTATACTGACTTGGAGTGAATAAAAATACAATCAAACGCACACTTACACTGTAATTTTTCTAGAACACCATTAATATTGTTGTATCCTTAAATTCTATATAGAAAAATAGTATGACTTTAATAAACTAGGATATGTCTAACAAAAATACTCAAAATTCTGGCACTGATAACATTTTACATTTTAGATTCACTTACTGCAAGTTTTACTATTCTAAACGCACGTTTTAATAGCAGATAAATAAGTATATCTATCCCTTTTTATACCTAAAAATGACGTATTGCAGTGATCAGCATCATGGTTGACTTTCGTCAATTTATTCAAAAAGATCAACAAGGATATACTTATTTACTTTTTTGTCTGATATTCTAAAGATTAATCTAAAATAAGTTGCATCCTTTTATACTTTAATTTTTTTAATAAATTAGTTACCGGTTTCGACTTTTTACAGCTTTCATCAGGAAGAATTTTGTGTTCATACATGCATAATAATACGTTTTAATGTGCGAGTGTATATAATAAAAGTATTTAATGAAAGATTTAATTAACACATACATTCATATATCTATGTACATAACCTGAATTTTTTAATTCCGAACATATGACGTTAGATAGAAACGAACCTCGAAAACGTCTCTGGAAATAATACGCTTCCCTCACTAGATTCCTATAGGTATCGCCTAGGACCTATTTTACTTATGTTAGTCAATCTCGGGACGTAGGGGGAATATTACTCCAGATTTAGTATTTCATTAAAACACTTATTTTATCATGCTAATAATTCATTGATGTGTTTACCAATAAAAAGTGTTATTTATTAACAAAAATTATATAAATATATATTCCCTGGGAGGAAGTAAGATTTTCAAAAACTAGGTTCAATTACTCTAATACACAAATATACTAACCTTTTAGATCTGGAAATTAATCTTTAAAATTCGTAAATTTAAGCAAAATTCATTGTGAAAATTTTAAATTACCCGCGAATATTTACAACCAATCAATAAAATAGAAACCTTTAAAAATCTAAAGGAAAACACTAGAAATAAACCATATCAGATAGAACAGGGAACCAACTTATTTTATTTAAATTCAATTTGAGCGCACAAAGCTAAATCTAACCTCACCATTTAACGTAAATACAAACGGAACTAAATTCACATTAAAACGATAATTTTAATAGGCAGTTCTTTATTCTTGTGAAAAAGTCAATAGCTGTAATATACACATTATATATGACCATCCTAGGAACTTGGCTTTTGAGGTAACCGAGTGCCAAATGGAATGAACTTTTGGTTGGAAACAGGATCTCCTCTTCGATGCAGAAGCTCCTGGTAAACGGATGTGGATTTCTCAATAGTTTATTTGAAAATGAGGTAAAAATATTTAAAAACTTTAATTAAAATTGTGAAACTTGAATACAAATCGTTACTAAATTTGGAATTGACCACAATAGAAACACGTCTTACTTGTTCGGTGGTCTGGGGAAGAATGAAGCAAAAGCTCCTTTGAAAAGTAATTGTAATCGTTCAAGGTAAAACTGTACACCAACTTGATCGATTGTTTTTCCAAAGTGAGAAATTAATATGACCCGAAGACACTGTAGTAACCAACTATAGCGGAATAAACGACAAAAGAAATGGATCGAAATGCATACGCATTCATTCGATATGCAGAGAATACATATGCCTTCAATACAGAATGAACCAAAATTTTAATTAAAATTTCAATAAAATTAAAGGTACATATTTAATCTTTAAAATCTTAAATAATATTAGTGTCTTTTATCTCGCATCGTTTATGTTAGCTTAATTTTCAAATAGATAGGTAACTCAACCTACACGCTTCTAAAAAGGCTAAAGTATGCAATTTAACAAAGACGGAATTGAGTTTTTTTAAATAAGCAAAATAAAATTACTATATCTAGAATTATAATAATAATAATACAGTTTATTAAGCAGTCATTTCTATACAACATTAGTATACATGACATAATAGTATATATGTCATTAAGACAATATTTCAAAAACTGCTTAAATGGATCGGAATCATCTCAACGATGCGCTTTCTTCCGATCCATCAATATTAAAGATAAACTAAGCAAATGTGCATACGCACGTAATTATTATATTACAAACAAAAACAAAAAAAGAAAGTAAATAATAATAATAAACAAAAAAGAAGGCAAGTTGGGGGAGTAACAACAAGAAAGAGGCAGCAGCCTCGTATGAAATTATTGTTGCTCAAGAAAAAGATGTTCTTCTTATTCTTAAACACAGTCGGGGACAAGGATTTAAGATACAGAGGGATAGAGTTATAAACAATAGCGATGTTGTAAGTCAAAGATCGCTTGAAAAAAATAGTATTAAAAAACGGCGGGGTAAGCGTGCTCTTGTATCTAACATAAATATTATGAACGTCGGTTCTAAAGGTCAGTCTTCGGTGCAAGTTGGGCAGAATTCTAGATGAAATCAATTTGTAACAGAAGTAAGCAAGGTGAAAGTTTCTTCTTGTTATCATATTAAGCCAACCCGCCCAAGCTAGTGTATGGGAGATATGTTGCCGTTTCCTGACACCATAGATAAATCTCAAACAGGCATTTTGAACTATTTGTATTCGGCGAATATCTGCCGAATCCAAACAGGGACCATAAATAACATCACAGTAATTAAACCTGGATAAAATAAGCGACTCACAGAGGATTTTTCGCAGTTCCACTGTCAGAGAATCGCTACTACCATTTTTTTTTTTTTTTTTTGCTTTCATGGGCAGGTTTGACCCCGTGAGGCAGCTCGGCCTTAAGACCTATTGTGCCCCATCGCTACTACCATACAGCACTATAAGTTTCCCAAAAGAAGCACTTGTCACTCCCACCACATGCTGTTTCAATCTTAAATCGCAGTCGATTGTAAGACCTAAATTCTTGATTCCTTCCACAACATCCAATTTTTTCCCATTCAGAGTCAATTTAATTTTATTGAATATTTTTTGACGCGCCTTCGGCCGATCAAATACGACGCCCGCTGTTTTACAGGCATTAATTGTAAGACCGTGTGCTAAAGATGTGTCAAAAACAATTTGAAGGTCATCATTTATTTGAGTAATATCATCATCAACCTGATCAGCATCGAACGAATGATAAAGCCGGATATCATCAGCGTACATATGATACCTACAAACTTTTAGTTCCTTTAACAAATATGAAGAGTAAATAGAATATATTAGTGGCCCCAAAATACTCCCCTGGGCAACCCCTGAATTCAAATGTTTAAACTGTGAGAAAACGTTATTAATGCGTACTTGCTGTTGTCGCCCAGTAAAGTAACTTTTGAAGAAAGAAATACAATTAGCATCTAGGCCAGTGGTTCTCAACGTGGGCGGTAGCGCCCACCAGTGGGCGTTGTTTTAATTACTGTGCGCAGGTTAACTAGTCCATAATCCATAGTCGTAGTCCATTACGTGTCCCTTCGCGATTTTCTGCGGCTGGGCGCTGGGATCTATACAAAATCCAGTAAGTGGGCGCTAGGCGAAAAAAGGTTGAGAACCACTGATCTAGGCCAACATAATATAAAATGCTAAACAGTAGTTCGTGGTGAATAACATCAAAAGCCTTAGAATAATCAAGACAGATAAGTACTGCTATTCTGTTATTGTCAGTAGCAGTAATTATGTCATTGGTTACATGCATTAGTGCCGTGACACAACTATAGCGAGACCTGAAGTCAGACTGAAAGGGCGGCAGTATCGAGTAAGCTTCTAGCTGTTGAGGTATCTGAACGGCAACCCATCTTTCAATAACCTTCGACAATACCGGTAGAATACTTATTGGCCTTAGATCCTTGTATTGCTTCGCATTCTCTTTTTTAGGCACCGGGACCACAATAGCCTTCTTCCAATCGTTCGGAAATACTCCATTTTGCAAACAGCAATTTATAATAAAAGCTATATGCGGAAGCAGTACAGGACAACAAAGTAAAAACATTTTTAAATCGATCTCATAAGAGCCACAGGGTTTAGTTTTTATATCTTTAATTATAGATAAAACTCGCTCTTCAGTCACCTCACTGAAGGAAAACAAGCATTTAAACTTAGTAACAACATTGATGTTATAATATACAAGCGGGTGTATTATAATAATAATAATAATCAACATAGAAAGAGTAATTAACAAATAATATATATACACTGCAAAAAATTACAGTAATTATACTATAGTAAAAAGGAATTAAAACATGAAATAACGTTGTGAATTTACTACGATAAATCATGTAAACCTTGTTTTACCTGTTTTTTCCAGGATATTCGAGATGGAAAGAGAAGTTTCGGTAAAATTTATAGTTATTTCATGTACTTTTAAGATGTAATAAAAATGAAAAGAAAAAATACCGGAAAAAACGTAATATTTTGCGATTGCTACTAAAATTACTTAATAATGTAAAAGTGACAAATTTTTCAGGTAATTATTGCACATTAAATGTAATTTTACCAACATTTATTAATTTTACAGAAAAAAAAAACGAAATATAAAAATATTCTCAAAAGAAATCTTATTAAAGAGACAAAAATTATTTTTTTGTCGTTTAGGTGGGGAGTTCAGTAAATTGTGCACTGCTCAAACGATTCTTAATTTATTTCACCAATAAAACATACATAATGGCAATATTCATAAAACATAGCCGCCATAACTACTCCTAATATAATATAATATAATATAATATCGATTCTTAACAATTTTGCTAAAACTTTTGAATCTGTTCTTTATTCTCTAATATATCCATTAGTGAAAAACTTTATATCTCCAGACCAACACGGATTCATGGAAAAACGATCTACACTAACCAATTTGGCACATTTTACCCAATATACACTTGATCAGTTCGACTCTTGTGGACAAGTGGATACTATTTACACGGACATATCGAAAGCTTTTGATCGAATTCAACACAAATTATTGCTGCAAAAAATGAAAACATTTAGCTTTAGCGATTCCCTAGTTACACTGTTTGAAACTTATCTGTCTGACAGAGTTCAATATGTAACTTATAACGGCTACAAATCTCAAACGTTTCACGCTAGCTCAGCGGTCCCACAAGGTTCCAATCTTGGACCGCTCATGTTTATTGTGTTTATTAATGATTTGATGGATTGCATTAATATTGATAAATGTATGTTTGCGGATGACCTGAAAATTTTTACCGCAGTAACTTCCATCAACGATTGTAATTATCTACAAGACCAAATCGATCGGCTGACTGAATGGTGTAACGCTAATGGTCTACAATTAAATGTCGATAAGTGCAGATCTATAAGCTACACCAGAAAGCAAAATTTCATTTTATTTGACTATGCGATTAATGGAGTTTCTCTTATCTGTGAGAGTGTTGTGAGGGATTTGGGGATTTACTTTGATACTTCCCTTACTTTTTCTGCGCATCGAGAAAAGGTTGTACTGTCAGCTGTGAAGATGTTAGGATTCTTATTAGAAGCTCTTCTTCGTTTCATCCTGATACAATTAAACTACTTTACTACTCATTTGTCAGATCTAAGTTGGAATATGGGTCTTTGATCTGGAATCCATTCTACTCTTCGCATAAAGAAGCACTGGAGAAAGTTCAAAGAAAGCTTCTAAAATATTTATACTTTAAACAATTATTTACACATTTTATTTATTGCTTCATGAATATAAACACAAGTTGTTTAAAAATTTCACTATTATCCACGATTCACCGTTAAAATTAAAACGAATTCTGAACTGTTACAGCTTATTTACTTAAAACAAAACCTTTAATACATTACTTTTATAAAGAAATAATGTATTTATATTTACAGTAATTGCATCTCAGGATCTTGCTCCCGGTGTAGAGAACTGTGAGAACCTATGATGCAATTTGTATTCGTTTTTGTATAATGTATAAGAGACTTTTCAACGATAACTTGGCTGTAATAATTCAGTAGTCGTTTTTAATGATTATTCATCAATTGGGTGTTGCGATAAGTAAAAATTATATTTATCTTTTCCTTCTTGTAGTGGAATATTTATTCGTGCACAACCTGTAGGTACCTATTTACATTAATTTCATTTGATCTATTTACTGATATATAATAATATAATGGAAGTAACGTTTGTTTCTCTTTGTTTCAGAGCAAAATTCAACGAATTTGATAGCATTTGGTTCGGAAATAGCCATTAAATGTCAGATAAAGGAAATTTATATTTTTTATTCTACTGAAGATTAATAAAATATGTATTTGCTTATTCCTAGTTTTATTCCTATAACTCAACAACATTGACGTTTTGCAAGTTCTGAAGCTGCAACAAAATTGTCTAATAACTAAGAATTTTATTGTTTCGGTACTTATTATGTTTTATAATCCTATAGTAAGCATACTTTGCGTTTAATTAAATTACTATTTATAGTAGCCTGTGATATCCATATGTGTATTTGATAACATTACGGAATATTAATGGTGATGTCTAAGTAAAATTATACAATTTATATTCCTCAATGTTACCAAATTTATATTGGAATCATCGGCACTCTAAACAGGAATTTAATTCGAGTTACAGTATGCTGTAAAAAGTAATAAGGTTGTAATCAGAATCACACATACAAGGGAATTTTCTGTGCAATGTATATTTACACCTGTAATATTCACCTTCTTAGTATTTTTACATGCCTTCCTTATAAAATTACATGCCAAAATTACTCGACTGTTCGGTAAATATACAATTTATATAAATATTACATATTAATTTTACAGAACAACGTTTGAAAAATAAATACATCAGCGTATGAAATTTACTGGTAGATAGAAATTTTACTGGATGAAGTAAATTTACCTGTAATATCGTAGGCAACTTTGTTACCAACGAGTTTACATGTAATTTTACTAGAAATTTTTTTACAGTGTATATATAGGTTTATTGTATTTCACAGCTTCATTGCCTAGAAAAAGCCGAAACCGGTAACTGATGGAATAAAAGGAAATAAAAGTTCTAAAAATTAGAAAGTAGCTACTCTTTGCAATTTATATTATTTTTTCCTATGTTATACCATTGAAAAATATCTTAAATCAATCATTACATTACTCCCATCGCTTCCATTTATCACAGTATGTAGTTTGATCTAGACTATACATTGTACTCTCGATGATACATTGGTGGATAACCCGCTTTGTTCTTGTAAACGTGGAAAATCGACTGAATCGACCGAAACGAGGTCATAGGACTACCCGCTGCGTCATCATGCAGTACTACCGTTCAGTCAAAGGTTAGCGGCACTGAGATCACCGAACCGCACCCGGAATGCCAGGAATAAAACCCAGAAAAATTTAATTGAAAATCATTTCGGCAGATTCAGATTCGATTCAATGCTGACGATTCTACTGTGTAGTGCATGGCAGATGTATACAATATCTTTTATGAGTGAGAATGAGATATGTTTTCGAAAACGAAACGGTTGAGTAAATATGTTTCGTTTAATTTACATCAGTATCCAGTCGAATTGGTAGGGAGTTATGAAAGTGATTGAAGTATATTTAACTGACTTACTTAGAATAAAATTATTTTGAACGAATTATTAGGAGATTCACTTATCAAACAAGATGATATTGCTTGTTAGATCTGTTCTTTCATTCTAATAAACATTCATGGCAGTGTATTATGTATGCATAGCGAAAAAGAGCAATAATACACTGCGGCCTCTAAGATCTATTCTTTTCTCATTCTTGCTGTATTTACAACTGGCGATGGCGGTCCAATCCTATTATTTTTAAAGGGTGTAGGATTTCGAAAGCTTCACCTTGCTTCCTCTTTGACATCATATGCTCCCAAGTGTAGCACCCTTCACTTTTCACGTGTAGATAGATATCAAATTTAATTATAAAAGTTGCTGAGACTGAAAATAAAAATATCCAAGGTAGGTTGAGAACTGCAGAACAAATTTAATATCACTGAAGCTAAATAAAGAAACCTATACCAATTAAATTTATATGTAAGTGATAATAGTTTCATGATAACATATTATGTACCTAACGATTCTTTTTACAAATCTGTCTTCACTATGTTTGATATTACAAGAGGGATATGAAAGTGTAGGTGCTACTTCCATCGTAGTTTAAATGATTGTCTTTTACATCAGAAATAGTTTCTTTGTTGAGGTAGTATAACCCGAAAATAAAACAACAGATCACATACTCATAAACAGACAATTTCCAGAAACTCGTTCTCTAGTGTGAACGGAGAAATAGCGATAACAGTTTCAGAAATTATTATTATATAAGTTAAATCCATTCAAACAGTACTAGTCTGCCACTTTGTTCGTTTTGGTAGTACTATATAGTATGTCCAAGGGTATGTAGGATATTTTGGGCTATCCCCAAAACAAATCCATTGGCTGGCCCATGGATGTGGCGCTAGTACGTCCGACCATTACCTATGGAGCCATTATCATGGTGGCATTCAGGTTACATCCATACAGAATGTTGGAAGCTCAGCAATTATGGGAGCAACGTCTTCTCTCCCTCATCATCATTAGAAACTCCTCAACATTGTATGGTAAAATATGATAGGATTAACTATATTGGCACCTAACTCAACAATAGCTATCTACTCATTCGTGCACGGCAAACAAGCTCCTGGAAACATTCACTTCTGATACAATGAGATAGCATATTCAGCACATTTGTTATAAGTAGAGGAATCAAGGCGCAACGAATCACATTCGGGATGGCCGATGATCTATTCCTAGCTTAAATACCTGAGCCATTCCGGAACACAAGAAAGGGCTCACGCAAGAAAGGGTGCTGTGCAGGTCAGGGTGCCAAAACCTGTCGTTGGAATAGCACCTACGGTAGACAGCTAGCAAATTAATATCTACTATTCGTCCAACGGATCTTTACCCATGCGTAATTGATTTATATAGCAATAATACTCATATGTTATTCAAAGCATTCGTACAATTTCCGTTTGATACAAGAAAGAGAAGGCAAATTCAAGTTGAAACGTTTGTCTTCTAGCCGTTGGTTCAAGTAATCGAAGTACTAATATTGCGCGTTATTCAAATAGAAAAGAGATAGAATACAGCCAAATAATCTATTCTTAAACGTGCTGCACTTGTACGGCGCTAATCAAAATCAGTACATCATTTTGCATTGTTCTGTCAAAGTTTTGTCTATGGATCTGTCATTAAGCTTTTTGACGTTAGATTTATTGTGTTATTGTCGTTTTGCACTTTTCTAATACGGTAGTAGGCATTACAATCAAAACATTATATTTCCACTTACAGTTCTATACTAATTTTTGTGGTATTCATTCGTGCTTTCGAACAAATATCTCTAAATTGAACTTGGTAAGAACATGTGCTGCATTATAGGTTTATAAACTTCATGTAAACAAAATGTTTTGACATTTTGTTGTATTGACATTGTCAATAGGTTAGAAATATTACCCATATGATGGTATAGTGTAGTACTTAACTTGAGTATAAAGTACTGACTTGATTCAGATGTACAAAATTTATGATGTCATGGGTAAAGAACCATTGGACGAATAGTATACCTCTACTAGTAAGCACTGCAGTACTGGAACAATTGTTCAGATATAGTCTATGTCAGAATCAAGGAATTACTCGTATTTGACACCTCTGGAATATATAAATGTGTCATTGTGCAGCTACTACGAAAGTTAAGTGTATATTTGGAAAGGTTGACGTTCTCTTGTAAGACTAGATAAAGATATTATCAAAGATTCTGAGCTATCTTAAAGAACCTGGACGTGTTTGGTTAATTCTAGGACAGCATTCGGTCTGTATGGAACATCAGGGGATATTTTAAGCAACAAAGACTCGTTAAAGAATGAGAAATGTTTACAATGCATAATCTTTTTAACATATTCTTCTGTATTCTTTCCAGTAAGCCCACGAAATATTACTAAATTAAAAACTTCATATGAAAGAAATTGCTCTGCTAACCTTTTCTCATTTAAGCCTGTAGATGTGACAACAATTTTCAATATCATTAAGAATTTAAAATCTGGATCACCTGGTTATGATGGCATTACTATCGATATGATTAGGTTGTGTTGCCCAACTATATTACCGTATTTAACCCACCTTATTGATTATTGCATTTTGGAAGGTTGCGGTTGTGCGTCCTTTGCCGTAGATTGCCAGTCCGGCGCGGATGGAAGATCTTAGACCGATTAGTCTGCTCCCTGTCGTTTCAAAGGTTTTTGAGAAGGTGCTAGCTTCTCAGGTTTCGGATTTTCTTGTTAACTATGAGGTATTGCCTTCTACTCAGTCTGGCTTTCGAGCTGGCCACAGTTGTGAGACTGCCCTATTGGCGATTACAGATGATTTGATTTCGGCTGGGGATAGTGGACTTGTTTCCTGTCTTATATTATTAGATTACACCAAGGCCTTTGACACAGTTGATCACACCGTTCTTTCGTCTATATTGAAGCATATAGGTTTCAGTAATGATGCGGTATCTCTGATGGATGGATACCTTCTCAATCGTAACCAGATGGTTAAACATAATGCCAATATATCTAAATGTTTGTCACTTTCGCGTGGTGTGCCGCAGGGGTCTATTTTAGGTCCCATTTTGTTTACTATTTATACCTCTAAGTTGTTGACGTGTATTAGACACTGCAAGTATCACATGTACGCTGACGATACTCAATTGTATTATTCCTTCCATCCGTCGGATGGGCGTAAAGCTAATGAGGTTATTAATGCTGGCCTTGAATCTTTGTTTGACCAGTCATGTGACCACTGTTTACTATTAAATCCAGCTAAATCCCAGGCTACTTTATTTGGGCCTAGGAAAGCCTGCCAGAATTTGAGTAATGTGATGTAATAAGGTTACAAATTAACAATTCAAATTTATTCTTTGTCAATAAAGTTAACAGTCTTGGTGTTATATTGGATAATTCTTTTCGTTTTCTTGATCAGATTTCTACATATATTAAAAGGGCTTACATAAATTTAAAAAAGTTATATCCTCATAGATCAGTGCTTAGTCAGTCTGCTAAGAAGAATTTCGGTGATATTTTTGTATTATCACACTTTAATTATTGTTCTGCTGTCTATCATGGTGGTTTGGACAATTTTATTACCTGTCGGGTTCAAAGGATTCAGCATGCATGTTTGCGTTATATTTTCAACCTAAAGAAAGTTGATCATATTTCTCGTAAGCTACGTGAGGTAGGATGGTTAAATGGGTCCTTTTCTTATATGATATATGTAAAATACAACCCGGTTCCTTTTGAGCTGAAATCATTGGTATTGCCTGCATTTCGGCGTAAATTTAGTCTTGTTTTGGTTGGGCGATTGAAGGTTGGTGCAAGACGATGATTCTTTATCAATATACATATAGTTATTACTTTTCATTTTAATCTTTTTGTAATATTATACATTTGATTTATGTTATAGACTGAATTATCTGTATATGATTGAGTTTAATTTTTAGGCATTGTATTTATTGTGAATTTATATTTGTTTGTGATGGTTATAAATCAGTTTTTTTAACTAAGATTCGCCTTCAGATTGCCTCTGTTTGTGATTATTATTGTTGTTTATGTTTATTATTATGTACCTATGTTATGGCAATAAAGTCATTTATTATTATTATTATTATTACTATCATTATTAAATGCAAGTACCTTGGCTTCCATATAATTGAATATCATCCCAACCGCGACGTAATAAAGACAGTATGAGATATGATCCTTGCAAAACTAATGAAAAAACTTGGTACTTATACTTGTAAAACCTAGTGCTTGATTACGTTTCTAACAAGTTCTCCTTAAACATTGTTAACATTGCATTTAAACGGTTGGCTAAGTTTACAATATTCAGTAGTTACTTCTAAAGCAGTATGCTTTCCAATAAAAACTTTGGCCATTTTGTTTATCAATATTTCATGATATTCAGTTATGGATGTTAAATATTCTTGCAAATCGCCGGAATCAGTCAAGAAATTAATCTCTCTGAAAATTTTGAAATCAAAACCATATATAGACAGTTTTCAGAATGTATACGAAACCAGCAGTATGCATGCAATGGCTGTCCACAGTTCGTCAGACACCTACTATTTGCGATTGATTGTCTTTAAAACGAGTGTGTTTGACGACTGTTCTTTTCAACAAATAAGAATATAAAAAAATACACTACCTTCAAGTGACGTTAAATTTTAATGCATGTTTACTGCTGATTAAGGACTAAGTTGATAGAATCCTGGTGAAGATTTTTCAAGTAAAAAGTCGATTGAAGCAGGTCCTGCAAAATTCCTTAAATTATATGTACATATAGTTGATTGATAAGATCTAATCTATTGGTGTCAATAGTTCCAATAGAATAATTATAATCATCATCGTAGGAAATTATCAGCGGTAAACGAAATTATTTGATTAAAATCTTAAATAATATGTGGATTGAAATAGAACTCAGCAGTAATTTGCGTTTCTATTACATCAATTATATACCTCCAATCGAAGGATTCATATGAATTTAAAACTGTTTGAGTTGAATGACAGGTTTATTAACCTGATAAACATTTTTAACTAATTTACTGCAGGGCAACCCCACTAACTAAATTTAATTGCTTCGTATCTGTCGAAACTTCGATTAGTTTTCTATTTACGGACTTTGGTTTTCACGGCGGCTAACTTTTTATACAACCTAATATCATCACTGGCGCTATCCGTCGAACTTAAAAGCATCTGAAGCGCAGATCGACGAAGTACCGACAGATCAATGTGTGTGTAGCTGTGCGGAAAGCCTTCCTCTGGCCATCGTCAAGAATTAATGGCCAGCAATCGTTCGGAGCGCATACAAAATGCAAGACCTTTGCACCCGGACTCTGGGGAAATTCGATTCTCATTATTGCTTCTATCCATCTGATCGCCTCTCCTTCGTTCTTTTTAAATACTGCGCAGCTATCTACCAAAGAAAACAACGGTAAAGGCATCGGTTATAAAACACTAACCGTTGCTTTGAACGTTGAAACAAGATATAAAGACAGGATTCTAACATTAGAATGACCATATAAATGTATAAGATAAATTTGTGTTGTAAAAGACATTCAAGGATTTCGTAGTATGTATGGTGGCCGGTGTTCAAATTAGCATATACTAACTTTTTTATTTTTACATATAGAAGAATTACTTGATTTTTTTGTGAGAATTAGAGTTCTCTCTAGGAATGTGTAAAGAGCATTCCTATCGGAAATTATCTGTTAGTATTCACACCTAACTCTTTTTTTATTTAAATAGCATCTTTACCAATTTATTCCTAATTACATGGTACTTAGTAATCCAAAGACACTAATGTGCAATAATAATGATTTTTTTCTATAATTAAGTACACCAAAAGAAAGAACAACCCGTCCATTTTGAGTGCAAGAGAAGATGTGTACTCCCTCTAACAACCCGTAAAACCAAAGAGCCCCGAGTGAATTATTTGTGTAGGAGGGGGCGACAGAGAACCATGAAGTGGTCCATGGTTGTCTAAAGTATCGTAATACAGATACCTTTTGTGAATATGAAACAAGAAACTTTCTGGAATGCCTGCGTATCGCCCGCTGTTAACGAGAAATACTTTACTGTATGCAGCTGTAGTATATTTATCATTATCTCTACATATACATATATGCATCTATAAGAAAGGAGAATATTTAGTAATTTAGGTTTATATCTATGCATTGTTCGGTTGCATTTTTATCGAACGCGTTTAACGAGGGGTAGGTTTCACTTTGACAGAATGCCGTGAATTTCTGTTTTCGCTTCCGCATTCCGTAGCGAACACACGTGGTGATCGGTTGTAATTGGTGGTGATTTGAACCGTTGATGGGCATCTAGATTAGTAGTAGCACGTTTTAAACGTATTTTTGGTGTTGGTTTTCTAAATACGACTCCTTGAGAGCAGGATTTGTGCGTTTCTACTACGTTTTGCGACGTTAGTTCGCTCCTTTGGGATTTAATTTGTCAAATGTCATCGACGGTAAGAATTCTATTGCGCCATTTCGTCTTTTTACTTTATTTTCTATATTCAATTTTCGCTAATAGGTTCCAAGTTCCGGATTTCGGGTTCAGGATTTCGATTTCACCATTTAGTGGTGTGCCCTTTTAATCTGTTTCGAAATTTGGTGCACGAATTTAACAAGTTTTGAATTGGGTGGATTCATGGTTCTTCGGAGCGCATTTGACTACGTGCTAGCTGAAGAATATTTTTGGGATTTTAATGATTTGTTGAGGCTTCCGTGGCTTTCCCACTGAACCATCGACTGATAGAACGCAGTAATACTTCGTGGATGAATTCGCATTTGGTATTGTACCTACATCCGTGCTCTCCTGCGGGAATTCAAGTTAGAGTCCCCTGGATCACTGATCGATCGAACACAGTAACTCTTGGAGGAATTTCCTACGTACCTACCTTTATACCATCCATTCATTCTACAAGTATTCGTCAAGTTGTCATCTTTTTTTTTTTTTAATAATATTTCAAATTTCATTAAAGCTTAATTAATTTTATAATTTCGGGGCCTCTTGTAAGGTTACCGTTTCATGTGTTGTCGACTGCTTAGACGATAGATAATTGTAAACTTCGATAGATTGGAGTCATTTCGAGTATTATTATTAGTTTTTCATCACTATTGCGCATACTTATTAAGATTATTTGAGATTATTATTATTTTCCTAATGTAGCGTCTGTCGAAGAATATGGCGATGTTCATTTCGGCCGTAAAACCTTTGAAAAGAGAGAGTGATCGTAAATCACGGTCAAAAGTCGAGCATTGTCACTTTCGACAAACGCAATTGCAGAAGGCCATATACTGCGTCAATTCGATATGTCCGCCGCTGGTTGTCGTCCTTTTTCTCTTGTTCCTTACTAAGTAGGTACTTCAGATACATTTTAAACTAACGCAAAAGGACGAAAAAATAAGCTTACTTTGACGTAAAACGGATTGTATATACAGAGCATTCTCACATAGTCACCACAAGAGTACGAACCAAATCTTTTTTTAGCAAATAATGTGCTTTATGGGAGGCGGAGAATTAGCCCGCCAAAAAATTTATTCCAAGTATTTCCAGCAAATAAAAATTCTGATAAAATAAGTAAATATCCTAACTTGAAGATTATTACAAAACAAAACAAAAGTGAGAAGAAATAAATAAATGTGCCAATAACACAAATAAAAATTCTGTTAAAATAAATACAAATTCTGGCAAAGTAAACAAAGGCTCTAAAAATTAATAAAAGGTCCAATACACATATTTCACTTGTAACCTACGGAATATGTAATCCCCAGATTTACGCAAATCGGTGATTCTCTTAAAGCCTCTCATATCTTGATTTGTTTTTTATTTCCAATGAATTAAATAAAAAATTAAATGTAGGCATGTAAAACCAATGGAAAAACTACATAGTTCTCGTAAAGTGTGAATCTATAACTTTATACTGTTCACTAAACGAATAGATCACATATATTTATCCACCTTCTCCTTGTTTCATTTTCATGCAACACAAATAATTAGTGATGGAACTGTACTAGATAAGTGTTTCATTTTAGTACTTATGTAATTACAGCATGCGTATCATAAAAAGATGTTAATAAATAATAATAATAATAACGTAATAAGTCGCAAGCCTACACTTAATTTTATATTTATAAATTTTCATTGAAAATGAAAAAGACAAGCAGTAAAGCATAATGGCAGCTCCCTTGCTAGCTTCTAGAAATATTGTTATAGGATTTGGTTGATTTTTATGTCCGTGTTAGCTAAGATAAATATTAATTATTATACGCCACTGTATTTCGATTGTTAAGGGCGTTTGATTAAACGAACGAACAATAGCGATAGTAGATTGGATTAATAATCCCTCTTTTTCCATTAGTTCTTCCTCTGTTTTTTAAAGGGTTGTTACCGTTTGTCGACACAATTCAAATACCAACAAATTATTCCTTCGTAATAAAAAAGGCTTTTCCAAACCACAGCAAGGCAGAATAAAATTTAAAATTCTTCAAAATCCTGGGGGGAATCTATAACAATGTATTCTTTGGAAAGGATGTAACAAAACAAGCAAGCAAATTTTCTCTTTACTAATTCGCCCTGAAATAATGTAGTTTGTCGAAGGGCCGGGTTCCGATCTCGCATTTTCTTTGTGCTCAAAGAGAATCTAATACAAGTTCTCTCATAACGTTGTAATTTATGCATATCTCGAGGGCCCAATTAATTTCGCTATTATTCCCTTTTAGAGGGTATACATATTTGAAAATCCCTTTCAGTGAACTAGTTGAATATATTCTATGGTTGCACTATGCATTGAGCTGACCGCATAACTCGTTAGAATTAAGCAAGCCGAAACTTACAAGGATAAACAATATTTTCAGTAGATAATACAAGGTGGCGCAAAATGTATCATCTGAATTTCTTTTGCTGTATTTCCAAAAAAATAATAAAAATTATTATTTTTTTTAATGTCACATGTTCATTTGAAGTAATAAATTACATTTTTTCATGTTTGGAAAATGATATTCGATGGGTGTTCGCCACTAGAGTTTATGCAAATTTCGGCTCTTTTTATGGCGCTTTGCATTACATTCGTCAAGATACCCGGCGTTAGATTGTCGATTTCTTGACGAATGTTGTTCTTGAAAGCCTGAAGGGTCTGCGGATTGTTTACGTAGACTATTCCCTTTAAGTAACCCAACAAAAAGTAGTCGGGGTCGTTGCTGGTCAACCAAAATCCCCTAATCGAGAAATCAAACGGCCTGGTAAAGTGTTCCTCAAAATCTCCATGGTGTCGCGTGCTGTGTGGGCGGTCTTGTTGAAACCAAACATCCTCCAACTCCACATCATCCATTTTCGGTATTAAGAACTCGTTCAACATGGTCCGGTACCGTTCGCTAGTGACGGTTACCACGTTTCCATTCTCGTCATCAAAAAAGTATGGTCCAATCACATGTTTTGAGTAAACAGCGCACCATACGGTCACTTTTTGCGGATGGAGTGGTGTCTCATGGAGAATACGAGGATTGTCGGTTGCCCAAAACCCTGATTGTACGCCACACGGGTTTGGCGGTCGGCTGGCACCAGCTGTTGAACCATCAGAATTTTGTACGGAAACATTTTCAAATCTTTGGTTAAAATTCTTTGAAGAGATCGCCACGAAATTACCAATTACATTTTTTCATGTTTGGAAAATGATATTCGATGGGTGTTCGCCACTAGAGTTTATGCAAATTTCGGCTCTTTTTATGGCGCTTTGCATTACATTCGTCAAGATACCCGGCGTTAGATTGTCGATTTCTTGACGAATGTTGTTCTTGAAAGCCTGAAGAGTCTGCGGATTGTTTACGTAGACTATTCCCTTTAAGTAACCCAACAAAAAGTAGTCGGGGTCGTTGCTGGTCAACCAAAATCCCCTAATCGAGAAATCAAACGGCCTGGTAAAGTGTTCCTCAAAATCTCCATGGTGTCGCGTGCTGTGTGGGCGGTCTTGTTGAAACCAAACATCCTCCAACTCCACATCATCCATTTTCGGTATTAAGAACTCGTTCAACATGGTCCGGTACCGTTCGCTAGTGACGGTTACCACGTTTCCATTCTCGTCATCAAAAAAGTATGGTCCAATCACATGTTTTGAGTAAACAGCGCACCATACGGTCACTTTTTGCGGATGGAGTGGTGTCTCATGGAGAATACGAGGATTGTCGGTTGCCCAAAACCCTGATTGTACGCCACACGGGTTTGGCGGTCGGCTGGCACCAGCTGTTGAACCATCAGAATTTTGTACGGAAACATTTTCAAATCTTTGGTTAAAATTCTTTGAAGAGATCGCCACGAAATTACCAATTACGTTGCGCGTTTTAGCGTCGATGTTGATGGCTCCTCCTCGACACTATCTCTCACAGATGTTCTCCAGTGACCGGTTTGTCCGAGGCCGTCCAGTTGGTTTCCGATCCCGGATTGATCCAGTCTCTTCAAATTGAGCCACCAGGCGTGAGCAGTAGGCGCCATACGGTTCGGATATTTGTTCCGAAATTCACGTCGTGTTAAAACTATTGACGAATTATTCATCAAAAACATTGAAACAATTTTTTCGCGTTCTAGTAGCGTATATCGCTCCATTTTTAAACACAATAAATTTCGTAACTGTCACCTGTTAAATGTAAAAAAAGCCAATTGCACTAACCGTGAAATAAAAAAGTTTTCGCGTCTTCAAATAGGGTGATACTTTTTACGCCACCTAGTACGATCAATATAAAATGTTTGCTAACTTTATGTAAATAAAGTAAAAATATGTTATACTATATGAGGAGAAACAGCTCAGATATATGGTATTGCAAAAATGTCTTATTGCTTGTCTCGCGGTTATTTTTGTGCAGGAAGATGGTACTCAGGATGTTCAAGAATGCTGAAAGGGGTTTCTTCCAGCATTCTTGAACATCCTTACACTTAATTTTTCCAAGTTGTGTAATTGTTCTTATTGAGTTTCGTCCAAGCTTTATTAAATCTTAAAAATACAATGACTGAACCAGAGGTTGCAGCCAACAGCTCCTCAAAACTCGAACACCTGATGGCAATAAGAACAGTGCGATAATCCGCGATTTAGCAGTCTCCCTAAATGTGTACAGGTACCATTTACTCTACCTATACTGCTAATACAATAAAACTATACGCTTCATAATAAGCTTGAAGAATCAAAGATACTGTAAGAACCATAGTAAGTAATACTACAACAGGCTACACTGAAAATTAATTGAATAAATAAAATCACACAAGTTAACAAATGAATTTTAGAAAATACCAGAACTGAAATTGATGATGACTAACAGATTGTCAAAAGTATATACAAATATGTTGCAACCTGTGGTAATTTTGCACAATTCGTATGATAAATAGTATAAAATTTCACCAACCAAATAGTTGTTTGTCGGTGGATTATTAAATTAAAAAAAATGGCAAATGTACATCCGAGAAACTATTGGATTAAAATTAAAAAATACGAATATTATTAAAAATTAAAGGAAATTGTTTGATTTAATTGTTAAATTCTAAAAAAATGTTTTCTAAGTTCTCTTTTAAGTGACGAAACAGTCGTTAGGATACGTAACTCTTAAGGTACGCTATTATAAATTTGAGGCAAAATCGCATCTGCACACGACTGACTGATACACTTATTACATGACCTGGATCTTGTTAACTGGTGCACAGGTAATAGTATCACGCTCAATGTTAACAAATGTACATGTTTGTTTACATGTACACATAAATCCAATACTTACGTATTAGATTATCAACATAACATTCTGGGTATTTCCATACTCCTCGCGCCATTTTCATAATTTTTTAATCTGTTTTTGACCTTGATTACTATTGATCTATTACTATGTTAATTTGTGTTTTTTTAGGTTATTCTAATTCTTCCCTTTAATGTAATAATTAATTTAAAGGAAAGAAAAACTAAAAATTCCACGTAGAAACCGAAAAATAGCCCCTATAGATTTGCTAGCCATGGAGAGGAGACATACGTATGTGGAAAGATCTCGGAACACACAAGTAGACAGAACTAAGGCCAGGGAAGATACCCTGACCCTGTGGCAAAACAGATGGGAAGGCGAAGTGGTAAAAGCACAGTGGACGAAATCTTTAATACCAGACCTAAAGGCATGGATACGCTGTGAATACAGAGAGCTGGACTACCATCTCACCCAGGCCCTGACAGGGCATGGATGCTTTCGAGCCTACGCCAAACGCTTTGGGAAGGACGACTGTGATGCGTGTGTATATTGTGCTGCTGTGGATGACGTAGAGCATACCTTGTTTATGTGCAACAGATGGAACAGTATTCGGGTGGCAGCCTACAAAGACCTGGGGTGTGCACTAACACCAACCACGCTGGTTCCAAAAATGACGGAAAACCACGCCAACTGGAAGATCGTTAACAAGATGATAAAGCACATAATGAGTGAAAAGGAAAGGGAGGAGTTAAATAGGCAAATGCAGGACAGAATTTAATACGCCGCTGGCATTCCGATGTTATGTCTGACCGACGCGACGGTCCCGGAATGCCAGAGAGGGCTGCAGAGGGGTTTTAGTCGGAGTAGCGCCCGACACTACTTGCGTACATTGACCCAGTGCCAGGTGCCAAGCGGTTTCCCCTCTCCAAAAAAAAAAAAAAAAAAAAAAAAAAAAATATAATATTTTTAACGTAAGAAATTCTGAAGTATATTAGGGTCAGCTTGTTATCACGTGCTGCGCATGCTTATAAAACAGTTATTTGAAGTAAAATTTCCAGAATGGAAAAATAAGAAGAAGCGATGTAGATATGGTTGAAGGTTCGATGAATGAACGGCCATGAGTATATCAACGCACATACAATTTTGATTAAATATGAAGGACTGTGATTGCAGTCATGTAAATTTTCTGCACATTATAGAATGTAAAGATCTATCACGGATGGTGCGCATAACTTACTGACCTTATATAGTCTCCACAGTTTTTACAACGTATGCGCAAATCAAACTATTCTGAGCATGTCATTTTTGCAGTAAGCTTCTATTTTAGCAATACAGAACACAGAGTGGTAACGATCACTTACCTTTTGGTTTGCTAATGCGTACTACTTATTATCACCTCTTAACTTATTTATTTTTACGTTGATCCCTGTACGAGTAAAATCTATATACCGGGACGGGTCAAAACTACGCGGGCGATAGTACAAGTAAAAGTTGGAGTTGCGTCGTGCCAGAGGGCTTTGCCGGCGCCGAAAACATAGCTCGGGGTCGGTTCCCATAGTGCTACAATATACTGGGTCGGATGAAAAGTACGTCGGCGGTTTTAAAGTACGAGTTGGTGCAGCGTTGTGCCAGAGGGTTGGGCTGCATCATGCCAATAGCTTTATCGGCACCAAACCCACAGAGCGGGAATGACTCCAGTACAGTCAAGCGCGCGGTTTATATACACTGTAGCGTTGCGCCACGCAGTCAAGATAATGAATTAAAAAAAAAACCTCAATTAAGGAAACTACATTGCGGTAGCAACGCTACCGAACTATAGGAAAATCGATTTAGAGAAAATTAATGACAAATTAATGATAAGCTCAAAATTTATACTAAAAAGGATTTCCCACAGAGCGGCACGTTACAGGGTTTGTCATTCACTTACTATAAAATTTGTGAATTATCTGACGCATCTTTTGACGTTTATAATGCTAAAAATAGTACCAAAAGTATTTTTTTTATATAATTTTCATATCATTTGCTGGAAATTGTATACCTTATGAAACTCAATAAACGCTCGATTGTTCGATCATTTACTAAACCGGCAGCGTTGGATAAGAATGCAATGGATACATCGTAGTTTATGGCGGAATCAAAATTGTATTAGTTAAAAGGTTGTTTTACATATAACTGTTATAACAAATCAAGCACAGCTATGTTTGCTTATAAGTTTGACCCCATTTTGCTGCGCTTTCGCTTCATGCTCACTTTCTAAAGGATACAACCCACCAACAAGTAACTAAATAAATCAATTTCATAAACTATTTCCTGCGTACCTGCTTATTAGCAAGGAGAAAGATAGGCATGTGATTTAATGTGTGAATAGCTGCTAATTTAGCTAGGCAAGTTGCAAAAGCATTCCATGAATGTTGGCGTTCATTCATATGGAAAAAATGCAATTTTTTATTTTTGGTTACTATTTTTATTTTATAACTTCTACTTTCACATGTTTTACAATCTGATTAAGTTTCTGCTGAATAAATTCTTTGTAGAAAAAAGACAACGCAAACTTAATAGTGTATTAAAGTAATTCCCGATACAGAAATCAGTTGTAAGTGTTTGCTTTCTGTTCTGTTTTCTCAGCTATAAAAATACTGTTTTGAACAAACAATTACTTTTATTGTTCTGTAATCCATTAACTAGTAATTCTTTCTGAGTTTATTACAGCGTTGTTTGTTAGAGGTCGCGCTCTTCGTTAAAAATTGAGTCGCAGGCGAAATTAACTTTTCCCAATTTTCATAATAACTCAACCCTGCGCGCGCTCACCCTAAAGCTCGTCAACGACAGGCATTTGGGTCCCGTATCCCTTGTAAACAAGACGAGGGAAGGAATTTTTAAGTCGCTTAAACTTTAACGGAATTTTTAATGTTATTACGTTGCTACAAACTTTTCCGGGGATAATTCGACAACATTCCTTTTTCGTTCTTGTTGTTTTTTATTCGTTTCGCTTCTGTCTTTCTCTAGGGAGATTGTTTGGCAGCCATTACGGCGGGGTTTTTGTCCGCATGCTATTTTCTCCTTTTTTCGTTAGAAAGAAGGACGTACGGTTATCCGATTAGTTGCTGAAATTTAGCTTGTAAAATACTGATGTGCGCGGAAAAGAGGAAAGCTTTAAAGAAGTTCCTTTGAGTTGCTTTTTTTTCCTAGTTTTATTCCAGTTAGGATTTTAGGTGTAGGAAGCTTGTCCTATTGTAGATTAGGAATTACGTAGAAAAGGATAATTCATTAATGCGCTAAAGATAAGAGACTTTATCACGTAAACAGGATTATTGCAGCAATTGCAGTGAAATATTGATATTTTTCAATATTTCCTAAAATTTTTAATGTATAGTTGTAATTTGGTAGACCAACAAAACCAAATAGTTCCTCTGTATTTTAATATCACTAGTAATAGACACACAAGATATCCGATCACTCCGTACTAGACAATTTAATTAATTTGAGACAATTGTTTGGGAAATTCGTGGAATTCCATTTTCAATATAATATCTAAATATGCTTTGTTATCCTTCCTCGGAAACCTATATCTATAGGTGTTTTTCCCTACGCCTACTAGACCTGCGAAATACCAAATACTCAGAGAAATATGTCACTAGGAAGAGAATGTGTAAGGTGTTACATTTCTCAATCCCTCAAAGTTCTCAATGTTAATTTTATGGGCTGTATCATTAATATGTTGTGCATTGCTAGATGATTCAAGCCTCCCATAGTGATAATGCGCTCTGTGTTCTTTAAATCTGGTTCTGATTCCACGCTTTGTTTGTCCAACATAAACTTTATTGCAGCTCCCGCACCTCATATTATAAATGCCCGACCTTTTATTGTCTTTCGGGCTACCTAGAAGGTTTCGTAGTGTGTTTCGCGAGGTAAGACATGTGTTCACATTGTGCTTTGTAAAAATACCGCCCAAGCTTTTCAAAATTTTGTGGAAGGGTACTTTAATGAAGTTTTTGGGGAGAGTTAAGGTAGCCAAGCTTCGCACATAATATCTATATTAAACTTTCTTTAGATGCCGAAGTACATCCTTTATTACAGTGCCGAAATATAGAATTGCGTTATTTAAAAGACGATTTCCGTATAATATTTCTTTTGGAGTTTAAAACATTATCTATTTCTCGTTTTAGTGCTTCTCGGCTGAAGTGCATTACCGGGGGCTGTGAAGCAGGAAACGGTGGAAGGACAGTACTCGTGTATTGAATTGCTTCTTGAGTGTTTCTACTTGTCTTGATCTCCTATATCTTCTTAATAATAATATATTCACTAACGCTTAAGCATCGTTCAAAACTCACTTGTAAAACCATGAATTACAATTAACTTGATCGTTCATTTTGTTTATTGTTAATGCTATTAAGACCGGATGATGCGTAAGATAAAATGTAAGCTAATTCGTTGTTGGTTATTAGGGCTTGTGGAATTAAAAATACAATTTCCAATAACGCAGTTTTATTAACACGATCTTACTACTAAGAACATCGACGAATAACTAACTAAAAACTAACACTGTTAGGTAAACCGTACGGGCAGGTATATTGGAGAGCGCATGAGTCATAAGCTCGAACAAAGAAAATGCACTATCCTACGATGAGATCATCATCGATAGGGTTCTTACAAAGAAGTTGATTTGTTTTTTTTTTGTGTGACTATTTCCAATATTCGTGAATATATTTCGTACACTCTAATGAAGATTTGGTAAAATTCCTGTACGATTTCCTTGCAATTATATTACCCCGAAATAGTACAGGTATTTTACTTGTGCAAGTAAAATTACTTTCATGTAAAAATACACCAAGGAAATTTACTACTAGTGTATGAAAAATACTAAATAAAATGAAATTTACTGAGTAAATTTCTTACGATAAAAAAGGTCCCTAGTAAAAATCGTTTAGCATGGAAATTTCATATGGAGCTTTACTATGTATTTAGGAAAACTCCTAAACATACATAAAGGAATTTTGTATAGGAATATCTCAACTGTTTCATTAAACTCATAACTTTCTTTTTCGAGTGTGAAAAAGGCTGCTTTTGGTGTCGGCATCAAGATGCGTCTTCATGATGTAGCCTAGGAGGAACTCCAACAAACAACTGATCTTCTTTCATTATTGATATAGTTAAAAGATCGTAAGTATTGATGAAAAATGAATGCCTAGATGTCAATTAGTATCTTAGTATGCAATATGTAATGTGTGTAAAATATAGGTTTTAAATTACCTATTTGAAGAGAATATAAAAAATAAAGTATGGAGAAGGTCAACTGTATTATATATATTGTGCATTCGAAATTTGGTAGAAGAAATCATTAATGCTACTAAGCGTATAATAGTTATGTGCTTGTTTAGTTGTTATACCTAAACGCTTTCTTAACCATAAAAATAAGTAGATAGGTATAAGATAATATTCTAAGTATAAATAGACAAGTTGAATAATACTTTCATAACCTCTACTTCAGAGTAGCGAAATATAACTGCAATAAACAATATCTATAACCATTTACTTTAACATTAGTAGTAATAGACAAACTGCAAATATATTTTATATACCCTGTCGAGGCATATTAATGTGTTCTTTTGGAACACAATTAGGTGTATTGTGTGTTTGTAAATGCACAAACCTATATGTTTCAACGTTTGTAAATTATGAGAATGCAGCTGCAGGTCACCCTCAGTAGTAAGAATGTATTATTTAACTACTAGATTTATTTTAGATTAGTCACTTACCTAAATATGCCTATAGATAAAACAAAATGAACGACCACCGCCACTTCCGTGCGTGCTATGTGCTATCTATCTACAAATTGAACCCATAAAGTTGAACATGGGCGCATTGTAAGTATGTATTTGGTTTCCTACGTAAATTTCCTAACTGTGGATAAAATCACGAAGTAATTTAATAAGAATCCCTGGGAAAGCATACAAATTTTAGTCATATTACGTTTTCACGTAGCACTTTTACCTACAATTGAAAAATACTGGTCGATATGTGGGAAATTTCCAAAAGTATACGTAATTTTGTTAAAAAACGTAAAATTATCCAGTTTTTGGTGATTTTCCCCCAAATGTTACTGGAATTTTTAGCAGGAATCCTGGTAAATTTACTAAAATTTTTTAGTGTAACTAATGCATTCAATATCCTACATACCTTATACCTTTTTAAACCATAGAAAACCTAGGTTTTTTTAATTAATATACTGATGATTAGTAGATATTATTGGATGTGTCCTAATTTAACCCCAAAAGAAAAAATCTAATGGCGAGAGATCCGTCCGATCCAACGTCCCGGAAAAATTTCATTCAAATAATCGCGGACATTATGGGCAAAGTGGGGGGGAGCTCCATCTTGTTGAAACCAAAAATGTGCATTAGGGTGATCATCTATGTTTGCATTTGGAAAGAGGGCCGCAAGTGCTGGAACAACCTCATTTCGCAATAAATTTAAGTAGACGTTGCCAGTTAAATTTCCTCTTATAAAAAATGGTCCTATGATGTTGTTTCCAACAAGACCAGCCCAGACATTCACCTTTTGAGGACGCTGTGTATGGACTTTTTCAATCCAATGTGGATTTCCAATTGACCAGTAGCGACATTTATGTCTGTTCACAGTGCCGTTGAGACAAAACGTTGCCTCATCTCAAAAAATGATGTGATCTAAAACATTAGGGTGCTGCTCGATCAATTCCGTCATTGTTTCGCAAAATTGTAGTCTACGATCTGGATTATCTTCAGTTAACTCATGGACGGGATACATTTTATAGGCTTTCATTCTTGCTGATTTAAGAATCGTATGAGCAGATTTTTGAGAGATCTCATGAATTTGACCAAATTCTGTTGTGGACACGTGATGATTTTCTTCCACTGTAAGTAACACATTCAAACTAGTTTCTTCATCTGTTGCTGTTAATGGACGTCCCCTTCTAGGTAAATCCTTCACCTGACGAAAGACTTCAAACTTTTGAATTGTTCGGCATATGGTACTTTTACTAATGTGACGATCCGGATAAACAGTATTAAACAAAATACGAACCTCTTCAAAAGAACGTTGACGATCACCGTACCCACGCATCATTAATATCTCAATTCGTTCTGATTCAGTAAGTTTTTCTGCCATTTTCAAATGTGTCAATGTTTAAAATAAGTAAATTTATAGCAATGCAAAAGTTAAAACGCTTTTAAAATTGTCAAATGTGACGGCAAAAAGAATGCAAACACTAAACAACAACTTTTTTCAAAGGTACCTTGATTTTTCTGTATTAGGACACTTTTTTAATTTTTTAACTGTTTTCTTGTGAATAAAAATAAACATCTTAATACTTCCTGAACGTAGTTTTTTATTTTGCATTCAAAAGTGTTGAAAAAATCTCGGCCTTTCATTTAAAAAAAAAAGTTGGACGTATTGCCGATTAAACCGGAAGTGAAAAAAATATTAACTGTATTGCATAAAATGCATTTATATTAACTATACCCCCATACCAAATTTCAGAAATCATAATTTTCAAATAACAAAGTTATTCGACCGTTCCGGGACTTTTTACTAACTCTGTATATTTTCTATTTAAAGTCACAATTGTGAGGACGACATAATAATCCAGTTGCAGATTCTAATAGACATAAATTGAAATTCCAAGAATTTCTAATAATACACAAATTAGCCAGACAGCAAACGTGCAACGATTGTGAATCACGAAGGAGCATGTGACAATTTCCCACGTAAATGGCCAATTATAGATCTCCAGGTATTAGACGGTGCTGAATAAGGAATCGGGTGTAAAAATCATTACTTGTTCTGCAGATTGAAAATATGTAACCTGCAATTAAAATTGCGCTACTCGGAAATGGTTTAAATATTTTCTTGTAAATAAATATTTCTAAGGTTCACTTAAAACGACGTTCATCATACTGCGTCGGTTTCGTTAATTATCCGCGATTTATGAGAGTTAGCCATTCCGCACTGATAATTAATATTATTTTATTTTTGCAATATGACTATTACAGAAATTGTCATTCATATAGTTACGTGCATTGCAACAGTTGTCAATAAATAGATAAATAAGTAAATACCTAAATGAATAAAGTAGTCTAACAGACATGAGAAGAGGTCACCGATTAAAATCAAAGTAGGTAGATTGATGCGTAGAAGCTAGGCTGTGCTAGGGTGTCTTCATTTCATATCTTCCTCGCCTGGAGTAACAGTGTACATTACCATTAACGGGATATGTTTGGGCGTTGTTATGATCGAAAGAGTATATATAGATGGTAGGGTAAATATGTTTCCAGCCGTGAAGAAGCTCCTACGGCTCTGGTTATATTTCAAGCTACACAACACTCTAACAGCCTGTTTTTTTGCAATACAAATATTCTATGCGCGTTCGCCGCCATCCCTCAAAAGATAATTCCATACGACATAATGAAATGAAAGTATGAAAAATATGCGGTCTTTGCATCTTCGAGGGTTGATGCATGTGTTATTCTTTTCATGGCGTACAACGCCGATGAAAGTCTACTGCTCAAGTCATCAATGTATTCCATCTGATGAAACACTGTTATCGGTGGCGAAAGTGATATTTTGTGTTTTGCTGTGATTTATGCCGAGCTTGTTTGCAGCTAGCTATTCTTTAGCAACCACAACGGCCACTTCCGATTTTTCAGTAAGTGCGATGAGATTTTCAGCGTGTAGTAAGAGCGATGTATCGTCCGCATATAGACAAATAGTCCCATCAATGTTATAGGGGAGATTATTTACGTAGACCCAAAATAGAAGAAGTTCGAGAACCAATCCTTCCGGAACTCTATGTTATGCAGCAGGTCCTCTGTACTCTATCGCTGAGGTAAGATTCTATCAGAGTTAGTGGTTTTTCCGTTATTCCATAATATTCCAACTTTTGCAGCAAAGTTGAATGACTCATTGAATCGAAGACCCTTGTCAGATTAAACAATGTCATCCTGGAGCACATTCTTGAATCAAAAGCATTGTAGATAAGGGTTATCATCTTCATTCTCCCGCTGGTTATGGAGTGCCCTTGTCTGTTGATGTTGTTTTGGAGATAAATAACCATATTTTGTTGAAGAAATTTGTTTCAAATATCTTCTAAATGGCCGACAGAATACTTACAATTAGTCACATAATTTTCGCATTTGTTTCTCCATTTTTGAATATCGGGGATACTTTGGCCGCTTTTAGTAATGTCGGAAAGACACCATGTAGTACACTTTCATTAAAAATATGTGAAAGGTGTGTACCCACTTCTTCATTGAGTTGTTTCAACAGGTAAGTAGATAGGTAATAAATATCTGTTGTACGTTTTCCTTTAATGTTATCTAGGATTTTGCTTATTTCCTCCGGACTAATTGGTTGGAAAAAGAACGACCTGCTATTGTTAAGTCCCACAGCACATAGAAATTTTTCATACATATTTCGACTGAATACTGTGATGCGGATGTAAAAAAATGCGCAGCAGATGCCGACGTACTCCTACAAATAATTATTGTCCTTCGAACAAAGATGCATGATTGAGGTACATAGTGATATACCTTTCCGGATAATTAACTGAAGAAGTAATTGTAATCATATGTGACAGTATAAAAGTACACAAAGCAAACGAACTTACAAACAGTATACAAATAGAAAAGGCTTTACTCTAAGTTCCTCTTACTGACATTTCCTTAATCACAATGACTTGGTTGTCCCCAAAATTAATGATTTACAATCACGAAAAGTAAATCTATTTGTCAAAGAGACTACCATAATCCTTCCGAACTACATGGGGAGTTAATATGATTATTAACGCTACAGCCAGACGAAGTACATATGGCATACTTTTGGACACCAAGTTCTTGTCCAAAAGGCTAATGACGATGACGAAGGCTAAAGTAGGAAGGTCGAGCTAAGATTTAAAGGTGCCGTTTTTTGTTACGAAAGCTCTTGATTAAGATTGTTACGTAGTTGACGAATTGCCAGACGTTCGAGAAACGCATCTACTAGGGATTTGTCCCTTTGTTCTGATCAAGTTGTTTCTGACTGCGGTCTCGTCAGAGGAAAGTGATGTCGCGGACGAATAACATCATGCTATTAATTTTTTTAATATCATTCGAGGAATTAAAACACATAGTTGTGAATTTGTGAATATCAATTATTTTGATTTAACAATTGCAGATGTTTACGTAACGTTCAATAGTAACAATCAATAGCAAGAGCGGTCTTTTTTGCATTGGTGTGTCGTGGAGAAGCTTTTGCCCTATCGAACATCAAGCAAACTTTATTATAGTTAATAGTATAAGTTTTAATAGAATGCCGATGTTCATTATTCGACTCTTCGAATCGATAGATAACAGTTGGAAAGAAATGGGTGATTTTACCGAGGGAGTGTCTGGAAATTAATTTATTACAGATATATACTCAATTACAAATACTACTGATTAAGTTTAATGGAACTCCGGCGGATTTCAGATTACATCTCGAATATCTAAAAACAATTATTCTGTTAGAAATTCTATTTCGATACCCTACCAGAATCTATACCTTATTCTCTTGGAAGATCCAAACGGAAGCTCCTTCTACCACGAAATACGACCAATGCGAGCTGCTAAGAGCCAGTACGTATAGGATCCCTAACTCAATTACAAAGTTTCGCGCGAATTCCTCGTACATCCGACGCTCCGCTCTAGGTTTATTATGTTAGGAGTTCGTCGCTCATCCTAACTAAGCTCGGGTAAGGTACCTAGGTGCACCGTTCCGCAGCTCCCTCACAAGCGAGGATGAACAACTTGCAGACTCCGTTGGCGTTCGGAATACTGGTGTTGCTACCTTCATCTCGAAAGATATTCCGGTAATAATTGGCAGTTACAGAAGTTTCTTGCGAAAACTATCGGTGGAATAGTGACAATCTGCGAATGCGAACTAAATAAGAGAAGAATGTTAAACATTTCTTTAAAACATCACTATTTCGTTATTTTGCAAGTAATAGTATTATTTTCTGATTTTAATGTTTAACCTTGCGATGCCAATTGCTAAGGTATGCTAATCACTTGTGAATGAATTCTAAGTAATTAATAAGTCTACTATCCACAAGGTTTTGCCTGTTTCAATAATAATAATAACTTTACCTATGTAACAGCAATTAATGATTCGAAATTTTAAATAGATGAATTGAAATGTGTATGAAAGCAAAATATTACATTTATTATTCTTATTATTTTGGCCTCGGTATTACACCATTAGCCACTCACAAACTAAACACCTGACAACCCGAATGGAAATATTGTGACACCACCTTTGGGGTGTCAAGGTAACTCGGGGTCGTAGGGGGGTGTTAACACAATGACACTTTGTGTGTAGGTGCTATGAACGAACTTTATTTAATGTTTGATACATCTTAATTTCTTATCGTTTACATAACGACTTATTTACGACTCATTAACGACTTCTTAAAGACTAATTATTCTAATTCTTTCTCTGGGATCCCCACATGTGGTCTCTAGTCCGGCCTACTTACACAGTCTGCTGACTTAGCATGTTTTGCAAGTACGCTCGGCGTAATGCAATATACAATCTGCGACATAATGTAATGTACAATATGCGACAATATTACATGTATATTGCATTATACTAGTATACAAAGTTTTAGAAACGAATTTAACGTCATGGATACATTTCTCAAAAATGAAAAGTCAAAAACAGCATGCATGTGGATGAAACTAATACTGACAATAAGTTGGGATTGAGGTGGCCATATATGCCAATTTTCAGCGCTGGGTTATCAGATCTATTGTGATCTTTATTCTAAGAGATGCTTCCTAATTTTACCTTTCTAGTTAGGTTTACCATTCTTGAGAGTGATACGTAGCTGCCTGCTATGGAAGTCTCTGGGCCCAGTAAGGTTTTCTTTTTGTCTTGGCACACTATTTTATTTGCTGCTTCTCTATTGTTTTCTGTTAAAGGTTCGACCCTTATGTCTTCCCTGATTATATAATTTTCTCTGTCTCTCCTTCTTACCCTTTCTACTCTATTTAAATACTTTAATTCCATCACCTGACGTCTACTATCTATACTGTTATTAAACACCTATGTATGACTCCCATAGATTTGTTCCTTTTATTGCTGGGCGAAACTTCGGGTTGTGAAATACACCTGTATATTTATATATTTTGTCGAATGCAGAAGTGTTCCACTACCCGGTATGGATTCTTTACGTGTCAAATATCGCATGAGTTTGTGTTTGCGATATTTCGATTATCCTGAAACACCAACCCATGCTGTAACCCATCGTCAATAATTTCAGGCCGTGAGTACAAAACATCGCATTGATATGGAACGGGTTTATTTCCTATCCAAGAAAATATATGTCCCAATCTTTATTCACAATTAAAACCAAATGATTTCGGACGGCAATCAAATTCCCACCTTCAGGGGTGAAATGGGAGTGTGCAAGCCGTTCAATCCCCGATCTCTCCACTTATGTTAATACAAATCATTTGTGTATAATCATCTCTGTACATCTTCTTACCAATAAATCTCTTGTTAAGACCATGGTATGCTTTTGCATGTTTGTTTATTAATTATTGACCTTAAGTACTTAAAACAATTTACATTTTCCAGGATATTTCCATTGCGTCACATATTTACTTTTACCTATCACTTCCTCAATACCATCACTTTTGTGTAGCTTGAATTTATTAGGTATTTCTTTTACCAAGGTTTTCTTATTAGATATTGCCAGATCATCTGTCAAATCGCAGTTCGCTATTTTCGCCGGTCTTAGTTTTCTGTTAAGCAAGAGTGCTTTTATATACTCCTTGCTCTAAGTTCATTAAAGACATGGTTTATTATTATTATAAACACAATCGGCTTCTGTATTCCTCTCTGATTTACATTTTCATTTACTGTGACATGATCTGACTACAAGTTACTTGCTGTCACACAATTTGTGTGGTTTTTGGTACATACTTTAAGCTTCTGGCGACCACTTATTTCCTGTTCTCCTTCTTAGTGTTTATCAAAAAAATTGTCTAAGATGAGAAATACGAAAATTTAGACTACCCTGTTTGTTGTTTTCTCTATAATCTGCCATATAAAAGTATGATCTTGTATGTATGTTGCCTGATCTGCTCGATATAAGAGTCTGATATTTTTATCTAGCTATATATATATTTCATTTGGTATCTCTATGAATGTTGCTCCTTCTTTCATCTTAGGAATGTAAGTTTCGTTCCATAAAAATGTACAAATAATATGCTCTCCAACAATTGCTGGCAATCCGTGAGGTTCAGCAGGTCATTTCTACCGTCAAATACGAGTTTTGTCTGGACCAATAGCTACAATTTTATCTGTGTGCTACTCCGTTTATATGAGACACGGTTTTTTTAACGGTACCAATGTTTGTAAACTCACCAGCCCACTAACAGTTGAAGGACTAATAGCTCTGTCTGGACACAGTTCGTTAAGTAGATACAAACTTCGTCGTGGGACTTAGTCTTATCGCTGTATCCTTCCAATATAAAAATTTGATAGGTTCCCTTTAAGCGAGCCGTAATATCCATGTTTATGATTTAAATAAATTTTCAGCAATTGGCGTATACAACTGACAGATCAGCTTAAGATTGCTCTATTTGAAATGAAATATAACATAATCAAACATAATCAAATAACACAAGTAAATTTTATACATAATGAATTCATTAGCTACAAAATTGATTAAAAAACTTCATTGTGCTTTGTTTTAATTTGACAGCTAAATGCTTATGATAGAGTAATCCACAAATAGGTGTCGAACAAGTTGCCTAACACCCTTGTGTTTAACTTTAAGAACCTTATATTTCCAGCAGATATCTTATAATGTTGTTTAAAAGTTATTTTTCCGCGTTCTATGTAACCTATTTTATTTTATTTAGTAGCAATCGTGACATTTCCTCCGATGATTGTGTAGTTTCTTCGGAGCGTAGTAGCGCCATCTTATACGCTACTTACCATGAAATAAATTTTAAATCTAGCATATTGTTGCCTTACATGGAAATTTATTTACGTTGGATAAAATGAAAAATTAAAATTTAAAATAACTTGTTGGTAAGGAATTGTTTCCGCCAAATCTTGTGATTGCCGGTAAATCTGTGAGATATGTAAGAAAAGTGAACTGAATGTTCTTAACAGGTGAAATTAATAAGATTCGATAAATAAATCTGACATAACATGAAAAATTATCTTATGGCTACTATAATCTCTGTAGCCGCAATTTTGCAAAGTAAAATATCTTTAAAAAATAGTGTAAACATTGGTAACTGTTAGTTTTCACATATTAAATCGTAGCTGTGAGCTTGAATAGTCTTGAAATTAATAAAATTCTATTACAAGTGCGAATAGAACTTCTTCACTCTAGGAAATCGGCGGTTTCTCGATTCCTGGATTCGAATTGTGGCTTGATCGGACCCTTGGCATTGATGTCTGCTTTTTGCTGGATATGAATAAATCCACCAGTCTTGGAGTAAGAATCGATCTCGGGAATCAACATTGTCACTTTCGGGTGAGTTATCATTACTAAATGATTTCCTTGTAGGTAATATACACTTTCTTGTTAATACTTTAATCTTAACTTTTAATGTTGCAAATTTTAACGAGTCTATCTACCCATGTTATTCTTTCACCTCTTCTCTTTCAAATTTTTTCAATAAACCTCTTTTATTTCGTATAGATTACTAGGACCTACATTCCAAACAATCTTATGCCGTTGGATTGCGTTCGAAACTGGATTTATTCAGCCGACTTCATGCAGGTCCTTCGGATAATCTTCCAGTGTAACGTAATAAAATTAAACTATACATTTCGTTCAAATATTATTCCTTTTACATTAATTTCACATTATAAGTTTTAAATAATAAATTAATTACATTTTTTGACAATTCAACTTACAGGTTTGAATACTAAATGATAAGTGCTACTTTTCTGTTTTTCTCGCTAGATGTCAGCAATTTGACGGATATATTTCAGAATTAAAATTTAATTCTTGAAACCTTTAAAATTTGTTATCTGAATAGAGGAAATATAGAAATTCAAAATAAGGAAAAATAAAATGTAACTTACAACATGCTTTAATAAAATAATGATTCACATTTCTGGTTGACTGTGTTTGTACAATTTTGAATTATGACATAAATGTTTGTATTTAATTTTGAAAATTAATTATTTATTTTGTATTTGTAATACCTGTGAGATAATTATAGGACAATATTTTATCATTTTTCGTAAGTTTCTCTTCCTTCTTAAATTACATAGAATACTTGCTTGTTGAATTATAAACAGTACTAAATAAAATATGGTTGATAGCATTATTGACGGGTCCAGACTTAGTCCATTTCGTGTACCCAAATTAATCTATATAACCTACGATATCAAATATTTACGTTATAATGAATATTTTAGCGCAAGTGTGGCACCATTTCGCTGACCATAATCCCAAGTCAATATCCCTCTACCATACATTCGAATTGGGCGTTCAAATTATCCCCCTTAATTCGATTCTGCGTCAACTTTGGCGTTTACTTAACAACTAGATAAATATTCAGAGACTACGTGTATATATTTTGCAACCTAATGTCCGCGCTCGGATTACCGAGGTCGGAGACACCTTCGGTCGGCCTATGAAGTATAATTGAATTCGGAGGGCTGTAAGTAAACATGCTCCGTCGTAAATTGTGTCAACGAGCAATATTCCGGGGCGGCAGGGTTGTGGTAATTTTAAGCCGACAAACAAGCAAAAACGTAATTAGCTATTAGCAAGTCCCTAATAAATTCGCAATGCTGTCTTCGCCAGTGCTGTGCGAGCAACTCCAGTAACTCTTGTCACGGTTTGAATTATACAGGTGTGTAAAAGAAATAAAAAGGGGATTCTGGAGAATATATAAGACTTCTGGATAGAACATATTATGCAGATGGTAAGTACTTATTATTCTTCCCATTCTACAATAAGTTCTACGAACTTTAAGATTGCATAAATACCATATTAATGCTAACGAATAAGAGTTTGAAGAAAGTACAGCTGCATCTATTTCTTTATGACATTACAAGTAAGAATCAGATCTCCCTTTTGCGTGATGCGACTGATGGACTCACTGCAAAAACCACTCAAGCCTACTTTCTTATAAATGTTCAGGAATCATTTACTTAAAACTATCTGAAAAGATTAGATTGGATTTGGGTGGCTATAGAAGCTTGTTCAACACGATCTTTTCAAATCTGTTGTGTTCCTCCTTTATGCCAGCAGAGGCTAAATAATTTTGTCTTTGTAGTAAGGTCTAACATTTTAGAGAGCGACTTCTTTACGTAGCTAGTTGCTTTAAGATTTTTTTGGGCCCAGTAGTAGAAACCTTATTCCTACTAAGCTATTGAATTGTACGAATTTCTTGTTACTAGTGTCTCGGAAGAATAAACGTACAACTATATTTTTCGGAATTTTAATTTTCAGATTATAGAAGTCAGCTTATAATACTTTTTCTACAGAATAAGGCATTAAAGAATTAGATGTTGAATTTCTTGCATCGAAAAGAAAGGATATTACTTAAACAGTTTTGAAAACTATTTTCCTTTTTTCGACCTATTTATTGGATCAAATAAATATTTAAATTGGGATTGTAGGTCAACAAAGTATGAGCTTATTTTTACTTTTTTATTTTGCTGCGTTTCGGTAGTAGGATGCTACCTTTTCAAGCTGTTGTTAATTCTACTGCCATTTATTGCTTACTTAAATATTGTAAATGAGACATTTTTGTCTTTGTCGGTAAGTTTTTAGATTTTTTTCCAACGGCACGGATTATAACATACACCTTGTACATAGTGCAAAATTGTTTGTTTTAATTATTTACTAAATGGATAAACTTTAAAACAAATTAAGTGGATATTGTAACGTGTTAAATTTTGTTGCATTTAAATTCAAGTTTGTTACTTGTACCTTTTAAGTGATTATCTAATTATCTGATTATTTCAGCCATGTCAGTTTTATACATGATAATTGAGGAGTGTTTTATACATATTGCTGTGGTATCTACATACCAATGTAAATAAATTTGTATAGAAAGAGCAGATTTATTTGAAAACAAAGAGAAAATAATCTCTGATAAAAAAAAAGCTGTAAAAAAGATTGAAACATGTTAGACGATTTTCGTAAATTTTTTTAGGTGTATTTGTTTTTTCACTCTTACCGATTTGTAGTAAGTCATTTTTATTACTAGTTATTATTTTTGTATAATTTTTATAAATTAAGCTTTCTTTTTATATATTTTCAAATTTAAATGTTGTTTAACATGTTTGCATTTAGATGTTGGTTTCGGTTTTATTTGTTTTCTTACTTTTTTAGATTAATCACCTGGTTGTGTTCTTACCCGGCTCTTGTCGGCCGGTCAAGTTCAGTGTTCCTAGGGCTTTCGCTTTACTTGTTTAAAATATTCGTTTGAATATTTGATTTGAAGTTTTATAACGTTAAATCCACATTAATTTTTAATTGTTTTAAGAAAGTGCTTAGTGCACTCAACTGTTAGTATTATCACTAGAATAAGAAAAAGGCCAATATTTTTTATTTATTATATTACTAAAATTTGGTAATAATTCAAAAATTTAAAACTTAATTATTAATAATTCTGATGTAAAAAAATAAATTTTCTATATGTAATAAATTCTTGTTTATAAGAATTTTTGTTTTAATTTGAGAACTAGCTAAAGAAGGTGCTTTGTTGTAGACAATATTTTAAATGATATTTAATAAATCACTGTTATAATTATGTTGATAAACTGTTTAATTTTACTAAATACCATCCAGAGTCATCTGTAATACTCTCTATAAATTCAGAAATAAACCACATCTCAAATTGTAGGAGGCCCTGGCTGTAAAATTCTTCTCCATTCAAACGATTTTCTTAACGAATACGTAACCCTTGGAACGTGGGGGAAAATGTATCGCTGTGACCAACACTCCTTATAACTCCCAATATACCATCTACTATCAATGTATCTTTAATGTAATTGTTTAGTTATCATTTGGTGATGTTTTTCTATACGTTATATTAGATAAAAACGGTTTTACAAATGGTATACAATTTATTTGAGTTAGTGTCAAAAATGTAACAAAGCAATAAGCCTTCTACAGATACTCTCAAGTAAGTATGTTCATTCACTAAACAAAAACCACTATTATAAAAATTTCCATTATGTTGATTCAGACTAAGAACTTAAATCTGTCGATTTATAAACATAAGTAAAAGTCAAATTTCCCATAAAAATCCCACCATATGAACTTTTGTAAGTCAATGCGACAACGCCATGAACATAAAAACACTGACATGAAATATGTATTAGAATACCCAAAGAATCATGACCAACCTCAAACATACAAATTACTAAATTTCACAATATAAAATGTCAATTAATCACAATATCTAACCTTGAACTATCTTGTACATATTTTACAAATTAAAAGTTGAAAGGATGATAAAATCGCTTACTGCTAGTACAAACAATTCCTCCAATATAAATCCCGTATTAAATAAATCATTTCAGCTGCCATGATGTGTACTAAAACGCCAGTTGAAAATGTTGCTCTTCAAAATTCCAGGATCAAATCAGGGACGGCTCCAAACTATCAAAAAACTGGATACATATCATTTTTGCACCAAATATGTTGTACTATCATTCAAAGTAAGTAGATTACAGTATTTTTTAAGATTTCAAATTAAAAATAAACAAATTTCTAGATAAAATGTTTCGAAAAGACGCTATACTCTCAGGAAATCGAAAAAGAAGACCCTTCTCCCATTTATATTCAACAAACTCCACATTTCCAATGCAAAACTCACCCGGCAACCCCAAAGAGAAATTCGTTGGAACAGATACGACTGAATTAAAAATTCCCAACGTCGAACACTCGTTTGAAAGATACAAACATACCGTCAAAACTATGGTAACGGAGTTAATTAAATCTGTACGATCAAGTAAGTTATTAGTCAGAACTTTACATTATTAAGTAGATATAAAATACAGTACACTTATGTAAACCAAGTAAACACAATTTAAATTGTCAAGAATTCTTTGGGCTTCATAAATCTCAATTTATATAAAATAACATAGCAGTATATTGTATTAATGTATCCATGTTATTTATTTTGATACTTCCATATAAGTTGTCAACGGCAACTTCGTTATTGATTTACAGATGTTATCCGAGGTTCGAAAAATAACATCACTTAAATGGTCTTCCAAGATGCTTATTTCATTCAACATCCTACAACAGTTCACGATGCATTCCTTGCACTTCACGTCGAATAATATCCTTAAACTCTTCCAACATTCGGGGCTTTGTTTCATAGACCTGCTTTAGGAAATTCTACAGGAAAAAAGACGGCAAGCCGACAAGTGGGGAGAGCAGGATGATTCTTTCAGGAAAAATATCCTGAAAAACTGTCATTGAGGGTCGACTACTTCCGATTTTGCAATAGCACACCGAAATGTCACTCGAGGGATATTTAGAGGTCGTTCACGCAATTATTTTTAATTATCTATGGCCCAATACCGATAGTTCTCTTTATTCACGGAGCCACTTCATCACTCATCACCATTGACATATTTTCGTGTCCTCCAAGGATATTTAACATACCCTTTGCGAGTTGTAAACATTCTTCAAAATCGCGTTCATCCAACTTTTGGACAATTACTAACTTATAGGGATGGAATTTCAAACCTAATCGTGAAATGCGCCTCACCAATCTGATGCATACCTTCTCGCGCTATTTCAATAGGCTTCTTGTTACAGGTGCAGTTGCGCTAAATTTGTTGTCAAAGTTCAGGAGATAAACGCCAGTTGTAGTTGATGTAGCAGGGAAAACCTGATTATGAACCCGAATAAAACCAGGATAGCACCATTAAATAAATGCTTTTCCTGCTAATCACTGTAATTAATATGAGACAATTTTTACATTAAAAATTTGACCTCGTGTAGGATTTGAATCAGACATCCCCCATTTTCCGGATGGTTGCTCTGCCAGTTGAGCTGATGAGATGTGTACTGGCTCTACACATTTTACTTCAAATGTGTGGAGTGAATAGGAGATGCCGGGTTCAAATCCTACACGAGATAAAATATTTAATATAAAAATTGCCTCATATTAATTACAGTGATTAGTAGGAAAAGCATTCATTTAATGATTTCACACTGTAAGAAGTGCATTTGTTCCACGATAGTACCGTTCACCGGGAAGAGGAGAGTGGAGCATTCGGTACCACCCATCATCCAAGGTGTGAAATTTGCAAATAATATAAAATATCTAGGCGTCGTATTTCATAAGATACTAACCTGAAATTCACATCTAGAAAAGATTACTCGCAAGCCGAGGCTACCCTTGTGGACCTGCCGGAGAATATGCGGGAAATTTTGGGGGGCATCCCAAAGTTAGTCCATTGGCTTTATGTGATGGTAGTACGTCCAACCATAACCTATGGAGCGAAAGCATGATGGCAGAAAACTCAGTAAGTCAGAGCCACTGCAAGATTTACATCCATACAAGGGATTGCAAGTATGACAATCACGGGAGGAATATCTTCTTACCCGTCATTGGTATCGGAACCCCTTCTGGACCCACCACCTTTGCACATTGTTGTGAAGAGGCAGGCCAAATCAACTACTAAAAATAATAGCGATAACACGTTACTTAGAAACGTTTATTAATTTCAGAAAATTAATGTCAACTGTCAACGATACTAAAAACATTAACACATTAATTGTCAATTATCAGCTTCGCGATCATCGTTCTCGTATGTGTGCAATTCAAAATTGTATTCGTTTATTATCTTCAACTACATTTCGTCTATGGCATATAGCTAATCAATTACCACATACTCATGTCTGTGTGGCTAACAGGCCGCTGGAATCGGTCATTTCCGACAGTGTGCTGGGAATGCCATCGGATATGATCAATCAATAAATGCAACTCGAGGCTGATCTGGAGCGCTAAAAACACTCTAAATGCAGTGGGGACGGCTAATAACCTATCCTTAATCTGGATACCTGGGCATTCACTCATTCATGCCAATGAGGAAGCAGACATTCTTGCCAAAAAGGATGCTGCGGAGCATTTCCAGGACCCAGAACCTGCCATTGGCATAGAACCTTCGGTAGCTGAATCAAATCAATGTTTGGAGAAATCAGAAAGTTCCAATGGTGAAGATTGAAACAATTGTCCGGGGTTTGATACCATCACATCTCAATACTCAATATTCATGCTGGTGTTGTGATTTGGAACATTAGCCATTAGGATGACCAACGAAAAGGACGTTGCACTGTGTTTGGAGTTTCATTACTTTTAAAAAAATCATAGACGTTGCGCTGTGTTCGGAGCTTCACCGCTTTTAAAAAAATCATTATACGCGAACACGATTTGCATTTATAAATAGGACAACATAGCGCGAACATCATTAATGATGTACAGATTTTCTGAAAATAAAAAAGACTGAATCAGTGTAAAGGAGTTTATTGTTTCTATTGTTTGATTGTAATTGCCCCTTCATAACTTGATTACTTACATATTCACGGTACATGGAGATTGTTACTTATACAAATAGCTACACGGTGTTCCATTAAAGTGACACGATTGACTCTATGAGGTCCGTGCTGACCATACATACGTAGAAATGTAACAGTACAACTACACCATTCAATATCCGCAGCTAAACGTGATATCCGGTCGAAACATCTAAACTTAACTTCCATGATATACCTGGGAATACTGCATCGACATTTGTGCGCATCTCTCTCAGTCATATTGAAACGTGTACTTGTATATATCTTGTCTTTGACATCTTACATATGTCATACATACGTATATGCATGTAAACGTCTATCTACTTGCCTTGTTCACGTATGTGTGTCACATGTGTACGTTTGTATTCGTTACAGATGATACCGGATTGAGTTTTATCGGGATATTTCGCGTGACATGTGTTGATAAAATTTCAATTTATTCACATGGAGTCGCGTGTAAGCAGATACCGTGTACTGAATTTTCTTGTGAGAGGGTTTCGCTGAAATCCCCTAGCAAAATATATGCAATTTTGGTAAGAAAGCATGGAATCTCGATTATATATCCTTATTTTAAGTTGGGAACTATTTAGAAAGTAATACTCGGACTGTAATAAGTTTTAGTATCGTCACTCGTAAAAATAAAACCGTTTTATTTTGAGTAAACTCGGCAGTTTATAAAACAGAATACACGATGTGAAATTAACTAAATGAAAGAAAATTTAGAAATGTTAATTTGTGCTATGAACTATACAGTGTGTCCACATTTCGATGCTCATGGGAAGTGTTTTACAGAATTCAATAATCGTAAGAAATATTGTCCCAAATTTATTATAACTTTTTTAAATTTTAAGATATTTCGAAAAAATCAAAATTTGACGATTTCAATTTTTCTCAATAATTCGATAACCCTCAATGTGACCGCTTCTAAAGCTTTACATTGATAAAACTCTAATTGAAGAGCTGACATGCAAAAGCCGATAAATCCAGTTTTGGTATAGTAAGTGTTGAATATCGATTCTTATCAATTTAGGAATGCTCTACTCACTGCTGAAGTAATTTCCAATCAAAACCACTTAAATCCCTTGTAAATATATATACAAAGTCAAATAATATAAGCAAATTGATAAACCCATAGTATTGAGCAAAACCAAATGAATCTATACAGCCATCTATTATTGAAAGTCTTTGATAGTTTCAGACGAATCGTTTATAGATTTCTGTTATATTATATTAAATTATTAATCCGGACAACATGCAAAACGTCTGGTTGTCCGGCCCATAACGCTCGTGACGTGCAACAGTTTTTGAGAGAAAACTTTAATGCGACTAATAATGTACTGGCGCAATGGGCTGCGAGATCACCCGACCTTACCCCAATTGAGTTTTATTTATGGGGTACCACTAAAAATAAAGTATTTAGTTTCGAACCACCAGAAACTCGGAAAATTTTAAAACAAATAGTGCTAGAGGTGCTGCCCCGTATCAGTAAACGGAAACACACTTCGTAGAGTTTATAATCCAATAAGCTGTCAAAAGTGTTGCCTTAAGTGAATCTGAACTTTTAGTAGTCTTTCTTTACATGTTACTTTTGGGACTTTTGTAGCCTTTTGGTTATTTTATCTCAGCATATCTTATCAGCATTTCATTTTCTGTCAGTGATTAGTTTCATAGCGTATTAATTTCACTGTATCATATTGACGTTTAATTCCATAGCTTCCTAACTTTATTGAAAAATATGTTTTTTGTTGATATGAAACTAACCGTCAGTATCTCTTAAGCTAGGCTAAATTTGGAACGATATTTTTTGCAATTTTTAGATTCTGCAAAATATTTCTTATTTAACTGTTGTCTTCTAATAACCTAGATACCAATGGTGATAATCGAAATGTGGACACACTGTAAATAAGTGTTCTACCGAAATTATAAGTTAAAAGTTTTTGATCTTCTAGTAGGGATTTTACTTTGCAATTAATTTAGAACTGGTAATTTTATAAAGGATAGTTAGGTTGCAAATATATAGCACACATAGTCAGCTTTGGTTCAAATTACAGTTTATCGTATAAATAGTAAAAAACAATAAACACGCCTACAGCGATCTCCCGACAGAAGAACTGTATGTATCCCTGTCTGTAGCTTTAATAATACCAAAGTTAGCAATATTGCCCCGAAATCTTTGAACAGTATATCTGGATAATCCAACTAACGAACAATTAATTTTAATTGCTATAATTTGCAATTATATTCGACTAATAGTAGTTGTTATATTCGACAATTATACTGGATCAATGCTCAATTCCAATTAAATTTTGCCGATTTCCGCTAATGCTAGTGCGTGGTTCTAACCATTCGGTCTATAGTTTGGTAGGAATCTTATTTTTTTGTATCTGCGTTGTGTGGTGCATGCAGGCTGGTTTATGTTGTGGTCACGAATTTTCACTTACCTATAGGTGAAGTACGCTAGATTTTTCAGTAATACTATTACTGGAATCACATTTGTTATTTTCTTCAGTATGTTTTATTAGTAAAAACCATTTTTCTAATAGCTAAAAGGAAAGGCTGCACAGTAAAAAAGGTTTACAGTAATATGCCTGGTAATTGTACGCTAGGAATACTACTGCAATTTAACAGATGAGATTTTTTTCCTCTGTATAAAGAGAAGTCATTTAACATTAAAATCCTTAAAAGCATTATACATTGAAAGGAACAAAAAAAACAACGTCTAATGTAACGAACAGTAGAAAACAGAAAGTGTGATCAAAAGATAAGTTAGTATAAACATATGTATTACTTTATCAAAATGGCAGACATATTATGAAAACTAAATTAATCTTACTTCTAAACTTAAGCCTAACTACAGCGAAGGCTAGCCTGGAACTCATCAAGTCTGACAAGACTAATTACTCGTAACTAATCCAGGAAGTTACATAAATTAGTAGGGAATTCCTGAAATTATTGCTAAATTTATCTATGTCAATGCTCTGGTAACTACCTAGCTCCTTCAAATTTCGAACAACGTTCATCAATTTAAAACTACCTGGTATGCTTATATAATTGTCCTGTGCCTAAAACATATCACTTAAGGCCTAAGACCGCGGAGTATTTAGTATTATTACATTATTAATAATTTTTTTTGGGAAAAGCCATAAACAGAGATGGTACGCGACAAAGAGGGTTGCTAAGGACATCTCAATTTGTATATAATAAATTTGTAAATAGTATTGATTCAGACGCCATTATTCATGGTTTGGACGTCCAGCGACGGGCATTAAAAGCTAAAAATACAGACATTGGTTTAGAGAATTTTAAGCCATCACGGCACTGGCTATGGAATTTTAAGATAATTTACAAGACAGTTTCAAGAAAAATAAAAAAATTCATTATTAAATTTATTATTCGCATGGCATAAATTCCGACCAACTGAAGGAAATTGCTTCAACTTTCGTTAATAGTGCTAAAGATCATATAGGGCAAGTCGGATAGGAAATATACTTCCTGACATTAGAACTGTTAAACCCAGAAGTAATAATTTCTTCATGATTTTTTGGCAATGTAGTAGGTAGTCTTACATCAAGAATGAAACGATGATATTTCAAGAAATTTTATTTACATGTAACCGCAGTCAGAGGAAGCAGTAATCGTGGACCGTATGAAGAAAGTCCAATGGATCGCATGTGGCGACATAGTGTACGCATAGTAACAGGTCTACCTTCTTCTCCAAACCATTGGTCAGCAATTTGACGCGTAGTAGCGAAACGGTCGCGTACGGACTTATACGTATGCACTTTATATCAAATATAAAGTAGATACACCATTAAAAGCTGTGAATGCATGTTTTAAAATAATGTTCGCATTGGGTGCTGAGTATCCAATAGAATGCGATCAGGTGATATTTCAGTATATTTTTCAATAAAAATGTGTTACGTTGAAAATGTTGTCTAGTAAATGTATTTTTCAATAAAATTCTTGTTTTTATTAATTTCTATTTCCTTATTGCTTTGCTAAGTACATACATATGTATAATGTTCTTACAACTAATAGAATAATTATTTGGTTGTGCAAATATAGCATTTACCAGCGTAAGTATATACCTATATAAAATTGTAGTAATTTTTAAAACACTTCCTTACTAAATAGTAATATATTTCGTGAAAAGCGTTAGATGCTATAATGAAAATGATTACTACAATTTCTAGTAACTTATAGGTTTCATTGTTTACTGCACAACAGCCATACAAGTAGAAGCGTTCTCAATAAATGTAGTGCGAAAAGCCATTTTCCGTCGCAGAGTTTCTCAAATATTCTTTTACTTAGTGTTATACTTTGTAGCACAACTTACGAGTGCATATTACAAAGTGTTGCATAGTTTAGCGTAAAAATTACGACATTGACGTTGATTCAGTCTTATTTGTTCTGAGAAATTGTCTCTCAGAGAAATTGCATAAAGTATTACAATATTGTAGTAAGCTCTCTCAAAAATAAAATGACCGTACTGACTATATTGTTGTTGCAAATTTTTTTACAAATTCTAATACACATGTTAGACACAATTTTGTGTGACTTTTCATTACAGATTGCGCCTGGTGCATATATTACTGTGATTTGTAGCGATATGGAATACAATTTTAACAAAATTTGCTAGTTCTTTTTTTTTGTGCATCCTGTAACTGGCTGCCAAAATAGAAAATGTATGTGCCTGTACCTGTTGCCATGTTACTGGTTTCAAATATCATGCACATGCCCACAATCGAAAATTTCACGAAAAATCAGAAATTATTCTGACCCCCTCCAACTAGTTTCAAACTAATTTTATGACAAACAAATTATTTATTACAAACATAATTTACGTTCTATGAACCCCAAAATTGCATTGCGCATGTCTCTGACGGTTTCTGATAGTTTCCAATCATTCTATGAACAAAGCTATTGGAAACTCTAATGCAAAATAATTTATGATATAGTTGTTGAAAAAATATATGTAAAAATGTTGATATATTGAACTTTTGTGCTACCCCTTTGTTACGAAATTGCCCCACGTTGGGCGCCAATTGTTACGCTCAGGCCCCACGTGTTGGGCGCAAATTGTTACGAAATTGCCCCACGTGTTGGGCGCCAATTGATACGGTCTGGCGTGCGTGGGGTGCGGACGCAGTGTGTGCTACACCTGATGTAACTTGGTAAAAAAAGAGCGGTACACACGAGTATGACGCTTGGAGTCGCTGTAATGATTAATAAAACAAAGAAAGATCCAAAACGTAACGATAACTTTATTGTAATAATAAAAAAAAAAGAAAAAAAGAAAAAAACTGGCCACGTGGTTGCTGATTTCTGAGGTTAAGATTAATGTAAAAGAAAACAACACGTGGTTGCTGTATTCTGATATTAAAATTAAGGCAAAACGAAGGAATAGCACGTGGTAGTCAAATTCCTGAGATTAATTTAAAAGTGACGCAATTAATCCGTTTCTATAAGTGAATAGTAAATGACTGCTAGTGCGAGAGCAAAGTTACTGGCAATTACAAGTTAAAAGTATAAAGAGCAACAGTAATGAAATAAAATAAAAGAGAGCGATTGATACGTTTTAAATAGTAGTACTTAGCTGTAGCGTGAAGCTGAGTTCGACGCTTGTGTATGCTGCTGTCCCGTGGTTTTCGGTGTTTCGAGTTAAAAAGGATCGTTGCGACGGCGGAATTAACTGAAGAGAACAGAGTTTACTGAGCTCTAGCTTGAAACAATGGGGCTTCGGAAGCTGTGGGGAGCACGTGGCATCTGTGTTTTCGAGTCAAGACGAGTACGTCACACGGCAAATCAACTGAACGCGAACCGAAGAACAGAGAGTTGGGACAGAGAGGCAGTGTAGCGTGCAGAGACCTTTTAAAGGCTCGGTAAGTAGGTACAAAAAAAAGGATGAACCAATAGCAGCGTCCAGTGAGGCACAAAGGATCATAAAAGACGACGCGTCTAAGAAGTTGGCGCGTAAATGAATGAATTTAAAATAAGCAAGTTTAAATTCCGTGGCGCGTAAGTAAATACTCCCGCGCGAAAAGGAACCGCTAAGTGACGTAACGGTTTTTCTAAAGTCGTAATTGCAATTGCCAGATTAAAAGTAAAGAGAATGAATTTAAATTTGCCTTCAAAATAACGTTTATATCGCTGATTAAAAAAAGCGAAATGAATTATTGAAATCAAAGTCATTTTCGATTCAATGCAAAGTGTAACACCTTATAGTTAGCGCGTTATGCGCATAGCCAAAATGGAGAATATCCAATTGTAAAAAAATTATTTCAACTCACATTCAACAGAAAAAAATGTGTACTACATATCTAGATGTGATCTGCATTTTTACAAAGTTTCATAATTCCTTAAACTTTCGGATTCGCGATACGTTTCTTAGACCAATGAGAGTTAAAACCCTACCTCCGGCCTCTCTTAAAATGAAAAGTGGCTAGGTATGTTTGATATAGTGGTTACATATTTTGTCACTACTCTAACTATATGTTTATTAATCTCTTATATATAAAATAAAAACTTTGTTCCTATGTTTATACGTTTATTTGGTGGGGTGTGAGGGAGGCAGCCCACTTAGCAGTTTATGAGAGCTTGCCGATCTCCACCTAGGCCACTGATGGTATCAAACATCCTCTACTAGTGAGAACTAATTCTTGTTATAACCTTGTAATCTTCTCGTTCCTATATAATATGTGTGAATTTTATCGCATTCACATCATATTGTTCCCATTTATCTCCGTCTGAAAATCTAATTAACTGATGCTACATTGTGACGTAATAAGATATTACGTCGCGTCAGTAGTAAAGCTCCCTCGTTTCGCCATTCTTTTTACAACAAAAGCGCATCGAGGAATCACGGAAGGCCAAATGGTACTACCACGATTGGGCGACAGTTGGTTTTTACGGCTGTCAGTCCGAACGGTGTGCTCCAGGCTGAATGAGATAAACCGGTACGTTAAATTACACATCATAAAAATGGCGTTGGTCCTCTTCCTATCTTCTCTGCCATTAAGGACGTTTTCCCACGGAAATTAATTCCATAAAAGTAACGATTCGGATTTAGATGCATATAAACGAAAGAAATCACAGAACTTGGGATGTGAAAAGCGGATGGATTGCTTGCTGCTAAGAATTAACGTTCACGAACGGGGCATAAAACGGAAATAACAAGCATCTGACAATGTTAGCGGATTAATAAGTTTTGAGGAGCTAATAACTACTTTACAACTTTGTTCCTACTACGGATTTGAACGCCGCGCCGCGCACAATGTAAACAAGCAATGGAGAAATTGAATAAAAGTCATTATTCATTAATTATTTTTAAATAAACATTTTTATTAATTGAATATAACCTAAGACAACTTAACAATAGGGTGTGCAACAATAATTTCTTTATACAGCGTTTATTTAGATCGTATTTACTCAACAGAGTGAATTACGTTTATTTTAATGGATACAGGTCTCATCCTTTTCTCTCTACGTCGGGTGTTCCCCAAGGGTCGAATTTAGGTCCGCTATTATTTAATATCTTTATCGATGACCTTATTAAATCTATCTCCTGTCCCGTGTTAGCCTACGCGGATGATATTAAAATATATAGTACTAAAGGCTCCTCATCTGATATTGCTTTGCTTCAGGACAACCTCAACAAAATATATCACTGGAGTTTACGTAATAATCTGCGTTTAAATACAGACAAGTGTTTTGTTGTGTCATTTACTAGAAAGATCGTCAAAGTGGAATCAGATTACACAATTAATAACATTGGTATTACTCGACAGTCATCAATCAAAGATCTGGGCGTAACATTTGATGAAAAGCTTATGTTTCCAATCACATTGCAAATATTTCAAGTGCAGCTTATAGGTCTCTTGGCTTCATTATCCGGACGTGCAGGGATTTTCGTAATACCGAGGCAATTAAGGCTCTTTATTTTGCGCATGTTGTTTCCAAGCTTGAATATGCAGTTAATGCTTGGTATCTACTCTATGGTGTACAAGTCGATCTTCTAGAACGAATACAGCGAAAATTTTTGAAGTACCTTTCTTATAAAAGTGAAGGTCACTATCCCGCGCGTGGAATAGACTATACTGAATTATTGGAAAGGCACAACTTTATCTCGCTTAGAGATAGAAGGCAGAAAATTAGCATGGCACTTACACTGGACATCCTTACGAACAGAATCGACTCGCCTGACCTTCTCTCCAGATTGGAATTCCACGTGCCCCGTCTTCAAGCCAGATCGAGTGAATTTCTCTGCATACCAATGCCTCGAACTAATGTTCTGTGGAAAGCACCCCTGGTGCATGCAGCGCGGAACTTGAACTTTCTGGATATGGATTTGCCTTAACATTATATTTACTTTTTGTTCATGTACTTACAATTATTACCCTTATTGGATTGTAATCTGTTGGGTATTTAATAAATATTACTATTACTACTATTACTACTGAGTCGCTGGTGAATTCATCAGAATGATCTATATCTAATTTTATGTTGATGTCTACTTGATTAGAGTTCTTCTGCCTTTTTATATTTTTCCTCTATAGCGTAATCTGGGTCTGATGTTAGAAGAAGCATTGTCATAACATCTTTATTTGCGTTCATATTTTCGGGAGTTTTGGATTCACTAGGCAAGCAGCAAAATAGAAAATGCTACAACACTTGGAGGAATAAATAAAAGTGATATTACATGCATATGGTAGCGGGACGAGAATCAATTGTTTCAATATCTAAAAATAACGAAATCTCTTGGACAATATTGATAAACTTGAACTTAAAGGAAACAGAGCACGATTTTGGGAAGTGCGAACAATTTTAACAAAAGATGCAAAAGAAAATCTATATTTCTGTGGATATCTGCCATAGCTGCCGTAGGATCTAATATGTAAAAGTATTGCTCGTCAGTATTCATCATCTAACCAGTGAATTAAAGCATAAACATAGCTTTATAAATGACTGACCCACGAAATATTGAATCATAGTTTTCTAAAACGAAATTCAGAAGGTCCTACCTGTAAAGCAAAAACTGTAAGTTGCCTATTTGTTTTAAATTGTCTGTAACACGATTCTTTTAAGAAAAGGCCAAAATTATAAAAAAGAAACTTGCTTTTGATTCTTTTCTATAAAAGGGTATACTTTTGGTCATACTGATGTTCAACATTTCATCATTTTCCAAAGTCTATTTAATTTTATGCAATATTTGTTCTGATTCTCCTCGTGAAGTCTTTAGCTATTAAAATAAGACACTATCTTTAGCGTAATCAATATGAATATAACGCACCTCTGCTAATAAATTTTTGAGCAGATTTAAAGCTATTTTTTAGAAAACAAAATCTAAACTTTTTACATACTTTGAACGTCCGGTAACTGGCTGTTTGAATTTTGTCTTTGGTGTCTCGAACAGAAGCGATAAGATCAAAAGATTTCGATTCATTTATGTATTGTGTTTTGTAATTTAAATCTGTTTTCCTTTTACTAGACACGTAGTAGTATGCTGATTTTGTATTAAATTGCTTCCTTTCGTAGTGTTACGGTCCTACTGATTTGTAGACCGATGCGCCGATAACAGAACACAAAAAGGCTAGGTAGGTTTTAAAATTGTTTATTTCACAAATAAACTTAGGGTACATTATGATATACAAAGTATATACATATGTACGTAACATTCCTTCGCAACTTATACAATAATATGTATTTCAGTATTCCGTTTGTCGTATATAAATATACGTTATAATAGTATTTCCTATACTACCAATATCTCTCAGTGGGGTATAATATTATATGTTTACATTTATATAAAATAAATATACAAACAAACAATCAGAAATTAAAGGAAATGAGTGAAACAACATATTTAGGATTACAATTACAAAATACCATGAAATGGGATACACGTATACAGAAACTAATTGAACAAAATGCAAAAACAATTGCGGCTTTAAATAAAATTAAACATATAATACCGACTTCCGTTAAAAAACCACTATACCACGCCCTGTTCGCTGCAAAAATTAGCTACCTAATAAACATTTGGGGAAACACAACAACAAAAAATCTATCAAAAATACAAAGACAACAAAATAAAGTTCTAAAAATAATGTACAATTTACACTATAGAACTCCAACAATGCATATTTATGACAAAACAAAAGAACTAAACTTAAATAACATATTATTTCTACACAAAATTAAAAATAAGGAAATTAAAACAAACATCAGATTACAAACGAATAGAGAAATACATGATTACAAAATTCGCAGAGTATCGCACTTGAGAACTGAAAAATATAAACACCACAACTACAGTCAAACACTAACTACAACAACATTAAAAATGTACAACAAAATATCACATAAAACACATAAAAGAAATACCGTACCCCAAATTTAAAAGTGAAATACAACAGATTTTGAGGAAGAAAAATTAATAGTAAAACCTAAACGACGACCATATTAGAAGAAACAAACTGCTTGGAGGCCCTCAACACCGTTAACCCGAGATAGTGGCTCCCGAGGCGAGGATGAGGGATGGCGAGCAGCAACGCCACTAATATACATGTACTACATTATGTAGCTATGTATCTATTATATTGTTGCCTGTTTATTGTAAATAAATAAATAAATAAATAAATATGCGTATAAATTCATATACCACCGTACACCCGTTGGTTGCTGGGCCTAGTAAGCCGACGTTGGCTAGGTGTGACCGTTGATTACCACGCAATAAGCGCACAACGGCCACCCACCACTATCCCAGCTCGGAGAATCTAGCCCTCTTCTATAGGGAGCCTATCAGAGTGTATTGTTAGTGCGCTCTCCACGAGTGTCCGCTGGTATGACTACTGTGTATCGCGTGCACTGCTCACGTCCATCGCCCAAGCTCCGTAGAAGTTCCTGGCACATGTCGGTGCGTATACCTACGCGCGACTATTGTGCTTGGTGTAAGGTAGCGCGCGCGATTCGGTTTCCACACTCACGTTACGGTGCACATAAAATAATTAAAATAAAGATATTCTTTAATCTGGTCTTAACACTTGGATAAGGATAATCTAACCCAGTATCTGTGCTGAGGTATTTTCCTTCTCCTAAAATAACAATATGCAATAGCAGTAATACTTTCATTATTATTATTAAATTACTAGTACCGTAAAACGGGGTGATTTGAGAGAGTGGGGTGACATAAAAATATCTGTGAACAAAACTTTAATACGCAAGTGACAGCTTTTGATAATCCATAAAAGTTTGTGACGGGATCATTTCGAAAGTATAGGGAACTAAACGTAATGTTACATGCAAACTGCATAGAATAAATGAAAGTTTTGACTATGTGCAGCTTCACCACTACGTGAGGAAATTCACTATTTTATATGGTACAGATTGATTCCGTGCGAGTTATTCATATCGAACACTTTATGTTAACGTGTGGATGTTGCAAGAATGAAAATGCTGCAGCATATATTTTTTCGTGCTACATTATAAGCCAACGACCAAATAACTTCAAATTCTTTTTATATTAACTTAGTAAACAGTGTCGCATCACTTTGTTTTTGTCATTGTAGAGGTGACTTGAAACGAAAATGTGAAGGCCTGTGGGCTCTCGCAACTGCCGGAACTATCCGTGGACGCTTACATAAGCTTTAAGCAGCACATTTTCAAGCTATATTCCTGAGAATTCTAAGTTTGTTTGTTCATTCTTGTTATGTTTATGTGTCTACCACTGTAATGACTATAAACATTTATTTTTAATTTACCTTTCTTTTCTTGTTTGCAAGCGTCGGCAATTTTTTTTTGTCTTTTTCTTTTTTGCCCTGTGAATATATGGAATTCAAATAAATCTTTAATATCAAACGTTTTTCAAGTCACCTCTTAGTGGGCTGTCTTAAAAAATGAACTTTGCGTTTTTTTTTTTTTTCGAAAACAACAAAAGATGGAGAGCTGATTGTATTGCATAATACTTTTGTAGGTCTAAAGAGTTGCCAGAAATTTTGCTTCACTTCTATTACATACGGCATCCTGCAAAAATACAAAAGTTTTATCAAGTCACCCCCTTTTACGGTACACAAGCATTTATACGCTACAAGAATAAGAGAGTTATCTTCTGTATGCACACTTATTTGTTGTTGAATATAAATAGTTCTCAAAACACAAAGACTATTGCGTTTAGTAGGAAACCGCCATTATACTACAATGCTGTAGTATACAAATGTTTATAAAATGCATTCATATCCGCAAGTACATACTCTTCACTAGAAGAAGAAAACATTTCTGTTATAACTCGCTTTACAAACCTTGCTCTTATTTAGAGCTCGAGAGCATTAACCAAGCATTGAATTTAAGCATTAATCTTATAGGGTTATTTTAAATTTTCAATGAAATAACGAGACGTCCAAATACTTCAACGAAACATTTTATACTTGGCCGCATTAGTGCTATCTGGCGGAGCCCGAAATCCTTTTTGTTTTTCTTCTGGAGAACTTCAGTTTCAGCCGTCGGGAGAGCATTTGGACCGGAAGAATGATAATTCCCCGGATTCCGGCGATATTTTCCGAGTATCCCCGTTAGTCCATCTATCTCCGACAATGGAAAAGTGTAGCACATGCGTGTTTGGGATTGTCGGGATTTGGAGCGGGTTCAATATTCGACATCCAGTGATACTATTGCCGGCAATAACGAAGATCGGAGATTACTGTGTTTTTTTCGTTTTACAGCTTTCGGAAGTGTAAGCATTTCTGGAAGGGTAAAAACAATGATGGAGGTGTGAATAAAGCTCCATCATTTAGGTGAGGTCATCTTGAAAAATTACAATGAAAGTAAGAGCTAATAAGCATTTTAACGCCTAGATTTTTTTTCTCGCAGTAATTTTATATATTCGCAATTTGCAATCTTTTAGCCTTGAATAGTCATCTTTACAAGGTATTTCGACTAAAAACAAATTCTTACATATATCTATCTCAAAGCAAAAGTATTATTTTAGAGGAATGTGAGAACATTGGTGACAATAAGAAAAAATCTACACATATCGCCTAATATGAGGAACAGCGTTTTATATGCTTTAATCTCAAGGAAACCTGTAGCCTGTATAGCTGGTCACTTAACGAAAGCATTTCATCGTGTTGACCATAAAATTTTACTTGATGCACTTTTTCGGAAGGTATATATTAAAGGAAAGCTTAGGTCGCAGATAATCGAGTCTTTATATCAACGCACGAAATACACCCAAGTTAAATATTCCTTTCTGTTCACGCGGTTCACAAATCATCTGTCTTCGGTTGTGTCTGGTAGGGTGCTAGAGGAGCTTGGCAACTGGTGTTTAGATAACGAGCTTACTTTAAATTTCTTTAAAACTAAAGCGTTGATATTCTCCCAATGATTCGAGCACTCAAACAAGAATGCAATTCACAAATCGCACTGTTACGGTTTTTTCGCTTCGCCTACCTTGAATTTGTTCTCCGCTAGTCTTTTCGACAAGCTTTTGCAACCTTATTTTCTTCTCTTTCCGTCCTCTACCTTCAGAGATCGTAGATACGTCTTGTTTTTCCTCAACGTTAACATTATCGTTTCATTTTTGTTCTTTCAAATTGTGTTTTCTTCCCATGTTAGTGCGGCACAGCTATCTTTGTATCTTTTAGTCTCATTTACTACTATACAGATATTTTCTTATACTCAAAGCGGTCTTAGATTTTCGTTTAATTTCTTTCATTGTAGTAAATTCCCTTCTATTCCTATGTTTTGACAGTTGACGTTTTCTTTTCAAGGCTAGGTCTGTTTGTTCTACACTTACCGGTTTTAGCGATTCCCACGCATCGATTTTTTGATTGATCGTATTCCATTCAGATCTGCCCTATTCTGTGGTTACATCTTTTCGTCGTTAGATGGCACCTCTTTGTCCGTTTTCTTATTTTATTTTTCTGTTTTCTGATTGGTTGTGTGACGTATTCTCCCTTCTGGCTTCCTGTTCCTGTTTGATCTTGGTGGATTTTAGACGTGTTCTCACGGGTACATCTTCCTATCTTTGGAAATTTTGGATATTTTCACACATCTGTGGATTTTATTGGAAGTTTACTGGAAATAATCATTGGCCGTATCTTCGCTTGAGTTTAGTGTGGAATTTTTGTGATTACCACGGCAGATGACTTCGATAATTCAAGATATAATTTGAGAACCCACGCGTCTGCAACGCCGCCATATCTGTTTCTTTCTTCTCTTCGTTGTAAAAGCCCGTTACTTAACGAGGTCTTTACATTCTCATCATTTTTGGAACCCTGGAATTCTATCTTCGTTTTATGTGAGAATTTGAACACTCACGTGCGGCTGAGGACTTCTGCGACTTGTTGAGTCCTTCGGAGAACCTACCGCTTTTGGAAATTCAGTGGACCGTCTGCTTCGGATATTCCCGAGTCAGCCCAGAGACTACGATCTGTTCGGATAGGAGAAGATCTCCATGCCCCGTAACAGCTGATTGGGAACAAAAGCTAAGTTGCACGTTTCCTTTTTATTTGTAAATTTTGTCCGCGTTTAGAACTTTCATTAGTAAATAACCACCCCGATCACTTAGTTCTTCTTTTTTTAATGTTTTATTCAACAAATCTGGAAATTATTTATGTTATATCAAGGATCGGAGGGTGTCATTAGTTCAGTACCATAGATTAAAGTGTAGTATTATATATCTTTTCATTTATTGTTAACGAATTCAGTATATTTATTTAAAACATCAACCGATTAAATATCGGCCTGCAATATACATGGTGAATAATTCACCGCTAGTAAAATCAATTCAAATATTTAGCTTTACTTTAGTAGTTTATTTATTTTGTAACTGTAAAGTTTTCTTGAATTTCAATTAACTCTTAGCGTAAGAATTTTCCTTATATAACGTGTGTGAACTGATTGCGTTGGCCAAAGCGTTCGGTGTTCGAGTCCTATCGTAGGATTATCCGTTATTTTTTATCAATATTTCATTATTATTTTTAATAGTCGTTAATAACGTTTACTGAGACAGAGTATCATACTCATTATTTGAATTTTATGTCAATAATACCAACATTTTCGCCGTTATTTTATGTTGAAATTTATCTGAATTCTATGTCAATAACACCAACATTTTCCCCGATATTTTATGTTAAAATTTATTAATAAAAGTTTATCTGCTCTATCAGTAAATCTATCCGTTTATTTTTTTGTGTATGTGTTTTGCAAACTGCTTTACCCCTCGATATTCATTTAACACCTTGGATTCCTGCTTATCTTGGGGGCATGACAGGGTAAGTAATCCTAAGCAGGCGGCGCCGAAATTTGTATCCATCTTGGGTTTGTGTTTCTATCAACCCACTCCCTCGCCGACGAGCCGGCTGGCACCCTGCATGATTGCCGAATATCAACCCACTTATTCGAAGGTTTGTAAAGCGGAAGTGCATCACCTTGTTTGTTTTTATTTTGATTTCTTGCCCCGCGGTTTTCGCGGTGTTCTGCCGTCACTTTCGGTGCCGGAAATTTAGGTAACAGCACTTAAAATTACAATTTACAAGATCGCTGAAAACCAACTGGATTAATTTCATTAACAATCAGTAAAACCATTCGAACGCTGCACCCGTACATTTATTACCGATTGTTTTCTGTTGTATGTTTGAATTGTGCGCTTATTTTTGAATGTGCAATTGGTTTTACAACGTTGCCAATTTAGTAGCCCGTCGGAATTCCTTGGTAATGCCTAGCTCTACCACTCGGGGCAGCACCTCACCATTATATTTAATTTTATTTTGCTCGCTCGATAGCGCACACAGAAAAATGCATTCTGAGTTCAAAAGAAAATATTGTTTTAACACAATTTTCTTATAGAGAAAATTAAATAATTTTGCTGTAAATAAATCTTCTACCACTAAGAAAATTGAAAGTTTTAATTCAAGAAAACTTTTGTTTCGATGAATTTTTTTAACTAGATAATATATTTGCTTGGTGCAAGTAAATGGAGAATGCAGCTTACATGCGCAGCAATACGTGGCATTTATTTAATATAATAAATAAATGTCAGAATCGGTTAGAGTGCAGCAGCAAAACGCTGTATCTGCGTTGTCGGTCGATTGTGTGATCGTTTTTTACCTCACAGAATAGTTCATTGTGTGAATTCCTTTTAGAGAGGTTGTTTAATGAAATCTTATTAGTTTTACCTGTATCAATGTACTTATGTCTAATTACATGATAAAAATATAGGTAAACATATGTAGTGATAAATCTACCTAATAGTATTAATGATGAAGTAGGTAAGTAAGCTGCTTCTGGAATTGGATTTGTTGGCGGATCTCAAAAAGATATTTCAACGCAAGTGTATTTTCTTTATTGGATTACAATATTATCGGTATGCTGGTATGTATATGTATAATAGTAGTACCATCGAACGTCTCGCACAAGCCATAAAGACAGCCTGTGACAAAGTTTTCCCTAAGAAGAGACATCACAGAAGAGGACAACCAGTGTACTAGTGGTCTGAAGAAGTCGCCCTTGCAAGAAAGACATGCATACAAAGTAAAAGAGCTATGGTTAGAGCAAACAAGAGATGCGACGAATCTAATAAGAACAACTGTCATGATGCGTATGTACGAAATAGGGCATCTCTAAAGAAGGCAATATCGCAAGCGAAGAAAAAAGCTTGGGATGCGGTTACTGAAGACCTAGATTCAGACGTCTGGGGAAAGGGATATCAAATTGTGACGAAGAAGCTGAAGAAAATATCACCTACATCTCTGTCTGTGGAGAAACAAATAGAAGTGGCTAAGTCTCTTTTCTCAAGACACACTGAGATAAAATGGGCCAAGCTCATAGTGAATCAGGAGCAAATACCTCTCTTCACCTTAGAAGAGATACTAGCAGCCGCAAAGAAGATTAAGGGAAAGAAGGCCTCGGGAGCAGATGGATTTTCTCCTGAAATAATTAAGACGGTGGTTGAGGACCATCTAGAGAAATGTCTTACAACCATGAACAACGTGCTACGGAGTGGAATATTTCCCAACGAGTGGAAGACAGGGAGACTTGTACTTTTGGAGAAGGTGAAAAAAGTCAACCAAGGACACCCGGGTTATCGGCCCCTATCTATACTAAACGTACTAGGGAAACTCCTCGAACAACTTGTACTCACTAGACTAAAGGAAGAGCTAGAAAGAAGTGGGGGGCTTGCTCCGCAACAGCATGGACTCAGAGAGGCCAAGTCCACAATAAGGGCGCTAGGAAAAGTAAAAGAAATGGTGGAGAAGGCGACAGAGGGGCCCTTTAAGCAGAGGAAGCTGTGCGCGCTTATAACAGTAGATGTCCAGAATGCCTTCAACTCGGTACCATGGGGAGGAATATTGGCGGAACTGCGCAAAAGGAAAATGGCTCCTTATATTTATAATATTGTTGCCAGCTACCTGGAGGAGAGGCGACTGATTATCGGAGACTCTGAAGAGATGTTGATCACCTGTGGAGTCCCTCAAGGCTCAATACTGAGGCCCACTCTGTGGAACCTCTACTATGACGACATTTTAAAGATCTCTCTGCCGGGGGGAGTGAAACTAGTGGGATATGCAGACGATTTCGCTGTGGTTGTAGTGGCAAACAACATTGATACAATACAGAACTTGGCGAACCACATCTAAAGCGAATACTTCACTGGCTTGATTCCAAAAAACTCCAGATGGCTGCACATAAAACAGAAGCAGTTGTTTTAGTAGGCGGGCGAAGGGTAAAAAGCATAAAGGTGAAAGTGCAAAACATCGAAATAGAGAGCCAAGGAACTATAAAATACTTGGGTATGTATCTCGGAAGAAACTGGAAGATGAGGGAACACATCAACAGAAAGGCGGAGAAAGCAACAAGGACATTAGCTACTGCTAGCAGACTTATACCAAAAATAGGCGGACCACGTGAAAGAAGTAGGAAAATACTATTCTCTGTAGCACTGTCAATAATGTTATATGGTGCTCCAATATGGATAAGAGCCATGGATAAAAAAGTATACAGAAACACATATCTCAGAGCGCAAAGAAAGGCAGCGATTAGCATAACAGGCGCATATAGAACTGTGTCTACGAAAGCTCTGCTCGTGATAGCTAGAACGCCGCCAATACATCTATTAGCTAAAAAAGGGAGGATATACATACAAAAAGAGAAACCAGCAGCACCGCAAGGGATCGCCTACTAGACGTCTGGCAGGGGATTTGGGAGGAAGGGGATGTTAGCATCCTGGACAATGGAATTAACAAAAGATGTAAGAGCCTGGTTCTTGAGAAAGCATGGAGAAGTCAACTATTTCCTTACGCAAATTCTGTCGGAGCACGGTTGTTTCCGCGCTTATCTACATCGCTTTAAAATTAGCAACACGGACGCATGCTTCTACTGTGGACAGAGCGAGACTGTAGAACACACTTTTTTCGTATGCAAAAGATGGGATAATGAGAGGAAAACGGCTGTACGAAAAGTAGGAGAACTAACGAAGGAGAACCTTATTGAGAGGATGTTAGAAAATAAAGAGTGCTGGCAGGAAATAAATAAAATGACTAAAAGCATTTTAGTGACAAAAGAAAAGGAAGAAAGAAGTATGAAGTAGACTTTTGAGAAAGGAGTGCTCGAACAACTCAACCACCTCTCCTCGAAGTAATGCTCACGCAGTTCCGATGAGAGAAGATCGAGAAGGTTTCTAGAGGGGTTTTTTAGTTGGTGGAAATCCAACACTACCCAGTGAACCGGGCCACTGAGTGTCTTTAAAAGATGTTTCCCCTCCCTAAAAAAAAAAAAAAAGTACCATAGAACCAAAAAGATATTCAGGTACCACAACCTCTAATGCCGTGTATTTTTCATTGCATTCGAACTATGTTTTATTAATTCAAGGTATTAATAATAAGAAATTACTTTCTTTTACGGTAATCTGATTGATGCAGCCAAGTTCATAAGCTTGGGCGAAAATAATATAAAGGAACTAATTTCTCTATATGGGATAGTGAAAACATATCTTAGCAAGTATAATATTTACATGCAATCATGTAAGGTAAGTTAGAATATACCAATAAGGAAAACAGATAGCTCATAATGCTTATATGCATATTTTAGTGATCAGGCAGGGATATACATACACCTCTCAAGAAAAGATTCGTGGGCATCAGCATTAAAAGCAACCCAGCATTTTACTTTAAATCTTAGATTAGAAGACTTTGTAATGAGGGATTTCTAAGTAGTCATCCATTTAACGTATTATGGACTAGTTTGTTACGTTGGAAAGACTCCTGAATTTGGATATATTGTAAGTATTTTGGTAGTTGTGATCTTTAAAGGGACTCTATTCTAAATCATTGTAAGTACATACATGTTGTAATGGAGACTCTTACATTGCTGTGCAATAAACTATGTTGGTCCTTTTACTGAGACCTTTTTATTTTTATAAACATTAGTGTATAGAACAACTAAAGCTAGCGAAATATATTCTTAGACTTGGAACTCGATAATTTGCACATGCGCCAGGAAGTAAGCCTTACATGTGCATCTAGTACTACTTTTATGCATTTGAACAATAAAGGTGTGTTTGTAAGTTTGATTTGAACATTTACAGGGATAAAACTTAAGGTGACTGCATTCATTTCTGTTAAGGCAATTTTTTTCTTGCGGAAAAGTTTTTGTCTTGCGGATATTCAAAACGTAGATTTATTTGGTCCAAGACAAATTTATTTAAGGTAAACACGCATTTTTCTGTGTGTATGGGTGGGTTTATTAATATCGCATTTTAAATTTTGTTTTTACAGAAATGATTAGAAAACGATCGTCAATTTTCTAACATTACCCACTTTGGTTTTAATATGCAAAATGCTCTTTTTAAAAAAAATAGTAAATCGAAATTAATTCGACAAGACTCATGTTGCGATAAATTATAATTCATTTGCATGGTATACAGTAATAAAAGAAATGAGTTATTTGTCAATACTTAATCTTACACCAGAGAAAACTGAACAGGCAAACGGCCATACACTATAGTTTACTCTTAATGGGCCCTACTCTATTTGAGTTATACGTATCCAATATGAAAGCGACGTAAACGACAATCACCAAAACAGTTGTACTATCCCATCCCCATTTAATTATTTCCATCGTCATCATCGAGGTAACAGTGCAAAGGTAACCTTGCGGTTAATTGTGGCGACACAAAACGGAGCGTCATTTTCCCCCATGGGCATCGTAAAGGTGGGGAGATTATAGAGTCGCAGTTAATAGCCCGGACCAGGTATTGCTGTAACAATTATTAGAAATGCCAATTTGTACGGTCCAATTGTTTCCGGTATTGTCGTAACGCGGTCGGTCGCCCTTTTACCGACGCGTGGCGAGATATTGAGCCTACACAACATAACGCGTCTCTGACGTATCCGCCTGGGAACAACAACAGCAACGCATGAATAGAAATTAGACACCGAAATGCTACGCCGGGGAGAATAAACGACCCGCTGCAGGTGGCGTAGGGAGCTGTTGCGCGAACAATGAAATGAAATATTAACGGTGCAGTCGGGTGGAGGTGTGTAGTTTATTGTGCGAAAAGAGTTTATTCGCTTTATTATTAAAATGTCAAGCGTAGCGGAGTGTATAGCGCATGCATGTGAATATTGCAAATGGTCAAACCGGAACGGAGATGTTGATAATTGAAACAACAGTATATTCTACATTAACGAATGAATATATTGTGTATTTTATCTTCAGTCTATTATCAATTTTCTATTGCTATTTGTTGATGTACAGTGATGTAACATCAAGACTATTGAGATGATAGTCTTTAGGTATTAAATTATGTTTATTGTCTTCGATGAAATTAACAAATCCCGAGACTCGATGTTTATTTTTACCAAGAATTATTTTTACTATAGCTTTGTTCTGTGGTGTTACACCAATAATATTGCTGCACGTTTTATCTGTCTCTAATATGCAAAGAGGGGAACTTCTATAATGTTTTATTTTGGAGCCAATGTTGAAAGTGTAGGTAACACCAAGGAACAAATCTGATGTTTGGTAGATGTTGTAATAAGTTGTGTGTTGGACTTTGAATACCTGATATTATAGTTCTTACAGAAATATTATTTTTATAGATTTTTGGTAGTTCGTATATTCTTGGTGTTACATTATTGTTAATTTTTAGTTCTTTAGTAATAAATCCAAGGTTTTCCCATTTATATTAATAAATGTTTTTATAATACATGTTTTTTGTGCGTTTTCAGCCTACCTAACAAAAAAATCCCTGATTTCAAGAAAATTTATATTGACGTACTTGGCGTTGTTAAAAGTTTGAAAATGATAATTTCCCGTCGAAATTGAAGGTAATAAAGTGTGGTTTGATTATTTATTTACTTTATATTCAGTTATATTTTTATTAAAAATAAGATTGAAGAATTTTAGGTTAAATTGTATTGACAGTTACAGTTAAAAAATATAAGGAAAAGAATAATAAAATTTGTCAACTATTTATCTACAACAGATGCTCGAAATGTCGTCCATTAGTTTCCATGCAAATATTTACTCTTCGCTTTAAAGTTTCAAACATACTGCTGTGTACTGAATGTACCAACAAAAATGCCAAATGAAATTTAAAAATGAAACATTAAATTAGCTAGCTCAAATGATAACAATTTTTTTATAAGGTGCAACAGAACAATTAAGCTCAGGGTTACTATCATGAAAAGTAAAATGTGGGCGAAAGAAATCTGACTTTCCTTTATACTGCAAAAATTTAAAAGGTTAAATTAAAAATAAAAGAACAGTATTTTGAATGACATAAAAATTCAATAATTTTATTATTTAAAAAAAAAAAAGAAAAAAAAATTAATTACAAACTTTGCAGAAAAAAAACCTTGCACAAAAAGGTCCTGGTCTAAATCAAAACTGCATTTGACTTTAAATTACAAAAGGACAATTCAAAATCCTTTTACAAAGCAACAGAAAACAAAAAGTTCAGGAAGATAATAATTTTTTTTTTCAATTCAATCCACGTGGTCTCAATATTAAAACAACTAAATTAAACGTGGAAAATTCAAGTAATTTATATAAATGAAAAATAAAAGCAAGCACAATGCTTTTATTCACCCAACCCGAGGTGATTAATAAATAATTACAAATCAGAAAAATTAACAACGAACAAAAAATTAACTCTTTAAACTTAAAATATCTTCCTGCACGTAAAAATAATAACAGATCTTATATCTAAATTGTGTACACAAAAATACAATATCAATTATTATTAAATGAGTTCCGTGATGAACGAAATAAAATCAGAAACGTGAATTCAAAACTTGAAATCAATAATCACAAAATGCCAGCAATGAAATACAACTTTATATATCTACTTACACGTGTCTATCAGGGAACTGAGCTCACAAAGTTAAACATTCGTTTAAGTATAAAAATCTCCGATGCGTGCGATGCAACGCACAAAGATCTGTCCGCAAACGGATGAACTCGCAAAACAAAACAATATATATATATAATACCAGTGAACGCAAAATGTACACCTGACTGAAATTAATATAAACAACTGAACAATAAAATAAACAAATTAAACAATCCAAAACATTAACTAAATCTTATTTGAAAATAAAACAATTTGAAATTTCTCGCAACATTGACAAACGCTTAACGGAATGAACAAAAAAAAACTGAATTTACAAAAACCCGGGATGCCAGACCACAGCAATACGTTGCAGCTCTTCCACAGTTATGTTTTCAATTTCTTGTTGAATTGCTGCTTGTAACTCTTCCAAATCATTCAATCTATTTCTAAACACCTTGTTCTTCAGGTTACTAAATAAATAAAAATCCAAGGGGGTAAGATCCGGAGAGCGTGGAGGCCATACGTTTTGACTAATCAGTCTATCGTCAAAATATTCAGTTAGATATTGCAGATTATCTCTAACTGTATGTGCTGGCGCATTGTCGTGTTGAAAAAATCCATGTTGTAACTCATCGTCGTGTAGTTGTGGAATAAATTCGTTTAATATAGCACGATATCGTTCACCTGTAATTGTTTCATTGAAAAATATTAGTCCGATAATTCTTCGCCTAGACATTGCTACCCAAATTCCAATTTTTATCGGATGCAAGGTTGCCTCAATAAATTCATGAGGATTTTCAGTACCCCATGTTCTATAATTCTGGGAATTAACGTATCCTGACAAATGAAACCAAGCTTCATCACCAAAGAACGTCAAGTCCAGAATTATTATTGTTTAAATGTTCATTGAAACGATGGCAACATGTTACCCTTTGTTCAAAATCAGGTGGGAACAATTGTTGTACTGTGCCTACTTTATACGGATGCATATGCAGTTTTTTGTAAGTAATAACAAGTTCCAACAGAGAGTCCTATCAAATAAATATAAGTGACGCCAAAATTTACACAAATAGAAAAAATTAGAATACCTGTCTGATTGGCTAATTTTGGTAGCGATTTATGAGGACTATGTCTCTATCTATTTCGAATATCATCCAATGTCGGTTCTGTTAATATGGTGGGTCTACCAGTAGACTTCTCTTTGCAAATGCAATGTCTATCTTCAAATCTATGAATAATCTAATGTCTACGGGTTTTAAATGCTTCGTAGTCCATATCGAAATCAGGGTAAACTGATCGATGCAGCTTTGAAGGGAGTATTTCCAAATTCCATCAGCATCTTATGTACCACTTCTGAAATGTGCCTTTAAAATAAAGGCATCATGCTCTGGTTGAAACACAATCGTGATAACCTAAAATTTCATAAGCAATGATTATTGCCTTCATTATAATTAAGGTATCAAATAATTCACCAAGCGAAGATATGGTATTATTCTGTTAGTAGTTTTAACAAAAACTGATACAATAAAATAAATCTTAACAATAGAAATAATGATGAAGAAAATACGGCAAAAGAGTAAGTGTCACTTGTCAGGACGAAAAGTAGAGCACGTATGATACCGTCCATATCGAATCTAGGAATATTTATTTAGTTGCCAACGTAATATTTATGCAACCAAACTTGCACCTCATAAAAGTGGTCACGTGGGTTGAATCTATATCTGAAAACCCTTTAAATATCACTATTGGAAAAATATAATTTTTCTCTACCATGATCTACAATTACCATTTTAAAAGAAAATTTTAAGTCTGTTATTACAATTACAATCATTATTTTCATTAGGGAATTATTTTCTTAACTAGCCAGTACTAAATTATTATTTTGCATTTTTTTGCCTTGCGCTAAGCACGTTACTCCGATCATCCACTAACTCTCCTACCAGTTAAGAAAATATTGAGCTGGCTGGAGTTCCGCGGTTGCAAAAATTACTATAATCTACTAAACTTTAATAGTTCTTCACTCTTCTTCTTTGATAGTTCTGTTGTGCCAGTGTTCCTATTGGGCCCAACTCCTTTCCTGCTCTCGTGATTTTGGATTGTCATAGAATAGGTTCTGGATCTATATACGGCGAAATCTTCCGTAACGGACACCTCCTATAGGCGGACACCTCTCATGAACGGAGACGTTCATCTGGTCCCCCAGCTTTACATGAGAATAATCAGTTCTCTCTTGGACGGACATATTTCATGGCCCCGTTGGTGTCCGTTCAAGAGAGATTTCACTGTATATTAAATCGATGATCCTTTTTTTGCTAACTCGTCGGCGTTTCCTCTTCCTTTGATTCCCGATTAGCTGGGCACCCACAACAAAATAACTTTATTTCGGGCTGTCAGGCTAGTCAGTTCGCGAATGCATTCCCAAACCAGTATTGGTTGTACCTTTCAGTTCATTAATGCCCTCAGTATCGTCTGGCTGTCAGTTGCTATGCAGATCGGTTTGTTTTCAAAAACTCTCTTATTGATTTCCGCTGCACAATGCAACATTGCGTATGACAATGCCTGAAATTGTGATCGCTGTATTTCACCCCACTATGAATTCCAGCTTCAACTCCGTTCTCGGTTTTTGGTCCGCCTGTAAAACAAATCAATTCATGGAGCCTGTCCCTGTAGTTGGATTGATTCCAGTTTATCTGATCCTTGATTTTTACTAAGAGATTTCTATTAAATAAATACGTAGAAATCGTGTAGTCTGATCTCATTCTAAAAATTCAATATTAGTCAGTTAATTTCTAGTTTTATCTAACTCTTGTTGCGAAAAGAAGCAGGAAGGTGAAGTACCATTGCATTTTGTTAGAGTAAACTTGCCAATAAATTGTCTCTCGCTGGTTTCATTGCGCTTTACTCATAACACAACCTAAACATCTACTTCTGATTTTGCATTTTATTTGTTGCAATTTAGTCGCTCGTACATTGTAGAAGATAGTGAAGTATGAAGATTATTTTTTTTTTAATTCACAAAGCCCTCTAAATCCACAAATTCAGTTCGACTCCTCGTCTTACTTTCAAATAATTTATTTATTTATTTATTGCCCAACAGTAAAACAACAATAACAGGACAAAATTTACATATGTATATACTTATATACATGATATATCTAAGGTTCTCGCGGGTATAATATATAAATTCACCTTCTCGGTCACTCCGCGTGTTTTCCTCCGAGCGAGGATTCCTAGGACGTTTCGGTGGCATCTCAGCTACCTTTTTCTACTTCTTGTCACTATTGGCGTTCGAAGATTAGTTGACATGTTTATGCGTTGCTGTGTAAGTATCCCTGGTTGCCGGCTACTATGTGCTATTGGTTCAGGTGACTGTCCAATTAATTCTGGCATATGTTGTTCTTGTAGTGGATGACCGACGACCATTTGGTTTGTAACAGATGTACTGTTTTGTGCAGGACTGGTAGGTTTTCGAATATACTTTTTATATACATGAATATATACTTAACTAAATTAATTAATTTGTACGTACATACACTGAAGCTTGATTCACAATAATTAATAATCTCGATAACCATTAGCGTACATGAAAAATGTCTTTATAATGACTGTTAGCTAGCTTACAGACATTAAACAAAGGAGCTTTTAATAGTAAGTTAGTTCTAGGCGTCGGTAGAACAAAAGTTGATACAAATCTGGATGGCCGGGAGGGAACGTGTATATTAAGCTTAGAGAGAAGGTGACTGCTATCTATAGCTCCATGCAGAAGCTTCCAAGTGCGTTTGTCTTCGGTCGGTGAGCGATTTATAGTTATGGCGACTAAGGAAAGAATTGTAGTCAATGCCTCTTGCCGGGTACTGCTTATCAATTTTAATATTCCAATGTGTGTGTCAGGTTCTTGTTGTCGGGTTGTATAACCACGATAGCTTCCTTTTCGATTGTAACCTTCAATTATCGTTCGCAAATAACACTATTTTCTGTTTAATAATTGAAACAATCACTTGTTTAAACAGTTGTCACAAAAGGTTATCATAACTTTACAAGGAATTTAATTTGTTTTACTGTTCACTTACGCTATTTTACAAACTATTCACTTAATATTTCTGTGGTATGAAGCAGCTGGGGTTGACTAACTGCAATTATTCAAGTAGTAAGTATTTAGTTTTTAGTTAAATCTCATGTTGATCGTGTAATTTATTTGATTGTGGTGTCATAGTTTGGTTTGGATAGTGGTATATCTGCTTATTGTTTACGCTTATATCCTTTAAAATATATTATATTACTAGTTTGCTCGCCTGGATACATCATATATTGATTTTCCGCTAACCTGTATGGCCTGATGGTATGCAACAGGTTTGTACGAAATCGGTAGTATTGAGTTATTAAAGGTTTTGTGATATTAGTCCTTGGTTTTCTTAACTTTAAGGTTCTACACTTTTGGCATTACTGTGTGTGACACTCTGCAAAAAGAGATACAAAAGTGTTTGTTGCATCATTTTAGGTCAGAAACGATTTTTTTTTAAATAAATTTTAAAATCGAAATGTTAATTTGCAAAAAGATACCTGCACAACATGCCAGCTACAGGGACAAGTAATTAAAATTAAAACAACTAACGCTGCAGCGTTATTAACTGTATGAAAGATCTCCCAATAATGTAAACGGCCGAGCTGAATCATTTTCAAAAGACTTAATTTAGTTGCTGTTTAGTTGCAATAATAGCAGATATTCATTTCAAGATCCGTCAAAGAAATTCCATGGAAGTTGCCAGGAGGTACTAGGAGGAGAGGTAGGCCAAGGAGAAGATGGAAGGAGGCGGTAATGGAAGACATCAAAGAATATCCTTGCCCTATCCCCCAGAACTGGAGGGAGAAGGCAAAAGACAGGAATAGATGGAAGAAAATTACATGGCTATAGGCCTTGATGGCCTGGAAATGCCTTCTTATATAATAGCAGATATTAAAGTGTTTTTTATTCTACTAAAAATACTAGATCAAGTATCATTCTCTCCGCAAAGGTAGATAAAATACTTGAATTTTCGTATAAACACATTATAAAAAAAACATAACACTCAACACGATTCACGATTTGCGCATTTGTTAATATACCATTCTATATAATTTTAATTGAAAACTGAACATGAAGGTATTCACAAATATAGGTTGATGTTACTACAGTTAGTTGTCATAATCCATTCAAGTGTAAAAATTTCCTCTCGATAGGAGTTTTGGAACATTTTCCGGACTTTCTAAATTTATAATCTAGGATCTTTCAAATAAGATGTTCCAGTAATGTTTATTAGTGGATTACTCCTGGTGTTTTACTTTTGTTCGCCTTTTAATCTGAGTACGTATCTAAGACACTGTACACAATCAATAACATAGCGATAAATTTTCGCCCCGAGAAATGTTACTCTGCATCAGAAGTATCTGATTAAAGTTTACCGTGAAGTACGCAATCGGAAGTTTTATGAAGATTGAACGGAGATAAGGTCGTAAGCCGTGAAAAACTTTAAAATGCGCCGTCACACCATATTAAACGTTAAATATTAGGTCGAAAATCGCGATAAAGCTACAAACGCTTCTTATATTTATTAACCACTTAAGTTTAAAGCTTTCTCCTCGCTTTCTTGTTCATTACCTTTTGTGATCTTCAGTTAATATTCCTCACTTGCGCCTGGAAAGAGTGGTTTGTGGTAATAGCGCGAGAAAAGATAATTTTTCTTAAAGAGGTGGAGATCTCCAATATAACGGAGAGGATATGAACAGTTCATGGTTTCCTTTTAATTTAACCCTAAGCACCAGAACAAATTTGATAAAGCAATACACTCCAATAAATGTCAAGCGCATAGTGTCAGCGTTTGCTTTGTAGCTATTACAATAAGCTATAGTAACTCTATAGCAACTCAATTGGAAATACTACTACTCATATATATATATATATATACATATTGCTATGTTATTTCATGTGTATCATGCTAGACAAAACCCACAGAATCATAATATCGACTATAAAATTATTTATGTAAATGTATTTTAATCTATTTATTTATTTTTGTATCTATTTCAACTAATGCTTGTAACCATGGATTTTAGGGCATGTGTATGTCTTTCGATGAATGTTCGACGAGGAATTTTAATGCAGTCGTATCGTTGGAAACGATACCTCTGATATGTTGCCGGGGTCCTTTTGTCTTGGAGATATTGAGTTTGTTGAAAACAAATGTGTGAGGACTTCTTTTTCGGTTTTTCCTGTGGTGTGGTTGCTTTTCGTATATTTATCTAAAATTTTGTAATATCTATCACAATTTAAGTCCATAAAGTTTTCAAATTTACTTAGAAGAATTAGAATTACGTGTATACACTGCAAAAAATTACAGTAATTTTACTGTGTAAATCGGGAATATTACATGTAATAACGTTGTGAATTTACTACGATAAACCATGTAAAATTTGTTTTACTTATTGTTGGATAAAGCGCGATTAATTGGACTTTTTTTACCCTCTACCCGTCTCTTTAGGTGTGATCCGTTCTTCATAAACCTTCCAATAAAACCAACAGTCAAGCTTTTTTAACAAACCACTTTCAACAGTACATTCATCAAATTGAAAAACAACGTTAAAAAACGAATATATATATAATATAATATTACAAAGTTCATCACACTGCAAAACTGACAGGAATTCTTACTTGACATAAACAATCTATGATTACCTACACTAAACGTCAATATTTTCTTAAATAATGAAAATAACTGGGTAATGGGTTAATTTTAAGCAGAAGTTAACAAAGGCTCTACAAAAAAGCGATATGACCTTGCATCACGTCGCCAATTCGATGTCACGTTTTGTATCCGTACTGTCACTATCAATTTGCAACTTTAATTACATGGTGTCTGAAATGCAGTAACAACAGCCACATTTTATACGGTAATTACGTTTACGTGCATGGGACAGTCCAGTTGTCACTCCGCTGCAATATTTACTAGAATTTTGTTTCGTGTTTAATTGACCACCGCGACTCCGGTAATTCTATCTAACTAACCGTAAATTTACCTTACCTTAAAGTGGTAATTACAAATAATTTTGTAGTACAAATCTGAGCTCTGTACAGGAAGGTTATTTAAGTTATATTTTTTACTTTGTTGTAATTGGGAGCTTAATTGCCTTTATATTGCTGTTGTATTTTCTACTGTTTTGAGGTTCGTTGGATTTAGTAACAAGACGAGACGAAGTGATCGATGTAATTAGATAAGTTCGCTTCCTTTGTATGTACAGTGACGAATATAAATGTTGCAGTATGGGTCCCGTTATAGGTTTAGCATGTTAGTAGCCCCAAATTTTGTTTTGGGGTTATTTTGCATGCTCACTAGTATGAAAACAAATTTAAAAAGGAAGCCACGAATCGGCAAAAGTGACAATAGATGACATGATATTCAAAAAAGTTATTTGAAAGAGTTGATCAGAATTCAATAGTGCGACATGTGCAATTTTTCTTAAATATTTTTTTAATTAAAAGATATGTATTTCTATTTTTCAATAAAAATAGTTTAATATCTGTGAAACTCGATAAAAATAAATAACCAACGCTTAACTATGATGAACAATATTAACTAATTGTAAGTAAGGGCATTTGAATAAACAATATAAATAAGTAAAAATTTAAAGTTTGAGAACAGGTATACCGGGTGCCCCATAGAACTGTCTCATTAGAATTTTTCGAATTTTCAGTTGATTTTGAAACATGCAGAATAGTCATAGCCGATTAGGACCTATTTTTTCACATTTATAGCCCATCCGGTATACAGAGTGTTCTGAATAAAAGAAAATCAATTTTACTTGCTTAAAGCTAGCAACTTTGGCATATTTCTGGCGGTTTTATGAAATAGATATGTTAATATTTTGAAAACAACCTGGACTAAGTATACCGAACCTTAATACCGATCCATGCAGAATTTTGCGCTACATTTATTCTTGCAATGAAAAATACCACCTTACATTTAAAAAAAAAGTTTTCATTTTGTTATCCATATTGGACATGAGTTTCTAAACAACCTGTATAGGATTTTATGTTTACTGGCACCTTAATTAACACCCATGACCATGTAATTGCATCCACATCAGTACGGTATGTGAATGTCTAGTACCTTATGCAATATATAATTTGAAAAATCGCGAATGTAAAAATTTTGATAAAATAAGAAAGTTGATATCAGCTATAGCCCATCCGGTATACAGGGTTATAGCTGAAAATATTTTCGTTAAATATATCATAGTCTGGCAAAACTAAGACATACTTTTTCTGTCTGGTAATGACATATTGTTCACAATATGCGAAGGGTCAGTTTCGTTTGCAAAGTCGGTAAATAGTGTTCAGAGTTTAAATTATTTCTAAAATATTACTATTAATTTAAAAACATCGAGGCACACATTAACTTTATTTTTAAATTTTAAATAACAAAATCTCAGGTTTCCGGCAGCCCATTGTCTACAATTTTTCGAACTGACGACCCCATTTGAGGAAAATGAACTTCTTTAAAAAAGAGAACCGTTTCTGAAAGTTTACCACTATCATCTCTCGATCCTTGATATAAGGCACCAGAATTAAACCGGGAGTACGTGTGTGTCAAGAGAGCCCCGCTATTGCCAGAAGTGTTATTCTGTACATAATTTCCAAATGTTTACATTGTAGATTAATAAATATTTAAGTAGTAGTGCAACTCGAGGCTGATCTGGAGCTGTAAAATCACCCTAAACAAAGTGGGGACGGCAAATAACCTATCCTTAATCTGGATACCTGGGCACTCACTCATTTATGACAATGAGGAAGCAGACAGTCTTGCAAAAAGGGTGTCGCGGAGCATTTTCAGGTACCAGAACCATTGGCATAGAGTTTTGTTTCTCTTGTTTCTTTTTGTTAACGTATAGTTATGTGTCTAGTGACTGTTGGACAAATAAAGTTTATTATTATTATTATAGCAGCTACGGTAGCTAAACAGCAAATCAATGTATGGGCGCATCAGGAAGAGATCCAACATTGAAACCATTGTCCTGCTATGGTACATGCGAAAAAGTGTATTTCGCTTAATCATATTATACATGTGGACCCCAGGTTCCCCACCCTAGATGAGAAGTTCCGACCTTCGACTATACATGTCACGTGAGTGAACTGTGCCGGTGTTTCTATCGCTCGTCAATTTTGCCTATATTGTGTAGGAAAAACACAAATTTTAAACCGCATAACTGTACCAGTGTGTGTGTTTTAGTGTGTGGAATTGATTGATATAAGTAATTTAATGATTATTTATGGATAAGTGTGTCAAAATGAATAATAAACAGAAAATAAAATCTCTGCGGGTGATAGAACTCAAACACGAGCTGCAAAAACGCAGTCTGAGCGTTCACGGGAAAAAAGCAGTGTTAGTCAAGAAACTACAAAAAGCATTAGATTCCAGCGAGGTAGAAATAGCAGACGAAGATCGCCGGTTTTAACTGAAACATGTAATAAATCAAATGTTAGTATAAAAACTAGTACCTTAAGACATAGTTTTAAGAATAAAAGTTACAAAATAAAAATACGTAAATGAATGAGCATAATAATTGACTTAAAGAAAGAAATAAAAAGTAATCTGACACAACTAAATGCAGTAAAAATACCGAACAAAGATAAGGAAACAAAAATAATTGAGGCAACGCATAAAAATCCGCTAAGTAATAATAAAATATATAATAATATTCTTAAAGGTAATAGCGCGGACGTTCGCCGACAAACCGATCATATTTTGTCGAATGGAAAAGTAACGGACCTTGATAAACTCCGTCGAGTTTTGACCATTGCGGATAGTCATGGAAGACAGCTGAGCCACTTAATAAAGGATCAATTATCCAATTATGATGTGCAGTGCATCTTTAAACCGAACTCTTCGTTGGAGAATGTTGTATGTGACGTATTTAATTTAACTGCGCTTTATAACTAGTGTGACTACGACGTTCTGTGTGCAGGTATAAATAATGCTCTTAAAGGCCACAAGCTACAAACTGACTTAATTTTGCAAACACTGGATGGCCTCAAACATACAAATATACTCCTCATAACGGTCCCTTTCGTCGACAGTCGTCCGGTTCAAAATAATTCCATTGCGGACATTAACCACAATTTTTATTGTGCGGCAATTTTGTGTGATCACGTTACATTTATCGATAGCAACAAGCTACCAAGTGTTCGCGACTGATATAAATCGGGTCTTCACCTAACAAATACCGGAAAGCGTAAACATGTCAGATCAATTTGCAAATGCATAAACCACAACAGAAATTACGACATTAACAACCCGAGAATCGAAAACTTCGTGAATTATCGTGACCTGATCGAGGTGCCGATAATTGACGATCTAAGTGTGTGTCTGTGTAAAGAAAACAATTTGGAACCAATGGAGAAACATTCAAGCAAACTGGTGCCGAAGCATTCGTCCAGGGAATGTGGTGAAAGAAGAAATCCAGGACCGTACGATGGAAATAATGAAGACACAACCCAAGGAGACGATGACCGGAATCAAGAGGGAAGTGACGGGAAGAGCAACGGGGAATGCAGCTTCAACTCCTGCAGCGAGAAGTCACCGGATATCTTGGATTCTGATTCAGATGCGGTGAATACAGTGGTAGAAGAAAAACTTTCACCCTCAGGCTCTTTTCTATTAAGCGTTGGCAGGATTCATTCATTCAAGAGTTTTAAGTCTGAATGTGCGGAGCCTGCAGGGTAAAATACACGAATTTTAGTTATTCTTATTGGACAACGGCGTGGACTTGGCCTGCGTGGGTGAGCACTGGCTCGATTCCGGTAAAATTTCTTGTATAACTTTTTCTAATTACTATATCTGTAGTAGTTTTACGAGGGAAAAAAGTAAATATGAGGGAACAATGATTTTGTTGAGAAAGGGGTTGTCGGCGTATAGTGCGACGCTTGCTGACACGGCGTGCGAGTATCATTTTGAGTATTGTGCTGTAAAGTTAGAAAAACCTTCACTAATTGTCTTATCATTCTATAGGTCACCAACGTGTGATATAGTTTTATTTTTTGAAAAGCTAGAATATATCCTTGATTATCATAAGAAATGTAAGAACTTGATTATTTGTGGCGATTTCAATATAAATCTGCTACAGTGTAATAACAATACAAAAAGGCTTAAACATCTATTAACGTCACATAATTTAAAAATCACAGTCACTACCCCCACCAGAATTGTTGGGTTATCCAGTACTTGTATTGACAACATATTCATTAGAAGCAATTTCAATTAGGTAATCGAAAATAATTTCACCGATTTATCGGATCACAACTATCAGTTAGATGAGATAGATTGTAATTTACAAAAAAGTCAATTTTTGAATCCAAGCGTTCTTATCTACTTAAAGATTTAAATATTTTTACTGAGCGTATACAAACTGTGGATTGGCAAATAGTCTTGGACGAAACTGATCCTGATAATAAGCTGTCAGTGTTTACAGAAATTTTGCAAGAACATGTCAATGATTGTTTTAAATATAAGAAAAAGAAAGTGAATAATATCAAGTATCGGATGACGCCCGGCTTGCGCAAGTCGTGTCGCACAAAGAGAGATCTGTATGCATTGTCGCGAATTTATCCCAATAGGGTAATAACTAAAAAAATACAGCTCCGTGTTGAAAACGCTTATTGAAGCATCAAAGGCGATTTATGTTCGGACCAGAATAGCGAAATCTAGTAATATCATTAAAAGTACATGGAATATTATCAACGAGGAAATTAAACGGGATCTACCTTTCCAAAATTTCCAGGTAATTAATGATGAAAACGTTTTGTTAACTGACCCCGACGAAATATGCAACGTTTTCAACAATTGTTTCAGCGATTCTACAAAACTATCTCAGCAATCAATGTCAAATACCAACTGTCAATCTACCTTGCCGGTTTCTGTACAAAATTCGATGTTTATCGGTCCGATCGCTGGCGAAGATGCGGCACGCGTGATTGGCCGTCTCAAAAGTACTCCAGCGACCGGACATGATGACATACCGGTAAAAGTATTAAAACATGCGATTTCTGAACCCTTACAGTACATCATTAATAGTTTCATCGAAAATGGCACTTTCCCTCTCGTTCAAAATTTCAAAAATTATACCGGTTTATAAAAAAAAGGGGAGAAAAGACATCCCCAAAATTACGACCCATTTCAACCTTGCCCGCGCTGTCAAAGGTATTTGAAACGGTATTACAATAGCAGCTCCTTCAACATTTAGCAAAAAATAATTTACTTTCTCCAAATCAGCACGGTTTCCTTAGCAATAAATCTACACATACAGCTTTGTCGGATATCGTTGACAACGTTCATTATAATTTAAATCGGAAAAAACCAGTAGCGTGTATAGCGTGTGACTTAACTAAAGCATTCGATCCTATTAAGGAAGCTATTTCAATATGCCATACGGGGGGCATTTCATACAATGTTTTCGAATCTTACCTGCGTCAGCGCAGGCAGCACACTGAGGTGCGACATTTGCACGCGGACAATTGTATCCGATACCATACGTAAAAATCAATCGACACTAACGTTGGTGTAGCCCAAGGTTCAATATTGGGTCCACTCATGTTCCTTCTATTTGTAAATGATCTCCCCGAGTCCGTGTCTGGCAGCGTCGCTCTGTATGCGGACGACACCACAATAGTTGTAACCGGCAATGACCGGAGGAATTTGATTAAGAATGTAGAATCGGTATTTCGTCAGTTGACTTGTTGGCTTGCTGCAAATAAATTAGTTCTTAACATCCATAAAACAAAAGTAATCATATTTGGTGCCGACGGTGCCGATACCCTTATTAAAATTAATAATACGAAGATTAAGAGTGCGACGGACCGCAGATTGTTGGTGCTCATAATAGACACAAAGTTGAATTGGAATACACACATAAATACTGTAACTTCTAGGCTAAATAAAGGTTTATACATATTAAGGAAGCTAAAAAATACTTGTGACATCACTACGTTAAACATCACATACTTTTCTCATATAAATTTTCATCTAAACTACGGATTATTATTTTGGGGCTCAAACAAAAATTTAAAAACAATGTTACTTATACAAAAGAAGGCAATACGAATAATGAAAGGGTTAACTTCAAGGGATAGCTATAGGGATTCTTTCGTCGAGTTGGGGATCCCAACAGTCTGCAATCTCTATATACTTGAAGCTGCTGTATATATACATAAAAACGCAAAAGCCTTCAGACCAACGCTGGAATACATAATTATCCCATTATTAAGTCCAGGAGTTTTTTGATGAGCGTACAGCCTCCGTACATCCAGTGTATCCTAATGGGAGTAGGTATTGCTGTGTACTGAATGTACCAACAAAAATATCATGAAATTCTAAAATGAAAAATTAATTTAGCTAGCTCAAATGATAACAATTTTTTTTATAAGGCACAAAAGAACAATTAATCTCAGGGTTTCTAAAAAAAAAAAGAAAATTGTGGGTGAAAAGAAAACTGACTTTCATCAATTTTCCAGAAATTTAAAAGGATTGATCAAAAAATAAAAGAACAGAATTTTGAATGACGTAAATACAATAATTTTATTATATAAAAAAATAAAAAGAAAAAAAATATTAATTACAAACTTTGCAGAAAAAAAAACCTTGGACAAAAGATCCTGGTCGAAATCAAAACTGCTGGCTTTATATTACAAAAGGACAATTCAAAATCCCTTAACAAGGCAAAAGACAAAAGAAATCGTTCAGAAAGATAATAATTTTTCTTCAATTTAATCCACGTGGTCTCAAAATTTTAAAACAACTAAATTAAACGTAAAAAATTCAAGTAATTTATATAAATGAAAAGTAAAAGCAAGCACAATGCTTTTGTTCACCCAACCCAAGGTGATTGACAAATAATTACAAATCAGAAAATTTACAACGGACAAAAAATTAACTCTTTAAACTTAAAAATATCTTCCTGCACGTAAAAATAATAACAGATCTTATATCTAAATTGTGTACACAAAAATACAATATCAATTATTATTAAATGAGTTCCTTGATTAACGAAATAAATTCAAAAAACGTGAATTCAATGCTTGAAAGCAAAATCTCAAAATGGCAGAAATGAAATACAAATTGTATATATCTACTTACACGTGTTATCAGGGAACTGACCTCAATAGGTTAAAACAACCGTATAAGTATAAAAATCTCCGATGCGTGCGACGCAACGCAGCAAGCTCTGTCCGCAAACAGGGGAACTCGCAAAAACAAAACAATATATACAATACCAGTGAAAGCAAAATGTACAACAGAATGAAATTAATATAAACAACTGAACAATAAAATAAACAAATTAAACAATCCAAAACATTAACTCTCTTATTTAAAAATAAAACAATTTGAAATTTCTCGCAACATTGACAAACGCTTAACGGAATAAACAAGAAATAGAAACTGAATTTACGCAAACCGGGTTGCCAGACCACAGCAGTATGTTGCTTATTTTTGATAGATTCCGTGTTATTTCTTTTGTGTATTTTGTGAATTCCTACACCACTGGTAGCGGAAATGTCAGAACCCAAGAACTACTACAACTTGATCGTCAAAGTAATTGTTTCTGTCTTTATAGGTCACTGCAATCTTAGGAATCACCTACCGAGAGAAGTCTCTGAAGAGACTGAATGCCGGCTGTGCTTGGAGGATGAACAGACAATTTAGCATATCTTTTGCCACTGCCCCGCCAAAACGAGAATCAGGTATGGCATCTTTGGAAAGATTGACCTTTTCCTAGAAGACCTGAAAAAGACCTCATTTCAAAGATTCTGAGCTACCTTATGGACCTGAAGTTGTTGGATGAAGTTTAAAGATTATATCCGCTCTACAATAGGACCTAGCGACCGTGCAGATGCTATCTTCTCTCCATACTCAATACCATATTTAAATAGGTTGCTGAAGAACACCATGTTTTAGTTAAGATTCGCGTTTTGTACTCTTATTGTAACATCCTTTCTAATAACGAAATTTTTCTAATTATAAGTGCAGTCCGCGCAATATTAGTTTCTGGGCAGCTTCCTTCTAGGGTAAAAGAAATTACAATAAACTTCAAAAGGTTGCACTGAAAGTAGGCCTTTATAGCTAATCCAATGGTAATTTAATTTGATATAAATATTTACATAATATAGAATATTGATTTCTGAATTATAAACAAATTTTCTAGCAATATTATAGGTATTACAACTAAAGGAGGACTTTCATTGAAGCTCGGGAGACTTATTTTATCATCTAGATACATAAAGATTTCCATATTACCGTATCCCATTATAATTTAATGGTTATGAAAGCTTTTAACGAGGACATAAAGTTGGAATATGGTGGTGTAATCTACGATCTTATAAGTTTCGCTGTAATATATGTACTAAAGGCCTGCATGTTCCCATAAACGCATATTAGATGTAAAATTACTTCCTTGAATAGCGTCTCATTGAATAGTTACTAGAGTAACATAAACTATACGAATTAGGTAATATACGGTCGAATAATTGTGAAATAATATTTTACAACTGAAGATGATATCTTTTCATAAAGCGGTAAAATTCTTCAAATTCAATCTTACAATTGATGCTTTACAAACACTGAATAAAAAACTAAGTTAAAAAAAAAGAATTTCCAAGTTTACGATTTTCAACGTCATATATTCCATTCCTACCTTCTTATTGATTCAAATACGTAAATTTGGGAAAATTTCCAGTCACTGCTTTAAGCATGGAAAAGTCCTCATTGTGTGTGTTAAAATTGTTCCTCCAATTTATTTTAAGTACTTGTGTCACACTTTCAGCGATAAAGATGTGTGTGATTATAAAAAAAAAAAAAACGAAAGCAATTTTGTGAAAATTTTATGTAGGTATCTGCTGCCTAAAATTGAAGAATTTCTCCATAGGAAATCGTAAAATATTCTTTTTTAAATTCGTCATAAATTTTTACGTCCGTAATATGGATGAATAGCTTGACAGCGAGAAAAATCTCTTATTTGAGTGCTTTCACAGGCTGGAATCTATAAATCTAGTGGGCGTGAATTTTGTGGAGTTGACCGGGGAAACTGTGAGGTAACTCTAACGGAATTTATTATCAAGTTTTGTGGAGCGATTAGGGGGAAAAATAGAATTATGAAACATCCGCTAACTATGTCGTTAAAAACGTGTTACGCCTGGAAGAGAACTTTTATTTCTCGCATGGTGAGTAGATATTTTTAATGACACATAATTATTGATAAACTTTGAGAGTGCTAAATCATTTTTAACACACTGGGACAATTGAGGGATGAATGCACAGTCACAATAGTCATGACGGCGCGGCGAAAGTTTTACTATATTTAACTAATCCTTTGAAAATTCTTGATTTCCACTGGTAGCAATTCCTTATTTATTATTTATAATAATATTTTACATTCATTTAGTATAATCTCATAGTTTATATTTAGTTTTATAAAGAAATATGTTCTAGTTCCTCTGTTCACTCTTGAATTATAAATTGCTTGATTGGTTTTTTTATATATAGGTTTCCGTCTTGTAAATTTGTAGCAAAAACTCTACTAGTAATTTAAAATTTATACAGAAACATGATATATTTTTTTTACGATGCCATTCTATCCTGTCAAAACAAAACAATAAGCTACACGAGTACTTAATCCTTAGTAATAACTACATAATATACAGTTACACCATTAAAGAAGTATACAGTGACTGAAGAAAAAGTAATGTTGGAGAAACCCAGGATAAGGATTGATTTATGTGTTATTACTTAAATGAATTATAAAAGAGTATATATACACTCGCCCCGGAAAGTAGTTTATTCCTATAAAAATAATAAAAATTCGAGGAAAAAGTAACTTATTAGCTTCATATGGGCAAATGACTGAACTACAAACATGATTGAAAATAATAACATTAATTTATTAGATAAAACGCAAAAAGAACAGTACAGGATATGATAAACCCCTACTACATTATTTAAATTAAAGGCGGAAAATAAGTTTAATTCAGAGAAAAATAAACAAAAACTCAAAAATAACAATAAACAGTTTCAAATCAATATCGTGTATGATAGCCTTTGCTTTCACGAACAGCTTGCAGGCCTCGTGGTATACTTTCTATTAATTTGGAGATAGTATTCAGAGGGGTGTTATTCCATTCTCTTAAAATGGAAGGCTTAAATGTGTTTTTATTTTGTTTTACGTCTTTTGGAATTCTTCTGTCTAATTCGTCCCATAAATGTTCAATTGGATTCATGTCCGGACTTTGCGGTGGCCAGTCCAATACATGAATCCTAGGTTCTTAAAGAAAATTCATTGTTACCCTCGCTGTGTGTTCGGGATCATTGTCGTGCTGGAACACACACGTTTCTGCTAGACCCACTTTCTCAGCAGATTCAAACAAATTCAAGAATGTTGACATAACGGTTTGCATTTAAAATTCCGTCAATAAACACTAACTTTCCCACCCTTCGTGCATTAAAACATCCCCATACTAGGACGGCGCCTCCACCATATTTCACAGTACTTTTGACGATTTTTTTTCAGTACTTGGCCGGGTTGTCGCCATATCAATGTTCGTCGCTTTTGTGACCGTAATTCAAATTTCGATTCGTTACTAAAAATTACTGTCTCCCGAAATGCTGCGTCCTTATTTGCGTGTAGATTTGCAAATGCCAATCGTTTCTTTGCATTTCTTATTGATATCATGGGCTTTTTCTTTGCTGCTCTACCATGAAAGTTTCGGTCATTGATGCGTTTTTTTATTTGTGTTAATCCTATAGGCAAATTTAATCTTTCCTTAAGCTGTTTTGCTGTTACCCATGGATTTTTTTTTAATTTCCAACAAAATGCGGCGATCATCTCGTGCCGTAGTCTTCCTTCCCAGTCCGACGACTGTTTGTAGCTGTTCCAGTTTGTTGAATTTTATTTATTATTTTTTGTACACCAGGTGCAATGATATTGTAATCTGCGACAATGGATGAATATGGTTCGCCTCTCATTCTTCGTGTAAATATTGCCATTCGTTCGCCTTCAGTCAATTCTCTCCTTTTCGGCATATTGTTTTGCACAATGTTCTTTTGTCGTAGCACAGATGTTCTACACGTGTTTAACACTCAAATGATAAGCTAATACTGAAATAATAGTTTGAACTACGACATAATGCACGATTTATTTATCCAGATCACAGAATAAACTTACTTTCTGCCTTTAATTTAAATAATGTAGTAGGAGTATATCATATCCTGTATTGTTATTTTTGCGTTTTATCTAATAAATTAATGTTATTATTTTCAATCATGTTTATAGTTCATGTCATTTCCCCATATGAACCTAATGAGTTACTTTTTCCTCGAATTTTTATTATTTTTATAGGAATAAACTTACTTTCCGGCGCGAGTGTAACTCAAGTGATCAGTGTCACTGTGACAATTGACAAATTGGGGTGAACACAATACCTTTGTGCTAGGGAACTTAACAGTCATGCGTCCATGGTTGCTCGAATGATCCAGTAAAACTGTTTTTTATTATTATTGGATGTAAGATCCACATCATTTTGCATGTAGTTTGACTCTTGTGCGGAGGTATTGTGAGGTGTGGCCAATATTGACCAACTTACAATCCAAACAAGGAATGTAGTTGGATAACTTTTTTTCGAGTCATGTTACTGTTCTTACAATTAATAAGAAAGATGACGAACTGCTAATTTTAACTGTCAATTTTAAATTGTTGTACGTTAGTCGTTTTACTTTCTCACATGTATTTTTAAAATTATTACTCTTAATATTTCTACTGTTGTGGTTTACAAACGACACCTGTCTATATAAGTTTCAAAAGTCAAAAGGCATAAAATTATAAATATAAACCAATATTGGTCGTAACGATACGTACGACGACGGAGCGCTTATAAATTTGGACGCAAAATGTTAATTATTTAATTTTGACAATAATTCAAAGCGAATAAAGTCTATCGAGTCAAAATGTACGTGGTAGGTTTGGGATAGGAATTACGGCGGAGGCGGTCCTTGTTGTGCTAGGTGCTTTGCCAGCTCCGAAGTTACAGCTAAGGGCGGTTTGCGTCGTGCCAGATGCTTTCTCGGCGCCGAAGTCGCAGTTGGGGGACTGAGCAGCCTGCGTCGTGCCAGATACTTTATAGGCGCAGAACGGTAGTGAAGTGGAAAGACTGAGTACTGTCAAGTGCGCGGTTTATATATCCTGCAGCGGTCGCCTACGCGGTCACGATAGTGGGAGTCCGACGTGCACAAACGGGCATTCCTTATGCGGAGACGATACTTCGCGGGTTAAAACAAGAACATATGAAAAAAAGAACTTAATTAAAGAAAGTACAATGCGGCAGCAAAAAAACAAAATTCAAGATAAATTAATGATCAACTTAAAATCTATGTATAATGTTTAGTCGAAGGAGAATTGTGAAATCCTCCTGTTCAGAATTAACTTATTCAAAAAGAGAAAAGAAAGATTCGTGCTTTTAAAATAAGAAATTTAGTCATCGTCTATTAGAATAATTCTGAAAAGAATTTCCTTCTTTATACATACATTACATATTGTTTTACCTAACCAAGTTAATCATCAACATTTACACAGGTTCGTTTAAAATCTATTCACCGCAATCGAATACATCATCCAATCCATTCTGGTAGTATTTCAATTAAATTAAGCCACGTGGTGCCGCTTGGAACGCTAACTCGCTCCTCTGATTCAGAGCGGAGCGCTTTTGCATAACAAATGTAGCAATGTTAAGCGTAAACAGACAACCCGGTGCTTCCTTCTAGAGCAGCACACCCGAATCTCGACGGGATGGCATAAATTCAAAACGGGGGGAATTCTGGGCCGCCTGGTCCTTGCACACTGTTTCCTATATCGTCCCGTGTCGCTTCGTTTAAGCAACCGGAAGAGTCTGAAATATTATCTTACACGTATGCGTTCGAATACGGTTCTCTTTACGGTAACTGCGGACGTACGTGTTTAAGTTTGCATATTTACAGGTAGGTAGTGGAATTCGTGTATGCAGAAGTTGTCTGCTGTTGCTTAAAGTATGTTTACATTAATAACGTTGTGTGTGGAGTTTCTTCATGGATCGACCGCACAGTTGATTTTCAACAAATGATTTTAGCTGGATTATGGTTACCTTCTTGCTTTGAAGCTTGTGCACAGGTGCGCATGGTATAAATACTAAAATGATGAAGGGTGGGAAATGTTGCTATTTCACAGGACTAAGTCAAGTCAAAGTAAAATTTATTTGACGGATGGATCATCGACATATCTTAGAATTAAATTCACATAAAAGTTTAAAAATACTAAAGGAATCGGGAGGGAAGTTTTATAAAAAGTTGACAGCAGGAATTTATGTACACCGCATAAAGTCAAGATGCTTAAGGAACTTTAAATATATCTATGAGGTCTCAAAGTACACTGGCCAAAACTACACCTTAAGAAGTAGAAACAGAAAAATAGAGAGAGCTGAAATTTATAATAGTATCCGTTAAAAACCGTTAAAGGTGCAAAAAGGCAGATTAAATATGCTGTCAAATATGTCTCTTGATAATCTTCCAAGAATTATAAGTGCAGTCACATGAACGTAATTGAAATGTACATGTACTATATTTTAATAGGGTTGGGGCACTGAAATCTCTAATTATTCCTACGACTGAAACCATGGCATTCGCATTGTTGTCAAGAGCACAAAACATTACTTTTTCAAAAATTAAACTTATGTCGAAATGTGAAAACGTTTGCCGGAAAATTATGTGATGTGGAGTTCGTATAATTAGCAATGAATGCATAAAAGATACATAAAATTAGGAAATGCTAGAATAATCTCCTTCGTTCTAGTAGTTAAGAACTTAAGTAATGTAAGCATAATGAAGTAGTGAGGAAAATCATCGCACTTATGCTTAAAGTACTTTATAAAATGGTGTAGTAGTTTCGAACCACCTGTTGGTATGAAATATAGATGCTCTTCATATCCGCATGCATACGATTAATGCTACTATAATTTAATCTATCTCCATTACGAGTATATTGCGCAAGAGTTTCAGCGGATAGCACATTAAAGCCTGGTAAAGCAGCAAATAATTTAATTCTTTATGATTACTCCATTATATATATATATACAGAGTTTTCCACGGTAGCCGTTCGTTAGAAGTTTCCGAGGTTAGAAAAACCTGGAACTCTGAATTTTTGGAATCCGGGGCTATTCAAGATTCTCTTTCATTTTAAAATATTTTCAGGGTCTTACCACTTCCGGTTATACCGGAAGTCGCCATAAACTTTCTTATTTTAAATGGAACACGCTGTATATCATTTCATTTTTAAATTCCTGAGAAACTTTTATGATGAGTTCTAATAGGTTTCCCTATACCTATTTTCAACTGCTACTTAGATATCTTGATTATTTTGAAAATTTTGAAAGATGTAGCGTTATTTGCAACACAGTATCTTTTGCCCATTTTCGACTGGTAATAAACACTTCTAGGGTAGATGGAAGCACAAGAATGACACTTTCGAAATCCACATTGACAATTGATTTGTCGCATACAGGGTGTCCAAAACTGCATGACCAATTACAAAATCTTCAAAGTTGAAAAAGTTCTTTTTTTCAAATGGAACAGCCTGTATATTATTGGATGATCAGATGCAGAATTTAATTCTGCATCGATTCGCTATGACTTTCCCAATACCTATTTCCAACGGTTTTCTTGTTATTCCATATTTTTTACTAAAATCTAATAAAACTACAAAATCGTATCCAGTAAGCATTGATTCTAAGAGGAATTAGAACAAGTGACTTGACAGTTGTTGATTTTATGTCAAAGTAGTACAATTGACTGTAGCATCACATAGATCTCTGTCTGAACCTAAGAGTAGATCAGTTAGATCCGTCAGTATGCTGGGTCAGGTCCTCTCCTCTGGTGTCCGGCATGCTTATGGCGTCTTCCCGCCAATTTGGTATTAAACCGTGTGGAGACTGTCATACCAATGTCGTGCCGGCATGTGATCGGTCCGCATGTCCAGGATGTCCCCTCTCACATGTTCCGTTATTGACGTATGTCCTACTTTAACTCCCTTTATGGTCGTTACGTTCGGCAGCCTACACGCACCGATCCTGGCCTCCCGTTGTATCACTAGATGCAAAGGTGTGAAGTCTAAAAGTGCTGCGATAGCTGCCGTAGGTTTGCTACGTATATCATGTACTACTGTCACTTCCACCACCCTGTCTCTAAGCATAGAGCAGGATAGAGCAAGTACCATCCACTCCCCTGCTTATATTCTTATGGTTTCGACTATTACTGAATGCATGTTCAAGCTTCGCTCTGACAAATTGTGATGGCTGGATTGTTTCTGGGGTCATTACGATGAAAGGAGTTTGTGACGAGCATATAAATTCTTAGGCTTCATCAAACCCCTTTTAAAAGAAATCACCTTCAAAAGTCCAGTTAAAATTTGAGAGATGGAAATGATGACCGACGGGAAAACTTGTAGTTGAAATCTTTACTAGAAAGTAAATTTATGCAGTAAATTTAATAGTGATTACCCATATACGGATATCTTTTAGTACTTCGGTCAAAATATGAAATAATTTAATATTAAAAACATGCAAATCCATTTGCAGAGGATGTAAATTAGTTCCTGGGACTACTTCTTAAAATTTGTAAAAAAACATTATTTTGTCATAGTAATTTCCTTCGACCAGAAGTAGTCATGGCTTTCATAACTTTTAATGCAGGCCGAACCGCTTAAAACGATGGCTTACTATCTATGGGAAGCCATCTTCCCCCACCTACAATCCAGAACTCTTTTAAGAGATGTCCTTGGCCTGGTTTACTTTTAATAAGACCTTAGTGGAAAATGGATTAAATACATAATAAGAGCAAATCACGCCTTCTTTCCTTGAAGAACAGACAGACATTAATTACCATAATACTTGAAACTTGCAAAAAGGAAATGTATAGTAATTGCAAGAGATCCTCTTTTATGCCTTAAATGTTGTGTTCACATCAATCATGTTATTTTAAGTGCGATACAAAAGCAATAAAACAAATGCGCTATTTGTAATCTCAATCTGCCGATTGTAATAAATGTTTTATTTATGGTTTCATCGTCAACCAATGAGCAACGTTCCAATTAAAAAGGATAAAAGATTAAATGTGCCGTGAGTCGTTCTAATTAAATTGAGCGTCAAACAATTTTCTACACTAGAGCGTACTGAGCACATACTGAGCATATTTCAGATTTTAGTTATTTCTCCTGTTCGTAAAGTTAAAATCCCCAACTGTCAATGCCTCTTTCATGGCATGGTGTACGTTTATAAATCCGTAAAACAAATTTACGTCCTCGTTACATTATTCCCTCTTATCCGACATTTACAGCCATACGTGATTTGGGGCGTACAAGTTTTAATACCGAATTAAATTTAGATGAATACGAAATGGCCGTGTAAGTACGTTACGTTGTCGGTACAAGTTAGTTTATGCAAATATTACACTCGCTTCAATTTAATTCCAGATTAAAATTTAATTAAACTCGGACACTAACTAGCTACCTCCATAGATATAATCTGCGCACAGGTACCGCGGTTTACATTATTTATAAAGCGGCTGCCGCCTGCTGTAGATTTTGCGAATTCCCGCTACGGGATTTTATGCTGCTTAATTTGTCCGCTATTACGTTTTCAAGAAGCGTTTATTTTCAGCCGCCGCTCCACCTGTTTCGATTCCCATGTAGTACAATGTCGAAAGCTACATAAATTTCGACCGGGAAGCGAACAATGGTGCTTGATGAAACATAAATTTTAATCCAAAGAGGCTGGCGTGTTGCAGATATCACGTATTGTCGAGACAAGAGCAGTAGCTACATTTCGCTGATTACATGAGTAGAGTACACCGAGGAATAAAATTATTATTGCAATTAGGAGAAGTTCTATCTCCTTTAATGTGGACTATCTCAATATATAATAATCTGGAATTTAACTATGTAAGCTCAGAAACCACATGTTGCCATGTTTACAAGTAAAAGAACGTTAGAAGACTTACAACCACTAATGATTGGGAGATGAAAGAAGTTAACAGGTCAAAGAAATGTGAGAGCCTATGGGTTCATCAAAGCCTTACATGTAACCTATTTTAACGAGAAAACAAGCAACAAGACCACAATTACACTGGGCAGGTGGATGAGATTGTGTGGAAGAAATTGTGGTCTCAATGTTGTTGTTGATGACTGTTGTTATGTACAAGCGTCCCAGATGAGGGCAACTATAATGTTAAGCTGCACGGGTCAAATGAGGTTGACTACTGGCACAATTGAAGTAATTCTAAACCTGCTGTAGCAACACATTTATATGTAAGGGACAGCTGGATTTGCAGCCAGATTTATGCAGAGCCAAGCACCTATAAGTAAATCCTACAGTGCCAATTATTAAAAGTTACCAGATGAATTAATGGAGACTACCTTCACATAGATACGAAGTGATGTCATTCTTAAAAAAAATATAACCTGGATAAGAGTAATACCAGATAAAAAAGCATGTCGGAAAGGTCGTCCATTAGTAAGACACTTTAAAATTAGTGAGGGAATACAAGCCAGCTTCGACAAAAACACTTCGGAAATTAACACTGGCCTGAACAAACATTAGCTGCAGATCCTGTCAAGAAGAAGGAACTCCAGCTCACCTTTTGCGCCAATAATGTGCTTTAACAAAGTCAAGATATTTACCGCCTTATTGAATAAACTGGGAAATCTGTTGGTAACGTTTTCTTACCGCCAAAACTCGTGAAATCCGTTAATGGTGATAGTGTGTGGATATTTTCAAGAAATCACAAACGCTCAAGGTAAATAAACTAAATTATATGTTAATTGACTTTTTGAATCTTTAGGATTGGTTCAAAATGAATTAAAAACAATTTTGGAATGCATTAACTGAAGGAATCTTCAAGATTCGGTGGATAACATGAACATAAACTTGAAATTGAACTGAACTAAAAGCGTAATTGCGGAATTTGTGTATTCCTTATGTTCCAATATGTAAATCAACGTATTTTTGAGATGGCCTGAGTACTCACACTTTGCTTCTTATTCACAAATGTGTTTGAATCATCCTGTTCTTGAATTACAAAATTCTTTGACTAGTCTGGTATACTTGTGGAACTTCTTGTCCGTTGCATCGATATATCTTCTGCTCTTTTGGATCTCAACAATTCGTCCAGATTCGTATCTTCTTGGATAAGCTGCTCTAACTAGATGAATGTCATCCAAAGTTTGGACACTTCTGTTTGGTTCTGTGTCTTTAACATTTATTCGCTGATCCATTTTCATCAAATTTGCGAACCCATTCTTTTATGGTGTGACCAGATGGAACTCTCCCATGACGAGGAATATTGAAATTAATCCGAAATTTCCGCTGTGCTGCGACAATAGAGTAACTATTTCTCTAATACACTTTGATTACAAAAGAACGTTGCTCACCGGACCACCGTTCGATGAAGGTCCGTCAAGTTGGCTGCCACACTTTCGATTTTTCAAACTTTAATAATGCCATCGTTTTGTGCTAGTTTTGTGCTGATTTGTGCTGTAAAGAAAAAATTTTGTGCTCTTTCCGTTCTCAAGATATTTACGATTAAAGATGGGCAAGCCAACTTGACGCTGCGGGCACACTTTCGAATTTTCAAAATGTGACTGTGCCATCGTTTTGTGCTCGTTTTGTGCTGATTTGTGCTGTAAAGAAAAAATTTTGTGCTCTTTCCGTTCTCAAGATATTGACGATTAAAGTTGGGCAAGCCAACTTGACGCGCGGGCACACTTTCGAATTTTCAAAATTTGACTGTGCCATCGTTTTGTGCTCGTTTTGTGCTGATTTGTGCTGATTTGTGCTGTAAAGAAAAAATTTTGTGCTCTTTCCGTTCTTAAGATATTGACGATTAAAGATGGGCAAGGCAACTGGACGCTGCGGGCACACTTTCGAATTTTCAAAATTTGACTGTACCATCGTCTTGTGCTCGTGTTGGACTGATTTGTGCTATAAAGAAAATTGTTTGTGCTCTTTCCGTTGTCGAGTTATTGATGATGAAAGAGGGGCAAGTCAACTTGACGCTGGGGAAACACTTTTAAATTTTCAAAATTTGACTATGCTATCGTTTTGTGCTGATTTGTGGTGTAAAGAAAAAATTTTGGGCTCTTTCCGTTTTCAAGATATTGACGATTAAAGATGGCCAAGCCAACTTGACGCTGCGGGCACACTTTAGAATTTTCCAAATTTGACTGTGCCATCGTTTTGTGTTCGTTTTGTGCTGATTTGTGCCGTAAAGAAAAAATTTTGTGCTCTTTCTGTTCTCGAGTTATTGAGGACTAAAGATAGGCAAGCCAACTTGATGCTGCGGACTCACTTTTGAATTTTCAAAATTTGACTGTGCCATTGTTTTGTGCTAGTTTTGTGCTGATTTGTGCTGTAAAGAAAAAAAATTGTGCTCTTCCCGTTCTCAAGTTATTAGCGATTATAGATGGGCAAGCGAACTTAACGCCGCGAACGCCTCTTCCCGGAGAAATATATTTTTTTACGATATACATATGTGCATATTATGGAAATTGTCGAAATTGAAAGGTGGCTATTAGAGTAAAGACATCAAATAAAGTTTTTGTATGCTATCCTATTTGGATATCCTACGCATCAGAGTCGTTGTAATGTAATTTTAAGATTTCAAGTACTTGTAATAGTTACTCGTCAATTTCATACCAACAATACAGTTTCGTTAAAAGTAAAAAGTACAAATAACAAGTGCTGCAAAATAATACGTACCTATATTAATAAATATCCTTGTACCCAACTACATTTTTCGTTAAGATATTTTGAACTTTCATGAAGTAACTTATATATATATATTTTTTATTTATAGTTCTTTTCAAGATACAAGAAAGTAACATTTTAAGCCTGTAATGATTTTATTGCATCTTATGTGGGGATAATTACCTGCCCGCCTCACTGAAAGGGTACGGGTTGCCTGCTTGCAGCATATGAATGCAGGAGCCGGATTGAGTATAAATTACGGCACTATGAGGTAATAGTAAAACGCAATTTTAATTTTAAATATATATAATAAATAATATACATTAGGTTTATTTACAAAAAATAATAAATTAGATATATGAAGCTTAACAATTAGTTGGTAATGCACAATAAAATTATTATTATTTAATGGGGCCGTAATTCATAGTTAGTACGGCCCGGCGATTCATATAGTGTAAGCAGGTAAACAGTACCCTTCTCAAGAGTATTACTACAGGAGGTGCAATAAAAGCATTAAGGATTTAAAAGTTAGTTTCTTATAATTTGAAAACCACTATACATATTTTTACCTTCCATAACGTACATACGATAATAATTTCACTTCACTTCAAATTTCGCATTCTTTCATTAATAAATTAATAATTTCAAGATAATAATCTTTCATATATTTTTCTTTTCTCTTTTACACCAACATCTATGATAAATAATCTCCACAATAACCTGTCGTTATATTTTCATTATTACTACAATACTTACTGTCATTATGTTACATATATTTTTTTATTTTCAGTTCAAGTAATATACCTATATTATTATACATGTAATTATCTCATAATACATTAGTATGTTTTTTTAAGTAACAATAATATTTATGCAAGATATTTTAAATTTTAATAAGTTCAGAATTAAAATTTCGTTCAACAACGGACGATGTCCGCAATATGTAACATTGTTGAAACAAAGGCTTGTGGTGACTATTGGAATACTTGCTGAACTGACATTGAAGCAAATATAAATGTAGTTAATTATAAGGTCACATATTTAGGTATAAATAAAAGGGAAGATACAATTAAAACTCTTATAGAATTTCATATTTCTACACCTGTTTCTGTTACATATAATAGAAATATTTTGAAAAGGGTATCATTTAAATGGAAAAGCATTTGCCCAGAGCAAGTCGTATATAAGCAAGGAAAACGTAAACGTATTCGTATAATGCTTAAGCAAGGTGCTTGGACAAATTTAATTCAATCACATTTCTGGACACTATGTATACTTCCGTGTGCATTAAATTTTAAGAATGCACATGTTTCGGAAAAAAGTTCAATTTATTTAAAAATGCATGCTACTTGTAAAGACTGTTCATCGGAATTTAAAGGTATTGTCAATCAGAAACCCACCGACAATGGCGCTACAAATTTTTGCAAGTATATTGGAGTTTGGAATGATATAATAATATGAGCGAGATGCTTTTAGATACAAATACCAGTGCAAGTCAGCATAGGCGAATGCTAACTAATGAATTAATGGTATTTGTAGACCCTGAACCACCCCATTATCACATATTCTAAATGAAATTAGCTGCATCAACACATACCAGAGAAACTGACACATCTAAAACACCAAACATTACAAGAACAAAGTGTCCCGGAAATCACCCAGATCCTAACTCCTAGTCGAAAATTCTAGTTAGAGCCAAACATTGAATGGAAAACCGCGGATTTAAGAGGTACACGACTTTCACTTTCAACTGAGGTGACCATTACACATTTGCTGAAGATAATGACAGGATGTAAATTAATTGATTACAGCAGAGTAGAGTGTATGGTCTGTACAAATTCTTCTTGCGCAGGAACAAAAACTGTTAATTATTCTTATTTAGTAGCAGAAATCACAGACATAAATGATTTGCACCGCTTAGCCACTATTCTCAATATGAAGTATCAGAATTGTGTTGTTGCTTGTACAATTCCTCCTTGCACCGGGACCAGAAATGTACAACAAATATTTAATAAATGTCATGTTTTTATCGAGATATGCTTAGTTACTGGTAACATTGCACACTTAAAATTGGAAGTACTTCCAAAATCAATAGAAATACAGGACCTGCGATACCATTTACGAGGGCTTGTCAGTTTTATTGGAACAAGTCAACATACTCATAGATCTGTGGGTCACTACACTGGATACAGTTTAAGACCAAATAATTTGTAGGAAGTATGTGATGATTTACAAACAAAGAAGAAAGATATTCGTTATAGTACCGCAGTACTGCCACACATCATATTATATACTATTTAAGCTCCTCATTTAGACGATTAGCTTATGATCAGCCGAATTACAATTTAATATCTAATTTCTGTATATTCTTTGACTGTACTATTGGAATCATATATGTAGTGTAGCAATGTGATTAGACATGTGTTTAAATTAGCCCAGAATCTAGGAATTCTATGGATAATATCAAAATTAAAGTCAAAGTTATTATTTTATTACATTTACTACGAAATCTGGTAAAAAAACATTATTTGACGATAGTATACAGCCACCGAGAGGTAGTAACACTTACCGCGGTGGTTGCTTTTTGCACAAAGAAAAGATTCCTCAACTATTTAAAAACAAACTCTAACCTATCTTAGGAACATTACATACATTGCATTTGAGGTAAATATAGATGACCACAACTCTAGTAAATCCACTAACAGAAATATCGCTCGCTTTGACTGCTTTGGCACAGTTAAGACTAACCGAATATCAATGGTTGAACTGGTTGGAGGGTTAGAAATGAAGGAATAGGAAACAAAGGAAGTTTGATTAAAACGGAAAATCTAGTTCAAAAAGAAAGTAATGTTAAATTAAGACGGGTTATGATGAGTAAAAGGAAACATTTTTTATAACTATAGTATATCGAAGGAATACAAAAATGTTATTTCTTAATAAATGGAATTGTTCTGGAGAAACTGCACCTAATATGGTCTGGGCACAAGGTATGCATATGAATATGCAACAGGATTAACCGGTTTTGACTAACTGCAAATTTCCAAGATTCCTAATATGTATATATGTATATCCAAACAAAGTCGTACAGTTTTATGTTTTATTACGCTACATGTGTTTCTTCTTTACATACCACACATTTGATATTTTCTTTATCTGATATACCCTTACTTATCTGCTCTTACGTCCTCTAATATGACTTACTCTTGTATAGGAGATTGTAATTGCTTACACTATCACATATTATATTGACAACGTCTGTCATGGTGATTACAACTAAATATGTAATAAGCAATAAAAAATAGTTTTATTAGGGCAAGCAGTGCCACCACAAATTTTTCATTAAACTCTAGGTAAGTCCAATAGATCAGAAAAAAAAACCTTTACCTACTGGCCTTAATGTAATAGCAACCACAACCGTTAATTTCGTCAATATGTAAATTGTATCTAATATTCTGGGCATTAAAAGGTAGCAGCCTAAAATTTAATTGTTATGGCAAAAATCACAGCAAAATGATAGCATAGTCAAATTTCGAAAATTCTAAAGTGGCCCGCAGTGTCTAGGTGGCTTGCCCATTTTTAATTGCCAATAACTCAAGAACCAGAAGAGCACATTTTTTTCCCCTGCAGCACAAATCAGCACAAAACGAGCACAAAACAATGGCACAGTCAAATTTTGAAAATTCAAAAGTGAGTCCGCAGCATCAAGTTGGCTGGCCTATCTTTAGTCGTCAATAACTCGAGAACAGAAAGAGCCCAAAATTTTTTCTTTACAGCACAAATCAGCACAAAACTAGCACAACACGATAGCATAGTCAAATTTTGAAAATTTAAAAGTGTGTCCCCAGCGTCAAGTTGACTTGACCCTCTTTCATCATCAATAACTCGACAACGGAAAGAGCACAAAAAATTTTCTTTACAGCACAAATCAGTCCAACACGAGCACAAGACGATGGTACAGTCAAATTTTGAAAATTCGAAAGTGTGCCCGCAGCGTCCAGTTGGCTTGCCCATCTTTAATCGTCAATATCTTGAGAACGGAAAGAGCACAAAATTTTTTCTTTACACCACAAATCAGCACAAAACGCGCACAGAACGATGGCACAGTCAAATTTTGAAAATTCGAAAGTGTACCCGCAGCGTCAAGTTGGCTTGCCCATCTTTAATCGTCAATATCTTGAGAACGGAAAGAGCACAAAATTTTTTCTTTACAGCACAAATCAGCACAAAACGATGGCACAGTCAAATGTTGAAAATTCGAAAGTGTGCCCGCAGCGTCAAGTTGGCTTGCCCATCTTTAATCGTCAATATCTTGAGAACGGAAAGAGCACAAAATTTTTTCTTTACAGCACAAATCAGCACAAAACGAGCACAAAACGATGGCACAGTCAAATTTTGAAAATTCCAAAGTGTGCCCGCAGCGTCAAGTTGGCTTGCCCATCTTTAATCGTCAATATCTTGAGAACGGAAAGAGCACAAAATTTTTTCTTTACAGCACAAATCAGCACAAAACGAGCACAAAACGATGGCATTATTAAAGTTTGAAAAATCGAAAGTGTGGCAGCCAACTTGACGGACCTGTTCGATGATTACTAAATGGCATAAAATGTCAAATCATTTGACAAATAAATCCATAGCAACCTAAGATTAGTTTCAAAATAATAACGTTTTCAAAATCTCCCGCTACCATGAACCACCTTGTATATAGGGCATTCCATTTAATTTAACGGAGCAGGTATGCGTTTACCTAATTATGGGAAAATTAAGAAAAACAGGGCTGTAATAAAAAAAAATCTGTCTTCGCTGAGATATCTTGCATACTTAGCTTATAAACGAATAATACCATTCCCCAGCTACATTTGCAAGCCTCGGAATGACATACACTACGTCGTATTGTTTGAATATTTAACATAGTAAATGCAGTATATATGAAACTAGATTGTACTAAAGCACTCTGCAATGTATAAATGCTGTTATAAAGAGGCAATTGTGTTGGTATTATTGTAGTTTCCTTTGCTTTGTAACTCGAATGTAGCTAAATATATGTACACGCACATGTATTATGTAAATTTCAGAAAGCATGCCTTATATTTACACAACTAGATTCACGGAATGCTAAGTAAACATGACGATTTAACAGCGTCCACGGGATGAGAAACATAACGACGATATTATCACTATAGCGAGTGTACAAAATAGACGAGTCGAGCCATCCGCGTACCAACACAGTTGTGACATGCAACGTTTATTCCGTCAAGCCGAGCAAATGCGAGGGCATGTAACGGCAATATTTAGCATAAGCCCGCTCGTTCCTCATTCAGGAGTACGCCACTGAGGCTTATAGAAGCGGGCCGTATACGCCGTCATAAAGAATTTATAAGGCATAATTCCTTACATAAATATTTTCGCGCTTAAACGAAAATGCTGTCGCTGTGTCATGCAAATAGATAGAGTGCTTTTATGTGTTGGCTTGACTCGCTGAAGGGGGTCTCCAGTATCGCAAACTACTCGAATGTAAACAGCGACGCGGTTATGCTCTTCAACGACCGGTTTATAACTAAAAAGTTATATATGCACATATTGCACATGTTAAATGCGCTTTTAAATACGTAAGGATAGCAAAACGAATGAAAGGAACGCGGCAGTAACGTTTGTAGCGTAAAAGTAGCGAGAACAAAGCTCGTTTCATCCATACGTTAAATTTTATTTCCTTCGATAAAGTTGCATGTGTATACACTGCGTTATTAAGGGAATATGCAATAGTTTATGACATTTTGTAATGTTGTTTCCTAGGATCACACGTAGGTACATTTGATGACTGTAATAACGCGTGCAGCTGTAATAGTGGACTATAACGGTGGTGTGGTGTTCCGTATTCAATAACACATAACACCCGCACGATTCAATTAATCGTACCGTGCGTCATTACGACATTAGGGTATGTTCTGCAGCAGATGTTATTCTAGAATTTATCAAACAAGTGCTGGCCTAAAGTGGCTAAGGGTCTTGCTAAATGAAATCTTCCTTAGACGATAGCGAATATATAAAATATAGAGAGTGAAGTAGTGTGTGTACGTGCTCTTTAAAAACAAGAATAATACGTGTGTTAGAAGTATAGTTTATCTGAATACCTACCGCGCTTGAACAGTTAATATTAATACAACTGATATATATAGAAACATTTACAACTTTTCAATAGCAACTTGTGTTTTTTGAGTTAAACAATCAAAATTGTTGCTACAATATCGAGGAATCAGTTTGCTGCAAGAAATATACATTCTTTTTGTTGTTCGCTTTACTTCTTATACGTACGTATATGGATTCGAGTAAGGATACATGTCCACTGGAGGATGCTAGCGAGAATAAAATAATTAAAACACTTATAGAAATCACTAACCAGCAAACTAGCACCTTGAAATCTGAAATTGCTGATATTAAGAAAGTTTTAAATACGGATAAAATACAAACGCAGAAAGACATTGACTGGTTAAAGAATAAATGTGCTTATCTAGAGAGAACAATAAAGAAAAATAATATAATAATATTTGGGCTAGAATTTGCAAATGATAGCATTTTGGAAGTAGCTATCAAAGTGATACGGGATTATTTAAAGGTTGTTGTTGGCTCTTCTGATATTGACGATATATACAGCGTTGGCAGAAAGATTAACGGGCCAGTTGTAGTAAAATTCGTATCCTACTTGAAGAAAAAAGAAATCTTAAAAATGTCCGGCAATTAAAGGGAACCAGAATTGTTATCGCAGAGGATCTGTCTTATGAGGAACGACAGAGAAATAAAATTTTGCGTAAACATATGTGGGAAGCTCGCTCAAATAACTTTCATGCATATATAAGGGCAAATAAACTATATGTTAATGGCGAAGCTTTTACAGTCGAACAACTTGCTGCCAAAGAAAGTGAAGAAAGTCTCCATGTCAGTTTGATCGAAAGACCAAACAGTGCGCCGCCAACTCCTAATATACGTTCAGCAGAATTGGAGCACATCTTCTCTCCTCCTGCTGTTAAAACAAACATTGAAAACGTGACCTTGTCAACGCCTAGGGTGCTGCGTCCCGCCAAGGTGGAAGCGGTTGAAGCTCAACCAAGAAAATTGAGATCCGGTTCGGTTTCTGAGGCGGCCCAGGGAAGAGCCCTCCCGGGGGAGCGTCCCACGGGGTCGAACGATCTGATTTTGCGAAAACAAGAAGCTGGTGGCAAAGTTAAGGATAAAAAGTGAACATGCTATAATATTTGATTTGTAATATTACCTGTTGTTTTTCAGCTATTGAACTTCTATTCTGTTATATTGTGCAGCGCTTAGTAGTAATTTTACTTTATCACGTGTTACTATACAGATTTTTGTTTTCTTTTTTGTTTTTCTCTTAAGTGAAATTATTAGATATTTGTTTATATTTGAGTTCCGCGTGCAATGTCTTTGAGGGTGGCACATATCAACGCGCGATCATTATTGCCTCATTTAGATGATGTGAGAGGGCTTTTAGTTTCTTGTAGCTTCGACCTTCTTGCTGTGTCTGAGACCTGGCTCACGGAAGATTTACCTAGTAGTATCTTTAATATTGACGGATATAATTTATATAGATGTGACAGACATGGCAGGGGGGGTGGAGTTGCACTCTATTGTAAATCTGGCTTTAAGGTTAAGATAGAAAAAACCTGTTCCAATGATTTTATGGAGAACCTCTGGGTCAGTGTGTGTGGCTTGCATAAGTTGATTTATATCGGTGTGTATTACAGGCGCCCAAATAGTAATATGCAGCAATTTTTTGTTGAATTTGAGGATAGTTTATCGGAGTACTCCGCTTTGTCCGACGCGATGATATGCACGGGGGATTTCAATATAAATTTATTAAATACTTCAGATCCCTCTGCCGCTAGAATGATGGATCTTTTTGAGACAGCGGATGTCATTCAGATAATTGATAAACCTACTCGAGTTACATCGACTTCTTCGTCTCTTCTGGACTTGATTATTGTTGGTGGGCAGGTGCCCATACAGAACACTAGAACCTTTCAGATATCTTTTTCCGATCATATGGGAGTATCATGTAAAGTAGATTTTAAAGTACAAAAACCCTTGCGAAGATCGTTTTGCGCCAGGTCTTTCAAACATTTTAATTACGACCAATTTGTTAGAGATGTTTATGACGTACCTTGGTACCTGATTTATGATTTGCCTAACATTGATTTGAAAGTATCTTTTCTGAATGCAAATATTGTTGCTGTTTTTAATAAGCATGCTCCAATTAAACAAATTAATGTTACTAAGTCTCCTGCCCCTTGGATAACTTTTAATATAGGTTTAATGATGAAAACTAGAGACGAAGCATTAAGGCGTTATCGCAGGACTAAAAGTGAGCATCACTTTATCTACTACAAGTCACTCCGCAACGAGGTAAATAGAGCTATTAAACGTGAAAAGCAAGCATATTTTAAATACCGGTGTAGAATACATGGTCGTTCGAGTAAGGCATTCTGGAGAGAGCTGAAAAATCTTAACCTTCCAAATGCTTCCACCGACTCTCCTACAATACCTGAGTTTCTTAGTGATGTTGAAAATATAAACAGACACTTTGCTTCAGCCGTTTCTTTTCCAATAGTACCTACATCGGGTTATCATTCTGAGAATTCGAGCAGTAAGTTTACATTCAGGAAACTATCTCAGATGGATGTAATTGCGTCTCTCTCAAAATTAAAAACCAATGCGTGCGGTCTAGATGGTATTACTACTAAAATGTTAAAGCTTTGCATACCTTTGTTAGTGGATTATATTATGCATGTCTTTAATGCCTGTATTGAGTCTTCTACGTATCCAACGCTGTGGAAATCATCCGTAATTAAACCTATTCCAAAATCTAATAACGTTCAGGAACTTAAGGATTTGCGCCCTATTAGTATTTTACCCGCCCTATCCAAGATATTCGAGCGTTGTTTGGAGCGTCAGTTGCGAGGTTTTGTTGGTGATACTGACGTGTTGCCCTTGTACCAATCTGGGTTTCGTCCATTCCATAGCTGTGTTAGTGCGCTGGCACATATTACGGACGATATTTTGAGGAATTGGGATGATGGTGATATCACGGTATTAATTCTTTTAGACCTTACGCGAGCGTTTGATACGATACATCATAATATTTTGCTGGATGTGCTCTCCGGCATTGGTTTGGATGAATCTGCCGTATCGTTGATGAAGTCATATTTGGTCGACCGAGTTCAAAGGGTTGCTTTGGATGGTGTCCTCTCTGAAGAGGCGTGCGTAGTACATGGTGTGCCACAAGGCGCAATACTTTCCCCTCTTTTGTTTACCATTTATGTAAAAAGTTTACCCACAGTAATTAAGAATAGCAAGCATCATATGTATGCAGACGATACTCAGTTATATTTATCTTTTAAGCCTTCAGATTATTTACGGGCTCAACAACTTATCAACGAAGATCTTCAGCGTATAATGTCATATTGTGATCACCATCAGTTGCAGCTAAATCCGGCCAAGACTCAGATGATTGTTTTTGGACCAAAGTGCTCGCGTTTACGTGTCTCATCTCTGCTGAAAATTTATGTTGGGTCCACTTTGATCTCTCCGTCAGGGTATGTCAAAAATCTTGGGATGTTTATGGATTTTCGCCTGCGTTTCCGGGAAAACACTAGCTGTTTGATTGGGAGAGCTATGTTGGGTCTTAAATCACTTTTCATGCACAGACATCTGTTCGACTGTTCCACCAAAATTATGCTGTGTAGATCCTTCGTTCTCTCTCATTTCAGTTATGCCGATGTAGTTTATGGTAACTGTATTACCCGGGAAGAAAGCATAAGAATTCAACGCATTCAGAATTGTTGTACTCGATTCGTTTACGGTATGCGCGGCAGAAGAGGTGTCACACGAAAGTTAAAGGAAACTTGTACCTTAAACATGACTAACTTAAGAATACTACACAGTGCCGTTTTTTTCTCCAATGTTATTAAGCATAAAAAACCTATTTACCTATTCAATAAAATAAAATTCAGACACCAAACGCACTCTAGAAACACTCGGGATAATCAATTTTTAACCATTCCTAAACACCGTACAGAGATATTTAAGAGGAGCTTCTCTTATAATGTCGCTAAAATACTAAACACTCACGTACTACCTACCATGAGCTATAGTATGCAAGCGGATCGTATTAGATACATCCTTTCGAATTCCTTGATCGCCCTTCAATAGGAAATATTTATTTTTTAACAGCTGGGGTTTTCTCGCCGATTTTTATAATTATTATTACTCTTTTCGCGGCACTAGTAATGGTGTTTATATCGAATATTAAGGAAAATGTTTGGGGATTTAATATGGGCATGGGGGGACGGTTGCTTATGGGCACATGCACACAGACCTTGATGTTTATTTATTTGTACATGTGTTTATATATTTTCTTGTAATTTTTTTTCTTTTTTTTTTACTTCTGTTTGATTTATACTTACAGAGGCTAAAGGAAGAACGCCGTATTCCATTATTAATGGTAGGCGATTTAGTCTTTTTGGCATCTTGTTATTATTTTTTTTTCTTGTATATTACTTCAGCCAATAAATACTTTACATACATACATACATACATCCGAGGGAAATGTAAGGCTTTCCAAAGAGCCTATACTTGATTCGGGCGGCGAGTAGAGAGCTGAACAGTAGCTGTACTGTACCGTCTCCTCATCCTCCAAAATTTTATCTTAGTCTTATCAGAATATCCGATTTTGTAAAATGTAGACGTTCCACTTAATAATAAGATGTAATGAAATGGTAAAATAAAATGCTATTTTGCTTAAATAAAATAATTCCCTTTTCAATTTGTAACAAAAATAAATAAACGACCAATACAGCTACTTCTTATAACTTTTTCAAGGTTAGTTCTAGAACAACTCTTGTGTGATTAAACGATAGCTTTTTTAGAAAATAAATTGATATCCTTTACCGTTTTCCTCAAAAAACATTTATTACTTTGTTTGAGTTTCTACATCCTTTTCGCTCCCACTGTATATGCAAACGCTTCCAAAATTTATGTTTAGTCAAGGTTTGGCATAAACTTATGTTTGAAATTGAGATAGTTACGCTAGTTGTGTAGCCGTCAGCTACAAGCAATTGTTTCATATGATTAAACTTCGGAAGTTATTGTTCTATAGCCTACAGCTAGGAATGTAATGCTGAACATAAATGGTTGGTGTAATAGATATATAATAGATAGAGTAATTTGTGTTGAATTCAGGACTATAGCGTGATTCCCGCTTGTCCATAATTGATTAACTGTTTAAAAGTAGATACTATTCCAGTAAATTGAATCACGCCCATAATTAAAAATCAATACCTATCTATAATACAATTGAGGGCATCCAAGAAGTTCTTTATCTAGTTTTATTTAGTTATATTTCCTGGTTTATTTATTAATAATCGTTATGATGGATGCGATGATTAAGAGCACCAAGAAGGCAAATGAAACTTGATCTGGTAGATAGAAAAAATTAGAATTGGTGAGGGATTACTTAGCATTCTTCCAATATCCGCACATTAAAATGAGGAATGAAAAGAAGTAAACAAAAGGAAATGCACCTATGCCGCTGCTATGTCGAGCCAAATTCCAATACAGAACGATTTAAAAAAAATCTATAAAATAATGGTATTATTTTAGTTTGTTTAATAGTTACTCTGTAAGTACTCTTTAACCATTAATTTTACGTTAATCCTTAATCTATCATTAATTTGCCATTTATTTGATCGACTGGACTGTCTGTTCTTGTTTCATTGCGCAAAGGATCGTCTCCGCATACGATGCGTCCGTTCGCGCATGCCTGACTCCCACTATCGTGACCGCGCTGCAGAGTGTATAAACCGCGCGCTTGGCAGTACTCAGTTATTTCTGCTCTGTGATTTTGGCGCCGATAAAGCTTCTGGCACGACTCAGATCGCCCCCTTAGATATGAATTCGGTCCTGGAAAAGCTTCTGGCACGACACAGACCACCCTCTAGCTATGATTTGTAGTTTTGTTGAAATAAATTCCTGACTAAAAACACGTTTTAACTATGTTAAACATGTGCATACCATATTCAGAACCCTGGGTTCTCTGCAATTCATTAGGTTTAAAAGTCGTTTATTGTGACGACGAAAGCATACAATTGGCTGATTCTACGAGCAGCATTTAATAATAATAATAATACTGTTCGCTGACAGAGTTGTACAACCAGCGTCAGGCTCAAATATGTAAAGAGTCTACGAGGTTACAGTCGTTACAACTTTATAATGTATATGTAATGTCTATATGTTACAACTAAATATCTGGACACAAAACAATTTGAATTATGTGGCCAATGGTTGTAAGATTAGGGGAAACAACTTTAAAGAAAGAAAGATCTGGAGAAAAGAGCACAAGATGAAAATTAAGACTAGAAAAACTAATGATAGCTTCTGCCGGGTTTTGCCGTGTCAAATCCTTTCACTGTAATGAATTCTTGACAGGTAACGTTAATGTAATTCTGTGGTTCACATGTTGGTTTCTTATATGTAAGTTGTTTGACTTAAAAAATACTATTGACAGTTGAAACGCTGGTGGAAAGGAAAATGGGATTTACAAAAATAAATATCAGCTTAAATTGGTCGTTTTTCTTTTCCCTTTTTTAATTATCCATGAGTGAAGAATTTCAAGAGATGATATTACAAAATTGATGAATATCGAATTGGAAACAGAACTGGAATCAACACGTTTACGTGTTAAAGCTTATATAAATTAAATATATATATTAAAGAGATAGATTAACGAGGTAGTCAGAAGCAGTGATACTTTCTGCACTTGAACTGATAGTTTATGTATGTATTTTTTTTTTCATTTTCCACATAAGCGTAAACTCGCAACGTGATAGCAATATGTAGCTTTAAGATTGCGTGCTCATTCCAGTTATACATTCAGTTCACTGTATTAAATAGATCATTCTAGTTTTCCATATTTAATGTTTAACCCAAACTCCACAAAGGAAAAGACAATTCAAATAGACATTAATAATTTTGTATCACAAAGCATTTCTTGGAAAAAAGTGTTTTTAAAAATAAACCTCTTGTCAGTTCAAATACCTATGTATGTGTAAACAAAGGCAAATTCAATTTTGTTAAACTCAAGCACGATATATCCACGTCATAACCGTTTATAACAAAGAACATTTGCAACATTTCCTCTACACCGTAAGCCAGTTTCACCTTCTATTTCTGTCGCAGAGTTCATCTTTGTGGCGAATTCAGTTCCAGACCTGCGACACGATCTAGTACAAGAGAATAAATGGGCATCAGGCGGGCAGTGTGTTATTTCGCAGGATTCCTTTGATAAAGTACCACTGTTGACGTACGTTGTAATTGCACGTCGTTCACACTCAAATTGTCCTCCAGATATCACAAAGAAGTTTCGCTTAATAGGTGGGGATCGATCGCAGATAAAAGGAGTTCTTTCTCACTTTCATTTCCGCGATCAAAAGATGATGATAATTGTTATTGAAGGATGGATTAGAAAGTATTATATTTACTATACCTTCCAGCTGTCGCCAAAATTGTAGGTAATATTTTTCCGATGTGCTGGTTTTATCTCGTGGATTCTCATCTAGATACTAATTACTTTTGCCCTTTTTTCAGTTCTCATGAAATTAGCTTCATAAACATTTGAGACGAGAAGATAAAATCTGCGCTCATAACATCCTTTGCTCCTAAATTGACACATTTTGGAAGCCAAATTGAGGCACTAACCACCCTTACATGATAATTTATTTTTCTGTGTGTTAGGCTTTCGTTTAATTTAATAAACTGTCGTTCTGGTCCATGCTTTAATGTTATTATTAACCTTGCAAATTGCCTTAATATTTTTGGATTTTGTAAACTTGGACTAATAATTCTTAAGTTGGAACCTTTGAGGTTACGACTGTTACTTTAATTGCTTTCACATGACTCTATTTTTTCTTAGTATTTTGTCTCCGATGGAATGTCAAATAAAAGTTATGAAAGCTTAGACATTTAAAAGAGAAACTTATTTTATTAATATGTTCAACAATAATAAAAAAAAAAACAGCTTTGGTAGAGCATTGTACCAAGCATGGTCATACTTTTGGCTTCCTTAGCACGAAGTACTATGTTCGGAAAGACATTATAGAAAAAGGCTGTTCTTAGAGATATATTATATTAACATGTCACTCAAATCAGTCAATTTTCGTAGCGACGTTGATAATTTGAGCAACATTTATTTTTTTTTTCATTCAATTCAATAATAAGACTTAGGGCCGGTATTTCCAACCCCTGATAAATAGCAAGATAACTATCCGATGAATAAACTTATCATTGGAATAAAATAGTTAGATAACACAAAGGTGTATTTCCAAATAAATTTATTCCTCTGTCAGTTATCAAGCAGTTAAAAAATCATACCTAGGTTGGTATACCTGAAATGTTGGTGGAAAGTAGAGACATATTGTTATCAGAATGAAATGATTGGTAACAATTGGTAACCCTTGTTATGATTGTCAAAAAAACAGAAAGTAAACAAAATAAATACAAGTAAATACAACCTGGTAATACACTACTACACCAAACTTGCTTTTTAAAAAACCAAAATTATGGATAAAAAAGAGAAAAGAGAAAGAAGTGCAAATTTCAACAACAGTGAAACCAGAGTGTTAGTAGAAACAGTTTTGGAATATGCCAATGTAATTGAGAATAAAGAAACCGATGCGACAAATAACAAACAAAAAGCGATTGCCTGGGAAGAGATAGCCAAAAAAATAAATGCATCCAATGGAACAGTTTTCCGAACTGCTAAAACTATTAAGTTAAAATATGAAAGTTTAAAAAAGAATTTAAGAAAGAAAGCAGCAGACCAGAAGAGGAATATGTACTTAACGGGAGGAGGTCCACCTGTCGAAATGAAATTTACAGATTACGAGGATAAGTTACTTGGTGTAATTAAATTAAATGTTGAAGGACTACCTGCTAGGTCGGATTGCGATTCGTATAAATCAAGTAGTAAAAGTTTTTAAAGCTGTTATGATATTTCTTTAATACTTATGTTTGTAGATGCACATAGTATGGTCAACGAAATTTATGATTTATCTAACATCATTGAAATAAACACAGTTAATTTACATGCTGATAGCAACACCGATGATTTTGATAATACTATGGCAGTTGTAAGTGTTTCGCATTTAACCATTTCTATACATTATTTATTTGTTTATTACAGGTAACATTGTCTGAACCAATTATAATCGATAATGATTTATTACATGCACCTAAGGAACATGTAAGTGTGTAATTTTTTTTAATGAATAAATGCTATATGTAGCTGTAATTATAGGTAACTGACAATAACCACAATATTGTAGAGGAGAGATCAATAGATAATATACCACAGAGTACACCAAACGTATGTAAATATCTAACCTTTAATATTGTGAATACATTATCATTACTATATATATGATCACAACTTAGTGGAAGTATAATTTTTGTTTTTAGAAAACACCTCCACTTATAAATAAATGGACTAAACGTCGAAGCAACATAAATAGTGGAAAGCTTTTATATAAAAATAAGGTAACTAATGATACGACAATCAATAAATTTGACGAACTTGCATCTGCAAAACAAGAACTTGTACAATTACAAATAGACGAAATGAAAAGAGATAACACTAAAAAAGGAGAACATTTGTAAAAGGAAATTGAATTTAAGGAAAAAGAATACGAACTTCGCTTAAAAATTTTACAAGCAGAATTGGAAGAGAAAGAATCATTGATAAGAAGAAATAATAGTGAACATCATTTAAGAATGAAAATTTTAGAAAAACAACTTAAGGAAAATTAGTTTTAAATTTATTTGTTTGATTAAGATATAGCTTCTACAGTTCATACACAATTGCTTGTTGGTTATTTCAGAGCAGTGTATTAAAATAATCAATAAATTCATGTTGTATATTATTTATTCTAACTTCGTTTTGTGGTATTAAATCTACCTCCGCAATTTCATTGTCTTCATCAGCTTCCCATCTGTCACTTGCTCTAATCGCCAAATTATGTAGAATTGCAGTGGCAACGATGACATCTTGCTGTAAAGGTGTAGCACATCGCATGCCAATAGATAAAACAGGAAAGCGTCGTTTCCATATCCCAAAAGTTCTCTCAACTACAGTCCTTGTTTTAATATGGCTGGTATTATATAATTCTTGTGCATCCCCTTCAGGATTCGCAAGGGGTGTTAACAAATACGGACATAACGGGTATCCACTATCGCCTAACAAAATACCATTATCATATCGACCAATTTCCATTTGTACTTTTATGTAGGAATTATTAAATATGGTACTATCGTGCACAGCACCGGGCCATCTACATACTATGTCCGTTATGATATTGTCTGCATTGCATACCACTTGAACATTTAAAGAAAAAAAACCTTTTCGATTTCTAAAGTGTTCTGCATTTGGCCCACCTTCAAATAAATCTATAATATTGATAAAAATATAAGTGGTTGTTGCGAGTTACCTGGTGATACAATACGGATATGTGTACCATCGACAGCACCAATGACTCTAGGAAATCTAGCTATTTTGAAAAATCGTTCTTGTGTAGTCAATAATTCAGCTCGGTTCTGCGGCATATATATATATTGATTTCGTAAAGAAATAATAGCTTCCGTCACTCGTTTAATAATTTTCCCTGCTGTAGTTTTATGCATGCCACCAAAGTCACCAACAACAATGTACATGTCTCCAGTGGCATAAAACCGTAAAGTTATTAACAATTGTATCATAGTATCAATTGCAAAATTACTGTAACACGTTTATTGTTAGACATGTAACCTCAAGTACGCTTACACATTACTTACCGGGTTGTTTTATATTTTAGCAAATTCTCAATTTCTGTGTGAAGGGTGAAAACAGTGTCTCGTTTCAAACGAAAACGATTATAAAATTCATCATCACTCCAGATTTGAAAATGATCTGGCCGTAATCGTACGACGTATGTTCGTTGCCTCCGCACATAATCAATAATTTCTTCGTCGTTATCCTCGAAAAAATGCTCAAAGTCTTGGTCCATTTTTGATTGACGATAGGTGATAAATAAATAACAAATAAATGTACGTATTTATTTTGAAGTAGATATACTCATAGGTTATACCTACTCAGAATAAATTTATTCGAGCAGAATTTGACAGATAAAATAACTGCCTGATAAAGCTCTTTAATCCACAGTTAAAGCATATCTACTCTTGGAAATACCATAAATTTATTTAACTGTCTGATATGCACTATCTGTGGAATAACTAAATTTATCTGGAGTTGGAAATACCGGCCCTTAACCAACCAATCCCTATCCCTGTTCGCTTAACTTACTTGTCCGCTGACCCCTGTAACTTCCTAGTTGGCTGCTCTGTGTTTTGCCCACCTCACTTTCCTGTTTCAATCGTGGTCCTCAGTCGACTTAGGTTCTTGTTGCGTCCCTGTCGCTAGTCTTAGTAAGAAAGATGGCGTCTTGCTAATTTAAAATTTTAACTTATATATCAGGAAAAGTGATGACGTCATTGTTGTTTTTTTTTTAAATGAGAACCTATATTTCATTTGATATTTTGATGGCCATCTCCCATTTATTTGTTGAATTGGTGAATGGTAATTTCTTTTAACGCGGAGGAGGGGGTAGGGGAAAGATGAATTATCTTTTAAATTATTAAATTATTTTTTTGCCGCATTACGTACAGAGGAAGCATTAAAAGTGTCTTAAATGACAAAATTGTTTTTTGAACATCAGGGTTGGGTAACAGATGTTTTCTTTGAAATCATCAAATTACCTATTTTGTTCACAACACTGACAAGAGAGGGACACTGACAAAAGAGGGATAATTAATATCTTTTAAACTATGTATACTCAATCCTCCTTCCCTGTTGTGTTGTTGTTGTGAAAAAAAGATTAATTCAACAATTCATTTAGAAGAATCATTCCCCTACTCCATCTTTAAGTAAAAAAAAATACCATTTAAAACATTTCTACTGCACCCACTTTAACCCGTGGTGTTGTGAAAACAGATACAGATAGATAGATATATTTATTACTTTACCTGTGGTGTAGCATAACAAGTATATAATAATAATAATAAAGACAACAATGTCGATGATGTAGGTTAAGATAATAATAATAAATTATTATTATAGTATAAAATGCTTGGGTTTTTCAAAATTAAAATGGAAGTTGATATGTATAAAGATCTTGAGACGGTCCCGAAGTTATAGAGTCTTACATCAACGAAGGTAACATAAATGATGTGAAGAAAAAAAACTAAATTCAACGTGTGCCAATTCAAACAAATTATAGTTTTGGCTTAAGCCGTCGAAATTTCGACGCGATTAAAGGCTGGAGGAAGAGCACCTTAGGGTGAGTCAGTCTTTTTGGCATATGTATATGTATTTATGTATGTGATGCCAATAAATTGATATTATTATCATTATTATTATTATTAAATGATTTAAATAAATTTGTCAACGGAAAACCTACATAAATCAATATCCAGAGCCAAATCCATCATTCCATCATTCCTGTGTGAAATATTCTTCGAATGAGTAGTAATTTTTAGTTTTTAGGTGTAATCTCAATTGTTTACTAAACCTTGCATGAGAGCAGAGTTTCAGAGCATCAGGTAGAGCATTGTAAGTTCGAATACTGTGTCGACTATAAGATGCCTAGAATTTATTTGACCTGGAAATATCACAACGAACAAAATCTGATCGTCGCGTGTTGTAGGAGTGTCTTGTTGAATTCAGTTAAAATTTATTTATGTTATTCCGAACGTAGCAGGCAGCTGCATGCATATAAAGATTATAAACTGTTGGGACAGCCAGCTCAATGCAATAATCTCTGCAGGAATCTCTCCTTTGCAGATTGTAAATAATACGAAGAGCTTTTTTCTGTATCTCAAGTATTAATTTTGCATGTGTATTTACTCCCCAAAGTAATACACCATACGTCAAGTGTGAGTTAAAATATGCAAAATATATTGTTTTTAATGTACTTGCAATTATTTCATTTCATTTTTCTTAAAACATATAAAAATATGTTTTATTTAGAAATAACTGAATTAATATGAATATCCCATTTCAAGTCTTTATCTATAATTAACCATAACAGCTTTAACTCCAATACCGAAGTGAATACATTATTTTGAATTTTTAATACCAGCTGCAAACCGCTTTTCTCAAAAAGAATGAATTTTGTTTTTTAAATATATATAATCATATTCCCTTATACCATTATGGTGTCGGGTTTACATTTATTTTTCAAATACAAATTGCTTCCATTTCTTCCTATCTTTTGCTAAGATCGTTGCTTCTTGCCATGTTTTTCCCCTAGCTCGTAGTATTCTTCCAATTGCGTCATTCCAGGTCTGCTTCGGTCTTCCTCTTTTTCTTTTGACTTGTATTCTTGCTTCGTACACTTTCTTCACTTGTCTGTTACTGTCCATTCGTTGTATATGTCCCCACCAACTCAGTTGTCTTTCTTCAATAAATTCCAGAACTGATTGTATCCCTAATTCTGCCCGTATTTGTATGTTTCTAATTCTATCTTTCCGGGTTACGCCTACCACTCGTCTCAAATATTTCATTTCGGCAGCTTGTATTTTACTTTTTTGTTTGTTTGTAAGGGTCCAAGACTCACATCCATAAGTTAAAACCGGCCGATATATTGTGTTAAAGATCTTTATTTTTGTTTGCCAAGAAATTTCTTTTTTATTAATAAATTTTTGGTTCATTGCATAGTATAACTTGATTGTTTTGTCAATTCTCTCATGTATTTCTGCTTCTTGTTTTCCTGTTTCTTCCAATGGTATTCCCAGATATTTAAATTCCTTAACTTGTTTTATTTTAGTATTATTTATTTCAATTTTAGTTTTAACATTATGGTTTCCGATCACCAATATTTTAGTTTTTTCTGTGTTTATTGTCATTCCCTCCTCTTCTATGTTTTTTTTCCATATATTCAAATTTTCTTGTAGTTGTTTTTCACTGTCGGCCATTATTACTACATCGTCTGCAAAGATTCCATTTGCTATTTCAATCCTCTGTAAGTTCTTATGCCCCACAAACACTTTATTGACTTTTTGTTCGCATGTTTTTATGATGGTATCCATGTGTATATTGAATAACGTTGGACTTAGTCCACCTCCTTGTCTTAGTCCCATGTCAGTCCTGAACCCCTCTGATTTCATGTTGTTTTTGATCACATAATTTATGTTAGTGTCGTATAAGTTTTTTATAATTCTTATTAGTTTGTTATGTACCCCCTTTTCTTTTAATCCTGACCATACTTTTGTTCTCGCAACTGTATCAAATGCTTTCTCTAGATCAATGAAAGCTAAGTAGAGGTTTTTGTTTCGTTGATGTTGTTTTTCTATTAGTTGTTTCAATGTGAAAATGTGATCTTGGGTACTCCTTCCAGCTCTAAATCCACTTTGTGCTTCTGATAATTGAGGTTCAATTATCGGCGTTAGTCTATTATTGATCAGTTGTTCGTATATCTTTACAATTATGGTCAGTAAAGTTATGCCTCTGTAGTTGTTACAGTTTTTGTTATCTCCTTTTTTATATATGGGAGTTATCAGTGCTGCTCCCCATTCCTCTGGTATTTTTTCTTCGCACCACGCCTTATTGAGTATTTCCAACAGTGCTGTCATACCTGCTCCTCCTAAGTTCTTTATCATTTCTGCCGTGATTTTGTCATTTCCGGGTGCCTTTCCATTTTTCATTCTTTTTATTACCTGCATCAACTCCTCCATGTTTAGTTTTTCAATTTTTGGTTCTCCCTCTTGATCTTGCTTCTCGGGTACTCCTTTGGTCTCGTTGTCCTCACTAGTTTGTATTTTATGTTCTAATAATTCTTGAAAATGTTCTTTCCATCTATGCATAACATCTAATTCATCTGTTAATATCTCTTGTCTTTTGTTCTTTATATATATCTCTTGTACCGGTTTTTCTCTTCGAAAAGATTTTAAAACTTTATAAAATAGTTTCTGATTTTCTGAGCTATTCTTTTCCATTCTTTTCCCGAATTCTGTCCATGACCTTTTTTTCGCTTCTATCACTAAAATTTTAACTTTATTTCTTTGGTTCTTATATATTTCATGTTGTTCTGGGGTATTGTTTGTGAGATATTTTTTCCATTCTTTTTTCTTCTTTTTGACTTCTTCTTTAATTTCATTGGTCCACCATGCTGTTTGTTTTCTTTGGTTATCTGTTTTATATATTCCACATATCTCTCTTGCTGTATCGATTATTATATTTTTAAAAATTTTCCACCCCTGTTGAGTATCAGCCTGTTTTATATCTTCCAGTTTATTTTGTATTTTTGTGTTTGTTCTTTGTTGATATTTAGCAGCTACAGAGCTGTTTCTAAGTGCATATACTTTTATTGTATCGTGTCTTTCTTTTCGAGGCTTTGGTCTATTATTAGTTTCTAGGTTACTACTTTTTATTCTGGCCATAAGTAAATAATGATCACTATATATTTCAGCTCCCCTTTTCACTTTTACATCTAATATATTTTTTCTTTCTTCCTTATGCACTAATACATAGTCTATTATTGATTTTTCTGCTCTACTTAGTTGCACTCTAGTGTATTTGTGTATTTGCTTATGCTCGTAGAATGAGTTTGTAATTATCATGTTTTGTAATTGGCAGAATTCCAATAGTCTTAATCCATTGTTATTTCGGAAATCTTCTCCATGATTTCCTATTATTGTTTTATATTCGTTGTCTTTTTTCCCCACTCTACCATTAAAATCCCCAATAATGTATAACGTTCCTTTCGCTTCTTCTGTTAATTTTGTTAAATCTTCCCAAAACTTATCTTTTTCCTCTCCCTTTTCATTTTCATCCGGTCCATATACTGATATTATTGTTCTAATATTTCCTATTTTATTTCTTAGTTCTACTGAGAGTATCCTTTCAGAGACAGCCTTCCATGCTGAGATTTGATTTGTCAGTGTTTTATGTATTATGCATCCTACTCCTGCTGCTGCTCTTTGTGTAACTGGGACTCCACTGTATATTAGCTTGTGATCGTTTGTCAAGTACATTTCTCCTATCCCTTTCTTTTTTGTTTCACTTATTGCTAGTATTTCCATATTTGTCTGTTCAAATTCATTTATTAGTTCGATTTCCTTTCCTTGTAAGCTTCTGATATTCCATGCTCCTAGTTTCCACGATCCTGCTTCCTTTTTTGATTCTGTTTCTCTTGTAGTTTTTCTTTTTATATTTCCATTTATCATTTCCTTATCGATAGCCGTTTCCGTCTTCGTTTTTCTATCCATATGGTTAGCTCTTACTTTTTTGTTTCACATTTTTCAAGTTTTTTTTCCATCCAGTTCCATCGCCAGTCAGACCCATCCATTTTTACTTTTTTATATCCAATTTTTACTTCTTTCCCGTTGGCTCTTTCTTCCTTTGCTATTGCTCGTAGTTGCTTCTGAGTTTCTAACTCTCTTTTGGTTAAATCATCCATTATATATATTATCTTGTTTGGTATACTCCTTAACTTTCTTTTGTTCTGCATAAATTTCCTTTTCTCACTTCTATTTTCCATTTCTACTATACATATCTTTGGGCCTATCTTATGAGCATCTTTAATTTTGCATTCTACATCTAGGTATTCTTTAGAGAATGTCTTAATCACTTCTTTTATCTCTAATGAATCATCAGAGTTTATTTCTATGCCTTTAACCACTACATTGTTTTCCTTATCTCTCTTTCTTAAAAATTCCATATCGTTCTTTATCTCTATTAATTCGTCGTTCATTGCTTGGTTCCTTTTTTCTAGTACTTCGACTTTGTTATTCAATGCACTGTTTTCTTCTTGTAATCGCTTCAATTCGGTATTATATTCTCTTTGTTCCGCTCTCATTTCTTTAACTTCCGAAATTAAATCATTCATTTTTTCTAATAACTTTTCGATTGTTGCTTGATCCCCTTGTTCTCCTTTCTGTGGTGTCCTCATTGTTTTTTTACTTTTTGTAAAACCAGCCTCTTCCACGTGATCATCTGTATTTTTTCTTTTTCCACCCTCATCAGTTGTATTACCGTCACTATCTGTTAGATTTTTATTGCGTTTATCCATTTCGTTTAGTATTATACTTTCGGCCACGACTGTATATTACAGGTAAATCTCGATGTTTATCTGTCGTTCAATGCGTCGAATCTAATCGTTCGGAGTTCGCACTTTGAGTTGCCTATTGTTTTTTAAATGTCGATAATTAGTTTATTTTCTCCACACCACACCCTCATTTCATCCAATACGAGACGGGCCTTTTCTAACGACTCCTCCCGAGTTTCCGCAGAGATTAAAATTACAGTATTATCCGCGTACATCATAACACTACCAGACAAATAATGTAAGTAAGTAAGTAAGTAATGTTTTATTTCTTCGAGTAATGACAGCATTACATTCAGAAAGTCAACAAGTTTACTGAATAGAAACAATTGAAATTAAAAATTAAAAAGGGTGAAAATAAAAACATCAAAGCATGCAAAAACAAAAATCAAAAATCACTACCAGAGAGTAAGACATCTAACAAAATTCGTTGATGTTATAGTAAGCTTTTAGCTGAAGTAAGCGTTTTACATGCAACTTGTAGGTGGTAATTGATAACTCTTTATAGTGCGCGGGTAAAATGTTATAAAATTTAATAGCCTGATATGTACTACTCTGCTGAGTTGCATTTACTCTATGGTAGGGTACATGCAAATTAGTATGATTTCTTGTTTCATGATCATGTAAATGCGAGCGCTGTGTAAACAAATTTAAATGTTCTCTTACATACACCAAACAGTTATAAATATACAAAGAAGGTATAGTCAGAATTTTTAATTCTTGGAACAATTGTTTACAATGCTCTCTTGGTGACTTTTTGTTAATTATTCTAATTATCTTTTTTTTGGATTTTGAAAATTCTTAAAGCGTGAGGAGAACCTTCCCATAGGATAATACTGTAATTGACTAAACTAAAAAAATTAGCATAATATAGCGTTACCGCTGTTTTCGTATCGGTGAGATCCACTATCTTTCTAATTTGGTAGACGTATGTATTTAGTTTTTGGCAAAGTTGATTAATATGACATTTGCAATTCAAATCAGAAGTTAACATAACACCTAGAAGATTAAGAGAACAAACATTACCCTGCCCCAAACTGAACCTTACTTTTTGTGTTTTACTCTCATTCAGTTTTAACTTATTAGCAGCATACCAATTATTAGCTTGTGTAATAGATATTTCCTCACTATCAATTAAGCCATTTATAGTAGTTTGATTACTGATGAGAGTGGTATCGTCAGCAAATATTATGGTACTGCAATGATTCAAATTAGAAGGTAAATCGTTGAGGTAAATAATAAACAAGATTGGGCCAAGTTTGGATCCTTGTGGAACCCCTAAAGATATTTCTGTCGGACAAGATAACGCTTGCTGAACTTTTACAATCTGCTTACGATCCTTCAAATAGAATGCGGCAAGTCGTTTATGAAAAAAATAAATAGTAGTGGACCGAAGATTGATCCTTGTAGGGTTCCAATAGAATTGTCTATGGTTTCAGATCTATATCGTTCCACGTAGCCATAATTATTTCTATGTTTAATTTCAGTAAATTGTTTTCGCTGATACAAGTAAGATTTAAAAATACTAACAATAAGTGCAGTGCCTCGTACACCCTGAGCGGATAATTTCTCTAATAATATATTATGATTCACTAAGTCAAAAGCTCCTGAGAGGTCACAAGCAATACAAGCCACCTCCCTATCACCATTCAAGTTATTTAGAATCCACTACATCCGCAAATCCCGTACTAGTAGAGCTTTTTTTTATAAAACCATGTTGATTTTTTGAAATTAAATTATTTTTAACTAGAAGACTCATTAACCGTGATTGTAATGCACTTTCAAATATTTTTGATAAAACTGGCAAAATAGCAATTGGCCGATAATTTGCAATTTGATGTCTTTCAGCCTTGTTATATAATGGTATAATTTCTGAAATTTTGGAAATATCTGGAAAGGAACCAATTTCAATAAAACTATTAATATTTTGAATTGGTAAACTTATTAAATGGTTAATACACTTGATAATTGTAACTGGTATATCATCAACTCCAGTAGCATGAGTATTGTTCACTTTAGAAATAAGTTGGGCTACCTTTTTTTCTGTGACAGGTGTAACAAACAGGCATAGGTGAAACGAATAATTTGATCATTTAAAAAATATCGTTCCTCTACCCACACCCCGAAATGTTCTACGAAAAAATAATCGTTTAAAACCTCTTCCCCATGCGCAGTGACGTCAAAGTTAGCGTTTACCGTAAAGTTTGCCTAAACTCCCTATTTTATTTTGAATACCGTAATGTTAAGTATGAAAAATTTGCATAAAATTAAGTATAAACGTTCACATAATTACTTCATTATGGATATAAAAGTCAGCATATCGAGCTAATAAAACAACAAGGAAGCACAAATCACCCGAAAATCCCCCACCCGAGACGGGACTATCTTTCCATATATACTACAACATGATAAACTTTGTAACACATACATAGATACATAACGTTAGTGTGCCGAGCGTGTGCGTGCGTGGATGCAATTACGTAGTTAATTTCGGCAATTAAAATGCTCGACAACTTATTGAAACGTTCCAAGAGCTTTGCGAGGTCGAGTCACGGTTTCGAGTCGCGGGCGTCGCCGTAGTCTAGACGGAGAATTCGAAAACTATGCTGCGAACGAGCTGGTACTGGTGCGCGCATCCAAGCGCGAGTCTCGACGACTAGGGAACGGACTGACAAACGGCCGGATTCCTGCAGAAACTTTGATACAATCAACACATTAAGGATGTAATTAAATTTCCCTTATCGCTCGTTGGAGGTGAATGGAATCGCTGACGCATTTGCAGCCTTCGCGTAACCGTAAAAATGAAATTGAAACTCTGTCGCTTATAGAAAGGATTTTGTAGCTGTAGTTAGACGCTCGACAATAACAAGAATGAGCTTTTAATTTTTGAAACCCCCTTTAATGTTGCTTTCACTTCTATCGTGATGTGTAAATGAATTCTAGGACGAATTGCAATACTAGAAAATTTGTAATGGTAGGAGCGACTTTCAAATTTAATTGAAAGCAAACAACTGTATCGTTCACAGGGTAGTAGACTTCTTTTCTTGTTTTAGTATTGCGTCTTATGCCTTTGATGACACTCGCGTAACTCACGAAACCACTGAATTGATTGTTAATATAATGGTGGCTCTATAAGTAGTGGCAAGTACTTTTTATTTTACGATAACTTACCAACAGTCAGTTGGAATAAATGTAAACAAGGGTAAATGTAAATGCACTTTTAAAAAATGGAAATGACTAACACTCGGGAGCGCTCCGTTTGTAAGCGTTATTTGACATTTTTACCTGCCATTTTGTAACGCTGCATTTGTTCATGCAGTGCAATTCAGAATTACCACCAAATCGTTTTCTGTATAAAACATTTTTTTTTGCAGCGGGTATTCCATAAATTGTAGCGTGAATAATGTTAAACCAATAGTTTTAAGAGCAAATATATAAAATACCACAATTTCCCCATAAATATTAAACATGAAGGTAAATGTAAACTCCTAATATTTTCCCTATTTTTTATATTTATGGGGAAATACAAACAACATTTCGGGGTAAATGTAAACGAATTTTAGAAGTTGATTCGAAGATAAAACTAGAGTTGCTATGGTACTAGGTTTTTATTGTCTAGGGTACGCTGCCGACCTTACAATAGTCGTTAGAGGGAGGTTTCCAAAAGTTCAGATAGAACGTATGCAAACCACTCAACTGTAAACCACCCTTTAGACAACTGGTGTAAACAAAAGCGACTATCACTCAATGCTCAGAAAACACAAGTTGTCACGTTCACGACAAACGGCTCCTGGAAGGCTTACAACCTTTAGTGTTAGGTAATGGAAGGATTACGAATGTCAAGGAAGCATAAATACCTTGAGGTATGCTTTGATCAAACACTTACACGGAACACACAAATCCAGAAAACAACCAACAAGGCCACTATTGTCCTAGGCAGGTGTAGGATGTTGCGTGGAAGGAATTGGGGCCTTAGCCCGAAAATGACGCTGTGGTTATACACAAGGGCAATTAGACCCATGATAACATACGGAGCAGTAGTATAGCGGGCAAAGATGCGTTAGCCGGGGCAGACCAGAATGCTGGGTGGTGTACAAAGGCTGGCTTATCTCTGCCCCACAGGAGCAATGAGATCGACCCCTACCACCGCAATGGAAGTAATTCTATACCTGCCACCGCTACATATTTATATGCAAGGAACTGCTAGGTCTGCAGTATACAGACTTATGCACAGTCAAACATCGATAAGTAAATCGCACGGTGCTGACCATAAAAAACTACTAGATGAACTCAAGGAGGCACCGGTTATGGGAATGCCAAGTGACGCCATGGTTCAGAAATTTTACCTGGATAGAAAGTATCAGGTTATAATACCAAATAAGAAGGACTGGCAGAAAAGCTCTGCAGGAAGAGCTGACTCAAACTTGTATATAGACGGCTCTAAAACTGATTATCGCGTAGGAGCCGGAATATATAGAAAGAAACTCAGAGAAGTAGAAAAATAATCCGAGTCAGGTAAAAACGTCGCTATCTTCGATAGTCAGGCAACACTTAAAGCGTTCAGTTCAGCAAGTGTTGACTCTAAGCTAGTTTGGGACTGCGTAAGCGCCTTCAATGAGGTGGGCACCCAAAGAAAACTAACATTAGCCTGGAGTCCCAACTACATGGGCGTGAAGGGACATGAGTCGGCCGACGATCTGGCCAGACGAAGTTCGTCAACGTCATTTGCTGGAGCTAGCCTGTCCTTCGGTATTACCAAATCGTTAATTAAAACGTCCATCAACGAATGGACAGAGAACAAGTTCAAGGAATAGTGGCAAAAGTCACCAGGACAAAGGCATGTGAGTTCTTAAGAGATCAGAGGCCTGGCTTTACTAAAGACCTACTGAGTAAAAGCAGGAAGACTCTCAAAATGATAGTAGGTTTGTTGACTGATCATTGTAGACTAAATAGGCGTTTGTATAATATAGACCTGAGAGAGGACGCTATTTGCAGATTCTGTCAAGAGGAGGAAGAAACCACAGATTATGTGCTGTGCCATTGCGAGGGCCTGGCGAGGATAAGGTTTCTAGTACTGGGAGTAGAAAACCTCACAGCGAATAGCTGCATAAAGGAGTCGCTCTCAAAGATGATAGGCTTAACTGAGAAGGTAAAATTAGAGGGCACCATCTAGGACAAAGGAGATCACAATAGATCTGAGAGGGTCGCGGTGAAATAGGTTATAAAGCTCCAATCCTAATTTAATCTACTATGCGGTTCCGGATAATTTACTATCCGGACATCCGTATTTGTTTTTTTAGTAAAAGTAATTATAATATTGCAGCAGATTATATTATCTATTCCAGTTAAACAATATGTTTACCACATACATTCAGATAAATATCTCATTAAAACAAATTTTATTTTTATCCTAATTCAGGTTATACCGCAAAAAGAACCGTACTACATCTGCATGCAGTAAAGCAATTCTCTTTAACAGCGGTGTTGCCGCGGGCGATACGTAGGCACTTTAGTTGGACGCAACGTGGTCACTCAAACTGGACGGGTTGTTTTTTCTTTTGACGTATGCTCCAACAGTAACAGCAATATAAAAACGTCGTCGGATAGAACCACAAAGAATGCGTTTCCCTCTACCCGGGTATATAAAAACAATTCAAAAAATACTTGTTTTTTGTCACCAAATAGATGGTAGTCACATGCATCTCTGATAGCGGGGAAACAGAAACAAATTAAACTCTTCTACAAGAAGTTCCGTTGATCCATAGTGTGTTGCCATCGTCGAGGGAGACCTGCATTACGGGCAGGAGTGTGGCTAATTTCGTCTTCGGCAGCCTAACAATGACAGCTTATTAAATTAAGTTTGCAAGTAGAAAATTAAAACAATATTTGCCTGTTAAGTTATAACATAAAATTGCTACAAAAATTTCTTGATTGATTTGTATAAAAGTAGTGTATAAAAAACGAGAAGTGTACGATAATATAAAATACAAACGCAATTCTTCTATTCCTTCGTTCTTTTTTTGAATTGTAGCCCTAGGTTCTTAAAATAATTTACTTGTTTCAAGATTTTATCGCCGAGTTTTATATTTATTTTTACCTTTATTTTCCTAGGTACCATCGCTTCTACTTTGTTTGCTTTTCTTTTATATTTTAAAAAGTTCTTCTTGACACATTCCTAAATGTTCACTCAATTAGAACACACGACAATTCTGTGGCCTGGACCGTACTTTATATTGGTTTTATGCACATTTGCTTCTTCTTCGAATATACCGTCCATTGTTATTACAAAAGCAATCCTGGTACTTTTGCCAGCCTGAATCTTTCATTAACTATGCCATCTGGATCAATGTGTTAGTTGTTTTCATCTGCTTTAATGAAAAAATTGAATTTCGTGTGATTTTTATTGGCTTACCATAAGATGGACGATGGTCGGGTACTTTCCACCTACACTGTAAAAAAAGGCAGTGTTCATCCACTAGCACCTTTACTACCTGCTTGCGTAAACCTCTTTCAACCAGTTGTGCATATTCTACCCCAGCTCTCGCAATTTAAACACCCTACATTTTGTAATATAATATATTATTAAACTGTTTACTAAACTCCTGTTATAATCTTCTATATTTTGAGGGCTCCGTAAAGCCGTAATGATTGATGTAGCAAAACAACATGAGCACGTGGTATTGTGACGCAATTTTGCTCTTTGTTCGGTACATCTAGCTGCATGTAAAAATAACTACATCTTTAGTACTAATTGAAACGCCAAACCGTGATAATTGTGTCACGTGGAAGATTCACATGGAATAATTGCTAATAGAAATGGAAAAAATAGACATACGTGAACTGGAAATCCGAGAAATAGCGGGAGGCTAGCGAATAAAGCAGAAGAAGATAATCTAGTCGCGTGTGTTCGATTCGGTTTGCAAATTCCAGCATATTATCCATGAGCCCATCAGAATCGAAGCTGACAGAGGAGCGCAACAAGTCAAAAATACTATCACGGAAAGCGATACTCCTAAAGCAACTGACGCTGAGCAAAATGAATGAAGGTGCAGATGTGTAGATAAATTGAAAGGCATGGACATCGAAATAAACAGCGATCATACTGTTATACAGTTTTCCAGCATGTTTTGAGTAGAACTTTAGGTGCGCAATTGAATCGCATGATGTATTACAGACACTTGAAGTTCCTCAAATACAGGTTACAGAAGAAAGTGAAGTCAGAAAAAGAACATTTTCGGTGAAAACGCCACGCACGCTTGGGAATGAAAACTTTAGCAAACCAAGATTCAGGAACAAACAACATACCAAGCAAACCTATCCTAACTGGAATCGCGAAAATTTAAATTCAATTGTCTCAGGTATCGTGCCACACAGCTGCGGATTGCCTTAAACTTTACTAAATTAACACTTTGTCTTGTACTTGTTATATACCAGAATATATATTGTGGAAACTAATAATATTTTTGTACAAAATAATTGAATTATATAAATGAAGAGCTTTTTGTAGATTTGTCAAATATGAATGAAAAGAGTTTTCATTTTAGTAAGTCTTAACAGTAATATTTGGATCAAAATAAAACTTTGTACAAAATGGAATTTAAAAAGCCATCATAAACTCTTTGTCGTCTACCAGCTAAATGTAAAATTGGTGGTTTTGTTTTTATGTTGTTGATAGTATTTGTAAAAAGAGTACCGAGCTTTAGCGGTCGACAATTGTAAATTGAATTTTCCGTATTTTTGACTTTTGACGAACTATTTCATATATTGTAGTGATATCTATTGTCCACGATTGCTTATGATATTTAATAAAGCTATTTTTAATAACTAATCGTTAAAATTTAAAACAAATTTTTTATCTTACCAGAATCGACACCAAATTTATTACAAAAATATTTAAATATTAGAGATGCTAGTTTATATAGATAATGAATGGGCATATATACTTTTTTAGCCATCACAAACTTTTGTCGTCTACCAGGTAAATGTAAAGTTGGTGTTTTTCTTTTTATGTTGTTGATAGTATTTGTAAAAAGAGTACAGAGCTATAGCGATTGGGAATTGTAAATTGAAGTTTCCTTATTTTTGACTTTTAACGAACTGTTTCATATATTGTAGTGGTATCTATTGTCCATGATTGCTTAAGATATTTAATAAAGTTGTTATTTAATAGTTAATCGTTAAAATTTAAAACAAATTTTTTATCTTACCAGAATCGACACCAAATTATTACAAAAATATTTAAATATTAGAGCTGCTAATTTATATAGATACTGAATCTGCATATATACTTTTTTTAGCCATCACAAACTTTTGTCGTCTACCAGGTAAATGTAAAATTGGTGGTTTTGTTCTTATGTTGTTGATAGTATTTGTAACAAGAGTACCGAGCTCTAGCGGTCGACAATTGTGAATTGAATTTTTTGTATTTTTTACTTTTAACGATCTATTTCATATACTGTAGTGGTATCTATTGTCCACGATTATTTATGATATTTCATAAACCTATCTTTAATAGCTAATCGTTAAAATTTAAAACAAATTTCTTATCTGACCAGAATCGACACCAACATTATTATAAAAATATTTAAATATTAGAGATGCTAGTTTATACAGATAATGAATGTACATATATACATATGTTTTAAAGCCATCACAAACTTTTTGTCGTCTACCAGGAAAATGTAAAATTTGTGGTTTTATTTTTATGTCGTTGATAGTATTTGTAAAAAGAGTACCGAGTTCTAGCGGTCGACAATTGTAAATTGAATTTTTCGTATTTTTTACTTTTAATGATCTATTTCATATATTGTAGTGGTATCTATTGTCCACCATTGTTTATGATATTTGATAAACCTATTTTTCGACACCAAAATTATTCAAAAATAAACAAATATTAGACATGCTAGTTTATATAGATAAGGAATGTGCATATATACTTTTTTTAGCCATCACAAACTTTTGTCGTCTACCAGGTAAATGTAAATTGGTGGTTTTATTTTTATGTTGTTGATAGTATTTGTAAAAAGAGTACCGAGCTTTAGCGGTCGACAATTGTAAATTGAATTTTCCGTATTTTTGACTTTTGACGAACTATTTCATATATTGTAGTGATATCTATTGTCCACGATTGCTTATGATATTTAATAAAGCTATTTTTAATAACTAATCGTTAAAATTTAAAACAAATTTTTTATCTTACCAGAATCGACACCAAATTTATTACAAAAATATTTAAATATTAGAGATGCTAGTTTATATAGATAATGAATGGGCATATATACTTTTTTAGCCATCACAAACTTTTGTCGTCTACCAGGTAAATGTAAAGTTGGTGTTTTTCTTTTTATGTTGTTGATAGTATTTGTAAAAAGAGTACAGAGCTATAGCGATTGGGAATTGTAAATTGAAGTTTCCTTATTTTTGACTTTTAACGAACTGTTTCATATATTGTAGTGGTATCTATTGTCCATGATTGCTTAAGATATTTAATAAAGTTGTTATTTAATAGTTAATCGTTAAAATTTAAAACAAATTTTTTATCTTACCAGAATCGACACCAAATTATTACAAAAATATTTAAATATTAGAGCTGCTAATTTATATAGATACTGAATCTGCATATATACTTTTTTTAGCCATCACAAACTTTTGTCGTCTACCAGGTAAATGTAAAATTGGTGGTTTTGTTCTTATGTTGTTGATAGTATTTGTAACAAGAGTACCGAGCTCTAGCGGTCGACAATTGTGAATTGAATTTTTTGTATTTTTTACTTTTAACGATCTATTTCATATACTGTAGTGGTATCTATTGTCCACGATTATTTATGATATTTCATAAACCTATCTTTAATAGCTAATCGTTAAAATTTAAAACAAATTTCTTATCTGACCAGAATCGACACCAACATTATTATAAAAATATTTAAATATTAGAGATGCTAGTTTATACAGATAATGAATGTACATATATACATATGTTTTAAAGCCATCACAAACTTTTTGTCGTCTACCAGGAAAATGTAAAATTTGTGGTTTTATTTTTATGTCGTTGATAGTATTTGTAAAAAGAGTACCGAGTTCTAGCGGTCGACAATTGTAAATTGAATTTTTCGTATTTTTTACTTTTAATGATCTATTTCATATATTGTAGTGGTATCTATTGTCCACCATTGTTTATGATATTTGATAAACCTATTTTTCGACACCAAAATTATTCAAAAATAAACAAATATTAGACATGCTAGTTTATATAGATAAGGAATGTGCATATATACTTTTTTTAGCCATCACAAACTTTTGTCGTCTACCAGGTAAATGTAAATTGGTGGTTTTATTTTTATGTTGTTGATAGTATTTGTAAAAAGAGTACCGAGCTCTAGCGGTCGACAATTGTGAATTGAATTTCTCGTATTTTTTACTTTTAACGATCTATTTCATATATTATAGTGGTATCTATTGTCCACGATAGTTTATGATATTTCATAAAGCTATTTTTATTGAATATATACATTTTTTTAAAGCCATCGCAAACTTTTGTCGTCTACCAAGTAAATGTAAAATTGGTGTTTTTGTTTTTATGTTGTTGATAGTATTTGTAAAAACAGTACCGAGCTATAGCGGTTGGCAATTGTAAATTGAATTTTCCGTATTTTTGACTTTTAACGAACTGTTTCATATATTGTAGTGGCATCTATTGTCCATGATTGCTTAAGATATTTAATAAAGTTGTTATTTAATAGTTAATCGTTAAAATTTAAAACAAATTTCTTTATCTTACCAGAATCGACACCAAAATTATTACAAAAATATTTAAATATTAGAGATGCTAGTTTATATAGACAATGAATGTGCATATATAGTTTTTTTAGCCATCACAAACTTATGTAGTCTACCAGGTAAATGTAAATTGGTGGGTTTATTTTTATGTTGTTGATAGTATTTGTAAAAAGAGTACCGAGCTATAGCGGTTGGCAATTGTAAATTGAATTTCCGTATTTTCACTTTTAACGAACTGTTTCATATATTGTAGTGGCATCTATTGTCCATGATTGCTTAAGATATTTAATAAAGTTGTTATTTAATAGTTAATCGTTAAAATTTAAAACAAATTTTTTATCTTACCAGAATCGACATCAAAATTATTACAAAAATATTTAAATATTAGAGCTGCTAATTTATATAGATAATGAATCTGCATATATACTTTTTTTAGCCATTACAAACTTTTGTCGTCTACCAGGTAAATGTAAAATTGGTGGTTTTGTTCTTATGTTGTTGATAGTATTTGTAAAAAGAGTACCGAGCGCTAGCGGTCGACAATTGTGACTTGAATTTTTCGTATTTTTTACTTTAAACGATATATTTCATATATTATAGTGGTATCTATTGTCCACGATAGTTTATGATATTTCATAAAGCTATTTTTATTGAATATATACATTTTTTTTAAAGCCATCGCAAACTTCTGTCGTCTACCAGGTAAATGTAAATTGGTGGGTTTATTTTTATGTTGTTGATAGTATTTGTATAAAGAGTACCGAGCTTTAGCGGTAGACAATTGTAAATTGAATTTTCCGTATTTTTGACTTTTAATGAACTGTTTCATATATTGTAGTGGTATCTATTGTCCATGATTGCTTAAGATATTTAATAAAGTTGTTATTTAATAGTTAATCGTTAAAATTTAAAACAAATTTTTTATCTTACCAGAATCGACATCAAAATTATTACAAAAATATTTGAATATTAGAGCTGCTAATTTATATAGATAATGAATCTGCATATATACTTTTTTTAGCCATTACAAACTTTTGTCGTCTACCAGCTAAATGTAAAATTGGTGGTTTTGTTCTTATGTTGTTGATAGTATTTGTAAAAAGAGTACCGAGCTTTAGCGGTCGACAATTGTAAATTGAATTTTCCGTATTTTTGACTTTTGACGAACTATTCCATATATTGTAGTGATATCTATTGTCCACGATTGCTTATGATATTTAATAAAGCTATTTTTAATAACTAATCGTTAAAATTTAAAACAAATTTTTTATCTTACCAGAATCGACACCAAGTTTATTACAAAAATATTTAAATATTAGAGATGCTAGTTTATATAGATAATGAATGGGCATATATACTTTTTTAGCCATCGCAAACTTTTGTCGTCTACCAAGTAAATGTAAAATTGGTGTTTTTGTTTTTATGTTGTTGATAGTATTTGTAAAAACAGTACCGAGCTATAGCGGTTGGCAATTGTAAATTGAATTTTCCGTATTTTTGACTTTTAACGAACTGTTTCATATATTGTAGTGGCATCTATTGTCCATGATTGCTTAAGATATTCAATAAAGTTGTTATTTAATAGTTAATCGTTAAAATTTAAAACAAATTTCTTTATCTTACCAGAATCGACACCAAAATTATTACAAAAATATTTAAATATTAGAGATGCTAGTTTATATAGACAATGAATGTGCATATATAGTTTTTTTAGCCATCACAAACTTATGTAGTCTACCAGGTAAATGTAAAATTGGTGGTTTTGTTCTTATGTTGTTGATAGTATTTGTAAAAAGAGTACCGAGCTTTAGCGGTCGACAATTGTAAATTGAATTTTCCGTATTTTTGACTTTTGACGAACTATTTCATATATTGTAGTGATATCTATTGTCCACGATTGCTTATGATATTTAATAAAGCTATTTTTAATAACTAATCGTTAAAATTTAAAACAAATTTTTTATCTTACCAGAATCGACACCAAATTTATTACAAAAATATTTAAATATTAGAGATGCTAGTTTATATAGATAATGAATGGGCATATATACTTTTTTAGCCATCACAAACTTTTGTCGTCTACCAGGTAAATGTAAAGTTGGTGTTTTTCTTTTTATGTTGTTGATAGTATTTGTAAAAAGAGTACAGAGCTATAGCGATTGGGAATTGTAAATTGAAGTTTCCTTATTTTTGACTTTTAACGAACTGTTTCATATATTGTAGTGGTATCTATTGTCCATGATTGCTTAAGATATTTAATAAAGTTGTTATTTCATCGTTAATCGTTAAAATTTAAAACAAATTTTTTATCTTACCAGAATCGACACCAAATTATTACAAAAATATTTAAATATTAGAGCTGCTAATTTATATAGATACTGAATCTGCATATATACTTTTTTTAGCCATCACAAACTTTTGTCGTCTACCAGGTAAATGTAAAATTGGTGGTTTTGTTCTTATGTTGTTGATAGTATTTGTAACAAGAGTACCGAGCTCTAGCGGTCGACAATTGTGAATTGAATTTTTTGTATTTTTTACTTTTAACGATCTATTTCATATACTGTAGTGGTATCTAGTGTCCACGATTATTTATGATATTTCATAAACCTATCTTTAATAGCTAATCGTTAAAATTTAAAACAAATTTCTTATCTGACCAGAATCGACACCAACATTATTATAAAAATATTTAAATATTAGAGATGCTAGTTTATACAGATAATGAATGTACATATATACATATGTTTTAAAGCCATCACAAACTTTTTGTCGTCTACCAGGAAAATGTAAAATTTGTGGTTTTATTTTTATGTCGTTGATAGTATTTGTAAAAAGAGTACCGAGTTCTAGCGGTCGACAATTGTAAATTGAATTTTTCGTATTTTTTACTTTTAATGATCTATTTCATATATTGTAGTGGTATCTATTGTCCACCAATGTTTATGATATTTGATAAACCTATTTTTCGACACCAAAATTATTCAAAAATAAACAAATATTAGACATGCTAATTTATATAGATAAGGAATGTGCATATATACTTTTTTTAGCCATCACAAACTTTTGTCGTCTACCAGGTAAATGTAAATTGGTGGTTTTATTTTTATGTTGATAGTATTTGTAAAAAGAGTACCGAGCTCTAGCGGTCGACAATTGTGAATTGAATTTCTCGTATTTTTTACTTTTAACGATATATTTCATATATTATAGTGGTATCTATTGTCCACGATAGTTTATGATATTTCATAAAGCTATTTTTATTGAATATATACATTTTTTTTAAAGCCATCGCAAACTTCTGTCGTCTATCAGGTAAATGTAAATTGGTGGGTTTATTTTTATGTTGTTGATAGTATTTGTAAAAAGAGTACCGAGCTTTAGCGGTAGACAATCGTAAATTGAATTCTCCGTATTTTTGACTTTTAACGAACTATTTCATATATTGTAGTGGTATCTATTGTCCACGATTGCTTATGATATTTAATAAAGCTATTTTTAATAACTAATCGTTAAAATTTAAAACAAATTTTTGATCTTACCAGAATCGACACCAAATTTATTACAAAAATATTTAAATATTAGAGATGCTAGTTTATATAGATAATGAATGTGCATGTATACTTTTTTAGCCATCACAAACTTTTGTCGTCTACCAGGTAAATGTAAAGTTAGTGTTTTTCTTTTTATGTTGTTGATAGTATTTGTAAAAAGAGTACCGAGCTATAGCGGTTGGGAATTGTAAATTGAATTTTCCGTATTTTTGACTTTTAACGAACTGTTTCATATATTGTAGTGGTATCTATTGTCCATGATTGCACTCGTGATTGCACGCCGGCAGTACGGCTTAGTGGTACGTTGCATCATTGTCAGTTTTGTGCGTCAAACAGCAATATGCACAACAAGTTGTTGGATGTGTGAACATTTCAATAAAAACTTCTGCCTAAGCGGCTCGGTGTGTCCGGCACCCTGGGGAGGTAGCACAATGGGCCCGGAAGAGTGGCCTAAGTGCATGTGTTCTCACCACCTTCCCCGACCAGAATTTACCTTAGTTTCCCTGTCCATGATTGCTTAAGATATTTAATAAAGTTGTTATTTAATAGTTAAACGTTAAAATTTAAAACAAACTTTTTATCTTACCAGAATCGACACCAAAAATTATTACAAAAATATTTAAATATTAGAGCTCCTAATTTATATAGATAATGAATCTGCATAGATACTTTTTTTAGCCATCACAAACTTTTGTCGTCTACCAGGTAAATGTAAAATTGGTGGTTTTGTTCTTAAGTTGTTGATAGTATTTGTAAAAAGAGTACCGAGCTCTAGCGGTCGACAATTGTGAATTGAATTTTTCGTATTTGTTACTTTTAACGATCTATTTCATATACTGTAGGGGTATCTATTGTCCACCATTATTTATGATATTTCATAAACCTATCTTTAATAGCTAATCGTTAAAATTTAAAACAAATTTCTTATCTGACCAGAATCGACACCAACATTATTATAAAAACATTTAAATATTAGAGATGCTAGTTTATACAGATAATGAATGTACATATATACATATGTTTTAAAGCCATCACAAACATTTTGTCGTCTACCAGGAAAATGTAAAATTTGTGGTTTTATTTTTATGTTGTTGATAGTATTTGTAAAAAGAGTACCGAGTGCTAGCGGTCGACAATTGTAAATTGAATTTTTCGTATTTTTTACCTTTAACGATCTATTTCATATATTGTAGTGGTATCTATTGTCCACGATTGTTTATGATATTTCATAAAGCTATTTTTCGACACCAAAATTATTACAAAAATATACAAATAGTAGCCATGCTAGTTTATATAGATAATGAATGTGCATATATACTTTGTTTAGCCATCACAAACTTGTGTCGTCTACCAGGTAAATGTAAATTGGCGGTTTTATTTTTATGTTGTTGATAGTATTTGTAAAAAGAGTACCGAGCTCTAGCGGTCGACAATTGTGAATTGAATTTCTCGTATTTTTTACTGTTAACGATCTATTTCATATATTATAGTGGTATCTATTGTCCACGATAGTTTATGATATTTCATAAAGCTATTTTTATTGAATATATACATTTTTTTTAAAGCCTTCGCAAGCTTTTGTCGTCTACCAGGTAAATGTAAAATTGGTGTTTTTGTTTTTATGTTGTTGATAGTATTTGTAAAAAGAGTATCGAGCTATAGCGGTTGGCAATTGTAGATTGAATTTTCCGTATTTTTGACTTTTAACGAACTGTTTCATATATTGTAGTGGTATCTATTGTCCATGATTGCTTAAGATATTTAATAAAGTTGTTATTCAATAGTTAATCGTTAAAATTTAAAACAAATTTTTTATCTTACCAGAATCGACACCTAAATTATTGCAAAAATATTTAAATATTAGAGATGCTACTTTATATAGATAATGAATGTGCATAGATACTTTTTTTAGCCATCACAAACTTTTGTCGTCTACCAGGTAAATGTAAATTGGTGGGTTTATTTTTATGTTGTTGATAGTATTTGTAAAAAGAGTACCGAGCTCTAGCGGTCGCAATTGTGAATTGAATTTCTCGTATTTTTTACTTTTAACGATCTATTTCATATATTATAGTGGTATCTATTGTCCACGATAGTTTATGATATTTCATAAAGCTATTTTTCGACGCCAAAATTATTACAAAAATATACAAATATTAGACATGCTAGTTTATATAGATAATGAATGTGCATATATACTTTTTTTAGCCATCACAAACTTTTGTCGTCTACCAGGTAAATGTAAAATTGGTGTTTTTGTTTTTATGTTGTTGACAGTATTTTTAGCGAACTGTGTCATATATTGTAGTGGTATCTATTGTCCATGATTGCTGAAGATATTTAATAAAGTTGTTATTTAATAGTTAATCGTTAAAATTTAAAACAAATTTTTTATTTTACCAGAATCGACACCAAAATTATTACAATAATTTTTAAATATTAGAGCTGCTAATTTATATAGATAATGAATCTGCATAGATACTTTTTTTAGCCATCACAAACTTTTGTCGTCTACCAGGTAAATGTAAATTGGTGGTTTAATTTTTATGTTGTTGATAGGATTTGTAAAACGAGTAGCGAGTTCTAGCGGTCGACAATTGTAAATTGAATTTTTCGTATTTTTTACTTTTAACGAACTATTTCATATATTGTAGTGGTATCTATTGTTCACGATTGTTTATGATATTTCATAAAGCTATTTTTCGACACCAAAATTATTACAAAAATATACAAATATTAGACATGCTAGTTTATATAAATAATGAATGTGCATATATACTTTTTTTAGCCATCACAAACTTTTGTCGTCTACCAGGTAAATGTAAATTGGTGGTTTAATTTTTATGTTGTTGATAGGATTTGTAAAACGAGTAGCGAGTTCTAGCGGTCGACAATTGTAAATTGAATTTTTCGTATTTTTTACTTTTAACGAACTATTTCATATATTGTAGTGTTATCTATTGTCCACGCTTGTTTATGATATTTCATAAAGCTATTTTTAATAGCGAATCACTAAAATTTAAAACAAATTTTTTATCTGACCAGAATCGACACAAAAATTATTATAAAAATATTTAAATATTAGACATGCTAGTTTATATAGATAATGAATGTGCATATATACTTTTTTTTAGCCATCACAAACTTTTGTCGTCTACCAGGTAAATGTAAAATCGGTGTTTTTGTTTTTATATTTTTGACAGTATTTTTAACGAACTATTTCATATATTGTAGTGGTATCTATTGTCCACGCTTGTTTATGATATTTCATAAAGCTATTTTTAATAGCTAATCACTAAAATTTAAAACAAATTTTTTATCTGACCAGAATCGACTAAAAAATTATTATAGAAATATTTAAATATTACATGCTAGTTTATATAGATAATGAATGTGCATATATACTTTTTTTAGCCATCACAAACTTTTGTCGTCTACCAGGTGAATGTAAAATTGGTGTTTTTGTTTTTATATTTTTGACAGTATTTTTAAGGAACTATTTCATATATTGTAGTGGTATCTATTGTCCACGCTTGTTTATGATATTTCATAAAGCCATTTTTAATAGCTAATCACTAAAATTTAAAACAAATTTTTTATCTGACCAGAATCGACACAAAAATTATTATAAAAATATTTAAATATTAGACATGCTAGTTTATATAGATAATGAATGTGCATATATACTTTTTTTAGCCATCACAAACTTTTGTCGTCTACCAGGTGAATGTAAAATTGGTGTTTTTGTTTTTATATTTTTGACAGTATTTTTAAGGAACTATTTCATATATTGTAGTGGTATCTATTGTTCACGACTGTTTATGATATTTCATAAAGCTATTTTTCGACACCAAAATTATTACAAAAATATACAAATATTAGACATGCTAGTTTATATAGATAATGAATGTGCATATATACTTTTTTTAGCCATCACAAACTTTTGTCGTCTACCAGGTGAATGTAAAATTGGTGTTTTTGTTTTTATATTTTTGACAGTATTTTTAAGGAACTATTTCATATATTGTAGTGGTATCTATTGTCCACGCTTGTTTATGATATTTCATAAAGCTATTTTTAATAGCTAATCACTAAAATTTAAAACAAATTTTTTATCTGACTAGAATCGACTCAAAAATTATTATAGAAATATTTAAATATTAGACATGCTAGTTTATATAGATAATGAATGTGCATATATACTTTTTTTAGCCATCACAAACTTTTGTCGTCTACCAGGTAAATGTAAAATCGGTGTTTTTGTTTTTATATTTTTGACAGTATTTTTAACGAACTATTTCATATATTGTAGTGGTATCTATTGTCCACGCTTGTTTATGATATTTCATAAAGCCATTTTTAATAGCTAATCACTAAAATTTAAAACAAATTTTTTATCTGACCAGAATCGACACAAAAATTATTATAAAAATATTTAAATATTAGACATGCTAGTTTATATAGATAATGAATGTGCATATATACTTTTTTTAGCCATCACAAACTTTTGTCGTCTACCAGGTAAATGTAAAATCGGTGTTTTTGTTTTTATATTTTTGACAGTATTTTTAACGAACTATTTTATATATTGTAGTGGTATCTATTGTCCACGCTTGTTTATGATATTTCATAAAGCTATTTTTAATAGCTAATCACTAAAATTTAAAACAAATTTTTTATCTGACCAGAATCGACTCAAAAATTATTATAGAAATATTTAAATATTAGACATGCTAGTTTATATAGATAATGAATGTGCATATATACTTTTTTTAGCCATCACAAACTTTGGTCGTCTACCAGGTAAATGTAAAATCGGTGTTTTTGTTTTTATATTTTTGACAGTAGTTTTAACGAACTATTTCATATATTGTAGTGGTATCTATTGTCCACGCTTGTTTATGATATTTCATAAAGCTATTTTTAATAGCTAATCACTAAAATTTAAAACAAATTTTTTATCTGACCAGAATCGACACAAAAATTATTATAAAAATATTTAAATATTAGACATGCTAGTTTATATAGATAATGAATGTGCATATATACTTTTTTTAGCCATCACAAACTTTTGTCGTCTACCAGGTGAATGTAAAATTGGTGTTTTTGTTTTTATGTTGTTGATAGTATTTGTAAAAAGAGTACCGAGCTATAGCGGTTGGCAATTGTATTGAATTTTCCGTATTTTTTACTTTTAACGAACTGTTTCATATATTGTAGTGGTATCTATTGTCCATGATTGCTTAAGATATTTAATAAAGTTGTTATTTAATAGTTAATCGTTAAAATTTAAAACAAATTTTTTTATCTTACGAGAATCGACACCAAAATTATTACAAAAATATTTAAATATTAGAGATGCTAGTTTATATAGATAGTGAATCTGCATATATACTTTTTTTAGCCATCACAAACTTTCGTCGTCTACCAGGTAAATGTAAATTGGTGGGTTTATTTTTATGTTGTTGATAGTATTTGTAAAAAGAGTACCGAGCTCTAGCGGTCGACAATTGGGAATTGAATTTTTCGTATTTTTTACTTTTAACGATCTATTTCATATATTGTAGTGGAATCTATTGTCCACGATTGTTTATGATATTCCATAAAGCTATTTTTATTGAATATATACATTTTTGTTAAAGCCATCACAAACTTTTTGTCGTCTACCAGGTAAATGTAAAATTGGTGTTTTTGTTTTTATGTTGTTGACAGTATTTTCAACGAACTATTCCATATATTGTAGTGGTATCTATTGTCCACGATTGTTATGATATTTCATAAAGCTATTTTTAATGGCTAATCATTAAAATTTAAAACAAATTTTTTATCAGACCAGAATCGACACCAAAATTATTATAAAAATATTTAAATATTAGAGATGCTAGTTTATATAGATAATGAATGTGCATATATACTTTTTTTAGCCATCACAAACTTCTGTCGTCTACCAGGTAAATGTAAAATTGGTGTTTTTGTTTTTATGTTGTTGACAGTATTTGTAAAAAGAGTACCGAGCTCTAGCGGTTGACAATATTGTAAATTGAATTTTCCGTATTTTTTACTTTTAACGATCTATTTCATATATTATAGTGGTATCTATTGTCCACGATTGTTTATGTTTAGTGAAAGATACAATGAGACACTTCGCAATATTTAAAAAGATCTTATTATTTTTCCACCAATTATCAATTATACACAAATTTCTTTGTAGGTGGATACAATCATCAACCGATTCAACTGTAGTATATATTTTTAAATCATATGCGTATCCCAGGAAGTTGCAGTCCAGTTCTGCAAAGAGATCGTTTATGTATATATTAAAGAGCAATGGGCCGAGATGTGAACCTTGCGGTACTTCTGAGGACACATCAAATAATCCAGATGAAAATCCATTATAAAACACGTAGCTCCGTCTCCGGGACAAGTATGACGACAATAATTTTACAAATGATGGACTTATGCCAACAGCATCCAGCTTGGCCAGCAATATCCCGTGATCAATACGGTCAAAGGCTTTACTGAAATCTGTATACAGCACATGAACTTGGCGCCGTGCATCAACTGCAGCCGAAATATATTGGGTTATACAAGTCAAGTTTGTCACCGTAGACCTCCCCGAAATGAACCCATGTTGATGAGAAGATATTATTACTTTTACATTATTGTAGATCTTAGTGTATAATATATACTCAAACACCTTGGAGAAATTTGAAATAATATTAATAGGACGATAATTTTCAATATCAGATTTGGAAGCTTTCTTAAAAACTGGCACAACTTTATTGACTTTCCATATTGATGGGTATGTAGCGGTAGAGACACTCAAGTTAAATAAAATGTAGAGTGGTCTGACAAAAGCTGCTAAACACTCTCGAACCAAGAAACCAGGTATCCTATCATCACCAGTAGTCATGTCCGACTTGAGCCGAGAAGCACCCACCAAAATTTCTTCCGCGGTTGTGTCCTACCGCAAACGACGGATTGTATGAGAATAAGGATGGTGGTGCTGAAGAACGAGGTGAGAATGCTTGTGAAAATTCATTGGCGAATGCATCAACAACCTCTTGCGGTTCAAATATTTCTTGTTGGTTGAGAAACATATGACCTGGTATCCTTGTCTGTCTCTTGTTCTTCACAAAGGCCCAGAATGACCTAGGATCACCACTAATATCTGTTTCAACCATTCGAACATAGCTGTCATACGCATGATGCATCTCACTCTTCAATAGTTTACGAATACGTTGAAATTCCTCACGGTAACTATTAGATCTTGCCGATTTCCATCGTTTAAAGTAAAGTTCTTTCACATGAATTAGTTGCTTAATGTTACTAGTGTACCATACAGAATAACGTCTTTTAGAAGTGCGAAACAAGGGAACCATGTCATCAAAAACGGAATATATTTTGTTGTAAAAGAAATCGATTGCTATGTTTGCATCATTACACTCCGACAAACACGACCAGTCAATATTGCATAATTTATTATGCAGCGAATGTAAATATGTCCTTCGAAAGCAATATCTGATATTGTTGTTTATTCTGAAATTATTACTTGTAGGTGTTATTTCAAAATGTGCTGTAATGAATAAAGCAGGATGATGAGAATCTTCAGGTACTAATGGCGCTGAATCCCTCACCACAGTAAAATCACCATCCAAGTTTGTAAAGATTAAATCAAGTAATCTGTCGTTGCTGTTCGTAATATTGTTCAGTTGTCGAAGAGAAGCAGTCTCTATAAGCTGACGAACAGAGGTAGATTTACGGTCATTGGAACCGTCCAGAAATGAAGGGACATTAAAATCACCAACAATAATTACCTGTTTACCCAGCAGCCATATACTGAAAGCGTCCATAAAGATCTCATAATCACCACCACCAACATCAGGTGGTATATCAGTATTAATGAAGTAAACCGTTGCTGAACCAATTCGAAGCACACAACATACTACATCAACAAGTGGAACCAAAGCAGTAAGGACCGTAGTATCCACGATTGTCGAAATGAAGTCCGTCGTAACAGTGGAAATAACACCTCCTCCACTCGCACGATCAACCAACAAAAACTTTCTATCAGATCTAGGGGTGGTGTAGGTATCATCAAATAACTCATCGCTCGCGATATCATCATTTAACCACGTTTCCGTTAGTGAAATAATCTTAGAATCATATACGCTAGCATTGATGTGAATTTGATCAATTCTTGACTTATGCTACGAACATTCTGATAGCGGATATTAAGAATGTTCTCGGTTTTGTTGGGCATTACTAGTTTAAATTAGTCCCGGACTTTACAATTTTAGGTACATCATCTCTAAAGTATTTTATGTATACATCCGTCTCTTCCTTAGCTTTGTGTTCCAGTAGCTCCTCCCGGACCCGTTGGAAATACTTTAACTGGCTCGGTGTGCGATCAGAAGATATTCTCAAGTTTTTAAATGCTTCACTTTCCCTAAGCTTTTTAGAACAACGCAGCGCGGTTCGCACCAACTGCGGACCACCAAGTGTGACTCTAAGGGGACGTGGCTTTGACTTATATTGATCGTATATTCCCAAACGAGTAGTCGATATCTGGCTATCAATTTTAAGATAGTTCAAAACACGACTAGCTTCTTTAGTGTGTTCCACACGACATTCAGCTTTAGTAGGTAAGACCTTTTCAGTTACACCGTATATAATAATGTTATTCTGACGAAATTCACGAACTTTAATTTCACGAATAATGTCCTCAAAGAAGATGTCATCAACACATGTCCTAGAAGCAAGACTGCTTTCATTCAAGCACCTCCTTTCGCAATGCAATTATTTCTGCTCTAAGCTCTGTAATACCAATTCCGAGGTCAGCACAATTGGTACAACTTCAGGACAAACCAGATTTTGTTCTTAAAGTCCAAACTTCGGATGCTGTAAGCTGAGCACATTGACGGAAGAACAATGTGTTGCATATACAACAAGTAAAACTTTTAACCTCCTCGATGACGGTGTTGCAGCAGGAACATTTTACATTTGTAGTAGGTGCCATAATATTTAATCAAGCTAGTTCATGAAGCAGAAAGAAGGAATGTAATTAACAGGGACACAGTTCTTCACAATACGCTGCCCGTCGTATTGACTTTCAAAAACACACACAAAGAGGGCAACGGACGGGTGGAACTATGAATATAACACAGGATATAGAGATAAAGCAATATTTAATTTTACGAATGCGTGTAATAAATATATATATATAATATATAAGTCACTGTATATACGCCACACATTCAATTTGTTAAAAACAACTCTTTTTAGCGATTATAAAAGAAACGAATAGAGACAAGAAAATTCAACAAAAATCGCTTAATCGCTATGATAGCACCATGAATATCCAGATATAATGGAAATAAAACTGCAAATATCCGCTCCATCAGCAAGATTTATGCAAAAATTAAGCTTACCAACCGAAACAAAAACACCAGCACTCGAGCAATCGAGGAAAGTCCAACTATTAACTCTCAATATTAATCAAGAAAAAGTGATAAACTAGGATACGTTTTCAATCGTGCACACAGACGCACCTCAACATATATAAACAAGAAGAAATAGTTTATTTTACAAAGCACTTATATTTACATTAACTCGGTGATATAGATATAGATAATGAATGTGCATATATACATTTTTTTAAAGCCATCACAAACTGTTTGTCGTCTACCAGGAAAATGTAAAATTGGTGGTTTTGTTTTTATGTTGTTGATAGTATTTGTAAAAAGAGTACCGAGCTCTGGCGGTCGACAGCTGTAAATTGAATTTTCCGTATTGTTTACTTTTAACGAACAATTTCATATATTGTAGTTGTATCTATTGTCAACGATTGTTTATGATATATCATACAGTTACTTTTAATAGCTAATCGTTAAAATTTAGAACAAATTTTTTATCTGACCAGAATCCACACCAAACTTATTATAAAAATACTTAAATATTAGAGATGCTAGTTTGTATAGATAATAAATGTGCAAATATACATTTTTTTTTAAAGCCACCACAAACTTTTTGTCGTCTACCAGGTAAATGTAAAATTGGTGTTTTTGTGTTTATGTTGTTGATAGTATTTGTAAACAGAGTACCGAGCTCTAGCGGTCGACAGCTGTAAATTGAATTTTCCGTATTGTTTACTTTTAACGAACAATTTCATATATTGTAGTGGTATCTATTGTCCACGATTGTTTATGATATTTCATAAAGCTACTTTTAATAGCTAATCGTTAAAATTGATAATAAATTTTTTATCTGACCAGAATGGACCTCAAAATTATTATAAAGATATTAAATATTAGAAATGCTAATTTATATAGATAATAAATCTGCATATATACATTTTTTTTAAAGCCATCATAAATTTTTTGTCGTCTACCAGGAAAATGTAAAATTGGTGGTTTTGTTTTTATGTTGTTGATAGTATTTGTAAAAAGAGTACCGAGCTCTGGCGGTCGACAGCTGTAAATTGAATTTTCCGTATTGTTTACTTTTAACGAACAATTTCATATATTGTAGTTGCATCTATTGTCAACGATTGTTTATGATATATCATACAGTTACTTTTAATAGCTAATCGTTAAAATTTAGAACAAATTTTTTATCTGACCAGAATCCACACCAAACTTATTATAAAAATACTTAAATATTAGAGATGCTAGTTTGTATAGATAATAAATGTGCAAATATACATTTTTTTTTAAAGCCACCACAAACTTTTTGTCGTCTACCAGGTAAATGTAAAATTGGTGTTTTTGTGTTTATGTTGTTGATAGTATTTGTAAACAGAGTACCGAGCTCTAGCGGTCGACAGCTGTAAATTGAATTTTCCGTATTGTTTACTTTTAACGAACAATTTCATATATTGTAGTGGTATCTATTGTCCACGATTGTTTATGATATTTCATAAAGCTACTTTTAATAGCTAATCGTTAAAATTGATAATAAATTTTTTATCTGACCAGAATGGACCTCAAAATTATTATAAAGATATTAAATATTAGAGATGCTAATTTATATAGATAATAAATCTGCATATATACATTTTTTTTAAAGCCATCATAAACTTTTTGTCGTCTACCAGGAAAATGTAAAATTGGTGGTTTAGTTTTTATGTTGTTGATAGTATTTGTAAGAAGAGTACCTAGCTCTGGCGGTCGACAGCTGTAAATTGAATTTTCCGTACTGTTTACTTTTAACGAACAATTTCATATATTGTAGTGGTATCTATTGTCCACGATTGTTTATGATATTTCATAAAGCTACTTTTAATAGCTAATCGTTAAAATTGATAATAAATTTTTTATCTGACCAGAATGGACCTCAAAATTATTATAAAGATATTAAATATTAGAGATGCTAATTTATATAGATAATAAATCTGCATATATACATTTTTTTTAAAGCCATCATAAACTTTTTGTCGTCTACCAGGAAAATGTAAAATTGGTGGTTTAGTTTTTATGTTGTTGATAGTATTTGTAAGAAGAGTACCTAGCTCTGGCGGTCGACAGCTGTAAATTGAATTTTCCGTACTGTTTACTTTTAACGAACAATTTCATATATTGTAGTTGTATCTATTGTCAACGATTGTTTATGATATATCATACAGTTACTTTTAATAGCTAATCGTTAAAATTTAGAACAAATTTTTTATCTGACCAGAATCCACACCAAACTTATTATAAAAATACTTAAATATTAGAGATGCTAGTTTGTATAGATAATAAATGTGCAAATATACATTTTTTTTTAAAGCCACCACAAACTTTTTGTCGTCTACCAGGTAAATGTAAAATTGGTGTTTTTGTGTTTATGTTGTTGATAGTATTTGTAAACAGAGTACCGAGCTCTAGCGGTCGACAGCTGTAAATTGAATTTTCCGTATTGTTTACTTTTAACGAACAATTTCATATATTGTAGTGGTATCTATTGTCCACGATTGTTTATGATATTTCATAAAGCTACTTTTAATAGCTAATCGTTAAAATTGATAATAAATTTTTTATCTGACCAGAATGGACCTCAAAATTATTATAAAGATATTAAATATTAGAAATGCTAATTTATATAGATAATAAATCTGCATATATACATTTTTTTTAAAGCCATCATAAATTTTTTGTCGTCTACCAGGAAAATGTAAAATTGGTGGTTTTGTTTTTATGTTGTTGATAGTATTTGTAAAAAGAGTACCGAGCTCTGGCGGTCGACAGCTGTAAATTGAATTTTCCGTATTGTTTACTTTTAACGAACAATTTCATATATTGTAGTTGCATCTATTGTCAACGATTGTTTATGATATATCATACAGTTACTTTTAATAGCTAATCGTTAAAATTTAGAACAAATTTTTTATCTGACCAGAATCCACACCAAACTTATTATAAAAATACTTAAATATTAGAGATGCTAGTTTGTATAGATAATAAATGTGCAAATATACATTTTTTTTTAAAGCCACCACAAACTTTTTGTCGTCTACCAGGTAAATGTAAAATTGGTGTTTTTGTGTTTATGTTGTTGATAGTATTTGTAAACAGAGTACCGAGCTCTAGCGGTCGACAGCTGTAAATTGAATTTTCCGTATTGTTTACTTTTAACGAACAATTTCATATATTGTAGTGGTATCTATTGTCCACGATTGTTTATGATATTTCATAAAGCTACTTTTAATAGCTAATCGTTAAAATTGATAATAAATTTTTTATCTGACCAGAATGGACCTCAAAATTATTATAAAGATATTAAATATTAGAGATGCTAATTTATATAGAGAATAAATCTGCATATATACATTTTTTTTAAAGCCATCATAAACTTTTTGTCGTCTACCAGGAAAATGTAAAATTGGTGGTTTAGTTTTTATGTTGTTGATAGTATTTGTAAGAAGAGTACCTAGCTCTGGCGGTCGACAGCTGTAAATTGAATTTTCCGTACTGTTTACTTTTAACGAACAATTTCATATATTGTAGTGGTATCTATTGTCCACGATTGTTTATGATATTTCATAAAGCTACTTTTAATAGCTAATCGTTAAAATTGATAATAAATTTTTTATCTGACCAGAATGGACCTCAAAATTATTATAAAGATATTAAATATTAGAGATGCTAATTTATATAGATAATAAATCTGCATATATACATTTTTTTTAAAGCCATCATAAACTTTTTGTCGTCTACCAGGAAAATGTAAAATTGGTGGTTTAGTTTTTATGTTGTTGATAGTATTTGTAAGAAGAGTACCTAGCTCTGGCGGTCGACAGCTGTAAATTGAATTTTCCGTACTGTTTACTTTTAACGAACAATTTCATATGTTGTAGTGGTATCTATTATCCACGATTGTTTATCATATATCATACAGCTACTTTTAATAGCTAATCGTTAAGACTTAGAACAAATTTTTTATCTGACCAGAATCTACCCCAAAATTATTATAAAGATATTAAATATTAGAGATGCTAATTTATATAGTTAATAAATCTGCGTATATACATTTTTTTTTAAAGCCATCACAAGCTTTTTGTCGTCTACCAGGTAAATGTAAAATTGGTGTTTTTGTTTTTATGTTGTTGATAGTATTTGTAAAAAGAGTACCGAGCTCTAGCGGTGTTTTGTTAAATTAAATGTAATAATAAACCAATTTTAGAACAGGATGGTGTGCATCTTCAGTCACCAGTAAGAAGTCAGAACGCATTAACCTATACCGCAAATGGTTAGAACAGAAAATTAAATCTAAATACCCATCATTACGATTAATTAATTTGAATAGCAGATGACGAATTAATGAAGTTGTATACAGTACTACTGGGAGTAGCATTTACATATTCGAAATTTGGAACATTAAAGTTTCCTGTAAGAATAAATTCAGTATCAAATAAGGATGGCAACACTAACTTATGAAACAAATGAGTGTAAAGTGGTGCTGATGTCGCTAGGGGAAAATCACAATTACATTAATAGTATGTGTAAGCATATTAAGTTTAATACATAAAAAACCGACATTGAAGTTGGTTAATTTATCTTCACCACCCATCTCAACTATATAGCATTACAAAAGAGATTTTACTGCAATAAGAACACCACCACATCTTCTGTAAGCATGCAATATTGTGTATTTATCCGAAAAAAGTTCAGAATTTAGCAATCCATAATTTGCCCCTGTTTTAGTTAATAATTACGGTTCATATTGCCCTGTGGCGTCAATGCAGCTGTGCTTAGTTTTCCTTCCACTGTAATGGTTTGCTATATATTTTGGCCTACTTTAAAACTTTGGAAATCTTTTCTTTTGTCTATCAAAAACTGCTTTTACAAAACCCTTTTAAAAATCCTGTAAAGTTTAAGACATATCACCTTTCCTCTCTTTTAGAACTTATCTAATAATAAAAATATTACAAAACGTTCTTTTAGATATGACATAGTCTCATATCTATATGATGCAATGTTTAAGCGATATCTTCTTGTTTTCATAAACTAAATAAAAAAGTTCATGCAGATATTAATATAGCATTTGGAATATCTTTGTGAAGTGAGTGTGTGACTATTTTCTGCGAACTATGCGCATGCAACATAGTTAATTGCTTTCCCTTCTAATAACTGTAGTCTGAAAATTTGCTTATCACACAACCAACAGGCACGCTAGCACACCTTTTTTGACATTCATTCGTTTCTAGTGAACGTTGAAACGAACATGCACAAACTTGAATATGTACGTATATCGCATACGATATGCGACAGACACACATTATGAAAAAGAACCACACCAGGGCTTGCGTTATCTGCGTTATACCCGAGCGAAATTGGAATGGTGATGCTCGCGCGTATTCTCATTTTACTGACTTATCATGGAATTCCACGAGTTCCGACAAACTATAGCGCCGGGTTGCTCGTTGTTGATGTTAACGATGACCGAGTGAGCGATTTTTTCCGATTCGCTGCTGAATTAATAATGCGAAAATTCCAAATATGATTTGGACACATTCGCAGAAATATGTCGCACAAATAGATATGGGTTACATGTGGTGTTTTTTGATACGCGAGATGCCAATATTCAGGGAAAATGAATTCTTATTATATCGCGGGTTTAGCAACGGATCAATGAATGTAATTATTTTTTTTTTAATAACTTACGTATGTAATAATTAAGAGTGGAATGTATAGCCATCGATAAATTGATGAACCATTCAATGTATTATTTTTTGTACCGATTTTGGACACTTATAGCGAACCACCTACACGCTCTATAAGATCCAGAAAGCTTATTGGCTCGGAAATCGATTCGTATTTTATTTAGATTTAGGAAATTTTTATCTACGCGTTTGATCTACAAACAAAGAAAGACCGTATCTTGAAAATTAATTGCATTTAAGATCTGTAAAAATACACAACATATTGAAAGTGTTAATTAAATGCTTTTAAATTGATTTTAAATTTATGTAGTAGTAATAACTATTAAGTGGCAAAAATATAATTATTGATGGATTCTGCTAAATAATATTTTATATATCATACGATCAAAAATTCTTTGGATTAGGGTTAGTTTTGGATTTTACAAGCTATCGACATATTATTTATTTCAACGTCTTTTGACATTTGCTTGACAACTTTCAAGTCGGCAGATTAAACATTCAAAATGTTTCAAACAGAAAATAAAGTATTTATTGTTAAATCATATTACAGTAATGGAAATCGTGGTGAAAATGGTACACTGCAAAAAATTACAGTAATTTTACTGTGTAAATCGGGAATATTACATGTAATAACGTTGTGAATTTACTACGATAAATCATGTAAAACAAATTTTACATTCCCGATTTACACAGTAAAATTACTGTAATTTTTTGCAGTGTAATTGGGCTTATTCGTCTCGTTTATGTTTAAATGAGATCTGTCAGTGATTTCCAAATTTGGCCAAAATAGAACGAGATTTTTTCGGCAAATTCGACGAACTATGGCACATTTTGAAGAAACTGGTAATATAAGTACCAGAATTTGATCTGGAAGAAAACGGGTTACGAATTACGATAATATTCGTCAGGTTAGGCAAAGTATATAGGAAGTCTCTACCTTGTCCAATTGTTATGAGACGTGTCAAATCATTCTTAAACATGACTTGAACATGTTTCCGTATAAAATGTAGATGTATCCAAAGTTACTGCCATCAGATTATCTGAAGAGGGTATCGTACTGTACCTGATTTAATGATCACATGGATAACGAGATCCTCGACTTAACATTTTTTACCGGCGAATCTTATTTTTCCCTATCTGAATACATTAATACACAGGTCATGCGTATATGGAGAGAGAACAATCCTAATTGTTAATAAGCGAGGCTCCTTTACATAGTGCTAAGACAGTTGTTTGTGTTGCAATGTCGTTATCCACTTAGGTCTTGTGATTTGAGTCCGTTAGACTATTCCTTACTCCCATTTATGAAGAATAATAATTTCCATCTATTCTCATGAAGAGTGGCAGTCCGTTATCATGGTGTTGAGCGTAGCCGACGAAATAGGAAGAGCTGGTTCCGGCCCCACAAAGTGGGAGCACGAGCCCCACCCCGCCAGCCCATCAGCAGCCTCATTACCTAGGTTTCCTTTATGACCTTTAACCCACTTGAGTGTCAAGGCATTATAGATAGCGACCGCTTCTAGGGCATTGTGACACTGAAGTCCTAAGCCCGAAGTGATCCTATGGTTATTAAGAGCCTTAAGAGCAGCCTGACTGTCGATATGAAGGACAATATGCCGTCCCCTAATGCCACTTGCTAAATTTTATCCGGCGCCGTGCAGGATCGCCGTCACCTCGGCTTGAAAAACCGTGGCAAACCTGCCCAGCGCCAGTTCTAGATTGAGGTCAAGGTCCGAGGAGATAACTCCTGCCGCCGGTCCTCATTTTCGTTTTCGATACATCCGTAGAGATGGCGATCGAGGATTGTAGTTTGACCTCAGGGTGAATAAGAACATGGTAGTGTCTGTTGAAAGCAAACACGGGAGGCACAGTATCCTTTGCGGCACCAAGAAGAGGCACCTTGGCGGCGGTTTCATAAATGATGCTCGCGTGGCTGCGTCCTCCCCCCGTCACGTCTAGAAGACCCCGGGATCCCAGGCTTATAGCCGCCCTAAGCACCGCCTCTTCCACAAATAAGTCCAGAGCGGGGACACATAGGAGTGCTTCCATTGCCGCCGTTGGCATTGTGCGTATTGCTCCTGTTACACTGAGACATGCGATGCGCTGCACATATGACAGTTCGTTCCTGGCAAACATTCGTCTCATCCTTGGCCACCAGACGAGAGCGCCATAGGTTAGCATGGGCCTTATTATGGCAGTGTACAGCCACAAGGTAATTCTGGGGAAAGTCCCCAAGTGTTACACAAAATGCGGCGACACTACCAAAAAGCCATACATGCTTTTTCAGTTTTTGTTTTGACGTGCTTGCTCCAGCTCCGCCGCTTGTCAAACACAGCGTCCAGATATTTGTCATCTTCCGAAAAACTGAGAACAGTGCCAAACAATTGTGGTGGTTGTAGTTGTACAACTTTCCTTTTGTTGGTAAAGAGTACCATCTCTGTTTCATCTGAGTTTACAGAGAGGCCACTCTCCCTACACGAATTTTCGATAGATCTTAAGGCGGTCTGCATTACATTACAGAGCACACCCTCGACTCTTCCATCAATTAGGACCGTGATGTCGTCCGCATATGCGATTGTGTAGTAGCCAAACACATTGAGCATATGGACAAGGTCATCTACCACAAGGTTCCACAGAAGTGGTGACAAAACCGCTCTTTGGGGACAGCCTCGATCCACAAGCCCCCTGACCCTGACATCCCTCACATTCATTTCTACTGCCCTCTGCTCTAACATACGGCGCAGCCATCCCACAAGAGTCGGCTCAACGCCATTCCGAGTGAGGGCATTAACAATATTCTTGAGGGACGCTTTATCAACAGCTCCCTCTATATCTAAGAATACACCCAGGGTAGACATGTTGTTGTCCAATGATCTTTATATCCGCCGCACCACTGAGTGAAGGGCAGACTCGGTGGATCTCCCCGGAATGTATGCATGTCGATTTGTGTGAAGTGAATACATCGGTAAGGCCACTTCTCGGCGATAACGGTCACACAGCCGTTCCAGTGTTTTCAGCAGGTAATTGGTCAAGATTTGGCTAGAGTATAGTCAGATCGCCCTGGTATAAAGACTACTTTTGTTCCTCTCCATACCTCAGGGACGTACTTCCAAGCGATGAACTCGCTGAATAAAGTCACCAACAGGCTTAGCAGGACGTCCATGCCACACTGAAGCAGAGCAGGGAACACACCATCCGGGCCAGGTGACTTAAACGGTTGGAAACTTTTAATTGCCCAGCAAAGTCGGGATTCTTCTACAACCTTTTCCGCCACAGCCCAGTCCTCCTTCGTAGGAGGCGAGCTGTAAGGATCTTGCCATGCCAGTGTGCTACAAACCACACTGCCTGGAAAGTGGGTGGTCATGAGTATCTCGGCTGTTTCTAGAGAGGACGACGAAAGAGTCCCATCCTCCCGTTCTAACAGTACTGGTTGGTGACTAGTATCTTTACTTAATACTTTCTTTAGACGAGCATCCGTTGTGACAGATTCGATGGAGTCACAGTAGTTTCTCCAGGCTCGTCTCTGACCACAACTCCCTTTTATATTGCCTACATTGAACTTTGTAGGCTCATTATGTTGATTAGTTATTAACGTGTTTTTGGAAATTTGTTCAAAAAAGTAAAGCTAAAATTTAGTGATACAAGTAATTAGTGATGTGGTACACATTATCACATTATTTAAAACAAAAATATTAATTTGATTAAATAATGAAGGAAAAGAAGACGTGCAAAATTACTAAAAAGGTAAAATTTTATTTTTTGATTTGTAAAAGTAAATAGATATTTAATAATTTTTAACTGTTTTTTAAAATAAAGTGCAAAAAAAAACTTGTGTTTTGTTACAGGTAATCATGAAAATGTTGCAACGAAACGTAGATAGAACAAAGTAAAATGAAACTTTAAAACATAATGCCACTACTGGATCAAAGGTCATAGCAGCATTCAAGAACATAATATACGTAGCTAATCAACTAGCAAGGGAGAGCTGTGTGGATGGACAACCATATGACCCTGTGTTTACTCGAATGGATTTAATCCAAAAAGCCAAAAGAAGTATATTGAGAGATGATTGGGATGAATATTGGAAGGTGCGGTGTGCGTTTCATACGACACATTATGCGTACATTCACAAATCAACAAATACCAATTCATGGTATCATAATAGTGCCCTATCTAGATACCATCGTAACTAAAATTTTGACACGGTAGAATAATAATAATAATAATAATAATAATAATAATAACGCAAGACGACGTCACGGTTAGTTGACAGCTGTGTATATAATTTAATATCATCTGCGTAGGCGAGGACCGAGCAGGTAAGACATGTCAAGAGGTCATTGATAAAAATATTAAATAAGAGGGGGCCTAAATTTGAGCCCTGTGGGACACCTGCATGTAAGGTATATTCCGTAGATACAAATCTGTTGTAAGAGACATAACACTCGCGTTTTGTAATAAATAAAATACGAACCCATTAGAGTGACAGCAGATGGAGTAAAAAAAAAAATAAAAAAAAGTTTTTAGTTTTGATTGGAGGAGTGAATGCTCTATTGTATCAAAGGCTTTCGATAGGTCCGTATAAATGACATCCACTTGACCGCGCTTGTCCAATGCTTCACTAACAAATTGTGTAAAACAGGTCAAATTGGTAGCTGTAGAACGACCAGTAATGAAGCCATGCTGATTGGGAGAAATATAGGATTGAGTACTGCTATAAGTAGAGGAGTAAAGAATTTTTTCGTAGACCTTTGCAAAATTTGATAGAATAGATATTGGTCGGTAATTGGAAAGCAGGCTTTTATCACGCGATTTCAGTATTGGAGTAATCTTCGTCTTTTTCCAAAGTTTAGGAAAGGTTCCAGATGCTATTGATAAATTAATAATTTTCGTTAACGGAGACGCCAGAACATATCTGCAATCCTTAATTAAAAAGGCAGGTATCATATCGCAACCCGATGTGAACTTACTAGAAAAAGTAGACATAGTTTTAATTACTTCATTTTCAGTTGTAGGTGTGAAAGCACAAGGAAGGCTGTTAGCAGTTGCTTTGTCAAAATAATCAGTCCTGTGGGATTTGTAAGTCCCTGAGAAAAGGTCAGCAAACGCATTTACAATCTCAGTAGGATTCGTATATTCATGTTGATCACCGTTGAATAATCTTCCGGGAATTCTGGTAGCCTTTCTAATGGATCCCATAAATTTCCAAAGGTTGCAGGGAGAACTGTTAATGCTACGCTCCATATTAGTAACATAAAAGTTGTAACTATCTCTTATTTGACGTTTAGTAATGCTGCGAATGCGTTTAAATTCATTGTAGTATAATATATTTTTTGTTTTAATCCACATTTTATGATAATAAGTTTTGATTCGTAAATTACGTTTAATCAAGTTGGTAAACCACGGAGGAAAAGTTTGGTTAATTGGATACCTTCGAGGAACATACACATCCAAGATCGAGTAAAGAACACAATAGAAGTTCTCAAGGGCTAAATCGACATCAGCATGATCTTCCAAGGAACCAAGGAAGACCAGTCGCAACGCTGCAAAGCTACATAAAGCGATACATAATCCGCTCGCCTAAAATCATATTGGAAGTTGGTAGCATTAGGAAAACATGGCTGTCGAAAAACCCTATTATAACGAAATAAAAAATTAAGAGCCGGGTGGTGCGGATCTGCCGGAACCAAAGGAAAATCACAATGAGCAACATCAAAAGCACAATTAATGTTTGAAAATAATAAGTCCAAAAGTCTATTGTCAGCCACCCATCCCAACTCATCTGCATAAATTAAATATAATCAATTCCCCTGCATGCTCTTGTGGTCATGATGAGGCAAATTTAAATCACCTAATACTATCGTGTAACAATCACACACATTTACAACAACAGTTGTACAATCTACTTATCTCTATAAGAGTGCCATTGCCAACTAGTGTAATATCGTTACTGCACCTGAATAACAAAAAAATCTAAAAAATACTAATTTAATGTACCCAAATGGGGTATTCCTTCCTAAATTAATACCTTTAATGTAAATCCTACGTTCTGTTGACGGAATTCTGTGTTGTGTACTGTCGTTAGTCAGTCTGATAGGCCCCAGCCTGTGAAGTGGGTGTCCCTGTTGTATCCTGAAAGTACCCCATTCGGCCGGACATAACTCAACGTAATACAGAGCGTCCATAATGTTAATTTTTTTATAGTTTATAACCGGTGGCATATGGGCTTGATCTCGCAGGCCAAAAAAAAAAAAAACAGTGCCACGAAATTATTATTTTTAATATTTTAAGTAGTCTTTTAAGTAATATTATTTAAGTGTGTGTCTTATTTCATCAAGATCTATACATCAAAAAAAAAAAATTCAAACAACATGTTAAATAACGAAATAAATACCAATTTATCAAACATCTTGTGTTTGTTTGGAAATACTTTACATAGGCATAGATAAATTCTACCAAAGTTTAAGGTCAGTTACAGAAGATGTATTTTCACTGTATTTCCACTTTGTTCATGGTTAAATTTTCAATGCAAACGTGGGTTGGAAATTCAAGTCTATGATTCAGTATGATTTATTGCTTTGCCTGCAACTAATCGTCACAATCACGCAGGAATTAAATTCACATTCGCCTTAATGAGAACACCGATTGTACCTGCTAATTACAGCAATCAATGCACATGCTAATTTATCATCTGCAGCTCATATTTCTCCCGCGATTTTTACCATGTCTCCGTAATTGTAATTTCCAACTGACTCCCAGCCTGAATGAAATTGATTCACGTTGCGATTTCTAGTTTAGGGGTGATTAGTTAAACAAATAAGTAAGAGTTTAATTAAAAGTTGTCGGAGGCACGTCAGACAGCACACAGCGCCCAGATGTTATAATATCGTTTTGTCACGCCATACGGCTCACGCAAACTACGTGACGTCTATAATTAAAAGATTTTCATTGGGTCCGTTAAAACGCAAGAGGGAAGATTAAAATTCTATACAAGTACGTCGGAGACAAATTGGTAGGGCGTAAGTAGCTTTGCGGAAAAAGAAACAGCTTACGCAGTCGAGGAAAAGAAGCCGTATAATTGAAAAATGAGGCACGAAGTGGGGCAGTTCTTCTTCGGCGAAGAGATTAAGGGAAAATACATAAGAAAATACGTCCAAAGGACGAGCTTTGATATTGGATGTAAAGCTTCCTTTCAGAGAAATTCACTTTTGCGCTAATAGAATGGATTTCTTTATGAAATTCGTGACCAGAAAGCACTGACGGTATTTGAATCCGTTCCCTAATCTTGTATTTGCGATATAATCCTCTTCACCAAACATGGAATATAGTAGGTCAGGAATCACTTGTAACCACGATTCTACACTGCCTATATTCATTTATTTGTAGGATTATAGTTAAAAACATTTTCCAATTATTTTATCCATAAAATTGTAAAAAATTAGTAATTGCAGGATACAAATCTCTAAAAGCGAAAAAGAGGTGAAATGTTTATCTAGTTCGATCAAAGTAGATTTGAATTATTACTTGCAAATGATGATTTTGAACCTAATCGGGGGTGCAAATCGTATCGCAAAATTCTAATAGGAATGGGCGTTGAGTGATACGTCTTTGAAACATCTTGTTATTAACACTCTTTTAGCGCTTTAGTTTTTAAAATCGGATCATTTTTTTTTCAAGTTATGGCCTTTTAAAGTTTAAAAATTAAAACATTTTAGTAAAAATTATTTTATTAGCGTCAGAAAAAGGTCAGTCAATAGGTGCTCAAAATGCAATTGCTAAGCAAAAGTAGAGTCGCTGCTCGAACTCCTCCCGCACTTTTTGAAACGTCATCTAACAACAAATTTCTATATTGATCGGTTTGGTTTTCTAAAGATTCAGTTATAAGGATGTATCACATTTTCTAATAGATTTAAATACATTTCATGAGTTAAATTTTCTTCCATGAATATTGGACTAATAATTTTGTCTCCAAGAATTCCGGTCCATACATTAATTTTCTGAGGAAATTGTGCATGCTGTTCAGGAAAAAATGTGTGGATTAGTATTGTCCCAATATCTACAGTTGTGTTTATTAAAAAACCCATTTAAAAAGAAGATTGCCTAGTCACTCAAATGTTTTTCTTATAAAATTAGGTTGTGCATTTGATCTTTCAGTCATTACTTCAAAGAATTGCATTCTTCTGTCACAATCATCCTCGCCAAGCTGTTGTAAAAGCTGTACTTTGTAAGGGAAGAATTGATTCCGTCGTAAGATTTTATGCACAAAGCTGACACAAATGCTTGTTAACCTCGAGATGTTTGGTATCGATCATTAAATACATGTTTCCTGCTAATCATTGTAATTAATATGAGGCAATTTTTATATTAAATATTTTGCCTCGTGTGGGATTTAAACCCGACATCTCCCATTTACCGGATGGTTACTCTACCAATTGAGCTAGCGAGGTGTATGGGCACAACATATTTGGTATCGATGTTTGAGGAGTCATGGTAAAATGACCTAGTAGTTCAATTTGTGCGGCTTTAGTTAAGGATAGGACACTTCTAGTGTCTTGAAATTTATGAAATAAATTTAATATATACTGGTTGCAAATACACGGGTTGTTCTATGTGCATAACGTTGTTCTTTTCCATACAGAAAAATTATTTCAATTCTTTCTTGGAATCAGTAAACCATTGTTCAAATTTGGTGGTCACTATACAACGAAGCCACGTTGAAAACGAAATCTTTTTAAAACGGTAATGTAGAAGACAAAACCAACATTTGCAAATAAATACCCTTAACATATTTTGTTAAGTTTTTACATCAGTATTTACATTTGTACCTTTTTTCAATAACAGATGTAATGTTAGTAATTTGCTGCAAGGAAAATAAAGTGAAAATGTTGTTCTTATATCACAGGAGCAGTGGGAAAGCGTTGGAGAGGGATGTGACAAGAACCCTTCCTTTTGCTCAGATTTCATATTTTCGATCTTTGAAGCTACTGGGATTGGTACAAGGGATTTTTATAGAAGTTTTTTGTAGCTTTAATGTATGCATCTTAATTGATTAAATTTTGTGCATTTGCGCGTATTTTGCAGAAAGAAAAACTTCTTAACTTCTTAACTTCGTTCTGAGACTATACAAACGTAGAACGCGTGATATTACAATTGTAATAAACGCCGCGTTTCATGGAAATTTGCCTTTATTGCTTCGAAAAATGGTAAACAAAACATTAAATTATAATTAGGTATGGAGGCTTTTTGCGAAAGGTAGATGGACGATAAGAGGATCTTGCTAGTGGAAGGACTGCAAAACAAAGTCTTGGCAACCACAGATGAGAGTATCAGGCTAGTCGTCAAGGTAATGCAAGGTTAGCAGTTCACTCTTAATAAAAAAGCGCGCTTCAACTCGTGGAATTTTTCCGCAAAATTAGGGTCGGTATATTTATAGAGGGGCGCACCTCCTACGCGTCATCGTGGAATATAACCATTTTCTTAATGTAAAAGCTTGTAATTAAGATCGCCTATATACCTTGGTTTATTGCAATCTACTCCAAGTAATAAAGTTGTAACTCAGAATGATTTTTTTGGGTCAGACGTGCATGACGTGTTGGGCTTGAATCACCTTAATATGATAAATATAGTTTCACATTAAAATTAACCCGATTTATTTTGTATTAGTGAGCACTGACTTGTTGAAGATTAACTGAAATTGGTGCGAATAGATAATTTTAACTTAGTAAGCGGCTTTGCCAAGTTTCAAGGTGATGTAGTAATATTTGTAGATACACCGCAAATGCTGTTTCTAGGGAATTGGAGAATAAACGCATTGAGAAAGATATAAAGTTATGTATAATAGAAATCTGTGCATCAGATTCTACTCTTAGCGATCTGCTACCTTCTAATCGGAATGGCTTTATATACGGCGTCATTCTCTTCAAATGTATCGCTAAAATGTTCTGATGTTGATTTGCATTATGTTACATAATTTTACTAGAGTGCCAAGTTATCCTAAGCCAATTCTTGCAAATGTAGGTTCTAATATGATGCTCCGTATATGCTATACGTCAGCTCTGAGATGCTGACTTTTCTGATTATTACGGGCAGTTAATTCAGTTAACTGCTGGAATAGGTAGTTAACAACAATTTATGTTGGTGTGTAGAACACAATATTGAATGCGGTTATATTCATAATATATTTTTTCATTCTTTTGGTACAAGCATCCCACTACGTAGAATACATGTTAATTGCAGTAGAAAGCATCAAGAAGTATTTCAACATTTAACATTTTTGCACGAACTAGTGTTATACTGGGTGAGTTTTTTATCTTGAGACAACGGAATATCTCTAAAACAAGATTTGTTATAATGTAGGGGTCTCTCTGAATGGTGCCAAACTCGATCCCCCCCCCCCCCCTCCAGAGTGGGAGGGAGGACAACTTTGAAATCTTAAATGGGAACCCCCGTTTTGTATCCGAATTTGCAATTCGGATTCTACGCCATCACGTAGTTTTTGTTTGAAACTTTTTTTTTTGATTCGTAACAGATTGCGCTGTACTCGCAAAAACATGATTGTGAACGTCTAGAAAAAAATATACAAAAAAAAACGAAGCAAGCAAACATGATTTTGTTTTTCTTTATTTTAACGTTAAATAACATTTCAAAAAACCATTCAACAACGAAGAACTTTACTTTATCATACCCATTTCGGAAATGTGTTCGAAAATGTGCCCTTCCACTTCGATACATTTATTTATTCGTAATTGGAATGATTACACACAACTGAAAAGTGTTTCCAGCGTAATCGTTGAAGAAGCGTTGGTGATTCGCTCAATCATGTTTTCCCTCGTGGTTGGCACTTCTGTATAATCTATAATGTTCCAGGGGATTGGTGTGATGTAATTTTGATATTAAATAATAACAGGAAAATGTTCGTTTTTCCAATCCTTTTTATTGTTTAGTATCTTTTATGTGCTACATGTTTCGGCCAAAACTGACCATCTTCAGGCAAATAAAATTGTCAGAGTTTTGTTATGTATTACAAGAATGATGTGTCAAATTTTTATATATAGTTGCATCGAGAGAATTTTATTCTCTCGATGCAACTACGTTAGCATCATTTCCGAGATGATGCTAACTTGGTTAGCGAAACGCGCGTCGAGAGATTGTGCATTGTTGTTTGGTGATAGTGGAAAACCTAGCATTGACTTTTGTCAGTGTGATAGTGATTTATATTTGTATAAAGCATTGATGAGTCTATAGCTGGGTTGAAGTTTCCACTCATGAATCCAGAGATAAGTTACGACACCTTGCGAATGTTAATTATAGAAAATAAGTGAAACTTATGTCAAAATTATATGAATTATAATAAGCAGGCATGGGAACCGTGCCCTATCCCAATGCATATCGTGTACAACGGTCGGTGAACTCCCTTCGTTTGGCTAGTGGGTCTACCAGCACTATGCGCAGATGCAGTGAAAATATTGCTCTTCTATTTGCGAGACCTTGTTTCCATTTACTAGAAACGTTAAGGTACCATACCCTACGACATGCTTGGTAAAAACAGTTTAACAAATATCAAATCTTAGGTGTTACAGTGTTCATATTCCTCCATCCAGTACAGTATTTTATACGTATATTTTACCTAGTAACTACAGCTAGTTTAGTATTTGCTACACATATTGTATTTTTGAAATCGGAAAATTAAAACTATTTTTGCTAAATCCTTGATAAAGTATATCTCTCAATTAACTTTAGAGAATGGCTGCTATTCAGTATAACGATTTTCTTGCGGAACAAATAGTGCAACTTTTTACATATAAAGTAAATGTGGCAAACATAAACTACACGAATATTTTTTATAGCTTTCATGGAATTGATAATAAATGAGAAAATTACTTCATAAATATAAAATATCAAGTACAAAACGCAATTTATTACCTGAACCCAAACTTCTAAAAGTGTAGACGAAGAGGATACTAAACAAATATGTAATCAAGTAATTATTTATTTATACCTGCGCTGCCACAGTTGGAAATACATACCGAAAACTTTCCAGCGCCTTCTCGAACATCCACATACATATATTTGAACTCGTAGATTCTACATTAACAAATTTGCTTAATCCTAAATAAACGGTCAAAATTACCGACTACATGCGAGCATAAAACTATTGGCAAACAAAACCTCCATTTCCTTCATTTCGACCCGTTATTGCTTGTAATGCTGTATATTTCGGGATCGGAGCGTAGAGTTTACATGATTCATGTTTAACGGAACGGGACGAAAAAGTTTTAATTTATACCCGGGATGTTATCATAAATTTGTGCTTCGAAATACGACGCCACCATTTAACGATAAATCTTTGGCGCATGGACTTAAACTTCGATGAACTCTGCGAGTTAATGTTGGTATTTGTCTGTGTCGTTTTATTGGATAGGGCGTCTGTTCGGCACAGATGGGTATCTAAATTTGATGGGATTGGAGTGAAATGGCTTCTGATTGTGTAGATCACAATATTTTATTAAGTAAGTTACGCATATCCAACAACGACAATAAAGTACATCACATCCTATCTTGATAATAAACAACAAGTCCTTGTCTAACAAGGTTTATATCATTGATGTTCCACAGGGTTCCATATAGTGCCCTGTGTTATTTTTAATCTATATAAATAACCTATAACAAAATGTTTCAGTCGATTAGTCAGTTCAATTGGTATGCTCTTGTTGAATAGAAAAGTATACTGGCACAGCGGGACGCGGAAACTTAATAATTATAAAACCCGCACGATTGTTTTTCTCTACAAAAGGTACTTCAAAATTTGGTAACCCGAATTCAGTGAAATACTTGGGATCATGTTGGATTGTAAATAGAGGTGGATTGCCAAGAGGAACCAAATAGTGGCAACCAATTAGTAAAAGTCATATATTCGTTGTGAAATTTAACGTCCTCAGTATATTTAAATTTTATGCGCGGTTTCGCCTTGCGTACGTGTGGTGGCGCTGGTTGCACGAGTCCGTCAGCTCTCAAACAAAATGCCGCCCGTAGAATCAGACTGTCGTTGCTGTTTCGCCGTCCCAATACAAGAGTTTTAACGCTAGTGAAGTAGATGTTTGTGTGAGTGCGGGTGCCCAGGGTTTTGGTCATGGTATGCCCAAAAATTTAAACAGTTAAAACGTGCTTTTAATCAAGAATTTACTTTAATGAAATAGGTGTAAATGACAAAGGGAACTATACAATGGAAAACAGGTTAATGTCAAAAAAAAGATAGATACAATTGTAAATATAAACAAATATTAGCCGTAACGATTTTAAATTTGGACGCAAAACATTAATTACTTAATTTTGACGGTCAAAGCGGGTAAAATCTATATATCGGGTCGGATCAAAAGGTTACAATACGTGTTATGGCGGGGATGGTCTGCGTCGTGCCGTGCCTGCTCCAAAATCACAGCTAGGGAGCAGTTTGCGTCGTGCCAGATACTCTGCCGGCGTCGAAATCGCAGCTGGGGGCGACGGTTTGTGTCGTGCCAGATACTTTGCGGGTTCCGACATCACAGCTAAGGGGCGGTTTGTGTCGTGCCAGATACTTTGGCGGCGCCGAACTCGCTGAGCGGGATCGAAGTGAAGTGACCGAGTACTGCCAAGCGCGCGGACCCCCACGCGGTTACGAAAGTGAGAGCCTGACGTGCGCGAACGAACGTACCGTCTGCTGAGACGATACTTCGCGTGTTAAATGAGAATAAAATAAGAAAACTTAATCAAAGAAGATACAGTGTGGCAGTAACGTTACCGAACGATGGAAAAATCGATCAAATAAAAGAAAATTAATGATCGACTTAAAATTAATACTAAAATAGATAGTCCCACAGAACGGCGCGTTAGAATATGAAACCATTACAAGAACAGCTTAGCTTTTACTCTCTTCATATCGTGTTATAGAGCTGTTCTAGGGCTACAACTCACTGCGGTATATGTCATCACTGATCTTTGAGGGGAGGGGCCGGTTTACATTTTCAAGCTGACCAACTGTAGGCCCATTAAAAAATCTTGAATGTTTTTTAATTAAGCAAACCTTTTACTCGGCAAATCAATATTTTCGTAATTTTGGGCCATGTTATCTCCAGTCACAATAATAATATGTTTTAAAATGTTTGTATATATTACACTCCTTGCTTAGTCAACTTAACCAAACGTTCTTTGGTTATATATGTGAAACGTTTGTGTGTATTTTTTCTTTGCTTATTTTAAAAAAAAATATTGGATGAATGCAAATACTCACTGTATATAAACACAAATATTTTGGATGGCCGTAATTAGGTATATTCTAATAAAACAATCAAATTCGTGGCTTGCAATACTATAATAACATTCATCGCCAAAATTAAACTTTTTGTCTGTTAAATTTATTAGAATGGCTGTTTGTTATGGAATACTTTGCTGTGATTTCAGTTTATACTGTTATTAAATTTAATCTACTACCTATGCATAGTTTATTCAGATAAGAATTTGCAGCAAATGCAGCACAATATTAACAACGATATAAAGAAAATTGAAAGTTGGTGCTACAATAACCTAATAACCATAAACGAAAACAAAACGGAATACATGGTCTTCACACGGAAACGACAAACACCCAAATTCAATATTACAGTAAAAAATCAAACCATACGGCAAACAAATCAAATAAAATACTTGGGAATTATAATAGAACACAACTTAAAATGGGATACCCACATACGCAGCCTAATAAAAAGAAACACAATAATAATAGCAGGAATAAGTAAAATAAGAAACATATTACCGTTACATATGAGGAAACCAATATACCATTCTATATTCACATCCAACATAAACTACCTAATAAATATATGGAGCCACACAAGCAACAAAAATTTAAATAAATTACAAAGGCATCAAAATAAAATACTGAAAATACTTTATAGCATGGAGAGAAGAACACCAACTGCAGAAATATATACAAAAACACAAGAACTAAATATACAACAAATCATACAATTAAATAATATGGCGTTAATACATAAAATAGAAAAGAAAATGGTAAAAACTGACTCTAGACTAGTAAAAAATTCAGAAATACACACACATAATATAAGAAGACGCTCTCATTTAAGAATTAAAAAACTATTAGCAACAAACTCATAAAAACCCCAAATAATGAAACCATTAAACAATACAATAAACTACCAAAGGAAATTAAAGACTTGACACACATCAAATTCAAAAAAACAATAAAAACCATGATAATGCAACACAAGATATAAAATGGAAAAGTTGACGGATTGCTTTACCTACAACATCGCTCTCGATACCGCTAGTCCGAGGCGAGGCAAGCCAGCCTCTCCACCTTGGATGAGGACAGAGAGCGGGAAGCCAACAGAGGACATGAAGACATGACTGTATACATGTGCTGTATATATTTTACCTTTTCATCTTTTAATTGTTGTTTACATATATGAAACGAAATCAGAATGTTGTTTTTAACGACTTTCTCTATTATATGGCTTGAGAAACATCCCTTTTTAGTGTTCAGCAATAGTCTGCAAGCATATTTGGACTGCATTGTGCCTGATAATGTTATTCTATTGTGGAAATATCTTGGTGAAATCGCCAAGATATTTGGTGAAATCGCTCCTCGTGTTCGTCGCCCATAGCGCCAAGGGTTTTACAGGAAAAAAGTCCAGGCGTGAATCCAGAAAATGCATTTTTAAGGACATGTTATGTACCAGAGCTTTATAATCTTGAAGTAGTTCTGAAATTAGTTCTCTATATTTCTCAACTTTTCTATCGCCAAGAAATTCTGTTACGACTTTTTTAAAAGACCTCCATGCAGCTTTTTCATTCCATCCAAACTTTCCTCAAAGTGATGGTCCTCCATAAGCTCCCTTGTTGGGCCTATAAATATATCTTCTTCTATTTTAACCACACTGATCCTAGGGAATTTGTTCTATAAGTACAGGAAATCAATCGAACCACTTTTATCCATCGCATTTTTCATTAATCCTAGTTTGATGTGCAAGATATACGTGATCACGACTTACAACTGCTGTAGAAGTAACGTTTTTTGTCCAGATATAACATTTCTTTTATGGCATCGCTTCTTGACTAAATGATTTTTGCGACATCTGCTATCCTAGTCACATAAAAAGGTATTGTTGCTTTTCGGTATATCCTTGCTGGAGACCTAGCGAAAGTGCTATAACTTCATCATGTTACAGGTCTCTTTCATAAGTGCTATTTCTCATTTCCAATGTGAAATAGCACTGGTTTTAAATTGAGATTACACTAATCACATAAACAACCTCTACTCCTTAGTATCATGACGGTCTCTTAACTCACTTACTAATGAATCAACATCAGTACATAATATACTAAATTGTTTTCTGCGGAGAACAAGCGTTGGAGATCTTTTTCCCGTCGACGATAAGAAGAAATTCTAGCTCCCTTCTAAAGGAGATTCCACCCCTTTAATCCTGACGCCAATAATTTCGCCTGAATCTCTGACACGTTTAGATCACGAAATAGTTTAAACTTCTATGGGATTCTCTACTCATTTCACCAAAATCTGGGTAATTAATGTCTTCTTTTTCTGAATTTAATTGTGAATCTTCTTCGCCACAGTTTTCTGAATGTAAACTGCAATTTTTTGGTGGCCCTGAGATTAGATGCTCGTCGCTGTAACGAATAGACTTGATCACTGGAGAGAGGTTGGGATATTTGATGGTATTCTTGGTCTTGTTTGCTATTCCAGCAATTTTCGTGATGCAGAAATAACAGTCCGTAAGGTTGTCCTTTGGTTTCCCCCATATCATTGAAATTGCAGATGGCGCCAACCACTGAGTAATGTTACACAAGACGCACAGCAAATATGAGGGAGCCAATATTTGACGCGCGAAATATAGTTCACATAGCTTTTTCATCAAAGGAGTAATATTCCTTATTTGGGACTTTAAAGTCAATTCACTACACACATACCAGAAATAGTTTGGACGGTTTTCACAAATTCGCGGCATTTTAAGAAATCTGTTGGTGCAAGAATTAACACTTGAACGCACAGTACGAGTGGTTCACTATAAATTAATATAAACCCCTATCTAACTCGACACACACGTCTGAACTGGGCTTGTTTTGACAGGTCCGGTGTGTATTTCACAATTTATTGGAATCTATATTATTATAAATTGTTGGCGACTCCTTTCTTTGAATAAAACCGCAATTTTTTATTATATGTAAAATTACAAAAAAAAAAAGCTGATCCCGGTGAGCAACTTTTGTAGTTATATTGGCTTTTAGCGCAGTAATGTACATACAAAACTGCTGCAGTTACCCATTTAATAAAATTACTGTCAAGCAGTATAATCACTGTATCTGGGAATTAAAAGTTTTTAAATTGAATTTATAACTTTCTCACACGCTTGCTTTTATGGGCAAATAGTCAGAAATTCAATAAAAAGAAAGTTTTTCTATTCATCGTGATCGGAATATATAAAACTCGTTGGTATTTTTTCATTTGCAAGTGATATTTTCTGTTGTCCGTAGGGCTCGAATTATAAAAATACGTTGGAAGGAAACAGTTCCTTGCAATAAAACATTCCAATGACTTCCCTTTACATTGAAACCCTGTTTTTTGCAATTCTACCTGCTTCCTTTTGGCAATCACTGCTAAAAACCTAATTTATGCAATCGACACTATCCAGGTTTAATAAAGCTAATGAAATTTGGTACGAGACTGGTTTAGTACTGATTGCCTTTGTCGCGAGAAGAACATGACTTAAGCGGATAATTTAATGAGAATGTTAGAGACACCGCGCCCATTCATCAATCTGTGAAGTTACAATTCCTTACATTAACTGACGAACGCGACCTTAATGCCTTATCGTTCGTATCAGACGGATTGTGTAACAAGAAAGCCGTCTATCTTCGAAAGCGCGCGTTCTGAAACCAACGTTGCATAATCGCCCTTTCACACACATCCAGGCCTCCATTAGTCTTCTTCTTGCCCGTACAACGCCATTCTGGATAATTTATCTTGTAACAGCAGTTGAATTCGCCTCCACAACATAAGCACACATGTTAGCTGACGTGTACCGTTGGTAGGAGGGGCAGAAATAATTAAGAAACACGGTGGCTGTGCGGGATGTCGTAAGAGATTGAACGTTTTAAGATTGCTGTTCGCGGAATAGACATGGGGTGGATTAACAATAAGTTTATGAAAGCGCTTAATTGAGCGAAGGCGCAGCTTTCTCAACAGGTGTATAAGAGATAATGGTATCGGCGAAGGTAAGAAAATATACTATTAAGCTTTACGCAGAATCTAATTAAAACAAGATTTGTATTCAGGAAAGTAAGAGAAGATCTTCTAATACGAAATATGTGCAATATGGTGACGGCTTAAATAATTCAAATAAGGTGGTGAGGCAACTATTAGAGTAAAGTAGAAATATCATTGCCAAAGATGGCGCCGAGTGGTGAGGAGGTATTAGTGTCGGAGCTCGTAAAATTGCGAAAAAATGAGTTAATAGACATCTTGTTAAAAAGACCGGTACCACCTTCGGTAAGTACTTAATAAAAAAGTGGGTAATGAATTTGTGCAAAAACAGTACAGTAGTGTAAGTGATGTACAGTTAACAGACAATTTGGATCGTTTAGGCGATATATTTGACCAAACGATGTGCATTAAATATAAAATGGAGGCGGGATATCTACAAGAACAGAATAAAGTATTAAATCATAGGTTACAACACCTAGAAAAAAGAATAGAAACACAGGAAGAAATGATTAATATCTTAAAATCGCATACTAAACCGAAACTTAAACCGCTAAGTACCAGAACGGATGGCAATAAGAACGCTGTAAACATCGATACCAATACATATGCAAACGTAGCAAAGAATAAAAACACCAACATACAAAGAAACCAGCGGAGCGTAGTATTGGCATCGTCAGAGGCGAACATTAATATATCAGCTGAAGGAGGAAAAAATATAAACACACAATCCGGACAACGAGATAATATAAACAACAAATTTGAATATACGGAAGGAGTACACAAACGAAACATAGTGAAACCAGGAAGTAAAAGAAAAGCAGTAATAGGGAAAAATACAAATGTGCAGGGCGTCCAGTCCGTACCTAAATTCGGATATTTATATGTGTATATAACAAGACCCGAAACTACGAAAGAAGACTTGCTAAAATACTTAAAACAAACTGCACCTGATACAGAGTTTGATTGTCGCTTATTAAATAAAACTGAAACATCACCTTCGTTCAGGGTGGACTTTCCGATTAACAAATGGAGGGACATGTACAAGCCGGAGATATGGCCTCTGGGAGCTGCTGTTAGGCGTTATTTTTTCAGGACAAGCACACCAAAGGCAGAAAATTTTCAGAAGACGGCATCGGAGAAATAAATGAACAAACAACAAGGAAAAAAGTTAGGATTGTTCAAGTAAACCCGCAAGCCCTTACCAACAAAATTAACTTGATGGATATGTTTCTTGGATCAATTACACCGGATGTGCTGTGTGTGTCTGAACATTGGTGCACTGCTGATACAATTGATCTTGTCCAGATGGAGGACTACGTGTTGCAAGCGTATTTCTGCAGGACTCAACACATTCATGGTGGTACAGCCATATATGTGAAAATTAATGCTTTTGTCGCCGTAAAAGGAATTAATTGCAGTGACAAATTCTCAGTAGAGATGCATTATGAGTGTTGCACCATTAAGGCTAAAATTGATGAAAAACAGGTGTTGGAAACCATAAACTATTGTAGAAGGCACACGGACTTGCTGTTTGTGTGTGGAGATCTTAACATTGATTATTTGCAGAATAATTTGCGCAAAAAATTGTTTTGTGATGTTATAGGTGCCTATGGTTTGGGGTGCATCTCCTTGGAGCCAACTAGAGTGGTTACTTGTGGTGTGGAACGCATAACATCAATTAAGATTGACTACATATTAGCTGATGGCAGCTATACTGCGAAATATGGTTCTAGGGTGGTTCAGCCTAACCTGGGGGATCACTTGGCTCTAGTTTTAGATGTAGCCATTTTTTGTAAAAGTAATATGAATTCTGAAACTAAAAAATTGGAAAACCGAGACATGTCTCGGCGCAATAATGCTAACCTAAGAGACAGTATTCGGTTAGCTGATTTCAGCAGCATATATAGTTATGACGACATAGACGACATGTTCTATGAATTTATGACTGTGTTATCGGCTCATGTTGATTTAAATTGTCCAGTAAGGTATACAAATCGTAAGGGGATGAGTGACAGGGCTTGGGTCACTAATGACATTATTACTATGGGTTAGAAATTAAAAGATCTTTTCTGGATATTGAGAAATACCCAAAGTAATGTTGTTAAAGAACAATATATCAAATTGAAAAAAGATTATAACAATTTAATCAATCTAACCAAACGTAACTTTTATAGCAAAGTAATAAATGAGTCGGATAACAAACAAAAAACCGTATGGGGCATAATTAATAAAAATTTAGGACGTCATAAACGCAATAGTGAGATTTCTCTGGGTGGGGAGGACGCGATCATATCTGACCCAGCCCAAGTGGTACGGATTTTTGGTGAATTTTTCTCAACAGTGGCTGAGGAGGCATTGTCCAGTCATTTTCTGGACAATATCTCTGATTCATGTACTCTTGGTGAACCATCCTCTCACTCATTTTTTTATGCTCCTATTGATGCGAATGAGGTTGGTCAAATCATGAGAGCTTTGACAGATAAAAAAAGTGTAGGGCCCGACTGTATTTCGGCAGTAGTACTTAAGAGTGTTTGTGATTATATTAGTGAACCGCTAGCTTTTATTATTAATCAATCTATTGGAGCTGGTAAATTTCCTTGCTGAAGATGTCCGTTATTGTACCTATTTTTAAGAGGGGGGATCCCGTCCACAAAGAGAACTACCGACCTATAGCAATTTTGAATGTATTGTCTAAGGTTTTTGAGAAAGCCATTTATAGCAGGCTGGTCGCTTTCTTTGAGAAGTTTAATTTACTTAGTGATACACAACACGGTTTTCGCACGGACAGGTCGACGGAGACCGCTGCCACGGATTTTTTGGAATATATTTATAAAAAAGTAGATGATGGTCTCTATGTGGCGGGGCTTCTTTTTGACTTGTCGCGCGCCTTTGACTGTCTGGATATTGATTTTGTCTGTGATAAGCTTTATACGCTGGGAATTAGAGGATTCGTTTGGAGTTGGGTGCGTTCGTACCTGACCGCGCGCAGATTAAGTGTTAAAGTGGGACGGGTTAGGTCTGGCGAGTATGTCACTGGCATTGGGGTCCCGCAGGGCTCCGTACTGGGTCCATTGATTTTTTTTGACTTATATTAACGATCTGAGTAATTTCATGGATGTAGAAAAAATGGTAAATTTTGCGGATGATACTTCTGTGGTGGTCTCGGCGCGGACCCCTGCGGATCTCGGGGGGGCGGTTGCCGGTGCTTGTATAAGGTTTGGGGATTGGTGCGCTAAGAATAGAATTATTGTTAACGAACAGAAAACTGTGATAATTAATTTTAATAACCATAGGGACACCGTGGGGGACGCGAGTGCTGTACGGTTCCTGGGGGTAATGGTGGATGGTGTTTTGAGCTGGTCGGCGCACATTGACCTGATTTGTGGCCGTGTGGGCAGGGCGGGTTTCGCCGTTTCTCGGATGATTCGCTCGATCTTGTGGCACTGCTTAGCTTGTATAATTCCATGGTGTACACTCACCTCTCGTATAACGTTGTGCTGTGGGGAGGGGCTACTGGGAGCGACCGTGTTTTCCGGGCTCAAAAGCGAGTCATTCGAACTATGTTTAACTTACGTTGTCGTGAGTCATGCAAAGCGACGTTTGTCGAGAATAATATTCTTACTTTTCCTTCTGTCTATATATATATATAGATATCTAATGTATACACGGTTGCATATGGGCGAATTTTACAAAAATTCGAAATTTCACGATTATAACACGAGGTCGCGTGATCTATTTTGCCTGCAGAGTCATAGTACGGGCAGATTTGAGAGGGCGCCTTCCTACATAGGAACTAAATTATACAATAAATTGTCGTGTTCGTTAAAGAATCAAAATTATAACTTATTTAAAAGAAATGTTAAAAATTTGCTAGTCAGGAAATGTTACTACAGCGTGGAAGAATTTTTAAATGACGACATCTCCTAGGGTCCTAGAGTACTTTATTGGATATGATCATTTCTACTTGTTTTGTTTTTATTTTTATTTTTATTTTTTGTACATGTTTATCAAATTCTTCCTTTATACAACTTTAATGACGATTACATCCATGTTTATTGGCCGAAGTATAATAAATGTTATTATTATTATTATTATTATTATTAATAAATTAATCACTTAGGCGTGCTTTGCGAAACTTAACTGAAATTTAACATTCGATGTTTAGTTACTAAAAAGAAAAATAATAAGCAGGCATAATCATAGGTCGTGCCAGTATTAGTAAAAGCTCTAGTAAATCAAAAGAACTGTTGCGATGCCATATTGATATACTGCCATTAGAATAAACTAATAATTCAGAATAATGAAGAGAAAAATCACGACAAAAAATTGTCAACGGCGTGCGAAAAAGCACGGGTGCAACAATACCAAACTCACTTCTATAGCATTGTTCAAATTATCTCACTTTATTTTCTGTGGCCTGAGTAGGGCATTCGAATGCAATGCATTAAATGTATGGACCATCGTAAACTTGTGTCCAAACTTTCCGTTACCATGGGTCTGCCACAAAGGTCAGTTTTAGGTCCAATCCTCCCTGTTAATTTTTGCGTCGTCTTTACTTAGATCAGGGTTTAAACTGGAAATTACATTGCCAGAATCTAACTAAGAAGCTTAGCTCTTTGATCTAGGCAATACGTGGGCGGTGTTCAATAGTTTGTGAAATACTGTAACCACACGACAATTAATTTCTATTACGTACGTCAAATCCAGGCAGCGCTATCGTTTGTTTAATCCCGGTTCATTTTTTTTTATTTTTTTTTTATTTAGCACAAACGTCCATATTGGGACGTATTGCTGGGATACCGGACAACTGTTTCTGTAGACCATTGCTTGTGGAGTACAAGACACTTCCTCTAACTTGTTTATTTATATATAATGTTTGTAAATATTTTCATCATATTACAAATTAATACCAGAGATCGGTATCTGATATACGTACTCGCCTCCAGACCGCCCTGATTGTAATATTGATAATTAATTGCTTGCTTCCATTAAGTTGAGCAATAATGACGATGTTTTTAAAAGGAAACTGCAGCTCGAGAGGTGCCAGTCTACTCTATTTTTCTAAGAATTACAAGCAATCAGGTCAGAATAACTTAGGGTGGTCGGAGAATTGTGACCTGTTTCTACACTAAACCATTGTCATTTTTGCAATGTAGAAACCTACCTACTACAACCAACTAAAATACAAAGTTTTCAGTAATCGGAATTATTATACTTCTGTCGTTAAAATAAATCTCTACTTACTTACTTAATATAACATTGACGTCGGTGTACTTCAAGCTTATGTTTTAAACCCATTGCTATTTTTATTACTGATTAATGATATGCCAAAACGAAACATTTACAGATTTCCTATTTTATTTGCTGACGACGCTTCTACAACTGTAAGAGGTAAAACCATGAATGACATTAATTATAATAGTGGCAGCCGCTATGAATTAGTGCCGTGAAAATAAACTGATCTTAAATTGTAACGTGCTGTTTTGTGGAAAATAAATTTTTAATATATAAATAAATATATAATAAATTTTAAGTTTATAATTGATTTGTCATTAATTTTCCTTTCTTGAATCGCTTTTCCCATTCGTTCCACCTATTTTATAGAAATCAATTCTCAATTAACAATGCGTGTTAACTCTTTTAATTGCTGCACACACCATGATCAGAACCCTGAATACCCCGCCGCACGCACACAAACAGCTGCCATTCTGGGGTAAAATATTATTGTAACGACAAACGAGCGCAACTACTGGCCGATACCACCGGCCGCATTTTATTTCACAGCTGAATTGCGTAGCCAGCTCCGCTGTCTGGCAATGAGCTGAGACCGTAAGAATTAAACATACAGGGATCAACAAGAGGTTAAAAAGGTAATAATAGGTAGTGAGCATCAGCAAACCGTTAAGTTAAAGTCAGCAAGTAAATTAAAAGTAAGCACGTAAGTAAAAGGTTGTTGTTACGAAATAACAGTGTAATCAATTTTCATTCACGTGGACCTCTCATAAACATAAACAAAAGCTCCATTGATTGTGCAATAATGCTGGATGTAGTACTAGATAAGAATCTAAAGATAAGTCGAAATAATAATTTGAATAGAGTATGTAAGAAATTATTGTCATATTGCCATGACTAATCTTTAGAAAATATCGATCTAGACCCTTAATTAATAAATAAATTTTAATTCTACCCATCCGTTTTTCGTTTTTTTTTTTTATTGTTTATAATGTCAATCTTCTCAACATTAGCAACCGAAAAAGAAAACACTTTCAAGTATTTAAAAAATTAAAAATTATTAACAAATGCCCGCATTATTATATACAAAACAGTAACGGGTGCTGTATCGAATAAAACGGTGTATCCACATAATACCAGACAATTAAAGTTTATGAAAATTCCAAACGTAAATTGAAATTAGCAGCAAAATGTTCAGTGTTCAGCTTAAAATTATATAATGATCTTCCATGCGAGATCCGGTTGGTTTAGTAAACGATTTTAACTCCGAGTTTTTATTATCAAAGGTATTACACCATTAAGGAATATGTGACTGGATAGTTTGTATTTATCTATGTGTTAATGTTGTACGCGTATTTGCTTATACTCTGTGTTGTATTATTATTTTACATGCTGTTTTTTGAGATACCCGACAAATTCACACATGTCTTCTAGAACTGATTTCGAGCCATAACTTCATACACGCTGGTCAATTTCTTCCTATCGTTGCGATTTCGAAAACGAAGAAATATTACTGTTTATTGATGCTTTACGACAGTTGAGCTCATAAAGAAGAAGCCTCTGAAAAGCAATGAATATTGCTGATCTCAGAAACGAAATGCGCAGTCCTGTAATTGAAAGAATCATTGATAAGTTTACAAAGTGTATACAATCAATCTACTTCGCTGCTATACCCGTTACTCAACTAACGAAGTAAGAATTGCTATGAGACGTTTTTCCCTCAACATTTTGGATATTTTGAATGTTTTATACACACCCAACGTTAAGTTTATTGTATGTGGTGATTCGAACATTGATTGTAATACAAATAGTTACACGCATCTGTGTGGTCTGATGAACAGTTTTAATTTTGATCAGATTGAAAATGCTTCAACACGAGTTTCGGGAAATGCGCAGTCTACTCTGGACCATCCAAAATCTTCGAAATCACTGGATTTCCACCATCTTGGCACTACATACGCAATACTCTCATTCTTGTAAGTAAATTTTAAAGTGAACGACTCTTATTGTGATATAAATTTATAAATTTCTAGATATTATTCGAAAACGCAACTACACTCAGGAAATACCGAAAAAGAAGTCCTCCACAATTGTTTTCAACAATTTTATATCTCCTAGGCAAAAAGGACCCCAGCAACGATGAAAGATATCGTTTCCAACGATACGATACAGTAAAATCAACCTACGTTCACACAATCAGCAAAGGCCCTTAATGCCTTAAAATCCATGGAAACCTGCCCTTTTTGAATTAGATAATAATATCAATTTAATTTATTGGCATCACATACATATATATACAATTATACAACAAATACATATGCCAAAAAGACTGAATCACCCTAAGGTGCTCTTCCTCCAGCCTTTAATCCCGTCCAAATTTTGACAGTTTAAGCCAAAAGTATAATTTGTTTGAATTGGCCACGTTGAATTTATCCTTTTTTTCACATCATTTATGACATCTTCGGTGATGTAAGACCCTGTAACTTGGGGACCATCTCAAGGTCTATATACATTTAACTTCCATTTTAATTTTCAAAAACCCAAGCAATTTCTAAGCTAGCTGTCACTTTGACATATATATATCACTTTGAATATAATGATACGATATAGTAAGTGTTTAGTTTATATTTTAACAACATGTTTACAAAATAAATAAATACATAAATTAAAATACATTTACATAAATAATTTTATATTTGGTTTTTTTGTTTTTCTTAATGTAGCGGCTGGGTTTTTTTATAAATTAATGATTTATGCAATAAAACTATCCATTGACGTTTCGACAATTCTTAATTTGCTTTATTGTTGTCTTCTTCAGTTTTTTAAAATTATAATGAATCACAAAAATATTTTTTTCCTAGAAATTTTGAGCACTGTTATTATTAATTTAACAAATTTTTTTATAGGTTTTGTACTTACAAAGTTACGGACATTCACACACATGTTAAAAAATTATAAAAACATTTTTTTAAAAATTAGACATTTTTAAATTATCTTAAATACGAACTACATTTTAATTGTCAATAAGAATGTGTAGGAGATACATTTTTATGTGAAAACGGCGAAATACAATTTAAAATAACCCGAAAGGCATGCTCAGCTGTGGACTTTTTTTCGAAATTGTTGCACTAAAAATTGTTTATTGAAAGAATATTTATATATATTACTGGCGAAAATTATTTAAATGATTGGAGAATAAATTTTTGATAAGCTTTCTATATCTGTTTTGTCGTTTACTGCAGTATTATGTTTTTTTATTTGTATCATTTCTAGTATGCAACGTGCTTTATAATTTTTTTCTTTATTTAAAATACTTGTATTATTGAAATTGAAAGTATGACCAAAATTTATTGCATGTTTTTTTAAAGCAGTGAGGTTATTTTGATATTTGTGACCTTTTATTCTATTTTGAAGTTGTTGTGAAGTTTGTCCTATGTACACACCATTACAATTTTTGCAGGGGATTTTGTATACTACACGACTTTGGTTTTGTAATGGAATATTATCTTTTAGTTTTGAAAAATTGAAATTTAAATTATTGTGGTTTTTGTGTGCAATTTTTATTTGATGTGGGTCAAGAATTTTATTAAGTTTTTCGGATAATTGTGGAACATATGGGACGCTAATATATTTGAATGTACTTGGGTTTGTGGTCTTTGTGTTATTGATCTGTCTGGTATTATAATATTGATGTATTTTTTTTTGTTTTTTTTTTAATATCACCATAAAATATCAAAAACAAGGAAATGAATTAGTTTGTCAATGGAAAAAAAAAAGTTATATATCGACTGAACAAGCCAAAAATTTAAAAATACATAATGCGCATACACCTAAAATATACGGTCTCACCAAACTTCACAAGAATAATGTTCCTCTTAGGCCAATAGTTTCTTGTATCCAAAGTGCTTTTTACAATATATCGAAGTATCTTGCCAACTCAATTTCAAACATAATCAACAATAACGAATATTATCTAAAAAACTCATTTGAATTAAAAAAATATATTGATAATACAAAAATAAAAAATAATGACAAATTAATATCACTTGATGTTGTCTCTATGTACACCAACATTCCAATAGATTATGCCTTAAATATAGTAAGTAAAAATTGGAAAAAACTACAACCCCATACAGAATTACCTTTAAATGAATTTCTAAATGCACTTGAAATCACTTTGTCAACAACGTATTTCTCTTTTCAGAATAAATTTTACAAACAAATATATGGCTGTGCAATGGGTTCACCCATATCAAGCACAATAGCTCAATTAGTACTTGAAGATCTTGAAAAACAGGTAATTACCAAGTTAGATTTTGAACCAACTTTTTATAAAAGATAGGTAGATGATTGCTTAGCGTGTATTCCTGAAGACAAAATCATATAATTCCATCAATTTTTCAACAACTTTCATCCGAAATTACAATTTACTCTTGAAATAGAAAAAAGTCAAACATTAAACTATTTAGATCTTACCTTGATTCGCGAAAATAATAAAATTATGACAAAATTATATCACAAACCAACCTTCTCTGGTCGTTATTTAAATTTTCATTCTGCCCAACCCTTTAATTTTAAAAAAAATGTTATGGCCAACTTAATTAATAGAGCCATTATTTTAACCAATCCAAAATATAGAAAAGACATATTACACACAGTAAAAATTAACCTACAAAAAAATAATTATCCACTACCATTAATTCAAAAAACCATTAAAAACAAAATACATCAATATTATAACACCAGACAGATCAATAACACAAAGACCACAAACCCAAGTACATTCAAATATATTAGCGTGCCATATGTTCCACAATTATCCGAAAAACTTAATAAAATTCTTGACCCACATCAAATAAAAATTGCACACAAAAACCACAATAATTTAAATTTCAATTTTTCAAAACTAAAAGATAATATTCCATTACAAAACCAAAGTCATGTAGTATACAAAATCCCCTGCAAAAATTGTAATGGCGTGTACATAGGACAAACTTCACAACAACTTCAAAATAGAATAAAAGGTCACAAATATCAAAATAACCTCACTGCTTTAAAAAAACATGCAATAAATTTTGGTCATACTTTCAATTTCAATAACAAGTATTCTAAATAAAGAAAAAAATTATAAAGCACGTTGCATACTAGAAATGATACAAATAAAAAAACATAATACTGCAGTAAACGACAAAACAGATATAGAAAGCTTATCAAAAATTTATTCTCCAATCATTTAAATAATTTTCGCCAGTAATATATATAAATATTCTTTCAATAAACAATTTTTAGTGCAACAATTTGAAAAAAAGTCCACAGCTGAGCATGCCTTTCGGGTTATTTTAAATTGTATTTCGCCGTTTTCAAATAAAAATGTATCTCCTACACATTCTTATTGACAATTAAAATGTAGTTCGTATTTAAGATAATTTAAAAATGTCTAATTTTTAAAAAAATGTTTTTATAATTTTTTAACATGTGTGTGAATGTCCGTAACTTTGTAAGTACAAAACCTATAAAAAAATTTGTTAAATTAATAATAACAGTGCTCAAAATTTCTAGGAAAAAAATATTTTTGTGATTCATTATAATTTTAAAAAACTGAAGAAGACAACAATAAAGCAAATTAAGAATTGTCGAAACGTCAATGGATAGTTTTATTGCATAAATCATTAATTTATAAAAAAAACCCAGCCGCTACATTAAGAAAAACAAAAAAACCAAATTTAATATTACGGCTAAGAAAAAAATTTCACCATAAAATAATTTTATAATTAACGTCTTGATCATGTGAGCTGTAAGGTTATGTATAGCATGATATCATAGCAATATATATTCGTCCAGTATATAAGACCCCCTGACATAAATATTCTTTAAGAGAAATTTTATATTTGTTAATATTTTCACATTCCTTGATTGAAGCAGGCAGGGCATTAAATAATTTCAAACCTATACACCTAGATGACTTATTAGTTACATTAAATCGAGCAAAAGGAATGCGAAAATCATCGTTCGATCTCGTATAATAATGATGAACATCATTGTACCTGACAAATTTAGCCAGATCTTTAAAAACAAATAAACATTTCAAAAACATATAAACTGGTGAGTGTTAATACTTTATATTTCTTAAATATGTCCCTACACACATGCATTGTACTCACTCCAGCTATTATTCTCCTCACTAATGGTGAGTCACCCCAGAAAGCACAATAAATCGCCACAAGCTGTTCAGGTGCTAGTATGCACTTTACATTATGGAAAAGGTATGCTGGAGAATTCAGTTTAGCGATAACCTATTCACAATGACTTTTACAATTTAAATTCCGATCTAATAGTAGTCCTAAAAATTTATTCTCGTTCACCTGCGCAATGACATCATTGCCCATCAGAAGATCCAGCGACGGAGTAACTCTCTGATAATTATGAAAAATCACAAATTCCATCTTGTTATTATTAATTAGCAAATTATGACTGCATAGCCACGTTTTTAATTGATTCAATAAATCATTACATTTCCTTTCTAGCGTATCTCTATCTTTCACACTTTCCAAATACTTTCTACATTATTTACATATATCAAAAAGAGAATCGGTCTAAGTACCGAACCCAGTGGTACCCCTAGTCTATTTTCTAAACGTCTTGAGTCAAATATATTATTGCACTGTCCTAATTTAAAATTTAAAGATTGCTCTCAATTGCTCAGCAAGGAGGATACCCACTGACAAGCTGGTGCCCTAACACTAGATTCACACAGTCGAATGCCCTGCGGAGATCACAAAAGAGCGTCTTTGAACTCTACGATTCTACGATAAAGTGCCATTAAATGCCACTAAAAGTCGATCTGTTCTGCATAAAACCATGCCGATTATCAGTAATAATTCTAAAACTGTTCAAAAATCCAGACAATCAAGTCAGAAAAGCATATTCAAAAATTCTTGAAAAAATTTAAGTCAAAGCAACTGGTCTATAGTTGTTTACAGTTTGTGGGCTACCTTTCTTAAGCAACGGAATCACTTTACTGACCGTTAACACCTTCGGAAAAGACACCATTAAGGAACGATAAGTTGATTAAATATTAGAGGGGATTAACAATAACGTTTGCAACTCTTCTAACTACCACTGCGAGAACTTCATCAGCACCAGCAGACCATTTTCACTTAATATTCGTTAACAATATTCCATGTCAATATTAATCCACGCCTTATAGTGCGCTTGTCTATTTGAGTGCCATATAATTTTAGGGAAATGTATGTTAAAGTAAAATAAAAAATCACCATAAAAATATTTCAACGCGCCTATATAATGTAACTTTGTCATCTACGGGTCTCATTTCATTAATTTCTACTAAAAGCGTTTTATAGTCAGCAATGATATTATAAACAACCCTACATCTCATACTACCAGTACTAGGCACAAAACAGTTTCGTTCGAGCATTATTCACTGTGACATTATTGGAACACTAATTGGGAGCTGAAAAGATTGTTGCGGAGTTGGAATTAGTATTTGGAGTATAAGAGAGCAGTTTTCCGTACTTGAAGTAAGAGATTATTCATCTTTTGAATTTATAACCGGCGTTAAAAGCGTAAAGGGATTGTTAGGTTACATTATTATATGATAACAGTGATTCTAGAGATTTTTGTATTTAAGCAAAACGTATGATGCTGTGAGAGGTTTTGAGTTGGCATTATTTGACAATATTTGATTTTATTACGGGAATTTAGCGGGAGATTTGAATTCTATTTTGATATTTAAACGAGATATATGAGTTATTAGTTTGGATTAAGATTCTAGAAATCTTATTTTTGTACAATTTAGATAGTAATGAACTTACTTACCCTGAGAGAATCTTTAAAGGATTCATTTCTTTGTTCATCACAATTATTGAACTCGAAATAAATAAATTTTATTTATAATAACATTGTTTTTTATTCACTATAATATAAAAACATCACTAACGAATAACTAGTACAGTTTCAGTAAAAATATAAAGTGTGTAACAGGTCTATAAAGATAACAATCGGAGGCTTACTGAAGATCCGATTGGTTTGCGGTTTACTCAAAGATAGGTGGAGGGGTCGATTTCATGTACTTGTGTGCTATAGTGGCATCTAACAATTGGGGCGTAGCATATCTCTGGATTAAATGATATATAATAGATGACGCTGACTGTATGTAATGTTAATAAAACAGTGTTGAATAAATTTAATTTAATTTAATAAAATTAGCAATATAGATGTTTTTATTTTTGTTTATTTCTACATTTTATATATGTTATATGACGAAGCTACACATGTATTCTCATGGTTTATGGTGTCAATACATTAAAAAAAAATTAGAAGACGTGAAGACCAGCGTGTAACATCCTTTAAATGAGAGCCTTCGAGAGATCTAGCTGTATGCTAAATGATGCTGCTGTACCACTAGCGTTTTCAGCTCTTATTAATATATTCTTTCCATAATATATTTTACAAATTTTGCAAAATTATGGTATACTCCTCGTTTAACAAATTTAATATACCGGAAGGCAATAAACTTTCCGGAAATTTCTACCAGTGCATATTATTTCTATCTACTGAATTGCAGATCTATTCTGGTAAAATTTGCAATTTCGAAGGACTTTGCTCGCGTGTACCGCAGCAGTATGGGTAACCCGAGCGTTACTAATGCAATTTGGAAATAATTCATGCAGGAATTTGTTGATACGGTCCGGCGTTCGCAAAACTGTACAAATATATCCCATCGGCGGTCTATCCTACGCGGTCCAGGCCCCTGTGGGTATCTAGATATCAGCATCAGATGGTTTCAACGTTTACCTATGCGAACGAATGTTCCCTGCAGATCGGAAGTAAAAATATCCGTAAAATAACGTTCCACTGCTTTTTCGTTTTTTGTTTTTTCTTTTTTTTTGTGCGGTCGTTGCAGTTTCACCAGTGAACAGCGAATAACAAAGGAACGAAAAAACGGTTGGATTTTCTAGCGTGACGTAACGGATGGCGTTGTTATTATAACAACTGGATAAACTAAAGTTTACTGGTCGAGTCGTTCTGGAATAATAGAGGAACTCTTCGCTACGGATCTTTTTTACATATTGAGTGCATTCAATGGTCGTCAATAAAAGCAATTTTATCCGTCTTATTGTATTTGAATCGGTGCTTAAGTATACGAAAGGTAAATGTCGTGACTGGACAACCTTTAACGGAGTAGAACACTTATTCTTTTCAGCACGATCACTGAAGTTGAAGATGTCGAAGTACTTCATATATACTTATATACATAAGGGGTAAATAGGCACAGATTTATTTTATTTCTGCCCCACTGACCGTTTCCATCGGGTGAACGGATTTTTGTAGAAGTTGAAAGCACGTTTCCTTTTTGACAATTCAGTCAGTGAATATACTATTTAGTAACGTATGAAATATTATACACAGTGACAAAAGTAATCTATTTGCGATCATACATCCATACTTTCTACCATAAGCTACAGGCCGCGCGCTTCAATAATTTTTGCTTTTCCATATAGAAGATGTGATTTTGATATTTTCTATTCACTTCAGTTTTAGCTTACGCTTTATAAATAAGTGCGCCCAATAAAATTGATGCACACACCTATGTTTACTACATGTTACTTATAAAATGTTTCGGTTATTATACCTACCTAATATGACAATAAAATAATTAAACGTGAGTAATTTTAATTATTATGTATAAGGCAACATTGTTTACATAACAGCTGCTCAACCATTAGCGTCATACAAGGAATAGTCAACATCTACCAGAGCGAACAGATTAAAAACAGGCACACAAGAGCAATTGTGACACCAGCCGCACTAGACGTCAAGAACGCTTTTAGTAATATTAAGTGGGACGCAATTCTTGATGCATTGGAGAATCGTTTTCGTACATCACTCTATCTCTTGCTAATAATACGGAGCTATCTGAAGGGTAGGGAGTTAAGGTATGAGACAGCGGAAGGATGACGTACAATGTCAGTAGTCAGTATTATGCCGGTTATGAACCGCGAATGTTTGAACCCCATATTGTTGTACCATGTAATATACCGGGTGTCCACACTAAAGTGTGCACTCTTGATACCTTTGTTATCTTTGGAGGTACAGAATCGGTCAAATGGACAAAGTAGTACTATTTTTTATGGCGGTCACAATTGTGAAAACAGAAACACAATTGAGCGTCGCGTTCTCTAGATATTCGTCCAAAATTATTTTCTTTATTGGAACGCTCTGTATATTTTGCAATTTAAAAGAAAATTCCAAACTGAACAAAAAAGTCTTAGTACACTATTATAAAAAAATGTCAAATAAAGTAGTTACTGAGAAATCTTTATCTTTGCTTTTTTGGCATGAAATTGATATACCTATGGAAAATTAGAGCGTCACATTCATTAAAGCGTTTAATTTAATAAACAAATAAAAATAAATACAAAAATACTCAAGAAAATTACTCAAATTAAATGTTTAAAGACTCCTCCTTCCATTTCAATACATTTTATCAATCTTCTATGAACATTACGAGTAGCTCCTAAAATTGTCCTACTGTCGATGTCGTCTATGATGTTGGAAATCTTTCCTGAAGCTGATCCACTGTTGTATATCTATGTTTGTACACTTGATTTTGTACTTCTCCCCACAAGAAGAAATCTAATGGCGTCATGTCAGGTGAACGCGCGGGCCACTGAATAGGACCATTTGTGCCAATCAATCTATTTCCAAATAATCTTTCTAATAACTCACTTGTGTCACGGTGATTATGTGCGGGCGCTCCATCTTGTTGAAAGTAAATAATCTGTCTACCAAATTTAATTCATCCAGAAAATTTCTGTCAATAATGCCACATATCTTTCTCCTGTTAAAGAACCCCGATAGAAAAATGGTCCAACAATTCGGGATCCGATTATACCACACCGAACATTTAAACTAAATCGGTGTTGGGGATTACAAGGATAAACAGCAAATGGGTTTTCACGACTCCAGTACTGATTATTTATTTTATTGAACATCCCGCGATTATAAAAGTTAGATTCATCAAGAGAGCTTTTCTTCAAAAGCATTGATAAACCATTGAGCAAAAGTTAATCGTCTTTGATAATCGCCCAAAAGTAGAGTTTGAACAGACTGATATTTAAAGGGAACATATTTATATTTGTTCAGAATTTTATGGATCGTGCTACGAGAAATACCTGACTCTCTGGACAAATCCCTTACAGAATTATTTGGATGTACCTGAAAATATGCCAACACATTTATTTCTATCTCTGGTGATAATATAAAATCATTTTTTTTTCCTCTTCTTTATAAAAATTGTTTCGTTGCTTCTTAATCTTCGATAAAGTTTTAAAAAATAGCGACGGTCTGGTACATCACGGTCAGGAAATTGCTGAATGTAACGTTCTAGCGCTCTATCTGAATTTTTGTTAAACAGCAAGTACAACTCCAACATATCATACTTTTCCAAATGAGTAAATGCCATTGTTACGGTTGAAAAAAATTTAAAAACAGTACTTTTTCCGCACAGTAACTTTAACAGCAACAAATATAAATAATTTGGCAGCTACTAAACAATGTGAAGCTTTAATTTTCCATGGGTATATCGATTCCATGCAAACAAAACAAAGGTAAAGATTTCTCAATAACTATTTTATTTGATATTTTTTTATAATAGTGTAAGACTTTTTTGTTCAGTTTGGAATTTTCTTTTAAATTGCAAAAAAATATATTCCATTAAAAAAAAATTATTTTGGACGAATATCTAGAGAACGCGACGCTCAATTGTTTTTCTGTTTTCACAATTGTTAGCGCCCTAAAAAAATACTACTACTTTGTCCATTTGACCGATTCTGTACCTCCAAAGATAACAAAGTTATCAATAGTGCACACTTAAGTGTGGACACCCGGTATTGGTAACAAAAAAAAAATAAGAAAAAATTATACGAGGATATGTAAAAACAAAACTTCTAATAATTTTGATAATTGATAAGAAAATTACAGAATATATACCAGATTCCTCAACAAAAATGGTCTTGTTATCGATATTTGAGGGTGAGGGTGTTTTACCCTGGCCATAAATTATTACATAATACCACAATGAATCGACACCAAATTATTACAACGACCACCAAATTGTGAATCTCTAAATAATAGATATTATTTTTAATGTCATTTGACAGCACATGTTTGTGTATGTTTTGTTTAGATGAGTATACGCTCATACCGGGTAGCTCAAGAAGAGAGACTAAAGAGAATACCATTAAGGCGGTCATGCAGTTTTGTTTCGAAGAAGTTCAGGTGGAGAAGGTGCAGTATTTTAAACAAGTTGAAGAAGCCTGTCAGTGGGATGTTGTATATAATTTCAAGAATAAAATACACTTGCATGATACTCATAAAAAAATTTTGAAAATTAAAGAACCACACGATGTTATGAGAAAACATATTAATTTAACGAATTATGTATACAGTTGTATCACGTTCATGTTAAACCAATTTAGTATAGTTCATATTTCTATAAGTAACAATGCAATCCAAATCATTATAGGCAAGATTAGTTTTTAGTCTCTATTTTCTTTTGTAAAATAAAATTGTAAGAAGAGAGAATAGAAATATTTTTTGTTGAAATACGTCAAAATCTACTCATAATTACTCAATATTATAGAAAACGTTAAAATCAAGATATAACGTACGTTGTGGTTGTTGTCTCCTCCACTATTTGCTAATCTTTCTGACAATTTTTGATAAACTAAATAAAAATTGGTAAACAATTTCACTCTTTCATATAGATCTCTCCATCCGCAAACTACTTAAATCTTCATTAATTTTTTAAATTATTAAATTATCGGTTGTCTTAGTTTTTTAAATGTAATATTGTCCTTTCAAAGTCATTATATTTTCTACCAAGTTATATGTCAACCTATTATTTCTGTACTCTTAATTCGCTCTAAGGGCAAGTGTAAATAGGACTTCTTGGTTAATCAATTATTGTTTGATCAATCAATCCTGTAATTCAGGTCTTAAGAAGGGATAAATATTGTAAATCCCGAAACGTCACAAGCCTAATAAAGTGTCAGTGAAATAATTAAGCCTAATTCTTGTTTTATTAATTAAACAACTAAACTACTTTTCTAATATAATTTATATATAAACTTAATCATTACATTAAAAAAAAAAAATAGAGTCTATTCTCCCATAACTTTGTCTTCGGGTCCTTCCTTTAACAGACAACGGAAAATCCAGTAATTGAGGACATTCCCAGCGGACCGTTTGTTCCATTACTACGTCTGCACTACCAGGGCGGAATGTAAAACAAGTATCAAAATCTCGAGAGACGACTCGCCTTCTTTCTTCTTTCGTATTGCGTCATCATTAATAAGCCAGTTCGTGAATCGCCTAGCAATGAAATCCCTTTTCCTCCGTTTAGAATTTCTTGTAAGGATTGTATACACATTTAAATTGTATTAGATGAAAAAAGATGGCAGTAGTGAAGAACGAATAGCATTTTGTAAGAATATAAAGGAAGCGAATAAAAAAGACTACCAGATAAGCGGGCATTAGAAGGTCTGCTTATTGTTTTTTGCCGTAAAGTCCTGGAGATATTAAAGATAAATGATTAGGGACTGCAGGCCTTCTTTATGAATTTCCACGGAAGACGTGACTTTTTTGTTGACTGCGGTCACATACAGCGTATCCATAGCATTCATCTGAGAAACCGCTAAATGAGATATAAGTTCCGGTTTTTGGAATCATAAATAACATGGGATGTTCTCGATCTTGCTGATGGCACTTACTAATATAGGTTTGTCAATTATAATATAGTGGTCCCGGCAATTTACAAAAGTTAATTACAAGTAATATCAAATTAATCACTTACTATGATTTTGATTAATTATAATGACTTTGCAGTATTCTAATCAAAGTGTATAAGAAGGTTGCCGGTTGCAAAAGTACACAATAAGTTAATTAGAGCAGCAGAGGTGTACACAATAAGACGCAGGACACAGTGCAACATTTAAATTAAAAAAACTGGCATCTACTTTTACAATCGTTATTGCGTAGTGATAAAAAAACTTTCAGATTGTATAGCCTGAGGATGCGTTCTAACCGCATGGCAAAAGGTTGTCATGTGCAGATTTTTTCTCTTCACGTTCCGGCTTCCGTACTCTGGATGGCGTTCTTGTCGCCGCGTTCTGGTGCTTGAGATTTGAGCCACAGCGTGTTCGTACCTCTTTCGACGGTTGGAGTTTGACCGGAAAAGTCAAATGTTTTGCGTTTCGCTCTGTTTCGCTTAATTATTTTTACCTTTTCTTGGGGACAGAATGTATATAGTACGGCTTGAACCAAACAGAGTGAGATCAGTTGTTTTGGTAAGCAATTTTGGTTTCGCCGAAGTTTTATTCTTGTCGTGAGACAAAGTCCGTATCACTACGGCTATTTTTTGTTAAGAAACGCATACGTATGCTCCCCGAAGACATAATATTAGGAAACTCGGCATCTGTGGGTGTGTAACTGGTTAATTTTTTCTCCTTTTCTCGTCGCTTATGCCGTTATTTTTAGAGTTTTTCTAGTATACCCCAAATTTTTAAGAACATAACCTCCTAAATTTCACATGGGCGAGTGAGGAACTTATCCAGTTTTAAAATCAGAAATACAGATTTCTGTGTATTTCTTTAGTGACACAATATCGGCTTCTGGCGAGTCTAGTCGTACTGTGTATACTTTTTTTATTCTCAACTGTTTTTTCAACTTAAATTAACCATTAATTGTTTAGATTTGCTAACTTTAATCTATTTTCAATTCATACATTCTTAAAGTTTTATTAAGCAATTTTCAAATTTATCGTAATTATAAGCGGATTGAGGGAAGCAAGTGATCATTGTGAGACTGGCTTTCGACGGTTATTTCGAATTAACATACGGTCAATTGAGGCCTTTCCTTTTTTTAATTTAATAATGCCCTGTTATGAATAATAATAATAATGGTAATAATAATAATAATAATAATAATATATTTATTTGCTCAACAGCAAAACTCCAATAACAGGACAAAAATAATAAAATAAATGCAAAATAAATGTAATAAATGTTATTGTTCTTATTCGCTTGCGTTTTCATCCCTTCTGGAAAAGGGGGTTACTCTGCTTTTTGCGCATCCTGGTACGTCGGAAAGTTTATATTTTGGGGTAAATTCTATAGGGCGATTATGTTTTGTAGTGGGTGGCGCCCTCCAGTCAGTCTGCGAATACTTGTCGCGAGTGATAAGCTCGATTTTAAAAACTTTGATCTGAACCATCGTCTCTGGCTGAGTATAGTGGCCACAGTCAACTTTATTCTACCACCTTCGAACTACGTACTAGAGAATACGATAAGTTTGGTGTTGTAAACTCTACTCCCCCTTACCTGTTCTGTCTGTATATTCAAGTCCGGTTGACCCCATTGACTGGAGTTAACAAGGTGAGGGTAGTTCATCTACCTAAGATAGGTAAAATACCTGATCAAATGCCTAACTCATGCAAACGAATAAGCTTGTGCTCCTTTTTACTTAATACACTTGAACACTTGGTTGGTGGACAGGTACACAGCCACTCAGACTATCTACTGCGAAAATCTACGGAGGTCGCATTGGACGATCTCAACAAGCTAATATCAAAGTCCATAGAAGACAAAGATACGGCTATAACGACTCTCCTAGATATTGAAGAAGTATTTAACAATGCCACCACAAACTACAAATTCAATTAAAAGTCAGCCTGGAAAGAAGGATAATTACTTCTACAATCGTTGAGGCTGCTATCGACACGGAGGCGTGTGGGGGGTGCCCGCAGGACGGAGTTTTGTCTCCCTTACTGTGGACTATTCTAGTGGACGACCTAATCTGAAAAATGACCGGAAAAGATTGTTATTGCCTAGGGTATGCTGACGGCCTTACAATAGTCGTTAGAGGGCGGTTTCCAAGTTCTGATAGAACGTATGCAAACCGCACTTAATACTGTAGACAACAGATATAAACAAGAGCGACTGTCAGCGATGTTGTCACGTTCACGAAAAAAAAAAATGCTAGAACGTTTACTACCACTAATGTTAGATAATGAAAGGATCCCGTATGTCAAAGAATCAAAATACCTTGCGATATGGTTGGATCAAAGACTTACATAGAACATACATATATCCAGAAAACAACCAACAGGAGCAGTAGTACGGTGTGGAGCAATGAGATCGACCCCTACCGCCACAATGGCAGTAATTCTAAACCTTCCACCACTACATATTTATATACAAGGAACTGCTACGTCTGCAGTATGCAGACTTATGCACAGTGAAACACCGATAAGTAAATCGCACGGTGCTGACCATTAAAAACTACTAGATGAGCTTAAGTAGGCACCTCCACCAGTGACGCTATGGTTCAGAAATTTGACCTAGATAAGGAGTATCAGGTTATAATACCGGATAAGAAGGATGACTGCGAGAATGGCCCTTCAGTAAGAGCGGACTGAAACTGGTATACAGTCAGCCTCACCCGCGGCGAAGAAGAGCACCGTGCGCTATACAAATATATGTATAAGTTTTATACACTGTTTATCTAACTCATAATATTCTGAGTAAAGTGTGTTATCAGTTGTTCTGTGTTGTAATATCAAATTATATTTTACAAAAAAATATAAGTTTACAATAACTTATCAGATAATATACTCAGAATATTAAATATTCAGTACATTAAATACATAGGGGTTTAAATATTGAGGATATTAGACATTTCTTTTTATGATTTGGACATTGTGCGTTTGACACATGATAGGAGTCAAAGGTTTGCCGAAAAAATGTTGAATATTTAGAAGGAGCTTTTAATATAACAATTGGATATTTCCTGTGAAAATCTGCTCAATACACAAAGACCTTTTAAGTTAGCATAGAAATGGATTTGGATAAAGAGAGTAAAGGAGTTGTTGAGAAAAAGAAAAAGGATTAAAGAGCCCCTGTAAAAATTTGTGAACCAAACAGAATATAGAAATCATTTACCTACCTGTCAGGATCAAAGCTTGGCACTTGATTTTAGTCATTACGTCAGTTACTCCTCACTTTATTTTATCAAGTCCAAAAGAAGCGATGTCAAGAACATCAATGTAAAACATTATTATTTCCTTTTTTCCGTATTTGTCTGAAACAGCAAAAGCGGAATTATTGTCTGGTGTATACGTAATATGCATGCGTCGGATATGAGTTCTGCTATCTTTACTACTCAATATTCAACATCAAAGGTGTGCGCATAGGTATCATGTAACCGTCGTAAGGATAAAAGTCACCAGGGACGTCTAGTTCTCTATCCCACCGGTCTCCCATGGGAAGGTTAGATTCAATAATTCCGCTGCGCGATTTTGTCCTATACTCAACGGATGCTGTGTTTGCACATCTTGTATCCGATCGGAAGTTCAGTCTATTTATTCTATCGTTGTCGGAACGCCCATATCTCCGCAGACGTAAAAGGGAATCGCTAAGAGTGGTCTCTACTTTATTCACTTCCGGATAGTGCATACGAAGAACTGGCTTTGATCAGACAATCATCAGTTCATTCAAGCGAGCTTGAATCCAAATTGACGTGTATCTCTTGAAATTACAGAGAAAATTCGTAAAAGGAGACCTTTTTTTCTTATTTGTTTCCAAAAGTTACGTGTCCCAATTTCATGCCGTTTTTTCTTTTTTGGCACTTAATGTAGCGGATTCCGTAAATTATAATTATGAGAATCATTATAGTTTATGTGTGTGAAAACTCTCGTGTTTTCCTTATATAGATTCTAAACCAAATACCCTCAAGTTGAGGATAATAATAATATATACTTTATTCTCTGCTACTACATGCATAGAATACGTCAAATAATACAAAATCGTCAAAACAATAATAATATGTAGAAACATTAGTAAAAAAGAATATTACCACCAAAGTAAACGCATTAAGAAGACAAACAAACATTCACTAGTAATGTATGTAAAAATTATAATAATAATCCCTAATAATTATTTTTAACAAATAGTGCTATTCCAAATATATATAAAAATGGCAAAGTAAGCATGTTATAGCCTCTAAACCAAGATTTGCAAGAGTACTTTCTATCCAGTCGGAATACTGCTCTGACACAGGCTTTCTGCAACATAAAGAGACTGGACACTAGTACACACTAAACGCAGTTTCAACACTTACGCAGCGTGATATGAGTCGCAAGGACAGGAGCACACGAAGCACTTTACCACAAGTTCTTGTATATGAGGTCTCCAAGATAATAAATTGTCTACCGTAACTCCGAGAAAACGTACGCAGTTAACCACTTTGCCATTACACAGCCCCTTTAGATTATTTATGGCCAAATTGAAAGGTACAATGTTGGTTTTTGATTCAAATTACTGTTCCTAAACCACTTCTGCAGACACTGAAAGTTGTGTTCCAGTTTACTCTTGATTGCTTCATACGAACACCGCCGAATCACGCATTAGGTGTCATCAGCGTATAAAATGGCTAAATCATCAATAATTCCTGGTAGGTCATTCACATAAAGTAGGAAAAGAAGCGACTCCAAAATCGAACCCTGGAGGACACCAAACTTCCTGCCAAGAGGAAGTGATCGAGATTCCTTATTCGTCGCGTGCTGCCACACGTTCCTTCTTCCCTGTCAAGTACGACTCAATTAGATCAAGAGTACCTCTAAAACGCATAATTTGAAGCTTGTGTAATATAACCTGGTGATGTAAGTTGTCCAAAGCTTTTGATAAGTCCATAAAGGCAGTATTTGTAATTTCTTTATTATTCAGCTCAACCAAATGTTCTTCGGTTAGTTGAAAAGTTGCACGTGTAGTAGACCTTTTTTGTATATATGCATTTTGCTTCGTACGTGAGATGCTTTGTTTGCTGAGAAAACTAATAATTTTCCCGCGTATCAACTTTTCCAGAGCCTTTGAGACGTTGGATATCAGTGCAATAGGCCTATAATTATTAATGCTCGTTTTATCTCCTTTATTTATTGCTTATTTAGAACATTTTGAAACATTTACTCTTTATTTACAATTAAAGAAAAAAAAGCATACCAGATGATGTCATAGCTATCAACCTTCCTTTCATTGTTTATTTAATTAGAACCTCGATATGACTATTGTCGCACTTTGGCACACTACTACCGAAGTGTTAAAGCAGATAATACAATGATTCCTGGAATTTTGGCGTACGTTTAACATGTGTACAGTAGATCCTGTTGTGATTACACATAAATTTAAAAATTAGCCTACCTTTACACTACTTTAAATTATTTTCCGGACATGCTAAATTCGTACAATTTGGCACACGATATCATCATTGACAATAAAATTTCCATTTTTAAAGGGGCCTCCATTTAATGCACGCTCGTTTCCATTTAGAAACAAGGTTTCGTGTCCCTATTCATCGTTAATGATGAAATATTATATCGTTTGCCGTAAGATAGGGCGCATTTACGTCGTAATCAAATTAAACGACCCTCGACCAGATTCACGATGATACATCGGGGGATCCGCCGGCACAAAACCAAGTCAACCGTTTCGCCATTTCGTGTATGTTAAATAATTTTCGTGATTTATGTGCTCGGCGTGCAGAGACGCAAATCCTAAAATTTGATGTCGTATTATTGTGAATTTCGACACTGTTTCGCAAGCTCCCAATTCGACCCTAAAATGGGTTGTTAAAGGGCACCTTGTTTTGTTGCTTCATTGTGTTGTATCTACTTGATAGCTGCGATTCTGAAAAGTAATTGGACTCTGTTTTGCTGGATCGACGAAACCTTGATGTCACTACAAGGAATTTCACTCAAAAGATATATACCAGACCTGTAATTTTATTTCGTGAAATAATAATCATTTCCAAGGTATATACGATACTGCCTTTTCTTTAGATTAGTCCAGGAACTTTATAATTATTGATAGTTGCATACTCTCAGTTCAAACTCACAATATGAAGAATTGTTCGCAAGTTACTTTGCCGCTATAATCTGGGAAATTAAGAAGTACTTGTTTCCTCTTAAATCAGTACAAGGAGAGTGCTATTACAACAATATGGAACACTACTGCAAAATTAGTACAAGAATAGTATACTAAACAACTACAACAGCAATCTACAAAAATTTAAAATCGAAAGATGTGGCAACCTTGAGCAGATCATCTCTATTAAACGTATTGGAACTCCCCTTCGTTCTTGACAGATCTTTCAAATGACAAAATATACCAATTATAATTTTAATAATAATAGTATATTAAAGAACAAGTTAGAAAAGCAAAGTTTTACTAAACGAGTAACTTAATAGCTATATGAGTTTAGTACAACTGTTTTTCTTACGAGCTTTATTTATACTATTTTTTTTCGCGTTCGGTAGGTAAATAATCGTAGAAAAAGTGTTTTAAATGTCTGAAACTTAAAAAATATAATAATAAATATAGATATTTATGTAGGATTTCCGTAACGTAGTAATCTGACACGGCTTTGTTTATTTACATAACAAGAGTAAACAAGGCTCATTTTTGTGATTCGAATCAAGTTAAGTTACACATTGATTATAAGAATGAGCTTTGCTACTAAACACAATTTTGAAAATTGTTCTGAAGATATTTTAAATGCCGCTCGAGGAGTGTATTTAAAGTCCAAGGAAAGATATAAAAACGTATATGACATATTTTGTAATTGGAGGATGACAAAAAACGCATTAATAACTGATGAAAGTGTAATGTTGTGTAACATTATACTTTATATATACTTTAGTGTTTTTCACACAATGTCTTTCATTATTTTAGGCAAAAGCTCTTAAGGCATCCAGTTTATGGTCTATATATTCTATGTTGGAAAGTACTATACAATTAAACGAAAATGTAGGTATATCACAATACAAAGAGCTTCTAGCTTTTTTAAAATGCCAAAATGACATATACGAAGCAAAGAAACCAACAGTTTTGACTATGTAAAACGTGACTAAATTTTTAAAAGAGGCTCCAGACGATAAGGCGTTATTAATAATAATAATACTATGATTTATTTCCTACAGGTAAAACACAATTACAGGAAATATGCTTACAATGCGCACTTCTACCATAAATACACTAAATATTCTAAGTAGTTAAAGCAATTCTTACAAACTATAAAAGTCAGTAAGTATTACAATCATTAAACCTAAAAAAAACTATACAAAATAACTATAAGCATATTTTACGATGCTACTTAAACTATCGCTATTGATTTGATTTGATGAACGATCTTCTGAACAATATGTTCATAAAATTATGCGCACTGGACGTTCTTCTGTGATTGTTTGGGGATGGATGAGTTCTCATGGAACGGAAATATGTGTGTGTTATAGTGGAAGAACGATTGACACCTTTAGTTTATGCTGGAGCAGTACTGTTACCTCCAGTTCTACGCGTTTTTGAAAATAATTTTGTATTCCAACATGGTAATAGCTCAATTCATACAGCACATCTATAAGAGATTTTTTGCAAGTTAATGAATTAACCACATTAGACTGGCCAGCGAGAAGCCCAGACCTAAATCCCATCGAAAATATTTGGGGTATCATGACCAAAGAAATTAGTAATAAGATCTTGCCTCAAAACCGTCAAGAATTGATTCAAAGTATCTCTGATACATGACTGACTTTCTCTCAGTTGGATGACATTTTATAAACTTCAATTTTAGATATGTTACAAAACCAACATTTTTTATTTGTCAAGCTGTCTGAGTTTGTAGGGCCGCGACTGTATCTATATGAGACGTTTTGGTTTATCATGTACTGATTTAAATTAATTAAATTAAATTTATTTTAAATTTGGTTACACCTAACTATAAGAATCTGCTAACACCTGTAGCTTTCACCTATAGAATTAGGAATTTTTTACAATTGTAAATTATTTGAGTGAAACACTTACATTCTTACACTATGCATAACAGGCACCTGTACCTGTAAAATAGTAACTTGTACCTTTATGAAACAGCTTCATACCCGTCCATTTACTTATTAGATTTCTTATAAAATATTTTGCATTGAAAACTATTCTGGGTCAGTGAGGCCATCATTATTAATACATATCTGTATTGGTTTTTACATTATCCTATTTTAGTATCAACCATGTGAGTATAACTTTCAAAAAGCGACATCTGCGAGTAGCAACGCGTACAAAATTTGTACACGTATAGAGTATACAACTTGACGGTAACAGCTTCATAAACATTCATAACGGAACACCGCCACGCCATCTATGCGATATAATCTATCTCACTTAATGGGTGGACTAGTTTCGTGCGCCGAGGGAGTTCTCGAATAAGACCTGTTTTATGAACACACCGGCGTAAGATTGACTTCGTATTAGTGCCCGCTGATTAATTGCCCAATTTTAGGCGCGCTAATCCGTAATTTGGCGCAAAATTAAAGTTGATCCGTACAAATGACGATCGATTCGATATGCCGCTTGGCGGCAGTTCGAGGGGACGCAGGCCGGAGGCGGTACTGTTAGGACGGTGGCGCTGCCAACGGCCGGAGTAATATCCATATTTCAAGTTTCGTTCCGGAGACGTGGCGTGTCTCTTTTAAATTGTAATGGATGCGGATATAAATTCTGAAAGCGAACGAGCAAAGGGAAATGTGGCCGTAACGGGTCTAGTATTGTTTTATAAGGGACATCGATCACGATTGATTTGTTTCATTTGTTTTTATCTGAAAAGACGTCACAAGTAGAATGATTTGCTTGTCTTTGTGTTTTCAATATTGTAACTCTGAGGTTCAGCTTCTTAACGAGAGTGTTAATCAATTCCCCTGTTACAGAAACTACGTGACCCTATTCCAATTTAATGACTTTCATCAATTTTGTATTAATAATTAATAAATTTTGTATTGATAATTAATAAATTTGGTATTATACATATAATTTGGTGTTAAGTCACACAAGAAAAGGTACTTTATCGTTTTCTTTTTTTCAGATACCTTTGTCATCATTTATATCGTGACCATTTATTGGCTCAAGTTTACATATTAAAATTGACCAAAAGGACTGCTCTTTCGTTAACGTCGCGTCGTCTGCTTCTTTTAGCATTGCATTACCTGTTCACTCGTCTTTTTAGTGAGCTGACTTTCTTAAAGCAGATGTCTTGAATATTCAAATCCTGCTTACTGATTTTAACATTTGAATATTCCGCGCAATTTCTAGATATACAGTGTCCCGTCGGATGAACCTAACTATACTTATAATTTATTTAGTTTTTGTTTTCACAGAAAAAATCATTCTTTATAAAAAGTTTTGCGTATTTTGGAAATGCTTTCCCGATCATCGAAATGTTAATTTAACTTACAGGTTGGTCAAAAAATAAGAAAACGTGAAATTGAATTAAAAGTAAACTAGCAATTATTGAAAAATAATAAAAAATATCATAAGTAAAAGTTATTTGTAATATCACCGGAACTTTAGATATGAAATTTACACATTGTTCTTTATTGTGGATATTTTTGCGTTTTATTAAATACTCATTTTCGCAATAAATGGATTGAATCACATGGTCCCATAACGTGGCATCCCAGATCGCCAGACATTACCCTCCCCTAATTTTTACTTGTGGAGGTATTTAAAGCAGAAAGTGTATGTTACTGATTTCCACAATAATTTTAATTTGCTCAACCAAACAATTACGGAGGATATAGAAAATATTAGTGAAAATTCAGAAGGAGAATAGAAAATCTTTTACAAGTTGTTGTATTGAGTAATTCCTATCCTAAAAGTTATTATACATATAATTTTGGTGAGTAAGTCATGGGCATGTTAACTTCGCGATATGGGTTGCCTATTTTAAAGGCGTTACTAAGGAGACTAAAATCAAGTCTGATAACGCAAACATATCAACAATGGGGAACAACGTGCAAATTGCATATACGAAGTTCCAATGATAATCCGAGAAACTTTTACGTATACTATTCTTAATTTACTTTTCAAGTTTACCAGCCTGTAAGTTTAATCAACGTTTCAATTACCGGAAAAGCCTTTTCAAAGTAAGCAAAACTTTTTATAAAGAATGCTTTTTTTCTATGAAAATGAAAACTAAATAATTTATAAGTACTTATAGTTAGGTCTATCCGGGGACACATTGCATAATGTTATAATTTACATTTTAAAATTAAATTTAGAAAAATTACGTCAGTTTCCAAAGTTCACAGTAAGAGTATATTTAGTATATTTAATATGTTGTCGTCTTTACAAAATAATGGGTCAGTAGTCGTTCAGTGGATAAATACGTTGTAATTTCAGAGTTTGCAAAAAAAAAGAAATACCTAAGTGATTAGGAAAAAGCCTAAACACATTTAATCTTGTAAAATGGAAAAAATTCTGCCAGGACCTGGAGGGGGTTCCTGAATGTTGCGGAATTCGTAGGTCCTTGCAAAAGAAGGACCCTGTAAGATTGGGACTCTCAGCAAGACTAACGGCGATAAAGCCAAAACTGAAGAGCATGTCCACAGGCATTTCTTGTAGGTGCATTTTTCGGGCTCCAGGGTAGTTCAAACCTAGATGAGGAGGGAATGTATGGGACTGGGGTCAGGCCAGATATCTAACCTGAGAGCACGGAAGACTGGAACCTTGCGCGGGAAGTCATTGAAATATCTAAAATTCGATGAGCTATCGAATCCTTCAAACCCTCTAAATCGGCTGGCAGTAACGGCATCTTCCCGGCCCTGCTACAACAGGGCCTGGAACCGCTTTTCCCAGTTCTATATACCCTGCTAAGAGCAACCTTAGCTATGAAATACACGCCAAACAACTGGAGAGAGGCCAGTAGTGGTGGTCTTTATTTCCAAGCTGGGCAAACTGTCTTACAAGGAAACGAAGTCTTACCGATCCATCAGTCTCACCTCATTTCATCTCAAAACCCTGAAGAAGATAATTGATAGGCACCTAAGGGATTCGGCTCTGGCAAGATTACCTATACACGAAAACTAATATGCCTATCAAACGGGAAATTTGTGTGAGCAGGCCGTTCACGGGCTAGCTCGACGAGCAGAAATCACCTTTGGCATTAAAGAAATTGCACTAGCTACCTTTCTGGACCTCGAGGATGTCTTAGACAGCGCCTCCTTTCTATCGATGGAAAGGGCGCTGCAAAAATCGAAAGTCGAGCCAACTGTGGGGAGGTGGATCGACGCCATGTTAAGAAACAGTTCATGTATCGCAGAACTTCTGCAATGTAAAGGCATCCGTGACAACTGGCTACACTTTTGGAAGGACAATTGGTGATTCAGACGGACTGATAGCCTAAATAGTGACACTGAGAGAAAATACTGCAAGTTTCCATAGAGTTCCCGGGTGATAGTCTAGTGACTTGTACGCTTAGCTATCAGTCGTGAGGTCCAGGGTTCAAAGCTTACTCTGGTCAATTACGATAACCGGTTTTTTTCCGGGGTCGTAATGATGATTAGGAAGGAGATTTGGGCCTGCAGGAGTACCTCATAAGCACTTGCTGCTTACACTTTATCAACGCTCTTAAAAACAAATTAAAAGTTTAGTGCTTTAAATCTCGAATTTATTCAGTGTTCTCTATCAAGGTCGCTCCTGATAATTTCATGACTATCAATAACTTCTTCAAAAAGCAAATGAAACGTGGTTTATTCTATTCCTTGCAATAATTGTGATATGATCTATGTTGGACAGACAAGCCAATACCCAGGTAATGGAATTGAACAACATGCAGTTGATTGTTTGCATAAAACTTCTAAAACGGCACTACCTTTGCATACCCTAAATCATGTTCATAAATATGTGATCTGTATTTCACCATTTCAACAAGTTAATCAATATTTTATTATCTTACTTTAAATTTAAGATTTATGAATTTCTCGAGTTCAACATTTTAGTGAAATTCAAGTAAGGTTATTTTTATTTATTTTTAGAGGTTAGTAACTTATGCATGTACCTGCTACCTTTTGTATTTCTCTGGTGAAGCTAATAAATTTAGCGAAAGCTAGATTTGAGAATAGACGTTTTAATCAATTTTGCCCGATTTGCTCCTGAATTTTTTAACTCTAACGAGTACGGTCGATATTTTCCCTCTTCCTGTCTAATGGAGAATTTCTGATATTAACATTTTGCATTTAAAATCGCTCGTCCACAGAAAAGAAACGATACTTGGGGCAAAACTTTTCGCATCATAACTTCTTATCTGCAACACTCAAGCACCGTGAAGTATTTGAGTAAATGGAAACGTCACCTCTGAGCAAGTTGTTTAGGATTATGTATGGACTCTGAAATTATATTCTCGCTTCAGCTGCAGTATTTCCTTCGTTTACAACATGAATTGTGGCTGGCGAAATTGCGGAAATTACATTTACGGGAGCTGTGAGTGTTTCGAGAATTCTTCACGGGTTATACTTTTCCAACACTGTAAACAAGTAGTTACGCGAAGTTATCAATTTTGACAACCGGGGCAATGTTAACAGAAGTAAGAAGCATTGTAACTTTCTTTAATTGTTTATTATAATTTTATGAATCCTCCTTTTAAGGAATATTTTAGGAAAATACCGTGTGCCCTCATAATTCATGTATTTTTCGTTAATACTCAGCATAATTTTCCTGAAATTATAATATTTCTACAATGCTGTTACAATAGCGATATAAATCAACAAATCAGAGCATGGTACACACTTCTTGATTTCCGGGTTGAAACTGCGTCCTAGTACGTCCTCTGACCGACGTTTCATGCACACTTGCACCGAACATCTCCAGGGATGTTTCTATCGTCGTTGTTGGCCTGAGACTGAAGAACTGACACATGGGGATGCGTTTATAAACGGGATAGCGTTTGAACCAAATTGAAATGGATTTGGTTGGCCGGTCTCCAACCTATGCTCAGCAACTGCAGACCTAGTTACACGCAACGCCCGAATACAACGCTCATGTTATGCAGCACGAGTACCACCGAACGCGTTGTTTCACCAATGTAAACACTCCCGCCCGAACATGGAATTCGGTAAACACTAGGAGCTTGGAGAGGATTACGATCTTTGATAGGAAAGGAATATAAAAGTTTGGAATTAGGCGGTTTTTATGTTGTGTTTTGGATAGGATTCTTCCTAGACGGTCGGTAACACCTTGAATGTAAATAGGCCTTGGAGTAGTTTTGTGTTGCGGATATCTTGGATACAGGTTGTAGGTGTCGGTTTATGGTATGTTGGATATGATGACCAGGATAGTTGTTTTTGGTTAGGGTTTCGGTAACAAGGGATAGTTCTCGGGATAAGGAGTTAGGATCGAATATGGCAATGGTCTTTTCTACTAAGGAGTTTATAACTCTGTTCCTCTGAGCCGCATGATAGTGTGAGAGGGCATTTAGGTAATGCTCGGAGTGTGTAGGTTTGCGGTAGACGGAATGTCCCAACGAGCCAACAGAACGATGATTCACTAAGACATCTAGGAAAGGAAGAATACCTTCCGACTCGACTTCCATCTACACCAGCATGTTGGTTTCTGGAAATAGAAGATTAGGACTTGTTGTTCAAATGCCTCCATAAAAATGTTGGCTACAATAGGAAAAATAGGGGAACCCATAGCTGCACTTGAAGCTTGTTCGTAGTAGCAGCCGTGGAATTGGAAATTGGTAGAGGTGAGACAGGCTTCCACCAAGTCAGCTAAGTCTTTAGGTCTTGGAGGTTGGAAGATAGGATCCCACGGATTAACTGGATGGTACCGGATATAGGAACTTTGGTAAATGAGAATTCGACATCGAAACTAACAAGTAAATCCCGGGGATTTATTGTCAGTTCACATAGTCTTCGCACAAAGTGTTTTGTGGTTTATGGATAAAGGAATCACTGTTGCGAGGGTTTTAGGGTACTGGAGAAGTATTTGGAGAGTTTGTAGGTAGGACTGCTAATGGTACTAACACACAGTGCGTAAAGGAACTTTGGGTTTGTGGATTTTAGGTTGACTGTATAGTTTAGGAGAAACAGAATCACTTGGTAACAAGTATTTGTGCAATTCAAGAAGAATGGATAAGGATTCTATAGATTTGAAGATGAAATGTTCAATGCGAGCGGTAGGATCACGTTTTATGGGTCTGTAGGAGCAATCTTGGTATAAGGATATGATTTTCTGTGCATACTTATCACTGTCCAGTACCACCGTAGTGTTTCCCTCATTAACTTTAAGTGCAACAACTTTAGGATCGGATTTTAGGGGCTTAAGGACAAGTATTTAGATATTTTATTTATTTTATTCGATCCATATCCCATCCCGAAATCCTCACTACCATAACCGCAAAATCCCACAATCTATTGAAATCCATAAACATCATAGTAACCTTAACCGTGACGACGGTTACTTCCTACACAACACCTGGAAATCCCTCTTCTCGAAACAATTCAACCGTAACCGTCACACCCGAGGGAACCCGCTTATAAACCCATACTCATGTGTCAGTTCTTCAGTTTCAAAGTCAACAGCGACGAAGGAAGCAGCGCTGAAAATGCCCCGTGCAGGTGTAGACGAAACATCCGGCAGAAAATGTATACCATGGACAATAATCGCGGAAGTCTACGAGTAAGTTTAACAATAATGTCATTCGCGAATATTGTTGATACTGCTGATATGACATCACTTTGTGACAAATGAAGATACCTGTCAGCAATAAACGTTTCATCCCTAAAAACTGGCTCTACTATATTTTCACTTATAATGCGTGCCCATCTTTAATTTTTTGTGGGTATTGTATATGGGTTATACCAGTCGCCACAATTATGTCGGTTTAGCAAATTGTTTAGATAAATATCGCTTTATCGGAAAATATAACATATAATATAATTATAATAAAAAGGAAATACTCCTATATATTACTTCTTTCCAAAATTTGCTCGTCCACATTCAGTTCATAAATTAAATGAGGGTTGTATGGATAATATTTGAGTTTTCAAAATTCTTTTGATAGACATATAGCTAATGTCTAAATTTCTAAATCTAAAATATACTCCTTTCAAAAAACCAAAGACAACTTACAGGGTTTAAAAAAGAAGTTGTAACAAAAGCAGCTCCCGAGAAATTCACAAGAATGTAATATTCGTAATAAACATTATTAAGTAATTGAGCATAATTATATTTACAAAGGTAAATCGTTAAATTTTAAAGATAATTAGGCTTAAACTATGCGAGACTTACAAAACTTCAATTACTACACACACAAAGTACATTTGGGGGTACTCCATTGCATTAATTTTCATACTACCTCAGCACTGAATCTTCATTTAACCAATAACTACCCCACAGGTAGTCTTCCCAGTTAGGTAGGTATTAGGGAGTCAACTTTCCGGCGTGAAGTACTTCCACTCGTGCTGCACTACCTCAAGTTAACTTAATATGTTTGCGGTTTTCGGAAGTTACTGTTATGGTAGTTAACATAACAACTACCCGTGCACCGTGTATTTGGTCAATGCGGTGGGTTAGCCGCAAGACCCGCTTAAAGTTCGAAATTTATGTCCACGAAGGTGTTGTTTAACGTCAGCAGTACATTGTATTGCGGGGAACTGAATTTTAAAAATTCAGACGTGGCATAATCAGTCACGGACGTTCAATTAAAGTCGTGCTTCTGTCTAAATAAAAGCACGCTGTGTTATATTTACCAAAGCCCAGACCTTTTTGGATTTAGATTGGTTGAAATAACTTTTAATTTGATCCCGTTGGAAAATGCTTCAGGATTAACTTTAATATGTAGTATATATCAAATTGCTACTTCAATTTGCTGAAAGGTACAAGCTATTTCAATAAATGTTTACTAAAATCTTACCTGAAAGTTCATTTAGTAATTGATTTTTATGTGTTTTTTAATGGTGGAATGTTGTAAACACAATATGCTTTTTATTAGCTCATTCTCGCGAGATATGTTAAAGATAATTGCGCAATGTGCCGTTCAACTGCTTAGACGTGTGTGTATGTGACAGATCCGTTTATTTTGTTCTGAAACTTCAGCGATGAGTAATCACAAGCAGAGAAATAGGCCTAGTAGTGCCAAACCTGTCAATGAACAATCGTTAGTCCAGCGAATTATAGAAATAATATTCATATTCACATAATTCACATATTCTGATACATTTATTAATAAAAGCAGCTCAGAAATTGGTACTTTTGTCGCCGCTGCAATAGACGAAAGAATCAATGGATTAGTTACTTCAATCAACTTAAAATTCTATTAAAAGAAGCAAATCACAAAATCGTCGAATTAGAACAATATTCCAGATTGAAAAATGTACATATCTATGGATTACCACATATTATTATTATTATTACCATAAATGGCATGTTTTCTCATTTGAAAGTGTTACGAAACTAGTAAGCAAAAGTTTTAATTTTAATTATATATTTTTTTTTACAAGTTATATTAACTGTTTCATTCAATTAAATACCAGCCAGAGTCATCTGTGATACTCTAACAAATTCACTAATAAACCACACCTCAATTTGCAGGTGGCACTAGCTCTAAAATTTTCCCCTCTCAAAAGATATATCCAGAGCGAAAAAGAGTTTCCAATAGATCTATTGGAGAAGATTGAACCAAGGTTCACTTTTGAATCTTTGTAGATTGCTGCAATGACTAGGTTGGAACGTTAAGTATCGCACATGAAAGGATAACATTTTAACTATACATCATCGAACTAATAAAAAATAAGAAACTAAAAAGGCTGTATATAATAAAAAGAGGACAGCTGGATAATAAATAAAAATAAATAAATAAATAAAATATCTGTTCAACTTGCAACAGCTGGAGCGCGTCAATTTACTCCAAACTAAGTTTATGAATAAACATAATTGTTGACGCTAAAGCATTTGAAAAAGGAAACTTGAGGTATATTGTGTAAACACCACAAAAAATTATAATTTCTATTACGCAAGCGATCAGTGAGATCGTTTCCTACTTATAGATAGTAACTGGAAAAACATAGATAACGGAGAATGTCGCTTATTGGATAGAAATTCAAATTTTCGCAACAGTTCGTAATCTGTTGTTGTGATGTGGCTAATTTCTCCATAAGTTATGGGAGGGCGTATGACTGTCACTTTCTTAAGAATGAACTACGAAAATAAAACGAGCAAATTTAAACGCCAATCTCCTTCTTACGCCAACCTGCCTCAGCCTCTCCTATTAACGTAATGATGTTTCCTACGTAAACAACAAAGTAATGGCTGCAGCTACGAACAATTTATTTGTAAAAGCCATACTAACACATGTATTGTTGCACGAAAAGGAGATATTGAAACTTGAGGTTGTGTGAAATATGTATATCCTTGGACTTTAGTTACTAGGTTTTCAGCTCATAAAGTGTCTTCCATAAATTATTTTGGCGGCTCCAGCCAAGAAGAAGAACTACATATAGCATAAATCATCTCGAAGCTAGAGGAACCACAGTGGGGCAAAATGCCGAAAAGTTGGCCAAATCCCCTTCAACCCAAGAATTTAACATTTCCAGGTAGTTATATTGTTAATTTAATATTTCAAGAACCGTTATCTATCCCAAATACCCGCTAATATTTTACCTGCAGACTGTCAGCATAGCTCCTGTTTTCGAACAAACCGGTTTGAAGCGAAACTTGTCAGCGTACATGTAATTAGCAAGTGCTTGTTTTTATTATAAATTTGTGATTTTAATCACAGTTTCATCATGGCTCCGATTCTTCAGGGTAAGTACTAATTTTCGATTACTATCAATTATTACATTTTGTTTACTACATATGAAGGTATTTTTATCTTTGCGTATTATCTCTCATTTAAATAAGAAAATACCAAGTTACTGTAGAGTTATAAACTTAGACCCGCGCTAATTTTTATATCAGATAAAGAGTAATATATTGTAGTATTTGTACACAAAAAATAGCTGCACACCGCCGCGCCATTTTGAGATATTTGCTCTTAAAATCAGTAATTAAAAAATAGTTACTTGTTACTTGAACGATTGTGATTAGTATACTAGACAAAATATTCTTAAGCGGTTCACATCCAGAATGTAGGGTTGTTATTACTGTTGACGGCCTCAGAAGCACATTAATTGCTTGTAAAACGCAAAACACAGTTATTTAGCCTTACATCTAAAGTAATACACATATTAATGACTACCGCATAGCTAAATTAATACGTACACTACTACTCAAAATAGAAGTATTTCCGTCACGCACGAAATGGGCATGAAAATGGTCGACGGAAAAATATGCAACGCAGCTGCTACGACAAAATCTGCGACGCCAAAAGAGATGAACAATCTAACGGCCATTGAGAAAAACCCTATAGATATATCAACCTAGAGATTTGGATTATCCACATTGCATGCTTAGATTAGGTTCTCTGGGTGTTTTCTGCGTATATCATACAGGTTGGATATCAATGGCAGATACTGTTACACTTTGCATTGAACCGAAAATGACATTGATTTCAATAATTCATTTCGCTTTTTTAATCATAGACAACATCAGCGATATAAACGTTATTTTGAAGGCAAAATTTAAATTCATTCTCTTTACTTTTAATCTGGCAATTGCAATTACGACTTTAGAAAAACCGTTACGTCACTTAGCGGTTCCTTTTCGCGCGGGAGTATGCATCTTACGCGCCACGGAATTTAAACTTGCTTATTTTAAATTCATTCATTTACGCGCCAACTCTTAGACGCGTCGTCTTTATGATCCTTTGTGCCTCACTGGACGCTGCTATTGGTTCATCCTTTTTTTTGTACCTACTTACCGAGCCTTTAAAAGGGCTGTGCACGAAAAACGCGCTCTCTGTCTCTCTGTTCTTCGGTTCGCGTTCAGTTGATTTGCCGTGTGACGTACTCGTCTTGACTCGAAAACACAGATGCCACGTGCTCCCCACAGCTTCCGGAACCCCATTGTTTCAAGCTAGAGCTCAGTACACTCTGTTCTCTTCAGTTAATTCCGCCGTCGCAACGATCCTTTTTAACTCGAAACACCGAAAACCACGGAACAGCAGCATACCCAAAAAGCGTCGAACTCAGCTTCACGCTACAGCTAAGTACTACTATTCAAAACGTATCAATCGCTCTCTTTTATTTTATTTCATTACTGTGCTATTTATATACTTTTAACTTGTAATTGTCAGTAACTTTGCTCTCGCACTAGCAGTCATTTACATATTTACTTATAGAAACGGATTAATTGCGTCACTTTTAAATTAACCACGTGCTATTCCTTCTTTTGTCTTAATTTTGATATCAGAATACAGCAAACACGTGTTGCTTTCTTTTACATTGATCTTAACCTTAAAAATCAGCAACCACGTGGCCAGTTTTTTTCTTTTTTCTTTTTTTTATTATTACAATAAAGTTATCGTTACGTTTTGGATCTTTCTTTGTTTTATTAATCACTACAGCGACTCCAAGCGTCATACTCGTGTGTACCGCTTTTTTTACCAAGTTACATCAGGTGTAGCACACACTGCGTTCGCACCCCACGCAACACGTGGGGCCATACCGTATCAATTTGCGCCCAACACGTGGGGCCATACCGTATCAATTTGCGCCCAACACGTGGGGGCATTCCGTAACAATTGGCGCCCAACACGTGGGGGCATTCCGTAACAATACGTTACCCTAGACAAAAATATTGCCGAACAAAAGAAAAAGCTTTGTGGGTTCCGGGACACACGGGAGTGGAAGAAAACGAAATAACAGATAATCTCGCTAAGAGAAGGGCTAGAACACCTTTTGTAGGGCCAGAACCTTTTTGTGGGATAAGTAGCAGCATAACACTGGAGAAACTGAAAAATGAAGTAGAGCAGAGAAAATCCAAATACTGGGAGAATCTCCAGGGAATGAGGCAAGCTAAAACTCTTCTGGGAACCTATAACCAGAAGAGATCTGCAGAATGCATCAACTTGAGTAAAAATAATATTCGGATATTGACAGGGATCCTTACAGGCCATTGCAAACTGAACGGACACCTAAGCAGGCTTGGAATAGCGAAGGAAGCCGAATGCAGATTTTGTGGGGAACAGGACGAAGCGTCCATCCATATACTCACAAACTGCGCTGCACTGTGCAACTCAATGGCACTGCACCTGGGAGCATGTGAAATCGAAGAGGGAGAGTTACCTAATCTGGGGCCTTCGGACATTCTGCACTTTCTAAAAGGAATCAGACTGGACGACCAGCTGTAAATACAGCGAGAAGAGGGGACACAATAGATCTTTCAGGTCGCAGTGTACTATCACCCTAATATCACACATACATACACAAAGAAAAAAGCTGTTCAATTCCTATTTAAGGAAAAATTTGGTTTCATTATTGACTAGGTAAGACCAGGAGGAAGAGACACAACAAATGATGGGAATATGGCCAGAGAAAAGAGGAACAAGAATGCCGAAATAAGGACACCAAACACTACCGGCGAAGTCATTCAGGAAAAACGTCGCGAACAGCCACCAATGAAGATATTTTTAATTTGTTATTAGTTTCTTCAGATCCCTTAATAACAGGCCTCACTCCACCATCTGAAAGGAAGCGCAAAGCATTTGCGCCTGATGTATTTAGTCTTATGTCCGGATGTGTTAGAAGGTGGTTCATTATCGGATAGGTCCAGTGTAAGCGACGTTGACAGCTCATTTGACAGTGATGTAGATAGTGATTAATACTTTGACATATGTTTTTCTTGGTTTTTTAGTGATTAATATCTATATTAAACTGTTATTGCCGAAAAAAAATGTTTTAATCGAATAATTTTTTACGCTTTAAGTGAAAGCGGATGCCCAAAAACTTCACTGACCCCCATACTGATAGAAAAAGACAGTGCTTAAAATTTCCTCTTTTTCAACTACTAAGATTATAAACATATTTTTTTACTTATATTTGGTACGCAATCGTGCATTAAGAAAATGTACTAGCTTATTTATGATATCTTCCAATAGTTTAAATAAAAGAAAAATTATTAGGAGTTGTATGGTTGTTCACTGTACATTATTTTGTCACACCGTATACATAAAAATGCACACACACCCTGCATCATAATCCATTTGCACGTTTATCAATTAAGCCTCGTTAATGATAAATTACAACGACGAAATTGGTGTTCCATTAATTATAACGTTCAATCAACATTCGGCATTAATCACTTTGTCGGCCGCTGTACGTATTGCGCATTGTATTTAGCGATTCATTTCCATTTAGGACATTTCCAAATTAAACAATTCATAACATCGCGCGCTGCGGCACTCGACCAGCGCGTCGCGCCATTTATTAACATTTCCCAAAACTGATATCAATTATTAATTAGGAGGAAGGGTAGTCTCGCATGCATCGGCGCACCGGGCAATGCCATCCCGGATATCTCTGCGGGTATATAAAGTAAAATTTGTTCCTCGAAAGCGGCTCGCGTTTATCACGAACACATCCTACTGCGGAATTCTACTGGGTGCCGTAACGTTTCGAGATTATACATAGTTTGCTGTCGCGCAGTTTATTCCTGTAATAAAAATTCTATATCCGGAATACATATGTATTTACATATTTTATTATGCGACATTGATTTAAAATTTATTATAACTGCGTGTTCCTTTTCCTTTTTTACATTGGAATTTGGATTTCCACTGACTTTATATGAGAAGAACAAAATGCAGCTTGGTGCAATAGAACTATTCTGGTTACCGAATAAACTAATATGTCTGATGTACGTACAAAAGGTGTGTATGCACAACTGGCACAATGAGAACCTGCCCATCGACATTTATTTAAGTATTATTAACCCTTACTGCGCTCCACATTTTGGTGAGAGTGTAGGATTGAGATGCACGGCACGCTACTCTAAAATTTCTACTACAGTCGTTCACCTTGATATATATCCAGGGCATTGCTTGGCATTACTACACAATTAAACTGCGCAATTGTGGGCTACTAACTTATTTGTCCGTGGTCAGGTAAAGCCGAAAACAAAAGATTATAATGCTTGAAAGCTGTCCTGTGGGAAAATCCATTTTAGTATACATTTTGAATTTAATTATTAATTAATCATGAATTTTTTTCTTTTGATGGAGTTCCCACAGTTCGGTAGCGTTACTACAGCATGATATTTTGTTTAATTAGGTTTTTTTTATTGGATTCTTGTTTACGACACGAATATCGCCTACACAGATGATACGTCCGTTCACGCACACCCGACTCTCACCATCGCGACAGCGTGACAGACCACTGTAGAGGAGCATTCTAAGCAGTTCCTCCCAGCCCGGTCTGGCAGTTAGCGTTGGCATAGCATCCTGGCACAACGCAGGCACTTCCCGTTATCCCAGGTCTAGCAGTTACCGTCGGCACAGCATCCTGACAACACAGGCATTCCCGGTTATTCCCGGCCTGGCAGTTGGCGTCGACACAGCACCCTGACACAATGCAGGCATTCCCAGTTATTCGCCGTCTGGTAGTTGGCATCGGCACAGCTTTTGACACAACGTAGGCATTTCTACCGGCCTTCCTCGCTCGGGCAGTCGCGTCGGCAAAGCGTACTGATGCACGCAGAGGTTTATTCCTAGACATTTTCGTTTCGTAATGTCAGCGCCAGCACAGCTTTCTGGCCCGACATAGCACCGAACGTTAAAACCGTCAGCGTATTTTTTGACCCGGCACCGGTGTATAGATTTCCATTTCATGTTAACACCAGATTTTAAACCGTTAAAATCCTACGTCTAAAGTCAAAAACGCTGCGACGTCTCGCGAATATTTGTTTATGTTTACAACTGTATGTCCATATGTTCTGTTACTCACGTGTTTATTGTCATTGTACATATTTCATGTTTTTCACACCTTTTTCTGATGGTAAACATTCTTGATTTAAAACACGTTTTCACCGTTTACATCATTGCGCACCCCGATCCTAACCCTGGATACCCCGCTCTCACACCAACAACTACTACTCTGGGGTTAGTACATAACGATGAAGAGGGCGCAACATCGATCAAATCAACACGCGACATTCCGTTTGACAGCAGGATCGCACAGCTAGCGCCGCCGTGCGGGCCCGCGGCGATACCGCACGCAAAGGTTTAGACCTGTAGGAGTCAACGCAATAGTAATAAGTAACAAGCTTTAGAAAATCAGTAAGTAAGTATGTCGTAAGAGCGTGGTTGCAAGACATGTGTGACCTAATCTGCTACCTTCCCATAACCTGAAACAAAATTAGGTGGTCAGCTGGAAATGCAGTAGGAATAAGGGACACAATATATCAATTTAGGTAGCACAGCATTATCGCCCTTATATATGTATATAAGCACTTACAAAAAGGGAAAACACGGAAATAATACTGGAAGTTTAGTAGAAGCTGAAATGTGATTTTATACGTAATAATTTACTAAGAAAAGAACACCGCCATTTCGAAAATTTCGATTAAACTCTAGAGACTGAAAAAGTATCACGGTATAAGAACAATGCAATTTTTTCCCCTTCTAAGATTTACAGGATTTTTTAAATTTTGTAAATACCACGGAAACCATGACAGAATTTTTTTTGTTAAACTACAATTTCATGTATATTACATAGCCAAGTATGACGAAATTATTTTCGGAAAACAAAACAACTAGATACCCTATACCTCCCAAAATAAGGGCTAGTTACAATGGCAGCGATTAGTATAATTTGTAACTATAATAAATTTTCGGAAAACAGTGGTTACATTTAAAAGAAAGTGAGCTTTTCCCATGAAACACTCAATTAACTATAAACTGTAACGTAGCTATTAATAATATCGATTGTCAGTTATACAAATGCACATATACAAATTATATTGTATTGCAATAATGGCAGTCAGTATCAGAGTCTTGAAAACACAAATATTGCTTGCACCATGAACATGGCAAAAAAGCAGCGTAAAAATCGAATAAAACTCTGGAGGGGGCTGTACTCTCAAATCGGGCGAATACACACCGAGAAAAATTGTGTTGTTTTTATATCATGATATTCTCTCATCGAAATCGAAATCTCAATTTTCGGGTTGCCGGTGATCTCTTGTGAGTACAAAATATTACTCCGGAAGAGTTGAAGTCGAGTTCATATTTGCAAGGGCGTATTTGGGTTCTACATTCCTAGTTGTGAAGGCGTCAGAAAAACAACTATTTACACTCTGGATGTTTTCAATGTGTGCAATTTACATACCGAAATGGATTTCCAGATTTCGACAACAGCGCGAAAGTACTGCACTTCAACAGAATGCATGTTGCGCGATATTAAATGAGATTCACGATAAAGGTAAGAAATGTGAATTGCCGAGTTCATAACTTTGTTGGTAAGCGCGGTTGTAGTGTTAAAAGAGGTTTATGCATGCGTGAATAATAAGTTTTTTGCAAATTTTACGTAGAGAAATGTCATCTATTATTATACACAGTAATTAATGCGAGATTTTCGAGTAGGAAAGACGCATTTATGGATTATTTAATGTTTAACACTGACGATATATATCTACATGCCAAAGGAAGATGCTCAGTTAATGCAATATCGGGCTTCTTCAATACCATTGCCCTTAGCACTTCTCTATAAGCTTTCAAAGGCATAGATATTGGAGCGGTTGCAGAAACTGCTGCCTTTCGATGTCAACACAGTCGCAAAAAATATCCAACAGATCGATTTGACCCAAATTAATACTATTTGTTTTAACTGAAGCAACTTAAGATCTCATTCAGGTAAGGATCCGAAAAATATTTTCATTCGTTCACATTGCTGAGAGTTTTCGTCAATGCGTGCAAAGAATAAATTCTTTTACAGAAATGAAAACGTTCCTCAGATTTGACTCGTTCTCCAGTCGGAAGGAATCCAAGTTAAATCCAAGAGAATTTTTTTTATGTAAAGGTTATTCATCTGGCTGCTCTTGACCTTTTTGGGAAATTCTTACTGGATCGGAATCGGTTGACGATTAATAATAATAATAATAATAATAGTCTTTATTTTCTGTTTCAGGCACAACCAGGTATACATTTCACAAATATATAAAACATTACATAACAAGTGAGAAAAAAAAAAAAAAAGAAAAATTAACCAGAATAATAGTAATAATAATAATAATAAAGGGGTAAATGAAATTGTCCTGACAGAAAACCGCAAGGGGAAGTTCAGATGTGATACCGGAGATATCACCCTGCTTTTAATCTTTACCCTTGAATTTTAGTAGAGGAATAATTAAAGTAATGGAAAATGCCTATAACTAACTTAATACTAAAGTGTGCGATGAGCATGATTCACATTATAAAACCTGCATTCCGAATTCTTTCGCATTTACACAGTCACCTGAACCGATAGCTGCCCCAACAGACACCGCTTCATATTACGCTTAAACGACACTACGCTACTCTGTTTGAGATGGAGAGGTAACGGATTAAATAGTTTGTAGATAGAATAACTAAAACCTCTCTCAAAGAGTGCTGTCCGATGGAGTGGAGGAGTGATAGTGTGTTCAACATTGCGCAACGGCCTCATATGCACATCCTGGCGATACGTGATTTTATTATAGAGATATACAGGCTGCCTATGACTAATGATCCTATGAAACAAACAATAGGAATGGAGTAATCGTCGATTATACATATTTAACCAATTTAATTCTGCCAATTTGTGCGATATGCGGCCGTATTTCCGTATACCAAATATTAATCTCATGCAGGAATTCTGTACACGTTGTATTCTTCGCGAAGTGTCCCCATCAATACACGCGCCGTACAAAGTCGAGCAATAAACAAATGGAGATAAAACCAATTACATATCCATAAAAGATTGATTAAAATTCTTTAACTTATATTGTCAAAATTGACATGTCAAAAGTATTACAAAATTCTTAGTACGTATTTAATTAAGTAATTTCGTCTAAAAAAGAAAATCCAAATTACAATAGTGTTTATTACTCAAGCCCTAACACCTACGATTGACCCATTGACTGAAGATCACACCAATGACCAAGGCTATAGGAAGAACACCGTCGGGTGATATAGTCTTTTTGACAATGCATAGTAATATATAGGCTTGTATTGCTATTGTCAATAAATGAAATTATTATTAATTATTATATAGTGGGGAAATGGAACTTGAGGCTTTATAGAAAGGTTACTGCTCATAATCATTTGTAACTTTTGTAATCTTTTATCTTAATTACTCATAGGAACACTTCTTGTAATAATTTTTCTTGAGATAATTCTGGAATTTACACTTTGAGCAACCAGGAGTTGTCGGTAGCAAAACAATTGTGGCCAATTTATTCGGGATTTGTAACTGATGTAATTTCTTGACGGTTGTATTTATATTCAAGTTCCTCTACTTTGCCGATGTAATCGTTGAAACCAGACTTATTATCGATTGACTCCTTGTTTCCAGCTTCTGATATGATCTTGTGAACGTTTTCTGATTCGTCTAGTTTAGGTTCGCAGAGTAACATAGTAGATCTATCATGAAATATTTTCTGTTTGAATGGTTTTTCAACAGCTCATCCACCCTTCTTGTAAAAAAAGGTTTAGTTCTTCTTTTTTGGAATGTCGAATCTTCATCATGGAGTACTCTTCAGATGGTTCCTAGAAATTCACTTGAGACATGATTGAAACATCTTTCGTGCATTTCTGCCCTTGCCATTCAGACTTGCTGCCTTACAGACCACGACAAGCGTTTGTTTTATGAGAGAACATTTGTATAAGTTTAGTTAGGTTCGCCACCATGAGCTCTTCTTTGTTTCTGGAAGGATTAATATAAAGTTTATATTTGCTATCATCCGCATATACGCTGTAATCACTAATAATATGCCCAGGAAGCTTTAATTGTATCACACAAAATTTCTGGTTCTAATTTTTAATAACATTGCATTTAAATATTTATTATGCTGATCAACTTTCCCGCTGAAGACTAGAACGTCATCAAATGATTACATATCTTAATATCTAAGATATCCACACCTTCAGCGGTTCGTCAAAATATGTTTCATTAAATGTATTTGTGGATTTCTGATATTGTAACTATGTAAGTTATTTTCTTTTTGTTTATCATAGTATATTTGTGTTTATGAATATATAAGCCGGATTTGAATATATATAATTTAGGAAGAGTTAGAATTTCTAACGCTTTAAAATAATTTCTACATGAAATAACCTGATTAACTTTTACAATACATCCAACAGCCAATTTCTGTTTAACGAACCCTTTCACCGCTGCGGGCGAGGATCTCCTTAGAAAAATTCTAAGAATTGGTATATCTGATTTTTTTTTTAGCCTTTCGAGCACCTCGCCCATTAGCCACCTATTATTACCACCAAAACTATACAGGAAGGACGTAGGACAATTTTTCACGCTTCGGGGCCAATCGAAGCGACTTAAAACGAACACAAACACAGTCAGGCTAACGGAAAGCAGGAATTACCCACATAGGACTGAAACATTAGGAAAACTAAAACGACAATCTATATAAAAATGTTGGATGCCTTCAGAAATTTTATTACGGCCCAGAATACTTTAATATTGTTCTCTCTCAAAACTTGAATGATGTTCGTAGGTAACGCAATATGCAGTTCTATCAGATCTTTCATAAGTTTGGCTCTCTGAACATTGTACAATGCGCACTCAAAAAGGAGATGATCTAGATTTCCATTGTCATGACCACAAGCACATGCGCTAGACTCCTTCATTTCTAATCTATATATGTGGGCCGGGAATAAACCATGACCAAACTTAAGTCTAGCAATTGTTGAATAGAACCATCTCGAAATTGTATGTCCATCATGCCAGACCTTGTGGTTTATCAGCGGGTGTATTAAAGCATACTGGGTAGGTCGAGCAGCATTCAATCGCTCCCATCGATCCTCCCACTCAGTTTAGTTCTTGTGGAAACCAAAAGATCTCTCCAATGAATTCGAATTTGACAATTCTTCCCGCTGGAAGCGGCCGACCCTGTCAATCCATCAACTTTTTCATTAGGTTCAATGCCCGAGTGACCTTTGATCCAATAAAACTGACTAACAAACCATCCCTCCTGATCTCCATGATTTTAGTTCTTAGTTTATACACTAAAGGATGCATTTGAAATCTTTCGTTATTAAGAATCGCCATCAATACGTTTTTCGAGTCCGACATAATACAAGCTTTAATAACTCGGTTGTTTTGGATATAATCGACTGCTTTCATTATAGCCACCGCCTCAGCAGCGAAAATTGACACTCTACTGTCCAGACGAAACATCCCGCTATAGTTATGTTTCGGAATCCATATTGCACACCCGCATTCATTAAGTGTTTTAGAAGCATCTGTATATATCAATAATTTGCTATTTAGGTCGGCCGTTATTCTATAGTGTAAGGTAGAGTCATAAGTAGGAATGCCTATATAAGCGGGAAAATGTACGCCTGGATTAACTAAGAAATCAAAATAGTTAACATTAATGCTTTCGTTTCTCATGATATTTTTTTCTGATCTACTGACATATTTATACGCTTCTGCAATAAGGGGCACCTTTCTGTTTTTCCAATACTTCTTTCGGCTACTTAAGATAGTCAACCGCTTTATTTTGAATATTAATTTCAAAGAATCATCGGCAAACAAGTTAAAGATGTATTTTGTCGCTAGGTATTTACGACGCAAATCTAAAGGTGGCTCCCTCGCCTCCACCCTGAGAGCCTCCGTCGGCGTAGAGCGCATGGCACCAACACAAATACGAAGAGCGGTGTTCTGAATAACATTCAAACGACGCAGCTGTCTCTCCGAAGCTGACGCATAAAACAGACATCCATAATCCATATGCGACCTAATGCATGCATAGTAAAAGTTTCTGGCAATTGTAAAATCTGCCCCCCCCCTCTCCCCATTTGACTTTAGTCACAACACGCAAAATATTAATATTGGCATTACATTTCTGTACAACTTGGTTAATATGTTCAGTCCATTTGAATTTATTGTCTATGACCATGCCCAGATATTTGATAGATGATACGATAGGGAAAACTGAATTGTTTATCTTGATGTCACCTTGCGGGAGGTTCTTATGTCTACCAAAAAACATAACTTTGGTTTTATAACTGGATAGTTCAAGATTATGATCGCTGAGCCATTTAGTGGAATTCTTCATTACCAATCACCACCATTAAAATCCGTCGTATATAAATTAAATAAAATAGGGCTCAATCCGTGATATTTATTACACAATCGGGCGAAGATTTTACGCTCTCTGTATAATTGCGTGATATTCCTAGCCGCTTTTACTGAAATACCAAAAAAAAATTCTAACTCAATGGAAGCAATCAAGTCTGTCAATGCGTCTCTAGTTCCTTTTAACCTTCGAAATCCATACTAATTTGTAGGTAGAATGTGATGTTCTTCCAACCACCATTCCAATCTATTTTTTTTATAATCTTTTCGTAGACTTTAAAAATGCGGGATAGCATGGATATTGGTCGATATGAATTTGCTAAATTCTTATTTGCCTTCGGTTTTAAAATAGGAACCATAATTATCTTTTTTTTAATTCAGGAACCTCTTCCCCATTTAACCACATAAGATTAAACGCGGATAAAACTATATTCTTAAATACTACTGGTAAATTACTTAACAACACATATGGAATATTATCATGTCCAGGACGGAGAGCATCTTAAACTGCCCGCATGGGAATGGATCGGTCGAAATTTTTTCCGACAGCCAAGCTGCCCTCGGGGCACTACAGGCTGTCAAATTTGCTTCCGAAGTGGTACTGAGGTGCCATAGGAAGCTTGAAGAATTGGCGGAGCATCACAGCATTACGCTGAGATGGGTGCCTAGTCACTCTGGGATTAGAGGCAACGAAATTGCTGACAAACTAGCTAGAGGCGCCAGTGGTCTACCGTTCACTGGTCCAGAACGGTTGTGCGGGAGTTCCTATGGCGGTATCAAAGCCTTTGTCAGATCTCAACTCGCTGCTAGTCACCGCTCCTATTGGAATGGACTAGCCGGCGTGAGACACTGTAAAATCCTCGGTATTTATCCGGGCGACGAAAGACTCCGCAAGGCAGTCTCTATGAGCAGGGCCAGACTGAGACTTCTTACGGGAGTCCTAACCGGCCACTGCTCATTAAATAAGCATTTGCACCGAATGGGGTGAGTGGAATCTCCCCTGTGTAGAAACTGTGGGAGAGCAGAAGAAACTCCTGTGCACCTCCTTGCCGACTGCCCGGCAGTGGACAGGGAGAGACGGAGCTGTCTAGGGGTCGCTCGTTTGGACGAACCCAGTATAAGCAAATTAACTCTCGACCAACTTCCGGACCTGTTTGTTCGAGTACAACCAGGTCGAGAGGGTTAAGACATCATGGGGGCACAATAGGTCTTAAGGCCGAGTTGCCTCACGGGGTTAAACCTGCCCATGAAAGCAAAAAAAAAATCATGTCCAGGAGCACTATCATTATATTTTTTCAAAGCGCCATCCAATTCACTCATAGATATGTAACGATAAAAAAATTGATTCGGTAATAAATTTACAAGTGTTTGCTTTTTATTGTCTACCCCATCCGGACTAACAGAATCCAAGAAATCAGACAACCAAGGAGCGGACGGCTCCTGCATTCTGTTGGACTGACGATTAAATTTCTTTATGGTTTTCCATATCTCTGCAGTAGGAGTGTCTCTGTTTAGATCAGACCTATTTCTTTTCTTTTGTTTTAGGAAACGTTTTGAATATGCCATGGCTTCCTTGGTTTTTATGTAGTTTTCAAGGGTTCTGCATGACTTATATTGTTGTAGATATCTCTTCCTTTCATCAATAACTCGACTACATTCCTCATCCCACCAAGGCGCGGGAACACGTGGATCAGGCTTAAAAGGTCTATTAACATGAAAACTGTGGCTGGCGGCTAAAGCAATCGAGTCTGTTAGATACTTGATTTTAGATTGCGCATCTGGGGCTACCAATTCTTCGTTAAATATTTTACTCATATACTCTGTCTGTATAGTTCTTTAGCTTAGATTTGACTATCTTCCATTTCCTTGCCGGATAAATTATACTTTCAGGAATTGCTACATTATTAATAATCACGTGTATTGGAAAGTGGTCCGAACTGAATGAATCCTCTAATACTCTCCCAATCGAATGCTTTTAACTATTAAATCAAGCAACGATGCAATATCCGAAGTACATGTCTTAGCTATATCCACGATATCGCATTTACCTTTTACGTCATTGAGAAATTTGCAAAATTCGTTAAAATTCATTAGTTCTATTCTTTGCTCACTAAACAAATTTTCAAGTTCCCTATAAGACGGTATCTCGTCAAAGTTTAATTCATCGCGTTTTAATCTTTTAGACTCAGGTTTTTTAAACGAAGGACCAGAAAGCATTTTTTTCTCTATCCGAATCTTCTACCATTTGTAATAAGTTGCTTTCCTCTTGTAGGGGTAGAATTCGATTCATTTGACGAAGTTGCCTGCCGTTTTTTGGTACCATGGGAGAGGTTGGTGCGATAGCTAACGTCATTTGTTTTTTCTGTGCTGACCTATTATATACCTTATCACTAGAAAATTGAGTAGTTTCACGGTTAGCAGCTGTGTCCACTTCCTTCTCTTGAATGCTTACATTTATCGGAGAATCGAAAGAAGTTAACGAGGAATTTGCGCTTAAATGAGAGTTAGAGGCTATATTATGAGAGTCAAGAATTTCACTATTGTTTAATGATGGACATTTTTGTGCTATATGACCTAACTTTTTGCACGAAAAGCATCTAACGAAAATAATTTTGTTTATAGAAAATTAAGGCAGAATCTAGTAAGTTATCGCTGCCTTCTAAAACTACATAAACTTGTCTTCGAAAACTAAGAACATGTTTGTACTCAGGATTATTAATTCCTGCTCCTATAAATGTGATCGGTGATACTACCTTAAAATTTAACCGTTTTAATTCATAGAGAATAACTTCATTTGGTATCGAAGGTGGATAGTACATTACATTGGATAGTACAATTCTTTTTGCAGGAGAAACCAATCTTCTCGCTTTAACAAATGTATCGTTTATTGCTATACCTTCCTTATCTGTTATAAATGAATCGACAATATCCTTGGAAGCTAAATAAATATATATCCTATTATTTGACACGTGGGGTGCAAACAGGAAGTTTTTTGAACTAGCATCAAAGATTATAGCTTGTTCACGATCTGGTATAGAGAACTTAGTTTTATTGGTTTTTAAAGCAGTGGCAAGAGACGTGGGTAACATATCGTTATTAATTGCAAACGTCTCAATATTCCGGTTATTTCCATCCACAGAAATACCGCAATTGTCAACTCCTGCGCGCAATGGCTCCATAACAGATTCCCGCTCTTATACACTAACAACAAGCACGATTGAAACTGCGCTTGAGGTACCAATTGGTCCCACCTCTACAAAGCGGATGGTGGGACAGCGCACGCACTCAAAATTTCCAAATTTTCCAGTGACAGATGAACACCTTAGGCACAACTTAAATTAATAATTCAACACTAAAACTAATTTTATATCACAACAAAATCGTGTCTTTGATCTCACTACTATTCTTGTTTTTAATTTTAGATATTTATTAGACGTTAGTTTAGTCGGTTCTTTCGTATAATGTTATTATATGGGCCATCGCAACTGGTTGAGAAAGAAGCTCTCTACATAAAAGAAAACTTTAAAATGTTTGAAAAATATAAAAAACAACACTCTTTCACAACCCGTCACATTGATCGATTGACGGTACCCAGACACTACCTTTCAGTAACAAAGAAATCCCCTGTAATTCAGTGATTGCGAGTGTTTAACAAATTACCAATCGAAATAATTAGTATGTTTCTTATTCTAAAATCTTGTTACTCCCTTAATGAGTACTTCCTGTCTTCATTTTAATACGTAGTTGATTTTATATGCGTTTGTTTGTTCTGTTTGTTGTTTTCACTTTAAATTTATTTAATCATAGCATTTTGTTTGTTACTATTTACACTTTATTTATATCTTCTATTTTGTATATTGACACATTGTATCCATTGTAGCTGGCTCAAACAATTTGAAAATAGGTGAGGTTTAAGTAGTAAAAACTATGTTCTTACGTTCAAATTATTATATAATGATGACTAGTTTCGGCTATGATGCCATCTTCAGATCAACTGGAAATGGTCAATTTATATAGAAGTAGTAATATTAATTAGATTTTAAATTATTTAACAAGTTATTGTTTTAAATTATATGAATTCAGAATCTTATAATAGTAGATGTAAAAATTAACAAAACTTCACAGTTACAAAAGCCATTTTAGTAATAATATTAATTGATTTTAGAATAGTTAACAAGTTATTATTTTAGAAATATATGAATTCAGAATCTTATAATAGTAGATGTAAAAATATAACAAAAATTTCATTCCATTTTAAAAGATTTTAAAAAATTATTGTTATGTGTTAAAATACTTACACGTCGATAGGTTAATTTGTCATTATTAAATAAAATAAAACACTGAACATTAGATTAAATTTGTCAAACAAGTTAAAAAAGTCAGAAATCGAACAAACACCAACTCAGTGTAACAGTCGAAGACGTAAATGAATAACTGAAAGCTAGAAATTTTTTTTTATGTGTGAATGTGTGTGTGTTCCATGTGAATGTATGTGTATTTTGTGTGTATGTGTATAATGTTATTGTTAGTGTTGTGTTAAGTTGGTTGTCAAGTCTAAGTAGGTAAATATTGGTTTTATGTTGTAATCTATTTGCTCATTTAGAAGATGAATGTTCGGTGTTTTTTTATGTTTTTCTATTTGGTATGCCTCTAACAATCTAAGTTTTTGACCCTTATCGCAAGCGTGAAGTAAGGTGATGTTATCATCACAGATGCTTTTATGTCCATATTCTATTAAATGTTGGTAAAAATTTGAGTTATTTTGTTTTCTGTGTTCCTCAATTCTGGTGTCTAATTTCCTACCAGTTTCCCCTATGTAAGTGGCATTACATTCATCGCATTTTATTCTGTAAACTCCATTTCGTTGTAATTTGTAATTTGAAAATAAACTAAACTAATGAATATTCCAGGTTAAATTAAAAGTAAAAGTAATTCCTAAAAAGAGTGTTGAATTAGTGGATTTTGTTTGAAATCCCTAAATTTAGAAAGTTATTTATCTTTCTTGAACGATAGGAAATAGCATATAATGTTGTTTTGTTGAAATTTAATGATAATTTATTAGTACAAAGTCAATTGAAAAATTTGTTCAAAATCAAATTTGCTGTAGTTTTAACATCAATATCTTTGTCTGAAACAATATCAGCAATATCATCTACATAACACATTGCAGCGAAATCGCTGACAAAGGCAACTATGTCGTTTAGAAATAATGAAAATAATAATAGCCCCAAAACTGGTTCTTGTAGAACACCAATATTGATCGGTAAACAAGCAGATGTTATGTCTAACCACAAACTGAAATCTGTTAGATAGGTATGAGCGATTCCATTACGCTACCTATCTTAGAGACAGACCCATGATGTCAAGTTTTTGTAGAAGTATACTGCGTTGGATACAGTCAAATGCCTTTGACGGGTTCTAAAGTATACCAACAAGACAAGGCTTCGGTTGAATATTTTTTTGTAGAAAGCAACTATAAATTTCTAACAACATAGATATTGTAGACTTGCCTGGTCTGAAACCACGTTGAGATGATAGTACATTCTTATTTATACATATAGTTTTCAATACGACTAACCATAGTATACACAAGCAGCTTTGTTGTGTGAACCAAGGGGATTTGTAGAAAAGCTGAGGGAAAGCATTCAGTAAGGTAAAGTAGTAGTTGTAAAATTGCACATTAAACCCTAATTATTAATTCACCGACCAATAGATTACATATTTTATTCTTGTGTGTGGAAACAAGAAATAGGCAAATACAAAATGAGTTTTTAAAAACAACTATATTGCATTTGCACCGGGGTTTTATGGATTTTCCCCTAATACTTAGCAAGAATAAAACACCGACAAACTAAATTCATTTATCTGCCGGAGCGAGCACGAATGCCAACGTTACACATTCTATCCGCCAGCCAGCGGCGGCATACATCCGGAATTTATTTCCAGCGTATAAAGCGGAAAGCTCCCGGGTTCTTTTCATTATTTTGTTGCAATTAAAAATGTTTACGCGGTTGACGTATGCGATCCGATTATATGGAGGGCTCTTTAATTTTCGTTTTTATTTGTCCGTTGCGCTTAGGCCGACAGAATAGTCAGAATATAAACGACGAAAAGAGATGGAGACTGCTGCCTAGTGCACGAGAAAAAAGTCAAATTTATCTTCCGGTTGAAGTTAATTGCACTCCATTTCTTATGCGTTTTTGAACACCCATCGGATAGTGCAGCGCCAAGTTGCATTTAGCTGGTTTTTTATTTTTCAAGAACGAATATCCCCGTTCGCTTGATACGTCCTTTAAAACTAATCCCAGGATCATATTTAAAGGAATTTTGTAGCCCATAAAATTATGAAATATATTATCTACAAGTTTTATGTGTAAATGAGTTTTAATGTTTACATGCTCACTACGGCCTACCTTTCACAATTTGACTTCTTGGTCATTCATGTGAAATAAAAAAAAAAAACTTGAACTCATGTAGGATAAACGTGACGGTTAAATGACAGCTGCAAAAAGTTTTTTGTAATTACTGTTTTTAACACACCTATGAGAGTACTTATATGTCATTTTTAATATAAAAATAAAAAAAGTATAATAAAATAAAATTTACATTGAAAAAGTTGTGCCCACCACTTACTGCTGTTTCTTCAGTTTTAAAAATTCGTTTACTGAAGCGATTGGTGTGCTGGGTGTATAGAAACTGTGTTGATCTCGTGTGAAAGGAAATTAAATTTTGTTATCATATTTGTCTTAATTAGCCCTCAAAATAAAGCTGAAACCAGAAAAAAATTGCATTACTTTTTCCAGAAATATATCGTTCTTGTTACGTAGTTGAGAAAAGGTTCTTGATTTAAAGATATTTTTCTAAAAATTATTATTAATACGTATTAACACTGTCGAATTTTTGTTGTTGTTAATTTGATAAAGAAAGATGTGTTTTTCTTACTAAAACCCTTACACTTGTTAGAGCAATCCTTTTAAAAATCTTTCACGGTATGTGCGTTGATTCGTTAACGATTCATTGTTGGCGGATCGCTTTTCCCGCACACGCGCTGTTGTCCACTATAGCATCATTCCGTGTGCAACAACACATTGACACATCCAAGCGGCGGTGGGTGTAAAGTATTTCCGCGCGGGAAAGTTTCTTTCATCTGGTCTGTTTATGCCCACATACATACCCAAGTGGATGTTGATGCACGGGTGGTGGCAATTTATATCGCGTACGAGTAAACTGGTACGCGTTCGTCAGTTCATTTGGTTATGCACGAATTAAATTTTTTGAAATAATGAAATGTTCTTAACAGACCAAAACTATCGATTCTTAAAAAATTGATGCATCTTTACCGGCGATATATTACAACTAGTCTTTGCCGCAAGAACCGAAGTACCGAAAGCGGGTACTAAAAGTCGGATATATTGCTTTCAATTCAAGTTCCACTCGTACCTTGCCTCAATTCAGTCTTGCTATTGGCAATGACACTATTAGCACAGATAAGTAAACAGATGGCTCACTGAAGCAGAATTGGCCAAATCAAGCGAGTTGCATAAATAAAAGGCTGCAATATTTCGATTTTATGAAACATAGATAGCGGCGGGGAGCAAGATGTACGGTCGGAGACCGGACGTCGGAGTGTGAAAGGAGTACCGATTCGCTAGTTGTTTTTATTTAAGAAATATGCTTTTTTGCCGCACAGCTGTTATTTACCTAGAATAGCAAATTCAATAGAATTTATACCTCCTTGAATGTGAATTGCTTACGCTCTTATTTAGAATATAAATATTTTCTATAGAGTGTTCAGATTGACTTGAAGTGCGCGTAATGTATTTATTGAATTTATTCATATGTGTCTCATAAGAATATATTTTATGGTTGTTATAATATATTGGAAGGAATCAAAGTTTATAGCCACTAGTTTATTTAAATAATACAAAAATTCCTGGAATTTCAGGCTTTATTTTCAATATAAGTATGTGACTTCACATTGAAAAGAAAAGATAATTTTTATAGATAGATTTTTTTAAAATGTAGTTTGTCATGTTTAATGTAATTGTTAATTGTTTTCATCATACATGTCTGAGGAAGACTATATTAAGTAGTCGAAACGTAACAAGAAATTTAATTGATAATGTGAAGTCTCATATATTGAAAATAATGCCTGAAATTCCACGAACTATCGTATTATTGTTATAATATATGAAGCTTTTTTTTTTCTTGATGGTGACGAAGATAGTGCTAATTGTACTGTATGTAGTCGAAACGTTATAATTCCGATTTAAAGTCAAATCATAATTTTTTATTATCCCCAAGTAACATCAAATCTTTTTTAAAATATGTCTTATATATTATACAGGATCATTTACGCTATACGGCACGGAATATTGTGGCCAAAACACGTGACGTTCAAGTTTCGCTTTTGGGATATATGGTTACTTTTTCAAATTTTTGTTTTATATTTTACAGGCTGTTCCAAAAGCCCTAAAAGTATCAAAGTTGTGTTTTTTAAATGGAATATTAATTGTATATTATTGCATTTTTGGATTTTCTAATCAAAATAAGTATCTGTTTTAGTAAGATTTATAATAAGTAAACCTTAAGGTTTTTAAATAATTTGAATTTTGTGAAAATCTAATCTAAATATCATGTTTGAAATACCTAAGAAGTATTTAAGTTATATAAGCGAAATTTACAATAAAGTGTAACAATAGACCATATTTTATAACCCAATTACAATAAACTTATACATTAATTTAAATAGAGCACCATATTTTTTTAATTTACCAGCAAATGTACCTTTTTAATTTCCTATCGGTTGTTATTTATAGCTTAAGCTTAAGTTTTCACGTTTTTACATAATAATAAATCTGTAAAAGCGTTAAAATAGTCGTTTTTCGCACCACTTGACGTTTTTTAAATAACAGGTCTACTGTATTTAGTTGCTTATAATTTTTATAAATGTCAGATTTATTTTTGTTCTAAATACATATTTTGCTTCTGTTTTATGTTATTTTTAATATGTTATTACTATTATTGTTGTTATAGCCGTTTGGATTATAAATTACGTAAAGTTTCCGTGCACTTGTAAAGATGTTCTTCATTATTATTCATCTGACATTTCTCAGTACTATATAGGCAACTTGATAGGTTAGAAACACCAAATATTGCAAAACACGATTATTTCGCATATTCAAATGCGAAGACTTAAAGCTAAATACCATTCTATAGGTAATAAGAAAGTACATTTATTGGTAGATTAAAACATGAAAATTAGATTAGATTTTTCCAAAATTCAAATTATTTAAAAAACGTTAACGTTTAGTTATTATAAACCTTATTAAAACAGACACTTATTTTGATCAGACAATCCAGAAGTGCAATAATAGACGGGGGTTCAATTAAAAAAAAAACACAACTTTAATACTTAGCTTTTGGAACATTCTCTATAATATGAAAATAATTTTAAAAAGTTACCATAATAAACCCCGATACATCTCAAAAGTGAAAAACTTTTTGAACGTCATGTGTTTTGGCCATAATATTCCGTGCCGTATAGCAGCGTATTTTAATATTGGTGGTGCTAGGGTCATGTCGGCTACTACAAAAAAATATATAGTCTAAACTTAGGTATAATCAGAAAATTCTCTAACTTAATATAATTATATATCCACCCCACAAAGCAAAAGCGTATAATTTGTAGGTGTTTGAAATTCATGGGCTACCGTGGAATTTTCGCTTATAAATGATAGAATACAGGTTTTTGTTTAAAACTTTAGTTTTGACAATTTCAAATTTATAGACGATATAAGCACAAATCAAAAACCTGTCTGTCTTATCACTTGCGGTGCGGCGGTAAGCTTTGGAAATGATCTACTCCTATTTTTTTTTTGTTACATTATTTGTCAAATTTAGCTATGTCAAATTCAAACCTACATTATATTTTTCTTTTAATAAACGAAATCCCTATAATCAATAATGATCCGCAAATTTAAAAAAGCCTATATACCTATACATCATGACGTTTGGTAGGTCTCTCAAGAGTGGCGTAAATTTAATAATTGAATTTGTTACAAATTTTTTACAACTAAAGTCTGTAATTTTATTTTATTTTGATGATGATGAAGTATTATGTGTATGCGAATTAAAATATGCAATAACATAACAGCTTCATTACAAAATTCAACCAAATAAGTTTAAAACAACATTTACTAAGCGTACCTATAATAAGGTAAGGGGAAGAATTATTTAATAACGCTTTGTAGTCAAACTAATTTTTGTTTTATTTTTAGTATTATTTTAAGGACTATATCATTTTCTCCTTTTTTTAACAGAGATAGTTCTTTTTTGTGATAAATTATTAAGTTCGTCGTATAATATTAACAAACTTTACTTTTAGAACTCTATAGCATCAATTTATCCTCCTGTACACCTTAACATTTTAACAGTATATTTTATAGAAGTTAAAAAGCTGTGGTAAAAAAAATGGTGTTAATTATAAGTCCCTCAAGTGATAATCACAAAAACTTCTCAACTTCAGTTCCACGTCCAAAAACGTGAATGTAATGATTTTCATCGCAGTTCCAAAGTCTACTTTATATCTTAGCACTTCTTCTTTAAAATCCCTAATTTTTGAATACTTCAAGCCCTCCGATAATTTCCCCACCGGAAAGTTTTAATGAAGTAGATTTCCTTCGATAACGGCAAGGGTTTGAAGATCGATAATGGCTTGGTAAACAAAAACGGAGGAAGGGAGAATAATATGTCTACTTAATTAATCCATCATGGGATTATATATGCTCGAGTGTGAAAAAATCACTAATGGAATTTTGAAGTAGAGGAATTGTGTTAAATGTTAAATCAGTGTTACAAAGTGGTTTACCATTACGGCGTTATCTAAAAATGGTAAGTGGTAGTTTTCGCTAAAGAAGCTATTGAGTTAGTGTCAATTTATATATGATCCTGTCATCTACATATGTAGAACATTCTGTCGTGATTTTAAATAATGTCTGATATGTACTACAGACGTTTATAGACACTATAGATATAAAGGAACGTTTAAAGTCCACTGTCAGGCACAAAACAGTAAGCAACTACAAAGGATAGTTCTGATAATCAACAGCAATGAGGGAATTATGATAGGCATCCACAAAAAACCAAGGGCTTCAGCTAGACTACTCAATTTTAACTCACACACCCTTTACATCACAAAGTGGTACCCTTGTTTGTTTGCTCGTTGCTGGGCGAAGCTTTGGGTTATGGAATACACATTGCCACTTCTAGGCCCTAACATCTGTTAACATATTGTACCATCCTCACTGAAATTTTACCAAACCCGAAGGTGTTCCAACCTCCGATGGGGATTCTTTACGTACGAAACACTACAATAACACGGGACCTACGGCTTTACTTCCTATCAGAGAACAAGGCTTGTTCTGATTGTTATCCACAACTAAAAATCCCTGCGTCAGTCTGGACTCGATCCAGCGCCGGCGGGGTGAAAGGCGAAAGGTGAAAGATTCCGTCATTATCAATATTGAAACCATTTGAACGATTTTTCACAAACAGTTTTAGTTCCAAAATGCCAGCTTTGAGATTTGACAGTTTCGTGTAATTCCGAGAAGATCCAAGGAGCTGATTTCCTTAAAAGCTTTAGAAAATATAGAGATGTCAACAAAACGACCATAGTTTAATGCTATTTCTCGTAAGAACGGCCAATCCCAGACAAAAATAATTTGACACTTGATAAGTATTTGACAAATGAGACAGCAGTGACAGTAAAAATGGCTGGTACCGAGGCAGCGACAAACACAATAAGACACAGTGAAAATGAAAGAAGGAGAAACATGTATAGAAGGAGCTGTAGATAAAGAATAAAAAAAAAATAATGACGAGGAACGTCAGAAAATTGGTAGCCGTTTGTTTTAATTTGTGTACCTATTGAATAAGCACTAAGTAGTGTCTTTATATGTAGATGTGTTCCTTGCTGATTTACTAAATCAGCTCAATTCAATGACCTCGAACAAAGAACAAGACGCGCACCTGGCGTTTGCTTCTCTATTTCGATTATTGCCTTTAATTGCCTAGATAAATGAAGAGAATGATGCGAATTCGCAGAGGGCGTAAACAGGGTAAAACCATTTAGCAGCTCGGCAGCTTTTGAGTATAAACTAAAGAGGATATGAAACTGAAAGTATAGTGTGTGTAAAGACTTTTTTAAGCATTTTTGGTATTATGTGATTCAGACTAACAATACCAAGTATTCAAAACCTTTTTCTAACTAGAGGATCAACTTTGTAACAGGAGAGGTAAGTACTCAAATAGATGTAACCAAATTTCAGATTCAATAGCTGATTTAGTAATCTGTCATATTGTCGTGTTACTCGCGCAGGGATAATCCTTAATAGTTTATATCCACCACAAAATCTATACGTGAGCGTTATACACCAGCTGTTCTAGGAAAAAATCAGGATTAATATTCCGTATAAACTGTACTGGGAAGCTTAAGGCAAAGTTTAATATTCGTTTCGGGCTACCCGGTTAGATATATGTCCAATTTGTTATCGGCTTAGTTCAGGTCTAAATGCCTGTTCTAACAGATTAACAAAAAAAAACAACTCGAAACTGAAAGATTACGTTAAAGCTGAAAAGTTTAATGATATCAGAAGGCAGCTTTGACTATATGCAATACCCCATATTAGCACAAACAATCTACTTTATGCAAGCCAGTTATATAGTATTACGTTTTCGAAATTCATGATTTGGCATCATGTTTATCTCTTGCAAATCAGTTGCGAAGAAGTGACACAATAATGTCACATCTTTGTTACTACTGCTACGAAACTTGTAGATAATTCTTTTTAATTTTTATTAAATTTTTTAACTAAGTCAACACTGTTTTTATTCTCCTTTCATACACTCAGCGTCATCGATTATATTCTCTATATTCTCATTAACTCCAAAGATATGCTACAACCCATATGTTAGATGACACGAACAGTAAATTTACACCCCACCACAGGGTTTTGGGTACACCGCAAACCAATCGGATGATAATTTTCAGTCGACCCCGGGACGTGGTAGGGTCATGTCACACCGCTGAGCCACCGATTATTATATTAATATAGCTTATAACACTTAAGTATCTTTACTGTGACTGTACTAGTTATTCGTTGGTGATGTTCTTGTACTACATTGAATAAAAGAAACGTTATTTCAGTGTAATTGATTTATTTCGAGTTAAATAAATCTGATGAACAAAGAAATAAATCTTCTAAAGATTCCCTCAGGGTAAGTAAGTTCTTTACTATCTTAGATACACAATAATAAGATTTCTAGAATCTTAATCCAAACTAAAAACTCATATTTCTCGTTTCAATATCATAAATAGAATTCAAATCTCCCGCTAAATTCCCGTCATAAAACCAAGTATTATCAACTCAATGCCAACTTAAACCGCTCGTGAAATTAACCCACAGAATCAAATATAACCTCACATATCCAAATTATCATACAATAATATAACCTAACATTCCCTTTACGCCTTTGACGCCAGTTACAGATTCAAAAGATGATAAAATCGCTTACTTCAAGTACGAAAACTGCTCTAGTATAATCCAAATAATAATTCCGACTTCAAAACAATCATTTCAGCTTCCAAATGGTGTTTCAACCCAACGATCTCACAGCAAACTGGTTCGAATATAATTCTTCAATAGGCCCCAGATTAGATGAACGCCACTCCAAATCCCGAAATCACTGGATTCCTATCATCTTGGCACTATACACATAATACTCTCATTGCTGTAAGTAAATTTCAAAAGTTTATGGACTTAAACTGTTATAGAAATTTCAAAATTCTAGATAATTATACGAAAAGCATCCACACTCAGAAAAAACCGAAAAACAAGTCCTTCACATTTGTTTTCAACAACTTAATATCTCCTAGACAAAAAGAACCCCAGCAACCATGATAGAAATCGTTTCCAACGATACGACAGCATAAGAAACCCTCATCGTATATTTATCGAAGGAACACATATGCCATAAAATCCATGGTTACATGCATTTTTTTGAGTTAGATACGAAATAAGTAAGTTTTTAGTTTAAATTATAACATAAATAAATAGATTAAAATACATTCACATAAATAATTTTATAGTTGATATTATGATCCTGTGGGATCTAATTAGCATGATCTAACACACTACATTATATAAAAACCATGAATGATTTAAGAGATGATTTGGAATCATTCAGTGAAGGCCGGAACAAAAATTACTGCATGCTTAAGTTTTTGTTTGCCCTGATGTGCATTGTTACACTTTCTTATAGCTCGTACCCATTACTTTCCTATAAAAGGACACTCGGGGTTAGCAAATAATCAAGATATTTTATCTTGATCGAATCCAAAAGGAAGATAATTGTGGCGGAATTTCAATCAAACTGGGACCATTTTATATAGAAGAAAGAAGAAAGTAGAGAAAGAAAAATTTTTCTTTGCTAAATTAGCGAAAATAGAAGAGGCGTCCCCAAACCAAGTAATGGTGTGAAAAAAGTCGTATAATGTTTTTCCAACCGGAACTAATCCTCTTAATTCATCTTAATTTGAACGTAAAAATGGTCATAACACTCGGACGAGGTGTGGCAAACCCTATATAAGAAGGCTCGCAAAAGTAAAAAGATTTAAAATACGCAAAAAAAGTATAGCATTTCATTTATAAAGATATAAGTCAGGTCTGGCATGGCGTCAAGAAACAGCCTGTATATGTGTAACTAATTTTAGGATAGGAAGCTTTTTTGTTAACTTTTATAATTTCGAATCTATTGAGCTTGCCCACTCTAATGCGTCACCCTGTATATACCAATGCAGAATAATTAACTAAAAATAAATATAATAGAAAGATTATACAATTTCTGAATATATAGAGTAGAATACGTAGATGTAACTTGATTATTTGTAACTCATTATTAAGAACATCAAAGGCTTGCTCATGAAGTTGCGGAACTGTCACGTCTTTGAAATGCATCTTCAGTTCGCATCAGCCTAATACGCTTCCGATACGCTGATATTCCAAGATGCGCTACCTCATTCCGTCTGACAACAACGTTGGTAACTTCAAACCCCAAACGCCGTCGCTTTCCTAATATGTACCGACTTGAAAACCGAATTGTTACGAAGTGTTAACGTGCTGAAGCATCCCGCTCGATATTATTATTCATATTTCACCTTCAAAACTTTGGCAATTTGTAGCGGCGGCGGTAACGGCGTCAGCGGCACAACTTCCATGATATGATTTAGTGAAATTATGTTGCAAGTGAATTTCGCAGTTTTGGGATTCATCCGGCGCCCGCTATCGCCACCGCAACGAAAGCGTAGGCATCCCGTCTATACCACGCCCTACCTCATTTACAGTTACACGGCCTCCGCTGGTTGTGCGGTAACTCCCTAGAGGCGCTGGATTTCTTCCGCCCTTAATTATTTCTTAATTAATTTTTTGGTGCCGTTGGGAACTTTTCCGGTCATGTTTACTATTATTTCACTGCTAAAAGCGTAAATTCTCTTTTGTATCTTATTGGGGGAAGGAGGGCCGTCAAGTTGATGAGTAATGATGTTGGTGGGTTTGGTTTTCATCTACATCCGGTGTAATTTTCTCTCATAAAATTTATATCAAACGGAATTGTATTACTTAAATAATATAATTACTGATCCCTACGTAACTTGCAAAAACGAAACAAATAGAAAGGCTACGCGGAAACAAAAATGTTTTCATTTATTCGCAGGGTATAGTCTCAAATATCATCATACAAAACATATCGCAGGATAAGCTATTCAGTTAGTTGTCCAAAAGATTATTTTGAACAGAATACAAAGTATGTACATTTAAGTGAACAGATTTATGATTGCTGGACTTTTTTTTAGTTATTTCGAAATGGCTCGAGCAACTAATAATCAACGGAGCTTGTAGTGGACTTCATGGCGGATAATCCAGAGTTTTGTAAGGGTACTTCCACCTCTGCCACCGGCAAACTTAACCACAACGTTATAATGGAAACAGTTGATGAAAGTATTAAGTGCAAGTGGAGGTGCGAAGAAACCCGTACAACAGTGACAAAAGGTAAAAAGACTACGAATAGTAATTATTTCAATAGATTTACTGTAATATAATTTTGAGCAGGCATTGTCACCAGCAAAAGAAAAGTCAACGAAACTAGCAAGATCTCAACATAAAACTGGAGGAGGACTTGATGAAGTAGAAGAATTAAGCGAAATCGAGCTAAGGATATTAGGCTTAATATCAATCCGAAGTTTTTGGGGTATCAGAGAGAAGTCCTTTGGGGTAAGGTATATACAATATAATGCAACTACATTTCTGAAATATATCTGCAACTTCTGCCTATACTTCCGATATTGTAGAGGTATATATCTTATGAGCTAATTGTAAAATTAAATCAAAGGAAGCTATTTTTCTCTACAACAAGTTAGTTTTTGAACTTTCAGGTAATGCTGTTTGGGACTACCAACTCTAACCCTGCAACTCTAACTTTGAAAGTAGTGAGCAGCCCACAGCCATCCACAACCAGACAAAGTGTTGTGCTAGATCATCACACTAATGGCAACTTAAGTTTAAATCGCTCTAACATTGATTCAATGATGTATAATTTTTAGACTCTAAACCATAAGCGAAAAAGGGACCTACGTCAATATTTATTCCTTTTAACAAACCAATACATCTAAAATACGTGCTAAAATATGAGCACGATTGTAATGATCTTGTGGACCACCTGGTTCTGCATTTGGTACAGGTGTCAAAAGCCAAGGCTGCAGGGGATAACCAGAATCTCCAAGTACCAGAAATCTCTATCCCCATGTTCATATTTCTTTTGCAAATACATTGTGGCGTGAATTTCTCCGAACATGTGAATCATGTACGGAACCAGGATAATTAGGATATACTGCTAAGGTCTTTAAATTAAAATCAGAAATTAATAGCTCGTTCATGGAATGAAAACACTTTGTGTACCTGTACACATATTCTTCTTCTGCTGGAGGTACAATAGCTACATCCATCAACAGCTCCTATAATGTCAGCAAAACCGGTTCGGTTTATGTACTACAGAAGTTTAATTTGCGTCTCATGTCTAGCTGTCCTAGGAAACTTGACGCAGTTATTTCCTAAATGTGCTTCTATTGCAAATATGATTAAACGGATGCTTCGTGAAACACTCGACTGACTTATGCTTACTAATTCAATCCAAAATTGATAAAGGAACAGGCGCAGGGGTATTCGGGCCAGGAACCAAATACTCAGAGCCAATGGGAATATACCCCAGTGTCTTCCAAGCGGAAGTAACTGCGATTGGAAGATGTGCTCAATTGAACCTTGATAGGAACTATCGGAAGCAGCACATTGTGATTTTCTCCGATAGCCAAGCAGCCATAATGGCACTGAGCTCTAACACCATCAGTTCGAAATTAGTCTGGGAATGTCTTGGCAGACTAAACGATCTAGGCAAAGAAAACAAAGTTGCGCTATGCTGGGTACCAGGACACACTGGAATCAGCGGCAACGAGGTAGCTAATCTACTAGCGAGAAGGGCCGCCACAACTTCGTTTGTGGGACCAGAACCGTTCTGCGGCATAGGGATGAGCACCTACAAAAAAGAACTCAAAGACAGGGAGGAGACGCTCAGAGCTTCCCTCTGGGAAAATCTCCCTGGTCTGAGACACTCCAAGATATTCCTTGGAAATTACAGTAAGGAAAGAGCAAAGACCCTGCTAGAACTAAGCAGAAACAGACTACGCACCCTTGCAGGTTTTCTGACAGGGCATTGTCATCTGGGGGAACACATGACAAGGATAGGTCTGAAACAGAATAGTGATTGCAGGTTTTGTGGAGCGGAAGGTGAAAGTCCGGAACACCTAATATCCGACTGCACTGCCATCACAGAAACTCGTACCAACTATTTTGGCAAGGACGTCATAGACGAGGGAGAAATACCCTCCTTGAAACCATCACAGCTACTGCAATTTATTAAAGTTCTTGGACTGGATGGGGAGCTGTAAGTGCGGGCAAACCCTAGCAGCTTACAGCTGATGTAAGGGGGCACAATAGATCGATAGGTCGCGGTGTAATGTTACCCTAATTAGATCTAATCTAATCTAATCTATGCTTACTAGAAAATCTTCTCCACCACCTCTTTGATAGCATCGTATTGCAAGAATGCAACAAGTATTTGCAATTGATAAGGGATTGTTCCTTAATGGTGGTAAATGATTTAGTATTTGTCTAAAAATATATTGCACCATACCTTGATTGCGTCGATTAATTGCTCCTCAGGAATATTAAAAGGACACACTCGTATCCCTTAGGTGTCGACGAAACAATTGAATTCTGCGATTTCTCTCTCCGTTTCTTAAAGCTAACACTATTGGAATCTAAAAATAATGTAAAGAAAGGAAAACTGTTTGCGAGAATATCGGATAACAATATTTAACTGCGATTGACTGCCATTTAACTACACCACTGCTACATTCATGTGCTAGACAATGAAGGCATGTAATACAAACAAAGATAGATGCTATCTCACTTGCTTCTCACGAAGATTTTTGCCGTGACTTTTTCTAACGGCGAACACGTGAGCGAAGACGTGTGGGTGACAAGACTCCCTAAACAGAATCGCATTTGACGATAGGCGTTAGGCGAAAGCGTTTCTCACGTAATGTGAATCCCGCCGCTGATGTTGATAAACGACACTCATGCCTAGGATATGTATTTGCTGTGTGTGGTTGTATCTTGGTCGAGTAGACGACAACCAACTGTAGATGAGTATATGGCTCTTTCTTCAACAATTCAAGAGGCAATGTGTTTGACACAGTTAGATCAAGAATTGGACACAAGTTTCAAATCTGATGAATGTATGTATGTCATCACTATATTCGAGAGCTTGTTGAAAATGAGGTAGTCAGAATCAAGTATGTCCCAACGCAATAAATGGTAGTTGACAATCTGACAAAGGCACTTCAGAAAGCAAACATGGATGTTTGTTCTGCAGGAATTTGATTAAACAGTAGTAATAAAACATAACTTGTGCGTGTATTATTTTATTAAAGTTATCTAAAGTTTGAAACAACGCACTAAGAGTTAATCGCGATTCAACAAAACCAAACTGACTCGGTGATAAAATATTGAATTTGTTTGTAAATGATGAAATGCACAAAAAAAAAACAATGTTTACAAAAATTTTTGAGAGGCAAGACAGAACCGATATCGGTCTGTAATTGCAAGCCAACTGCCGATGGCCCCTCTTGGAGATCGAAATCGCTTTCGCCGTCTTAAGAATGTCAGGGAACTAGCCATCAGAGAGTGACTGATTAACAATCATTACAAGTGAAGAAGCTAAATATTCAGCAACGTGCCTCAGTATGTCACAAGGAATACAATCCATACCGAAAGATGCTTTCTTCGATACAACTAAAATTACATTGCGAATTTCTCTCTCATTGATAGGATACAAAAACAACGTGCTGAGATAATCAGCACCATTATCACATGTAAGTTGCAAATTGTTAATATTCCCTCAGTTTTGAATTGGTTACTGAATAAGGTACATAAAAGAACAGGATCTTCAATCAAATCACCTTTATCTTTCAAAACAATATCCCCACGGTTAGATCTACAATGAATCTCCGTATTAATTATACACTATGTGCATGTGGATTTATTGGCAGCTTTTTCAAGTTATCATTAAATTTCTTTTTTGTGTCAGTAACAAGCTTATCATGAGCGGATCTCAATAAATGTAATTCTCTTTAGTTAAAACTTCCAGCTTATAAAGTCTAAGCCAGAATCGCAATTCATCAGAAGATTTATGGACTTCCTGTGTTATAATAATAATAATAATGGAAATATATTTGGCCCAACAGATACAATCCAAACAGGCATATAAACAAAATGATAATACATTACTGTAAAACAAGAACAAAATAGCAAATTTATGCAATTGAACTAAATATACATATAAAAAGAAAATAGAAAGTAATAAGTAGTGAAAGATGTTAATTTTTGAATTGACATGTGAAAATATCCTCGTAGATGTTGTTGGCATCCCTTGACGAGTGGATAATGGGTGCTCTCATCAAGATGTTTGTGCGTGCAGTAGGAAGGTCGAATGTCAGTGGAGTTCTCGAAGTTGGCCGTGGAACAAGGAAGCATACTTTTTCAAGAAGATACGCGCAATCAATGTTGTTGTGTATTAAATTGTAAACAAGAAGTGCACTTCTTCTTTGTCTTCTTGTAAATAAAGCTTCAAACCCGTGTCTGTTCAAAAGGACATTGCGTTGTGCTCAGGATAAACTCCATCGGTTTTGAAGGACAAATACTTCAAGAATCTTCGCTGAACGCGCTCAATGATATTGCTATGTAAATCATAAATCGGATACCATATCAACGACCCATATTCCAGTTTGCTAACCACATAGCAAAAGTAAAGCGACTTGATAGCATTGAAGTTATAGAAATCTCGACATGTCCGTATTATAAATCCAAGAGATCTGGTGGCCGATTGCCCCGTATCAAGAATGTGTTGGACGAAGGATAATTTAGAATCAAACGTAATGCCAAGGTCTTTAAAAGTGCCGTTTTTGTTCAACATGATCCCATTCATACAATAATAGGTGTCCACAGGAGTGGTTTTTCTGGTATAGCTTACGAGACAACATTTCTCAATGTTTAACGTTAGCTTATTATTCATACACCAGTTGTAAATGGTATCCAAGTTCGATTGTATAATGCGACAATCACCAACATCATCAAACCTATGATAAATCTTTAAGTCGTCGGCATAAGCGAGTACAGGGCAATCTATTGAAGTTATTAAATCATTAATGAATAAGTTAAAGAATAATGGACCGAGATTCGAGCCCTGCGGAACACCAGAACTTTCCGAAAACAATCTTGATTCATATCCGTTATAGTGAACGTAGTTCGTTCTGTTGTGCAAATAAGATCTGATAAATATAAGTGAAGATCGGCTAAAATCGAAACGTGATAACTTCTGTAGTAATACAAAGTGATCTACTGTGTCAAAAGCACGTTTAAAATCTGTATATACCACATCGACCTGATCACCTGCATTCAGCGCTTCAGCTAGTTCTTGAGTTATAACACTTAGGTTGCTCATCGTAGAACGATTAGCAATAAATCCATGCTGATGAGGTGAGATAAATGGCCTACAGCAGTATGATAACGAAGCATAAATTACGGATTCAAACACTTTGGCAAACGTCGAAATAATAGCGATGGGTCTGTAATTTTTTATGTCGGTCTTGTCACCCTTCTTAAATATCGGACAAATTCTGGCGATCTTCCAAGCAGTTGGAAATACCGATGTTCTTAAAGAAAGGTTAAAGATCTTGGATAATGGCTCAGCAAAAATTATAGCACAGTCCTTAACCAGATAACAAGGGATATTATCACTTCCGGCAGTCGATTTATTTTTTAGGTGTTTTGTACATTTCAGAACCTCACAAGCCTCAATTTTAGTAAGTTGAATTGGAGGAAGACTAGTGTCGCAATCAGGAACGGTAGATGCGGTATTAGGTGGTAAGTAGGCATCCGCAAACATGGTAGCAAAACCGTCGACAATTTCCTGCGGATGATTGAATTCCACTTGCCCATCATGAACTTTCCCAGGAATTCTGGTAGAGTTATTTTTGGAACGTATAAATTGCCAAAACGAATTAGGATCCTCAGTAATCTGACATTGAATATTGTGGATGTAAGTACTATAGGTGGCTGATATTTCTGATTTGACTGCGCGACGTAATCTCTGGAATTCTGTTTGAAAGTAGGAGCTACCAGTCTTTTTCCATTTTTTGTAATAATGAAATTTTAATTTTAGCTTCCGTCGAATGCTTGCTGTGAACCATCGTGGATAATTAGATGGCGATGTCGCAACGGTCTTCGGTACATATTTGTAAAAAATCGAATAAATTTTGGTGTAGAAAGACTTTACGCAATCATCAACATCCTCAAAATCGTCAATGAACGACCAGTCGACTGCTAATATATCGGAGTACAGTTTCCTAAAATCTGCTTTCCTAAAGTTATATCTCGCCTCAAAATTAATAGGGAAGGGTGTTAGATCTTCTTTACCATTACCACTTATATCCAAACACAGAGCTGGATGATGGGGATCTTCTGGAAGTAATGGCTCCGCATCACGTTCCATGTGCATGAAGCATAATGAATTTGTAAACAGTAAGTCCAGGAGTCTATTATTGTAATTGCGCACGTCGTTAAGTTGCCGAAGTCCCAAAGATGAGGAAAAGGAATTCAAGAGTTGCACCTTAGGATCATAAGACATGTTCGGATCATCGTAGTGTGTTACATTGAAATCACCTGCAAGTATTACTTTCTTATTAAAAATCACCAATTCCAGCATATCTAAAAACATCTCTAAATCCGCATGGCTAATATCTGGAGGAATATAAACCAATACAACATAAAACAGCAGTTTTTTAATTTTACATTCGCATATAATCATGTCAATTAAAGGCAAATTCAATTTGAACGTAGTAGTGTCAATAACTTTATAAGAAATATCTTGATGGAGACCAAGAAGTACGCCGCCACCAAATATTCGACCTGCTCTGACAGGATCACGATCACAGCGAACAATGTTATAAGTAGGCGGCAACAATTCACTATCACGCACAGATTCCGTGAGCCAGGTTTCAGTTAACAAAAGTATTTGGTTTGGTGAAGAAAATGAGGATTTATACAACTCATGGGTCTTACTACGTAGTCCTCTCACATTCTGATAATACAAGGACATAACACTGCTGGGCGTAACTAGTTTACCGTAACAATCTGCGGAATTCCATGTTTATGGACAATTTTAATATCCTTTTCACCTTTAGACATACGATCATTCAATTCTTTCCTAAGATTCTTGTACAGTTTGGTTTGGAATGGTGTGCGGTCAGGTGTAATAAATACATGCGAATGGTCTGCAGAATTTTTCAATAATTTGCTTTTCTTCAAAATTCGTTTAACATCATCCACGTTAGATAAGGAGATTTTAATGGGGCGCTTTGAATTAGAAGCTGAGGGATCAAATTTTCCAAGTCTGAAGTGCTTAAATGCATTAACTTCAATATTAATAGTTTCAAAGATATCAGCAAGCATATTTTTCTCAGCGGCTGCTCGCTCCTCCTTGGTACCAGAATGCACGTCATCGATACCGAAGATGATTAGGTTGTTTTTGCGACGCTGCCGTTCCTGTACTTCATGTACGATTTCCTCCATCTTAACCAGAGAATTAGCAGACTCATTTGAAGTCGTAGAAGCTACTTTTAGAATCTTGATGAACACTGGAGTCTTTGTACAACCCATGCCATAATTCAACTGATATCAAACATATAAGGCGGTTGATGTTAGCTTGGGAAAAATGCCGTCTGTAAACAAAGGACGGATTCTTATTTACAAAGCAGTTGTCATTTAAATTACAACAACAATTAAAACCGTAAAAATCTGCGTGTCAAGGTTGGTGGCAATATCAGTTAGAGTACTAGAATTACATGTTACCCTAGTGGGGTAGTTGATACAAAAGCAGGGATTAAATGAGCGAACAATGTCTCTAAACCTATTAGAGACATTACATACTTCCATTATTATTTAACTAAAGTTATCTTAAACGTTTTCAAAGAAGAAATATTCAACTAAATTCCATTAATGAAATCCGCAAGAGCATAAATACGTATCTGCACACTAATTACCCAACAGGGTTTAATCTCGTAACCCATTAACGTTACTCACCTATTAAACGAAGCGAAGGTGTGAAATAGGTAACATATCTGTAATACGTATGCATGCAGGAAATACACATATATTTCGATATACATTTGCATGTGTACAACGATAATAACCATGCCGAGGTCGGGTGTTAAAGAAAGAGATAAACCGCGTTCGGGTGCACATTTTAAACAGGACTTATCGGTTGGAATGACAGGTCACGCCATTAGCTCGGGCCGAAAATGCAATTACCGGTCGACCACGGCTTCCGAAATGAAGCGGCGACTGCCAGTATGCGCACAGAGGCGTATACATATTTAGATAGGAGACCGGATTTGCGTCAAAACAAAATTGTTTCATTCTACTTATCTTAATAGACGAGATAGAGATTGAACCCTTTTAAACGCGAAACTATAAAGAAGGTATTATCAGAATCATAATAAAGTTTAGTAAATGCGATATGGTTGTATCGTATAATGTGTTTTGGGGATCTTTTTAAATATAAACAACGTTAACTTATCATGCCATGAACGAAGAACAAATACATTTTCTTATTTTATTATTATATTTATGATAAAAGCAATAAGGATGTTTTTGATATAAGAAATAAGAATAATAGAAACAAGAGCCAAACACCGAAAGAAGGAGAGAATACTCTTAAGAATATTATTGATATTCTCTCCTTGTTTCAGTGTTTGGTTCCTGCTTCTAATATTCTTGTTACTCTTATCAAAAACACAATAACAAATTAAGAAAATATATTTGATCTTTTTCGTGTTTGAACTACTACAAACCATATGGAACAGATTTCTTTATTAGCTCAAATAGACCAGACTGAAAGGTAATAATTACTATAATAGGGTTCTGAAAGTAATCTAAACAATGTGTAGCAAGGTTTTCTTTTTATTGCTAGAATGAAGTTCATTTCTGAAATATCTATTTGAAAATATTGTTAGTCGGTGACAATCAGAACGCAGCATACATGTCAAAAAAAGAGGAGTTATGCAAAATGTGAAATTTACCAAACTATAAAAGAAGAAATCATATTGTATAAGGTTCAGAAACGAATGGTCTTAGATGGAGTTGCAGGATCTCAAGATTTGAGTAGGTCCCTAATAATGTCATTGGAGAAAGAATGCACACAAATGACGATATAGTAGACAGAGCGGAAAGAAAAGATTAATATGGTATGGGTATTTGAGCTAAATGAGTGAAGAAAGATGGCAGAAAAAGATCTGGCATTGGGTTTCATGCAAAAGAGGGCATCTCGTCAACGAGGGCACAGGGCGCTGAAGAAGAGATGACAAGCAGACAGCTCTTCATCCAAGAAACACAATATAGAAGAAAGTGCCACATTTGTTGCAGGAAACGACGCAAGTTGGAAAAAATATTTCAATTTTTTTGTATAGAGAATGTTGAATTTCCAGGGTAACCGCATATGGCCCGATGAAAACAACAAATCAAAAACACTGAGAATGTGTATTCTTTTGTTGATGGACTACGCTGTTCGCTTTTTCAACTTATACATTGAAAATTCTGTATTTCCAAAAATCTGGATATCCTCAATTGTTCGACCTCTACCAAAAAAAAATATTAATAATTTGAAAGATCTTCGACGAATTAATATCTCCCTTCGCTTTGCAATGGTGCATCGATGATCAGCTTCGCGAATTCGTAAATTCCCATACCATTTTTCTTGTCTATCAGTCAGGGTTCCGACCCACTTATAGTAGTGTATCAGTCATTACTCACATTGTTTATGGTCCACTTTATAGTGGACCATAAACAATGTTGCGTAACCAAAGTTGCGTAATTTAACTAACGTTTATTTTTTTTCTAGAGCTATTTAATAATTTATTTCAAAACATACAATGTTTACAATAATTAATGTATGCAAGAGTAGCCAAGAATCTATTCTATTTATTGTACCAATAAAGAAATTAAATTCCAAAATTAGTAAAATTTAATTTCTACACTGTAAATTTGCTCCCATGCGGTGTTAGCAGAAAGTGTTGCAGGTACTCTGTTTTGAAGTTGGTTTAAGCCCGACGTAGTATTATCAGTACACTTTGTGGAGTCAAGATGCAATAATATCTACTAACTTAAGGAATTAACTTTTCCTTTTCGTGATTATTCTAACAATCCTTGAGAATAAATTCTCAAAATGGTTTACTAGTTCACATTTTGGTAACACCCTAAAGTTTTCCAAATGCAGTTATTATTATCAGAGAGCGATCTTAAACAAAGAGTAACTCTGCCAAAGTATATTATATATTTGCCTTTTCGAGTTGAAATTTTTAAACTACTGAAAGTGTAGTTTGAAAAGTAAATATTTCTTTTTAATGCTATTTTGACAGTTTTTAGAAAACTATAAAATTCTTGTGTGTGTATGGTAAAAGCCAGTTTCATAAGAAATCAACACACTATCAACAAATTTTAGCGGATACGTGAAAGTGTGTTCCTTGTATATTATCTTGGTTCTAATAAAAAAGGGCCTCGAAAAGTTAAGAAAAATCCTGACTCTAATATGCTTCGTGAATTGAATTTTCGATTTTCAAGGATTATCAGTTGTAATGTTTCGTCCTTAATTTGTTATTGGCCATAATTCCTACCGTTACTTACATTTCATTTGGCCATGATTCAGAACGAAGAATAGAATATCCTTGGTGACTGATGAACGTTAAAGGATTAAATTAGTGAGTATATATCAAACTATGTTGACATAGCCCAAATGCCTGTCTAGATACTTCTAGACCTCATCGTCTCCAAAACCTGTCTGTAGGAAAAGAAAAGGATCCACTTACCGGAACGTGAGAATCGTCAAGGGTCGGTAAGACTTATGGCTCGAGACATCAGCCATGGGCGTGCCCCAGAAATCGTTCGCGAACACGTGCCCGATAGGATTTAGAGCTAGCACGTCCTTATTCAGCGTAATTGCAGGAATGTCGTCGTGAACGAAATCGCCGTTCAATCCATTTAGGTAGCAAGCCACTGCTACCGTGCTAACTAGGCTGTACATCGGCCACGACGATGGAGACTTCTTATTTTCGGTCGCACCGCTACTGTTATTAGCACTGTTAGAACTTGAATTCACTGCGTTTCGGCGCTTCATTTTATACGAAGGAAAAAAAAACGAAAGAAACACACAAAGCACACACAGAAGGACGAACACGACACTATGATTTAAAAGGGAATTGTGAAAAAATTTGAAGCGAATTCCGCGAGCATTTTTATCATGATTTAAGAGTAACACTAAACGACACAGAAAGGAATATTTTAGGTGTATTCGTCGACGACACAAGAGCACTTTTTTGTTGAAAAAAGAGCACTTGTTATTGGAGAATAAGAGCACTAGGGACCCGTCGGATGTAGGAGACCTCTTGCGAAGTTCATTGTTTCACGTAACAAGATCCTGACGTTGTCTCTCCCTCTTTAACATCGGGGTTGGAATTTCTGTAACAAAAATCAATATTATGCTTTACATCACCGTAAAATTTACGATACTAGCTAATTAGCTTTACAACACTAAAGCTGATCATTGACTTTCGAAAATTGATTAGGAACTAATATAATAATATGTATAAACATTCAATAACAGAATTAAAGGTGTTATTTACTAGTTTTTATTTGTTCTTTTTACCAGTTGGCGAAACCATTACATCCTATAATTGCTATAGACTAAAAAAAAAAACAAAGGTCTGTAACCGATGGTGTATTAATTTTGTTTTTAAAGCGAAAACAGCTCTCTTATTTCTTTGTTTGCCCTTGCAAAGACGAACTAATACTTAATTGGATTATTTTACGATAGAACACGAATTTCTTTATTTATAAGGACCTGCAGGAACCTGTACACTATACTAAGATGGTGCAAGAATGAATTAACGACGGGATTTTAATTAAAATATTTTGTTAGCGTATGCAGATGTTCTAAAGATAAGGTATCTTCTGTTTCTAAGTATCAAGGGTTTGGGCTGAATGATTTAAAAAGAAAACTTCAAGTTATATTTCAGTTATTTACATCGTTACATCGTAAACAGAACAAAAAAAATATTATGTTGAAGCTACTGTACGTTTATAATTCCGTTTATTAGAATCCGATAACTTTTCTTGCCTCAAGATATCAAGCTATCATATGGATAATAAGTACATATTTCCTTAATGTGTCAGCCTTTATCTGCAGTTCATGGGATTACATTTATGAAGTAGGTGTCGACAACACGACTAAGAAAGGATTATCATATTTCAGCAAAGCCATGCTAGACCATGAATTATAGTGCGACTGACTCAGGGTTCGACTAATTCTTTATTTAATCGTATTAATACTACTAAACAGATAGCGAATATTACTGACAATCGAAAGCGCGCAACAGCCCACACATTGCTCCAACAGGAAGCAACTTATTTTAAACCAAACCAAAGCAACTCCTATTCGATTTTGAACGATTACTCTAAATGATCTAGAATCTAGAGTAATATTCATGGGCAGAAGAGGACTGCTGCAAAAACCAATCGGTTAGAAGCAAGTAATTGGAATCATTTTTAAGTTAAATGCAAATCCAGTTTCACTGGATATATTCCATTTGTGATTTTAGAATTAATATCCACCCCACTAAAAATACCCTGATGGCCTTACAAACAAAAGAAAATTCCACCTTAAAGTTATGAATTAAAATATGTAAGTCAAATATTTAGATCTTATTTCAGATTTCAGAATTTCTATAGAATAAGCACGAACTTCAAGTAACCACAAGGGCTAATGGTGTGCTTTTTTCGCTTTGCAAGGAAAACTGAGGTTGCAGTTCAAAACACTGTTTTGAATGTAAAGGCCAATACTATAAAGCGGAGGAAATAACCTGAGTACCTAGACAATTAACCTCTCTAAGGTGCAAAGGGTCATGCCGAACCATTCTTCGCTGCAATTTGTGGTGGAAAAGATTACATACAGAATATATCATATCAGGATATGAGATATTAGGCATAGGTCGCAATCTTCTAAGAGTGACCAAACTGGAGACAAGCACCAAAACAACCAAAAATATTTAACTTTTCGAAAGAATTTACCACAAACCTGCGATGCAAGAGCGGATGGGATTAAGACATCTGCAGACTGAATAGAAATGTCATAACATTTTATCGAAATGCCTCACAAATTCCCATACCTTTTAAAGGAATCAGCTAAAAACGCAGCAGGATTAGTGCAGAATCCAATAGATTTAAATATATATTTACCCTTATGGTACAACGTGCTGACAAATTTCCGGTCGGGTATCGAAAAAAAAAATTTGCCAATTTGCAGTTGCTGGTTATAGGAATATCCATGGCAAGCACTTCTTCGTCATTCTAAATTTCAAATGCCAAATGAGCTATTCATAATTTATTGATGACTGATGAAGCTAACTTTGATTTCAATGGCATGGTTCACATACCGAATTTTCATTACTGAGTAGTTAAAAATACAGCTGAAATGATTTGCAATACTAACATCTTTACTTTTAGAGGCAATAGCAGTTTTGTTTTTAACATCTGGGCCAGCTTATTTCAATATTTATTAGATTAAGCTACTTACTACGTAGCTTAATTAACAAAAATAAAATGATATGGTAAAAATAACGTCACCATGTACAATAAAAAAATCATAAATGCTCGTGAAATACTTGACCAAAGTGCATGTCGATATTACCTTAACTAACTGTGCAACCCATTAAACCATATGTATTCAAATTTAAGAGCAAAGGTTTGTGATTTAAATTCTAGAGATTCACATAACCATCGTATATATTGATCAAAAAGTCGATAATCAACAAATTTTAAAGTTGCAAAATAATTCGCACATTAAGTTTTTCCACTCACTTGGACTACTGGCTTATTTCATACACTATACAGGAGCTTATCACGTTCTCATTTACCAATATAAGACGATATTGCCGAATATTTCCAATATACTTCAATAACTTCTATGTTTCCCAGAAATGCGCCATTAAAACGATTTACGACTTAGATTTTCTTACTTATTGCTTTACTTAGTTGCACATTAAATTTGTCCTGCACGTAATTGATCTATATGGTACACTATCTTTCCTATGCTGAGAGCCTCGAAGTTCTAATAACAGCAGCAATTGGGACTCGCACGTTCGTAGTATCATCTATTCCGCTTTAATAATCGTCGAGGGGCACCGCAGTGACCAGATTTGGGATGGCAATTACTTTATTATTGCGTGTGTGAGACATAACAAGTTAAATGCTCAGAAATTAACTTCTACTGTAATACTTTAGTGTAGCAATTTGATATATTAGGTTAACTGATATCAGTCGCATATGTAGATCATTTGCTAAATACGATATTGTATTGTATATTGTATTGTCTAGTTTATTGTTTATAATTAGGCCACTACAGAACTTGTCAATTCATAAATAATTATGTACTATGTACACAATTTTATCTGGTGTACTCAAGGCTCCATTCTTGGGCCTCTGCTATTTCTCATTTATACTAATGATATTCTCAGTTGCCTTGACAATTGCCGCCTGCACACGTAATGTGCAGACGTATGATGATCACACACAGTTGCTTTATACATCTCTGCGGATGAGTCAGCGCAATGTTGAGGTTATTAATCAGGATTTGGAGCGACATCATAAACCTTCATTAGAACATAATCTGCATCTTAACTCCACTAAATGCAATGTGTTAGTGTTTGGCAGCACGTCTTAAGTAGCAATTCTGAAGCAGAACATACAATAATTATGTATAAACTTTGAACCTCTTCCGGTCGTAGATACTGCTAAAAACTTAAGTATTATTATGGACACACAGTTGCGGTTTAATGATCATGTTACCTACTTGTTCAGAAAATCTTTTGTATCTTTAAAGTTATTATTTGCTAGTAGATAGTTACTAAATTTGACCTTAAGAAAGCGATTAAGTGAAGCACTTGTTTTATCTCACTTTAATTATTGTGATTTTGTCTACGGTTCCTGTTTACTTGAGCGTGATAAACTTAGAATTCAGAAAGTTCAGAATGCTTGTTGTCGTTTAATATTTGGCTTACACAGGTATGATCATGTATATGCCAAAATTAAAAAACTTGGTTGGTTGAGAATGGAAGATCGGCGCGGGTTTTATTTATGTAAGTTTGTGCGTGGGTTGTGGCACGGTACCATTCCGATCCCACTTAAAGAATTGTCGATTCCGCGTACTGCTATTCATGTTCTCAACACCACGCATAAACACCAACTTTCCATTCCTAGGCATGCTACTACTCTGTTTCGAGGATCCTGTTATACAGCTCCATACCGGAACACATTAAACTAATTCGGCCTTCTTACCGCTTCAATAAACTGCTTAAGGAATTTATATTTTTCTCTCAGTGACATTGCTAATCTGTTTATCTGGCAACTGCCATATTAATATTTATGTATCATCCTTAAATGCTAACTATTTTGTTTTTTTTTCTTTTCTTTTTTATTGTAGTTTTTTACTTTTCTGTATTGTGGTAGCGAGCACCAGTTGAGTGAGAGTAGCATCATTGCTAGACTTCGCCGGACTTGCTATTTCAGCTTCTCCAATAAAGTGATTTTATTATTATTATTATTTGTCGTATTAGAAAAAATATATATACAAGTATATGTAAAGTATAAAGTATAAAATGCATAAAACAAGCAGTGGAGCAAAACAAACATGTAACATATATAAAAATAGATAAAATAATGTAACAAAAAAATTTAAAAAAAAAAGTTCACCCATGGATAAATTCGTCCACACTAGTTCACACAGCACTCCCTCTCCATTAGCAGCTGTTTTACCCTGGCCTTGAATCTACTTGTTGGTAGTGTTTTGAATTTAGCTGGTAACAGGTTATACAGCTGCGGGCCCCTGTAATCAACCGATAACTTACTTTTGGATAGTCGGTGATACGAAGTTCGTAATTCATTTCTTGTACATGTCGTGTACCCGTGTGTGTCTCCGTTTCCGGTAAATTGTGACTTGTTGTTATGCACATAGAGAACTGCGGTAAGTATGTATGCTGAAGTTAATGTTCGCATTATTTCACTCCAATCTGAGCTATGGCATGCTCCTCTGGGGCTTGGCGGCAGATGCAAACAGAATCTTCCGTCTTCAAAAAAGTGCCATACGTTCGTTGTGTAACCTGAAAAGTAATGAGAGTTGTCGAAAGAATACCTTCTCTTTTGAAATACGTACGAACGAACGTATGGTCTCTTTTTGAAGACGGAAGATTCTCTTTGCATCTGCTGCCAAGCCCCAGAGGAGTATGCCATAGCACAGATTGGAGTGAAATAATGCGACGTATGCCACTTTTGCTGCTTCATGTGTCAAAATGATTTTAAGTATTTTTATCGCAAACGACGCTGTTGCAAGTTTACCAGACAGTTGGTTAAGATGTGTATCCCACTTCAACTTTGAATCTATTGTAAGGCCCAGAAACTTTACCGTAGAGCTTGGATGCATATTTTTCATGGTAAGGATTATGTTTTGCGTTTTATTTATGTTCATTTTTTATTTATTTGCATGGAACCAGTCCTCTGCTTTCCCCACGGCAGTTGTAGATCATCTTGCCAATTCATCTGGATCGGCATCCCTCACGATGATAGAGGTGTTATCCGCGTATAAGCATACCTCTCCGTCATCTATGTCCCAGGCAGGTCATTGATGTAAATAAAAAACAGCAGAGGCCCAAGGATCGACCCCTGAGCCACGCCATGCTAGGTATAGGGAAACCTAATATACTTTGAAAGGGAATTCAATTGTACGTTGGATAGTATCATCAGATATAGACTGTTCTATTTAAGATAAGAAAGTTAATTTACTGCAAACGTCATCAAACTTAAACAAGCGTTTATTAACACTCAATATAACTGTGTGAATAAAATTTTACTTCACGCATTGCCAAGCCTCTTAGCTGAATGATGAATGTAGTTAGGTGTGTATAAAAATCAAATTTAAATTTTACACTGCAATTTTATAAATTTTAAAATACCTCAAAAACCTATGGCTTTAGGAATATGAAGTATTACATAACTTGCCCTACAGGTGTACCATTTATGAATAGCTGACTTTGTTATGGATCTTTTTTCGCGAACAGTATGTACAATTCAAGAGAATTTTAAATTGGACATATAAAGGTCTAGCACTCAACTAAATAAAAAGGATTTCAAAAAATCCTATGCCTCTCCATAAAAAACCCGCGCCGTATGAGAAGGCCGAACTGTATATGTACCAATTATTTATTTATGCTACATATTGCTTAATGTCTAATTAAGACAGATTGTAATAAAACAATTCCTTTTTACATTTTTATATCGCATGTACAATCTATCCTTTTGTTACAGTTTTCATGAGCATACACGAAAACGTACAAATGTTTTCTATAAAAACAAACTTTTATAAAGCTAATTCTGGAATCGTGTTTTGTTTTAATACAAATCCACGGCTAAATAATCTTACAAATCTATGTTTCATTGTAATATTGCTTTAGTAGTATTTTATACGTCAATATCAAAAAGTAAAATAAAGACGACCTTAATAGTGAGTTCCATTTGCCATAGTGATCATAGACCGTTATTTTTTAAAATTTTTAGATGAAAATTTTGTAAAAAGCGTTATCATACATTCAGCAACGCGGAATGATGAATTCATAATATTTGTACTACCTTGACTCTAGTTTTCATTTTTGTCTTTTATTAATTCTATCGCTCTACAACAAGCTGGCTACTTGTTAACTGTAAGTTATATAACCCACACGGTCTCGTCGAAATACGAGATACATCAGCGTTAAATCACCCCTAACCCGAGGCGAGCTTAGACGTGGATTACGCTCCCGACACTCACCCCTAAATTAATGATACGAGATGGCGCTCTAGCTCACGCGTGAAAAGCATGATATCGCATTGTTCCTCCGACGCTAATAAAATTGTTAAAAGAGTGAGCCGGCGCCAAAGAAGAAGGAAGTATAAACACCTTTCCCAGTGGCGCAGTAACGCGATGAGAATTCCTGCCCCTCACCGTCTTCTTTTATGTTAACACCTTTTGCTGGTTGCCAGCGGAAATGGATAGACCGCGTTTTTATTGTTTTAAAGGTTATTTATGGATACGGTTTCGGCTTTTCTCGCGTGAAAGAAGTTCTAAGGGGAACGCTGAGCGCTGGGCTTTTTTCCTCCAACGAAATTCCTACGTGCCGGAAGCGAAATTAAAAAGCGCGTGAAAATACACGAGAAAGCGATTCTTTTATGCGAAGGGTTGCTAAAGCATATCGTGCAACATTAATATTCTTTCTTTTCCGTCTGAAATAGTTTCATGCACAGTGCAGTCTGTGCAGTCGGTGCAGGCGGTTGGTATTTAGAAATCGAGTGGGATTACTTCAGCACATTTTACTCTGATTGCAGATATACCCTGTACAAGCGGTGGTGTTGACCAACATTTTACTTTAAATTCAAGTTTGTTTTTTAAAGTAATAGTTGATATTGAAGAATCAGTTCAAGGCACTACAGCGTTAAGGAATAAATTTCCATCAGTGGGTTTATAAAAATTTGCTATAGCAGAGAGTGCCATCAAAACGCATACTAACTTCAACGGGTTGCGCTCTTCACACTTACAATATTCACTAGATTACGCGCAGTTAGTTACAAAAGTGGTTTGTAAATTTAGGTTAGCCAAAATTTCATTTTCAAGAATTTGAGTTACTAATAAGGAATTTTTATTGTAAGTAAAAATTAGTGAGTGCAGGCTAAGACCGCCACACGCCTTAACAATCTACATTTCCTTTCCGTAAATCTAGGTACAAATCTAGCATTTGGTGACGATTAAGCGAACACATTAAATCAGAAGTAGATATTGTCGCTTGTTTACAACTCAGCAAATGTCTACTAGCCACAAACTTCTTCACCCTACATGTTGTTTTTGATCGATGCTTCTTCAAGTGAACATAAACTGAATTTTTTCTCATTAGAGGTATAAGAAAGGTATCAAACATAAAAACACTGAACTGACCTGTATTAGCTGAATGGAGGCTTTTAGAGGCTATGCCTTTTAGAGGCTATTATATTACCCTTTATATCCTCATGTCCCGGCACCCAAATCAGCAACACCGTGTTTTCATATGCCAGGGATTGGTTGCAGTCTCTAACTCGTTTTGACATAGTTACAGGATAGCAGCCTGGCTGTCACTCATTATACTTATTTTCCTCCTCGTACGCCCCTCTTTGCAATCATTTCTGCACAGGCTGCAAGGGCGAATACCTCTGCCTGGAAGACCATCGCATGCTTCCCCAGGCTTATGGAAATACTTTGATTAGGGCTCGGTCCGCAAATACCGGCTCCTATGCCCTGGTTGGATTTAGATCCGTCCGTGAACCAGTCATTAAGAGCAGTGATATCCCTACGTGGCTGGTCTCTGTTCAGTATGGAGATTTTTACCTTTTCAGTGAAGATAATTTCGGGTGCCCTACTGTCCGTGGGCATTTGCAGCAATGTGTATCGTACTCGTAGTATCAGTGTGCCCTCCCACCATAATGTTGGGATGCCACAAATTGTTGGTTTTCAGTCTAAGGATCGCATTCATAGCCCCCGCTTTCACATAAAGCTCCAGCGGGAGGAGGCCCACAATGGTCTCCAAAGATTGCACCAGGATTCCCAGCAATGCCTGTCTCTGGAGGGGTTAGCAGCAGGAAGACTGAATTTAAAAAATATCAACTAATTGTAAGTAAAGACGAAATAGATACATACATACCATGTGCTTGCACATTGTGGCAAAAGGAAGAAGCCTCACCTTCAGTCCAATGCGATGACCTGGTAAAGACAAGAATTCTACTGCTCAAGGGGATTACAGGGCATTGGAGAAACGTGAGGCGAAATCTGATATAATTTTATGGTAATCCACGAAATGTTCTTTTTCACTACAATTCAAGGGTGGTAGTGTAACTTGAGTATCAGCCAAATTTCAAATTTTCCTTTTATTAAGTTTCATCATTTCAAAACATTTAGACGGTAGGAATGAATTAAATACATTACGGTTATTAAACCTCAATGCCCTTCCCCGCTTCATTTATTTCCTTCGTTTAAAATTCCATTCGGAGCCTTCGACCTCCAATTTCGCAGAACCCAATAAAATTCACTTCAATTTTGTCATATCGATTCCGAATGCATAATCGGTGTGATAAAATGGCACGGAGCTCATAGATTCCCGCAGTGAGATCATTGATGTTAGCAAATAAACCGAGGTCGTATAACAAGTAGTATGACATCTGCACCACACTACCTGAATGGACGTTCGGTCTCTGAATTTATCGGTCCCAAGTTCGGACAATTGCTAGCCGGTCGTTTCAAGTGAGTAATGATCCTCTTTAGCAAATCGTTCGATTCCGAATCTGATAGATAGCGACGGTGTTATAAGAGATGCGGTGTTCCAGCTGCGTTGTACTCTGTTATGTGAGAGATAGTGGTTGTTTGAATAAGCATTTCGTGATTGCCTTACAGCGTAATCAATTTCTTTTTATATCTTATATAATAGTTGAAATGGGCTATGTGCTAGCTTGTAGGGCGTTATTAGAGAAACATATAGAGGACTAATCTCATGTAACAAAACCAATGTTTTGCATAACTTAATATTTCACTACTACTTTTTTCTTGAAAAAAAAAAATTACCACCATTCATTTGCATAATTGTATTGTATTGTATTGTGCTTTATTAGCCAGTAGATCCATAGGATATAGGCTTTGTCAGACATATGTCAGTACATACTAAAAAAACAAATATAAATGAGAATATTTATATGCGATACAAAACACAATATAACCGACAAGAAAACACTCAATAATCACGAATCGGCTCAGTTAAAAACTCCGAGACAGTGTAGCAACACATAATATATATATACAATGATTCAAAAGTTGAGCGGGTAAGATGCCAACTTAAAACTGAAAACAAAAACTTAGATGTACGACGAATAACAACCAAGAATGTTTAAGTTAGCGGAGTGTTAGCGCTGGTTTCATTTTAAAAAGACAATCTGTCACTGTCAATTTTGGAAACTAGACATATTTGTGTAATCAATTTTAAAATTTAAATTGCAAATGTTATGTACCTAGACATTCCAAGAAATGGAATGTTGAAAAGACCTCTTTAAGAAAGTCCGCCTCTTAAAGAATGAAGTGCACGATGGTTCTGACAGACTAACGCAATGCTGGAGGAAAAATATAAGGCTAAAGGAAGAGCATCCCAGGATGATTTGGTCTTTTTGGTCAATTTATATGCAATGTACACACATTTATATAAATGTACCAATAAATAATGACGATATGATATGATATGATATAGCAGAAGGGAAGTAAAGTACAAGTTAAGGGAGAGACTCTCCTAGAAAAGTACCTCATGGAGTTTCTTATTGGAGAGTTAGCTAGCATGTAAACAGATTAACAAATCAACGTGAATTAAAGAATGCCACTAGACTAGCAAGTATTAACTATTACGGTACTAGAAATTCAAAATGTAAACAAGAAATTAAAATTAATATGTACCAAATAAATAATATAATTAACGCAAAAATTGCAGAACTTTTTAATTCCCATTTGACGCAGGAAGCACATACACAGCGGCCACTGGTTGGTATTTTTGGGAATCATCTCATAGGACCCCTATTCATTGACGGTACTTTAAATGGTCAAATGTATTTGAACATGCTGGACGATACAATCAATCCTTTGATCACAGAGAAATTGGTGCAAAATTCAGATTTGTTGGAAAATGAAATAGTATTTCGGCAAGATGGAGCACTTCCACCTTACGCTGCTGGAGTATGACAATTTCTGGATCATCACTTTCGCGATCGTTTGATTGGTCGAAGGAGACCCATAGAATGGCCTGCCAGTTCGCCGGATTTACATCATTTGATTTTTTTTCTCTGGAAGCATCTTAAGCCTAAAGGTGTATGCCACGCGTACAGCTTCCTTACAAGAGCTAAAATATTGTTGAAGAATGCCAACGAATAACTCCAGAAATGTTGCGAAATGTCAGGAGCGTATTTGAAGCAAGATTATACTATTGTATGGAAGTTAATGTCATCATTTTTAACATTGAATAAAGTAAAATCCAAACCATTTCATTCTAATCGTATTTTATTACATAGGTTGCAAATTATGCACTTTTTGCTTACTGATTAATCAAAATGACTTTTTGATACATGTTGCCGTAAAGAGAATTAAAAGACCTTTTGAATGAGTAGTCGCAAGGCCCATTCTCCTTATTCAAATTTTAAGGATGAATTTTATATAAATCAGGAGATAAAGAGTTATTTGAGATAGCTCATTGCAATTGAAATGACCGGTATATTATTTACATTAAATTACGTATTGTGGAAGAAGCGAATCAGCATATAGAACAGATAAACACCATAAAGTATTACGATAAGTACCTATTTAAACTGTATGGTTCCATATCAACTAATAATATAACAAAATCCTTCCAAATTTTCTTGACTTTTTAATATATATATATGTAGATCTTCTTGGTTTTTAAAGTCATATAGTTAAACAACTATTAGATTGAGTAAGACGTTTCGATTTATTTATAAAACCTTAATCATTTACATTTTTAAAAATTAATAATGTAGAAAATAAAATTTTGATGTATAAAAATATATAAAATTTTTTGTTTTACTGATAAAATCAGTTTGTTTTTTGTTTTAATTTGAAACAGTTTTGAAATGTGTTATATAAAGATTGTTTTGTGAATTGTGTCAGTTGTATTAGTTATGGTGGGTTATGGTTAAATATGAAAAACGTTACTAAATTTTTATTAAAATTTCATTTATAGAATTAAGTTATAAAGTTTAGTGAAAAATTGTGTGTCAGTTTTATCATTTATGGAATTATTATGTTTATAAATTTGGATTATTTCAAGTATAGTTCGTGCTTTGTAATTTTGTTCTTGGTTTAGGATTGATACATTGTTAAAATCAAATGTATGATTTTGTGTTATTTCATGTTTTTTTAAAGCTGTAAGATTTTTGTTATATTTGTGTCCTTTTATTCTATTTTCTAAATTTAGTAACGTTTTTCATATTTAACCATAACCTACTATAACTAATACAACTGACACAATTCACAAAACAATCTTTATATAACACATTTCAAAACTGTTTCAAATTAAAACAAAAAACAAACTGATTTTATCAGTAAAACAAAAAATGTTATATATTTTTATACATCAAAATTTTATTATCTACATTATTAATTTTTAAAAATGTAAATGATTAAGGTTTTATAAATAAACGAAAACGTCTTACTCAATCTAATGGTTGTTTAACTATATGACTTTAAAAACCAAGAGATCTACACATATATAAACAAATCTTTACGAAATAATATCAGATTACTAATATGCTTCATAGGAGAAGGTAGTTTAGTAAAAAGTCTTAAGCTTGTGTAAGTAAGCCCTCTTTCAGTCAAAATTAATCGGTGCGGGGGAAGGCAGTAGCAATCCTTATGTCTGGTACTGTAAGTGTGGTTAAAACGGTTCTGCTCAAACAGCTTGGGGTTTATAATAAAAAATTAAAACCTTAAAGATGTAAATACCAAATACTGTTAGCATATTATTGCTTTTGAAGTAATTCCTGCAATATTGGTTAAAATTTAGGCCGAGCACCACCCGTCGCGTTTTAATTCACCGCTACCTCTCCAGACAACAATCACATACATACCTTATACGTAACTACCAGCCACCAAAATAAACCGTGCGCAAAATATCAGCGACAACATTCCTTCTTAATTGCCTAATAGCAAAGCAGAGAGTACTTAATTGCTTACAAAGAAAATCATTCCCATCTTTTCAATTGATATACTCATTAAATGTTACCCCTAACAATTTAGCGATAGAGACTAAACTGTAATAGCGGTTGTTGAATTCCCCAGAATGCTGATGATTACTGCGTTTGCTTTTAAATAATATTTGTTTTATCGTGATTAATTTTTTGGCTAATTATCGTTAACTATGTTTCAAGGTTTTTCAAATAAGAGCTACAGTTTATGTTTAAATCCACAAATGTGTCAGCCTCCACCAATATAAAAGTATCCTTTGCATAATTAATTGTCATATAGTTGCCAGAATGTATATCGGAAATGTTGTAAATGCCATTGATGTATAATAGAAATATCAGTTCGCCCATATTCAAGAAGTTTCATAAAGTTGTACTTGCTTAATTTGTTTTGTAGTCAATTTAATCTTTAATATGACCCTGGCAGTTTTATATAGACATCTTAACCGATAATAATTTGTCTTTTGCATTAAATCTTTCTTCTAAGTTACGTTGATTGTGCTGTTCAGTTGTTCAATAAAAGTTATTATTAATATTATTATTATATGGCACACCCAACAAATCCAATTCACTTTAATTGATGAAAGCGATGGCGTATTAATTAATTAAACTATTCGATTGCGCGGAGATAAATTGTGTAACGAGTATAAAACATTGTTACGTTCAGAACGTGTTTTCTTCAAATTCGCCCATTTACCAAGCGAAAACGTTTCGAGAGTACAACGAGCGGCCGAGAAAATATCAGTTGAGCGCGGACGATGGCGAAATTTAATTTTCGAACTAGATAGTTTCGATGGTAGTTAACGATTTGCTCGTTTTAGAATGTCGTGGTACCGCCGGTGAGGAAGCAAGTTGTACAGTTGTAACTGTGCGGTTAGTTGCGAACTACTTGCCGATAGTCGAACGTAACGTACGAAATTAAACGTCAAAGTCAAGTTTATCCGCGGCAGACAAAAGGCTGTTTCACGGTCTGAAGGAGGACTGCAAGTCATATTGTTCCGCAAAATTGAGTAGAATGTCGAAAACACGAGCCGGCGGCTAATCAAGCAACTACTGCTACAGGTGCATATGCTATGTATAACGAATGGGGTACTGCGAAATAGGGAACCAGCACAAAGTGCACGGAATTGCCTTTATTAGTCCTGCTTTGGAAAATGTTGGAACTGTTTCAGCATAACACAAGTTTAATTCAGTGGCTGTTGCAGAAAAGTTATGTGTAACTCTCTAGGGGATTTAATTTAAATGAACATTAACTTTAGGCTGATTTTTAGAATTTGTAAAAGCATTTGATGATTTTGATTATATGTTGGGGATGAGAAAGTGAATAGTAAATTGCGATTTTTGTAAGGAGCCCCTAGAATAAATATAATATACTAATTTAACTACAACTTTTTATTTATATGTACAGAAATATGGATTTATAAAATTCTGCACGACATAATTTGTTCAAAATTCGCATACACTCCAGTCAAGCTATAGGAGTCAGTTATAAACATATAGGGCAGACTAAATATTGACTAAATCAGATAAATAAAGAATCTATTTATTGGTTGTTCTACGAGTATCAATTTTTCAATTCTCTCACCATTTACACTGGTATTCGCATTCGCAGACAAACAACACTAGATTTGTTAATTGTTGTATTTCCTCTTTATTGTATCAATTTATTTAATAGATTTGTGGTAAGCATTACTGCTACATAAAAGATCCAAATTCTATCGAAACCGTGATATTTTGTAACTCTAAACTTTGTAATTACTAAAGGTCCATGATGCAAGGAAAGGGGTAATATATGTATATATATATATATAATGTATTTCCTAGTTGTCCGTCATCTCAGCAATACGTCGTAATATGCGCTTCTGTGCTAAATAGACCGAAGTAGCCCTGCCGGAAAACAAATACCATCGCGCAGTCCCGACATGAGCGTAGTAGATAGAGATTAATTGTCTTTTGGTTAAAGTATTCTTCAAATTATTGAATATATAGGTCAAGGAGCCAAGCTTCTTTGTTAAGTTACCCTAGAAAATACCTTGTAGATATTTCTAATAGTGACACTTCTAAAGCTTACATCCGCAAACCAAGGTGAGGCTCCTATCGCTGGTTTGTGGATGCCTCGAAGACGCCAAATGGCACAGGCATTGGCGAAGTCATCAGTTTCGGGGGCTTCACCTCCACTTTCCAGGCTGAAGTATCCAGACCTGTGCAGCATCTTAAATTGCCCGCATGAGGATGGTTCGGTCGATTTTTTTTCTGACAGCGAAGCTGCTCTCAGGGCACTGTAGGCTGTCAAATTCGCTTCCGAAGTGGTACTCAGGTGCCACAGGAAGCTGGAAGAATTAGCGGAATATCGCAGCATTACGTTGAGATGGGTGCCAAGTCACTCTGGGACCAGACGCAACGAAATTGCTGACAAACTAGCTAGAGGCGCCAGTAAACGACTATTCACAGGTCTAGAACCGTCGTGTGGGAGCTCTTATCGCGGTATCTAAGCTTTTGTCAGATCTCAACTCGCTGCTAGTCACCGCTCTTTTTGGGATGGACGTGCCGGCGCGAGACATTGCAATATCCTCGGGATTCATCCAAGCAAGGAAAGACTCCGCAAGGCAGTCTTTATGAGCAGGAACAGACTGAGACTACTTACGGGAGTCCTAACTGGCCACTGCGCACTGAACACGCACTTGCACCGCATAGGGGCGAGTGGATTCTCCCTATGCAGAAACTGTGGGAGAGCAGAAGAAACTCCTGTGCACCTCCTGGCCGACTGCCCCCCAGGAAGAATCGGAGTTGTCTAAGAGTCGTTCGGTTAAACTTAGTAATTGTAGTAAACATACTCTCGACCAACTTGCGGACCTCTTTGTTCTAGTACAAGGTCGAGAGGGCTAGAACATCATGGGGCCACAATAGGTCCTATGGCCGAGTTGCCTCACGGGGTAAACCTGCCCATGAAGGTAAAAAAAAGGAGGTGAATGGTGCTAAGTTGGAAATGAGTAAACGAATGTGGGTGTTGCGCAGGGTTCGTCCTTAGGACCTTTAATCTTTTTTTGTAATAATATATAAACGATCTTCACCTATTTATAAACTCTGGTTAAAACTGTAAATTTTGTAGACGATACTTCAATTCTTTTATCATCTAGTGACCAAGACAAACTCGAGATGAAAATTCCAACAACTATTAGTGAAATGAAAAACTGGTGCAACAAAAATAATTTGATGTTGGATGTCTCCAAAACCAATATTTTACGATTTTCGACGCGTAGGCAGGTTGAGGTTGCTCTTGTTGAAACCAGATTTTTAGCAGTCGTGCTGGATAATGGTTTGAGTTGGTCCGGACATATAGACTACGTAGTGAGCAAACTTAGAAGGTGACTTTAAAACTTAAAAGTTCGCTGGAATTGCGTGATCTGGTGGAGGTGTACTACGCATTGGCCTATTCATATATGTCGTTTTATGGGGCCATTCGTCGGAGGCTGCCAGTCGCGTGATTATAGGACAGAGAAGACTATTGAGACTTATTTTCGGTTTAAAACCGCGAGTTGTGTTGACCTCTATTTGTGACAAACAAATTTGGGATTTCCGGCGGTTTTTATATACATATAAGTGTGCTCTGGTTGCATATAATCACAAGGATCTGTTTCGAAGGAATAGTGATTATCATAAGTATGGAACCAGGGGAAGAAATAATTTGTGTGTCCCGGCACATCGACTAAGTTCGAGGCGTCCTGGGAGTACTGCTGTTTGACCATCAATAATTTATTGCCTGTAGAAATAACTAAAATCAAAAACTCTACCTTCTTTAAGAGAGCGCTTAAAGCATATTTATTTGATAAATGTTTTATAACATCAATGATTTTCTTCACCTGTTTTCACTTCTTTTTTTTTTTATTTTAATTGAAATTCCGTGTGATATATTTTGTTTTGTATACTTGACGCAGCCAATGTCTTTTGATCCAGTGATTAAATATATCTTATTATTATTATATTATAATGATTGTTACGTTAATACATGAAGACAATATTGCCTTCTTAACCTTAACTGCCTTTGAACCCTCTTAGTTCCTTTTAAACAAAAATCCCAAAAGGAAGGTGAAAAAATCCCTTACCACAAAATTAGATAACAAATCTAAATACGTATTTCGGCAACTAACCACCCATCACAGGTTAGTTCCTTTTATTATTCCTAGGAGTGTTTATTATTTAAATGAATCATTGCTTAGGTAAAATCTACTGAATCTATCCTTCATAAATAGTCGGTGCTACAATAGGCACGAGAATCACTGAACAATAAAATATCAGTCTCGGAGAGGGTTCGCCCGCGGCACCACGCAACATTATTTCCTCACTTAGTTTTCCATGTTTCTTTAATTTTTCGACTATTATATGACAGCTACTAGCTTTCAACACTTAAAATGTTTTTTCCCCTGATGGTGGTTTATCACCGAAACCGGTAGTATTTTCATATACAGTAAATTGTTACAAATTAGCACGAATTTTATTTTATTATGACCTTTAATAAAATATCTGCCTTAGCTAAAGTACTAGATATACTGCAAACTTTTGAAAAAGTATTATTCAACCGCTTTGTTCACGGTGAGATTTTCCATGTATTGAGCCCATGATAGATAGCCACATTGCAAAATTATAAGGTTTGAAGATTACAACTATTGTAACATGTTGTTGCAAATATGTTATTCGTGCACTCAATACTTCTTCACAATTTCACATGGGACCAACACTAGTTTTTTGATTGGTGGAATACTTCTGTCAATCAGATTTTCCTGAGATTGTTCGATGGAAAACAAGTTCTTGCCTAGCATCTCCATGAATCCAAATTAAACTATTTACTGACACTGCATTCAGTTGATGTACGTAGCTATATAGTTCACTATCGAAACACTTTAATTACTAATAAAAAAGTGTAGTAATAGGATCTTATCTTTTGCTACTCTTCTTTTTAATATTAATTAAATTGTAATCAGTTTTTTCTCTAATTAGAAGAAACTTGATTTTTTAAATAGACTTATTTATCAAAGTTTATGACCATTTAACCGTTTCCTTAGACATTGTTGCACTATTCCAGTAAAGTGAGATAGCGCAAACACCGATATTGCATCGCCTTAACGATGTTTGTTAGCGGAACTTCGCGACAGCGATGTCGTTAATTAGTACGTAAATTATAAATAAATCCGAGTGTATTTTAAGTGTTTACTCGGCAGTATTTCACGCTCTCCAGCATCTTGTAACTGCTGCAGTTGGCAACTAATAAAACGACTACAAAGGATGCTAAGAATGAGGATGGCGTTTCTCTTGCTTGTTTTGCTAATTGCACCGGACAAGGAAATGCGATCCAGTAAAGATTCCCGAGGAAATACAGCAAATGCATGATTCGCAGAAAATTCCTTTGAGACAAAACGAATTGTTAAAACAAAGGATATAATGGAACAGTGAACGAAAATGAGAGATAACATTGTTTATACGCGTGCGTTTCTAGATCTAGTACGGCTTGCAAAGGTATAAGAACATTTCTTTCTTTAAAGATTAAAATGCTTGCAACGGTGCTAAGTTATAAAACAATAGTTAATGTAATTTCTTTATTATTTTTTTTTTTTGTAACAATTCAACTTTCTGGTTGGAGCTTAAAATGGAATCAGTATATTTACTTGACTTATGTTCTTTTGATCAAACTGATTATGCAAAGAAAAAAATTGTAAAAGGGGCATACTGTTACGGTTTTTTTGCTTCGCCTACCTTGAATTAGTTCTCCGCTAGTCTTTTCGACAAGCTTTTGCAACCTTATTTTCTTCTGTTTCCGTCTTCTACCTTCAGAGATCTTGTTTTTCCTCAACGTTAACATTATCGTTTCATTTTTGTTCTTTCAAATTGTGTTTTCTTCTCATGTTAGTGCGGCTTAGCTAGAATTTGTATCTCTTAGTCTCATTTACTTACAGATATTTTCTTATACTTAAAGCGATCTTAGATTTTCGTATAATTTCTTTCATTGTTGTAAATTCCCTTCTATTCCTATATTTTGACAGTTGACGTTTTCTTTTCAAGGCTGGGTCTGTTTGTTCTTCACTTACCGGTATTAGCGATTCCCACGGATCGATTTGTCAATCGATCGTGATCCATTCAGTTCTGCCCTATTCTGTGGTTACATCTTTTCGTCGTTAGATGGCACCTCTTTGTCCGTTTTCTTATTTTATTTTTCTGTTTTCTGATTGGTTGTGTGACGTATTCTCCCTTCCGGCTTCCTGTTCCTGTTTGATCTTGGTGGATTTTGGACGTGTTCTCACGAGTACATCTTCCTATCTTTGGAAATATTGGATTTTTTCACACATCTGTGGATTTTATTGGAAGTTTACTGGAAATAATCATTGGCCGTATCTTCGCTTGAGTTTAGTGTGGAATTTTTGTGATTACCACGGCAGATGACTTCGATAATTCGAGATATAACTTGAGAACCCACGCGTCTGCAACGCCGCCATATCGGTTTCTTTCTTCTCTTCGTTGAAAAATTCCGTTACTTAACGAGGTCTTTATATTCTCATCATTTTTGAAACCTTGGAATTTTATCTTCGTTTTATGTGAGAATTCGAACACTCACGTGCGGCTGAGGACTTCTGCGACTTGTTGAGTCCTGCGAAGAACCTACCGCTTTTGGAAATTCAGTGGACCGTCGGATATTACCGAGTTAGCCCAGAGACTACGATCTGTTCGGATAGGAGAAGATCTCCATGCCCCGTAACAGCTGATTGAGAACAAAAGCTAAGTTGCACGTTTTCTTTTTATTTGTAAATTTTGTCCGCGTTTAAAACTTTCATTAGTAAATAGCCACCCCGATCACTTAGTTTTTCTTTTTTTTTTAATGTTTTATTCAACAAATCTGGAAATTATTTATGTTATATCAAGGATCGGAGGGTGTCACTAGTTCAGTACCATAGATTAACTGTAGTATTATATATCTTTTCATTTATTGTTAACGAATTCAGTATATTTATTTAAAACATCAACCGATTAAATATCGGCCTGCAATATACAGGGGGCATATATACATTATTCACCGCTAGTAAAATCAATTCAAATATTTAGCTTTACTTTTGTAGTTTATTTTTTTGTAACTCTAAGGTTTTCTTGAATTTAAATTAACTCTTAGCGTAAGAATTTTCTTTATATAACGTGTGTGAACTGATTGCGTTGGCCAAAGCGTTCGGTGTTCGGGTCCTATCGTAGGATTTCTGTTATTTCTGATCAATATTTCATTATTTTTAATAGTCTTTAATAACGTTTACTGATACAGAGTATCATACTCATTATTTTAATTTTATGACAATAATACCAACATTTTCCCCGATATTTTATGTTAAAATTTATTAATAAAAGTTTAACTGCTCTATCAGTAAATCTATCCTGGTATTTTTTTTTCGTGTATGTGTGTTGCAAACTGCTTAACCCCTCGATATTCATTTAACACCTCGGATTCCTGCTTATCTTGGGGGCATGACAGGGTAAGTAATCCTAAGCAGGTGGCGCCGACATTTGTATCCATCTTGGGTTTGTGTTCCTATCAACCCACTCCCTCGCCGACGAGCCGGCTGGCACCCTGCATGATTGCCGAATATCAACCCACTTATTCGAAAGTTTGTAAAGCGGAAGTGCATCATCTTGTCTGTTTTTACTTTGATTTCTTGCCTCGCGGTTTTCGCGGTGTTCTACCGTCACTTTCGGTGCCGGAAATTTAGGTAACAATACCTAAGTATATTTTTATTACGTTTGGTTGTTGCCTCACTGCGTTTACAAGGAAACAAGTGTACACATGAAAAATTATTATTCGTTTTAATAATAATAATGTTTTATTGTCGTGAATTCCGCAAGAACATCGACACTGTCATAAAAAAACAAACAATGAGAAATATTTATCATAATATTATCCAAAAACATAATAAATAAAGAAATAAATACAGAAGTTATATATAAATAAAATCGACAACAGCATAGGTCATGGGCATATATAAATAAAAAGTACATAAACACGTTATCGACTACATAGTTTACAATTCATAAACTCGTCGATTGTATAAAATAAATTATTCTTCAGATATAATATTAACTCTTTTTTGAATTTTGAAACAGATCGACATTGTTTTAGTACGGAGGGTAATCGATTGTAAAATGTTACAGCCCCTGTTTCGCAGAGGTAGGTACGATATTTTGGTACGCATAGATTGCTGCGATTCCTGGTCGATATGCTCTCCGGAATATCGCTGTTGCTAGGAAATAAAGCACTGTTTTCTATAAAGCAACAGTATTTCAGGTATATATAGACGCTAATGGCAATAATCCTAGTTGTTTAAATATAGGTCGACATGATGATCTTGCACTTGCTCTAACCATACATCTGATTATTTTCTTCTGATAAAGAAACAGCTTAGCAACGTAAGGGGACAAACCCCAAAAAATTATATAATAACGGAGGCGTGATTCCACATAAGCATAGTAGAATGACTTTAAGGAACACAGATTAACGCAACTTCGCAAAATTCTAACGCCATAAAGTGCAGAGGAAAGTTTGGTTTCGATACCCGCGCAGTGGTTTTTATATTTTAAACAAGCATCGACCGTTAATCCTAAAAAAATGTAATTAAGTAACTCTGGTATGGATTTCCCGTTTATACTAACATATATGCTACGGTCATCGCCGGTGTTAGTGCGGAAACGTATCAGACTAGTCTTATCACAGTTCAGACTCAAGCAATTTCTCTTGCAGTACGTTACCATGTCGGAAACAACACCTCTCAAAGAACCCGAAATCTCCGAGATGAGCGACGGCAACGACGCAATTTGTATCGTCCGCGAATTGGGAGAAAGCACCCGGTGTTACAGTAGCAAAAAGATCGTTTACATAAATAAGAAACATCGTCGGTCGCAACACTGACCCTTGAGGCACGCCGGTTGTAACACTAATTACCCTCGAGAAGAATGGCTTTACAGTGTTGTGTGCATAATCTCTTAAATAAACCGTTGTTTTCCGGCCCGACAGGTATTGCTTGAAGAGATCGTTTTCTTTAGTCGACTTCGCTACGTGATGGGGTCATGTCACACCACTGAGCCACCGATTATTATTTTTATATAGCTTATATAGTTATTCGTTAGTGATGTTCTTATACTACATTGAATAAAAGAGACGTTATTTAAGTGTAATTTCTTTATTTCGAGTTAAATAAATCTGATGAACAAAGAAATGAATCTTCTAAAGATTCCCTCAGGGTAAGTAAGGTCTTTACTATATTAGATACACAATAATAAGATTTTCAGAATCTTAATCCAAACTACAAACTCATATTTCTCGTTTTAATACCATAAATCGAATTCAAATCTCCCGCTAAATTCCCGTCTAATAAAACCAAGTATTATCAAATCAATGTCAACTTAAACCGCTCGTGAAATTAATCCACAGAATCAAATAACAGCCTCATATACCAAATTTACTAGATTCACTGTTATTACTCAATTAAATATAACCTCAAATTATTTATGCACTATATATCGGTTATAATTTCAAAGATGAATAAAATCGCTTACTCCAAGTACGAAAACTGCTCTAGTATAATCCAAATAATAATTTCAGCTTCCAAATTGTTGTTTCAACGATCTCATAGCAAACTGGCTCAAATAAAATTCTCCAACAGCCTCAGGTACGCCACCCCAAATCTCGAAATCACTGGATTCCCGTCATCTTGGCACTATACACGTAATACTCTCATTCTTGTAAGTAAATTTGAAAAGTTATGGACTTAAACTGTGATAGAAATTTCAAAATTCTACATAATTATACGAAAAGCAACCACACTCAGGGAAAACCGAAAACGAAGTCCCTAACATTTGTTTTCAGCAAGTGAATATCTCCTAGACAAAAAGCGCCCCAGCAACGATGGTAGATATCGTTTCCAACGATACGACAGCATAAGAAACCCACGTCGAACATTTATCGAAGGAACACATATACACATTTGACGAGCGGCGGACTAGGTATAGCATTTTAACGGATACGAGAATGAGTGAGATAGATATGCGTACGTGCTAAATGGACAAAGAAGGGATATAGAGCTACCGTTCAATGTTGTCAGTTGTCAGTCAGATGCTCAGTACATTTGCGAAATACATCAGTTTAGATACGAACAGCGACGAGTTAAGATGCAGATGTATCGTTGACGCTGTTGCAAATGCGTGAATTAAATGATATTTTATTGATGTATTATTATTGTAATATTAAAATTATTATTGGGAAAATGCTGGTAATGAAATATCGTACTTCAGCAATATTCACATATTATTGCTACTAATTTTTCATAAAATAACACGAATTCTAAAAAAGAATAAAACCAAGCTTTATTGACCAAATAAGATATTTTTATTCTACATATCTTTTAAGTAAAAGTATTCTAAAATTATCTATTAAGGGAACATAAGAAAAACTAAACTTGAAATAAAGAAAATAAAACTTGAAAATTCGAAAACTAAATAGAAAATTTGGAGTATAAATATAAAAGGTAATATTACTTAATAACGGCTTCAAAGAGCCCACCATGCTGTAATTCGCAATAACCTAGCCTGTTATAAAATTCTCTGCGCATATTATTTAGCATAGCTGCTGGAATGTTATGGCATGCCTGTTCAATTCTATTGCGCAGCTCATCCAATGTTTGAGGCCTTTCGTGCGAATGTTTGTAGATTGTTTCCTTTAAATAACCCCAAAGGAAGAAGTCATTGGGCGCTAACTCGGGGGATCTAGGTGGCCAAAGTATGTCGCCCCACGTACTGATTACATGTTCCGGGAAATTAAAATTAATAAAGTCCTTAACTCTCCTCGCGTTATGAGCCGGGCACCCATCTTGTTGTAACCAAACATCGTGTAAATTGCCCCTTATGTAACGTACAGCAGGAATAACGTCATTTTGTAAAAGTTGCAGATATCTCTCACTGTTTAGGTTACCATTTAGAAAAAATTGTCCTATAATGTGATCACCTAGAATACCTGCCCAGACGTTCAATTTTCTAGGATACTGTGTTCGTGTAGCTACAGTTAGGTATTTATTTTCTTGGGACCAATATCGAGCAACAGACGGATTGTGGTGACCATAAAGGGAAAATCAAGTTTCATCGGTGAAGAGAACGTTTTGCAAAAACAAATCATTTCTGTCACATTTCTCTCTCATATTCTTGCAAACACCTAGTCGCTTTTCGTGGTCCTCTAGGAAAATTTCTTGATTTTTTTTCAACTTAAAACATTTATATTTATTCCTCCTTAAAATGTCTCTAACTGTAGCAGGTGGAATATTGACAACTTCAGAAATTTGACGACTCGAACACGGTTCGTTAGTTTCCACAAAAGCGCATACTCTAACCTCTCTTTCCATTCTTTCCTCAGTAACTGGCCGTTCTTGCCGATTACGACTGTTACATTTCGAGCAACCAGTAATACAACCTGTATTTTCAAATTTATGAACAATATTTAAAATTGTTTAGTTAACAGGGACTGGTCGATTGGGATAAGAAAAGATAAAACGCCCAATAACTTCATCCGTACCCTCAAACGAATAGTACCATTTAATAATAGCTATGCGTTCTTCTTTTGTATAAACAGACATTTTAATTAATAAACTATTAGGGAAAACTTCGAAGAGATAAAGCGAGAATATGACAAATGACATATGACAATTAACTTAAACTGGCGATTCATACTCCTCGCTGCTTCCCCCATACGCGGGTAATCGGTTGACAACGTTGCTATAGTTCTCTATTACAATCATATCCCTAATGTTTTGTTCGGCCAATGTGTATGCCCTAAAATCCATGGTTACGTGCCTTTTTTAAATTACATACGAAATAAGTAAGTCTTTAGTTTAAATTATTACACACGTTGACAAAATAAATAAATAGATTAAAATACATTTACATAAATAATTTTATAGTAGATATTATGATTCTGTGAGTTTTGTTTAGCATGATATAATATAGCACTATTATTATGGAAATCAGCCGTTGAATCGAATATACGGCCGTCAAAGAGGAATTATTTTGCTCTGACGGACAGCTCTGCATCGCGTCCGTCCTTTGGACCGACTGCGATCTGCAGCGGATGGTATCTACGTCGTGACAGTTGCTTAGCTCGGTTACGATCTACAGGGGCGAAATCGTTTTGGGGAAGGCAGAGTATGAAATCTAGCTCGTTTCTGAGCAAATGCGCACTTTATGTAAACCACGATACCCCCACGCCAGCGCCGTCGTGATTGGAAAGTCAATGTTTAATGATTAACTTTAACTTTTCGGAATTGTTCTTTAACAACTTTACGAGATTTAAGCCTAAATAATGATTTACTACTCACATTTTCGTGTCTCTATAACTCGCTTCCAGAGCGATGTTAAACAAACAGTAACACCGTTGAAAGGCGTTATATTTCTGCTTCTTCGAATTGAATGGTGGTTTCTTTACATCCAGATCTAACACCGTACTTTTCTGTGTAAGACAACTTCATGATAGAGTAATATTTTAAGATAAGATCTAACAAAATAACAAGAGGAACAGGAAGTAAAGTCAAAGAAAGTTGTAGCAGTAGTTTTATCTTTAAGAAAACCATGTTAGCTTGCATAATTAAATCATATCAAAATATCTATCTTGACCTTTGAAATACATTTAAAATTAAACAATCTTACCGCTCTGAACGCACAAAAATACCTCTAACTAGCTTTTAAAGTTAAATAAAATCCAACCTGTGTGGCGTGAGGATATGATATAAGCCGCTTTCAGGCCCGAGTATAAAGCTATCGATTTCTATTTAACTGGAGAATCCCAAACGCTTAAATACCAAAATTTCGCTTATAATTCCTTTTTCGTACACTCTCCCCTATAGCATTTTACCTGCTTGCTCCCACCTGCAACCTACCCTTTTTTCTCCTCTCCAAAGGGATTTCTCAGAGGAAATAATTAATTGGATAAAGGCACCTTTATCTTGACACATACCCCTTGGAAAGTAAATTAAGGCGGGATAATAAGGTCCCAGATTTAAACGATAAAGCGACTATAATTAAAAGGGAAGTTTTAATTTGGCGAATGTATTTTGGAGGCTGGAAGAGCCCTTGTTAAAGCGTAGATAAGACGAGGCGATTAAAAAAAAATATTATGAAATGCAAAGAGCTTATGGTTACACAACATACCCTGTGGGATGATAAGAAATTTAAAGCCGGCTTCAAGAATAGGAATGCTTCTCAAACAGTCAAGTCACGTTTTAAATGAAGAAAAAATTTGGAACAAGTTAGAGGAATTTAAGCCGCAAGTTATTTCTATATCTTTATAAGGCAGCCATTCCACGAAAAATGTAACCCACTCATCAAAAAATTAATGGAACAATTATTTAAAACCGATTTGTGAATGATGTTACTTTTAGTTAAGAGTCTCCGAAATCAAAATTTTGTTTTTTTTTTTTTTTTGCTTTCATGGGCAGGTTTAACCCCGTGAGGCAGCTCGGCCTTAAGACCCATTGTGCCCCCATGATGTCTTAACCCTCTCGACCTGGTTGTACTCGAACAAACAGGTCCGCAAGTTGGTCGAGAGTTAATTTTCTTATACTGGGTTCGTCCAATCGAGCGACCCCTAGACAGCTCCGTCTCTCCCTGTCCACTGCCGGGCAGTCGGCAAGGAGGTGCACAGGAGTTTCTTCTGCTCTCCCACAGTTTCTACACAGGGGAGAGTCCACTCGCCCCATTCGGTGCAAATGCTTATTTAATGAGCAGTGGCCGGTTAGGACTCCCGTAAGAAGTCTCAGTCTGGCTCTGCTCATAGAGACTGCCTTGCGGAGTCTTTCGTCGCCCGGATAAAAACCGAGGATTTTACAGTGTCTCACGCCGACTAGCCCATTCCAATAGGAGCGGTGACTAGCAGCGAGTTGAGATCTGACAAAGGCTTTGATACCGCCATAGGAACTCCCGCACAACGGTTCTGGACCAGTGAACGGTAGACCACTGGCGCCTCTAGCTAGTTTGTCAGCAATTTCGTTGCCTCTAATCCCAGAGTGACTAGGCACCCATCTCGGCGTAATGCTGTGGTGCTCCGCCAATTCTTCAAGCTTCCTATGGCACCTCAGTACCACTTCGGAAGCAAATTTGACAGCCTGTAGTGCCCTGAGGGCAGCTTGGCTGTCGGAAAAAATTTCGACCGATCCATTCCCATGTGGACAGTTTAAGACGCTCTCTGCACAGGTCTGGATGGCTATAACTTCAGCATGGAAGATGGAAGTGGAGCCCCCTAAGCTGATGGCTTCGCCATTCGGTTCTCCATCTCTCCAGATCCCAATGCCTGTGCCGTTCGGCGTCTTCGAGGCATCCACAAACCAGCGATGAGAACATCGCCTCGGTCTGTGAATGTATGCTTTGGAGACGTCACTGTTGGAAATGACTACGGAGTATTTCCTAGTGAAGCTGAAGACAGGCGGAATCTTGTCCGCCCTAGTGGACAGAGGTACTGTCTGTTCGATGTAGTTGAAATGTTTGAGCCTTTGTTTCCGTTGAATTTGAAAACACACCTCAGGTAATTGCGAAAAACTCGTCATTTTTATCAAAATCTAGTGACTGTGTTGCAACTTATCTTGAATATTTTGACAAGTGACAGAAATTATTTTCAGTAATACTATAAAGGTGCGAGTGATTAGTGAGTTCGTTTTTACAAAAGTTAAATAATACCAATTTATGTAAATTATTTTACAAGAAGCTTCTGCTTCCTGTTCCGCCCGTCAGGCATAACTTAAAATAATTAAAAGTAGTATCCTTGTATAAATTTAATTTAAACATTATTAGATATATTTCCTAATTAATTATTCATTAGCTTTTAGTAAATTTATTTTTCTAAAAATTGACACTGTACGCCTGGCTTAACTCAAGTTTTTCTATGGAAACAAAATTGTATCCAGAGAAAATAGAGAAAATTAAAAACCAAAATAAAAAAGCATCGTGTCGATACTGAAATAAGATTAAATCAAGCATTAGGCAAGAAGACTACCTGCAGCTTGAGGCTGAGAGAAAGACAGTGGAAAGAGCACGAGAAAGAGATTTACTGAAAAGTAATGCTATTTTATTTAAGAAAAACGATTAGCTGAAAAAGAACGTAAGAGAAGATACAGAGAAAAGCTGAAAAAAGCAGACGAGGAGAAGCTCAAAGTATCAACTTCTCGATTATGTGCTTACAAATGTCCTCAAACATTTGGCAATACCCTGAAAAGGGTCAAAAACGCTTTGCCGAAAAGTCCCCATAAACAGAGAGTTGTTTTGGTACACCTCTCTTCCCTTTACATCTGCTTGGATAATGATATCAGAAAAGAGAACAGAGAGTGTGCTATACCAGAAGAAGAAAAAAATACTATAACACAGTTTTTCTCAAGAGACGATATTGGCAGATAAGCTCCAGGGAGGAGAGATACAAAAAGTGTGAAGATGGAAGATGGCAAGCGTGAAGTTCTTCAAAAAAGGGATAATGGATAATGACTATAAAAAAGTATTTTGTGTATACAAAGAAGAATTTCCTGAATAAAATGTTCATATAAGCACATTCTAGAGTTTACTACCGAAACACATCTATTGTCTTCTGAAATACCGCATTATGTTTGTGTCTGCAAGTATCGTGTAAATTTTAATCTACTAGTTGAAACTGTGCATGAAAATCTTCCAACTTTTCCCAAAACTGCAAGATAATTGCTAGAAGATCTTTGCTGCAGTCTTGAAAGTGAAGCTTGTATGAACAATAATTGCAGCAAGTGCGATTACGATCTAATTTTTTTCTGTAATTCCCATCAAGTTTGTCCAAATATGGGACAACAAAATATTTACTTGTGTCGACTGGTTAGCAGAGGTAACTGCTTTATTTGCAATAATTAGTGATCATTTGGCACATGACAAACATGGAGTTTTTCTTTTTCTGTCAAGAATTATTAAAGAACTTCGAATTAAAAATCAACAACCATCATATTTTCTGACGGTTATGCTGCACAATTTAAGAACAAATATACTTTGCCGAATCTGTGTTTTTGAGAGACAATAATTCAGTGGCGGTCTCTGAGTGGAACTTTTTTGCTACGTTCCACGGTACGGGAGAAGTAGACGCCATAGAAGAACTAGTTGGTCTGGTTAGAAGTGAAAATCCGAAGGGTAAATGTATCTGATGCCAAGCAATTTTATCTAGTTGCTTACAGTAAGCTGTCGACAGTGCAGGTAATGTGTGTACCTTCAACAAATAATGAGAGTGAGGAAACTACTCGCGTGCTAGATTCAAGGTGGCCAAATATCAAAGCTATCCCCCCTCATGCAAACATAGCACCATTTTAAGTCTTTAAATAGGAGTGAATTACTGTATTCACAAACAGCATTTTCCGAATCAAAGTATATTAAAATTTTTGAATGAAGTCACTTTGTATAATACGAATTGTTTTTTTCTTTGTTTTCTACTTAAATATACTTGTGTATAGCAACAGTTTGTAAAATAAATGAAACAAAATTTTGTAAGAATTCTCCCGTCTGTCAGGCTTAAAAAAGTTAACTGTAGATTTTTCATTCGCCATTTGCTAAGCGCGGCGATTAGATTTGATTAATGGAAGCTTAGTACTAATCATAGGGTCACATTTAACATTTACTAAAATCCTTCTAAAATATGATTACTAAATGACTGAGAAAAAAAAAGATTGTTTGAATAAACGTTTTCGATTTGTCCCATCCGTAATAATGGAATGGCTGAAGAGTGCTTCTAAAACCATGGGTTGGGAATATTACACTTTATAAGTATTTTGCAATAGAAACAATTCCGGTTTGTAAATAAGTCTATTTTATTAAGACAAAAATAATAGGCAATCAGCCTCAAATTGAAGTTTCAAACACTTAATTTTATATCCACGACAATAATATCATTAGAACATGGGAAATGGGGCTAAAATGCGCACGCCTAATTGGTTTTGATAAAAAGGGTAAGATAAACTACCTGTTTGATAATTATAAGTGGGAAAAATATTAAAATATCTTTGGCCCAATATATTTTTTATCTTGCTTTTCAAAAGGACAACGGATTTTCAAATTTTGCACTCTCGAAGAATTTGGGTCTCGTGTGACATTTTCAGTGTTAAAAATTTTATTTTATCAAAAATGTAACCTATATATTACGTAATGAGTGATTAGTTTTGTTTTGTATTTCCATTGAGCGACCCACAAAACGTTGTCCATTGAAAAAAAGAATCACTATAAGATCACAATCAATGTTAAACTATCGAGAACAAAAAACCGCTGCCAGTTTTAAAATCACTCACAATTACGAATAACAGTTGAATGAAAATTGAACGCTCCTCGAACTTGGCGTACTCACTGCACTGTAAACGGGACATAAATAATGCGACGGCATACTTGATGTTGGTCGTACGTTCTTCCCATCTGGATTTTATTGCTATGAATGACTGGAAATACTTTTAATTCTTACATTATACAGCAAACTAACTGCAAAACTCCGCCTGTTTTAGTGATAATGCCTTGTAAATTAATAGAAAAATGTAAAGTTACTTTGTTGATATCAGTTTATAATAGGTAAATAGGTAAATTTCATAATATTATCATTTTATAAATACACACGCAATATCACTCATGTTTGAAGAGAAATATTAAACTGAAGATAAAGTAGACTTCAGGTCATAAAAGATAAGGCGTTCGATTCAGTCTAAGACAGAAATTATTTTTTATTATTTTTTATATAAGACGATAAAATTCCACAAGTCAACAATACATTTTTATTATCGTATATAAGATTAAAGTATTTTATCTATACATACGGACAAAATGATGCCTGATCTATTATTTTGTGTAGAGCATTCCTTAACATCTGCTATAAAAGAAAGAATAGAGGTAGCAAAAGGACCCGGTAAGGGTGGCTAAGTGCATGTGGTTACCACCTTTCCCAACCTAAAATCCTGAAGAAAGAATGTTTTTATGTAAGATATAATAAAACGCAAATGAATATAATCCAGTTGTTAAGTATTTGCACATCACACTTCGAGATAATGTTAATTCTACTTATGGAAATCATTGCATATAAAACTTATGAATAATGAACCAGCGGCGCTCGATGTAAATGGTGTTCTGTCTTGAGTATATTACACAGAAATTCCCTGGCCAAAGTACGGAAAAATTAAAACCTGGAATATTTGATAAACCACAAATACGGCAGCTGGTTAATAATGAAAATGTTAAAACAATGAATGAAATCGAGTCCAATGCATGGAAATCATTTATGTCAGTAATGCAAAACTGTTTCGGAAATACTAAAGTTCTAAAGTACAACGACTTATTGTTAGTCCAACATATGCTATTATATCTGAAAGATTTTGGTTTTAACATGATTGACCTTCATGTTAAAACCAAAATCACTATTGGAATTCTCATTTGAGTTCCCTAAAATCTCTCCAGTTTAGTGAAGAAGGTGAAGGAGAAAGGTTCCATCAAGAAATTCCTACAATTAAGAAAAGGTATAAGGATAGATGGCATGTGCATATGATGACAAATTATTGCTGGTGTTCGAAAAGAGACCTGTGTCAAACATCTCATTCAAGAAAATCATTAAATAGATCATTTTTGATTGCTTTTGAAGGTTAAATATTCTTCATATGGTGTCTACGAAAGTATTCGTATGTCATATCTCAGAAACTAAAGCTGATAGATGAAAATGGTTTTCATTTTCAGAGTAAAGATGCCAAATACCTATAGACAAGCTACCTATCCTTCCGGATAAAAATGTGTAATGATCGCACGTAATTATATTGAAGATGACCTTAGGGAAACGATAATATAAGTCCATTTGCATTTCCCGAAGTGATTTACAAGCCCGCCAAAGAAACAATCGTCAGGGAATGCAACAATTTGAAACTGCCGAAGAATATAGAGTCGCTGATCTCACAACAACCGAATATTATAAAGCACGAAGCGCGCATCGGTGGCGACTCCAAGATGAATCGTAGTTTCATAAGTAAGAAACTTTGCGAACCCGATTTAACCATCGATTCGAATACCAAATAAATAAAAAAAAAAAAAAAAAAAAAAAAAAAATATACCAGTCGCGATGGCGGACGATGATGGTGATACCGACGGTACCTCTAAACAAAAGAGTTCAAAATGTTGTGATTTTTGCGAGTGTTCATTACGTTCTGGTCAGAAGTGCTCCTTGTGTATAAACAGTTATATTCACGTAAAATGTGTGGATGCCTTAATTAAGAGCAAGTAATTAAATGATCGGAAGGAATGGAAATGTAAAGACTGCACATCAGCTTTTGCACCACTACCTGATTCGGATTCAGAAGAAGGTACACTACTATTAGATAAAACGCAAATTACTAACTTAGAGCGTGAGATTTCACTTTTAAACAAAATAATCGAAGAGATGCAAAATGTAAATAATTTGCAAAAACAACGTATCGAATATCTAGAATCCTTGACAAAACAAGATGGTACCTCGACTAGTCAACACCAGATACCGGAACAATACAGTTCCATTGTAAAGAAAAATTCTGAAGAAACAAATAATGTTTTAATTGTTAAACCTAAAAATAAAAACCAATCGTCAAAAACAACTTGTGATAATGTGAAGACTGCAATAGATCCCATTGCCTTGTCATTATCGGTAAAAAAAATAGTCCAGAAAACGAACGGTAGCGTAATGATTAATTGTGATCAACAAGATAATGTAAAATCATTGGAAACAAATCTTAAAACAAAATTTGGTTCAGATTATAACGTCATTGTGCCAGCAAAATTAAATCCAAAGATTATCATATTCAATGTTAGTTTGGATGATGTAGCAGAGAAGGAAAAATTGCCAGATACTATATTAAAACAAAATAGAATTAGTTATTCGGAGTCCTCGGTACTTAGAATTATCCGTTTAATTAAAAAAGAAACTACAGCACATGTAATAATGGAATGTGACCCCACAATTTTCAACACTATAATGGAGAGGAAGTTTTTGTACATCGGATGGAGACGTTGCGGTGTGGAGGAATCCTTTCACCTACTGCGGTGTTATAACTGCTGTCGCTTCGGTCATCTTGCGAAGAATTGCCGGTCCCCCACCAAGTGTCCTAAATGTGCCGGTGACCACGCATTAAAAGAGTGTACTTCGGGAGATCTGAAATGTGTGAATTGTGATCGTCATAATATGAAACTCAAATCGGGTTACTCTATCACACACAGTGTGTTTGATAAGTGCTGCGAAATATACAAAGCAGCTGCAAAACAAACGCAAAACATTACAAATTATGACTTGCCATAGCAATTACCGAACACAGACAATAACACTAGTAGCATTATCTTTTTGTTAAACATACAAAGTCTAAAAAATAAAATTAATATGTTAGAATCCACACTACATACATATCCGGCTCTTTTTGTATGCCTGACTGAAACGTGGATGAAATCTGAGCAATTAGACGTAGTTAATTTTAATAAATTTAAACTAGGGTCACATTTTTGTCGCTCGCATTGTAACGGTGGTGGCTGTTGTATTTTTGTAAGTAGCGAATTAGATGTTAATAATTTAGAAGTAAGCCAATTTGCAGTTGAAAAACTACTCGAGGTTTGTGCTGTACAGTGGTTAGCAAATAATATAAAACATGTGATTATAAATTTATATCGTCCCCCACAGTCTGATTATGATTTCTTTATAAATCAATTATATAATCTATTAAACCATGTTGTCTCCGCAAATTCAGTAACGTTTGTTTGCGGCGACTTTAACGTCAACCTTGATGTGGATACGAACGGATCGCGTCGACTTCTTAATTTAATGACGAGTTTTGGATTGACCTCTATTGTTAAAGATTTTACCAGAGTTACTGGCACCTCTAGTTCGCGGATTGACAACGTCTTTAGTAACTACAACTCGGTTTTGCAAGCCACCGTATATGATACCCACCTCTCTGATCACAGACTTGTAACAGTCAATGGTGAAGTATTTTCTCCCCGCATTAGTAACCTAACAATCCACCGACGGGTGTTTAACTCGAGCAATAAAACAACGTTCAAATATTTGCTTGAAAACGAAGATTGGAGAGATATGTACAGTGCTATAAGTTTAGACGAGAAAGTAGAAGCTTTTATGAACATTTTGATATATCATTATAACATCGCTTTCCCAGAGAAGTCATTTAAAATTAACAATACTAAGCAACGAAAAAATTGGGTAACCGATGAAGTTCTTCAATCTAGCGCAAAATTAAAAGATCTGTATGTTATGCAGAAGAAATTTCCACTACTTAAGGACTTGTACAAATTGCGAAGTAAGCTGCATACATATTTGGTCAATGAAACAAAAAAGTATTATAACGCTAGGATTATTAAATACTCCGAAAATAAAACTAAGAAGATGTGGGAGATGGTTCGGGAATTTACGACAAACACTAATGCACGTAAAAATATTGAAATCTTACAAGGTAATCAAACAGTTAGTGACCCACAGATGCTAGCAAATTTGTTTAATTCTAATTTTCAGCAATCAATAAATGATATTATTAATGCTATTCCTGACACAACCGTAGATATCACGATCGCACGAAATGTTAATACCATGTACTTATTTCCTTTCACTGAATTTGAGATGAAAGATGCAATATCGAAGTTAAAAAATAAGCATACTTCAGGTCCAGATGATATATCGGCAATAATTCTAAAAGAATTTGGTAGTTTATTGTTAACACCTTTGACTTACCTGGTGAATATGTCCCTTACGAATGGTACATTTCCCAATTGCTTTAAAACAGCAACTGTTATCCCGATTTATAAAAATAATAGTAAGACTGATATTAAAAATTATCGACCTGTATCCTTAATATCTAACGTTGCAAAGATTTTTGAATATTGCATGATCACACGTTTAAATTCATTCATAGACAAATATGACATAATCAACAACAACCAGCATGGCTTTAGAAAAGGAAAGTCGACAACTACTGCTTTACTATCCTTTTATAATCTGATCATCAATAGCATAGACGATAAACAACTTCCACTTTCATTATTTTGTGATTTTAGTAAAGCGTTCGATTGTGTCCAACATTCAATATTGCTGAACAAATTATATGAATACGGTGTATGGGGCACCGCTGCAGACTGGATTGCATCATATTTGGATGGTCGCATGCAATATGTTAGCATCAGTTACAATAATGGTGACACTGTAAAAAAGTTTAAATCTGCTTGTATACCAGTATTACATGGAGTTGCACAGGGATCTGTGCTAGGCCCTCTCTTATTCAATTTGTATACCAATGATATTTGCACGTTTGTGTCAGACATTTTGATTTTTATGTAGGCAGATGACACCACACTTGTCATTACAAATAATAGTCTGGAGCAAACAGAGATAACTGCAAATAATACAATAAATCGCCTGCATAAGTGGTTCTGTGCGAACAAATTAAGGCTTAATGAAGAAAAAACAAACTTTCTGTTGTACCATACACATCAAAGGCAACAAAATATTACCTGCAGCGTTAGTGTAAATAACAACATAATTAAACAACAACATAAGGCAAAATTCTTAGGAATAACAGTTCAGGACAATCTATTGTGGGATGATCACTGTAATAAGTTGGTAGCTCTACTTCACAGCAAAGCTTACCTGTTCAGGAGTTTACGAAGCTCTTTACCGTTGGAAACACTAATATCATTGTATTATCCCGAAATACAGTCCCGTTTAAATTATGGTATACTCCTGTGGGGCTCCTCACCAGCAGCAAAAAAGGTATTTCTCGCCCAAAAACAAGTTTTAAGAACACTTAGCGGCATAAGAAGAACAGACTCATGTAAGCCTATTTTTGTGGATTTGCGAATTTTGACTTTGCCGTGCCTTTATATCCTGGAAACGTTGCGCTATTTTCATAACAACAGAAACAGCTATGTAAAAAACAAAAATGTTCAGCATTACACCCGCCGTGCGAGTGATTTTCATGTGCCAAAAGCTGAACTTTCTGTGACATGTAGAGGTTTAGAACATTTGGGGCGAAAGCTGTATAATAAATTGCCGAAAGAATATAAAAATCAAAAACTTTTTAAACAACGAGTGAAAGAAATGCTGGCATGTAACTGTTACTATAGCATAGAAGAATATTTACAGTCCTAGCTGATAGTTCATTTAGTAATACTTACTTGTCTTTTGTAATACCTTTTCTGTTAAAATTTTCTTGTATTCACTTTCTTAGTATTTAGATTACTTTTTTACTATTGTTTATTTTTCCTTGTTTCTTTTTCTTTTTTTGACTGATTCAACTATTATTATAATTCTATGAATCAATAAAGATTATTATTATTATTATTATTATCACCACATTTACCCCCAAAACAGAACATACCTTCATGTCAATTTAATTCAGTAAGAAAATTAAATAGCGGGCACTAAATCGATCCACTAACGTGAGGCACCAATACAAACCCGAATTTGAAGTACAGAAATGAAATATACGTTCACAAATTTCAGACCTCTTTTTTCAGCTAAAATAGTTTGCAGGGCGGCTTGTGCAGACGACCCTGTAGCGCAAATTCCTCCGTGCAGTACAAATCATATCTCACGCGTACATGGACCTCCTAAATGCGGCTCGTTCACGCGCCATCTGATCAAGTATTCATGCATAGCCTCGCCTCTCCCGTATATTCCGCGGCGATATCCTTCCGCCTGGCAAAAATCATTGGAAACCCGGCCGACTCGTCGTCGAAGAATTCCAATAAGTTCCCGGGACATTTTACCGTATCTGGGCTCATGCGGAGCCTCGTCACGACTGTGACTCGCATTCCGTCGGTATCGGCATCCGAGGCGATATGATTAACACAGTCTGCGGCCGTAACCGTCATGTAGGAATGTAGAATATCCATTTTGCTATCGGCGCGTAGTAGTTCGTGCGGTAACTGCGACGTTTTAAATCGTACGACAGATAAATGTGAGTTGAAGTTGAATTCGGCGGCGATTTCTGTTAGCACTGATGGTTTACTGTGTATGCGTTCTGTATGATACGAATTTTACATACAGTGATCAAGGTTATTCGAAATGTCATTGAATCGGTGCGAATTAAAGGGAACTAACCGTCGAATTTTAAAAAAATTACATTTCTCTGCAGTGGTCTATTGAATCTATTTTCAATTGTTTCTTGGATTCTGGATTCTGGATTTTAAGTCGGGGAAGGTGGTAACCACGTGCTCTTTGGCAACCCTTGCCGGGCCCATTGTGCTACCTCCTCTTGGTGGCGTCGCTCGCCCACAGCCTATCCGAGCCAGCCTAAACTGAGCATGACCTCGAGCAGAGCGGCAGACAAGACGCCGCCAAAATCGGCCATGCTGGGCCAATAGCCCCCAGGATGGAACCTCTGAATTGCACAAGCGCCCGGCAGTCACACAAAATGTATTCCGGGGCCTCGTCTTCTTGGTAACATGTCCGCGATAGTGGGCTGTTAGCCGGCGAAATAGAAAGAGCCCCGCAAGCCCATTGGCAGCCTAGTAAACTAGATTTCCATTATGACTTTTAACCCACTTGAGTGTCAAGGCATTATCGATAGCAAAAAATTAATCGAATGGGAGGATACGAATGGGATAGTTAATTTCATCCACCTGATGAAGCCACTGTGTGGTGAATCAATATTGTTGTGGACTCATTTCAATCTATTTTTTACTCCTTAACGTTTTTGCGTTTTATTCACATTATCGATAGCGACCAATTCTAGTGCATTCCGACACTAAGTTACTAAACCTGAAGTGATCCTATGATTATTAAGAGACTTAAGAGCAGCCTGACTGTCACCATAAAGGACAATACGCCCTTAGTGCCCCTTGCTAAAATTTCTCCGGCACCGTGCATGATCGCAAATACCTCAGCTTGAAAAACCGTGGCAAACCTGCCTAGTACCAGTTCTAGATTGAGGTCAAGGTCCAGGGAGAAAGCTCCTGCCTACGTTCCCATTTTATTTTGCGATTCATCTGTGAAGATGGCGATCGAAAATTGTAGTTCAGCCTTGGGGTCAATAAGAACTTTGTAGTGTCTGAAAAATGCAAACACGGGAGGCACAGCATCGTTTGCGGCAACAAAGAGGGCAGCCTTGGCAGCCGTCTCACAAATGCCGCTCGCGTGGCTGCGTCCTCCCCCTGCCACGTCTAGAAGATCCCGGGGAGCATAATCTTATGGTGGCCCTAAGCGCTGCCTCCTTCACAAACAAGTGGAGAAGGGGTGCAGTGCTTCCATTGCTGCCGTAGGCGTTGTGAGCATTGCTCCTGTTACAATGAGACATGCGATGCGCTGCACATGTGACAGTTCGTTCCTGACAACCACTCGTCTCACCCTTGGCTACCAGGCAAGAGCGCCATAATTTAGCATGGGCCTGATTGTGGCGGTGTACAGCCACAAGATAATTTTCGGGGAAAGTCCGAAAACCTTACCCAAGATGAAAAAAGCTATACATGCCTTTTTGGTTTTTGTTTTGACGTGCTTGCTCCAGCTAAGCTTCCTGTCAAACACAACACCCAGATATTTAACATCGTCCAAAAAACTCAGAGCAGTGCCAAACAATTGTGGCGGCTGCAGTTCTTCGCTTTCCTTTTGTTCGTAAAGAGTACTATTTCTGTTTTACCTGCGTTTACTGAGAGGTCACTTTCCCATCACCAATTTTCGATATATCTTAGGACGGTCTTTATTACATTACAGAGCACACCCTCGAATCTTCTACCAATTAAGACGGTGATATCGTCCGCATATGCGATTGTGTAGTAGCCAGACACATTGAGCATACAGACAAGGTCATCTACCACACGGTTCCACAGAAGTGGTGATAAAACGCCTGCTTGCAAGCGGAGTACCCCCTGAATAAAGTCACCAACAGGCCAAGCAGGGCGGCCATGCCCCACTGAAGCAGAGCAGAAAACACACCATCCGTGACCCGGTGACTTGAACAGTTCGAAACGTTTAATTTCAGCAGATTCGGGATTCTTCTACCACCTTTTCCGCCACAGCCCAGTCCTCCTCTGTAGGAGGCGAGCTGTAAGGATTTTGCCATGCCAGTGTATTTCAAACCACGCTGCCTGGAAAGTGGGTGGCCATGAGTAACTCGGCTGTTTCCAGGGAGGAGGACGAAAAAGTTCCATCCTCCCGTTTTAACAGTCCTAGTTGGTGACTAGTATCCGTACTTAATACTTTCTTTATACGAGCAGCCGTTGTGACATATTCGATGGAGTCACAGTAGTTTCTCCAGGCTCGTCTCTGACCACAGCGGATCTCCCTTTTGAATTGCCTACATTGAACTTTATAGGTATCCCAGTCTTCTACAGATCTGATTGATTTAGTTTTATAAAATAGCGTTCTTAATTTGGTTCTCATCATAGAGAAGTTTTGACTCCACCATGGAGTCTTACTCTTCTCCGATGTAACTTTTAGCGGGCATGATCGCTCGAAGGCGTCCACAATCGACACTTAAACTCCAGGGACTAACTGGCGGAGGCTATGAACTTACAGACCTCCCAAAGAGCCCAACCCTTGCAGGTTGACAGACAGTAGATCCCCGTAGAACTGCTTGTCCATCAGCCTTGGATTTCGGTATTCAACCGAACTTAATCGATCTGAAAACAGATCCATCTGTGGTCTGACATGGTTGCCTCAACTAGCATGGTCCTTGAGATACCCACCGATGCCAGTGTAATGTTAATTACTCTATGACACCGCGAGGTGACAAACGTGGGTTCGCATCCTCTATTGAGTATGTCAAGATTAGTGGAGGAGATAAACTCTCTGAGGTGTCTACCCCGATCATTTATGTCACGGCTGCCCCACGCTACATGATGAGCGTTTGAGTCACAGCAAGTGTTTGTTATATCTATCACAGTGATCCACCTGTTTCACCAGAAGACGGAGTGGGACTGGTTCACCACTAGCTAAATACAATGAAGCAATCACAACTGATGTTTACCTCACTTGTTGATATGATAATTAGGTCATAAAAGCAACAATAATAACATAAAATTACTTCATACTTGCTACAGTTGTTACTTGTAGCATACTAGATATAGAAACATAATAAAATAACAATGTAATACATTTAAATGTCCAGCTAGCCTATAATAATATAATCAACCTATTTTCACAATTTTAAATTAATATTCAAATCTATTATTTCCCATTTACATATTATTATTATAACAACACAAGATCCTCCCCGATCAATTTTAATTAAAATCATAATTTCATATTTAATTATTAATACATTTATTATGATTTCATCATAACTCATTAATTATACATAAGATTTAGCGACTATATCCGCACATATTTGAATAATTTACATTTTATAAATTCGTTTTCATTTTGTGTTTTTCATTGATTACTTCACATTGCATATACATAAATAGGATACAGGTTTTACGTATTTAGTTTCATGCATATTTTACAATGATTAAGAATATTTAATATTTTAACTTGAACATAATTTTCACCCAAATTTTAATTCATATTTTAATATTTATTATTACGTCCACATTGTAATTGCAATTTTGACGCTTAATTTAATTTGTTTATTCTACTATTTTGCTTTCCAATACTGACGTTTATTGTACGAATTTCTAGTTTAACCATTTATATAATAAAATTCAGTATTTTGTACATTCAGTTTAGGCACCTGAAGATGGTATGTAAATCTGAGTCGCTACTTCTGGAAGGCATAGTACATACATGGTGACTAAACCGCAAATAAGAACTTAAATATACAGATTAGAACAGAACCCAGAATTAATTTGCGTTTCTATTATGATCCGTTCTTTGTATTTTTGTAATGTTATGTTTCAACTTATTCACTTCATAAAACAGTTTTCACCAGTACATATATTTTCTACTTAAAATAACATTTCTATCGCCTGTCAAAAATAGAGTTATTATGTAAAATATAATATATTAGAATTGACGCGTTCGGTGATGTACAGAGGAATTGTTTACATAGATTGGTCCTAATTTTGATCCTTGTGGCACTCTCCTCAAGAAACTGCGTACTCATTTGAGTAAAGAAACATTCGGAGTAAAATGTCATCAGCTGTAAGACATAATTATAAGCGTTTAACAAATCCAAAAGAATGTGTAAGATTTAGGAGAGTTATTAAATCCATCAATTATATTATCAACTAAAACGCGTATAGCATGTGTCATTCACTTGTTTTTGAAATACCCATTATATTATTGTTCACAAAATAGAGAGAAATTTTTGAAATAGTTGGGTAGGCTACGCTTTAATATTTCTTCGAATATTTCAGATGAAATCGGTAATGATATTTATAAGAACCTGAGTAATCCCTATGTCCGTTGTTCATTGAAGCGCTCATATATGCGTTTTCGCGTTTCTCTGGTAGTTGACGACAAGTTGCAAGCCTAATTAATTCCCGTCTATACGCTCTTCGAAAATGTTATTAGTCAGACGATGATGATTGCGACAAATATTCGTTAAAATGATCCGTCTTTAACTCTGTGTGAGTGGCGATTATTGAAAAGAGCGTATAAAAAATTTTGTTATTCTTTTTACAAAATGTCTATGTATTTTTGAATTTGCGACTGGTGTTGTGACCATACGTTACACCTACAGAAATGAACAGTATAGATTAATTGTCGAAAATTGTAAAGTTGTGCATAATATTATTGATATTAATCAAGCATACAATTTCAGATATATGTTAGTTGAATAGAAAACCTATGCGAGCAGGTCGATACAAAGTACGAAAAAAAAATTATTAGTCGGAATTTGCACCATCTGACTCCTAAGCAAGGGATTATATGGATACTACGCATCTCTAATGTGAAATCTAAGGTTTATCAAGACGAATTTCCGAATATGCGGCATCAAAATGAACAATACACATGCTACTGGAGTTGATACTATACTAGTTCCAATTATCAAGGGTATTTCCCATTTAATAAGTTTATCAATTCAAAATAGTATTAATAGTTTTATTGAAATTGGAACCTTTCCAGATATTTTTAAAATTTCAAAAATCATACCATTATATAAAAAGGGTGAAAGACATCAAATTGCAAATTATAGGCCAATTACTATTTTGCCAGCCTTATCAAAAATATTTGAAAATGCATTATAATCTCAGTTAATGAGTCATCTAATTAAAACTTTAATTTAAAAAAATCAACATGGTGGGGGTGGGATTGGCTGATGTAATGGATTACACTCTAAATAACTTGAGTGCTGATAAGGAAGTAGCTTGTATTGCATGTGACCTCTCCGGAGCTTTTCACTTACAAGGAGTAGGCAAGAACTGCGAAACACAAAATTAAATGAGTCATATATTATTTGAAAGAGTAAATTAAGTGCATAAAAACTGTAAATGGGTTTGAGTGCATGGGCCTTAATTTTTGAGATATGAAGAATTTTATTTAAAAACATTAACGGTTGCAGCTTAAGAAGAATTATATGTATACGACTGATTAGTGTATCTGTAGCCCAATTAGTTGAGGGCACGAATTACGAATTTTACCAGGAAGTGGAATAGGTTCGAGCCCTTCTTAGGGACATTTTTCTATTATCAGTATTAATTTTTTTTTATTTTTATTCGTAATATATGTGATTACTAATAATCACTAATAACATATACAACTTTCACACACAACATTGGAAAAAAAAACAATTATAATACAATGCAATAATTATTTATTAATAAATAAAAGAAAGAAAATGAGGTACGAAATCATCGCACACGTGAACTTTGGAGATGCTTTGGCAGGTGGTACATATAGTGACAAAGTATTTCGGATTAAAAATAATGTTTATAATCAATTTGTTGAAACACGCAGTACAAAACAGCTTGTTACAAGATGGCAATTGCAGATGTGGGTTATGGCTGCCGTTGCCGAATTTTATGAGGATACAGAAAATAATTAAATTTTTCGATTTGCTGCATCTTCCAGGTGGGTGTCAGATTTATGAAAGAATATAAAATTTCAAATCGCCGTGTAGTGCGGTATCTATCCGAAAAAGAAATCGCATCACTGGTGAAATTATGAATTCCATAAACATTGCAGCCTCTTGGCTTTTTGTATCATATCATACTAACCGACAATTCTATTCTTATTTTAGTACCTATTTGTGATAAAGTAAGAGTTTTGCTTCACAAACATCAGTATTTCTTAACATATAGAAACAAAGAAGTAACTCTAATGCATTTTCTCTTATAGGTTCACTATTATAATATGTAACTCTGTACTACTATTCTACAATTTACAGTTACAAAATTGATTTCCTTTGAAAATTTGTAAAAAATATATGTAGCTATAAATATTATGAATTTAAAAAAATATGGAACAGCATAGAAAAGTAAAACCTCTGGGAATGCAATAAAAACATTGAGTTGGTTAGAAAATAAATACCGAGCAACTTCTATGCGATTAATCTTTAACAAGTTTTAAGCACTTTTCTATGCTGTTTTTTTTTTTTTTAATTTTAGACAATGTTAAAAAACTATTAATGCTTGTAACTTAAGAAAGAAAGCGTGTATATAGCACGTTCATGGATTTATAACCCGATTAGTATTTATAGTTTTACATATATCTTTATTATAAAATTTCGTTTCGTGCATACATATTATTTTCATTACTATTATTTACAAAATAGAGCTAGAAAACCAAGGAACTATTAACATACAAAATATCTACAAACGTTCGCGTGTGCGACGATTTCGTATCTCATTGTCTTTCTTTTATTTATTAACAAATAATTATTGCATTGTATTATATTTGTTTTTTTGCAATGTTGTGTGTGAAAGTTGTATATGTTATTAGTGATTATTAGTAATCACATATAAAACGAATAAAAATAAAAAAAAATTAATACTGATAATAAAAAAATAATGTCCCTAAGATGGGCTCGAACCTATTCCACTTCCTGGTAAAATTCGTAATTCGTGCCCTCAACTAATTGGGCGACACATATACTAATCAGTCGTATACATATAATTCTTCTTAAGCTACAACCGTTAATGTTTTTAAATAAAATTCTTCATATCTCAAAAATTAAGGCCCATGCACTCAAACCCGTTTATAGTTTTTCTACTCTTAACTCCCCCTTTCAAATGATATACGACTCATTTAATTTTGTGTTTAGCAGTTCTTGCCTACTCCTTGTTAGTTAACCATAATATATCATTAGAGAAATTATCTGCTTTTGGTGTACGAGGCCCAGCAGTTGGTATTTTTAAATCATACCTGTATCAATGAAAACAATTTACTGAAATTAAACATACAAATAATAATGGTAACGATGGTGGAGCGATATAGATCCGAAACAATAGACAATTCTATTGGAGCCCACAAGGATCAATCTTGGGTCCACTACTATTTGTTGTTTTTATAAACGACTTACCGCATTACGAGCGAGCATTACGAAATGATGGTGTGGTGTCGAGAAAATAGAACGGCCCCACAGAAAAAAATCAAACGGTGTAAGGTCCGGCGATCTGGCAGACCATTCTATAAGTCCTCTTCGACCAATCTACGATCGCGAAACATCTCATTCTCCAACAAACCTGTATTTTTTAATCGTCCCCAAATATATGAACGGTAGTGTAGGTAGAGCATTTGAAGCAATTTCATTCTAATCGTGTTTTATTACACAGGTTGCAAATTAGGCACTTATGCTTGTTGATCAAAAAATGACTTTTTGATACATGTTGCTGTTTAGTGAATTAAAATACCTTTTGAATGAGTGGTCACAGGACCCATCTTCCCCCATTCAAATTTTAAGGGCAGCAGCTGCTGCGGCCCCAAAAATGATTTTATATCGTCAGGCCCATCATTAAAAGTTGTCCGCCGTGATATGACAATTGCCAGGTTTCGAAATTTTATATAAATAACAGCCCATTTCAGACGTCTCCCATTTGTTTTTCGAAAATCGCATAAGGAATACGATATGTTGATATCACTCCTTCAATAGAATTTATAAAGTAACGTTTGGAAGAAAATAGACACAACTGTCATGTCATACACGCACCCTTGTGGTTTCACAAGTAGGTACTTATCGGCAACTTGTGTGTAGCAGTCGATACACGTAGCCTTATTCATTTGGACACGGCTGACTTCGGTATGCATGAAAGAGCAGGTGTTTAGAATCGGAACCCAAGTGAATAAAGGATGTGATCGTAGCGCTTTTAACATAAATATTTTAGGAGAAGGTGATATAGCTTTGAATTATTGTAACTATCCACTATGATTACTAAGGAGGTACTCCGAAGTGGGGAAGGTGGAATTATCGAACAAAAAAAAATATATACTTTGCCTATTGACAAATTTAAGGATATTATATGTAAAAGGAGAGCGATTTACCTGCGTCAAAAGAAATTACTTTCACTAATGGTACTTTTGACGTAAGCACGTAAACCGCATTATGTATGATGAATAGCTTGTAATACATCTTCGGCATGTTTTAGAGGGCTTTAGACAAATTGAAGATATTTACCTGTGCTTGCTGCTATCGCGTGTTTTTATTTTTGGAAATATACCTTGCTAACCATTGTTATTGATAAATTGTAATTGATTGAATTCTTACCATCGCTTAAATATTTTCATTATACGTTTCCTATATACAGGAGCGCATTAGTGTGGGGAAGCTCGATATATCCGAGATTATAAAAGTTATCAAAAAAAATTATCAAGATTAGGTGTAAGTATTCTTAAGCTTCAAAATTAGGTACACATATACAGGTTGTTTTGTAACGCCCTGTTATGGGTTCATATTCAGGTTATAACACCCTGTATATGTATATCTTTAAAATATGAAGCTTAAGAATACCTACACCATTTCTTAAATAAATATACTTGATAGCTTCTATAATGTCAGATATATCGAGTTTCGCCACACTAATGCGCCACCTGCATGTAGTATCCAATCTTAAAAAAAGTAATTTGCATTGCAATTCTTTATTGTACGATTGCGTATTTAACAATACATGAAGTCGTTATTGTACAACATGAAATGCAATTGTTTAACGTTACCCGCAGTATTGAAAACCTCCGCGGGCGCTGTAGCTGTCAGCGGTACATCAGTTGTTTTAATTATTGGAAACGGTTGAAAAAAGAGAATTATTGGAAAATCAAAATTGAAATGGATATTGCGCAGTTATCGTAGGCAAACGAAACATTTTTGTTTGAACATTTTTATTTCCTGTACTACCGATTAAAAAAAATTGAAGCACATATATCACACTAAAATTTTTGTACGGTGCGCTGGTATGGCGCCATGCGCTAATTTTAGCATCGTAGTGAAACAATAACCCTGTTGACAGTAACTTCAGCATTTCATACAGAGTGTACGGTTGGTGTTAGCAGATAGCACCAAATGATCCGTTAGCGTTTGCCAGAAATATTATGTATGAGTTAGGGTTGAGGAACAAAAATTAAGCAGAAAGAATGAACATAAGCAGACTACTGAAGGAAGAAACTGTAATGATATGACAGGGGGTAGAACCGCCATAACAATAGTGAGCGCCTACAGAACTGCCTCAACTAGAGCGTTGTTGGTTATCGCGAGGATGCCTCCAATGGACGTACTGGTGCAATATCGAGCGACCATAGAAATGGGTAAAAAAAAAGGAAAAAGCCCATACCGAAATGATGAAAAAATGGCAACATAGATGGGAAGTAGAAGAAGGCGCGGAAACGCAAACGCATTAAAGATCTGAGGACCTTGTTTGACGGACCTCACGGAGAGTTGAACTTTTACTTAACACAGCTACTGACGGGACATGGCAGCTTCCAAACGTACATCGCACGATTTAAGTTAGCAGAGACGGACGACTGCGTATACTATGGAATGGAGGACACCCCGGAACACACAATTTTCTACTGCCCGAGATGGAGCCTGCAAAGAACAAGAGCAACTGAGGTAATAGGATCAATTAACGCGGATAATATAATAGCAAAGATGATCGCCAGGGAAGAAAACTGGAATACGGTTGACAGATTGGCACGAGAGATCCTCAGTGAGAAGGACAGTCGCCGGAGGTAGAATGTAGGGCAGTGATACACCAGTAAGCCCGACTATCCAGAGGGATATCCCCCTGAAGTAATGCTACCGCGTTTCCGGGGGGAAAGAACCGACTCAACGAGAGAAAAAAAAAATATTTATTCTCCAGGATCTATGACAGATGTACACACTGTACAATTGAATGCTGTTAATATAATGTGCACTTATAATACTGTGGCACTCAAAGTAATAAAATACGAGGGATAATTCATAAATATAAGAAGTATGGAGATCCTAGGAAGCAACAAAAATTTTATCTAGGCTCTAGTAACATTTATTTATTAAATATTGCTTTGTTACACTTTGTATTGAATCGAAAATGACATTGATTTCAGTAATTCATTTCGCTTTTCTTAATCATAGACAACATCAGCGATATAAACGTTATTTTGAAGGCAATTTTAAATTCATTCTCTTTACTTTTAATCTGGCAACTGCAATTACGACTTTAGAAAAACCGTTACGTCACTTAGCGGTTCCTTTTCGCGCGGGAGTATTTAACTTACGCGCCACAAACTTTAAACTTATTTTAAATTCATTCATCTACGCGCCAACCTCTTAGACGCTTCGTCTTTTATGATCCTTTGTGCATCTCTGGACGTTGCTATTGGTTCATCCTTTTTTTTGTACCTACTTACCAGGCCTTTATAAGGGCTTTGCACGCTACGCGCGCTCTCTGTTCTCTTCAGTTAATTTTGCCGTCGTAACGGACCTTCTTTTAACTCGAAAACACAGAAAACACGTGCTGTCCCTTCAGCTTCGAAGCCCCCTTGTTTCAAGCTACAGCTAAGTAATCTCTGTTCCAGTTCAGTTAATTTGCCGTTGTGGCGGACTCGTTTTGACTCGAAAATACAGAAACCACGTGCTGTCCCTTCAGCTTCGAAGCCCCCTTGTTTCAAGCTACAGCTAAGTAATCTCTGTTCCAGTTCAGTTAATTTGCCGTTGTGACGGACTCGTTTTGACTCGAAAACACAGAAACCACGTGCTATCCCTTCAGCTTCGAAGCCCCCTTGTTTCAAGCTACAGCTAAGTAAGCTCTGTTCTCTTCAGTTAATTTTGCCGTCGCAACGACCTTGTTTTAACTCGAAACACAGAAACCAAGAGCTGCCCTCCAGTATACACAAAAGCTTCGAACTCAACTTCAAGCTACAGCTAAGTAATCTTATTTAAAACGTATCAATCGCTTTCCTTTATTTTATTTTATATCATTACTGTTGCTATTTATTCTTTTAACTTGTAATTGCCAGTAACTTTGCTCTCACTATTTACTATTCACTTATATAAACGGATTAATTGCGTCACTTTTAAATTAATCTCAGGAAATCGGCTACCACGTGCTATTCCTTCTTTTGCCTTAATTCTAATATCAGAATACAGCAACCACGTGCTGTTCAGCTGATCGTAACAGCTTTATGGCCAAGTAATATTTTTTATCAATTCTCGCCTGTTTTAGGTGTATAGTTACTGCATTGTATACAGTTAGGTGCGAGGGATTTAATGACATTTTCAATTTCATTACTATCTACAGAATATAAAAATAAACTAGACTTTACTTATTATTGTACAAGGTTGGTTTGTCTTTAATACGTTACTGAAATTACTGAAATATTTAGAGAACATACCACATACACACAGAGAATAGTGAAGGGAGTTAAGACAGCCGGGTTGTGCCTGAAGTGATACCTATTAAGATTGTTCCGAGTCCAACAGCCTGACAAAGAGGGGAGGTTTAGTTTGTAGGTTCAAACTTGCACACACAGCATGGGAATTGCACATGCAACTGGATACGAACCTGTGTCTTTCGGAAATTTCTTCAACAAGAAGAAACCCTGGAGTAAATATAAACGAAATGAAAATAACTCAGGATAAATTAATATGCCAGAATAGTGTAAATATGTGGTGGTTGGGATGATTTGTTATAATCTAATAACAAACAAGGGAATTATTGAGTACCTGAAAGAATATAGCGAGATGCGCAGCCTATTCAAAACAAAATCAGGCGAGAATTAGTACGCACGCAAACCGAGCAGGAAAATGAAAAATTGAAAGATTAGGATGGATAGATGTATTATACGCCATTGCATCAATAATAATTGAGTCAATATTGACGCAGAACAAAATTAGTTTATACTAGTAGCAAAAATTAATTGGAATGAAACAATACTTATAGGAAAAGATAATTGTTATCATTGAAACGTTGGTCGTTAGAATTATAGGAGGTCAATAAAAACTTTGCTCAAGTTGTTCGCCATTTATAACTCATTAACTAATAAAACATCAAAACTGTAAAGAAAAGCTCAGTCATAACATTAGATTCTTTAAATAAAGCAGAGTAATCGTAATGACGGATAGGATCAATCTAGTAAATAAAGTTTCGATATTAAACTGAACTTCTTTAATTTCGTTGTTACGTTTCGACTATATATACTGTGAGTTTTTGTTTTTTAACACTGAACATATAGTTTCATTTCCCTATGTTCAGTTTTAAAAAGGATTTGTCAATGCGGTACAGGTAATTGTACCAAGCTAAAACTACCTTCCATAAAATAAACATCGAGATAAATTTATATAATAGATAGATTTAGATAATATTGTATCTAGAATACTAAACAGGTGTTGGGGACTTTAACGTTGGAGTTTAATGCAGAAATAGTGAACACCTCTGCGTCGTATCATATCCACACATAGTATTAGATTTTGATTTCATATAAGTATGCGGAACTATGTCATATCGACATATGTAAAAGTATTAACTTACAGATGGCTGATCAAATTGTATTAGCATCTCAATGCAAATATTGTGATACAAAGAGGTGTACTAGTTTGTAAATCACAGCTTACTCCGTTAACCGTACCCACTATACTCGACAATTGAAGCAGTGTCAATGCTTCCTTTGTTCGCTGTAGAGCTTACCTACAACCGCCAGCTTTGAACGTATAATGGTGTATGGATTCGCTTTGTGATCAGTTTCCAATTGGATGTAATGCGTGTAAAGGGATAAAGTGTAGTGTGAAACTGTGCATATTTTCATTGCGTCTACAAAGTATTATTGCAGATTTGTTGCTTCAACAGCCCAAAATATTCAGTTTGCTGCTCGTTTTCACATTTTCAATAGAATATCTGCACATTTTTGCAATTGTATAAATTATTTCTGGTTTTGTACCCTTTGCTACAGTATTTGTATTTTTAATCTGAACCTTTTAAAACAATACTATCTCTAGAGCTCACCCTTTGTTAATGGCGTCATATTCTTATGCGATGCAAGGTTTACACCTTTATACGATCTACAGATAATCATCTGCCAAAACCGATAACCAAAACACAGTATAACCTCTAAAGCAACAGAAATGTAAGAGTATATAACGTGATCAGGAACTTGCTCTCATCTGCGCTTGCTGGTAATGTGGGAAACAATAATGGAGCTTCCCAGGTTGCAGAAAACTCCAAGTGGATTGGGAAATTCGGTAGAAAGCTATATGAGTGAATTAATGCGGGGAACGCCTCACGGATTACTTTTGAAGTCGCAATTATTTGTGATTTACAATAATGTACTTTGTTGTCAGGTACAATATTCATTTATGGATTTATATTTACGGTTCGAGAACACAGCAAAGTCTAAGCACAGAATTATTGAATCACATGCTATATAGATCTTGGTTTCCGGGTTGAAACCTTGTCCTAGTACTTCCTCTGGCTGAGAATCACGTTTTAGGAGTCTGCAGGTGCCATCTTGGAGTAAGGATAGGATTTTCTGTAAACCCATCCCCATGTGTCAGTTTTTCAATTTAAGGTCAAAATTCACGAAAGAAATAGCCCTGAAAATGTTTCGTGCAAATGTGGATGAAACGGCCAGGGGAAGTAGTAGAACGCGGTTTCAACTGGGAAACCAATAAGTGTATAGCATGGACAACGACCGCGGAATTCTACATATAAGTTTATTGTGTTATAATTCGATAATTGGAAAACTTAGCAATCTTGGGCAACACAACGACTTTTAGCCTCAAATCTATGGGATTTAGATATTTGGTAGAAATATTTTGGATAAAAGAATTAGATAAGTTAAACAAAATTCTCAATGATAGACAGATGGTGAGGTACATAAATGTTACTTAAAACAATCCAATTGAATAATCTTCGATCTACTACCTGAGCACTCACTTATTCAGGGAACGAGAAAACTGACACTTTTGCAAGGAAAATACCGCGTAACTATTTTAGGATTTTTAGGATTTTTTCAACTTAAATATTAAAAAATTCATCTTGGGTTGGTACATGACGAAGAGTACATTTCACCTAATCATTTCAGAACCAAAAATTCATCCAATTTTGACTATAAAAGTAATTGTTTGTATACAGGTAACTGTAAATTTAGAAAGCACACAGAATCAACCTCTTTGAAGAGAAAGAATGGCAGCTGTTTGTACTATGAGAAGGCAGTAGAACACAGCTTCTGTGAAATATCCACCAGAATGAGGAGTATAATCTTGAAAAGGCTGACATTCTCCTAGAAGACTCGAAAAAGATATAATAGAACAAGGTTGTGAGTTACCCCAAGGGCTGCTTCATCTTGCTTGATAAAATCTGGGATAACATAATTTCTCGCAGGCCCTAGAAACCGCAGTAGATTAAATCGAACCATCTAATACTCGAAACTCAAACATGTTCTTAGATTTGTATTATGTCTACGCAATTATGTTATAATAGTGTGATCTGGGTGGTAATGACTGACACACAAGCAGGGTATTGCTAAACTATTCCTGTGGAAGTTGTGTTAAGAAAATCAAAATATTAATCTACCGTTAATGATTCGATGAACTGCGCTATTATATTTATTTTTGTAAATAGGTGGTTATTTTCAGAACATACGTTGGTAAAGAAATTACAGTTGCAAAATTTATGAACAGGAGTGAATGACTTTCTGAGAAGATTACCAGCAGTGATAAAAGATCTGGAAAACGATGAAGTGCTTAACTGAAGGAATACAGAGAATTGAAAACTGAAATACTATTTTTAGATTTTTCAGGGTAAGAACTATCAGTCAATAATAATTTTAAGTCTAATTAGTATCTATGTAATAAAGCTTACTCGGAAAAAACGAAACGGTGTAGGTAAAAATAAAGTAAAAATACACACATCGTATTCCTAATTTAAAAGCTTTTATTATACCAGCACGAGTGCAAAAAATCGACATAAAATACAAATGGAGGCTGCGAGGCGAGTGAATGTTTCATTTTTTTTAAGGTAGGCGTCGTGGAACGTGAGCGTGTACCGAAAACTGATACCGTGAAAGTCGGATTTTGAAAAATGCCCGCCCCACGTCCGGGAAAACGGTAAAATATGTGTGGAAATAAGAGCGCGCTTCCCGAATGAAAATATTAAGCTTGACTGGGAGTAATTCGAAAATAGGGAGATTGAAAAACGCGAATTGAAAAACCGGAGAGAAATGGAAAATGTCAACTGGAAGCGAATATTTTAGATTACGTGGAACATCCAGACGCTCCAGCGTGAACGATGCGCATACGTTAAGTCTGTACATGTGCATAATATGGGAACGAGTATTTTACGGGCGGAAAGGGAATTCGAACCAATTTTGTTCGATATTATACAATAGCAATTTCCGTCAGTCATTTAGAAATTGCCGGTTGCGTCAAATAGAATACGTTGCATCTTGGGAAATCAGGGACGAAGTAATTTTCCCAAAATATGGTGGTTGTAAATGCACATATGCTCTCCATATATAATCTCTTATGCATATATATATATCCTTTAAAATTTATAAAACACTCCCTATGGTTATTTATCAATAAGCTTAATGCATCCACTCTTCAGAATATGGGGTTCCCTGGGAAGCATGGCATGCCATTATATAACTTCCATTAATTATGGGTAAGGATTGTTGCCCTCAGTATCTGCCTTCTGTTCATTATACTAATTTACCTGAATACACAATATAAAAGAACTACCTTTAATATATTATCAAGTTATATCAAGTGAACTCACAATAACAATTAGTCGGCTTGCATTTGTTAGGATAGGGAATGAAAATATGGATTTTTCTACTCTGTCAGTGTTGCCATCTTTTGGCTTATATGAGACGTATTATTTTCGCGGCGCGTAAAGTATAACAATAAAAAAAGCACACACAAGTTAGAGCTTTCCCAATAAATCTTCTTCTCAAAAAGGCAAATATTAAGAAATCTTTGCTTAAACATCATTATCCAAACCTAGATTCAATATCTAGTAAGAGTTTATGAGTGTAATAGCAGCTGTTAGTGTAATAACGCACATTTTCAGCCTAATGTAAATGTAATGTGAATTATGCTTTCATTAATACGTATTTTTGTTGTATTCATCATTAACATTCATGTGACTAATGGAACTCACGCATTTAGCTTATATCAAAGACAGCTGCCTTGTTGTTTAATTTATTGACTACCTGTAGCCCATAGCTTCGTCTGTATGAGTCTTCGTTTACGCTAAAATTACCTTAAAGAAAGTATAGCTTTATAGATTTACAGGTGGATAGAAAGAGATCACATTTTACCGTATTTACGCGTATCTGTTTGCAAGGAATGTCAGTGGTAATCTCCTCAGATATTGGACTAGCAAAGAATCAAATGCGCACGCTTTGAACTACATCCATCACCTAAAATTGTCTATACTAGAAACCGTTCCATAATATTTTGAGATGAAGGAATCATTTTCAAGACAGGTGCACCATGGTTACTGGTAAACAGCGATCCCCTCTTCAAAGAGTTCTTTATTTCTGTAAACCCTACCCAGCTGTCATTACAAACTTTATATAATTTGAAATTCTGTAATAACATCATAGGAACCCCCACTTTAGGGTTATATTCATGAACGCAAAAAGCAATTTAGAGAATATTAAGATGGTACTACGCTATTCTCGTTAAACATTTTAACTTCGAAAAAATACATACATTCTGATTATAGTACTGTCGATACTATAATCAGAATACTTTGTAAAGTTTTTTTTTTATATCCTTTATGCTATGGCTGATTTTCAATACGAAGGTTAGGTAAATCATCACCCTGCCAAGGTCAAACGAGATAACGATTTTGCTTTTAAATAGGAAGTACTGTTGTTCTTCAATATTATGAAGCAGTTCGAGGAATTAATTTATATCACCTCGCAATTAAACCTACATGTTATTTTTATTATTTTTGCAATTATCTTAATATTAAATTGTATATTTGTCATATCACTTACATGTTTCTACTAAACTGTCAAATAGTGTAAATGCAAATGTCAAATTTGGAGGGTATTCATTGTTATTAACAATCTTATTTTTAAAATTACTGGTGTTATGAAATTTGGCATGCAAATTTGCTTCCTAATTTTGATTTGGAATGCCACTTTTCACGCAGACAGGGGAAATGGAGATGCTAGTTTATGTATGGTTTGGAAACACAGCAAGGTGTGGGCGTAGGTATCTGTTATCGCAAGCCAAAGATCACAAGATACTACATATATAATAGCCCTGTACAATGCACAACTTTATTTCAGGAGACGTATTAGAGAGATTTTGAATAAAAATATCAGAAACAAATCACCAGTTACAGTCAGACGGTGTAACCACTAGAAGTGCATAAATACATTCTAGAGCTGACTTGGTGCTATAAAAAACTTTCTAAAAATATTGGGAAAAGCTAATCATCTATCTCTAATCTGACTCACTTGTTTAGGAAAGTGTGGAAGAAAACACAAGAACGGTTTGTTCTTGTGTTTTAAATATAAGTGCATAATAACAAAAAAAAAATTCTGACGAATTCACAAACCCAAAATACGAGAAACCCACATTTCGTTCGCTGTGACCTGGAAAAGTGAAGTAAATTCAATAAATCACACATATGTACAGTCTGTTTCACAAGAAAGAAGGCGAGGTTTTTGCTAGCAAAAGGAAAGATATTTCTATGTTTTTCTTTCGGCGCGATCATAGCATCGATTGGCTACGACGCCATTACAAATTCATGTCAGTCGATTGACAAAATGAGTTCAGCGTATGAAAAACGCTTTGTGGCTGTCTTCTTGTGCACGCATAGAAAATGACCAAAATTTTCGTATGCTGCTGCAGCCAACGTTCTTAAAAAATCAAAGAAGTTCGTTGAGATGTGGGTGAAGCGCTATAAAGAATTAAAAAATGTTCATGATTTTCCTGAACGCGGTAGGTAAACAACGTCTAGAAAGCACGACAAAGTGATTGTCCAGTTGTTCAGGAATCATCCTACTATGCACCTGCGTGAAGCCAAAGTTAAACTTGCAAAGAACGGAATTCGTGTTAACTTCAACACGATCAGGCGACGTTTAAACGAACAAAAAAAAAACTATTATATCGCCATACGGGCTCGAAACCTGTACTTAGCATAACCCACATCGAGAAATGCTTGAGTTGGGCTAGCGAGAACAAAGATCGCGACTGGACGAAGGTGATCTTCTCGGATAAAGCGACTTTCTGGGTGTGGGTTCCGGTGAAGCGTGTCTGGTTAAGAAGTAGCACCGATTTAGTTCAGCGCACCGTCAAACACCCTGTAAAAATAAATATCTGGGGATGCTTGTCAGCGCATAGCTTTGGTTGTTTGGAACTCTTCACGCAAAATTTGGATTCGATCAAAATGCTCAATATTTACAAACGTGGCCTTTTAAAGTCGGCTAAGAAGATGTTTGGGCCCGATAATCAAAATTGGGTTTTGCAAGAGGACAATGACCCCGCCTATGCCGCGCCTGGAGAGAGGAAAATGGCATTGTCACCATTGATTGGCCCTCCCAGTCTCCAGACGCAAACCCAATTGAGAACGTGTGGGCTATTATGAAGCGTCAGCTTGCAGGCAGGCCTGTTCACAATTTGAAGCAGCTTTCAACGGTGATTCGGGAGATATGGCGTGCTCTTCCGACGAGTTGCTGAAAATCTCATTGAAAGTATGCCTCGGAGATGTCAGGCCATTCTTAATGCTGGAGGAGATTATACTGTATATTAGTAAATTGCGCCCTTGCATTACTTGTATATTCATGTAAAAAAAATTGGAATCGAGGAAAAATCGCCTCTTTTTTTTGAGCAATTATTTATTTAAACAAATACAAACTATACAGTTTACAAAATGTATGTATATACACAAAAAATAATTGTAACTCGTATAGCAAACGTTGCCATGCACTGTTTTTCCGCCTTCATTCTTCATCCGAGCATACGAGATGGTGCACTCTTCTCGAACAAACGGTATCGAAGGCGTCGTTAGTTTTGTCGTTTGGTCCTTCCTACATGTTGTACTGCAGGTATACCTCCATCCTTATCTTGCTTTTAAATTTAACGTGTTTTAGTGTCTTTGTGTGTTTTGGTAGTTTATTGTATGTTTTGATCGCATCAGATGTTGGAAATTTTTCATATTTGTAACTTGTGTTTTTTTCTGTTCTTAGGTGTGAATGTCTTCGTGTTTTGTGTGTGTGTATTTCTGGATTAGGTGTGAATTTGCAATCAGTTTTCATTAATTTGTTGTCGATTTTGTGTACTGTAAGGAGATTTCTGAATGTTATTAATTGTTGTAAATTTAGTTCTTGCGTCTTCTCGTAAATGTCCTTTGATGGTGTCCATTTGTCCATGTTATACAGTGTCTTTAGTATCTTGTTCTGCTGTCTTTGTAGTTTATTTAAATTTTGTTTGGTTGTATGGCTCCATATGTTTATTAGATAACTAATATGGGACGTAAATGTATTGTGATATACAGACTTCTTCAGATATTCTGGTACTATGTCTTTAATTTTCTGCATTCCTGCTATAATCATGGTGTTTTTTTTTATTAAATTTTTTACGTGGGTATCCCGTTTTAGGTTATTTTGTATGGTTAATCCTAGATATTTTATTTGGCAGGTTTGAGTTGTGGTTTGTGTTTTAATCTTGATGTTAAAAGTGGGTTTATATGTTTTTTTTTTTGTAAATACCATGTACTCTGTTTTGTTCTCATTGATCGTTATTAGATTATTATAGCACCAATTTTTTCCACATCTTCTATAATGTGTTGCTGCAACTGTTCGTCGTTCTTGCTTGAGCAAACGATGCATACATCACCTGCGTATGCATATATTTCTCCGTGGATCTTCAAATTAAAGATGTCATTTGTATAGGCTATGTACAATATCGGTGGTATATTTCCTCCTCGGGGGATTCCATATTGTGCTTGTAGATGTAGACTTTCTATTTTGTTGACTATTATTGTTTGTTCTCTATTTGATAATTATGTTTTTATTAAGTTTCTATTTGCGTTCTTTATCCCCAGAGCATAAATTTTTTCGACTAATTTCGTTTTGGAGATAGTATCAAACGCTTTTTTCATATCTAGAAAAAGTACTACTACCGTCTTGTTTTTCTCTGTTTCATTCTTTATTTTATTTATTAAGTCAATTGTAGCAGATATGGTTCCCGAGTTATTTTCTTGAGGAAGAAATTGTAACAGTTCGTGGGATAACTTGAAACAATTAATTTTTATTTTATCTTTCAGATATGAGATATAGTAATGTTTTGCAATCTACTACAGTCGATAGTTCTTACTGTTCGAAGAAGGCTTAGCGTTCAGCATCAACGTTTCTGCTTTAGAAGTGACTAAAATTAAAAATGCGTCTGAATCTACGCTATGAAAATCTCAATTATTGTCCTCAATAGCTTTCCCTTAATGTCTTACTTTCAAATCTATGACTTTCATTCTACGACTGCTTTATTTCAACTCTATAGCGCGGAAACAGAAATAAAATACGTCAATTCGGAATGCACGCTTCTGTTAATCGTTCTTGCGTTCACCGTCGAAGTATTTTCGCCAAAGCGCCCGGCCATAATTAAAGACATAGCAGCATAATGTCTTTCCAGTCCACTTAATCCGTTGTATTTAAAAGCTTCACGCTCACACCAACCGCCACAGCTTGCATTGATCTACGGTCGAATCAGGCTTTCCGTCTATGTAGTGAATTCTGTGCGCGTCACCACGAACAACCCTTCGCTTGTTCTTCCTGCCTCATTCGCCGTCCCTTTAATTTACGCTAGAGAGAAATCGTCGTTTCGCGGTTATCATTGGAAAAAGGAAGGCTAATTCGCACTCTGCTTAATGGCTTACGACCGAAGTACACCCTAATGGGACCTCAAGCCGGTTTAAATGGATAGAAAAGTGAAACAAAGACTGGAATGGAAACACATTTTTGAATACTCATTGTTCTCTGGGGAGGTTTTATTTGGCATCGGTGAATGTTCTAAATTAGGCACTCCCATCGTCGTCGGCTTAAAAGCCATTGATTTCGACCGTTTGAGGTTCCATTGGGTTCGGACAATTGTACCAACTAAGTGGTTGCTGAATTGCTACTTTCCGTTAGTGTCGACTTGTGTAAAACGCAAGTTGCAAGTAATGAATGCGGGTAGTATGGAAATTGTAATAAACGCTAAGACTTTAAGGTTACAGTATTTTATTCGAGAAACACCAGACAATTTTTCAATTAAATTGACTATCAAATAATATGAAACAGTGGTGAGAGTTGGAGGACATTGCAGTAAGTTATATATTGGTTAAAAACGGCGAAGTTATTTTGAAAGAACTACTTTATGGGACACATTGATATAACTACATATAGGGCACAATAATTCGTATTAATTTGTCTGGTAAAGTAGACAAGCTGTGACTTCATTATTTTGCTTCCTTTTTAGAAACATGGTATATGGCAATTATAAACACAAACAGGAGAGACATAATATTGATAAAGATGCTATGGGTTCGGCAATCTCCCAAGTACTAGATGGCAACCTACCTATTATAAAAACGGCAGATAAATATAATCTAAGAACTGTCACGTTACAACACAAGATCGAAGACAAGTAGAAAAAATTTAACAGAAGAGAAGGGGAAAGTTATTCATTGAAGTATATCTTCCAGAAAACGTTTACAACGGTACAAGATAACTAGCGCAATAGATACATAGTAAACTAGCCTTTGAAGATGCAAAAAAAAATGAAAACCCAGTATACCAGATTTTGGTTGATAGTAAACGTGCCAGATTACATTAGATTTTGATGAGACCGGTATAACACTGGTACTAGTAATACAATTTTACTATTATTTGTATTTCCCAGAGCTTTTTTACAAAGGACCTTTTCAAAATGGTGCTTCGGAAGGCTCATTTAGCTTGCCAGCCCGTTCTGTTTGCATAAACAGTGAACTCTTCTTAGACGTCCTTAAGCACATCCAAAAGTACCATTTAATAAATTGGCATTCCGGATGATGATTTCGCACCATATGAGTTTTACAGCAGCTAAGATTCTACAGATATTTTAATATTGTAAATACTATCAATTCCGAGAGGGCAATTACAAACGATCAAAACGGTCAGATCAATTGTACATCGGCATCATATAAAGACTTAACTCATGAAACTAGAGAACAGGGAAGGATAAGTCAAGAGTTCTCACAGACGCTCCAGAAAAGCAACGACTAGCAGAACAGCCAACAATTAAAGACGAAAGTGACACTAAAAAGGAGCAAAGAGAATATGCAAGAGATCTAAAAATGCTCATATTCCTAAGTATAGTCACTAATCCTAAGAAGAAAACAACCAAGAACCATTTCAATACTATCACAATACAGTCAAACTGTGTCAGTGAATTTGAGCTCCAGGACTCTGTAGGTTCAGAAAAAACTTATTACTCAGAAAATGAGAAGTGTGATACTCCTTCGTTTATGATAGATAGATGACCTTAGGAATAGTGATTTTGTTATAATAAAGGTAACTAGCTCGAGAGAGAAACAACAAGTTAATAATTTCGTTGGAAACATTCTGTTCAGATATGAAGCAGATGGAAAAAAATTAACATTCAAGTTTCCTTTTCTGAAACACAAATCATCTTCTATTCAGGCTTCTGTTCACATTTCTAATGTACTATGTGTGTGTGTATGTCATATATTATTTTCTTATTGAGGTATGAAATTGCAGACTGTGGCAAGACTGTCCAATACTATAATGTGATTATCATAAATAAAAAATACATGTAATTATAAAAATCATAAAACGTTTCTTTTTTTTTATTTACATAATATGACGTATTTTAAAATACGAATCAAAGAGTCCCAGTCCTGTATCAATATACCCCGTGTGTGGATCAGTGTGCTACAAGCACCAACTTTGCAAAACCCGGTCAACATTATTTTAAATTACACATTTAACTATAAATTATTTCTATAAGTGTCACTTATCTATCTATCTACACATAAAGCATCGAAATCATTCTTTTTAAAATATTTTTTAAGCTTCAAGAAAGAATCGTGTCAATCTGTCTCCATTCCCCTATTTAGTGTAATACTAAAAAAGAAAGAATGTAAGTGGTTTAAGTGACACCTGCATATGGGAATCACAGAAAAGCATTAGCTGGCTACATCGATAGAGGTGCCATAGGGAATAAGTTACCCCGATACACGTTGAAATGGCTAGTCCATGGAGCTTACCGGTTGGGATTAATTTGATGAAGGTTGGTCATTTTATCCGTGCCTAGACATTTCTGGAGTGTATACCATGTTGGCAATTTCTTGTTTCGCTGCCGAGATAATCTAATGCATTTGATGAAGTATAGTTGCCGCGTGTATCGAACGGGCTAGTATACCCAACAATTTTTAAAGTTAGTTTTACAGAGAAATCACAATATTTTTTTTTAATTTGTAGCTAGAAGAAGGCTGTTTGCAGATAGCCGAAACGTCATTGTAGTAGATGTTAATGTCAATTCACCTACTCCAGAGTTTCTCAACCTTTTGTAGTGCGTTTCATCAAAATATTCACATCATGCTATTTCTATAGCTTTCAAATATAGAGAATTAAAAACAACTGTGAAAACAAAATATTTTAATCACTCAAAAAGAAAACACATACATATCAATAGTTATTTTTTAATGATCAAAGTGTCATTACATTTGAAAAAAGGTAGTTTTTAAGAAAAAACTATGTTTTGAAATTTTGAGGAAAAATATCTAAGGACATATGAAAAAAACGTTAGATTTGAATTATTTCTCATGATAATAATGCAAAACAAAAGCAAGCAATAGAACGTGTCCAAGAATTTGAGTTTCTGGGAATAACTATTGACGATACATTATCGTGGAACATTAACTGTAATAATTTAATAGCTAGACTTAACTCATTGTGTTACCAAGTACGTAATTTAAGAACTATAATAGATTTTAATATTATCATTTTACTATGCCAATATACACACTAGATTGTCCTATGGGGTAGCATTATGGGGGGTATCGTCGCATAGTCAGCGTGTATTTGTAGCACAGAAGAGTATCATACGAAGTATGGCAGGAATAGACAGGAGGCATTCATGTAGACCATATTTTAAGAAGTGTAACATTTTACCATTGTCAGCAATATTTATATACGAATTGTTAATTTTAGTATTCAGAAACAAAAACGATTTTTTATGTAATAGTGTCGTTCACTCTCATAATACTAGAATGAAATCTGACTTTCATATACTACAGTTTAATTCTGAATTAGTTAAAAAGTCACCACGAATTCTAAGTATAAAAATTTTCAACGCTCTACCTCAAGATATCAAATCCATAAGTAGTAAGTCATCTTTTAAACGTAGAATTAAAACATTCCTTCTCCAAGACTGTTTATACTCTTTAGATGAGTTTTTCAAATTATGTGATCAGTGTTTGTAGTCCTTTGTCTTTTATTGTATGTGTTATTATGTTATGTAATATGTAATTTGTATACTGACTTATCTCACACATTTGTTAAAAATGTTTTATGAAATGAATAAAGATTATGATTGACACAGCCACAGCCACCTAGTTCCCGTTTTAAAATTTATATTAATTTATACTTTAAAATAAAAAATCCGCAGATGACTTCCTCATGAGCAGAATATACGGAGGTAACTAGCGCATTCAAAGTTATTGCAAAAACTCACAACTATAAGTCCTCCAAAATTTATTTATCTGAAATAATAAAAAAGTTACAGGGTGTATGCCCATTGTCACCCGGTATATATATATATATATATACACTCCGCCAAAAAAGTATCGCATAAACTAAAAAAGGGCATTTATGAACCACGATATTTTTATACGTTCACAAAAAGTTTGCCTCGTGTATGTGAACTATAAAAACACTAACAAAATAATGGAACTTAGCGTTTTTACTTTTTTTTTTCTAAAATAACACATTTAGAAAAATGCATATGTGTAAGGTTTGTTCAGTTGTTTATTGAAAGTCTTCCTATACGGACAAATTTTAAAGTGCGAAGTCAGAGTTCTGTACCAACGCTTTTAAAACTAAAATGAGCAATTTAACTTCAGAACAAGTGGCTGCTATAGTTGCTTTAATCGAAGATGGACGATCTCAAGCATACGTTGCTAATTTGATGAACATCAATCAGTCAAGTGTTTCTAGAGCCGTAGCCAGATATAGGGAAACAGGCATTTACAGTAGAAGACCTGTACCAGGTCGTCCAAGATGTTCTACTCGCCAAGATGACCGCTATTTACTACTACAAGCATTACGTCGAAGACATGTAACCGCGAGACAATTGCAGAACGACTTGGCTAGAGTCAGAAATACTCATGTGAGTACTCAAACTATTCGGAATAGGTTACGACAGAGTGGATTAAGAGCTAGAGTAGCTGTAACAGCCCCTCGTCTCACTAGGAACCACCGAGTGGCTCGCTTAAGGTTTGCCAGAGAACATGTAAATTGGAACATTAATGACTGGGCCAATATACTCTTCACAGATGAGTCAAGATTTGGTCTTTACACCTCAGATAGGCGTATCTCAGTGTACAGACGAGACGGTGAGCGCTATTCGTAGTGTAATATCAGACCTAGACCTAATTTCGCTGGTGGCTCTATTATGGTTTGGGGAGGCATCTGTTTAACAGGTAGTACAGAGTTAGTACCAGTAGACAGAGGTACACTGACTGCCCACAGGTATATAACGGAAATTTTAGAAGAACATGTAGTACCATATGCGCCAATTATAGGAAACGAATTCATGTTAATGCACGATAATGCACGACCGCATGTTGCAATAATCGTCCAGGAATACCTTAACGATGTTGGTATTCCAGTTTTAGATTGGCCTGCGGTAAGTCCGGACATGAACGCTATCGAGCACGTGTGGGACCTCCTTCACAGACGGATACGAACCCAAAATGTTGCCCCAGCGGACCTGCATGGACTAGAAAATGCTCTCCGTGACGAGTGGGAGAATTTGGATCAGGCTTATATACGGAGGTTAATCGAATCTCTGCCAAACCGTATGCGAGCGGTCATAAGAGCCAGAGGTGGCAATACTCAGTATTAAAAGCTACTGTTATGACATTTTTCTTTCCAAAATTATAATTTCTTGTTTTAATAAAAATCTCAAGTATGAGTTCTTGTTTTTATTTGGCTTGTATTTTATTTAAACAATCATAGAAATTATATCTTAGAGCGCATTAAAGTATATTTACAACTTTATGCTACAAACAAAGATTATGCGATACTTTTATGATTCAAAACTAAATTATGCGATACTTTTTTGGCGGAGTGTATATTGCTGCAATACTTGTAGATAATTCTTTTTAAATTCTTTTTACTAAATTTTTAACTAAGTAAACACTGTTTCTATTCTCCTATCATACACTCAGCGTCATCTATTTTATTCTCATTAATTCCAAAGATATGCTATAACTCAGATGTTAAATGGCACGAACAGTAAATTTACACCCCACCACAGGGTTTTAGGTCCACCGCAAACCAATCGCTGAGCCACCGATTATTATTTAATATAGCTTATAACATTTAAGTATCTTTAATGTGACTGTACTAGTTATTCGTTAGTGATGTTCTTGTACTACATTGAATAAAAGAAACGACAATTCAGTGTAATTTATTTATTTAGAGTTAATTTGATGAACAAAGAAAGAATCTTCTAAAGATTCCCTCAGGGTAAGTAAGTTCTTTACTATCTTAGAAACACAGTAATAAGATTTCTAGAATCTTAATCCAAAACTCGTATTTCTCGTTTTAATATCATAAATAGAATTCAAATATCCAGGTAAATTCCCGTCATAAAATCAAGTATATCAAATCAATGCCAACTTAAACGCCTCGTGAAATTAACCCACAGAATCAGATAACAACCTCTCACATACCAAATTTACTAAATTCACTGTTATCACTAAATTAAATATAACCTCAAATGATTTGTGCACTATATATCGATTATAATTTCAAAGATGAATAAAATCGCTTACTTCAAGTACGAAAACTGCTCTAGTATAATCCAAATAATAATCCCAACTTCAAAACAATGATTTCAGCTTCCAAATGGTGTTCTAACGATCTCACAGCAAACTGGCTCGAATATAATTCTTCAACAGACCCCAGATTAGATGAACGCCACCCCAAATATGGAAATCACTGGATTCCCATCATCTTGGCACTACACATGTAATACTCTCATTTTTCTAAGTAAATTTCAAAAGTTTATTGACTTAAACTGTGATAAAAATTTCAAAATTTTAGATAATTATACGAAAAGCATCCACACTCAGGAAAAACCGAAACAGAAGTCCTTCACTTTTGTTTTCAACAACTTAATATCTCCTAGACAAAAAGAACCCCAGCAACCATGATAGAAATCGTTTCCAACGATACGACAGCATAAGAAACCCTCGTCGTATATTTATCGAAGGAACACATATGCCCGAAAACCCATGGCTACATGCATTTTTTGAATTAGATAGGAAATAAGTAAGTTTTTAGTTTAAATTAGTACATACGTTGACAAAATAAATAAGTCGATTAAAATATATTTACATAAACAATTTTATATTTGATATTATGATTCTGTGGGTTTTGTTTAGCAGGAAATAATATAGCAATACATATATTTGACATTTTCGCAAATGATTTGATTATTATTAATCTTTGTGACAATACAAATGATGAGTTCTTAAATAACACCAAGACCTCATTTTTTAGACGCGCCGCGGTGTTTATATAGGCCAATCTAACAGATTCAGAATTTTTTAATAGGTGTTCGACATCTAGGCGCGTAAAAACCTCTATTTTTCTCTCTCGCGTCTGTTTTTGAATATCATATATATTTATGGAGTGGGAGATGAATTGAATATACTTCTGTGTAATTCATACACAACAGCACGTATAGAAACCAGACGAAATTACGTTATCTGCACGCAAACGCGAATGCGGGAACAGAGAGCACTAGGGAAAGTAATGTGAACACTTTTTTGTTTACGTTTATATGAGACTCTTTTTGTGCGGTAATTTGTCATTTACCGATGAACCCGAAACTCTCTTTGTAGAGATCGAAATCCAGGTTGAGAAATACTGGTCATTGAAAGACGTTCCTGATGAGAAAATACGAAGGTATGAGGGCAGCTAGAAGGGAAACCCTGTTTGTGGTTAATATAAAGGAATGTTTAGAACAAATCAGCATTTGGATAAGACATCATAAATTATCTTGGTTAGCCTAGGTATAATAAAACAACCAATACAGAAGAAAAACTAGTTGATAGTTAGCGAAATACACATCTACTTTACACTCACATGTTATTTACTTTCCATTTTTCTTTTATTTCATTCTAGATCTTCGGGTTGCTTTTGCATTCATAAACATTTCACGGCGAAGAAAGGGCTATTCAATCGGATGTCGGGAAGAAGTCGTAACGGTCGTTTAAACTTTTTTGACACCGTGACGGGGTTCGATTTCCATTCGTTTAACTTTTTGACGGAAATAGGGCACCACCTACCGTGGATGGTATATATGTAGGAAAGTTCCCCCATTTTTCGGAGAAAGCGACGAACCGCGAGCAGAGCTTTCGGTATTTTTATGGCTGGAGGTCGAGACCGCAAAAAGACCACTAATGGTTGGTTTTCAGTTCGAAAGTTGGGAATCTATAAACGCTAGTTTCTGTTGGGAGGGGGTATGTTAATACAGTCTAAATGACTTGGCGCTTTCAATACATCGTAGAAGTTTGGATTTATTTCGGCTACGATACTCTATCGGTCTGGAGTATAATCATTTCTAATTGTGAGAAGTAATATACTATTCAATAAAGCATACCACCTTATTACTTGTGTCAGCAGAGTATTTCTAATGAAATATGTATAATCAAGGTTGAAACGATTTTTAGGCGAACCATAAAAGGGAAAGTAGTCTTTTATAGACACTAATACTAATAATACTAGTTAACATATACATAATTTGTTGTCGTAAAAATTACAACTGCCTTTCGTTAGTGTATTTGTGGTGTTGGAGGTTGTCCAGTTGTTCCAATTTTGTTATTAGTACATACTAAATAGCAAGAATGCCTGATAATATAATACTAATTATAAATTGTAGCACAGAGACAATTGTACAACATCAATGATATAAAATGTATTGGAATGCATACTAATGGATACTGAAAGAAAGGTTACACATAATTGACTCGATATTATATTAATGGATAGCGAAACACAAACAATTAGAATAATAGAAGTTGATGATTTACAAATACCGGAATATACAGTGCATTTCATGTGAAACGAGCCACCTCAAATGTACCTGGTGTGATTTATATAAAATTCCGAAAAGAGTCAATTGTCAAATCAATGGGAACAACTTTTAATGATAGGGAAGATGGGTCTTGTGACTACTCACCCAAAAGGTCTTTTAATTCAACATGTATCAAAAAGTCACTTTTTTTAGTCAGTAAGCAAAAATTGCATAACTTGCAACCTATCTAATAAAACACGATTAGAATGAAATTCCTTCAAATGCTGACCCTATGTGCTCTCCTGACATTGCGCAAGTTTTTTGTGATAACCAAGGTTCACTTACCACAAACTGCACTTCACGTGATACACGTTTCAAAAGGAAATGGGCATGTGTTTCGCCTTTGAAGAACACGACAATTAAAACTGAAGTCACAGATCTTAGCGAAAATAATACTAATATAAAAAAAAAATAGGACACCAGAAATAAAGACACAGCGGCTTTTAAAATTGCCATTGCCGAAAACAAGTTTGACGATCTATCAAATGAAGACTTATGGCCTTTAAACATTATAGTAAGACCATATAGAAATTTTCAAAAGAGAGTCTCACTGGAAATAAAAACGGTTTAATTGCAAAGAGAGTGTGCTTAATATATGTCACCAAAATACTCAATGCCTTAGTAATAAACTAGACCAATTACTCTTGTTCTTAAAAATCCATGGCAAAAGTGTTCATTAGCGTGTACTGAGCTCTGGCTTGACGTAAATAAATTTCCTTGTATTCAAATGGAAGGCTACTCGATAACATCACGATCTGCTTGAGGAGGGAGGCTCTTGTTTGTTTGCCCGTGAGGGAAATGCTTTTGTTGAGATAAATGAGGTAAAACAGAAGAGCATAGAAAGTGTGGTTGAATGCAGTGCCGTAGAGATGGTAATTGTTAATATGTATAGACCCCCGTCAGTCGACATGAAATGCGGAGATCGTATAGTTAAGTTAACAATAAAAAATTCTTCACAAAAATCATTCACAATCTGTGGTAGGTCTCTTTTGAAGAATTTTTAAGCATCTTTTGGTTAATATCTCTCTTACAGTCATTAAACATGCGATAATAATACCTCTATTTAGCAAACCTAAGTATGCTAACAACCCGATTTCTCGCCACTTTATATTCTAGCCTGATGGTTTCTTTAGTCGCGTCACTGCAACTCTTCCAGCGGCGGAACAAATAATCTCTGTTTCCCATCTCCGTCCTGACTTAAGCAGTAATCCACGGAATTCTATTTCGTTTTGACGTAGCATATTTCCTTACACTCCACATAGTTGATGCATTAGCAGATGCGTTGTAAGAGTTCACAATGTATGTGCTCTTTAACAGTCTTTATCACGGTACTCGTACACTGAGCTTCGGGCATCACATCTACACCAAACTGGGCCGCTATGAGGTAGTGGTCTGAGATTGTCGTAGTAACAACAGCACCATCTACGCTTAGTCTAGATCTAACAAAAGTATGATTCAGACATGATCTACACAACTGGTCTAGACGCATCTCTTCCCTAGTGTAGTTATGAATGATACACCCATAACCTTCCGTAAGCAACGATATAAATTACCGATGCAGGGGCGGATTCGCTAAGTATATCAATATTGACATCTCCAATTAAACAGACAGACATAACTATCTCATTATGAAGAAAATACTCCAAGGAGCGCATAGACTCATTGACATTATCATTTGGTGGTCTATACAGTGTTAGAATCTTCAAGGAAAAATCGGTAAACTTAATTTAAACGTTCAACTACTCAGAAGCCGAGATGTCACAGGACAGAATTTCATATTCAGAAGTATTCTTAATATATATTAACAAACCTCGACCCCTTCCCCTTGTTCTCAATTTCCTCACTTCAGCGTAACCATCCAACTCAAAGTTATTCTGCCGCAACGGAAACTCATCCTCTCTTAACATCGGCTCAGTAATGACAATCACATCAAAGCGACAATGGAAATCATGAATCTGATCACAGAATTCTTCAAAATGAGCATCAATAGTTTCGATATTGAGGGGCAAAATTTTAAATCTATTTAAGGAAGCGCATGGAGAACATTCCTGAATTATATCATACTGTTTAGTTCTTGTATCTAAAATCGTATCAATTAAACTCATTGTCAAATCAATCAAAAACAAAGTTAAGGTTCCTCTTAACCAATGCAGCGTTTATGCTCTCGCTAGGTCTTCCTCGCAAGTGACATAATAATATCTTGTAGTGCGGGGTCAAGGCTTCCAAGACAAGAACTTTACCTGTGTTAGAACTGCTAGGAACAATATTGGAATTGATGACTTTTGTCTTATTATGCTTTAGGAGATCCACCTTTAAGGCTACAGACTTTAACTTTGCGAGAATTGGGGGCACCGTGTTCCTGTCCTTTCTAAAGGCAAGTCTGGTTGCCTCCAACAGAACAGACGGCAGACAGTGGGCTCCCAGCTTCAAGGCAGTTACCACACCCAGTTCCACAGGATCCTCGCCCCTAACAACCTCCACACCAAAGAGTTCGACTTGTCTACTTTCTTACTTGTGCTCTAGTTCGCCAAATAGTATTGTTTGACTGTTGTAATTGTTTTTTTTAATTCTTTATAAAAAATAGCGTTTCTGTTAACTTGACTTTTAATTTCTTTGATTAAAGATTATTATATCCTCAGATACGCTTGGCAAGTCTAGAGATCTCACACCTCCACTCCTCTTTCCATTCCTTGGTCATAGCCTGGTACGTAGTACTTTTTAAAGTACTGCACTTGTAGTACAGAAGTGAATCGCAACCCGTGCAACTCACTCCTCCAACATCCGTTTGGATCTCATCTTCACTCTTCTTCCAGAACACCGGACTCTGTATAGACCGAGGTTAACAGTTTCGCGAGAGCGCTGTATAGTAATTTCCGAACTGCACGACAACAGCAAAAAAGAATCGAGAAACTCAAGTTAACAAAGATTCGCACAAGTCTAACAATCATGATGAAAACCGCTTAACGATGTTGGTTAACGTATCAGTCAAGAGAAAAGATATTAACTTCAAAAGAGCCAAACACTGCTGCACGATATGTATGGGACTTGATACATAACAGTTTTTGTATATTATCGTAATAAAGACAATAGGGCATCTTCCCCCAACTGTTGAACGTACATTACATCAAATAATTTCTTTTACTAAGAATACATAACTAATAACATGGTTGTGGTACTAACAAAATGTGTATATCATGTCGAAGAGATATTATGTGATGACGTGAGAATAAGCTATTAAGTTGCTCGTCTGTGCATAGGATAAATGTGACAAACGCCAAAGATACTGTCAATATCGACAAACCAATCGTAACAAACAGTTTGTACTGATCAGCGCATGTACAAGATAATGGGTCATATTAACCTAATGAGTACACGGAGTGTGAAACTCTAGTGCGAGTTTGTCGACGTGATCGAGGGTTGGAGATTTTGAATGCATGATAAGCGCATTGTACGTTGTATCAAGTTGATTGCAGTGGCAGCCGGTAACCCTGTAAACGGAAATTCTCAATTACATGCACGTATGTAGACGCGTACATTACGTTGTTAATAGGTAATATGTTATCGTTATCTCTAGTTACCTGCCTGTTTGGCAAGAAGAAAACACAGATGCGTTGTGTCTATGTATGCAGGTCCTTTGTTTCTGTTTTGATTATAAAAATCGATTTCCCGTTTGATGTGTACGAGTACATGTTTAGGAACCTTGTTCCCAATTAAGAGATATTGTTTTGTTAAACAGTAGATTACTACGTATGCGACATAAATTTAATCTTAGTTAAAATTACCGTTCAAAGTTGATAAGCTAGATAATTGCAAATACGGGCCGATCCAAATTGGATGAGTATTGTTTCTATTGTCCTCGTTATTGATCATGCAAAGCAGGTTAAATTAGCAAAGCTGCAGTGTTTTCACATATTGAATAATATTAATTAAGGTACAGTAGACTAACAGCTACAAATATACAAATTAGGAACCTCACTTTCAACATGTTAAGACGATTATAATAAATTTAAAATTTTGATATTTCAACTTAAATATTCTGAATTGATATTCACGTTTTAATTAAGTATATTGTATATATTTGTCTCTGAGGAAGTAATAAATTTATTGCGAAAGTTTAGACGGTAAAAAAGGAATGTCGTTTTAATCTTATTTGGCTGCATACCCAGCAGAGCAATTTCTTCGAATCCCTAACACTTAACTCTACAGAAAGTAAATAGGGCGCCACATTAGTTTAGCATGACAATAAAGAGAGAGGAAGAGCTTTTGATGATGATTCTAGATTTTTATCTCACTGCTATTAAGAAACTTAAAGATAGGATGTCAGCTGGACCAGATAGTGTCACGAGCTTCCTACTACGTGACTGCTGGAGAGTTTTGACGTATCCCCTTACTCATCAAAGTTCCCTGAGCTGTGGAAATGCTCCAAGGTGTGCCCGGTTGCGAAGGGAGGATCTCCGGAGAATGTGCCGAATTGCAGTCCAATATCGATTCTTAACAACTTCTGTTCTTTATTCAAGAATTTATCCATCGGTGAAAAACCTTTTTTCAACCAATCTGGCACATGTTACCCAATATAAACTTGATGAATTCGATTCTTGTGGACAAGTGGGTACTATTTAACAAATATATTAAAAGCTTTTGATCGAATTTATCACAAACTACTACTGCAAAAAATCAAGATCCTTGGCTTTAGCGATTCTCTGGTAGCATTTTTCGGAACATACCTATCTAATAGAATACAATATGTAACTTATAACAGATACGAATCTCAAATATTTCATGCTAGCTCAGGGGTTCCACAAGGTTCTAATCTTGGACCGCTCATGTTCATTGTATTTATAAACGATTTGATGGATTGCATTAATGCTGATGAATATATGTTCGCAGGTGATCTTAAGATCTTTACCAAAGTGAATTCTATCAAGGATTGCTACTACCAACAAGATCAGATCGATCGAATAACTGAGGGGTGCACTGCTAATGTTCTGCAACTAAATGTCAGTGGATGCAGAATTATAAGCCAGTTATTCGTGATGATGTTGTGAGGGACAGTTGTCGCCCTTGATATGACAATTGACATGTTTCGGAATTTTATATAAATCACAGCTGGTAAAAAGTTGTTTGAAGTGGCTTGTTTCAATTGATATTCCCTGTATATTAGCTTATTGCATCTTATTTTATTTACTGTAATAATCTTATATGCTATATTGCAATCAAAGGTAAGCTTCAATAAATAAATAAATATTTCTGTTATCTTCTTACGAGCTTTTCAAAACAATTAAAGACTCATGCGATTATGGATGAATAGGTCTAGGACTATTTTCGTGTATAGTCGTTTGTATTTTTAAATGAAGTTAAGTAAATTTAGAGTTATCTGACGCACATATCCTCGTTGAATGACATACAAAATCTGAATTAACTACGTAGCGTCGCATTACAAATTTATCGACTGCCGCTCAGCTGCAGAAGCATCCTATTCAGCTGATTAGTAGCGGAAGTGAACTGCTGGGCCCGCAGCGCCTAGGATTTCATAATTTAGTTAGCCGAATCGGATTCCGGATCTATTCCGGAATCGCGGCCCCAGTTATGTTCGATATCGATCCAGTTTAGAGTAGTTTCGTCCCGCCATTAGAGGGCGTTAATATTAAACGGGCGATCCGCTCATTATTAAGGGTTGTATTTTAGCGCTGCTAGTTATCCTCTAGACAAATAAAATTTTCATCGATTCAAAAGGCGAAGAATGACAGGAATTGTTATAGTAATCTCTGGTTTTATTGCTATGGCTATACTTTTCATTTATTCATAATATACTTAATGTCTCCAAACGTCTATAGATTTTATTACAGCGAATATATTACCACTTTAGTATGGAAAGGATAATACAGAATTCATCACCAAGTTACTAACAAGGAGAGGTAATCAATCGGGATTGCCAGAATTTAATAAAATTTGTAAATTTAATGTTTCAATAAACATTAGCTGAAGGAGTTTTCGCTCAATCGTAGCTTTACCTGATGATAACCTTAACATCACGTGACCAAATACGATATTTGTGATAACGTGCAACTAACAAAACTGACATGCCGGACCGAATTAATTTAAATTGTTTTAGCGCCGAGTGCTCGGATATTTCGTGTGTCTATTCCAACGCTACAGTCCTTCAATATCTCAGTATAACAAAACAGAGTTATCGCACTTAGCAACTTAAACTATTACACTAAACTGTAGATGTCAACATTACAGAATAATCCATAATTTCACATTGTATATATAATATGGAAGAATTGTTGGAAATAGCTGTCGTACGAGATATAAATCTAAGTTATCGTTCATGGTAAATCTTAAATTACACTGATAAACATTAGTGTAAAGTTACAATTGTTTTACATAGGCGATACTGTAATATTACCCCTAGCAGCACAAATCATCGGCTAATGATCGGCTTTATATAGGGCCGATATCCTGATGTCGGGTCGATATCAAAGATATTGTGCCGACATCGGCTTTCTACCAGTATACGATATCACTGCGATACAAAAGATCCATTATCGGTAAAATATCGGTTGAACGTTTGATGTATCGGCTGATCATCGGCTGGAAACTCAAGACATATATCAGGGCGATATCATTAATAAACGCCGCTGCGATATTGATAGAAATGAGGTATATGGATTTGACTATTGTCATTTTTTTGACGATAGGAAGTCGGCTAATATCCTAAATCTATACGGACTGGTTGATTGAAATATAACCGCATTACAAGAGCGTTCAGATATAAAATTTCAACGTTTGAGTCATCAATTGTGAAATTGAAATTAATATCGACTATAAAACAGTTTTAGAAGGTGAAGCGATTTATAACTTAAGAATATGCAAATGCAATTTTCTAACTCAGCCGTGATTATAAAAATTGGCATCTAAACGCAATGTTTATGGGAGTTAGATCTACGCGCAATATCTTACCACCACCACCTACCACAATCCATCATAGCGTTCCTTATTGCAGTGTGAGCATGACGACCAGGTGAAGTGGTTGCCATTATTTATTTCGTCGCTGCATTATAGTAAGCGTTGTGCACATTACAAAATGGGTGAATGAAGCTTATAAAGGTAAGGAAATTTTTATGAATAATGTTTTATGTATGTATCAAGTATATAATTTAATTTAATGATTAGTACTCATTTATTGTGTAAATATGCAGCGTTAACAAAATGGAAGACGCTTGTAAATTTCTTATTTTACGTGAAAGCATTGTTTCTACAATATGTGTAGCGTAAAAAACGTTTCGCATTAATAGAATAAAATAAATTACAAGAGTACTTCAGACAAATTAAAGCTTTTATACGATGCTGTATATATAGGTACACTAAAGAAAAACACTTTTTTTTAGATACGTATGTGGTGCTTAATTGGGGGAAGTACGTTAAAGGAAGCATATATCTAATGTTAAAACAAATCCTCTCGAAAAGTATTAATGTAAATTATTCATGAAAATAGAGACAATCCAAAGAAGCTTTTGATAAATTAGAAATATACATAGTATTTCTAGGTAATGTTACATGCATTATTATTTTATTTGTAACTCTATATCAAAACTGTTATTTTTATTTACAGAAGCAATTAGAGTCAAACAGCCGGATGGGACAGAGACGAATATCAATAGATGAGATGGGGCAGAAAAGAAAGGAAGAAGAATATAACGTCTTTAGCGAACGAATAATTTAGACGACTGGATTTTTTTTAGGTATTACTTAGAATTTTTGTTGTTATTGATTTGTTAAAAATTAAACTGTAACAAATGTTAAATTACTTTTCGTTTAAAATATGCACATATTGAGTTTGTTTTCGGTTTCATGTTTTCCTAGTTATTTTCAGTTCTTGTTTTTATTAATTATGTCGTTAAATATTTGTGTCAATTACTCATAACTAAACATATTAAGTATTTTTATATTAGTACCTTTTCTTGAAATTTATTGCTTTATTTACTTTTTATTACATAAAGTCTTTCCTTCATTATGTATATTATTTTATGCGCATAATATTCTATTTTGTCATGAATTATATACACAGAAAATGGTGGCAAACAATTTGAAAAACATTACATGTGCAATGTGATTATGAATCTGATGTATTTTCCACATTGTTCAATATGAATATGACTATAGATACTGCCCCGAAATTAAATGTTTAAACACAAAGGTGTTATAGTGGGTGTCATTTCCAGTCGAACTAATCCTAGGTGTGATTATTATTCGATGCATAGTTTACGAATCATTTATTTTTTCTAAAAATCTTCCTTCATATAAACGTTCATTAAATTATCAACAAACAAAAGAGTACGACAATAAGAATGAAGTTATTTTTTAATGAAGTTAAATTGAAATTAAACATTGTGATATTATCAAAGGTACATCCTTTTGTTTAACGGCTCTGATATTTCAGAAGACGTTGATGGTTTCTAATTTCTTTCTAAATTCTAACATTACAAAAAAATACTGTTTTTGCCTATAATTTTATGAACGTTTTTTGTGGAAGATCTTTATAAAACTCGCAAAAACCTTATTAGAATTGAATAATCACATATGTGGCTAATTTGACTCGAAATTATACTCTTTATAACCCTTTTCCGTTTCGGGAACTACTTTTGGGACAGCCTGTATAAATATCCACTATCGTGGATAGACAAACTACATACTTATATGTAGAAATTAGTCATCACACCAATATCGGTGCGATATCCCAGGACGACTAAAACTTTATCGGCGGAGCATAGAAAACGTTGGGTAAGTATCAATCATGTATCGGTCTACTGATGATATTGTATCTAATTTTAATTGTATTGATATCGGATAGGTATTGGAGTTTCGATATCGGATAGATGTTGGAATTTCGATATCGGATAAGTATTGGAATTTCGATATCGAACCAATATTGCAAAATGTTCACATTTTGTATCGGTATGATATCAGCGGCCGCTATAATTACGACATCGGTCAGCAATATCGGCGAAGCTTAGCCGATATCATGCCGATTCTTGTGCTGCTAGGGACGTGACTATTACTGTAACGTAAATACATATTTATGAATGTAAAAATCGATAATTTTTTCATAAATGATAGATAGATACATTGATAGATAGAACATATGAACAAGTAGGGTCAATGTGTGTGTGAATTGTCAAAGAAACGTATTGCATATAGTAGTGTTACTGTTGAACAAATATAAAATGCGTAACATTATTTCAAATGCATAAAACAAATTCAACATAACGCATGCAATCAAAGTGTATATCTAGAAATAACATTAATAACTATTGTTATATATAAAGATCACCAATAAACAAACTTTGTCTACTATTGTCACCGAGAGCACTCAAAGAACCCATCCAGACGTGAAATCTAGATTTATTGGAATACGCATACATCAGTACTTCATAAACGTATAGAGCCGATACTGAAACACATCTCTGCATGAGGTTCGTGCAGATAGAACATACATGATCCGAGTCGCGTATTTTTGCATAATAAACACCCGATGAACGTTCGCGGAGCATCCCTAATGAAGCAAACCGTACTTTATTAGTGACTGGAAACAAGCATAATATTGACTCTTAAGTATTTCGATATTAGAATACCTAGCAGGCATCTCTAATGCATAATTGGTTTTTGCTAACTTTGTACATAATATGTCAATATGTTGTTACCATTTTAACTTAGCATCTATTGTTATTCCCAGAAACGACGCGCAATCTGTGAAGTCAAAAGCTGTCAATGAATCTAAATAAAACGTGTCTGGTACAACATGCAAGTTAGTAAATAATATGGTTTTTGTTTTACTTATATTTATGCTTGGATCCAAACGTTGAATTGTTAACTGTAATTTAGGTAAAATATCAAGGTAACTGTTACCTGTTATTAGTAAACTAGTATCATCCGCGTAATTTACCAGTAAGGTGTGCTCATTTTCCAAATGATAGCTTAGGACATTTATGTAGAGCAGGAACAGCAAGGGACCCAAAATCGATGGTTGCGGTACCCCTGCCAAAACAGGCAGACTACCGGACATGTGACCATTAACCATTACACTGGGACTCTTCCGGAAAGGTAGGACATGAACCATTCCCCTGCTACACCGCGTATTCCATAAATTTCTAGCTTTTTCATCAATATGTCGTAGCTGACGGTTTCAAAAGCCTTGGAGAGGTCAACAAAAAGTCCCAACAACATGACCCTGCTGGTTATTGTCAACACAATCGCGTTTATATACGTATCCAAAGCTATTTCTACACTTCTTCCCATTAGAAAACCATGCTGGAAGGAATGGAAAACAGTCGCTCTACTCAGGAATGCTCGCAGACTTTCACTCACAATGGTCTCCACGACCTTGGAGAAGGCGGATATCAATGAAATAGGACGACAGTTCTCCAGAGTTGCAGACGGTAATGTATATTTACAGTTTTCCTATCGTAATGTTGACAGCTGTATGTTGTAATACACGAATGCTTATTATAATTTTTTTCGGTAATACGTATTTTTACATGTCAATTTTATTTTTATATATGAATTTGAAACACCCCTGCACGTCCATTTAACTTACTAAAAAGTAATATTGTTATACATCAACGTAACAATTGTTACAAACCACGGTTTATAAGAATTATTTAATTTTAATTGTGTGTAGGTATAGATAAATGTATGTTCTTATTTGAGAAGACTTGTTCACAGTGGTAACCCCAGAGTGATAGCTGTTGGTGTAAGAGCGTGGTATCCAGGGTTGCGGTCGGGGTGCGCAGGAATTTAAATAGTGAAAATGCGTTTTAAATCAAGAGTTTATTACCACAAAATAGGTGTGAAGGACTTCAAGTATGTACAATGAAAAAACAAGTAAGTAACAGAACATATCTATTTACAGTTGTAAACATAAACAAATATTCGCGGAGCTTTGGAACGCTTTTAAATTTAAACGCGGCATTTTAACGGTTTTCGTGAAATAAAAATCTGTATACGGGGTTAGGTCAAAAATATGCGGACGGTTTTAATGTACTATGTCTATCTGGGTGCATCAGTGAGCTTTGCCGCCGCGTCTGCTAGAGCCAGGAAGACTGCTAGAATACCCGCTTTGCATAAGTATGCTGTGTAGATGCAAACTGCCAGACTGGTAATAACTGGAAATCTCTGCGTGTATCAGAAAAGCTGTGCCGACACGTCTGCCAGAGATGAGAAGTAGAAACTGTGCCGACTCCAACTGCTAGACCGGGTATAACTGGAATTCTCTGCGTGCACCAGAAAGGCTATGCCGACACGACTGCCAGAGATGCCTGGTACAATACCTGCGTTGTCAGTAAGCTGTGCCGACGCCAACTGCCGGGCCGAAGGTTGCTAGTGAGAATGCTTTTCTTATCGTCAAACGCGCGGTTTGCATACTCTACAGACCCCCCTCCCATTCGGTCGCGTTGGTAGGAAACGGGTGTGAACGGACGTACCGGACGATCCTCGCGTCGCAAACACGAATAAATAAATAAAAACTTCATTAAACAAAATAACATGCAAGAATTAATGATTAATTGACGACCAACTCAAAATTGGTACTAAAATGGATTTTCCCACAGAACGGCAATTTGGGTGTTTTCGAATTCGATGCTACTATTAGATTTTATCACAAGATTCACGTGCAGACCATTTCGTCGTGAATTAGTCACGCATTTCCATTTTTATTCTTGGTAAGGTTACAATTAAACGTTTAATCAATCCTACTATAATGTGCTTTTATTAAAATTTTGTAATAAACTTCATTACAATGTATGTGACTGACCTTCACATCTATGCTGAAGTTGATATCAGTAACTATAATAACTGTTACGCAATGTTAGAGGCATCCAATAGAGAAACATATTGAATTGTGCCAACTACAGCAGCAAGCGCGACGGTGTTGCATGATTTATGAAACGTTATTGGAAGGTCTTTAAGAATTTATCGTTTCTAGTGAAGTATCCTTCAAATTCCATTTACTGCTATTAAATGCAGCTCGGTAAAGTCGATATTGTCGCAGCAGATTCATGTTTACTTTATAATAGAATACTAGTTTGAACATATATAAGTCAATATAGAGTAATGCAAAGGTGTGGTATAATTGAAAACAACTTAGTAACTAATAAATAAATTAAATGATCGTTTTAGTAATACAATCATCCACAAAATAACCACATTTTGTCTTGATACGAGTTGAAGTGTTTTATTTCATAAACTCCACCGAGTCACCTTAGTTGAAAGCTTAATTGAATTGCCAATAACGCAAAAAAAGAGACAGAGCGAGTGACCTTAAAGTTCTTAGTTGATATAGAGCAAGATAACTTGACCGAATGCTTCCTATAAAAAACGATAGCCAAGGGAACGTCAGTTATTTTCTAACTGACAATCAAGATTGAAATGATTCGAACCGTGTAACCGAGATAGAATTCTAATGGTTAAATGTCACATATAAGCTGCTATTAATCTTTCGGAGTGGCCATCCCTTTTTTGTATAAGAAATGGAGATTTATTTTCGAGAAACATACGTAAATTATACTGCATTTTTTTTCTTTTTTAATAGGATGGTCGTTTTTTTACTTCATGTTAATGACTTATACAATAAAATATTCAATGATTTAAAGCCAGGCTAATATAATAAAAATAAGACTCTTGAATAAAGTTAAATAAATGAAAAAAAAAATCTATTCTCAGGGCGTTTATGAGATTCGATTGAACGATACGAGGATACGCTATTTACCTTTAAATATTTTTTTAAATCTAGCCGAACTGCCGCCTTATATAGGAATTTATTTGGTTGGTCACCATGCAAAAATTACGGTTAAAAATAGAATCTGTTGGTAATGTTACCGCGAAAAAGTTGTGTTGCCGATATATCTCATGTGTTATGAACGTGAATGAATATTTTAAAGAAAACCACAAATATACAGGTAAAATAAACAGATTATATTAAAAAAAAAAAGAAGTAAATAATCAGCCCTAATACATTAAACAATGTAAGGCGATTCAAAACAGAAACGCAATAAAATTAACTCTTTTAACAGTTAATGGTAGTCTTAACCTATAATTGTTTTTCGAACTCTGTTTCAAATGTAAAACAAAGTGAAATTTTAAGTCAATGGAGACTCTTTAATTTCTAAGTTCGAAATTTGACATAACATAAAATTTAACTAAATTTATTATAAAATTATGACTACACGCGGAAGGATGAATTCCTTACGTTTGGACAGAGTAAAAATATTTTTATATGAAATTATCTCCCTACTAACAATTTGTTTCTTACGTATTAATTTACAAATAAGGTTGAATAGTCTTGTATTTGAATAAAATCTGCCGCCAGCCTGGAATCCTGTTAGAAACTTCTTCTGTATTGGATTCGGCCGTTTCCCGATGACTGGATCCGAGTTGTGGATTGGCAGACTCTCTGCGTTGGTGTCTGCTTTACTGGATACTAATAAAACCTCCAGATTTGTATTGGCCTTGGTAAAAATCGATTTCGGGAATAAAACCGTCATTTTCAGGTGAGTTGCGTTTTCTAAATTGTAGATCATAGACCTTTCTTGATAATTCTTTATCTTAACTTTTTATTAACACAAATTTTTACCCATCTATCCACCAACGTTATTTTTTCACCTCTTCACTCAAATTTGTCAGCAAAACTCTTTTTCCCATAGGTTACTAGGACTCACATTCGAAACATGCTTATGCTGTTGGATTGCATTCGAAACGCGATCTCTCAACTGCCTGCATGCAGGTCCTTCAAAGAATCTTCCGATGTAAGATAACACAATTTAATCAATTTGTTCAAATATTGTTCTTTTTTCAGTAATACTACATTAATTAGGTTTAATCAATCAATTTATCAATTAATTACAAATTTGTTTGACGGTTCAGATTACAGTTCTCTATACAAAATGATAAGAGTTAACTTTTCTGTTTTCTCGCTAGGTGTCAGCAACTTGACAGATATATTTAAAATTACTTACTTATTTTCTGGAAACATTTAAAATTAGTTAAATGAATGGAAAGTAAACAACAATGTAACTTCAACATGCTGTAATAAAATAATAATTCAAAATTCTGCTTGATTAAGTTGGTAAAATTCTGAATTGTGAGATTTATTCTGATATTTAAAATAACTATTTGTGGTTTGTTAGATAAATGTTTGTATTTAATTTTGAAAGTGAAATTGCAGTTATAAAAGCTGTGAGATCAATTATATCACACCAGTTTTAACTATTCACAGTATAATTGCTTCGTTATACAATATATTTCTTTCAAACAACATGCACCCTGCCGAAAGGTATAACATAAATTACAAAAAAGCGTTTGTAAGCTGGGATATTTGGCGTAAGTCGCTATACGTTTACCAAATGTGCGCGGAAGACAAGTAACCTAAAGGAATGATATTATCGGGGGTTACTCAGGGGTAACTCCCTGGACAAGGTACCCAACTCAATATTAACTTATAATAATAATTGGAATAATAGCAATAGTACCTACCTTGTAAACGTTGCTAGTGGGCTTAACCTAGTTTGACAGGGGTGGAATTTAAGGAGGCAAAACCAAACTTAACAATCTATTTTTTGGAAGTAGAAAAATGAATATACAATACACGTAAGGTTTAGTCAGCTGAAAGAAAGATATTTTAAATTGTACTCTTTGTTCTTTACTAATACTTTTTAAACACAAAATAAATAATTTACCTACCTTACTACATAACAAGTGGCTAAAATATTTGCTTTGACCAACGATGGATGACCTCAAGTATGTGTTCCTCATTTGATAAATATTAATCAGCCAAATGTTTACAGAGCACTAGCCAGATATAGGGAAACAAAAAAATTTCAGGGAAAGACCAGCGCCAGGTTATTCACACTGTACTATCCACAACATAGAATATGATAGAATTTTACTTAAAATACCAGTGGTGTAAAATATAAAATACAATATCATACGTAAAAATTAAAACTTATATATTAGTAAGCGTAAAAAAAAGATCATCGCTACTTAAAATTACAAGCATTTCGTTAGGACATGTAAGTGCAAGATAATTATCAAGCGACTTTCCTAGAGTCAGAATTACTCGAGTGAGTACTCGAACGATTCATATTAGATTACATCAAAATAAAATAAACAGAGTTACTGTAATAGCACTTCATGTTGCTACGAATCACCGAGTAGCTCGCTGCAGGTTTAGTAGGGAATATGTTAATGATGAAATTAATAAGTGGGTTTTCATATGAATCAAGATTTACCTCTTACTCCTCACATAGACATGTACCAGTATACAGACTAGACGTTGAGCACTAATTGGCGGGCATTTTCTTAATAGGTTGTACTGAATTAATAACAGTAAGCAGATGTATAATGACTGCCAGTACTAGGGAACGACCGCATGTGATAACATCTAGAAATACTTTGACGAAGGTGACATTCCAGTTCTATATTGGTCTGCAGTAAACCCGCACATGGATTCTATTGAGTTTGTGAGGGACTACCTTCACATAATAGTACGGACTCAACATTTCAGACCAGTTAATCATTTTTAGTGCCTCCACCATTTCACCAATTTTAGCATCTGTAAACATCCTTCTTTGCTGATATCGATAATTTAAACCATTAGTTGCTTGCACACATTGTGAAATAGTCACCAGTGGCACGTCGTGATCAGAAAGAGCTGTTCTTAAAATTCTTGCGTCATAGGCAGCGGTATTTGTAAAATGAATCTGCTTACCAGAGTGAGGAGTAATTCTTATGGACCTATTTATTGTTTGTTTTAAATCAAAAAAGGTAGCAAAATGAGAAAATCTTTTAACATTTGCGTCAGCAGAACAGTACTAAAGTATAAGTCTTATATTTCTGCGGTATTATATCTAACATGTTCTCAAGATTCTCAAAAAATTCGTTAATATTGCACACGGGAGGACGATAAATGTTAACAATTATCGCTCTCAGTCTATGGAATATCACAGCACTACCTTCAACCATGATTTCCGCATATTCCTGTTCAGTATCAGAAAATTTCTCATATTTATGTTCTTTTTTTAACATATATACAAGGTTCACAGTGTATTCCACATTATCGACTCTTGGGTCTATATTCTCCTTGTGTTGGAAGTCTTCAATTAGGTTACGACAGCTGCATAATAAACCCCACTGGTTTTAGTTGCTCAATGGCTTATAGAGTATTATTAAAAGCATAAATGCAGGTACATTTGATCATTTATTACTCTTAACGCAGTATTTGTTAAACTCTTTAAAACTTTGTACTCTTAAAACAAAATTTGGTTTAACAGTCACTTGCATTCAAAAGAGTAAGTGTACTTTTTTATTCGAGGTGCTAGTTTGTGAGCCGAAGCGGAGCTGAGGTCCTCAATCTACCGAAAATAGAAAAGGAACTACAAGGACGTGCATTAAATTTTTCGCGCTGCCACAACCACTGCACGCAACAATTATAAACTAATATTTAGTAAAAATAAAATATCTGACGCATTTGTGACAGACAACATAGTAAACGTCAGTGTAACTGACATAGCGACCATGACACTATGTGTGGAAAAGTATCTGCTGTGGTAAGTAACCTGTCGCGGTGAGTAACCTGCCACGGAAATAGTTATTTACGTATCAAGAAAGTGACTTTTTGTCGAACGGGTTCGGAGATCACGAGCCGAGGAGAGTAACCAAACGAGTTCAACAAGAAACCAGCCGTGATGCGTAAATTTTTTTTTCGATTACCACATAATTACCACTTACTAAGATCAATTTATTTGCATTTGTAGTGTCGAGAATACGCATCACTCATATTTGAATGACAGATTGTTTGACAGCTATTTTGACATGAATTCAAAAGAACGTCAGACTCTTTACAGAAGTGTACGGTAAAGTGCGCTTAGGTAGTTCATTTCGGTATGTACTTATTGTACTCTAACCTCCATGGACGGTAAAGTGACGGAAATGATGCGTTGACCGCTCAATTCATAGTTCAATTCGATAAAGTTGCGTTAAGGTTGTACTTTCGGATGTGGTAGTCAATTAAATGTATTTTTTTTTGTCTTTAGATACAATCCTAAATACTACTTATTAGGTTACCTGGTTGTTTAATTTTCCACTTCTGTTGACTTTTTAACAATATGATGTCAATTTACCAAAGTAATAACGAGAAAAATATTTGTTTTTATCTGGGCATTCTTTTGCTTTGTCATACGGTATACAAATTATCGTTCAATTTTCGATTATTAGAAGCAAAAACCTTTAAAAATAACCATGTTTTGTGTTAAATTTTTGTGAGAAATAACACACTGCTGACATGTCCCCAAAAACCTTTCTGTGTCATTTATATAATCTTTTAGATGGCTTGGACTACTTGAGACAGGCACCGAATCATTAATTTAATTATCCTTTATCACCCTATCTGCACTTAAGGTCTTGAACTAAAGTTTATTTCTTCTGCTTCTCTTAAAAGTTCTTTCTTTTTCTATATTGGGGCATCATTAGTGTTAATTGCTTCGCAAACAAACTATATAATATTTTTATAAAGAAAACCTAACATACTTTTATTTGTACCGTGACAGGGCGCCATATCTATGTCAAATATGGAATTTGTATGCCTTTAATGAAGAAAACGTTACCCAAAGCTGGTGATCTACGCATACGTGACCGATTTTCACAATCCCTATTCATTCAATGAGGCCGTGTCACAAATAGGGTTCACCGCAAAGCTAAATCCGTTTTCGTTAAGCTCCCAGCATATTTTGGTCACGGATAATCGCGTACGAGGGGGCATGTAATTGATTTCATTATATCTCTTCTGAAGCTGTCTACTATCAAAGAGATATTACGCTTAGACAAAGGGATATTCAATTTTACCAACACCAACGTTTCAATACGTATATATTGCACACGTGTTCAAATTTGTTAGTACGCAAAACACTGTTATTAAAACTATATAGGGTTATATATATTTTGGAAACTAATATTTGGGAATTGTCCTTTGTGGATTGGTAGATTAATTGTAATTCAGTGATATTGTTTTATTGAATACGGATCTGATATACAGATAGTAAATTATTCCATAATGTTAGTAGATTTGCATGAAATTAATAGCGACAATGCCAAAATCGAACCGTGGGAATAATACGCATGTCCGGTTAAATGTTACAAGTGTAAACAAGTATTGATACCATTAATAGTTGCATACATAATTTTATTTTCCTAGTTCTAGTAATAATATGAATGTAACAGCTGTGGTTATCGTATAAAAGCAGGCACTATTGCCTAAACTGTATCTCTACCTCAGTGTAGGAGTGTGTCAAATCTATGGTTTACAGAATTAATTACATTATTGACCTTGCAGTCTTAGCTTTTTTAATACGTGAAATCGCATTAAGAGCTAAATAGTAAACAGGAATTTGTGATCAACATCTAGCAGACAAGGAAAGACGTTATGAACAAAAACAAAGTGACAAAGCACTAATCGCTTACTTGCTTCAGTTCCTACAAATTCTCAAGATATTTACACTGAGTACATTCAATTATACAATGTGTGACGTTTTTACTAAGAAAGCTAATTGCGTCACGTGGTGGTATGAATCCGCCAGTTGTACAGATAGATTAGCTTAGATTAGATTAGCATTGGGGTGGGTCTGTAACCTATTTTACCGTAACCTTTTTGGATTTATTCCGATCCCCTTTGTTAGGACAAAGGAAGGCGCCCACTAATTTTGCCTTCTTAATTAGGCCTATCACCTTTGAGAGCGGTTCCTTTATGTAGCTGTTAGCTGTGGGGTTTTCAACTCCCAGTACTCCAGTACATAAAACTTTGTCCTTGCTAGTGCCTCGCAATGGCACAGCAGAATATGCAAATAGCGTCCTTTACCAGGGCCGCGTTATACATGCATGTTTACTCTACAATCACCAGTCAACAGACCTAATATCATTTTGACAGTCTTCCTGTCTTTACTCAGTAGGTCTTTAGTAAGCTCAGGCCTCTATTCCCTTAAGAACTCTTTTGCCTACATTTGTCCTGGTGACTTCTTCCACCATTCCTTAGACTTGCTCTGCGTCCATTCGTTGATAATTTTTTTAATCTGGGCTTTGGTAATGCCGAAGGAAGGGTTAGCTCCAACAAATGACCTTGACGATCCTCGTCTGGCCAGATCGTCGGTCGCCTCATTTTCCTTCACGCCCTTGTGGCTGGGAACCCAGGCCAATGTTATGTTTCCTTTGAGTACCCACTTCATTTAGAGCGCTTACTCAGTCCCAAACCCGCTTAGAGTCAATACGTGCTGAGGTGATCGCTTTAAGTTTCATCTAGCCGTCGGAGAAGATAGCGACGCCTTTATCTGACTCTTTCTAGTTCTCTGATACAATAATAAATTGCGACCACCACAGCCTGGAACACCATCGCGTCGTATCCTTACTGAAGCTTATCGAAAGGGCCTTTCTGAGCTTCTTTCCATATATTCCGACCCCTACGACATTATCCGTTTTAGAGCCGTCTGTACACCAGTTTGAGTCCGGTCTGAGTTGTACAGGTAACGAAATGGCTTCATATCTCCTAGAGTATGTCGATTCCCTTGACACAACTTTTACCTGGTTGACAATTTAGACAAACAACTGCCGTTTCCAAAATAGAAACTTACAAATGCTCATGTGTTATCATCACCGAAAGAGGAGGAAAACAATATCTGGCTTTTCAGATTATTATCCCATAGTTTTAGTTGTCGTGATTTTTTTGTGAAAATACAGACTTAAATGTGACTTTTAAATGTTCATTCGTCATCTTGCTACGAGAATACTAAAACAGCTAACAATGATTTTCTTATATCGCAAAAAGTTTGTTTGCAGCTCTGTCATGAAGATCAGGGTGTGGTGCTTTTTAAAACTAATTTTGATGAAATCCATCAGTTAAAATCGACGTGGACGTAGAGTTCAATCGGTGGAGGAATTACTACCTTTGAGAGAGCGGGGCTATCCAACAACTAGAAGAGGGTACAGTGGCTTGCAAGAGGCGTTAAAATGCGTGTCCACGTCACACAGCACAACTTTGGAAGAGCTGGACAGTGAAGTAGAGCAGATAATGGCCAAAAGAGCTGTACGTAGAAATAGGGCCAGATCAATAACAACATGGAACAAGTAAACAAGCTGGTGAAATAAAATAGAATCGGACGAAAAACTGAATACTACATGCCCAAATATAATTAGGTAGTGGGGTATATATTCCTTGATACTAGGCTAGCAAAACTACGAGCGCCAGTAACAACTAATTTAGTACCAAAAGAGAAACAATATAAGTGGAAAGAGGTAGAGTTCGAATCGAACATGTCCAAAAGTTTTTCATAAACTGAATGACATATACAAATCCAATATCCTTTTCAAAAGATAGGGTTTCTACCAATCTGTATTGCCGGTTCTAAACTATGGAGTAGGGTCTACAGAGTTATTCTCGCAAAAAATTCAGTACCTTAACTGTTACTGGTACTTAAGAAAGGAAAGAAGTTGTAAAAGTGCGGTTATATTGCACGAATAGCCGAACGGTGCACAAGAAAAGAACAGAAAATGAAAAGCTTACAACTGGCTAGAAGCCAAAGCTGTTTACGAACTAACTGGGCAAACCATCTAAAGAGAATTAAGGAAAAGCAGAAACAAGAAAGGATTAGTTTTGTGCGAAGCTTAGAGGAGACTGAAGTACAACTATGTACGAACCCGACTGGACGACTATGAATTTCGAGAACTGAAAGATTTGCATGTACTACAAAATCACAAAGGGATCAACAAGAGTGAATAACAACTCACTTCTAACTAACCGGAATTTCCGTGATTTTAATTGACAGAACGTTTAATAATCTTAAATCAGACGCCCACTATCCAGTCTCGTTGCCTTTAATAGGGATTCCATGGGAAGACACCCACGTAGATAACGAATCTTCGATACTGGTACTGTAGTTAGCATCGCCATCCTGAGCGTGCTCCTATAATTAATAATATCTGGTAAAATTGGCTGCGTCTGCCTGTTTCTCGTTAAGCGAAGTAGTATCCCTAATCAAGTAAGACAGCCTTCTTGGAAGCAGAATCGGTTTATAGCGCGGACGTGTTGATAAGTGCTGAGACTGCGTCCGTATTCCTGATTAGGGGTATTAGGATGTGTCTAGTAGTCGGTCCAGATTTGCATGCCCGAACGTGACGAAGGGCGATGTTGTGCGGGAGGACACATTTCGCGCAGGTAGGTATTTAGAACGTGTTACGTGACGTTTGCAGCATAACGCAAATTACATCTTGTAAACTACTAATGCAGGATATCGTAGAAAATAAATAACATTTTAGTGACACTTTAAAATTAAACAACTTCTGCAGCTATGTACATTTGGAAGCAGATGCGTTCATATCGTATCATAAATTAATGTTTACAACTCTTTTGCAGTCAATTCCACAAAAATGTATTTTACTTTGTTTTAAAATATGAATACAGTTTGATTTGAGTAAGAAAACGCTTTGTACGTGCGCTTTAAAAAGTGATGACAAAAATTACCAGGACAAGGACAGCAAAAACAGTTATTAGAGAGTAATATTAGGATCGTCGATCGTTAGACTAAATAAACCCATTTTTGTGGGTTTATTTAGTATACCACACAGAATGGTGGTTTCGGACTCTACTAAGATAGAAAAGAAGCTCCAGTTCATATTCTGGGTTAATAATTTGACAGAAACAAGCTTCCTACTACTGCACTCAGAGAATTCCAGAATAGACATCTAATGAAAGAAGAAAGTTAGAGGGTCATTTCTATGATAATAATAATAATAATAATAATAATAATAATAATAACAATAATAATAATAATAATAATATGATTTATTTCCTACAGGTAAAACCCAATTACAGGAAATATGTTTACAATGCGCACATCTAGGATAAATACACTAAATATTCTAAGTAGTTACAGAAAATCTTACAAACTAAAAAAGTAAGTAAGTATTACAATTATTAAACCTAAAAAAAACTATACAAAATAACTATAAGCATATTTTACAATGCTACTTAAACTATCGCTATTGATGTCGCAAGTATTAGATATTGTATTATAGTATTCACACATCAAATAAATAGGAGATCTACGCAAAACATTAGACCGATGCAAATCACAATAAAAAGTTTGGTGAAAACGTGAGTTTAACCTTGGAATACTAAAATGCAACTTGTGTAAGCCAAGAACAATCAATTCTATCATGAATCAGCTAAAATAGGAATTTAATTAAGCTAATAATTTGCCTTACATGTAAGAAATTAAAATTGAATTTTGTTAAAAGTATGCTATAATCAAACCCTCTCGCTGGAGACGTTCCTTCAGCTAAATAGTATAAAAATTTCAAAAATCGTCTTTGAACCGACTCGAGAGTATTAATATGTGTAGAATAAATTGGAAACCAGATAATTACAGCATATTCTAACCTAGAGCGAATTAATGAATTGAACAAAGTGCTAAGTGTAGCAGTGTTTTGAAAATCTCCGCAATTGCGGTAAATGAAGCCGTAGAGTTTAAAACATCGACCAACAACATCTGAAACATGATTGGAGAAGGATAGCTTGGAATCAAATAATATACCAAGATCTCTAACAGAGTCAGTGGAAGCTAAAACAGTACCCCAGATAGAGTAAGGGATCATTATACGATTAATTCTCTTCGTGTATATCATGGATGTGCATTTGAAGGTATTCAAAGACAGTCTACAGTTATTGCACCACGAAAGTACTGTATCAATGTCATGCTGGAGAGTCTCAGCATCTACCACAGAGTTAATAGAAGCAAACAATTTAATGTCGTCGGCAAACATCAACTTCTCAGACTGTATGTTGGTCCCTAAATCATTAATAAACATAAAAAATAACAGAGGTCCTAAATTAGATCCTTGAGGAATGCCAGATGTAAGAGTAATAAACTTAGAAATATAATTTCGGTATTTAACGCACTGTCTTCTATTCAGCAGATAGGATTCCATTAATAACAACAAGGACTCAGATAATCCAAATGCTTGTAACTTTCTAAGGAGCACGTAGTGATCAATTTGATCAAAAGCCTTACAAAAATCGAGATATATCACATCAACTTGACCCTTGTTATCCATCGTCTCAGAGGCAAACTGTGTAAAGCAAGTTAAATTAGTCACAGTATACCTGTTACGCATAAACCCATGTTGAAAAGGAGATATTGACTTATATATACAATTAAAAATATGCTTGTGTAAAATAGATTCACAAGTTTTGGTAAAATTACATAATAACGATATAGGTCTGTAGTTTTGAAGTACTGATGGGTCGCCTTTCTTGAGAACCGGACATATGTGGGATATTTTCCAGGTCGACGGAATCTTGGAATGTTTAAGAATCAAATTAAAGATTATATGTAACGGTTTAGTAAACACAATCGCACAATCACGAAGTAAAAAGCTGGGTATACCATCACATCCAGTAGTAACGGAATTTTTAGATGTACGCAACGCTTGCTCGATCTCATCCGCTGCTATATACGATAAAGTAACAGGCGCATTGGAACTATCAGGGAAAGTAGGCAGATTGTCGGTAGAGGAGGCAATGTATACACTTTTAAAGTAATCCGCATAGGCATTGACTATAGCATCAGGTGAACTAAATTCGGTGCTGTCATTTTTAACCACTCCCGGGATTCTAGTATTACCCTTCTTATTATGTATAAATGCCCAGAAATGTTTAGGCTCGTAGTAAATAGAATTCTCCACATCACTAATGTAGTCCTTGTAAGCTAAATTTAAAGTTTTTTCGATTTTGCACGACAGTATTTAAATACTAATAATAATAATAATAATAATATAAGCCCATCCAAATCCTAATCTAATCCAACCTAAATATAGTGTTTTTCGGTAACAAACCTACTTTATAATTCAATGTAAGTCCCGTACTGTACTTTCGCATGATCACCTTAAATTTTACCAGCCTTTTATACAAGCGTACCTCATAACTCAATTACGCCTCACAAAGTAATTCCATTCCATCGTTCCCAGTAATACTCTTAGTTCACTCCCTTCCTTTTTACATTCCGCTAACGTATCCCACATCGCTAGAGCCTTTCAATCATTCGCTTAACTTCTTAACGCGTCGTTTTCATCACGTTGGGATTTTTTTTCCATAGCGCGGGCTCTGTCAGCGGGATTTCGGGGAATTTCTGACGGCAGCGCGACTGCCGCAGAAGTGAAAAAGTGCGAAAAGGGCGCTAAAGCCCCTCTTCTTATTATTTGGACAGGCGTTTCAAGCGTCAAGATCGGAGGGGAGCGTGGAGAAGTGATATGCTGTATGAATTATTGAAATGCGATTTTCGACACGTCGATGCGACGCTTTTGAGGGATTTAAGAGTGCCGATACGGGGCAATTTTAATGGAACCGGTACGTAGGGGAGAAGAGAAAGTGATAAAAAATCAAAGAGCTCAAGTGATGACGAGTTCTTATGCGGCGAGACGTAAGAACGTGTAAAGTATAGCTTGGATTAACTTTTTTTTTCAATATAACGGAAAATTCTATAGCAATATGTTAAATTCAAATACTGATGTGTTATATCAGGCTGGAAGAAGGCGGGTCTCGGATAAAAGCAGTGATACACTCTTTGCAAGACGGCAAGTATACCATATTGTCGCAAGACACCTAGATGTTCTGCACCACGTTGCATTATCAGAATCGGCTGTGTCGTGAAACTATAGAAACTCACAAACTGATACATGTTAGAAATCCTTATTCCAGAATTGTGTCGAATTCTTTTGTTACTGAGAATTATATCATTTCTAAAAATAGATTTATCGTGGTTCCGTATACCGTATTTTTTCTACCCAACACCTCATTGGCACAAGACGATCTGCAAACGCAAGAACCGAAGGTTAACGCAGTTCAGGATGCATCAACACCGAAGGATGTAGGAGGGCTACGATCGTTTTTAGGACTTGTAAATTATTACTTCAACTTGATCGAGATCTATCAACGATAGCGGCACCGTTAAATGAGTTGTTGAGAAAGACAAAACGATCGGAATGGTAGAAGAAATGCGACACAGCCTTTAAAATGTTAAAGAAGAAATTGACATCGGCACCATCGGCATCATTTTAATCCGAACTTACCAATCGGCTTAGCAACGGATGCGTCTTCGTATGGAAGTAAGAGGGACTTTATTTCATATTTTTTCGGATGAAACGCAGCAACCAATTGGTTCTAAATCAAGATCGTTATCGAAATCGGAAAACAATTACAGCCAGATGGAAAAAGAAACTTCGGGAATTATTTTGGAGTTAAACGAAACTTTGTTTGGTCGAGAATTTACGTTGGTTATTATGGATCGTAAACCATTATTGACAACTTTTGACGAGCTTAATCCGTTACCAGTGGCAGCGAGTGAACGGTTAGTACGATGGGTGATCACGTTATCGGGATATCATTACAAGATCGTTTATAAGAAATCGAAAGATTGGACGCGTTATCGAGATTACCATTACCAGAAACACCAGCGACAGAAGAGTAGGAAATCTCTTATCTGGATGAATCACTACTATCGAGCAAAGACGTTGTAGCAGCTACGTCGAAGGATCCAATATTACGAACGGTGAAACGATATGCGATACAAGAATGGCCGAAATATGGAAATGAAATTCCGGAAGGAATTCGACCATAACCGAAGTGGAGACACGAAATAACAGTGATCACGCATGTCTACTACAAGACAAGCGAGTGATCATTCGTGGCGAATGTCAGTCACAAATCTTGCTTACGAGAATTGCACACTGGTCATTTGGGAATGACGAGAGTAAAAAGCATCGCTCGAAGGTACGTATGGTGGCCAAATATGGAAAAGGCAAAAGAGGTAAAGGCAAGAATGTGCACAAAATGAAGATCGAATGTACTTAATCATTGTAGATGCAAGTACGCAATAACCAGAAGTTAACTGAATGTCGAAAGCAACATCAGAATCGACAAAAGTAGTTTTAATGAATTTCTAAGCACGATTTGGATTTTGAGCATAAATTGTATGAGATAATGGGCCAAATAAATAAATGATATAAAACATATTTTTATATCACCATATTATCCAAGATTAAATGGAGATGCGGAACGGTTTCTACGAACATTCAGGACAGTGATAAATAATGTGGAAGGATCACAGAAGCAGTTACGAATGGACATCGACACGTTCTTGATGACATGTGGACACACGGTACATCCGGTGACGGGATCATCACCGGCCACGATGCTTATGGGACATCCATTGCGCGCACGTTTCCGAAAATTAAAACGACGGTGGATAAATACCAATAAAAAATGGCCGGCACAAGCAAATTGAGAATATTCGAAAAAGGAGATATAGTTTGGGGAAGGAATTACAGATCAACGCTAAAGTGGAAAAAAGGTACTGCACCAAAATAGATCAGTCCAGTAACATATTTGGTTGAAACTTCGACGAATCACCTACGGAACATTATAGACAGAGAAAAAACAGAACAACACCAACCACATACAACGGAAACGGGGTGGCAAGAAAGAGCCAAAATTGAAAAAAATACAGTAACTGAACCAATGCACGAAGAACAATCATTTGGTGCAACAAACCAACCGATGGAAGAAGAACCGACAACAGGGCGACGGTATCCAACATATGAAACCAAAGAAATTTTCAGGGGAATATAATTATTAAAAAAAAGTAGAGGAAGAAGTCTTAAGGTTGATAAGAAGGAGTGTTGTGAAGATAATTGACATTGTCTAGATCGTGCGCTGAGGTTGTTTGTAGTAGGCAGGGAATCCGCAGTAGATGTATTGACATTTGACGGAATAAGTTTTTCTATTATAAATGTCTTTTGTAAAGAAACTTATTATAAAACGTTATAATAAATAAGAGATACAACATAGAGCGCTACATAAAGTAACCGCTCTTAATTGGTTGTATAATTAAGACGACAAAATTGCAAAGCGTTTTCTAGGATAAAGAAAATCACGATGGTACTGAAACGATTAATTACGATCTTTTATATTCACTCTAACACTAATATAATCTAATCTAGTTTACTGTTTCCAACCATGGTATTGGTGAAAGTATGTGGAAGGAATGTTAAAAACAAACTCCTTATTCCAAAAGCAAAAAACGTTTAGGGAAGAAGCAGTTTTAAAAATGCTTGTTTATTTAAAATTGCAGCTATTTCTAGCAGTACTATACGAATGTTTAATAAAAATTTAATTAATTAAAGCTTGTATTATTTCATTCATTCTTCCCCTACTTTCGTGCATTGTATCAACAACTTCAGTGATATTAGAACTTTTTTCTTTCAACTTGTTTTATTCACTTTATAAATTGTCTAGATATTTTCCGACGCTTTTATAAATATTATTTAAGATGACAAAACATCTTAATAGAAACTGCTTTAATTTCGAGTAAATCCCACGGGAGAGAAAGATATTCCCTTTGCGATACAAAAAGAATAGAAACTCGCCACAGTGGCATCTGAAATTTTCCCAACGCCTTCATAAAAATAATCCGCCGCAGCGTACAGTAAAAGCAATCACTTTATTCTTACGGGAGAGATAATAGTTTTTTTGTTTCTCTTGATTGCCGGCTGGCAAGGCGATGCTTTTTCTCTCCTCCTACTGACGGGCGAACAAATTAAGGGCATTAGAGAAAACGTAACGACACAGAAACAAGACGGCGCGCGTAGCGAAAGATGGTGGAAAAAATAAATCGAAAAGAAACTGCTAACCGGAACAAAAGGAAGCAGAAATAAAAATGGCTGAAAGAAGAGGGAAAGAGGTAGTGTAGTAGAGATAAATCATCTTTGGAGACAAAACAATCTGTAGCAGTTAATTGGTATATGAGTATAAGCGTAAATGTTTTGCCAGAAAAACTAAATTGAACAATGGAGAAAGCGTGGAATGAAAGAATCTCCAAATGCATGTTTTCAGTTAAAATTGCCACAGATTTACAAAATGCCGAATGAGTTAGTTTAATCCTGTAAGGTGAGTTGGTGTAAGATCGAATGCGGGGTAACGAAGTTTGTAGCAACTGCACACGCGCTTTGACGTCGTTGTCGTCATATAGCTTTCAAGAGAGCTCATTCGCGCGTGCGTTAAGCTGATCGGCAAGACCTTAAAACGTCTACAATACGATAAATTTATTGTTTGCTGTTTTCTCGCTGTTTAAGTGGATTCGGACTTGCCCCGATTATATAATTTTATACTAAACGGTAAGTAAACAATATGTTCTGTTTTATATCAAGATATCTGAATAAAACTATATTAATACTTAGCTGTAGTGACTCCTAACCTCAAAAGTTAGTTCAGTTTATTGTTATGTTCGATCTTACTCCTCACATTTCGGCACGGGGCAAGATCGATCAAAATTTTTCCGGTTATTTCTAACTTATTTTTATAGTAGAAAATAACGTATATTTGTTTCAGTACTATTAAAAAACGGTTCGGAATTATCAAAGAAAGTCTCATAGGGCTAGGAACTATAGTAAAGAGGATATTGCCCATGCCTTGAGAGAGTTGGAAAGCGATGTAATAAGTCTTCATGGAGCAGCAAAGAAATACAATATACCAAAAACTACACTCCATGACCATTTGAAAGGAACCCATGAGTCGACAAGTCAAATGCTTGGTAGAGCTTTAGTTAATCCGTTATTCCATGAAGAAACGTTAGCAAATGATTCGGTCTTTCGCGTAAGGAAGTATTATTTATTGTGTCTGACTATGTAACAAAGAATGGTATGAAAACACCTTTCAAGGATAACATTCCCAGGCCTGACTGGTTTCTTAACTTTAAGAAGAGGCATAATTTCTCAATCAAGAAACCTCAGTCAGTAGAATATTCACGGAAAAAAATGACAGATCCTTTTGTTATTAACACATATTTCAAATTATTGGAGAAAATGTTAAATGACTTCGAATTAAATGATGGGCCTAGACAGATCTGAAATTTAGACGAAACCAGTCTCGACCCTTCGAGAACTAAAGTAGTTGGAGCAAAAGGTGCGGCATGCTCTCGTACTACAAGTGGTCCTGGAAAGGAAAACATAACGATTTTAACTGCTGTTAGTGCTGCAGGAGATAAATCTCTTCTCATCCTTTATCATTACATAAATTTTGTTAATATACTCTGGGACTAGTTTCGGCTTAAGCCATCTTTAGTCAGAATAGTAAAAAAATTCCATATGATTTTTCTTATTGTTCACTTGAATTTTCACCTTACCACATGGATCTACTACAAAAGTTACAAAATTGATCCCCAAATCTTCTCCATGACTGTATATGAAGTTCTTTTGATGATTCTGGCTGAAGATGACTTGCCGAAACTAGTATCAGAGTATATTAATCAAATTGATATATCTTAAGAATAAAACTCTGTTCGAGTATTCGGTCTGTCTAATAAAATTAAATTATCTGAACCCCAATATTTCGTCATTTATTTTGTTACGATAAGGTGTGCGTGGCGTGCGGACGCAGTGTGTGCTCCACCTGATGCAACTTAGTAAGAAAAGCGGTACACACGAGTATGACGCTTGGGGTCGCTGTAATGATTAATAAAAAAAGAAAGATCCAAAACGTAACGATAACTTTATTGTAATAATAAAAAAAAAGAAAAAAAAAAGGAAAAACTGGCCACGTGGTTGCTGATTTCTGATGTTAAGATTAATGTAAAAAAGAACAGCACGTGGTTGCTGTATTCTGATATTAAAATTAAGGCAAAAAGAAAGAATAGCACGTGGTAGCCGAATTCCTGAGATTAATTTAAAAGTGACGCAATTAATCCGTTTCTATAAGTGAATAGTAAATGATTGCTAGTGAGAGCAAAGTTACTGGCAATTACAAGTTAAAAGAATATAAATGGCAACAGTAATGAAACAAAATAAAAGAGAGCGATAGATACGTTTTAAATAGGATTACTTAGCTGTAGCTTGAAGTTGAGTTCGAAGCTTTTGTGTATGCTGGAGGGCAGCACGTGGTTTCTGTGTTTCGAGTTAAAAAAAGGTCGTTGCGACGGCAAAATTAACTGAAGAGAACAGAAATTTCTTAGCTGTAGCTTGAAGACAAAGGGGCTTCGAAGCTGAATGGACAGCACGTGGTTTCTGTGTTTTCGAGTCAAAACGAGTCCGTCACAACGGCAAATTAACTGAACTGGAACAGAGAGCGCGCGTAGCGTGCAGAGCCCTTATAAAGTCTCGGTAAGTAGGTACAAAAAAGGATGAACCAATAGCAAAGTCAACAGATGCACAAAGGATCATAAAAAAACGAAGCGTCTAAGAGTTTGGCGTTTAAATGAATGAATTTAAAATAAGCGAGTTTAAATTTTGTGGCGCGTAAGTTAAATACTCCCGCGTGAAAAGGAACCGCTAAGTGACGTAACGGTTTTTCTAAAGTCGTAATTGCAATTGCCAGATTAAAAGTAAAGAGAATGAATTTAAAATTGCCTTCAAAATAACGTTTATATCGCTGATGTTGTCTATGATTAAAAGAAGCGAAATGAATTATTGAAATCAATGTCATTTTCGATTCAATGCAAAGTGTAACAATTTAATGACTTCGTTATGAGCAAGCTACATTAATAATACAAAACATAAACAACAAAATACATAATAGAATGTATAAATGGTACTTATGATTAGAATGTAATAATACAAATTATGTTTTACATTAAATTTTGTTAAAAAATCAATAAGAAATTTTTTCACTAATGTAAACTAATTAGATATTATGTAAAATACTAATTCAATTTATTTGTATTTGTTTTAAAATTTATTCAATTTCTAGAAATAAATATACTATTTATACATTTTATTTGGGTAACATTTTTTTTTGCGTTTCCTTTGCATCCTTTAATGTATCTTGGTTCTGGAGAATTTGTAATAATAAAATTCTGAATGTAGAAATTAAATCTTTATTTGACGTTTCGACAATGTCTACATCGACTTTTTCAAACTGACCCATAATTATAACAAAATCTGTAAAGTAATAATTATTTTAGTTTTATTTTGACATTAAGAAACAAGAAAATTGTTGGAATGTTTGGAATCTTACCTTAATTAATCCAATTTTGTAAAACGAAAAAACTATTTAATTCCCAACATAACATTTTATTTTTTTATATTAATGTAATTAATTTAAAAACTTGTGTGATTAACAATTTTTCAATTTTAAATATTGTTTGGTTTTTCTTTAATGTATGTCATTTGTAAGCAGTTGTATTTAAATGTGCTTTTAATGCGAATGTAAAGTATATACATATGTATATTTTGTGGTAAAAAATTTAAAAGTGAAAGTTATACATGGTTGATTCAACAAGTTTATTTTATTAATATTAATACAAAGTTTTGATCTATAATATAGGAAAATATATGTTTAAATAGGTTTGCAATATCTTGACTGTCATTAACAGAATTATGTCTTTTTTAATTTGAATCATTTCTAGTATCGTTCTAGGTTTATAATGGTTTTCTCTATTAAATATCTCACGTTTATTGGAATTAAATGAATGATTATTGTTATTCATGTGTTTTTTAAGCGCCGTGATGTTATTAGAATGTTTAAAACGGTCAGAAAGATTTGTCCTATATATATTCTATCACAATCATTACCTGGAATTTTATATACAACATGTGTTTGTTTTAGCTTTAGGGGTAGTGCCTTTAAGTTTTGTATTCGATGAGCAAACTTGATACTATGAGAAGTTAAAATCTTGTTAATTTTTTCAGATAATTTATGTACGTATGGAAGGGTAACATTTTTATATGGGAGGTCTTTATTTGTTTTGGAATGTTTGTCTTATTATAAATTTTGTGTAATCTTTTTTTATAAATGTTACTAATGAATGAGGTTGGGTAACTATTATATTGATGTTATCTATAAAGTTTTTAAATTGAAAGGAATTTTGAATGTTATATCTTGTTTTGTTTGTAATATTTGAGATTGTATCTGCTAGAAGTTTTGATAACTTTATAACCTAAGTGGGCCTTTTATACATGAAATTATGGGTCTTAAGGGTGTATTTGTCTTGTGCAATTCCGGCAATCCGTCGATTTTTCGTCAAATTTTTTAAAAAGCCAATATTGACATTGGCGAAACGTCAAATAAGGATTTAATTTCTACATTCAGAATTATTCCGCAAAACCAAGATACATTAAAGGTATACATTTTATTATGTACCTTGTTGTTTCATATTCTGTTTCTTAATATTGTAGCTGGCCTCTTGACATCATTAAAGAAATGACGTCTTGCCATTTTCTCTGAAAGATAAATACATAATAATATACTGCATAATTTATTCACGACGTATTTTCATGATGGCATCAGCAGAACTTTCGTGGAGACCTACCCTAACGAGATTACTACCATAAAATTTTTCTCACATTGTAAAAGAATTTTTAAAACTTTGCTTTTGCCGAAGACGTATGCATAAATATAATCGCCCACGAGTTTAGGAAGAAATATTATAGATGTATTATCTCAGATTACGGGGCACTCTGCAACTTAGTGGCGCTACATCTGTGAATATATGAAATTGAAGAGGATGATGTGGCTAACCTGCACCTTCGCACATCTTACACTAACATGAATAGGATTGAATGTTAGTGAGTGCATACGAAATTGCCGGAAATTGTCGATCTTTTATAACACTAAAGACAACATTCTGTAAATTATATACCATAGCGTTGTATTTGGCATGACAACTTCACGAATGGAAATTTTATTTTGAAATTTTACAGATTTGTTCTTATTTATCATGTAGTCATAGATTCTGAAAACTTTAATTACCAAGCAGCAAGTATTTATTGTATGCCAGTAATGCTTGAAAATTTGGCTACGAGAATCAGTAGAAAAGATTTGATTGAAGATATTATCCATCATACTACTATCACACGACCCAAGTGTTAACTGGACACGGGGTATTTAGAACATATGCAAGTGGTAATTAAAACTAAAACTGGCCCCAAAACTGGGCCTTGCGGCCCACCATGGTTAATACTTATTAAATTTGATGACATATTGTTTACAGTAACACAAGGCGTCCTGTCAGAAAGATATAAGCCAACCAGGTTCACCGCCTGCGGCGAAAATCTGTAATAGTTTATCCAATAATATGGAGGAGGAGACACAGTCCAAGGCCTTCGACAGGTCACAAAAACACCTTGAGCATACTCTTTCGACTCGACACCACTCTCAATGAAGGAAATCAGATTATTTATAGCATCCATATTTGATAGAAATTCTCTAAATCAATATTGTGGCCCACTCAATATATTATTATCATTGAGATATTTAATAAAATGTGATTTAATAATTTGCTCAAAAATTTGGCAACAATTGCAATAGGTCTAAAATTATCAGGAGTATCATGCGAGCCCCTCTTGTGCAATTGTAAAACACGTGACTTCTTCCATACATCGGGGTAAATAGATGCTTTAATTAACATGTTAAATAAATTAGTTAGAGGAATTACAATAATGTGAGAAGTAGTTTTGATTACTTTTGAGTTAAGTCCGTATATATCTCTAGAATATGAGTTGTTTAGATTAAGAATAATATCTCTAATTTCATTGAAAGTGATATTGCTAAAAACGAAAGGCTCGCAAACATTGTAGTCATATTTCCTTAAATAATATAGGTATTAGCTGTCGGTAGAGTTTCAATAATGCTCTCCGCCCCAGTGGCGAAATGAATATTAAAATCGTCAGCAGAGATATCGGTTTTGACATCAACTGTCCAAGAACAGTAACCATTGATAACATTCCATTGCGCGTGATCTATTACCAGAATTTACAATGTAATTCTCATTAGCATTTAATTTTGCCTCTTTGTTTACCTTGTTATAATACAAACGAAAACTTTTGTATAGAAGATTATATGAATGATCTCTTTGCGAGATGTCATACAAAGCATGGAGTTGATTTCGCATTATTTTTAATGTATCCCTACACCATAGTATTTTGTTGTTTCTACTTCCATCCTTGCGTTCAGATATAGGAAATGCAACATTCATGCCACTCTGCAAATGTGCTTTACTTATCCTGAATGTACATTTCTAAGTCATCTATAAAATTCCAAATAATATTGTTAACATAACTATAGAAGTTATAGCACATGACTGGCGTGGTTCAATTTTAAACTTCATATTTATATTATCATTAAATATTCCTTATTATTAAAGATGCATCTTTTGCCCTGTTTATTTCTATAAAAGCACCTTAATGAACGTACAAAGCGTTAAGCTCTCCATTGTTAACATGAAGCTTTTACATATCGCATGCTTACTGACCAGCATATTCAACTTCCCGTCCTTTTTGTACGCGCAAGGATGCCAGCTCTTTAGACGGAGGCACCGGAAATAGAACACGTTAAATATGATGCTCTCAGAACAAGCGAGGATAATTCTAGAAAGGACTTCTGCCTAAATAAGTAAACTTGAACTGCTAACGTGAACTTCCACTGCCATAAAACTACCACCATTCGCCGCTTTCGTCGGTCTCTCTTTCACTTTTACCCTATTTCATTCTTGCAATCCGCTCGTGCTTTTTGTTTGTTCGCTGAGCGGTTACGTGAATGTGCACTGGACCCTTTAATAGCACCCCGTAACACGTTTGATATACCAGCTTGGCTTGGCCTCTTAAATTCTACGGCGTGCATGAATGCCGCGTGCATTTCATGAGAGATAAGTGAATTGCTTCCTTTCAGCGATTTTGAAAAGAGCAGTTGCCGTTTGAAAAATTAAGATATCCCGCCATCAAAAGTTCCAGCTGCCGTTTTGTAACACGTGCAATGGACTCGGCGTATCGATGGAACGCGCCGTTGCTATTACTATTGCTAACGCTAGATTGAACAATGAAAAATAACGAGACCTGTAATGTACATTTTTATACCCACTGCTGTTTGCCTAACAACGTATGAACAGTATGTGTAATGTGTATTGTTTCATATAACACTTGTTATCTCAGCCAAAAATGCCGCCGTTTCCCAGTAAAACGATAACGGTTCCACTGCTTTGAAGAATATTGCGCTGTCGACTAGTCATTCACTACAAATGTGTGTACCAGTTTTGTAAAGCATAAAAGTTTTACTTGATCAAATACAAACTACTGTTATACTTTAAAGTTGAACACCAACTAAGTATCTAGATAGTTTCCTCTAAAATAAATTGCTCATTTTAGTAATTTAATTACAAGTAATCTCTACTACATTTTTGTTTAAAGATGTTGTTGTCAGTAAATAAAACTAAAAACACTGAACGTGTACCTATATACAACATTATACAGAAGATTTTCTCCATGGTAGCATCGGAGTGCATTTTAAATCCCATCCATTGCTTTCCAGCCTTAGAATCGAGAAAAGTGCTCGAGCAAGAAAGTAAGGGAAAATAAGAAAATAGACACTGTAAAGTAGCGAGAGCGGTGATGGGTTTGTAAGCCCAATGGACTACATTCCTTATTTCGGAGATGAGCAAATGGATCGACTGCATACAGAGAAATGTTGATTAATACCTCATTTAGATATTGGCCGTATACCATAATTTTGGAACATAGGTAAAAAGAATACGCAAGTCAAACCGTAATAGGTTTCATTTTTGCACAATGTAAATTATTAATTTCTTTAATTATAATTTTATATTGCTTTTCGGTGTTCATGCTCCTTGGAAAGTAAGTAAATTTGGTAAACCTAGAGCACCTTGGGTTACTGATGAGTTTGCGCGATGAAGCATTTAAAGAAGCAAAACATACTAATAGGGTGGAACATGTTGATATTATAAAAGTCTGCGTAATCTAGTTACCTAGGCTATAACATGAGCTAAAAAAGCTTATTTAGAATATAATATGAAGAACAATTCATTCAATAAAGTGTGGAAAGGCCTTAGGGATTTGAACATTTATAGCAGACGCCATAGTAAAGTTCCACTTCATCTCTCTGACATTAATAAAATTAAAGCAGCTTTTTTAGAGTTCTATACCTCTACAGCTAGTGCACAGTTGTTTCAGTTTCATCGCAATAATACAATTAATAATTTTACTGAGTTTTTCTCCTTTTGAGAAGTAATGGAAGAGGAAGTTGCGACTACTCTTGCATCGCTGAAAAGCCAAACCTGTGGCTATAACCAAAGAAAATTAAAAATAGTTAACTACGCGTGTCCTTTCCTGATACCCTGAATCACGTATATAATAAGTTTTTGCATAAGGAATTTGTGTTCTTCAAATATTTGGAAGGAAGCTCTCATACTTCCTCATCCAATAATACATAATCCTCAAACATACAAAAATCTACGACCTATGAGTATTCTTTCGACATTATCTAAAATACTTGAAAAATTAATTGATCAACAAATAAGAAAGTACTTGGTGGATAATGAACTTTTGCCAACTATGCAATCGGGGTTACGTAAGGGGCAAGGACGCGTTACGTTATTGTGCGCAATCACGGATCATATTTTTGAAGCTTTAGATGGAGGCGATGTGAGGGTTTTAGTGTTAATAGACTTTTGTAAAGCATTCGACTCTCTTTACCATAATATGCTGTTTGCTATTTTACATTATATAGGCTTGAGTGACTACACGATACACTTCTTCGTCAACTACTTTTCTGGCGGTAAGCAGAGAGTTATACTGCGTAATGTTTATTCCAATCCATTAGAACTTAATAGAGGGGTGGCGCAAGGAAAAGTACTTGGTCCGCTTATTTATTTGATTTATTCTTCATTTTTGTTAACTACACTACGTTTTTGCAAATAGCGGGTGATTTTTTTTTGCTATTTGGCTTTTCAGTGTAAATTTTTTTAGTGAAAAAAAAAAAGATTTGTGACATGTGTCAATGCCAAAAATGCTCAGTAAGGTTTGCCATTTCACCATGAATAAACTAACAAACGAACAACGCTTGCAAAACATTGAATTTTATTATCAAAATTCGTGCTGTGTGAGAAATGTGTTCCGTAAAATACATCCATTTTATGGTCGTCATAATCGACCCACCGAACAGGCTATTTAAGCTGTTGTGACCAAATTTCGCACCAGTTTCACTTTATTGCACATTAATCCACCAACCCGTATGCGAAGAGTGCATACCCAGGAAAATATTGCTGCTCTATCGGCCAGTTTCAATGAAGATCGCAATATGTTAATTCATCGCCGTAGTCAACAATTGGGCTTGTGTTATTTGACCACCTGGAAGATGTTACGTAAGGAGCGCGGTATGAACCCATACAAAATACAGCTGCTGCAAGAACTGAAGCCAGGTGATGTACCACAAACGTCGTTTGTTTGGTGAATGGGCCTTAGGAAAGTTGGATGAAGATCCATTTTTCTATCGAAAAATTGTCTTCAGCAACGAAGCTCATTTTTGGCTCAATGGGTACGTCAACAAACAGAATTGCCGAATTTGGTGTGAAGAGCAGCCAGAGGCAGTTCAGGAGCTACCAATGCACCCTGAAAGATGCACTGCCCTGAAAGATGCACTGCCCTGAAAGATGCACTGTTTGGGACGGTTTGTGGGCCGGCAGCATAATTGGACCGTACTTCTTCAAGAATGATGAAAATTGCAACGTTACAGTCAATGGAGCAAGGTACCGTGCGGTGATTACCGCCTTTTTTGCCCAAAATGGAAGAATTGGACTTGGTTGACACGCGATACCATGAACCTATTGATGGGGGAGCAATTAATCTCACGTTTTGAGATCATGCGATTTGACCCCACTAGATTATTTTTTGTGGGGATACGTGAAGACTCTCGTGTACAGGGACAAGCCAGCCACAAGTCTAGCCCTGGAAGACAACATTACAGCTGCCATTGGTGAGATACAGACTGAAATGCTGGAAAAAGTATGCCAAAATTGGAGCTCACGGATGGACCACCTACGACGTATCGGCGGGCAACATTTACATGAAATAATCCTTAAAAAGTAAATGGCAGGCATTCGTTTATCGGCCCAAATAATTTGGTAAGTAATTTCAATTACTTTTGCAAATTTTCTGTTTTTTTCAATTTTCAAAACCCAAACGGTTAAAAAATAACCAAGTATTTGTCGTACGCTAGTGATATACAAGTATATCACTCTTTTTCTTTTTGTGATTTACGTCGTGGTGTGGGTGAGTTACAAAGAGATTTGGATGTCATTGCGCAGCTGGCAGCTGATCATTCACTGTGTATTAAACCTGATAAATCTAAAGTAATGGTTTTCTGTAAACATAATTTACGCGAGAAGATTTTAGATGAGATAAATGTTGTTATTGAAGGGATGAACATTCCAATTGTGCCTATCGCTAAAAACTTAGGATTAATATTTGATCAAAAGCTCAGATTTAAAGAACACGTTTTAAAGTTGACTCAGAATGCGCTTGCAAGATTAAAAATTCTTTATGGTAGTAGAGAGTGTGTAACCACAAAATTGCGCAAGCAGCTATGCGATGATCTTGTGCTATCGTTATTTAATTATGCGGATATGGGGTATGAAAACTGTCTTGACTTTAAAGATGTTCAAAGAATACAGCGCGCTCAGCATTAGTGTATGAGATTTATTTATGGTTTACGAAAATTTGATAATGTGTCACACGCCCTGCGCGTTGGGCGGATTTGCAGAATATGGCAGAGAAAAGAAAATTACATTCTTGCATTTTCTGTCACAAATAATTTTGAATCAAACTCGTTTATATCTTTATCGTAAAACTACATTTCGCACTGACGTTCATGCTCTTAATCTTAGATTTAGGGGTCTGCTTACACCGCCAATCTATTTCACTACTTTGTTCATTTCCATATGATGGTGAGGGCATTTGCTTTACACTTGCGCAGGCAGATTTGTGTTACTGGTTAACTCTTTTTTCTCTCTCTCCAATTATTTATTAAAGATTAAAATTGATTATCGTCGTACTTTAATTGAACTATATTTATTAAATTAATGTGGGTTCGAGTTGAAAAGCAGCGTTATAACCGCTGAGCCCGAATCCTTTTACCACATAACATATGAATTGTCAATTATGATTTACATATAGGTACATTTCTTACGTATGTTAACTTATGAATGGTTATTGTTATACATATATGTAAATATTTATATCGCTATGGTAATAAAAAACTACTTTATTATTTGTATTTATTATTATTTGTTGAAAAATCTATTTCTTTTTGGATACATCAGTGTACGTTTCTCTTTTGTTGCAGGAGTACCGCGGCGATCAGCAGAGACAACAGTTTTATACGGACTAGTTCGAGTTATCCGTGTCGTTGGGGTACGACTGGGCATAGTGCAAGAAATTTAAATAATAAATCAATCGATACAACAACTGATATTAAAATAATAAAAAGCTTTAAAAAATAATAACGAAGAGGAAGTATATATAATATGTATACAAAAAAAAATATATTAAATATAGAAACAAAATAAAGAGACGATTATAATTCGTTATATATTATATTACTATTATATATTATAATTTGCAATCAGATGTATGTGGTATTTCCTATACATGCATTTATTTATATCTGTAATAAAGAGCAAGTAACAAAAAAAAATAATTAAAAGAAATTCGAGAAAAAAAATGAAAAATTGTCCAGAAGTACACTACTTACTTAACTAATAGTGTTTTCCGAGGGGTGAAAGCCCACAGAGAAAAATGTTATTGAAAAAAAAAATGATGCTATAGCAATATATTTTACCCAAATTTAGTAAATGATCCGGTTTACTACTAAAGATAAAATTGAGGTAGATCAAAAATCTGGGATTTATGAAATAAGTTGTAGAGATTGTAATCAAAAATATGTTGGGCAAACTAGGCGTTCAAACTCAACTCGTTATAAAGAACATATTGCACATTTCAAATACAACAGACCGGATAAATCTAGCGTTGCTCGACATATTTTAGACACAGGTCACGATATGCCTACAGATAGTCTTAGGCTAGTTAAAACTGTCAATAATTTTAGAGAATTAGATAGTTACGAAAGTATTTATATACTTAAAAATAAATATAAATTAATGAATTCCGACAAAGGACCAATACCCGAGTCCAGCTTATACGAATTATTTTTAACTTAATTGCTAGTTCGTCACGCTCCATTAGATTTAGATAGTATATAAGCCTTGTTGTTTGTAAAGGATGTCAGTGTTATTCCACTAGTGATTTGGTGAAGAGCGTATCTTCCAAGGTTTACCTTAGCCGAAAACACTACGTTTAACACTTCTCTTGGTTTCTACTGAAGATGGCAACTTAGTTGCCGAAATACGTATTTAGACTTTTTATTTTTTGTGGTAAGGGATTTTTTCTTTTGGATTTTTGTTAACACAGCTTGTTATTGCCGATTTTCCGACCACTTCTGAGGAGGGAAGCCAGAGAAGGGGAATTGAAAAAGAAACGAGAATCGACGAATACAGAAACGAAAAAATAGTATTGCGTGCACGTTCCGTTAGTGTTTTTCTTTTTCTTTCCGTTCTGCTGCAAAGAAGAAATGTTTTACGAAAAGAAACCTGTTGAAGAAGAGAAAACGGTCACCTCTTTTTTTATTGTTACGACATTTATAATAATTATTATAAATAATTACGATAAAAAATTGATGGTAATAGATGAATTGTTGTGCGCATGAAGGGATCATATGATAAATTTGTATAATTATTATTATTTCTAATATTATTTTTAGAAGGGTATTATTATATTATTATCATTGCCTTAATTAAAAATCATTAACAAAGGCTATAATGAAATCCACTGACTTTTTATTTAATAACCCGTTACTTACCATTGATCCTATTCTACTATACTACTTTGCTTTGAAACTTAAAAAAGTAATAATCTGCAAGGAAAGCTTTAAATCACCGCCTTCTCTGCTAGTGAATGCTTATATTTTGGGTAGAGAAATTTATACTTGAACTCAAGGCAAGAGACATCGTTCTTTTTCAATTCAATAATTATCATCACTTAACGATGTTAAAACTTAGGTTGGAAAAGTCATGTTTTTCTCTTTTCTTACTGAACATCTCGTCATTTCATTTACATAATGTTAGTGTTCATTAACTGAGCATTAGCCTACATTAACCATCTTCAACAATCGAAAAATCACGAAAATTTTCAGCAATAACCATATAATGTTCAAAGCATTGATCATAGAGATGTTTTGGGTTTTTCGAATCGCAAATTTGATATTTCTCTTCTCCTGAAAATTCATATTTTTTATTTAGCTATATCTATCTATTGAGATACGATAATGTTTATTTTTTAAGTGAAGTAGATTAAAAGAAAATAGGCGAAAAAATTACGGAAGCCATAGATTTCTTTTTAGAGATTTAACGAAATCCTTTATTTATCTTTATTATTCAAAACTAATTCGTTATCCTAATATTTATTCATCATTCAAAAAAAAAGAAGCAAAATTTTTGTAAATTTTAAGAATCCATTTGTTGAAAAATTTATTTCTTTTTGGATACATCAAAAACATATTTCAGATTACTTTTTAAAAAACAAAGTGTTTTTCAACACACATTAAACGAATTTCTTGTCACTGTTTGGTGTTATGTGTTAGGGATTCTTTTATTGTTGTCTTTTTGGTTAAGTTTGTTATTTTGTTAGTAAATGGAAATGTATTAAAACGGCGAGGGTTTGTTCTACATTTTAATAAACGTTTTGAAGTAGGCTTATGATATACATATAGGTGACAGTGACAACGAAAAAAAAGAAGAGGGCAAGTAAGTGAGTGCTGTCGCGACGTCTGCACGCGTGCAATTTTAAAAGAAAAAAATAATTAGTGTCGCCACCAAGAGTGTGCGCTTTTTGGAGGAAAGTACAAGTAAGTACGTTTGAATTACTGACAATCGCAGCTGGGTTTCTAATTATTCAATATTGTATATTTGAATTGTTGCATGTTGTAGGCGCATCTTTTAGTTGAATGTGTGAGGTGTGTGTTTCACCAAATGTTGGTGTATTTATTTATTATTTAGGGCGGTGTGTATCAAACATTATACATTTGACGATCTGGCGTGTGTTAGTAGGTTTTAATAGTTATGCTGACGAGATGGCTTTTGACACTCTTGCTTGACAAGTCATAATTTACTAAACAATTGTTTTTCATGAATATACCCACTTAAATATTTATGAACATATTGGCTGTGTACCATATTGTTCTATATATTAAAAGAATTAATTATTACATAATGGTTGTGTTCCATATTGGCTGTGTACCATATTGTTCTATATATTAAAAGAATTAATTATTACGTAATGGTTGTGTTCCAAATTGGCTGTGTACCATATTGTTCCATATATTAAAAGAATTAATTATTACATAATGGTTGTGTTCCATATTGGCTGTGTACCTTATTGTTCCATATTGGCTGTGTACCATATTGTTCGATATATTAAAAGAATAAATTATTACATAATGGTTGTGTTCCATATTGGTTGTCTTCCTAATTATTCAATATATTAAAAGCAAAGATTCTTACATTTTGGCTATGTATCATATTCTTCAATATATGAAAAGTTTAAGTTATTACATATTGGTTAGGATCCATATTATACAATATACTGGGAGTATTAATTATTGGTTGTGTTACTTATTACTCAAAATTCTAGGTACATTAATTATTACTTAATATTATTGGTTGAGTATCATAATATTTATTACACCGAGTGTTTTGTGTAAACACGCTCAGATTGTATCCTGCTGGCGTAATGTTTCAAAGACGGGACCGGTACTAGCGATGAGCAGTCGATCAAGGATCGTGAGTTCTGATTGGAAAAGTTGTGGCAGCCCAGCAGCCCACTATCGTGGAAGGACATGTAGGTGGCACGCCGGTACCATCAAGTATGAGCCTGTGCCGACGTTTGGACGACGCTGAGCAGTCATCTTCCAGAGTTTAGAAGCATTTGAATTGTTTAAGCAATTTAATTACTGTATTCTTATCGGACACTTGCGAATGTAGTTTCATTACTTGAGAAAAAAAAAGGTAAAACTATAACTAACTTGTTTTATTACATATGTTATTTACACTTACGGTTTTTACATAAAATTAGGAAAATTAAAAGGTCGGTGTAAATAGCGCCCACGCGAACGCCTGCAGGTTAAGGAAGATCTAATCCGTGCAATAATCAATATGTCGAAACTGACAGTTTTATATGACATTTCAGTTCAGAAGTGTAAGTTGCCTTTAGACACTATCTAGATAAATATTCAATTTATCTTTTAATACAATGATTGAGATGTTTCTCTTTTGTTACAGGAATACCTCGGCGATCAGCAGAGACAACAGTTTTATACGGACTTGGTTTGAGTAATCCGTGTCGTTGGTATACGACTGGGCATAGTGCAAGAAAATTAAATAATAAATCAATCGATACAAAAACAGAAATTAAAATAATAGAAAGTTTTAAAAAATAATAACGAAGAGAAAGTATATATTATATACCACTTCTGAGGAGAGAAGTCGGAGAAGGGGGATAGAAACACAAAAGGGAATCAACGAATAAACAAACGAAAAAATAGGTTCGCCTGCACGTTCCGTTTGCAAATTTGTTGTGCTACACCATCTGCTATAGTCGAGTTTTAGCGTTTTTCTTTTTTCTTTGCGCTGTGCTGCATATCTACAAACAATGAATAAATGTTATACGAAAAGAAACCTGTTGAAGAAGGGAAAACAATCGCCTCTTTTCGTTTATTATTATGACATTTATAATTATTATTACTATTTTATTATAAATAATTACGATAGAAAATTGATAATAATAGATGAATTGTTATCTGTATAAAGAGATCATATCATAAATTTGTATAATTATTATTATTCTTAATATTATTATTATATTATTGGTGACTAACAGTTTGTTAGTTTCTATTCTATCGGCTCTTAAAAGCAGCAGATTGTACATTAACTTTTATCTGTTTGTAAATAGTTCAGTGTGTATAATAGAAGGATATTATTATATAATTATCATTGTCTTAATTAAAAATCATTAACAAAGGCTATAATATACAAATAGGCTATACTATACAAACATTTAGTAATGGGTATATTATTACCATCACCCACCTCGCAGATGAGAAAGTAAATGCAAAAACTCAAGAGGATGTAGTGTTTCCTACTAACAATAAGTGAATCCTGTTTTGAACATTTCATTAGGATAGTTGATGTGAGGAGGTTGAGGCATTACAGTCTCTGCTTACTGCGACCGAAGCGATCTATTATAAAATTTACGATAGTTGTCATTATTATCATGGCAAGAAGGTAGTTTAGGATAGCAGCAGTAAAAGTAGTTGCCATATAACCTGATTTTGCCATCATCAGGTAACGATACACTAGGCATTAAGACATTTGTTTTGATTCACAATGATATCCCAAATGTACTTGACACATTCGGCTGGCGACGAAATTCATAAACGAAGATGAAAAAGAAATTAAGAATGTATCACATTTAAACGTCACGAAGGGTAAATTTACGGTTCTCATCGTCCTATGTAAAAATATTATATGCTTCCAGGGGTACGCACACGTCACTTGACAGTTTCGGAATAACGTGCCACGTGATAAACAAGCAAAAGACATATCTTCCGTTAAAAATTTTATTTCCCAGCGGTAATAAATATATCATTTCCGGAAACAGTCCCGCTTTATTTTCAGCGAGTACACGTAATCGTGTCTCTCCAGCATATTCCAACACGTCACATCTATATCAATGTATGTATGATATGTATCGCCTAGATAGGTGTAAACGGAATTACATTTCATAATATCATTTAACTTTTTTGGAATTGTGGCTTTTACAAATTTCCTTTCAGGTAATAAATTTACTTGTAACAATTTTTGAAATGCAGGAAATATTTGGGATATTACGGTTAAATAAATGTTAGTTGACAAAAAAAGTTGCCTCCTATATTAATGCTAATTAAAATCATAAATATCTGTTAATTTTCCATCCGAATTTTGAACGTCCCTGCTTAAATACTTAATAAACCAGTTTTACTTTATTTTTGCTTGCCAAGGAGAGGAAATAATGAAACAGCAACATTTGGAATTTTGTTTCAAATTCTTGACTGCTCGATATTAATCCTATAAACTTTACATTGTCCATGTTTAAAATGAAATGAAACTTATTGAATTCATAACAATCCGAAGATTACAAAATCCGCCAAAAGAAATGTGCAAAATGAGGAACTTGACCAACCAGATAACAAACTTAACCACCACCAACTAAAGACTAAATAAACAAACTATCTGCTCTTATTACCATTTTTTCTCTAGAATTGTAAATATTTTTCGATATTATAGAAGAGCAGGTAAAATTTTAATTCCTGCTAGAAAGACTTTAAATTTCTTATGCTTTTAGGTTTAAGAGAAGCTTATTGTAAATGCGTATTTCCAGGTTGACTGCGCTGGTTATATATTGCGTGGCCTGCAATCTTTGAATACGGGATGTTGCATAATTTGACAAAATGTTATAGAAAATTGTAATTAACATAATATATAAAAAGACTAGAACAAGAAATTATTGGGAGGTACCTTCCCATATTTCAAAATATCTATGGCAGGGATGGTCGGTTTTCGCATGAACAAATTACCACAACTTATTGTGCTTACTTCCAGACACAAAACAGTTATAATAACAACTAGATTTTCAATTGTAAGATAATATTTGTAAACTTAAAATACTGAATGTTTAACATTTTAATCGCTTTCACCTAAATTTCTCGTGTAACTATTTTAAGCTGTCTGATATATATATAGTATAAATTCATTACAGATGAATGTTTTCAAATATAGACTTACCACGGAAGGAACGTCCACAAATGTGCTTAAAGTTTAGAGCAGATATACTTACACCTGCAATAAAAAGAAAAAATATACATTAATAAGTTGTTTCATTCTGCAACGAGCAATATAAACTAGATTAGGACTGTCGGCCTGTGTGTGCGTCACCTGCACATTTTCAGATCGATTGTGACCTGCTTTATCCCAGAAACCTTTTTCTAATTTGGCTCCCTTTGGCTCCCCTTAATTAAACCCCTAGGGGCTTTCTTACATAGCTAACTCCATTTGTAGCCCAAAAGTATACTTTGTCTGTGCGAAGTCATGTTAATGGCCAAGAACATAAACTCATACCTTTGTAGTCTACACAGACGAGTAAGTAGTCTTACGATCATTTTAAGAATCTTCGTCACACGGAAATTCTTCGAACTGTTCTGCCCTTTTTTGTTCCGGTGTCTATACACAATGTTATGCACTGTTAATAGTACCACACTTGTAAGGACGTCCTTTCGGTTCCGTCTATTGACGTACTGCTTACTCCTTAACACCTTACTTACGTATTTTCAATAACTCACTGACTTTTAAAAAGCTTATTACTTATACGTTGATCCCCGTAAGTCGAAAGAACAGATTCGCCGCGTGCTTGTTTGGCGACGCTAACCGTGCTGGCACTTGTCAAGCGGTGAATTACAACCTCGTGGCGGTTTAATCGGTGTTGCGGCTTATTTACGTCGTTACAATAAAGTTTCAACCCCAGAGTGATAGCTATGAGTGTGAGTGCGTGGTCTCCAAGGTTCTGATTTAAAAGTGCGCAACGATTTAAACAGTGAAAGTGTATTATAAATCAAACATTTTTTTCTCATATAACAGGTGTGAAAGATATCGAATATATGCAGCTGAGAGCAAAACATATGTATGTACAGTCATAAACTGATATAATTATAATTATATGTACAGTGATAAACAATCAAACATTCACGAGGGTTTCGGTAACGCCTTTAAAATTTAGACGCGGAATCTAATGATTTTAATTCTATTAACAAAATGAAATGACAATCTGCATACGGGGGTCGAACAAAATGTACGCGGACTGTTTACACGTGCTATGACAGATTAGAAATCTGTGACGACGCTAAACTTTGCGGAACGTGAACGACTATGAGTATAACTCTGGGCGCATCAGTAAGCTGCGCCAACGCGACGGCCAGAGTGGAAAATGGCAGTGAAATGCCTGTGTTACACCAGGAAAGCTGTGCCAGCGCTAACAGCCAGGCCAGGAATAACTGAAATAAGAGGACCGGCATGTATCAGAGAGCTGTGCCAACACAACAGCCAGGGGGTACTTATGTATTCGGTTTTTGTTTCATTTTTTTGTTATAGCACCATTGTCCAAATTGTTCTAAATCCGTTTTTATATTACTTTCTATTTATTTTGTGTTATGTCTCGAATATATTAAACAAGTATCATCCGTGTAAGCGTATATTTACCTAGGAAATGGTAATTCTAGTAAATCATTGGTGTACAGAATGCCTACGACTGGGGGAATGACGCCCCTTGCTTCCATACTCAACAGATAGTGTTTATTTATAGTACTTATAGATAGCGGTGGTACCGATAGATATCCCTGCTAAGACTATAGGACGCACTATGCAGCCACGTAGAGCATAGTGTTAAAATCCAATAACCAGACATCGAGCGATATTAAGCCAAGTGATTTTCAACCCATTTATATACTTTTACACGACAAACTTGACATGCACAATACGCCAACTCTATACGAAGCATCACTGATAGAGGATGTCTTGGTCCGCCGTCTGGGTATTACGTACTACAGTTTTGCACTGCAAGAAAAATGCAAGGGGGTTGTATTGAGTAGAAAATAATTGGGAATTACTGATGCCTGTTGCAGAATGGGTAATTGCATGGCAGTGAGCAGTATTTCGAGGCAGATTAATGCCCATAATACCGTTTAAGTTTCCTTTATCCCTAATCTACGTGCACACCTACTCCATTTACCCCTTCGCCCCACGGCAAACATTGCTCTAGGCCCTAATCTCCTAGCGATACCGAATTGTAAACACGTCCGCGTAATTTATAATGTGAATTTGGAGCATATGCGCGTGAGTGTGTATCTTTCATAGATAGAATGCATGTACCCTAATTGGATAAATGTTTAATTTAGAATATGAAAATAATCGTGGTGATTATTAGGACTTGAATTAGGGTTCAAAGTTTAATTTCAATTTGATAGGTATCTCATCAAAAGTTAAAAACAAAATGTATTCAAGAAAATAAGCCTACTGTTGGAGGAACATGAATAAAAGATAACTTTAACGACTAAATAATTTATAATCAATAAGAACTTATGATACAAATTACAAATGGTTTCGAATTTTCATAAAATTTCTTCTTGTAGAAATAAACTGTACCGTTGTCTTAACACTTATCGCTCTACTAAAACATATATCATTTTCTATAACATAATTCTTCCCTGTTCATTTGAATAAAGTATATAAAGTAATTGAAGAGTTACGGGGATAATGACGCGAGGTGACATTTAACTTAAAATTTAGTTACAAACGTATACGTCAAAAATTAAGCCATGTGGTAATAGAAAGGAGGATGTAACTGTGCAATTTCAACTTTTAATAAATGGATAAAACAACACTGCACGTTCCCCTTTCATCCATTCAATTCAATTGAAAAATATAATAATTTAAATATTAGCCCACTAGTGGATGCAATCTTTTTATATGAAACGGTTACAAAGTTAACTTAATAAGGTTGCAGTAATATCGAACTTAAAACAAATCTCTTTACAAAAAGACCGCATTCAGAAAACGGAAGAAATTAAAATATCAGTGCCACCCTACCAACACTACCTATTTGAAGCCTATTCGGAAGTTAGCAAATCTGTCTATAAAAGGGGAAAGACCTTATAGAATATTTCGTTGTCAAAGGTCCACCTGCAAAATAACAAACCACCAAAAAAGATCTAAAGTGTTGTAACGAACCACACTGTATATTATAAGTTTACGGTTATGTGTAAAAGCGCAAACAAGTGTCTGCCAGATGTTTTTCAATAGACTTACAGTTAAACGTATGAAGTATTCATTAATGATTTCCTTTATATGCCTATGTTTATATACACTCCGCCAAAAAAGTATCGCATAATTTAGTTTTGCATCATAAAAGTATCGCATAATCTTTGTTTGTAGCATAAAGTTGTAAATATACTTTAATGCGCTCTAAGATATAATTTCTATGATTGTTTAAATAAAATACAGGCCAAATAAAAACAAGAACTCATACTTGAGATTTTTATTAAAACAAGAAATTATAATTTTGGAAAGAAAAATGTCATAACACTAGCTTTTAATACTGAGTATTGCCACCTCTGGCTCTTATGACCGATCGCATACGGTTTAGCTGAGATTCGATTAACCTCCGTATATAAGCCTGATCCAAATTCTCCCACTCGTCACGGAGAGCATTTGCTAGTCCATGCAGGTCCGCTGGGGCAACATTTTGGGTTTGTATCCGTCTGTGAAGGAGGTCCCACACGTGCTCGATAGGGTTCATATCCGGACTTACCGCAGGCCAATCTAAAACTGGAATACCAACATCGTTAAGGTATTCCTGGACGATTATTGCAACATGCGGTCGTGCATTATCGTGCATTAACATGAATTTGTTTCCTATAATTGGCGCATATGGTACTACATGTTCTTCTAACATGTCCGTTATATACCTGTGGGCAGTCAGTGTACCTCTATCTACTGGTACTAACTCTGTACGACCTGTTAAACAGATGCCTCCCCAAACCATAATAGAGCCACCAGCGAAATTAGGTCTAGGCCTGATATTACACTGCGAATAGCGCTCACCGTCTCGTCTGTACACTGAGATACGCCTATCTGAGGTGTAAAGACCAAATCTTGACTCATCTGTGAAGAGTATATTGGCTCAGTCATTAATGTTCCAATTTACATGTTCTCTGGCAAACCTTAAGCGAGCCACTCGGTGGTTCCTAGTGAGACGAGGGGCTGTTACAGCTACTCTAGCTCTTAATCCACTCTGTCGTAACCTATTCCGAATAGTTTGAGTACTCACACGAGTATTTCTGACTCTAGCCAAGTCGTTCTGCAATTGTCTCGCAGTTACACGTCTTCGACGTAATGCTTGTAATAGTAAATAGCGGTCATCTTGGCGAGTAGAACATCTTGGACGACCTGGTACAGGTCTTCTACTGTAAATGCCTGTTTCCCTATATCTGGCTACGGCTCTAGAAACACTTGACTGATTGATGTTCATCAAATTAGCAACGTATGCTTGAGATCGTCCATCTTCGATTAAAGGAACTATAGCAGCCACTTGTTCTGAAGTTAAATTGCTCATTTTAGTTTTAAAAGCGTTGGTACAGAACTCTGACTTCGCACTTTAAAATTTGTCCGTATAGGAAGACTTTCAATAAACAACTGAACAAACCTTACACATATGCATTTTTCTAAATGTGTTCTTTTAGAAAAAAAAAAAGTAAAAACGCTAAGTTCCATTATTTTGTTAGTGGTTTTGTTCACATACACGAGGCAAACTTTTTGTGAACGTATAAAAATATCTTGGTTCATAAATGCCCTTTTTTAGTTTATGCGATACTTTTTTGGCGGAGTGTATATCCTTATGTTGATATATATGCTTCGTTGCATTTTTTGTTTATATATATGATATTTCTTTATTAATGTATTGTTGTCCTGTCAATGGTACGCTGTTGGACAATAAAGATTGTTTATTATTATTATAAGTAGTAGTGTTATTAGTGACTGTGACGTTAAAAGTAAATGTGTGCGTAATACTTTAGATGGAGATAGAGACGTCGCGTCGGCGTCGTGAAGAAACATGTTGGATCTGTGCAGAATAGTAATTGTTTCAATAATAATAAAGCTGTGAAGCGTTTTACACAGTCTCAAGATTTAGATAAGATAGATATTGTTGAAGTTGTAAATAAAACCCAGAGATCGCAAAATTGGCAAATTGAGAAAGTTACGGAAATATTAGATAGAAACAGCCAATTAAATGAGCGCAAAGAAGAATTAAACAGTGATAGTTTAGTTAAATATTACGATTTTCCCGTTAATGTTATAGTGAAGCAATCTCAAGATAATCGTAGTGAAAGTTATGATAGTGATTGTGATTTAAATCTAAATATGTGTGGTAGTTATAGTGCTAAAGTGAAAATACCGGAAAATATTTGTGAAAATAATTGCGGTGTGAACAAAGTGTGCAATAAGGGTACAATGAAAGAAGATGCGCAAGAGATAATTACAAGTGATGTAAATTTAAATGAAGAAGTTGTAGTGCCACCACGGCATGAGATAAACTATTTACATAAGCTGAAGCAAAAATTACACGGTTAGTTTGTGTTAATTGAACCAAAAATTGATAGTGATAATACTGGTATAATGGTAGGATATACAGTAACACAGTGTAACAGTGAATATTTGCAAATTAGAATTATGAATGCATCGAACTATCCGATCACTTTTAAAAATGAATATGTTAACAAAAATTTATAACATACAGTGTGGTTCGTTACAGTGTAAAACAGCTTATGGAAAAGAAATGGAAAAGAATGGGAGAGTAACCGAAATTTTGAATCGTACAGAAAACTGCTAGTGAAGGTGTAGGTCAAAATAATGAGTAAATAAAACAGGAAGAGGATGATATGAGCAATGAATGCGACTGCTTGGAAGAGGAATCTGCACTCCATATTTAAGTTTTTTTGTATTTTTAGTGTTTAATCTTTTATGAAAAGTTTTGTTATATATTTAATCTGTAAAGTACATGTTTTTAAGAGTTTGCATTTCTTTCAAAGATAAAAGAAGCATGTTTATTTATTTATTTATTTATTTTTGAAAATAAAGCCTCCATATTTAAAATATTGTTTTTACAGCTGGTTGTTAATAAGGTTATAAGCAAAACCAAATATATCTAGTAGTTTTGAGCAAAACCGAATAAATCCGTTTCTATTTTTGTTATATTTTTACTAAACATATTTTTTTAAATTATAATTGTAAAAAATGTATTATTAATGACGTCTCCAATAGGATTTTTTAACAAACCAAAATAAATAGCCAATTCTTGTTGAGCTATTAAATAATCGTGTTTTTCGAAAAATCCTTTATGGTGAATTTATTCGGTTTTTTTTCCAAAGCTTCTCAATCATACTTATACATTTAATTCATTTAATAATGTGTATATTAAAATACATAATTACTTAATAAGAAAAAATAATTCAGGCAGGGTGAGTTTAACTTTCCATAAGAAACCAATGCTATAACGGTCAAACTAAATTTTTTATCTTTTGTCTTTGTATGTTACTCGTCTTGAGTAGTATGTTTTTTTTTGCAATTACTTATATGTACATGTTTCTTTTGTATCGCCCTCGCTGTACTGTTTGTGTATTATACTATTGACATTATAATATGACGATTCATATACACTGTAATGTGTCTACATGAATATACTTATTATTATATTATTATTATTATAAAACATCACAAATGTTTATTGAGGTATAATGATGTTCAGTTACAGGAAGAATATAAAACCTAATTCTCTTTTTTACTAAATGCATCCCCATTAGCGCTGAAAACATTGCACCATTGTTTTTTAACCAAATTTGATTAAAGCTTAATTATAATAAAATGACAAGTACCCATATTATTCAAGTTTTGGTCATCGTAAGATTGCCTCCTCTGCGTTCAAGTAAACCACTTGAAAACAAAAAAACAAAAACGGAGGAGAAGCGACAGATGCATAGTTTCCATTCTTATGCCAGCCTACCTTCTGGCATGAAAAAATATTTTGAAGGAAAAATATTTTCTTTTCCCGTACCCATCAGACACAGAAACGCTAGTCTCACCGCTTCGACTAAAGAAAAACAAAGCCGGCATAAAAGTTCGTAATAGATATTTCTAGAACGTTGTCGTGCCCTACCATTAGATGTCTCGCTCGAGTCGACCCTTCGAGTGACGACGGAACGGAGCACGACAACATACATAAAATCGGCATAAAGTGGATTCGGAGTTCTTGATGAATGAACTACTAATGTCACACAGAAGTTGGATGCGTGTCCGACCAGGGGAATAGCGAAACTTTTTCGGAAAAGTAAGCGACCGCTTGATAACAGTTTAATGAAAATGAATGGTTATTCGTGTGTGCACGTGCGTGGGTTACGGAAACAGATGGTTGGAGAAGATGTATTCGAGGTGGTTAAGGAAATCCCTTTTGAAAGAATGCCAATATCGAGAACTTGATTGCATGATGTTTACTGGAAACGAACACGATTTATGGTACGGTCGATACTCGTCTATTAATGTACTGCATAGTAAGCATAAAATAAAATAAATAAATTTTTATTACAGTATCGCTGCTAGAAGAAATAAATGTCAATTTCAATTTAAATGGATGCGATATATTTATCTGCAAGAGTATCATCTAGGGCCCCTTCTATTTGTCTTATTCATCAATGACTTGCTTGGTTCCTTATCCTGCCCAGTGCTTGCGTACGCTGATGATTTGAAGATTTACCTATCTATCAAAACATGGAATGATGTATTGCACCTACAACGAAATCTATATACTATAACCAAATGGTGTTCCGAATTTAAATTGAAGTTGAATGTCAATAAATGTTCATTTGTTTGCTATACCAGGAAAGTAAATTTTCTTGACTCTGTGTATAAAATAGACGGCAACGCTTTAACACGTTGTCATATTGTTAAGGATCTTGGTGTTTTATTTGACTCTCGTCTTTCTTTTGTGCCACACATTACTAACTTATCCATTGCTGCGTCTAAAACACTGGGTTTTATATTACGCGCATCGAAATTCTTCAACAATATATCTCTAGTAAAAACTTTGTATTTCACCTTTGTTGTTAGCAAACTTGAGTATGCTTCTGTTATATGGTCACCACACTATACTTATCTACAGCTATCCATCGAAAAGGTTCAACACCGCGTTTTAAAATATCTTTCCTTTAAACTGGACAACACATACCCGGAGAGAGGAGTCGACTATACTTCGCCTTTGACAAGGCATGGCGTGACATCACTGGAAAGCAGACGGAAAACACACGGAGCCAAGTCAGTGTGAAAGATAATCCATGAAAAAACTGATTGCCCTTCTCTTCTTTCTAAAATAAATTTCTTTGTTCCCCGCATTTCCTCTCGTTCTTGCTCCACCTTCACGTTTCCATTTTCCTGTACCAACTTATTACAACATTCTCCTTTATTCACTATGTGTCGATCTGCTGATATGTGTTATGAGGACATATTTCACAATTCTATTAATAATTTACTATTAAATTGATTTAAATTCATTATTTTTTCTCACTCACATTTTGTTACAAATTCTGTTTCTTTTTTCTATTTACATGCTGGAGAATTCTTATATTATTATTATATTTTGTAGTATTCATTGTATGTATATTATGTCTGTATGTACTGAACTTTTGTATTGTTACCCTGTAAATGGTAAACCGTTGGGTAATAAAGAAGCTATTATTATTATTATTATTATCTGTATTTCCTTGATTCGCTGTTAAATCGAAGGTGATTTATAAAACATTAACAACGTCAAAAAATATCGATGTCTGCCTCATACCAAATTCCTAAATTTTTCTATTGCAAGTACAAGCTTATATTTGTGAGATTTAAGCTTAGACGAATTTGATATGTCATAGCAAGAGATCTTTAAAATTGTTACACGATATAAACGATAAATAATATAATTACTATTGTATTATAAAAGTATCGATAACTTCACAAATGTATAAGCAGTTTTTTTTTCCAAAAATGCGGCGTGGTAATAAGCGAAAGCAGAAATTTTTATAACGTAAGGATGTACCGAGTAGATGCCGTGGAATTGATGCGCAGTTGGATTCATTTGCGAAAGTTCTATGAAAGTTTTGTGCTGCCACAGTTTGACCACACAAGTTTAATCACTCGTATGGGCATATGCCCGGCCCGGTTACAGCAACATAAGTTTCGTAACACACCAAATTTAATTATGCAGCTGCCTAATTAATCACAGCGTAATCTACTGGCGTATATTATTTTGCGTCAGTGAATAATAATTTCCCCGTGATGATGGGTAGATGTTAATTCGCGCAAAGAGTACCGACGCAATGCCATCTCAGCCAACACATACCTCCATATATTTGCATCCATAACCGAGGAAATATTTACTTTTAATTCTGCAGATGGTATGACGGTGTTTAGTTTTAATTAGCCGGAATAGTAAGCGGAAACTAATCTAGAAGGCAATGGTAATTAAAATTCTGCTATTTGAGCGTTCCGATATTGCCCTCATTCAAACAATCCGGGGGCTATAAACTCAATTACTACCTGAAATGTACATATACACGTATCGCCGGTATACTGTGTATAAGCTAGGGGGCGCGTGTTATCTGGAGTTAACACCTGGCTTTGTGCGCTGAGTTAAGTGCTCGTGCAATCTTAGTTGTGATTAAATTTGCCCCTGGAGAGTCCCAGGCGCCGAACTATTTTCTCGATAGTCGCGAGAAATGCCTAAAACCGAAGATGATTATTTTATATCGCTGCTTCCTTGGCGCAATCTTGGACTACTTTGGCAGTTTTTTTTTCCACAGCTGTTTACGATATATTGATAGCGGACGACACTGTGTAACAGCGTTGTAAATCACACCCAATGGTGTTATCGTGAACGACAATCCTGGCATGGTTTATTATCTTGCGATGATAAAAAACTTTGGATGTTGTTTTCTTCGACGCCTCGCCTATTAAGAAGTAAGCAAAAAAAGATGACCTAAAATGTAGTCTCTATCGTTGATACTTAAAGCATTCTAGTACAATCTTTTCTAATCTACAATTGATTAAGTGTTTATTCTAATCACCTCGAAGTCAATTAGAGTGAAATGCTCCCGATTAAAAATTCCACACCATAGGAAGCGGCCTCTATAGATAAACTGAGTCCTATTACATTTGCTAGTATTATTTTTGCAAAAAAACATTGAACCCGCCCATAATATTCAATGAACTATATGTATATATATATATTGCTACGAAACTTGTAGATATTTTATTTTAATTTATTAAATTGATTTTATATTAATTCAACACTGTTTTATTAACATTCAGACATGCAGCGTCCTCTGTTAAAGTTAAATTTACTACACAGATAAGCTATGCCTCAATAAGTAGATGCCTCTGTAGCACACAAGTGAATGAAATCAACCCCTCTACCTGTTTTTGAGCATACTGCATACCAATCTATATTATCTTCAGTAACACTTGGGACGTGGAGGACTGTTCTCCAAACAAAGAAGTATAATATAGCTTAATTGATGTGTTATAAACTCTGTCTCTTTTCTAAAAGTTATTCATTTGTGATGTTATTATATTATGGTGAAAAATAAAACATTTTCTAATATAATTTTGTTTATTTCGAGTTAATAAAAAGTGATGAACAATTAAGATGAATATTCGCTCTCTCAGGGTAAGTAAGTAAGTTCAAATACTATTTAAATTGTACAAAAATAAGATTCCTTGAATCTTAATCCAAACTAAACTCAAATATATCTTGTTTAAATATAAAAATTGAATTAAAATCTCCCGCTAAACTTCCGTCATACAATCGCGTATTTTCAAAAACCTTTCTACAACAGCATACGTTTGTTTACATCAAAACTCCCTAGAAATCACTGTTATCAAAACACTCTAACCTCAGAATTTATTTACGCTCTGAACGCCGGTTATAAGTTCGAAAGATGAATAAACGCTTACTTGAAGTACGATAAATAGCTCCTTTATACAGCAAATACTGATTTCAACGATGCAACAATCTTTCCAGCTCCAAATCAGCGTCTTTTCGATGTCTCAGCTACTAAAGTTGTATAGAAGTCCCTCGATCATCCACCGGATCAGAAATACGTCCCCCAATTCTTCGAAATTAATGGATTACCATCATTTTTGCGCAACACACACAACACTTCATTCTTGGCAAGTAAATCTTAAGTTAAATGACTCTTATAAATATTTAAATTTTGAAATTTTTAGATGTTTTCGAAAATACAACCAACTCAGAAAAATATCGAAAAAGTCCACACAATTGTTTTAAACAACATTCATATCTCCTTGGCATTATAGATCCCAGCAACGGTGAAAGAATATCGTTTCCAACGATACGAAACCTTAAATCAACCCACGTTCGTACGATCAGCGAAGGAACTTTATACCTAAAAATCAATGGGAACGTGCCCTTTTTAATTAGATACGATATAGTGAGTGTTTAGTTTAGATTTTTACAATAAATTTACAAAATAGATAAATACATAGATCAAAATACATTAATATTTCAATAACAAACGTATGATGCTGTATGTTGTTTAGGTTAGGTATTTGATATCATAGCAATATATATATATACAAAAACGGCGTATAAATTAGAACTGAAAAATACCATCATGGCGGGCGAATGGTCTATTGTTGGATTCACCATACCGAAGGTCGAAAGTCAGAACTTCCCAGCTAGGGTGGGGAACCTAAAGTCATTTCATCTCTGATAAAAACACGATCAGGCTGCGAGGTGGATTTTGAAAAATGTTCGCAATTTGAAGATTACTCTTATAGGGGATTGAATGATGGTCTTTATTATTCGAAATAGAAGTTATTTAAATAATTTTAACTCGTTAGGTGAGAAGGCAGTCGTCACGGCACTTGGCATTAGCTGATATTCAATAAAACCAGCGGGATGTCTGATTCGAGTGAGAGCTGGTGGACGATCCTGAGGGACGACCGTCTGAATACGGGGGTTTTCGCTGTCTTGGGCTCGAGCCCAGCGTTACAGTCCATTTTCGTCTACCGATTCAATGGTTCTGACTTTCCCATGTATTGTTTCCTTTGCGGTCCATCCAACTATTAAATTGTATGCTATCTTCGCTTCGGTGATCTTGCGTTTGTGCACGCGAATTGAGAGTCGTAGATAGGCTGTGGTTGAATTCACATCGGGTGGAGTTTAGAATTTTGAATTAAGCACATTGTTCTTGAATCTTGAGTTTTGGATGGAAATTTGTGCTTCATTTTATTGGGATTAATATATTTTCCTTCACCAATTGTATTTATTGCCCGTTCGGGACGTAAATAACGCCGGTTTCGATGGATTTATGACGACGTGAAAATCTGTTGTCGCCACCATATTTTTAATTTAATGTTATGTTATACGTATATTCGAAGGGTTTACAATCAGCGAATTTACGTTTGGCGTAATTTTTTAAACTCTCCAGTTGAATTTTACATCGAATGCTGGCGTCAGTCCCATTTTTACAATTATATTGATGACGCATAGATGAAAATTGATGAGAGCGCCAAGTTTAAACTCACACAGATCCGTTATATGGAATTAGTGAGGACACCAAACTGGAATAGTCAAATTTGAATTACACCGTTTTATATGGAAGCGAATTAGAAATTCTGGAATGGTATTCATTTCCCTGATGCAACGGAATGAGTAAATTTCGTTTGTAGAATTTTCCCTCGAGCTACAGCTTGGTCGTCTCTTGGATTAATCAGCTGATTGTACCTTTATCTATTGGGCTTTCTCCTAGATTTAACAGACATTTCGGTTCTCTAACTATTGGCCACACTTGGGATAGATCAGCTAAGTGGGATTTAAATTGTATTGTATTTCGATATTCATAACTTTTTTTTTATTACCGAGAGTCACATACGGTTTTGTCATGTATCGTTAACCCTTATCGTATCACTGCAACCGTTTTTGGATAGTTTAATGTCAGTTACCACTATGATGATTAACGTTTACTAGATTTCATTTCCCCTTTACATGGCATCATTACTGCAACATCGTACACAACCATCGTGGGCAGGTTAATTATGTTAATTTTATTAATTACGGTGTATATTACATGTGAACAATTTAAGTAAAATTTTCAATATTCCGATGTGGCCGAAATTCCTTCAGTCAAACCTATGTCAGATATTTTTTAATTTGTTTGTTGATAATTGTCACAAGTGCTATTATTTCCTTATTTTTGTTTGTAATTTTGTGTAACGTCTGCGGCCAATTTAATTCCGCCTGAAATATACCTGCAATAACTAGTGTATGCGATTAAGGCTGGTAATGGATTAGCTGGCTTTGCGCAAAGAAAGAAACTTGATCAAGTTCTACTCTTTTAGTATAAACGCTAACGGTTGTACCTGTTTCTAGTTTATTTTATTTCAACTGCATAAATTACATTTACCCCTATATGGGTAATGCACCACTTTAATTGCGCATGCGTAAAATTTATATTCCATTTCCGATTTCAAGTAAAGAACTTTTCACGTGAATTTAGGGTTATGCTCTTGACGCGTTAATATAGTGCGGCCAAAAGTGTAATATTTGTTGATTTTGTATCGTGTCCTTTGCCTATTCTTTCAAGCAAATTACACGATATTGTTAATCCCTGAAATGATCAAAGAAGAAAAAAGGAAAGACAGGCAAAGAAGCAATTTCAACAAGCGTCACAGAGCAAAAGATCTTTTTGATTTGTCAGTGGGTGATGGTATTTAGATAACCAATATTCGGTGTTACGGGAAAGTAAATAAAAAACTTACGGAACCCAGATCTTATTTAGTTCAGACGAACAGGGGAATGTTGAGGAGGAACAGATGGTTTTTAATTCCTGCTCCACATGTTGATATTCAGTTATGGGATCATGTACAAACACCACCGCCTACACCTGATACATGTGAATCTAGTAGTGTTAAGGACATTCCGACCAAGCTTGTGGAAAACGTACCATACGAAAGTCAAGATGGTTATCTGATTATATTACTGATTAGGTTCTTAAGTGTTCTTCTTTCGTTTTTTTGGGAAAAAAGGGGATATTGTTTCAGCTAAATATTTTATGATAGCGCCATCTTTTCAGATAATTTGTTAGTTAAGAAATAGCGACTAACATATGTACGAAGGTTGCGTCGTAGGGGTTTTTCTAATAAACAAATGTTATTATCCGATTTGTCATAAATAAAGCAGTAACAAAACACTTTCATAACCTTCTGAGAAATATATCTCTTTTAAAAAATACAAAGTTCCTGTCTAATGTCCGCCTTAAAGAGTACTTTAATAGTCATAAACCTAACGCCTATTGGTAAATATTACCTTTAACTATATTAAAACTTATACGCTTTGCACTGAATCAACACCAGGAAACTTTAATTAATTTTTTGTTTAACCATAGGAAATCGATATCACATGCTGAACGTAATTGGATTACTTCTACACGAAAGCGATAGACAGGAACAAACATACATCGAAGGACAGAGCTAGGAAGGAAGCGCTTGGTGCTAAAGTCACAGATTACGGATCGGATGCTCTATTTCCAAGACGTTGTCAACTCAAACAAAAAGTGGAAGGAACATATCAACATTGTTAGACGTCTTTCATTTGTTCTAATATTTGTATGATGATACAATCGAGCACGCATACAACATTCTTCGTAAATATAGTGCAGGCATATGTATAACTTCGCTCTCGGTAGTGGTTATATATCGTGTGCTAGAATAAGAAAAAAAATTTGTCATATACCACTTGCAATTAAATTGACGTAGTATAATCAATAAAAGATCTTTCTTGAGTATGTAAACAACCTGCATATAGGTTGTCTTCGGATTGACAGACAAAAAATATTCGAGTTGGAATTTAATATTTGGAAAATAAGCACTGCTTGGTCTGGAACTTATTTTTAGTTTACTTTAGATTTTTTAATATCAAGCAGACACATAGCCCACTTAGATTCCCGCATATAACGCGGTAGTTTTCTTTTATCAACTTCGTGACATTGGGGGAATGTTATTCCAGATTTAAAAGTTTCATTAAAATACTTATTATCATAGCAATAATTCTGTACGTATATTATTGTCATCTACGTGACGTGTTGAGCAGATTTACTATATAAAAGAAGGATTTTATCAATAAACAAAAGTTATTTATTGACAGAAATCTCAGGAAAGTAAATTCTTTAAAAAGGTAGGTTCAATTACTCTTTTAAACGATTATTAATTTTTTCGATCCGGAAATTAACGTCTAAAATCTATAAGTTTACCCAAAATTCGTTAAAATTTGAAATACCCGCGAATATTCGTACAATAACGAAAAAATAAATATGTTGAAACTCTTTGGATCGGGTATGGTCTGCGGAAACCATAATAAATAATAAAATAGACACTAACGTGCCTGCTAGTGCCAATTTTGCATAAATATATCTTCTACAAACTTTTTGCTATAGAATGCCTAATGCGGAGTTAATTCCAAACACATTCTTCTTGTGAGCTATATTTGAAAAAGCTTAAATTTTCATCAGATCTTTCTTCAAATTTGAGAATAACGCATAAACAAGTATACATAAAATTGAAGAATATTTATTTGAAATATATAAACTACTATAAAAAAAATCCAAAAACTAAAAAACTAAATCCTATGTACAAGCTGGAGGCCGTCAAACTACGGTCTCCATGTTTTCCAAACAATTTTTACAGCATGCCATTATATGTTCCATACACAGCCGAGATTTACAAATTTTGCAAATAAAAAACTTTTGCAATACTTGCAATTTCCTCGTTTTCCTGGCTCAACGCCGAAGTGCACTTTTGACAATTGTGTTTTGCGGTTCTCCTTCACATATTTCTATATAGGGAAAGCAGTAGCTATTCAAATACTTGAAAGGTACTGTGACGCTGGAAATTTAGAACAAAATAATGAAACAGTTATTTAAAATTTTCATTTTTGCCGTGGACTCACAGACCACCGCCGAACCAGGAATGGTTAAATGGTTTTGGTAGACTGACAATAAAATACCTTGAAATCCTTTTGTGTTCTAATATCTCACAGAGATAAACAATGAATTTCTATTCTTTGTTTTTATAATTAAGCCATGTTGCATATATGTTGATATAAATACTCGAACTTCAGATTTCTCAATTTATTAATCTCTAATGCACTACGGATATAACTATCAAATAAATTAAGGCAATGTAGAAAACAGATGTATTCGCAAAGATATTCAGTTATCTTACTGACAAACTCGATTATTACACAAGAAAGCGTTGGGCGAATACAAATTTGTAAGGAGTCGACTCATGAATATTCAACTTTACTTAGTTCCTGCTCCTTTCCTTTACGAATAAATTCCCGTATAACTGCATTACGAGCAAGCGAGCTTTTATGTAGGCATACTTCTTATGTTATGTAAACGTCCGTTGACGTAAATATCATTTCCCTTAGGAGTAGATGTCGCTAAAGCCGTTTGCAACAAATTCCCATAAAGTATACGTCAACAGCGGTGACAGTTTGTGAATTTAACGGGCTAATATTAATGACATATGAAATAAAGTCTGCTCATAGTTCTTACCAAGCAGATATAAAGTTGATGATTCCAGTACATTTTAGAAATTCATTGCGGAATAAAATAATCTCAATAGTTCTTGATTCTACGTACTTGAAGAACCATTAAATTACTGCACCTCGCTCTACTTGCTGCAGAATATTCCTTGGTAATGGAAAACTTTGGATTCACAAGGGAACTATTCGCAGCTTTTATCATTTAATCTAAATTATCATTTCCGATACGTAACTTTCAATGAGTTTTAGCCAGAACACATTAATCCTACCTTCAGCGTACTCAGGGTTCAAATTCTCCGATTGAATTCTGAACACGATTTCAAATAGGATTTGTGACGTCAACGATTTTCTGAGGCTTATTTTTGCGAACGATGGACGCACATTTAATAGAGATAGGATACTTTCTTTACTCGGTAGAGGAAAATCTGCACCGATTTTGTGAGTATGGTCGTCAAAAAATCTTATAATTATTGGACCAATTTACCTGCCCGACCGTCTAGATGCTGTTGAATACTGTTCAACAACAAACTGTTAGCATAGCACCAGCCAGTAAACGCAGCCAAAATCTGCTGAGCACGGGAAAACAGATACTCAACACTCCCAGAGACCACCAGCATCGATATGTCGTCAGCAAATAGTATCAGACCATCCGTTTTTACATCATGTGACAGGTCGTTAATGAAAATCAGGAACAAAAGCGGCCCAAGCACAGAACCTTGTGGTACACCATGCTGGACCTCATGCTCTCTGGATGTTACATTATCAATTTTAACACGCATTTTTCTTTGAGATAAATAGGAACAAAACCATTGAAGTAAAGTGCCCCTAATTCCTAAAGATTTAAGTTTCTCTAGCAGAAAGTCATGACAAGCGATATCTAATGCTAACGTCAAATAAAAAAATAAGCCTACTGTACATAATCCGTCATCAATAGCCTCATAAATTCTGTTCACAAAGCTGTAGGTGGGTGGCTGTAGCACTCGAGAAACCAGCACTAAAACCATGTTGAGTTTTAGTTCACATGTTACATTTTGTCAGGAAGACCTTAATCCTATTGAATACAATTCTTTCCAGTATATTAGAGAACTCGGGCAGTAAAGATTAGAATACTGTCCAACAGACGTACTAGTTTTTTGGTTATGAATTGGTAGAGTTAATAATTCTTTAAGAACAGCTGCGAATGGAGACGTGCTAATAGATAAGTTAAATAAATAGTGCAGCGGTTGTAGTAGAAATTCTAAGGAGCACTTTATCAACATCGTCGGAATACCATCAGCATCGGAGCAGCTCCCTCTCCTCAACGATCTCACCACGCTCAAAATCTCATCAGAGGTAATTTTAGAGAAAAATATAGAATTTGAAACAGGGCGTGTGCAAGTACAGAACTCAGCCACTGCTATAATCTGCCATTTTTATATTAGCGCTGCTACTAAAATATCTGCCAAGAGCTTCAACTGCTTCTACGGCGGATAAAGTACCTCCAACTAAATCATTAAAAATAATCTCTTTGCGTTTAGATTTACCGGTCTCCGCGTTTACAATTTTCCGTATCTTCTATATATGCCCTATTTTTTGATTTATGGATTATCCTATGGTTATAATTTCTCTTTGTATTGTCCAGCCTTATTTTGTAAGCTTTCTTTCGTTCTTTAAATATATTTAACAGTTGGTTATTTTGTGTAGATGTAGCTAACTAAAATAGGTTTTTGAAAAGCGTACTTTCTTCAATAATCTCTGGAGTTATCCAACCTTCTTTAGAACTCCCAGAAAATCTATTACTAACAACTGGACATTCCATATTCGAGCACTGATTGCCCCCACCTATGATCTAAATTTTAAAATACATCCAAGTGATGTGTGGCTAGCTAACCATCCAGAGATATTGGTTATGCGGTTGCTCATTCTTATGTCCACTACAAAACATCTTTCGAGTGTTGACCTGTATTATGAACTCGGAGCTTACCCTCCAGGAAAAACCTGTGTGATGGCTAACTGTACAGAGTGGAATGGTTATCAATATTGTAACATTCACCACGTCTCTTTATGTTAGTGATTTTTGTTATTGAAATGGAACAGGCCTATTGCGAGCGGAAATCTAATGTTCAGGATGAAAGGTTTGTGACCACAATGGCGATGACTAGATTTGATATACTAGCAGATTTCGAAGCCTTGAAGCTTAGGAACGAGAGCAGACTGGAACGTCCAGCTCCTGCCAAATTAACATGGCGAGTACCAGGCATGCAGCCTGATGAAGAATGGATCTTAGACATGACAAATTCTTTAATTATTCCAACTAAAGTCTCAAATGATCCGATGGATGTCGATGACGACTCCATAATGCCGACTAGACACAATTGCGCTAGTCATGATGATGACGTTCCTAGTGTAATCAGCTCTACTACTACCAGTTCTGATAGTTTTGAAGTAGTGGAGTCCCGTGATAAACGAGGAGTTGACGAATAGACCAGTTCAACCGATCTCCATGAAGTTAGAGATTTTTTCCCAAAATGCTTCTCAGTCACAACATTGATGCTGCAGCCAGGCCTCTTCCAACTCGCAATAACGCATCGAAAGCCGAGGTCTTTGGATCAGCTGAAGATGGAAACATGACTGCCAGGATGTATGTCGATATATTTGTGCGCGGATCTTCTGATAAGAGAAGAAAAATTCATCAAGCGCAAAGAAGTGATAGACATTATACTTTACGAAGTGCGAATAGAGGAATTGGAAGTTCTAGTGATGACACAGAACGTGATGATTCAGCTGAATTCGGCATTGCAGTGGTCGACATAATAATGGAGGTAGATGCCGGTGAAATTGGATTTGTCACACCAGTTGCAAACGCTAGTGCATTTGTGCAACACCTAGTTCAGAGAGGAGTGCCACTTGTTAGTGTTTTAAGATGTGAAACCGGTGATATATTGTATATGGTATCAAGCGAAACTTCGTTCAGGACAATTGTGCGTGAGATGCGCTATGAAAATGGTTAAGTGATCCAGCACGCTAGCTATGGTGAATGCTATACACCCGTTCAGCTATAATAAACGTAAATTTTTTTTCGAATATACTAATTTCGATGGTATTAATTGTCAAATTTTATACATATTTTTTTTATACATATATCAAGGTACCAGGGGAAATAAATACTCGAAATGCTTAATCGGTGTCTACGATACTGTAAACCTCACACACCAATCCTCTTCAGAAAGCATAAAGACTAGTCGATCAATATTAGCACTTGTTATCTGCTCGTAATGCCGAACAATGTCCCTATCATGAACTGTATCAATCTGATATTTAATTGTAAGTCCTTGAGAGGAGTGCTCAGATATGATTAAATCCTCGATATCACAAACCCAATCCACAGAGTCAATATTCTGCAGCACAAAATCGATAGTCGTTGCAGAAGTTGCTCCATTCTCACTTTGTAAACTCTAAACTATTTTATTTGTTAGAGCTTTTCAAACACTTATGTTATATATTGCAATTTTGGTATGGTAAATTTTATTTTGAATTAATTCATTTTCTAATTGATTAAATCTGCATAATTGCTCAGTGTGAACGTTCCATTGCGTTCAGGATCCCTATCAATTGAGTTCCCTCGTTTGTAACAAATTGATGGTTCTTCAATCGGAAACGACTGCAATTCCGCTACAACCGCACTGCCCTAACGCATTAGTGCAAACGTTAATCGGAAACAGACCAAGGCTGCTTGCCGCTCTCCTTTGGCATTCTTTCTCCCTTTCACGCAACAGTAACGATAAATTAAGACTACCACACGTACATTCCGTGTCCCTTTCATCTGCTACCGGAGGGTGATAGTACTAGGGTGTCGGCAGAGATGCAGACCAATATTGGAAGTAATGATGTGGTCGTAAATTAGCCATTCCCTGAAGGGAGAATGCGAACAACCCTCAACGTGTCGAACTGTGTCGCTCGTAATATTGGACCGTTCGAGCGAGCAGGTGCAGCGTTCGTGTGCCTTCTGCGCTAATTTAATGGTGGTACTGCCGCCAACGCGACGCGCTACCGACTCAAATTGGGGATAGAGATTTAACTTGAGAATTATTACGGTTACCGAGCAATGTGGGAAATGCAGAGAATCTCTCGATAATTAAGAAAATTTCGTGGAGTCGTCGTCACCACGGTAAGTCTTGGGAATGCTTAATTTGGACCCGTCCTTTCGATGAGAAGGGACTTGAGAATAATTATTATTCGCTGTTATCTCCAGCTGCGTGTATGGGAAATTCTAAATAATTATTATACGGTCCCCAGGGTATGATCAGCTCCTTGAGACATAGGATGCTACCCCATTTGATCTTGTTATTAAATAAATTTTTAACGATACCCGTTTAAATATTTATAGTACCTATATAAACTTTACCAAGAAAAGAAATATATAACAGTTGTTACGTATCCTTTTGATAAAAAATAATGAATTTAGGATACGTGGTATTTTCCTTGATACCAAGATAACAAGCTGCTTAGCGATAACAATGTGCGTCATCTAGCTCGCGAGAGGGTGTGGGTCGAGTCTTCGAGCATTTATATAAGGGCACCAGGATTCTCCGTCATACATTGACTCATCAGCTTACCTGAGTCCAGAGTAAGACGAGATACGCAGAAAAAGGGCGGTAGCGAAAATAAGCAAGTCGAATATCAAAATAATGAATAACAAAAAATTTATTTAAAACAATAAGTATGTAAATTGGAGGATTCCAAAGAAAGAGATTAAAAAAAAAAGGATTCAAATGTCAATTTGACATGTCAAAAGTGTCTACAAAATTCTTAGTATTTAATTAAGTAATTTCGTCCAAAAAAGGAAATCCAAATTACAATAGTGTTTATTACTCAAGGCCTAACACCTAGGACTGGCCCATTAACTGAAGATCATACCAATGACCAAGGCTATAGGAAGAACACCGTCGGGTGATATAGTCTTTTTGACAATGCATATAGTAATATATAGGCTTGTATTGCTATTGTCAATAAATGGAATTATTACTATTATTAAAATAATATAAATAAATGTTATATCTACGTATATGTTGAAATGAAACGTAAACATTAAATATTAAAATGTTAGAAATAATTTTTACACGCAGATCTTCTTTGTTTACAAAGTTGTACATAAGTTTGTTATACAGCGTTTAAAATAATTCAAGTTATTATTACTTTATAATAATATCATCATCGTTCTAATGAGCGCAAAATTGCTTACAAAGTGAAGAAATTTGAAAAGGCCGAAAGTGTGGCCGAAAATTCAGACATATCAATTTCACGGCGTGCTCAGAACTTGGGCTTGTCTTATTGCTTTTTAAGGAGAGTTTTGCATTTGAAACCACAGACCTGGGATGCTGGTTTTCCGATTAGAATTTTCTTCAAAGACGAGGCTCATTTCTCGATCTATGGATATGTAAATAAGCCAAATTGCCGTACATGGGGTTATGAAAGCTCGCAATTGACTGTGGAAAACCCATTGCATCCGTGTAAAGTGATTGGTTTGGTGCTGTAGTGTTAGAGGTTCTTATTTTGTCGAAAACGACAAGCGACAGACAATTGCCGTTAATTCTAAACATTGAACTGTATCCTAGGAACTGGAACGGGGCCAACGTCTGACATATAATAATATAGTAAGCAAAAAGTTTTTGGATCGCGATAGCCATGGAATGTAAAACCATTCATAGAATTATTTACTTCTACTGCTCGTAGCTTCTCGCTAATGTCGCTAATAAAATCTGTTTTAGTTTATAGTAATTAGTCCTTTTTTGTATTATTTCTTAACATTTATAGGGAAAATACAGTATACAAATTTCCAAAAACACTTCAATAACAAACCAAAATATTGAGATTCATCACAAAAAAAAAACTAAATCAATAGCATTCAGGTTGGTATAAAAAATTATAAAAGATACACAGGTTAACACGTCGGCGCATATCATTAAAAATTCGAATTAAAAGATCAGGTGGCGCCGAGCGACACTTTTCAACAATACGTTCTTGTAATTCCTCTAATGTGAGGCCAGAGTTTTAAAAATAGTATTCTTCATCAATGGGCCTTAAGAAAGCTAGATGGTAGCTACACGGAAAGGGAAAGCGAGCGGGCTACCCTGCTCCTTGAAACGCATCACCCCGAAAGCAAGCAGACAGATCCAGAAGACGCAACTGCAAAGACCAGGAGGGCCAAACCTGAGGACTGGGAAATTGCCAAACGGATCTGTACAAGACAGCGCATGGAGTGGGCTATAAACACCTTCCAGCCATTTAAATCACCAGGAGCAGACGGGATTTTCTCCGTGCTCCTGCAGAAAGGGCAGGAAGAAGTAATACAACACATTGTAAATATAACAAGGAGTAGTCTGACGCTGGGATACATACCCCAAAGTTGGAGAAGGGCAAAAGTCACCTTCATACCAAAGATAGGGAAGGAGGATGGGACCAACCCCAAATCCTACAGACCCATCAGTTTGACGTCCTTTGTACTGAAAGCAATGGAAAAAGTAATAGACAACTATGTCAGACTTGAGGTGATGGAAAAAGCTCCACTTCACAAGAGTCAGCATGCATACAGGGCAGGCAGATCGACAGAGACTGCCCTGCATGAGCTAACCGGAATCATTCAGAAAACTCTGGATGAAGGAGAAACAGCAATTTGTGCCTTCCTAGACATTTCTGGTGCGCTTGATAATACCTCTCATGAGGCGGTCAAACGAGCGCTGGAAACAAGGGGGGGGGGGGGTGAGTAAAACAGTAACCAGATGGATAAGCTCTCCATGAGGATAACTGAGACAACAATAGGCGAACAGACTATTAAAATCAGATCCACTCGTGGAACACCTCAAGGTGGTGTATGCTCGCCTTTGATGTGGAGCCTGGTAGTAGACGAATTGCTTCACAGGCTAACAGTCTCCGGCGTACAATGTATAGGATACGCCGACGACATTGTTATAATAGCAAGAGGCAAGTTTGAGGGAATTCTCTGTGACCTAGTACAAACAAGCCTTAGAATCACTAGTGAATGGTGTCGATCAGTGGGGCTGAGTATCAACTCGGCGAAAACCACGATTGTATCTTTCACTAAGAAGAGGAAAACCTCGAACATGAAAGACATCCGTTTGGATGGAAGTAATTGAATGTAAAACAGAAGTCAAGTATCTAGGAGTAACCCTAGACCAAAAACTTCTGTGGAACAAGCACATTGAATTAACAATGAATAAGGCAACAAGAGCCTTAATGATTTGCCGGAACCTAGCAGGCAAAACATGGGGCTGCAACCCAAATATACTGCGATGGCTGTACATCGGCATAGTAAGACCTATAGTAACGTACGGGGCGATAACCTGGTTCCACACGGTCACACAGGTCACAACAAGGAATGCCCTTGACAAGCTGCAACGGTTGGCATGCGTATGCATAACCGGAGCTATGAGAACATGCCCAACTGCGGCCCTGGAGGTCATCCTAGACCTCACACCCCTACACATAGTAGTGGAGGGAGCGGCCCATGCGGCAATGTACAGACTAGTTAGAACGGGGACTGGAGGATATGAGACCCCCTGCCAGAGGGCTTGGTCACCTCGAGCGGAATTCTCCCCACTTCTAAGTCTACCGACTGACGAAATGGTTAGAAAATTCAGCTTCGAAAAGAATTTTGTTACGAAGCTGAGCAATAAGAGAGACTGGAAAGGAGAATCCTCCGCCTACTCCCTAAAGGCAAATTCCATTAAATGGTATGTGGATGGTTCCAAAACTGATAAAGGAACAGGTGCAGGGGTATTCGGGCCAGGAACCAAATACTCAGAGCCAATGGCAATATACCCTAGTGTCTTCCAAGCAGAAGCAAATGCGATTGGAAGATGTGCTCAATTGAACCTTGATAGGAACTACCGGAAGCAGAGCATTGTGATTTTCTCCGATAGCCAAGCAGCCATAATGGCACTGAGCTCGAATACCATCAGTTCGTCTGGGAATGCCTTGGCAGACTAAATAATCTAGGCAAAGAAAACAAAGTTGCACTATGCTGGGTACCAGGACATACTGGAATCAGCGGCAACGAGGTAGCTAATCTATTAGCAAGAAGGGCCGCCACAACTTCGTTTGTGGGACCGGAACCGTTCTGCGGCATAGGGATGAGCACCTACAAAAAAAGAACTCAAAGACAGGGAGGAGACGCTCAGAACTTCCCTCTGGAAAAATCTCCCTGGTTTGAGACATTCCAAGATATTCCTTGGGAATTACAGAAAGGAAAGAGCAAAGTTCCTGCTAGAATTAAGCACAAACAGACTACGCATCCTTGCAGGTTTTCTGACAGGGCATTGTCATCTAGGGGAACACATGACAAGGATAGGTCTGAAACAGAATAGTGATTGCAGGTTTTGTGGAGCGGAAGGTGAAAGTCCGGAACACCTAGTATCCAACTGCACTGCCATCACAGAAACTCATGCCAACTATTTTGGCAAAGACGCCATAGACGAGGGAGAAATACCCTCCTTGAAACCATCACAGCTATTGCAATTTATTAAAGTTCTTAGACTGGATGGGGAGCTGTAAGTGCGGGCAAACCCTAGTAGCTTACAGCTGATATAGGGGGGCACAATAGATCGATAGGTCGCGGTGCAATGTCACCCTAATTAGATCCAATCTAATCTAATCTAATCTTCATCAGTGGGAATAGGAAATAGTCTAAAGGACTCAAATCACAAAACCTAGGTGAATAACGACAATATGATATTAATCTTTCATCATAAAATTGCCCTAAATAACCAATGCTTGCTCGAGCAACATGGGGTCCCGCATTATCTTGCTGAAAGTATCTATGTATTATGAAATTCATCATCGTGCAAATGATTGATGAAAAGCTCATCTATTTGATTACGATATCTTTCAGCAGCTATGGTTTCCTGAAAAAATATTGGCTCAATTATTCGTCTGCACGACATTGCTCGCTTCAAATACGCGTGACCTGTGTATTAATGTATGCAGAGAGGTAAATGTTAAGTCGAGGATCTCGTTATCCATGTGATCATTAAACCAGGTACAGTACGATACCCTCTTCAAATAATCTGGATGCATTTGGATTTTATACGGAAACATGTTCAGGTCATGTTTAAGAATGGTTTGATACATCCTATAACTTGAATTGGTTTCCTGTTTGTCAATCTACGTATGGATCAGATAGGTTCTTCCTGGATTCGTTTTTATAATCCGATCAATCTTATAGTCATTTCTAACCCGTCTTCTTCGAGATTGAATTCTGGTACTTATGTTACCAGTTTCTTCAAAATTGGCCGCAGTTCGTTGAATTTGCCGAAAAAAAATTCGTTCCATTATGGCGAAATTTTGCAATCTCTGACGGAACTCATTGAAACATAAACCAGACAAATCAACCCAGTTTTCACCACGATTTCCGTTACCGTAATTTAATAATAATTCTGTTTGAAACATTTTGAGTGATTAATCTGTTGCCTTGAGAGTTGTCAAGTAAATGTCAAAAAACATTGAAATAAATAATATGTCGATAGCTTGTCAAATCCATGTCTAACCCTAATCCAAAGAGTTTTTGAACATACCGGGTGTTTCTGGTAGGTGACTCGCCCCTATAATTTCTGAAGTATTTGAGATGGAGAAACGAAACGTGGGAATTAAGTACGGGGCATAAATTTACATTTTTTTTGACATAGTCAATAAATTTTTGGTCAATTTCGGTTTCACCGGAGTTCTTAAAATACGTATGTGTTACCGCATAAACATGAAAAGAACAAAGTTTTTCGTTTTTACTGTATACACAGTTTTTTACGCGCATTTGTACGTCCAAAAATTAGTTTTTATGATTTAATTTAATTTTTTCAAATGGGAACAGGGTGACTCATTAGATCATCACGAGAGAGCATTGAAGTACCTTCATTTTGATACCCTACATTAATATGCCGATCAAATGTTTATTAAGTATTTTTTGTGAAAACGCAAAATAATGCAGTACGTAATGATATCATAGTACGTATGTACTTAAGTCGATATAGCCACGAAAAACAATTTTTGTTGACACTACGCAAATAGTGACAGGTGACAGGTAGCAAACATTTTATAGGTACTGATTAGTAGGTATAAGCTAGATTCGTAAGACATAATAAATAGTAACATCAATATTTCTTTATTACAAAACGTTGAATCAAAACATAAAAGAAATTACTATACCGAAAAACAAACACATATTAGCATGTTTACCAACATGATCACATAAATAGACTTTAATGCTAAGGCTATTGAAGTTGTTCAAAATGGCCGCCACCTTGACTTTGACGAAGTTGTACTTTCTCAACTGTGGCTCTTATCACTTTTCTAAGCTGATCTCGAGTAATTCTGTTAATGGCTATTCTCACTTTGTTTTCTAAATCTTGGCGATTGACTGACGGGGTTACGTATACTTCGTCTTTAATGGTGCCCCAGCAAAAAAGTCTAAGGAAGTTAGATCCGGTGACCTATGATATGTTTTAATTGGGCTTAAAGAAAATAGGTGGTATTCCGACAAAAATATTCTGACAAAAATTTATTGAGTATGTTAAAAAATGTACATTTATCATCATATCGTAATGTGTTAGAAAAAAATAGAAATACGTCCGTAATCGTAGTTGCTTATCACATATACACAGTTTAATGATTATAAACGACATGGCCGTGTGACAACCAATTTTTTTGACCTGAAATTGAATATTTCAAAATGGTTTCAACAAAACGGCGCCACAAAAATACAACACGGCAAGTTTTGGCTCCATTACGCGAGGAAGGCTAATGCCTTTCCTTTGCCAATTTGGTGAACTCAATTAGTCACCAAGATCGTGTGATTTGAGACTGTTAATAATAATAATAATATTAATAATAATAATAATAATAATAGCGTTTATTGTCCAACAGAACAAGGTTCCAATAATAGGACAAACTTACATAAATAAAATAACATTAGTGTGCGTTAGACTTCTTTTTGCAGACCTACGTTAAAGATCCTGTTTACGCCAACAATCCTCAAACTCTGGAGTATTTGGGAACCAAAATGTGCAAAAAAAATAATAGAAAATTATTGAATCTTGCAAGAAATTCTGTTGAGATCATCCGAATGATATTGTATTCAATACATAAGGGCAAGGTCCAATGACTAGAAAATGAAATTTTCAGCAAAAGCAGTTTAAGTGTGCTTTAATTTAACTTTGCTTTCTGAAAGTGAAAATGGATAACCCTTTATTTGTTATCCTTTACGTGTCTGCAATGGTGGCCCATCAAAAAAAGTAAGCTATAATTTTAATTTTACAGTCTGTGACTCATTGCATACCTTTGTTACATATATTCTCAAATATTCATTTAGTATAAATGAATACCTGCGTATGAATATTGCACTTTTTCCAATTCAACAATAATGATCCGATAATAACTAGAAGCTAGAAAATCAATTTGTGTTATATTGCAAATGAAAACAAATTTTGCGAAGAGGTTGGGAGTTTGCGCTGCTAGGAGACAACAAAAAATATATTTTTCTTTTGTTTTCGTAGTATCGATATTGTAAATAAACACAATTCGTTTATTGGAGTAACCGAAATCCTTGAATAAGAACGACACAGCTTCCGCGGGGAAAAAGTTGGGTGTTGCATTTTAAATCAACAAATAATGGAACTTCCCTTTCTTTAAAAGCTATCAACATATTGGGTATGCCAATTTTCCAGGAAATGTTTTATTAGAATTACTGCACAATGTACACAAACCCAGCGAGGTCACCAGATCAAGGCCCTTAAGATTATTTCCTATAGGTCTACATTAAAGGAAAAAATAGAAGAACCAACAACTTGAAATGGCTGACAGTGTTCACCTTAAATTTGTCAACAATCTGCATTGTTGCGAATGGAAGGCAATTGTGAAATTCTACCTGCATATGTTTTCAAATATTAACAGAGTTCATGAAATAAGAGGTATTTAATTAATAAACAACTACAAAATGTTGATAAACTATAATAATATAATAATGTAAAATAATAAAATGTTTTGAACCTTGGCTTTCTCTTTTTAAACACATTGACTATGTGTCTGCAGAATGTTATGAATACGTTAATCACTATGAATAAATTTAAGGGATTCCTTATTAATTTTTAGTAAACCTTGATATATTAAAATCACATACACAACCCGTTTAAAACAAACGTCATTTAAAGTGAACAATAAAAACTCGTCACTAAGAAAACACTGTACAATGCATATAGATCAAAAGAATATTTTATGCAGGTAATTAATTTAAAGAACAAAGAACCTAATAAGAATGTATTCAATAATCCTAGACAACGTATTCACGTATTCCACAAAACACGGTGTCCCAATTTGCATTTTTCCTTTTACCATTGAATTGCCTGTGGTATTTCCAACGATCTAACAAGCCCGAAGATATATTTTCCCACACAAAAATGTGTTTTAAATTTGATGCATTCAAGGCAGCAACCAAATTTACTTTATAGCGGCAATTTTTAGAATACATTACCAGAATGCTAGCATTAAAAAGTAGGAGCATGCATTCCCAACGTGCACGCAGCGAATACCAAATGCTCTTATTATTTTGATCAGGATCCTATAATTGCTAAATGGAAAATGTGCCTTCGAAATGTAGCATTCTATACACTAAGGGTCACGCTTTACAAGAGCTTCCGGTTAATGGAACTTCTTTTCTGAAGAAAGGTTACCTATTGAACCATTTGCGGCTTCCTCATTAAATGTGTTTAATTAAACACCAATACAACCTCACCTCATAACAATGCGATACGGTAAGCTAATTCAAATTATTCTTTTGGGGACCGTTCAAGCCCACCTGCTCACAAACTTGGGCGATTACTCATGCGTATCGCGTTGGAGGTTTGAATAAATTATAAACAAAATGGATTAAAAACTTTTCGAATTGAATACAACAAGGAAAAGCATTAAAGTATTAAGGAAGTACATTAGGCGAGGCGAATATGCAGAAACGGGAGTGAACTGCGCGAAACAAATTGATAATTTGGGAAAATGCTGTGCCCTGACGGAAAAATAAATGATTTCCATTCGCCCACAGGTATCTAACAAAAAAGAAATCGATCTCTAGCCCTATCTTTACATTTAAGAAAATAAATTTGGTAATAGTTGCATAGAATTCGGGGTTTCTATATATAAACAATAACAACAACATTAAAAGTATGTCAAAAATTAAATTAATGATTGTACATAAGGAATAAATTTGTTAGATAGTTTGCACGAAATCTTTATTCTGTCAGCGTTGCAACTGCTGTAATGATTCTAGATTTAAATGCTATACTGCGACAAGGGATGACACACAAGGATCAAAGCTAAAGCCGCCATTCTTAGCCTTGGCTAAATTGGTTATATATTTTGTAACGGTTGCAAAACGCTTAAATTTTCGAAAAAAAAAAACGTGAATGTATCTAAAGTTTTTTTTTTTTTTTGTAGAAAACTTAAATCATTATCAAATAGGTATGTAGTGTGGTAACCACTTATGGAATAAAATTATTTTTCATATTATCGTAGAGTTTTATGAAAATGTTCGAACACGTCCATTTTTAAAACTATGTCTTCTGAATGAAATTTGCGATATACAGGCTGATTCATGTAAGTGCAGCGCAAAGTAGATGATATTTTTTAAATTGAATACCCTGTATTTTTTTTATTTTTTAAGTCTCTTCAATGAACTGATTTCAACGACCTATAACACTTATATATTCTTTAGAGGACTATTAATTTTGTAAAAGCGCAAAAGTAAAAATGTGTATTTCACTGTCACCATTGTTCAAATTGTTCTAGATCTGGTTTTATATTCCTATTTGTTTTGTATTACGTCTTGAATATATTAAGCAAGTATCATCCGCGTAAACGTACATTTGACCATGAAATGGTAATTCCAGTAAATCATTGGAGAATGACGCATCCATACTCAGCAGATAGCTTCATTTTTTTTTTGTTATTTGTGGTTTATCGATTAGGTTTTTTAAAAGGTTTCGATTCTTTTCCTCAAATCCATAGTATTCCCGCTTTTCGATTAATTTTTCTTTGGTCACAGTGTCAAAAGCTGTTCTCATATCTGTGAAAACGGCCGCTACTGTTTTGTTTTCATCTAGTTGTTTCTTGATATTGCTAACTAAGACATATACGGCTGATGTAGTTGACGATACGTGCTGGAAGGCGTACTAGTTAGGTCTTATCAAGTCATATATCTGTATTTGTTTAGTAATTCTCGTGTATAGAATACTTAACTATTTTGTTTAGTGTGGAAAGTAAGGATATTGACCTATAATTTTGTAAGTCACAAAAGCTACCTTTCCTATGTATCGATATGACAACAGCCATCTTAAGATAATCCGGATATATACTCTCATAGATTATTGCGTTAATCACTGTACATATTATCGGCACCAGTTTTTGCTTGGCGTGCTTTATTATATTTATCGTTACATAGTCGAATCCGTACGCTTTATTATTTTCCACTTTTGTTTTATTATTTGAAGAATTTCCTCTTTGGTTGTATTATCAAAATCTGCTGCTAGCGCTCTATATTGTTTTGTAGTTGTTGGAGGTAGTTTGTTGCTGCTTGCGAGTAGTTCCTATGCCAGGCTTTTTCCTATTGTTGTAAAGTACTTGTTAAATTCGTTAGGAATTTCTGACGAATTTGTAGTAACTGATCCGTCTTTCTTTATTATTTCTTTTAACTTAACTTCATGGTTTATAATTTTCCACGTTTTGCTCGAATCTTGTTGATGCCTTCTAAGCAGTTATTGAGAATATACTTCTTTTTGGTATTTCTTAGTAAGTTTACTACATATTGCTTTTGATTAATGTATAAGGAACTAATCCTGAGGATTCACATCAACAACTTAACTGAAACAATTCATTAGGCTCATCAAACATAAAGTGGCATAAAAAATAAATTGTTATCTTAGCTCACAAATTTTCAAATATAGTTTGGATTAGAACAACTTATTCTTCATTTCATCACCATTCAAGTAGAAAATATGAATACCATACCATATACTTCACTACACTGGACGTACATTACAATAGCAAAGCTGTTATCATCAGCAGCAAAACTGAACTCCGCGAATAAACCTTATATGTTTGTATTGTTTGTTGCATTAGCAAGAATATTTCTGATTGTTGATTTATAAACTACATTAAATAAAAGATTGTTTTCTCATTTACGTGTACAATCAACTCAAAAAATTATGACATAGTAAGTAAAGGTAGTATTCTAATACATGCACTTTAATGAAATAAACAACCCGGATGTGCAAAAATTGGATTAGTGAGGCTTAACCGGGCACACGTGCAATTTGCAAAGCCGGATGTTTACGTGACAATCAATTTATAAAAGTTCTATTATTCTTATATCATGTCTCGCATATATTAATAATGGTAGATTACAGTAATTTGAATGAATCGTAAAATAGTTAGGATGTAAATTGCTTCAGTCTTCAAGATATTAATTTTTTTAATAAAAGATCTATTTACCGAAACAGTGATTTACTTTTTCTGGGTAGTATTAATTGCGATAGCTTTTATGTCAGTTATATTAGGATGTATATATATAACTTATTTGATGGGGATTTGTTCGTAGCCGTTAATGCAATTTTATGTTTTTTCTTTTTTCATGAGTTAGCGGCTTATTTTATTTTATAAAAGAGAAAAAAATATATATATAACTTATTGTTACACCAATAAATAAATGTCAACAATTCTTATATGTCTTTTTTACCTTTACAAATATCTATTCCAGTTTACTCCCTTATTGCAGTTATATAGGATATACCGGATCGGAACTCAAACATTAATAAATGGGCAACAACTTCACCAAATTTATACCTTCAAACAATCATAGCAATAACACACACGGATTAAGCGTTTTTATAGCATCCGGTCGTCGCAGGCATATAAATTTTAAAGGAGATGTACCTTTCCTTATGGTTTATTTTCCCTATGTCACTATTTTCTAAGTTGAGTGTACTTTTAAAACGAGTCCTTCACGTATCCAGTCAGTTACTTTGTTCAAAATTATGTTAGGTATCTACCTCTACCCTGTATTTAGCTACTTGACTTCGGTATAAATATCTTTCTATTACGTATAATGCCGACGCAACACATATAATTGTGAAACAGTCTTGTGTTGAGCATACTCGATTTGTCTGTATTCTTAGCTTCCTTTGTTATTCCTTGCCTACCACTTATACTATAAATTATACTACTCCAGTGTGTTTTCTGCCTTCTCATCCACGTTCCATTTGTTATACAGGCATTCCATGTAAAATCACCATGGTGATAATACTAGACTGTTACAGAGCAACGACCTACCCATTATTATAGAGCAAATGTACATGGATATCGACAGAGGATTATTGATTTTCTAATCGAGTCCTTTTTAAAATTCAGATTAAAACTTTTTGGGCGTTTTGTAGTAATAATTATGATATATTTCTGGTACATTCAGAGAAGAATGAATCTGTATTTAGACCCTTCGATAAACGACCACTGTACTTTGCGTGTTAGCTGAACTTGTTCAGCTTAGATTTTTATTAACCGTACATTGATAATTGACACATTTCACCTGTAAATATAGAAGGTTAACGAAGGCAATATTGCATCTTGTGTAGAACCGTTGTCAGCCTGGATTTTGCTAGTAACTGAAAGAGTATATAAAGGACAATTGGTTGTAATTGGGCTTAAAATTAATTCATTCCAAAATAATGGATTTTGTATATACCATAAAGGCGGAGAATATATGAGAATAGAAAGTAGACCAAGAAATGTATCAGTTATAACTGTTTATGCGCCCACGGAAATGGCAAATGAAAACGAAAAAGAAACCTTTTATGAGTAACTGGAAAGAATGTATGAAACAATGCCAAAAGAAGATATGCTGATAATAATAGGCGATTTTAATACTTAAATAGGAAACAAAGAATGCTATAAAAATGGGGCAGGTATTCACGGAATACATAAAAATACTAACAGGGCAGATTTGTACATAATATGCACAAAGTTCAAACACAAGAAGATAAATAAAATTACGTGAATGATACCAGGACAAGGTACAGGTAGCCAAATAGATCATGTCCTAGTAAAGAGAAACGATAGTAATGCAATACACGATTCAAGATCATATAGAGGAGCTAACATCGACGCTGATTACCAACTCGTAATTGCTAAATGTAAGATACAAATACAAAGAATGGAGAGAAGAGAAGCAATGAGAAAACAATGGAACACAAAAAGAAGTATGGGCGAGATGTAGGGAAAAGACTAAATAATAGTGAGGGAAATAATATAGAAGAAGAATGGAAAAATATTTAAGGTGTTATAAATGAAATAGCAAAAGAAATGATAGGGTTCAAAACAAAACGACAATATATTTGCTCGTTCGATCAAGAATGTGAAAGAAGAATCGAAATAAAAAATAAAGGAGGATGAATTGGCTAAGAATTAAGAAACATGAAGACAGGGAGGTTTATATAAATGAAAGAAAAGTGGCTACTAAGCTACGCAAAGGAAAAAAACAGCACTGGATTGAAAAAGAAATTGATAGAATACAAAAAGATTACAACAATAGAAATACTAAAACTTTGTACAAATATATGAATACCGGTAAAAAAAAAGCTACAGTAGTAATTAAGGAAGAAACATGGAAGAAGTACTTTGAAGAAATATATGAATGCGAAGAGGAAAACAGAGGAAGTGAAGGAAGAAGAATACACCAAAAATATAGAGGAACCTACATATGAAGAAATACAAAATGTGATAAATCTGTTAAGGAAAAGTAAGGCAACTGGCTGTAACAACATTTGTGCGGAATTAATAGAAAACGAGGAGATGAATTGCACAAGAAAATCTTTCAGTTCGAGAGAGCATACCAAGTGAGCGAAAAACGGAATTAATTATCTCAATACCAAAGAGAGGTGATATAAGTAACTGTAAAAATTAACTTATAGAATCTTATCGATGATGATAATGAAAGAATCTAACGCTCTTATAGGTATTGAACAAGGAACAACAGAACAACTACAAGTTAAAAAAGGAGCTAGACAGGGAGACGCGTTGTCAGCGTAATTGTTCAGTGACTCTGGATGCAATCATCAAAATATCCAGAGTAAACGGATCAATTGACAAGAATATGACACAAATAATAGCCTACGCGGACGATATTGTAATTATCGCAAGAAGTAAGAAAGTGCTGGGTAAAATAATTGAGGATATAGCTAAAGAAAATTAAGAAATTAATGAAGAAAGATCTAAATATATGTATTGCAGCAGAAATTATAGACCATGAGGACCTTAACACCAGTAGAAAGTTGTGGCAAGAAATGTGTTAAATTCTCATGAAATTTCGAACGGTATACATAGTATTCTTAAAGAATCGAATATCTATTACTTCGTGAAGTACATAACATTTAAAGAATGCCATTAAAACAACATTGTAGATTAATACATCAAAATTTGGGATTTTATAATTGTTTTTTTTTACCTTTTTTATATATGGCCAGATTTAGTTTTCATTTACTTATTTATTACCATATCCTTTCCTATCTTTTACTTACATTAAAATATTATATTTCAATAACAATGGCGCTAGTTGGAATTTAACAAAGGATAAATATAATACTATGATATACAACAGAATATATACAATCACAACAATACAGACACATTGTACAGACGAACGCGATATGCCTAAATCACTTGAAATATTAACACATGACAAATTGGAATTCATGTCAATTGCAGGCAATACTAGAACAGAGGCATCATTAGCAATTCTACGATTTGGGAGGAAGGTTTTGAATTATGTACGGAACCAATACCATTTACGAGAAATAAGCATGTTAGGGTATTTACGTGCAAATAAGTCTTAAGTCTCTTAGAAGATAGTTGCCAGCATGACACCACCTCATCATCTCAGCATTGTGCTTCACAGTAAAACTTACATTTTATGTAGTGAAGTATTGTATATGAGCAGAGACCAAAGATTAGACTGCAAGCATTAGGTGCATACTTCGCCTGTGGCTATTTTGCCCTACTACATCGCAGTTAGGTATTGTGAGGGAGCACAAAAGCATAGATGCCTCCCAGTCGCTTACTTTACTCAAATTAGGGCTATACATTTCGTTGCATGTCAACGTATTACGCTTTTCGTTTGTTATATGGAACACGCAGTATATAGTGTTTAAATATTACGTTGTAAAGTAAAAAGCAAAAAGAAAACATGATTCGAAACTTCTTAGACAAACGGAGAAATCTAATTATACAAAAGTAGATGCGGTGCAATCGGAACTAGATTCAAGGAACAAATAGCCAATTATGGTCATGGCAAATTGAAATCGTTTAGTGTGACGCAACACACAAATCACTCTGGACATAGCATTAAAGTAGAAAACCTTGAATTTATGAAAAATTTCACTTCACCAAGAGGATTAGAAACGTATAATACCATAGACAGGTGTAAGGACGACTTATCGAACAGTGAACATGCTCCCCTCCATCATTCGGTATTGATAGAGTTATTGGAATAACACGGATGTCTTCAGTTTTACATTCATCTCTAGTTCTTGGTACTTTCGCAGATCAAAATAGACATTATAGAAGCCACTTCTAAACATCCAGTAGGGAAAACTATGCAAATGTAGATAATCAGATATATTGGGTGTCTATTATTACGCTACACTTTCTGCTTGTATCCTTACATTTTTTTTGCATTTCATTCTACGTTCATGCATTCACAATACATTGGAGGCACATTTTCCAGTCTTTCATCTCCAGGTAACATATTCGTCTAGCTTGTTTAAAATTCAAGTAATATTTTTCAGGCTTAGGGAACGTCGCATATCCTGGAGCTAGAAAAATCGTCTGTTCTTGCTTGTTTTATAAATGCGACGCCCGACTTTTATTATAAATCTCCTAACTCGCCGAATATTCGGATAGGTGGTACTACGTAAGTATATTTCTAAAGAGGCAGCGTGAATACAAAATTACAGGAAGCCGAATATTTAAGGCAACTTACAGACTGTAGCATGCGGCAACTTTTGAACATTTCCTAACCGAATAAAGATCCCGTGGAATATCAAATATTCCCCGATAAATATACTAACTCATCGTAATTGGATGTTTTATCAGAATTTGCAGAAGAGAGAACAAAAGTAATACAATAGTCGTATCGCTAGGTTTTAAAGGTTCCGGACTTCGATATCGATCCCTTTGATATCAAGCTGTTACGAGCTACAAGACAATTACCGGAAATAAAGTTTGGAGCAACCGAAAGGAATTTCCTCATCAGGAGTAGCTCTGACCGTAAGACCTTGTTTTGTAGAAAAATCGTCGATGATTCCCAAGCGGTAGAATTAGAAACGGTATTAGGAATGTTTAGTGAAGTTCTAAACGTGGAATTTGATCTTTTAAATTTTAGATTCCACTACAAAAGAGATTTGTCTTTGAAAAGAAGGAAAATAAAGGTTCGAATCGAACGCAATTAATTATTCCTTGTGTGTGTGTGTGATCTAAGACTTTTCGATTTCTTTGTCAGTATAAAAATATGTTTTAACTTTATGGCTCATCTCCTCATACTAGTTGCACAGAATTAAAGCATTACTATAATAATTCATTAGTATGACGAAAATCAACCCAACTTTCTTTTTTCAATTTTTCTAAGTCATCGGAAAGAAAATTACAGTATCATTCGCGAAATTCGTAAAGTATCTTGACGCAATAAATCATTAAATAAAAACGGTCCAACGGCCGTACCCTGGAGTATGCCACATCGGACTGACCTGCTATCATTCAGAATTTCACCTTTCTTAAAGTATTTTATTTCAATATTATTCAAGCTTTTCTAATAATGACGTTTAATTTGCTGTAGCAAGTCGCAGAGGATGCATACACTTGGTTTAGATTTGTCCAAACTATCGAAAATCATATTAGATAAATTACAAATAGCGTCGTGACTACTAATGTTGCTCTTAAATCCAAATTATTTCTTGGACAAGAATTCGTTTATACCCCAAAAACTGCGATATTCCGCTTTTAAGAAGCTTTTCAAATAACATCGCGACATTAAATGTCAATATAACTGGACGATAATATTCAACATCTAAGTAATCTCGACTTTTAAACAACGGCTTGATCATTCCCATTTTAAATATATTTGGACACATACTCCTACGCATATACTCATTAAAAATACACACTAAAGGTTGTGATACAAAATCTTTTAATGCTGTCAATTTATACCAGTGATTCCCAAAGTGGTCCAGGTGGACCTCCAGTGGTCCACGGGAGACTCGACGGGGGTCTACGGTGGCGTAACAAAAAAATGGGGGTTCACAATTCGTAAGCGGGGGTCCACGAAAATTTATCTGGTTCCGATATTGAAGAACTAAAATGTTGGCTTGAATTCACCTATCAATGTAGGCAGATAATATTTTAAGGTCAGCGACTATTACTTGTAAAAACTTGCATATTCCATATTCAGTACAACGGGTCGTGACTTGCAAAGCGCTGCCGCTGCCACCGTCCGAAATGCTTATTCAGACGTGCAAAGGGACGAAGTAAGACTTGTGGTGTGTGTGCTTGCAATCTTGCATGAACTTCTTTGATTCTTCACCATAAATGCTAAATTGCACCAATCGCTTCAATTTGTGATTAATGCAGTTAACAAAATAAGAAGCAATGCATTGAATACGCGTTTATTTGCACAATTGTGCGATGAAAATGATGAAGACTTCCAACGATTGCTCTTACATACTGAAGTACGCTGGTTGTCGAAAGGTGCATATTTAACAAGATTTTCCTCACTTTTTGAATCAGTTTTAGAGTTTCTGGAAAGTAAAGATCCAGATTTAAAAGAAAACCTGATCAATTTGAAAGCAGACATCGCGTATTTGACAGATTTGTTCAAAAAATTTAATGACATTAACTTACAATTACAAGGGGACAGCCTCAATTTAATAAAAAAGAAGGGTGTAATTTCAGCTTTTCTTGGAAAATTGAAATTTATGCAGCAAAATATTAGTCGGCGCGAATTTGCCCAGTTTCCAAACTTGTCACAGGTAGAATGCCTTGATGAGGATATTCACACATACGTTCACCATTTAATTGCCCTGCATGATGACTTTAAAATCAGATTTGAAGATATTCTGACGATGGAAATACCACCATGGATCATAAATCCACTTGATGAAACGGAAGTGGAGAATGTGAGCTAGAGGAGCTACTCGAGCTTAGCACTAATGAGGAACTGAAGGTGAAATTTAAAAGAGGGTATCAAACATTTTGGCTGCAGGCTGAAATACCCAGAAAATATCTTGGACTGTGGGGAATTGCGAGAAAGCTTTCGATAGCATTTTCCTCGTCATATCTTGTCGAGAAAAGTTTTAGTGTCGTTACAAACCTTTTAACAAGAAAAAAGGAGCAGATTGAATATTACAGAACGGGGAGATTTGCCGTTATTCCTAACAAAACTGAAGCCAAATATTGATAATTTGCTGTCAATCCATCAAGTACATCCCTCCCACTAAAATAATGACTATTTTGTGATTGTCATTGTAGAAGTTATGTTACGTTATTAATATTTAATTTTAATTATATTCCGACGGTTATCATATTACAATGTAATATGATAACAATAATAATTAATACTGTAATGATTACATATTTGAATAAATACAACACAAGGGAATATACTATTTTTCTTTTAATTTTTACCACTCCGAATAGGAGTTTTTTAAATAAAATATCTGAGAATTGATTGGTTTCTTGTGCTGTGAGTAGATGTCGAAGGAGTAAAGTTGGATGGAATCACTTTTTTGATTGGCTAGCTTTACGTTTTTGACATCCACTCACAGCACAATCAATTAATTAATTAACCAATAACTCAGCCGCAACGCAAATTCCCATAGTTAGATCTAATCTTCCCTTTTGTTGTCGAGTTTTGGGAATACGGGAGAAATGTAGCTGCAGGGGGTCCACCGGAACCAGCAAAACTTTCAAAGTGGTCTATGAGAAAAAAAAGTTTGGGAGCCTCTGATTTATACTATATAATATTAATATTCATAAATGTAATAATTTACATTTATTGTTGATACATAATAGAATAAAAGTTAGTTTGTTTACGTGGTTCAGCTGTGGAACTTATACACATATAATTTCCTAAAATGAGCCAGAGAAAACAGTATGAAATGCGGTTATTAAGTAACGGTATTAGCTATGTATATAATACCATATAACTTAGTGGTTTGTTCCTTCAACATACAAACTTTTGTCATTTCTTGTACGATGTCCCAATGGTTACATTCAAGTACATTTCGAACTTTATCGATGTTAACACAGTCCTTTCAAAAACCACACAGCGTTTTTCGTTTTCCCCTTTGATAATAACCCATCTTCTCCCGCGTCAATGCGAAGCGATTACCTCTCCTTCAATGGATCTCAGTTTGAAATTAGTTGCTCTATTATCCAGACCAAATAAATACAAACCCGATAAGATACATGTTCTACCTGAGGTTAGCGAAATAATTCAAAAAGACTAAACTTTTATAATGACATATATGAAATAATAAAATATTTTCAGATGTATTTACCAAATCTGTTCACTTCCATTTTATATATTTTTCAATAAAATGTCATTCATTCTTTTACTACTATATTCTCAGAGAAGCGCGTATACTACGAACAAAGTTGGTGCACAAGACTTTATTAACTAAAGATTTATATTTTGATTTATTTGCATAATATTTTAAACATTAACATTCCATAGAAACGCGTATATAAATAAACGCATATAGTTTTTTGGCATCGCTTTTGTTTGTATGTGTTATCTACGATTATGTCTTACTTGTTATACTGAGAGAATGCCAATAAATATTATATTATTGTTATTTATAATATAATAAATATAATAATCTAATCCATATCAAGATTTATTAGCCGCGTAATTAAACAGGAACCTTCGAAAAAGCAGTTATTACTTTTTAATTATTACTAATTCAACATGGCAGTTGCAGGTGATGCCTTGTTAGTAAACAACAAAAAAATATTAATTCAAAATTATAATAGCTAAGCATGATAAAATGTCATTCAACATCTCTTACAAATACATACATGGATTATTTTTGTGTTGCATCAATTTCTCGTTTCTTTTTGTATCTCCTTGGACAGACACTGCACCGTAATTTATTTTTTGTACTCGCTTATCTGTCATTTCACGATTCAATTTGCGTGCGTAAAAAGTCACTTTAAACACGAGTGCGTAAAAGTAAAGTTGGTACTTCCTGGAACTTGAGTTACGAATTTAGTATAAGTGTTTTTGTATACGTTTTTTGATTTTATGGGTAATAAATTATCCACTGCAATATTGGCAGCTTCGCGAATTTCAGGCGGTGTACATTGCATTTCATTATCAGAATTCATGTTGTTGGTGAGGCTTTTATTTTGTATGAAATTTTTTGAATTTGACAATGTTAAATTAAATGTCACTTCAAATAATCAATACTGCCAACTCAATTTTTTTAATTAATATCAAGAGATTAGTAGTGTGTCATAAACAATAACGTATTTAACAATATGTATTATTATTATAGTTCTCGTACAAAAAATATTGTACAAACTTCGTGCGTGAAACATTTCGCGAATTCGTGTCCATAAAGTCACTTAAACTGGTCACTCATTCGCGAAATATGATTTCACGCACTTGGTTCGTAAATAACTATTTTCTAATTGGATGTTGCAATAAAGCTAAAACAAAAGACGACGCAGTGCTGATATGAATATTACCGCACACTGTGCTGTAATGAGATATTAACGCACTAGCGGGGTACGTAATCTAGGCGATTAATTTGCAAATTAGACAAAATACTGTAAAAAACGTGTGCCACAATGACTTCTAATGCTCGTACTTTGAATTTAAATTCGTTTAAATGATAATATAGCAATCGTGTAGCCACTAAATGATTTAAAATGTGAAAGTCTTCAATCTTACTTTGTATTTGGAGAACACAATCCGTTACTAAGAAAGAAGAAGAATGCGCCAATTAATATTCCATAAAAATCACGCAATGTATGTATGACAAAAATGAGCACGCTTGCATATTTTCTATTTCCTTCTCTAGTCGTGAATACAACAAACCCTTTGCACAATTGAACAAGATATTGTGATACTTAGATAAAGCTGCATAGTAATTTGAGATACTTATATGACGGCAACGTAGCGCTAACGACTGCCTAGATTCTAGATTTTAGATCGTTCCCTTTTGTATTATTACCGCGGCAATTGCGCACTCGTGCAAGTGTAAAGTAACGGTGGCGAAACGACTAGCTATGTATGCAAATGTTCCATACTAGAGATTACTACACTCTACGAATGGAGTTTTGTACTTTTGCAAAGACTCTTCCGATAATAACTAGATAATTAGAGCCGTGAAACACGATAATACACATCGCTAGAATTCGCTAAGAAAGTAAAGATTTCGACATAGGGAAAGGGGTGTTGCAAAAATTGCTTATACCGTTAGAGGAGATTGTGAGGGTTATTAGAAGTGCTTTATTTTGAACAAAATAATTTTTTAATTTAATTACAAAGATTGCGAAATATGTGAATTTATAGTAACAATATTGATGTTGGTTGCATTGCTCATCGAATTTGGTAAACAGTGGGTAAAATCAGTTTTGGTTCCGACCATTTCATTTTCTAAGAGAACAAGTTGACAAAACATTGATTACTTTTTTTATTTTCAATGTTTAGAATTCCTTTATGCGGTTAGAACAAATACTAAGCATCAAAGCTGGAGAAAGCGAACAGATTTTTATGCTGATCATGTTATACTGTATGAGATCACATTAACGTTGAAAACGCAATCTAAGAAAGTCTAAGGAATTAAACATTGACGGTCAAACGGATACATTTATTCGAAGACTGAAATTAGATAAACCAAGTATAGGTAGTACTAGAATCGCGCTCAAAGAATTTCAACGATTCTTTAGTTGATGATATACATATATATATGGTTTCTTTAACTACGTCATATACATACGGCGGCATAAATGAAAGTCATAAAAAAGGTGAGAGTTGAGCTTGCATGCTAAAACTCTAGATAATCAATTAAATATCTCCTCACTCGTTTTCAAAAAATTCCGAAATTAATAGTAGACTTAATGTCCTCAGCCAGCTTATAGTATAACTTATAATAATAATAATAATAATAATAATAATAGTCATTTTATTATCCAACAGGCATCGCCCATTTACAGGATAATATATACAATAAATAAGGTATACACAATACATAGAAAAAGATAAGTAGAGTACAAAAATAATAATAATAATAATAAGAAAAAGAATCAAATCCAATTAAATAAATCGTCTTCTTGCCCATTAGCCACCCTCGAAAGCGTATAAGTTGGCGCTCGTCTCATGATGTCTGTCCTCGCAAACGGAACAAGAAAAGCACTGTTATGTCTTGAGCTCAACCTTGGCACAGAAAAATTCATACGTTGAAGAATGAAGGGGCAATCTATGTTGTTGTTAAGTAGTTTCCCGAGAAATTTCTTGTAGATCTCCTCCCTTCTCACGCTTAATGCCAACATGCCATGTTTTTGTAGTAATTCGTCCTGAGGGACTCCTCTCTCAGGATAGATTCCATCAGATTTATATGACAAAAATTTTAAAAATCTACGATGGATGGTATCTAAATATAGAGAGTCACACGCATACAATGGATTCCAAATCAACGCAGCATATTCAAGCTTACTCATAACATAGGCATAATACAATGTCTTTAAGAGGGAAATATCTTTAAAGTATTTAGAGATACGTATGATAAAACCAAGAGATTTCATGGCCGCAGAACATATGTCAATGATATGAAATCTGAAGGTAAAGGTACTATCAAAAAGTACACCAAGATCCCTATATTCAGACTTGCGAATTAAGGTGCTACCTTTGATACTATAATTCGATAAGTATGGGGAGGATGAACGAGTATAGGTGAGTACACAACATTTTTCAACATTTAATTTAAGTTTGAAGTTGTCACACCAATCAACTATTGTATCCAGTGCACGCTGCAGTCGACATGCATCATCTATAGAAGAAATTTCCGAGAATATTTTAATGTCATCAGCATAAGCAAGTATAGGGAGATCAATTTGCGAAAGCAGATCATTGATGAAGAGCACGAATAACAGGGGACCCAGATTAGAGCCTTGCGGTACGCCAGAGGTAAGAATAAAACTATTAGAGCTGTAACCGTTATAGGTGACATAACATTTACGCTGTTTTAGATATGATCCAAGCAAACGTACAGCAGATGGAACAAAACCCAAGCAACTCAACTTGACGAGCAGGATGCTATGATTGATCAAGTCAAAAGCCTTAGTCAGATCGGTGTAAATCACGTCCACCTGTCCGCGTCTGTCCAAGACCTCACTGATGAATTGAGATGTTGATGCAAGGTTGGTAACTGTAGATCGACCTGAGATGAACCCGTGTTGACAAGGGGAAATGCAATGGTAGGTGGAACTATAAATACGATCATACAGCGCCTTCTCATAAACTTTCGCAAAATTGGATATAGTAGAAATGGGCCGATAATTAGCAAGAAGTTCCCGATCACCCTTTTTATGCACTGGTACAATTCTTGCGGTTTTCCAGCGTTCCGGGAAGATACCAGATGCGATATACCCCATGTGGGTGAGGTTTTTCTAGTAGAGAATTGTTTTGTGCCGAGGAGGCATTAATAATTGCAGTTTCCCATATTATAGCTGCATATGTGTGTAGAAAATGTATTGCTATTGTGATATAAAAACATATCACACCCATGAAATTTAACATTACAAACTCAGAACACAGAACAAACAAGGAAAATACAAATCATATATATAAGACAATGATTTACCCAAATAGATTTAATTGTAGAGAGATCGTTGTAATTATAGACGTGATTTAAACCAGTTATAGGATTGTTGTAAGTTCTAAGTAGTCATAATCCATTCAAGGACTGTTGCCCTCAAAACTATTCAAGTTTCAGTTCAATCATAGAACGGTTAACCGATTTTTTTAATATATTATTCTTCATCAAGATAAGAAATCGACATCCATTTTGCTTAAGTAAAGGTTAGGTAATTTTAAGAACGTTGAAATAAGATTAATTTATCTGTTTACCTGTTGATTTGCCATTCTTATCGTTTGAACGATAAAATTTTACTTATTTTTAATAGATTATTTAATTATTTAATTTATTTTGTTTTCCTTTTCTTTATGCTCCGATACTCCACTTACTAAGAATCACAAACTTGCACACTTCATAAAAAATCTGGCGGTAAACTATTTGGTCAGTACCAACCCGCATTTTAGTTCCATTTAAAGCTGATTCTCAAGTGACCAACGTAAGTAAAAGCTACCGAATTACGGCGGCAAATTTTAAAGTTAATTACAACACGGTAAGTAGCAGATTCAATACAAATCCATTAACATGAGATACATGAGATACATGAGGTACATGAGTTACATTTTTATATTTATTTAAAAGAGTAAATGCTATCGGCGTTATATATATATTTTTTTATATTACACTATCTTTGAAAACAAAACACAAAATCTCACAAATATAGGCGCCACAGAAAGTTAGCAGAGTCTGATTTCGGAACATTTGTTTGCACTATTTATGGTGTTCCACATTGCACATGACCCTAACTGCTCGTTTTTGCAACAGGAACACATGGCCAACATTTGACATTAATATCATTCTCCAGTAAAGGTTTGAGAAATTTAACGTTGGCTCAACGTAGAAAAAGAACACGATTTTTTTTGCGTTATACAGGCTGATTGATTTTCGATCCTCACCATTGGGATCTCGCTTATTATTTATTGAAGACAGACGATAGGTTTAAATTTGGCAAAGTTGCTCAATTTTATGGTTATTATGATCCCGAAAAGAAAGTAGACTTAAAACAAATGACGTTTGAGATTTTTTTTAAAAACGGAAAAATCACATTTTCTTATTTTGTCTCTAGCACTTTTATTTGGTCTTGCAGAGAAAAACTAAACACACGTTTTCAAGGCCACTTTTAATGTTCTATGTAGAGGTGTACTTGAAATTTTTATACGATGTTTCGTTTTCTTTCGGTCATCATCAACTTTCTTGTTTCTTATGGGCGCCATATTGGATTTTGACACCGTTAGAAAGAGTCTTTTCTTCTGATTTCAACCATGTGTAACATGTTGGCAAAAGTTTTTTATATTTTGCTTTAACTGGCGAAGAATTCAATTTAAGATTAAATAAGGTAACCATGAAATTTCGAACTGTCAATCACTTATCCGTGCATTAGTAATAGAAAAATGTCGTATACCAACGAAGAGAAACGAGATATGTTATGTATTTTTTATTCATCGAGTCGAAATACAATAATAGCTAGTACACGATATTTACAATTGTATCCTGAACGACAAAAAGTGGCCTTGAGAACGTGTCTTTAGTTTTTCTCTGCAAGGCCAAATAAAAGTGCTAGAGGCAAAATAAGAAAATAAGATTTTTCTGTTTCTTAAAAAAATCTCAAACGTCATTTGTTCTAAGTCTACGTTCATTTCGGGATCATAATAACCACAAAATTTAGCAACTTTGCCAAATTTAAATCTATCGTCTATCTTCAATAATAAGCGAAATATCAATGGTGAGGATCGAAAATGAATCAGTCTGTATATAGCATAATACATTTTTGACAATTCTTAGGAAAGTATTCTACATGACAATTCCACTTTAAATCCACGTCAAATAAGACGCCAAGCAGATTCAATTAAGTTAACATTTTTTCCATTAAGGACAAAACTGCTGACTGACATCCTATCTGGAACCATTAAGGAAAAGTGAATTTATGCATAGATTATTAAAAGCTATCCATTGGCTTAAGCTACAATTAATGTAGACTACATTCACATTGTGAATCAAATCTTCAAAGTTGTTCCTTTTAAGCGTAATACTAATATCATCAACAACCAGAGTAGTATGGCTTATATTGGTGAGATGCAATGGTAGATCATTGATATACATTGTAGAGCCCAGAGTGAACCCTTGACGGACATATTTTCTGAGCACAGGAAATTTGGATGCATAACTATTTATGATTACTCTTTGTTTTTAGCATAATAAGTAACTTCTAAACTACGCCAACGGGACTCGTCTAGCTCCATAAAGTTCTAATTTTGTCGATAACATTTCATGGATGACATTATCAAAAACTTTTGATAGGTCAATAAATAAGGTGCCCATCAATATCTAGGTATATCCGGTTGACAAATTTAAACAAAGCCATGTGTATAAACAAACTTGACAAAGAACCATGTTGGCACATCGAGAATAAGTTGTGTTTGTTGCTTTTCATTCGTAATTGATTCATACATTTTAAAAAATATCGGTGGACTTTTGAGATATCCTATATAATGAAACTAAGGTCATTTTGTTTTGATTTATGCTATACAAATCAACGTTTTTTAATTTAACGTTCTGCTTCCCTTCGTCTTTACATCATAATGCTTCTACTAATTGCAATAAAGTCCATTTTTAACTTGTCTCTTAGACCATTTTGATGTATGTATACAATTTGGATAATTTAAAAGGACGAAATATGTTATTACTATCGTTAACGTTATGCTTTATTTGTCTCTCTTTATGGTGGCATTACTAGAATATAAATTTGTTGTCCAAAATGTTGAAACCCCGATAAATTCTGCGACGAAAACTAAAATATTCATAATTCTGGTCGTATTCCTCTACTAAGGTTCAGCAAATAATGCACTCCTCCAATCGTTGTGAACTCACAAAAGAATTACTAGCTTAAAGTTAACAAATGCGCACTATTTTCGCAAATGTATGCATGCAACTGCTACGTGTACAGTGCGAATGATTTCAATATTTCAAAAGCTATATTGCACCAAAAAGTAGGCAACGGACGCATTTTTCACTCAGCTTTGGCTCGCGCTTTCTTTGTCTTCATTTTTCCTAGTGTAACGTCAAATATAAATGAGCCCGGGAGACGACTAATACCGTATGTTTCACGCTTGATACTCTCTGAGATAATGTTTCATTTTTATAGCTCAGAGCACGTGACTTTTCTGAAACTAGAAACTTTCCTGAACACGACTGTGAAGCGAAGCGATTTTTTTCGTTTTGTTTTCTTTTTCCATGCTGTACGTATAAAGAAGGGGTATACATAACGTGCGTATGTATTTGCATTATTATAATGTAACACGTGCATACCGTATAATGCCTTGTAAAGCGCGAGGGCTAAATCCGTTGTGGTGAATTTACGTTCGATCGCACACGGCGAGACTCGCCTTTTGCATACTAATCGAGACTGTCGTGATATGAGGCTTATTAATGAAGATTGAACCGGAATAGTTTGTAATGACGTTTCGTTTGGTTCTCGTTCAATGTACTAATATTTACTGCTTACTCTTTAATGCCTTGTTTACGGGCTTGCGATTACTCACTTGCTTTTAAAATACTTTTTACTAATGCGTTGATCGATAAGTCTAAAGAGGAGGTTCACCTCGAGCACGTTCGGTGGCGTTGACAGTACGGCCAGTTGTCAAGCGGTGAATTACAACCTCGTGGCGGTTTAAACGGTATTGCGTCTTAATCACGCCGTTACAATAAAGTGTTAACCCTAAAGTGGTAGCTATGAGTCTGAGTGCGGGGATGTTCAGGGTTCTAGACTAAATTACGCAACAAAACAGTGGAAGCGTATTATAAATCAAATATTTATTTCCATACAACAGGTGTGAAAGTCATCGAAAATATACAGCGAAAAAAAAGCATACATAAATAAATGACAGTGATGAACAATAAAGCATTCGCGCGGTTTCAGTAACGCTTTTGAAATTTAGACCCGGAATCTAATGGCTTTTCAAAATTTTAAAATTTCTATGGCAGTCTTTTTTTCTACGGCATTCTACTAGTTGATATCTGTTTGGAGAAATAATAAAATAAATACATGAGAGATATATTTAGTCAGCACTAAACATAGTCATGTCAACGAGTCCTTTTATTCTTCTGTTTTACCGACGTGTTTGGGAGTACCTCAGGGTTCGGTTCTGGGCCCAATACTGTTTTTACTCTTTATTAACGACATAGTAGACTTCATTGACTTTTCTTTGTTTTTATATGCTGACGACACAAGTGCTGTGGTCTCTGGAACCGATCCTGCACAGATTCGCGATCGCGTAAATGTTCTCCTGGTCGAATTGTGTGAACGGTTTAAACGCAATAAACTTCACATTAACGTTTCAAAAACTTTTTTTACCTTCTTTCACACTTCTCAATCGAGGACGAATTTTGATGTAAATATTAACTTAAATGGCAACCTATTAAAACGCGGAACTTCCTCTAACCTGCTTGGGGTGCTTTTGGATGAAACACTTAGCTGGTATGATCATTGCCGCCAATTAATACATAGTTTAAATACGTCGTGCTATCGGATCCGAAATCTTAGGACAGTATTGAATCACAATTCTTTGGTGACATTTTATTACGGTCAGGTTTTCACCAGAATGTCCTACGGTATCGTCTTGTGGGGCTCTTCGCCGCATGCGCACGATGTTTTTCTTGCCCAAAAACGAGTAATTCGTTGCATCGCAGGCGTAAGTAGCAATCAAACATGCAGACCATGGTTCAGGAAGTTTGGTATATTGCCTGCGCTTAGTGTATACATTTTGGAGACCGTAGTGTATGTTTACAAAAATAGTAGTAAATTTCGGTTAAATTCGGATGTTCATTCGTACAACACGAGAAGTAGAGCAAATTTCAGACTGCCTCTAAATCGATTTGAAATAACCAAAAGATCTCCGATCTCGGTTGGACTTCGCCTTTTCAACTTGTTGCCCGATGCTATTAATGGACTACAAACCTTAAAGAAATTTGAATCTGCTCTGCTAGATCTTTTGCTTGAGCCTCTTATGCCATAATATTGTAACTTTTTCAGAAATATGTTTCTATCCTCTTAATCAAAAACTTATTTATTTTAAACTAAAGATTGATAAATGAACGTATAGGTATAAAAAGCATTGTGTGTAATGATATTACTTTTTGCTATACAAAGTGATATTACGTGGAAAATAGGTCGGTTTAATCCATTATCTACTGAAACGCTTGCAGCAAATGACAATTTAAAATATTTCCTGTCAACAACATCCCCATTTCATAATTGCACCTTTTAATGTAGTATTCTAGTAAGGGATCGCTGCTTTCTTTACTCTAGCTGAATTGAAACAGCTGTCAAAGAGTGCCGACCTACCATTTTTCGCAGCTGTAATTTCTTTTATGTTTTTCTGAAGCTTGTAATTACGAATGGAATTCACCCAAAACATGTATTCGCACAGCTAAAATCCAGCCGAACAGCTTGTTCCTCCTGATACCGTTTACAAACAGTGCTCTGCGTGCAGATAATCGCCGGTAATAAGCTCTCGGCTTTTTCAATTTTCGGAGCACGCTTGACCACGCATAGGGAATAGGTAATGAAAGAGCGGACGGATGGGGGAACAAAAGAAATTTAAAACCGAAGGAAATTCCGGCAGCGGCAGCCGACGTCAGCAGAATTGCGGGGAAGAATCGGAGGGTCGTCGCATTCCAGTCACCGCAACCGTGGCCCCAACGGGGTCCCTGATTAACGTTCATTAAGCTTGTTAACTGCCCCTGAGGGAATTTGCATGCCATTTTCAAATTTGCTCGCTCGGTCATTGTGAGGATAGGACTCTTTTGTGACGTACTTTGATACGGTTAAACGACTTATTTAGTAGGCGGGTTATTATTTTTTTGTCGTTGTTTTTTGTTATTCTCCTTTGCTTCATTCGCTTACTTACTCGAGCAGTACTTCTTCCGCTTATAGCGCACTTACACAAAAACTCATAGTCTGGTATGCCTTTAGCGGAGTTTTGTTCAACTCATTTCCAGAATTTATGAGCAGAAACTTTTAATTGAAGTAACTTTACGGATTCCATACAGACAATGAGTTAAAATGTCCTGTGTCACAAACACCAGCTCATTGAAAGCATAACAAAAATCTGCATAAAAGAAAAACCATCGCATTAGTAGCGAAAGAATATAGGTATTATTTTAACACTATTTCAGGCGACAAGTTTTAAAGATACTTATTGTGCAAATGAAGCACTCAAATACATGCAAAAAGAAGCAATTGTTTCATAACGCAGCTTTTGTCAGAAATAGTATTTATTCAAACAATTTAACAGCATCCAGGCCTCTAGTCTAGAATTATACTGCGGTATCCTTGATCATAGAAAAACAAGTAAAATAGTTTTTGCCTATATAAAAAAGAAGAGCGTACGTCGTTATTAGAAGGTTTTGTACATAGCTCTATACAGCAGTGCCTACTCTTGTATAACACCTGACCAGCACAATTTTATGCCGTGTCGCGCAACAATTACAAATTATGCCTACTTAACAAGAGGCTATAATGCCTACTTAACAGAAGGGGAAGAATTAATGTAATCTAGAGTAACATGTCGGAAACTCTTGATTTAATCCAGTCCAGTTTTGCAAGATATCATCATTCTTTGGCAATCTTGCATATTCCTAAAACCTACTCTACTCTTAACCATCACAGAGGCGTTGATATGTGATGTACAATGATTCTGTTTCGGATGTCTTCGTTCTTGCTTATGGTGTGCCCCAAGTATCAAACCCTAGACCTCTATTATTTGTGTTATTTACAAAGGATATATAAGCACTATGAAAGGTGCGCTGACGATATCAAGTTTCTGACCATCGCTACTCATGAAAATGATATGAGAAGTAACCTAAACACACTAAACAAATGGTACGACACATTTGACAATGAACTTATGAACATTTAGTCCCGAAAGATTTACACCATCGGGCCTCTTCTACTTTTAACCTACTTTTAATTTCCATCAAACCAACTACACTCCGCCAAAAAAGTATCGCATAAACTAAAAAAGGGCATTTATGAACCAAGATATTTTTATACGTTCACAAAAAGTTTGCCTCGTGTATGTGAACTATAAAAACACTAACAAAATAATGGAACTTAGCGTTTTTACTTTATTTTTTTCCTAAAAGAATACATTTAGAAAAATGCATATGTGTAAGGTTTGCTCAGTTGTTTATTGAAAGTCTTCCTATACGGACAAATTTTAAAGTGCGAAGTCAGAGTTCTGTACCAACGCTTTTAAAACTAAAATGAGCAATTTAACTTCAGAACAAGTGGCTGCTATAGTTGCTTTAATCGAAGATGGACGATCTCAAGCATACGTTGCTAATGTGATGAACATCAATCAGTCAAGTGTTTCTAGAGCCGTAGCCAGATATAGGGAAACAGGCATTTACAGTAGAAGACCTGTACCAGGTCGTCCAAGATGTTCTACTCGCCAAGATGACCGCTATTTACTACTACAAGCATTACGTCGAAGACATGTAACTGCGAGACAATTGCAGAACGACTTGGCTAGAGTCAGAAATACTCGTGTGAGTACTCAAACTATTCGGAATAGGTTACGACAGAGTGGATTAAGAGCTAGAGTAGCTGTAACAGCCCCTCGTCTCACTAGGAACCACCGAGTGGCTCGCTTAAGGTTTGCGAGAGAACATGTAAATTGGAACATTAATGACTGGGCCAATATACTCTTCACAGATGAGTCAAGATTTGGTCTTTACACCTCAGATAGGCGTATCTCAGTGTACAGACGAGACGGTGAGCGCTATTCGCAGTGTAATATCAGACCTAGACCTAATTTCGCTGGTGGCTCTATTATGGTTTGGGGAGGCATCTGTTTAACAGGTCGTACAGAGTTAGTACCAGTAGACAGAGGTACACTGACTGCCCACAGGTATATAACGGACATTTTAGAAGAACATGTAGTACCATAGGCGCCAATTATAGGAAACGAATTCATGTTAATGCACGATAATGCACGACCGCATGTTGCAATAATAGTCCAGGAATACCTTAACGATGTTGGTATTCCAGTTTTAGATTGGCCTGCGGTAAGTCCGGACATGAACCCTATCGAGCACGTGTGGGACCTCCTTCACAGATGGATACGAACCCAAAATGTTGCCCCAGCGGACCTGCATGGACTAGCAAATGCTCTCCGTGACGAGTGGGAGAATTTGGATCAGGCTTATATACGGAGGTTAATCGAATCTCTGCCAAACCGTATGCGAGCGGTCATAAGAGCCAGAGGTGCCAATACTCAGTATTAGAAGCTACTGTTATGACATTTTTCTTTCCAAAATTATAATTTCTTGTTTTAATAAAAATCTCAAGTATGAGTTCTTGTTTTTATTTGGCCTGTATTTTATTTAAACAATCATAGAAATTATATCTTAGAGCGCATTAAAGTATATTTACAACTTTATGCTACAACCAAAGATTACGCGATACTTTTATGATTCAAAACTAAATTATGCGATACTTTTTTGGCAGAGTGTATTTTTCGTTGCAAAAAATTGCGATGCTATTTTTTTTTTTTAGTATCTTTATTCATTAATGCAGTAGCATAGAATACGTCATAAAAAAATAAACGTCAGTAGATATAGTACACATAAAGAACATATGCATATAACAATACAAACAATTAATACATATAGATGTATATACAGATTAAAAAAGGTATTCCTAAACATGCACATACTATAATAAACATGGCACACTGAAGAAATCATTTAGGGTATAAAATACATTAGTACCTAAGTAAAAACTTTTTTAAACTTGCCTTGAAATTTACAGATGGTAGTTCTTTTAATGACTGTAGCAGATGATTAAATATTTTTATACATTGCCAAACCACCTGTTTCTGCACCCTAGTTAAATGAGTCTGAGGCGGAAGCAACTGACAAGCAGCTCTACCTCTGGTGCCGCTCTCATGATCTAATTCATATCTGTTAAAGATCTCTATAGTTGTTTTTTACAAAGGTTGCTGATTCTAATATATAAATTGAAATTGATGTTAGTATTTTATTGTCGGTAAAAAATGGTTTGCACGAGTCCCTAGATTTTAATTGAAACACTGCTCTCACGCAGGCCTTTTGGAGTAAAAAAACTCTGTTCGCATCTACAGCATTTCCCCAAAACACTATCCCATACTGTAGTCGGGACTGCACACATGCGTAATAGACACCCAACGCAGTCTCAATACTAACACTTCTCGATATAACGCGTAAACTATAACAAAAACCACTTAAACTCTTCGCAAGATCCTGTATGTGAGGTCTCCAAGACAGGAAGGCATCAACAGTAACGCCCAGAAAGCGCGCATGGGTAACACAGGCAAGTACCCCATTATTATATTCAATTGCTAGATTTTCAGGAGAAATATTAAAAGGTAGTATATGCGTTTTCTTGGCATTTAATTTTAGATTATTATTTTTTAACCAATTTTCCGTTTTAATAAAGTTATATTCCAACTTATTCTTTACCTCTTCACAGGTTTTCTCCCGTACAACGCATGAGGTGTCATCAGCATATAAAACCGCAAGGCCATCAATGACATCTGGCAGGTCATTTACATACAACAAAAATAGGAGCGAACCAAGAATAGAACCTTGAGGAACACCAAACAGCACTGTCCGCCAAGATAATGAAATTTTCTCTCCTGATGCATCATAGGTCATTACACATTGCTTCCGCCCCACGAGGTAGGATTTGGGTAGTTGTAGTGTAACACCTCTAAAACCCATTCTTTCCAGTTTTTGTATCAGAACTTGATGATGGACGCTGTCAAAGGCCTTTGATAAGTCCATAAAAGCACAAACAGTTATTTCCTTGTCGTTAATGCCAGTAAGTATTTCTTCTAGTAGTTGAAAGGTTGCTCTAGTTGTAGATCTTTTCTTTATATACCCATTTTGATTTCCATGCAGGATATTATGCTTCGTCAAAAATTTAGTAATCCTATTATACAGCAATCTTTCAAAAATTTTCGAAATATTCGATATCAGAGCTACAGGCCTATAGTTGTTAACATCTGTTCTGTCTCCTTGTTTATGTATAGGCTTTATAATTGTAAGTTTTAATTTTTCAGGAAAAATACCAAGTTGAAAGGAAGCATTCACTGTATGAGTCAAAGGAATAGCAAGATACTGCGCAGAGTCTTTAAGCAAAGAAATGGGAATACCATCTTCACCTGTTGCTTTAGTATCACTTAAGCTGTTTATAGCACTTTTGACCTCATAAATGTCTGTTGGATACAGAGCAAACGATTCTTGTACGTGTTTTACATTATCTGTAATGGTGTTGTCATCTGGTTTTATATTTTCACATGAATCTATAAAATGGTTGTTGATTGTAGTTAAAATATATGTATCTTCACCAAAGCTGGTGTTAAAATTGCTTAGATCAAACGCAGATTTTTTGATAGAACCTTGAAGCTGTTTTATCACATTCCATGTTGCTCTGCATTTGTTAGCAGAACTATTAATATATGTTGCGTATGAGCTTCTCTTTGCATTTTCAATCTCCCGTTTTAAGTTATCACAGAAAATTGTGTATATTTCTTTGTCATTTTTATTCTTCTTCCACTCTTCGTATTGTTGTCTTTTAATAGAACACAAATTCCTGAGTTTATCTGTCAGCCATCTCTTGTCATATCTATCTGCGATAGTGACAGTATTTTCATTTATACATTTGTAAATAGTCTTGCTGAGTATCCCCCCAAAAAGAATCATAGCATCCATTCACATCCAGATCAGATAATACAGGAGCCCAATCTACTACCTGTAGCTCTCTTTTGATTAATTGCAATTTATGGTGCGTAAAAAATCGCATCTTTAGTTTTCGAGTTTTATTAACAGGTTCATTTTGAATCTTAAAAGAAATTCTTTCAGCACAATGATCCGACAACGCAGAGACAATCACATCGCTATTATAATCTACCAAATTCACAAAAATATTATCTATTATTGCTTGCGATCTAGTGGTGATCCTTGTTGGATTGGTAATTGTTTGTTGCAAATTGTGCGATCTTAACATATCCACAAAGACATCAGAAACCACTCCACTCTTGGCTAAGTCAATGTTGAAATCTCCACTTAATATTATCGTATAATTACTTTCAGCAGACACTTCCTGTAAAATACTATCCAATATTTCCAGAAAATCATTAATTTCTCGTGTCGGTGGCCGATATATATTAATGATAATTATTTTCAATTTAGTGATTTTAATTGCACTACATTCGAGTATTTTTTCTTTACTTTTTTCTTTCAGCGTTTTGAGTTCAACATATTCTGTACCAGTGGGTACTAGTATACCAGACCCTCCGTGCGAACTAGTTGTTCTAACAAAGCTAGATGCCATCTCAAAACCGTCCAAGGCAATAGTTTCATACGGTCTTAGCCAATGCTCAGTCAAAGCAAGTGCATTTACAGGCAGTTTCAAGTTGTCAATAAAAATCAATAAATCATTGCATTTATTTCTAATACTCTGTATATTTTGATGAACCAGTGTAAAATATGCTTCCTCATTCTCTTCAATCTCTCGAATTCGATCTATGTCTTTGCAGATGTTGTCAGTTCTGTTCGAAAATTTCTAAGTTTATAGGGTCTTATTATAACATTCATCGGCCACAATTCTGGTATAAACATTTGTTCATATATGTTCTCAGGTACTGCAATATTGAACGCCGCTATATCAGTATTTTTTATCTCTAATTTGGAGCATTGTAAGACATTTATACTGTTTTCTAATAAATATTCTTTAATATCAATCTCAGTAGTTGTTTTCATCAGCCGAGAAACAAATATCCATCGCCTGTTTTCCGCTGCCGACATTGTGGCATCATTTCTACTTCCTTTTATCGTATTCAGTTTATTTAAATGCCTATTCGTAATTTTTCCTTGGGAATTCCCCATTTTTACGTTTTTCGTATCCAGCTGTATTGGAGTTTGCTTTTCTTTTTGTTCAAGGTTGTTCACCTCCACCTGTTTATCTCTTTCACTCTTCTTTTCCTCAGCGTGTGAAGAATTTAACACTTTTGCATATGTATTGGTTTTAATATCCTTGGCGACATCTGTCGATACTGTTTTAGATCTTGTTATCGGACCTTGAGATACTTCCTGCACTCCATTGGTTTGCGGTTGTAATAGAAAATTTACTTCTAACCTATTTATCACACTATTTTGTTTTTCAATTTTTATTGACTGTTCGTGAATAATACTTATGAGTTTGTCAATCTTTTTATCCATACTAGATATTTTAGAATGTAAATCACTTACACTTGTTTCTTTTGTTTCAATCCCATATTTATCACAATACCACTTCACATTGTGATTATGTGCTTCAAAAAGTGTTAATTCCGTGGGTTTAAAGGCACTACACCCATAATGAATTGCACTCCTACAACTCCCGTAACATTTCAGTACTTTATCAGTTTGATTATCAGGTTTTAAGTTGCCCTTTACGCACACTGACTTTACTCCAGTCGCCATGTTAGCATTTTTTTTTCATATTTATAAAAAAAAAATGGCGGAGAATTAAATTTTATTTATCCGGCAATATCTATTAAAACTAAATTGGAAGGGCCTAATTAGGATCTTAAGAAAATTATTGGTAGATACTGCCTCCTTACTTTTATCAATTCATAAGAGCAATTTAACGAAAAATACTTTCCTAAGTTTAATTTTTATATGTAGGTATGTAGGTATTTATTATTCATATGTAAACAAAAAGAGAAAAAAAAATTATATTAATAGAAAGCTTTCGTGTGTTAAATGGGAATAAATTCTTAATAGTTTAATTACTGATAGTGCTTTACGTACACTTTATTCTCACTCAAACGATGTACTATGTACACAAAATTTGTGTATTTAAACGGTCATTCCCCACACGTTATAAATATTCCACGGTAAACAACATAATAAGTGAAAAAATATAAAAACTTAATTGATAGGATGAGACTTTGTTGTTCGTTCGCTTTAAAATTCATTTTTATTAGTCTTATCAATTTATTTGGTATTCCCGGATTTCCAGGGCCTCAATTAGACACTTTCCCGAGATCGAGTCATACGCCTCTTTAAAATCTATGAATAGAATGTGGAGATCTAGGTTTTGTTCATAGCTATTGCTTTCAACGTAAATATTGGATCAACCGTCGATCTCCCTTCCCTGAAACCTCCCTGATATTCATTTCATATTCATTTAATCTTTTCAGTGGAATATCGGTAGATTAAGCCTTTATTACAATTAATAAAGTAATAAATCCTACAACACGTAATGAAAAATAACTGTCACGTCAACTTGTTTTTACACACCTAATCGTAACTATCAACAACCATCTGAATCGCACTTCACGGTTTACTTGATAGCGGCTCATCACGAGAGCAGACCACTTTCCGTGCGCGCCATGTGCGCCGGTATGGGAGTGTAATTCGTAATATACTAGAATATGCGATAGAATAGGGACGCAACATGAGCTTGTTACCGATATAAGTATAGAAGTAAAGACATTTATTCTATCAGAAAGAATTAAATATACATTTGGTTTTCTGCTATTAAAGTAATATGCAATACAGTCATCCCCACAACGGCGCACATGGCGCGCACGGAAAGTGATCTGCTCTACTAATCACACCGAGCCCGATCTTAACTATAAATAACATAATGACCCTGAATTTGTATTCCTTTACATCATTTCCTATTCAGAATAACTTACTTACGCTTGCATAATAATAACAAAAATCAAAGAATTGTCAAGAACGTCACGGACCGCATTGGCAGGATCTTGGAGCGACACGACATAAAAAACCGTGTACAAACCTACAGGCCAACTGCGAGACCAGCTGCGCTCAGCAAAAGACCCCAGGGATCCGTTAGCTTCCACTGGGGTATACAGGATACCATGCTCCTGCGGGCTAGTATACATCGGCACCACGAAACGCAGCATTAACACCAGGCTGAAGGAGCATAAGCGAAATTGCCGTCTGGGCCAAACCGAGAAGTCAGCGGTAGCCGAACACGCACTCCAAGACGGGAGTCATGAAATCAATTTCGCGGGTACTGAGGTTTTGTCCACGGTTATCCATTACCATACTCGATTGCATAGGGAGGCGATCGAAATTCAGAAGCACTCCGGAAACTTCAATCGGAAAGAGGAGAATCTGGCCATAAACAAAATTTGGTACCCGGTTCTGCGAAACCTGCCATCCACACGCACCGCAGGCAGAACGATGAACAATGAGCTAAGTAGCACACCCACTACAAGTACCGTAAGCAGAACGAGAGACAACGCCCTATATAACAGCAGTGCCCCAGACACCGAGTCATTCGACGACGAGCAACCAAGAAGAACACTTTGACCTCGCCGCTGAAGATGTTTACCGTAGCAGTAAACGAAACGTCCGGAAGAAATTCCCATCGACCACGGCCCAATAGCCCGGAAAATACTTTCTTAAATAACAAAAATGTTTAATAATGAAGATTATTTTTATTTTTTTACGATTTGCAAATGATTTCTATGATCTAATGTTGTGGCTATAAAAATCATTTGCACATTCATACTACGATTTGAATAATTCACATTTGCTTCATAAAAAAATAATCGAGTCCTCTCCAACTCCATCAATATTCCAATCGAACAAAACCGAAAAAAAAAAAACGATAGCATGGGCAAAACAAATTTTCTAAAACAAGTTTCTCCAAAGGAGAAAAATTTGAAAGGTAAACTTATTTGTTGTATTATTAATGTTATGAATATTAACAAAGTGAGCAGAGAATGAATAAAAATTGTAGTTTGACGGTTGCGTCAATCATAAGGTTAACTTTCCTAATTTGTAGCGACTTTGGAACTACGTGTTGATACGGTTTAGAGTACATATTTAGGCTAGTTATATTTGATGGAGATACAAATATACTGTGTGTTTCATTTTTCATGGGAACACCGAAATAACTTTGGAAGCAATCAATAAAATGTTTATCAGTTGTGTTAGCCACGACAATGCACCCTTTCGTAAGAATAGAGTTTTTATAAAGTCAACATCTAGCCAACTATAATGAAAATAAAAAGTAGTTTTTCATGTAATGTCATACTAGCGATTAAAACAGAGCAAAAATTCTCGAGAATCCGTAATACCAAATTTTGCTGAAAATGTTTCGTTTTTAAATTCTTCTACATTTTTATGCTATCACAACAATATTTTAAATAGAATCTTTTCAACTAAATCACGTTGAAGATGGATACATTTTTCCAATGGCCTTTTATGATGCAGTACAACTCGTCGTAACATTTCTGGAGAAATTTCTTGACAAGCTTGTCGGATTTTCTAACACAGTTCCGGTATGTTTTGAGGTCTACGTGCATACACAACAATGTTAATAGTCGCTCAAAAAAAAAATCGAGTGGTGTAATGTCCGGTGATCTCGGAGACCACTCTATTGAAAGGCTATTATGACCTATCCATCTTAACGGAAAGTTTTCTTTCTTGCGTTATCAACTGGAGATCCGTCTAGTTGGAAGTGCAAATCTCGCCTCACATCCAGTGAAATAATCAACTAATTCAGTATTTAAAATATTTAAATATCTTTCTGCATTTAGCGTACCAAAAAGGAAAAACGGGCTAATGATGATGGACGTTCAGGATGTTTCGCGTTAAACTCTCTAGCAGTCTCTTAGGCAGAACGTACATTATCACCAACAATTCGAATAATTTTAGCAATACTTAAATGTCTATCGGCCATTGCTCAGTAAAGTTCAATAGTTATAACTGAAATAAACTGTTTAGTGAACTGACGTTTGAACTGACACATTGCTTTCTTGCTTCATTGGACTCTTATTATTGCAATAACAAACTATTATCTGCATAAATTTGCAGCAAAATTTGGTATTAGGGCCTCTTGAGTGATTTGTAACAACATCTTTTAATACTTTTTTTTAAATTTTAATCGCTAGTATTACATTACTTGAAAAACTACTTTTCATTTTAATTATAGTCGGCTAGATATTGACTTTATAAAACCTCTATTCATACAGAAAGGTGCATTGTCGTGGCTTACACAATTGATAAAATTTTTCTATTGATTGCTTTCAAAATAAAGAAGTTATTTGGATGTCGCCATGAAAAGTGAAAGAAACTGTATACGACTTGCTTGTGCGTGTTTGTCCTCCAGTTTACTAAAAACGGAAATTGTGAAGGTGCACTTTAGCACCCATACTTACGAAATGTAGTTAATAGTCTGGTGATACTGTGAAGATTGTATTAGATACTGCAAAATTCTTCACTCATAATGTTGAAGGCGACAAAAATAGCAATGTACACGTAGTGTTTTATGAGACGCCGTAGTATTTTATGGATAATAAAAGTCTACACACGTTTTTATCGTGTTCCAGGAATAGCGTGCATGAATTTTTGTATATGATTTGATACAATAATGATAAGGCTTTAGAATAGTATGTATTATGCCAGCTAATCAAAGCTGCAAGTGGCCATTAGATTTACTTTGAGGATATGAAAATATTATTAAACTACGTGTTGTTTGTTTGTTTATAATTTTACACATATTCCACCTAAAAACAGGATATAAAATTTGTTTTGTAAATTAGGAACATGTCTTTTTATATTTTCACTTAAAGATCAGGATTAGATAAACTACAAGTGGTTAGAACCTCTTACGTGTTGGAAATAACAGCAGCGAAGAAATTTTAGTGTTAATTTACATGCTACCCTGCGATTTAATGATGATTGATTTGGGCCAAAGCAATCAAAAGGATATTTAGTTTGTAGCAACGAACGTAACTTATCAAACTGGTTACGAAAAACATCTTACTCCTTCTGTGTTCGCCTACTAATCTATTTGCAATTGTTTGACTTGTAGTAATTCTTGAAGTCGTTTACATGCATCGCCCTTGTGCATTTATATGTTTAACGCAATAGGGAATTCACTTAGAGAAATGATTTTCATTCATAATTATTTCTGTAAAGATTTAAAGATTTCTTTTATTAATACTCTCATACTCAAGTACTATTCACTGATTTTGCAAAAAAAAAAAAACTGGAGCAATCATTAATTTTTTTACCTTGAAGTTCAATTTTAAATCTAGCTTATTGCTTATTGGTTAACGTTGGACACAATGAAAAATTACGGTTAAACTTTAAAATCATTAGTTGGTATCGAACTGTTGCCGCCAAATCTTGTGATTGCCAGTAAGTCTGAGATGTTTAAGTAAACTCATGGATATTTTCAAGAATACCACATATATATTCAGGTAAATGAATTAATTTATAGTAAAATTAGATATCTTCAGCATTAATACATAAGCACATTTGTAAGTCGTGATTCAAAAACAAAAAAGAAAAAACAGCAAAATCAAATCCTTTAACAAGACAATGGTCGTCTTAACTTGTAATAATTAGAGCTCTGTTTAATTGTAAGACTGTAAAATTAAATCAATTGACCGTTTTAAACTTCCAGGTTCTGAACTAAATAATACAAGGAAACACTGAAGGTTCTGAACTGGTGAAATCAACAAGCTTCGATACTATAATCTCTATATCTATAGCAGATCTCTAACGTTCCGCAAGGTAAAATGCCTTTTTTTTAAATAGTATAACACTACTCACAGTTCATTTTTCACGTCGCAGTTGAGTTTGCGTAGCCTTGTAGTTAATAAAATTCTGGTTCGAGTCTGGGATCCTGATAGAACTTCTTCTTTGTAGGACTCGGCCGTTTCTCGATGTCTGGATTCGGACTGCGGCTTAGACGGAGTAGTAGAGTAAGAATCAATCCCAATTTCGGGTGAGTTATATAGAGTGCGGCAAATTAATTGCCCCAATTTCGAAAGGTAATTGGTTGGCTCCAGGGAGGAATAGACCAGTAGGTGTCGTTGCTTCGTGTCCGTGTGTTTATGCCATTTTGAGTTGTCAAAATGGTTTGGTCCGGACAACATCGCGCTTTTACTGTCGAACACTTCATCAAAAACAACGAATCTGTACAAAGAACGTCGGTAGGCTGGAAACTTCCGTTCTGCGCTTAACCGGAAATCTTCTGTACGACTGAGGACAGGAAGAACGCAGACAAACGTGAATGCAGTGAGAGCGTCAGTACTGCGATCTCCAAAACATTCAGCACCCAAATATACGGCCGCGTTACGAATGTTTTATCGAAGTGTTCGAAGAATTTTACACATGTCACTCCAAATGCATCCTTATAAAATTATGATGGTACAAGAGTTAAGTGAAAGAGATTTCGAAACACGTGTGTCGGGATATTCTTCATTTGGCAAGAAAGCTGCCAAATGAAGTTTTGATTTATAGCGATGAAGTTCATTTTCACCTAACGGACACTGTTACGAAACAGAATTGCCGATATTGGTTAGAAGCAAGTTCACTGGAACTGCACAAGCGACCAATAGCCCCAAAGTTATGGTCTGGTGTGTGAGGCAATTTTGGTGTGCAAGGTTCTTATTTTTTTTAAGAGAAAGGAATAACGGTAAGAGTGACATCAAATCGTTATAATGACCCGCTTCAGAATTTTCTGCGTCTACAAGTGAACGAGTTACGTAACAATCACGATCTATGTATGGTTCCAGCAAGACGGTGCCACATCGCACACCTCACGTGGCGTTCAATGGGGATTCTGCGAGAAACGTTTTCGGGTAATGTTGCGTCTTTACGAGGTGACATTGGGTGGCCCCCACGTTCGCCTGATTTGACTCCATGTGATTTTTTTCTATGGGGACACCTAAAGAGTTTACCAACATTGACCACAAAATTGAGAAGACATAAAGGCAGCAATATTTCTACGCTATTTTCTCACCTATGTTCAAATTTTTCTACAAACCTTTTTTCTTTTCCATAAGTTACGCGGATTTCCATTCCAAACATTCTTATGCCGTAGAATTGCATTCGAAACTGGGTCTATTCAACCGACTTCATACCGGTCCTTCGGAGAATCTTCCAGTGTAACGTAACACAATTAAACTGTTTATTTCGTTCAATTATTGTTCCTTTTACATTAAATTTACATTATAAGTTTTACAAAATGCATTTAATTACAAGATTTTACTAAATGAAAATCTTATCATATAACTTTTCTTTTTTTTTCAGCAACTTGACAGATATATTTTGAATTAAATTTAAATTCTTGAATCTTTTGCAATTTGTTATCTGAATGTAAAGAAAACTAACTCGAGTCCACATCTAATGGAGAATAGCACTAGATTTCATTGTTCTTGCTGGCATGGTGATTTCAACAATAAACATATTACATATACTCAAAGTACACCTTTCTTGATTTTAATGTTTTGTTAGTGTTTTACAATATATTATCTTACATATACATAATTTTTACACTTTATCCATTTTTTATAAATCCTACTTGACGTTATTAAAGTATTTCACCTCTAAATACTCTAAATTGATATTAATGTTATTATAAATTATGTATTCCAATTTTTCAAATTTATTTGCTATCACCTGAACATGCTCATAGAGCAAAACATGTTGTGAAATGACAATTTTAATTAAATCGATTGGATGGAACAAATTACTTTATTTATTTTCAAGTTATCTATCATTGTTAGTCAGTTACGCCGACATTGAAAATAAAAGAGAGCAAAGACAAAAATGTACATATAGAGTTAGTTCTGTTCTGTATAAAATTCTTTATTAATTTTAATAAATTGTACCTCTAACAATCACCATAGGTAAGCTCTTTAGTGTTCATTCATTCATTCATTTCTTGGACTTTCACAATAATATTTATCGAAATTCGCTGGTAATTGCTAACATACATCGTTGCTGTTCGTTACCCGTAACATGTATATTGCTATGAAACTTGTAGATAATATTTTTAATTTTAATTATATATTTTTTTCACAAATTAAATAACTGTTTAATTTAATGAAATACCACTCAGAATCATCTGTGATACTCTAACAAATTCACAAATAAACCGGACCTCAATTTGCAGGTGTCCCTAGTTGTAAATCTTCCACCTCTCGGTTGATTTTGCTCCCCTAGAGACGAAAAGGTAGTCTTATTTAATCACACTCAGGGTGTAGTAGGATGATGTATCGAAATGAACATATACATTATATATTCAGTAGCATACAATGCAATTGTATTGTGACTGTTTAGTCATCATTAAGTGGTGTATTCCTATACGTTTATCAAATAAAAATCCAGATTTAACAACAATTACAAATTTATTAGTGTTAGTGTTGAATGTTTTGAAAAAATTGCTTTACTTATCAGAAGATCGAAAAAGAAGACCGTTCTCTTTTACGTTCAACAAACACACACATTACCAAGGAAAGCTCTCCCGCAAAACACCAGATGGGAAAGAGGAAGGTGGTTACCGCAGATACGCATCACATTAAAAATGTCCAACAACGAACATCAGTTTAAAGAAATACAAATACATCGCCATATACATGGTTACATTTGCTAAAATCTATACGACCAATATTAGTATTCATATTCAGTATAAAATAACATAGCAGTATATACAAAGCTCTACCATTTCTAACAATAGGCTGCAATATCTATAGGCTGTGATTACTGTTCACCTAGGTGTGAAACTATTTATAATTTATGGACGAATATAAACGCTCTTACTAGCTAACTGATGCAATGGCCTTGAAAACTACTCCCAAAACTTTCCTTATTAACCATATCTGAGGCTCCTGCCGTTATTAGGACAACACAAAGAGAAACAAATTAGATTACGGCAGGAAATTTGGCGCGTGGTCCTTAATTATGCGTCGACACCCAGAGGGAAGGCGACATCGTTACTCCAACTGCAATTAATTGGGAACCACCCTTGGTTCCGGCCTTTAGGGGCGGAACGTCCTCCGTCCTATAGCAGTCGAGAAAGTGATGATCTATTCGAGCAATGTTAGACCGACGTGTCGCAGGCAGTTAATCAGTGAATCGGAATGTCGGTATCGGATTTTACGGCGGTTCAGGTAGATGGTTAAAAGGTCGGTTACATATCTTTTGCGGTTCCCACATTCCGTGTAACATTCCTGTGCGGTTTGCCGTCACCTCAATGTAGTAACGTACGATGGTGGTACACGAGCGACTGCGTCCGTATTCACCGCAATGCCGGTGCGATATAAAAAGGGCGCCTATCGGAAATGTAATGGAAGCGGTTCCGGGTAGTATGTGGTTGGGTCGCTGTTCATGCAAACCCCGGAACAATACCGCACTGCTATAAGCTGCATATACTGTTTAATGGTTACATGGTGAACGAGAAGTCCAGGCATTATAGGGTGTGATTTATGTTGTTTCAACTTGTGCATAATTAATAACATCCCTTATAAAGAACAAGTTTATCTTTACAACAGACGCCCTCCTGTTCCGCCTATTGTTGTTTGATGCTGAACGAAGCTTCGGGTAGTGGAATACAGCTTGACACTTCTAGGCACCGACATCATCTATTGACGTATTGTACCATCCCCACTGAAATTTTGCTGGACCCGAAGGAGTTCCAACCTTCAGCAGGGATTTGTTTACGTGCCAAACATCGTATTGACGTGGGACCTACAGCTTTCCTTCCTATCCGAGAAGAAGGCATGTTCCGATTTTTATCTACAATTAAAAATCACCGTCTGGAATTCGCCATTTTTTAAGGGGAATAAATACGTATGGATAATAGCGGGTTCGAATCCAGTTGCTGGTAGTGTGATCCGTGCCCTGGAATTGAACGGATGCCTACGAGCATGCAAACCGTTCAGTCACCGAGAGGCCATTACTTAAGCAGATGCCATTACGACGTTCCGTTGCCGTAATGGCATCTGCTTAAGTCATTTCATCTATCTTAAAATTCAAGTTTTATCTTAAGTTGACGTTTAATTAAGTTTTTTAACAGGTTATGTCCTCGCTACTGAGTTTTATGTTATTAAACACAACATACACTCAAACCTAATTCTCTGATGAAGCAATAAATGATTGTGAAAGCTCAGAGTTTGAACATTTGAAGTTTGGCTGCCATAACCACTATCAGTCCTTTACTTAAAATGTTAGTTTGCCCTTTAATAAAGCCGCACGGTTTAAGAGCACGTCAAATAACCAATACATAAGCTAAACTTTAAACTTCTATCAAAAAGCACACCTAAATCTTTTAATTTGGTAAACAGTTACAGTTGCCGATTGCAACGTACTACAATCTGTATTGAAAGAAATGTGTAGATAAGGTGGAAGTAGGGCGGTAGTGTAGTTATTTCTTATAATGTAGCAGAATGATTTTGGAACGATAGGTCCATTTTGGTATCCGGTGTCACATATATTTTTTTATAAATGACATGAATTTAATGTTTAAAGCTAGAATTTAATATTATACTGACAAATAGTAAGAATAGTAGGAAACCTATACCAACTTAAGAACATTTAATAAAAGGAAAACAATTGGAAGTTCCGTTAGCAAAAATATAAAATTTAATTCTTTAAATTGTTATATAAAGCATTAACAGGTAAGTAGTAGAAACTTGCAGATGTCTATCTAAATAAAAATCTGTTTAAAGTTTTGAAAGTTCGGATGCTATACTAGCACTGGGAGAAAAGTTCGTAATTAGTCCTTCCTGTGAATTATATATGCATCCGAACTTTTGACCCTGGTGTATTTATAAGGTTAGGTGGAAGTACCGGCCGTAGTCGTTAGGGTTTGGTGGGTAGACTAATGGGAAAGTAAAAAACAGAAAGTTTCTTTTTTCTAAGTTTTCGTAATTTATTGATTACTTCATTACAAATAAAGGAGTACTTAGTTCTTCCGATTTTCGGTACAGTCAATCGCCCATTCTTGAGACAGCATCCTTATTTGGTATATTTCGTGAAGTTCTGTTTTGAAGATTCTTTTTGCGTTTTTCAAACCGCTGCTGCTGTGTATTGCCAGGCATGTAATTAGTTGTTCTTTGAAATTATGTGAGAATAAACCCGTTGCTGCAATGTGCTTAGTAGGTTTAGTGTTTTTTGAAATATGTATAAAGATATACTGTTTTAAAAGGTGTGAATAACGGAAATGATAGGTATGCCGGAGCTTGGACACTCAAAGCCGAAGGGTACGTGAGAGTATTGTACAACAGACATACATATATTATTTTACTCAACTAACCGAGGTTCTGTTTATATATGCGCCATGTTAGGGCACAAAATTGCCACACCATTAGTTTGCTGATTATATCAAATAAATAGGGAGAACGCGCTTTGAACGAGTGCGTATCCTGTTTTCGAAGAACGGAGTAGTGGCAGCCATTTTGAAGGTTGGTTACAAACGGAATTAGTGCTGGTGAAAGCTTTGTAGGTCAGGTAGAAACCAACGTCGGTACAGTGACGGCCAGGGGTGCGGTAAATGCATCATATGAATAGAATATCTATAGATATACCGCGGCTGCAAAATTATTGGAATATAACAAAAATTAAAAAAGAGACTCATGAATATCGAATTAAAATAAAAGATAAAGAAAGAAATCTATCTCAGGGGGTTGATGAGGTTCGAGTAAACGATACAAGAATGCGCCAAAGATGCCACTTACCTGGCAAAATTTGAATTTTAAATTCAGCTTCGTCGCCGCTTTATTTGGGAACTTATTTAGGTTGCTCACCATGAAAAATTACAGTTAAAATAATTTGTTGGTAACGTATTCTTTACGCCAAAACTCGTGATTGTCGATATAACTGTGATGTGTTATTCAAGTGAATGGTTATTTTCAAGAAAACCACAAAACGTTCAAGGTAAATAAACAGATTATATTGAAAAAATATGTAAATAGACAACATCAATAAATAAAGCAAATTCGTAAGTCGTTTCAAGATCAAATAACAATAACTCTTAAACATTCACAAGTTCTCTTAACTTATAATTAGTTTCTTTTTAATGTGAGCTCCGCTTCAAAATGTATGATTAGGAAAATATATGTCAATTGACCATTTTTTGAATTCTTAGGGTTCGATCTAATGAATTAAAATCAATTCTTGATACTTTAACAGGAGAGGATCTTGAAGATTCGTTGAATAGCTTTGACACACCGTAAAATTCTACTATATTTGTGGCTACAAATATGTCGAAATGGTAAATTTCTTACGTCTGAACAGGTGAATAGCTTATATTGTAATTGTCTTCACTCACAGTTTGTTCTTTTCAGGTCTTATTTCACAGATGAGCAAACACAGACAAATTCTTCACCTGGCCTGATATGCTGCAACCTTATTCGGTGGATTCGGCCGATTTGCGATGTCTGGATTCATATTGTGTATCGATAAAACTCTCTGTATTGTTGTCTGCTCTACTGGATATCGACAATTCCTCCAGATCCACTTTATCTTGAGTAAACTCGATTTCGGGAGTACACTAATACTTTCAAGGTGAGTTATCTCTTTGTAACTTGAAATTAAATTGCAGATAAAAGACTCTTCGAGAAAAAAATATTCATTTTTCACTTTTCTAATAACAATTTTAAAAGCGTCCTTTACCCACGCTAATATTCACCTCTCACCACTCAAATTTTTTCATAATGTTCTTTTCTTTTTCTGATAAATAACTTGAACTTAATTCAAAACATCCTTGTGCAGTTGGATTGCGTTCGGAACTCGTTGAGTTCAACCGACTTCATACAGTACCTTCGGGGATTTATCCGGTGAAATGTAACACCATTAAACTGTTCACTTCGCTCAAATATTGATCCTTTTTCACTAATTTTACATTAGGTAGGTTTAATAAATCAATTATTTGACAAATTTGTTTGATAATAAGATTAAAGTTCGCCATACAAAATGATAAGAGTTAACTTTTTCTCACTAGATGCTAGCAACATGACAGACGTTTTAATTATTTAATTTAAAATCTGGAAACATTTAACATGAGTTAAATGAATGAAAAGAAAACTAAAATGTAACCTCAACATGCTTTCAAAAAGTAATGCCTCACAATTCTGCATTGTTAAATTTTGAAATTAATTAATTAATGACATGTAATTTTGATATAAAATAACTAACATATTTGTGATTTCTTAAGTAAATTTTTATGTTTAATTGTGAAAGTTAATTTGTTTTGTGTTTGTAATGTACTGTGTGATTAATTATATCACAGCAATTTAAAATGTGTTGCCAGTCAGAAACAAGTGGTCCTTCTTTTGATCTGAATATTACATTACTTCGTAAATGAATCCTTTCTAAAAATGATACTTACTGTAGTTGCTTACATGAAACACCACTAATGAGGATGCATAGTGTCCCAAGTGCGGGAAGGTGGTCCCTAACTTAAACAAACTAAACAGCATTTTACTTCTTTTTTCTCTGAAGGCTAATATTTACATAATTATAATTTGTTATATAGTACTAATCTTCTTCCTAAACAGTGAACATTTATTGCGAGCTTGAAACATAGTCTTCACATAGTTATTACGGCTCAAAATTAAAAAATGTTTGTGGTGAGGTGTTTGAGTGGCAAATCTAGTCTATTACAAGAGTTATACTTTTTATATTTATATTGCTACGACATTTGTAGATAAATCTTTTTAAATTCTCTATTCAATTATATTAAGTAAACAACTTCTTTACTTTTACTAAACACCACCCAGAGTCATCTGTAATACTCTCAATACTTCAAATAAGTGAGATCTCAAATGATAGATGGCAATGAACGGTAAATCCGCCCCCCTCCAACGGTTTTATGTATACCCTATATATGTATATATTATCCAGTAACCCTCGGAACGTGGTAGGATATGGGTTGCTCTGGCCAATATTGCTTGTAGTATCCAATATACCATCTAACATTTAAGTATTTTTAATGTGATTGTATAGCTATTAATTAGTGATGTTTTCTATACGTTAAATTAAATGAAACAGTAAATAATAAGTGAAATTAATTTATTGTAGTTAGTTTTCAAAAAATAACAAAGAAATAAATCTTCTAAACATATTCTCAAGGTGAGTGGACTCTCTTACTAAATAATAAGATTTCTATAATTTTAATCCAGACTAATAACTTATATTTGTCATTTAAAAAAAAACATAAATAAAATTCAAATCCCCCGCCGAATTCCCATCATATAAACATTCATTATATCAATGCGCCAACTCAAAAACGCTCGTAAGAATAATCCACAGAACCATGACCAACCTCACATATCAAAATTTACTAGGTTTTATAAATTATATATCAACAAAATTCTAACCCTTAAATATCTTGTACGTTATACACCGATTATGAGTTCAAAAGATGATAAAATCGTTTACTGCTGGTACGGAAAACTGCTCCAGTATAAATTCCATGTTCAAAAAATCCTTTCAGCTCCCAAGAAATGTACCAAGACGCCGGTGAAAATTCCACAGCCAAAACTGCCTCGAATATTGTTCTTCAAAACCCCAGGATTAGATGAAAGGCGACGCCAAATCTCGAAATAACTGGAAAACACGTAATACTCTCATTCAAAGTAAGTAATTACAGCACTTTTTATGAATTCATAGTGATAAACAAAATAATTTCAAGATAATGATTTCAAAAAGCTACTACCCTTAGGGAAATCGAAAAAGAAGTCGTCTCTCCCATTTGTTACAAACTAATATTTCCTAGACGAAAGTACCCCGGCAACTACCAAAAGATATCGTTTCCAACGATGCGACAGAATTACAATTCCATATCGAACATTCATCTCAAGACACAAACATGCCATTAAAACTATGGTACAGGCATTCATTGAAAATTATACGATACAAGTAAGTTGTTAGTCGAAATTTTACTTAAATTACATAAATAAATTACGATAATAAATAGAATCAAAATTGTATTATTATTTTGCACCATTTGATATATTTATAACTTATTTCTTATTTCTGTAACTATACATTGTTCTTACGTATTTGTGTATTGACTTGTATAAGTAATTTTCATTTTTAATTGGCCATAAATCAACACAACAACCTTCCATATACAAAAAGGCAGAGTCCTACTTTGTAGGTGGATATGAAAAAAAATGTTTTGCAATATCTTCTTTTCAATTTAGTGACACAAAAAAAAACTGGATTAGATATGTTGAGAAACTAAAACTACTAGTTGCGACAATATTAATAGCTTATCCTGAAATTTTAATAAAGAAACTTTTCACCTGGTCCATACAGTCGAGGCAGTAAGCGCCGTGCGACGCCAGCAACTTTCTTCAAATTAGCAAACTAGCAATATCGCTTATTAACCGTTTACCAAGGGACGATATGAGTTAGGCACGCGGACGAAACTTTTACTACTATAATAATACCTTGGAAAATTAATAAATTGGTCGTCATTTATTATATTAAGTGCGCTATCGATCCGAATGTCTGACGTTCAGCGCCCTAATTTAAATTTAAAACGCTTGAGTTGCACACCTACTGCTACTACTTAATTCCCTAACGAGAAGCGGAACTAATTGTGAGCGTTAAAGCTATTTATATTCGTTATTACTCAGGCGGTAGGGCGAGGAAATATGCAGTGTTCTCTGAGAGGGAGAATGCAATTTAGTCTCTTAGAGGAGGTATTATTATGTTCGCAGTTATATGGAGGGCTTTAGGGTGGGAATTGTGTAGGCCAATAATTTAGGTTTGGTAGGAGGGCATATAATTGTTCTCTTTACAGTTGCAAATAGTATCTTTAAATACAATTGAACACAGCGTAGGCACTAGTCTTCTTTTAGATAAAGCCTTTAAATTTTGTTGACGATTCTTCTAAATCTACTATCTAAACATGTTCCTTGTTATTTCAAGAAATTTAAATCTTGTGCGATTTTTAGTAATCTGTGTTCTGTAAGCTAATAATAGAGCAGTCCGCTGCATAGTGTGTGTGTAATTTTTACTTAAGAACAAGAAAAAATTGACGAGGATAAGAAAAAAAAAATGTAGAAACGAAAATGAATCTAATTGGTAATATTGAACAGCTACTTACCTGAAACGGACTATGAAAGTTACATAGAGAGGACGAATTTGCTACTTATTTGCAACGAAGTAGCAGAAAGTAAAAAGGTACCACTATTTGTAGCCGTAATTGGTGCAGAAGCATGCAAATTATTGAAAGATTAGTGCTTACCTGAGTTACGATCAACAAAAACGTATAGCCAATTAAAACTGATCTTCAAAAGTCATCTCGCTACACCAAAAATTTACAATTGCTAAGACATTTAACGTATCACAAGGGTCTTTAACGGTAGGCATCAGAATATATTCTAAAATTAAAAAGTGTAGCAGTTACTTACTTGTAGAAGCGGAAGCTGTGGGAGAACAAAGTAAAGAATGAAATATGCCCAGTATCGGTGCCGTACGTGACTCATTTCAAAATTCTAATGGTAGCTGACAGCTAGATCATTTACAAGAAAACCAATCTTGAAATTAACGTTTAACTAGATACATTTAAAATAATTAACATAAACATCTTTCGTGGATTTATCATTAGAATTTCTTTTCTGTAACCTTCGTTGTATATTGGCGATATGAGATTTTGCAATATATTTGGACCTTTTATGTTCTGACCTAAACCAAAAACCTTTTCAAGGCCTACAGGAACAGTAGCAGCCCTGAGGATTTAATTTTTTTTTTCAAATTTCAAATATTTATTTGTCCAACAAACATAAAAATGTGTGGATAATGTTAAAAATATATATAAATATATACATAGAATACAATAATAACAAAAACAGAAAAACTATACAAAAAAGTGCGTACATAATAATCAAACATGTTATTAACATTTGTCACCATATATAGAGGAAAAACATGCATTACATGCGTAAAGGGAATGTTAGGTTATACACTCCTCCAAAAAAGTATCGCATAATCTTTGTTTGTAGCATAAAGTTGTAAATATACTTTAATGCGCTCTAAGATATAATTTCTATGATTGTTTAAATAAAATACAGGCCAAATAAAAACAAGAACTCATACTTGAGATTTTTATTAAAACAAGAAATTATAATTTTGGAAAGAAAAATGTCATAACAGTAGCTTTTAATACTGAGTATTGCCACCTCTGGCTCTTATGACCGCTCGCATACGGTTTGGCAGAGATTCGATTAACCTCCGTATATAAGCCTGATCCAAATTCTCCCACTCGTCACGGAGAGCATTCTCTAGTCCATGCAGGTCCGCTGGGGTAACATTTTGGGTTCGTATCCGTCTGTGAAGGAGGTCCCACACGTGCTCGATAGGGTTCATATCCGGACTTACCGCAGGCCAATCTAAAACTGGAATACCAACATCGTTAAGGTATTCCTGGACGATTATTGCAACATGCGGTCGTGCATTATCGTGCATTAACATGAATTCGTTTCCTATAATTGGCGCATATGGTACTACATGTTCTTCTAAAATTTCCGTTATATACCTGTGGGCAGTCAGTGTACCTCTGTCTACTGGTACTAACTCTGTACGACCTGTTAAACAGATGCCTCCCCAAACCATAATAGAGCCACCAGCGAAATTAGGTCTAGGTCTGATATTACACTGCGAATAGCGCTCACCGTCTCGTCTGTACACTGAGATACGCCTATCTGAGGTGTAAAGACCAAATCTTGACTCATCTGTGAAGAGTATATTGGCCCAGTCATTAATGTTCCAATTTACATGTTCTCTAGCAAACCTTAAGCGAGCCACTCGGTGGTTCCTAGTGAGACGAGGGGCTGTTACAGCTACTCTAGCTCTTAATCCACTCTGTCGTAACCTATTCCGAATAGTTTGAGTACTCACACGAGTATTTCTGACTCTAGCCAAGTCGTTCTGCAATTGTCTCGCAGTTACATGTCTTCGGCGTAATGCTTGTAGTAGTAAATAGCGGTCATCTTGGCGAGTAGAACATCTTGGACGACCTGGTACAGGTCTTCTACTGTAAATGCCTGTTTTCCTATATCTGGCTACGGCTCTAGAAACACTTGACTGATTGATGTTCATCAAATTAGCAACGTATGCTTGAGATCGTCCATCTTCGATTAAAGCAACTATAGCAGCCACTTGTTCTGAAGTTAAATGGCTCATTTTAGTTTTAAAAGCGTTGGTACAGAACTCTGACTTCGCACTTTAAAATTTGTCCGTATAGGAAGACTTTCAATAAACAACTGAACAAACCTTACACATATGCATTTTTCTAAATGTGTTCTTTTAGGAAAAAAAAAAGTAAAAACGCTAAGTTCCATTATTTTGTTAGTGTTTTTATAGTTCAAATACACGCGGCAAACTTTTTGTGAACGTATAAAAATATCTTGGTTCATAAATGCCCTTTTTTAGTTTATGCGATCCTTTTTTGGCGGAGTGTATATGCAATCAACACCTTACCCGAATTATAGTCACGAAAATTTTCTCGGAAGCGCAAACCTAAACCTGAACATATTGCTTACTTTCTCATAATTTAAAAACTACCCCATACAAAACTATTTATGCGCACGTTGAAACTGTTCCTACTTGAGCAGTATATTTACTACCAACTTTGAACAATTGTGATCCTCAGAGAAACAGTGTCTCCATTGCAATTCCATTTGATTACCCCTTTTTTATATATAGGGCAATACTTCTTTCCTCTGTTATTTATTCCCTATTGCTTGCCATAAACCCTTCCCAATAAATTCGGTACGCCCATTAAAAAGAAACGACATTTACCTGTAGAAATACCTCGCTTGCACTCACTTATATAAGGAAATTCCTTTTCGTTCCGCCCTAAATAGAATTTTAAAAATTAAAGCCGAAAGTACGAGGCGACAGCCCGCTCGGAAGGAATTCTTTGTCGTCGTCGAACATTTGCATCCGTAAATAGGTCGAGATCCTAAAGTAGCTGTCGTCTCTGGGGTCCTTAGCGTCGTAGTTCCCTCAACTGCAACACACAGTCTACAAGGGAAACACCGACTATCTACCCCCCAGCCGAACGTCGCTCGTGCTGGGGAAAAAAAGTGGGCCGGATCTCCAGGAGAAACACAGAAAAGGCTCGTGGCGATCGTTTCGGATTCTCGTCTCGGTCGTAGATACCGAACGATGTGGTGACGTATGCAGATGTAGACGCTGGAAATGATCTATGTAGGCGTTGCTGGGGTAGTCTCGATTTCGATTGTCTTATATTCTTCTTGTATCTACCGTATTCAATACTATTCCTTGTTTGCTTTAGTGGGCAATAAATATTTCAGGGTGACGTGTAAGCGGGATTCGCATCGTGGCAATCGATCAAGGGTTTACTTAAACGGAGTTTAGTTATTGATTTCTAACATTAGAGGAAAACAGTAGACTGTATTCACATCACTGTCTATGGAATAAACAGTGGTGCGCTCTTTTCTGCCTACAAGGTTCTAGCAGATTCTAAAAATATGAAGCATCCAGTCCAAAAAAAGGTGAATGTCAAAAAAACTAATGCTTTATAAAATAATATTTATTTAGCATGGGATGATTGATATATTGCATACAATTTGTACAGGCTTAAAAAGATAAAAGTGACCGGTTATATTACTTGATAATAGAGCAATCAGAATGTGATCACGTAATAACAAAATAATAGCGAACGGTGGGAAATAGAAAAGATACGACGTTCAGAGACTGGGCGGCCGAGAGATCAGTAAGGAACAATCCGCAGGAGATACTAGAGAACATACATGAACAGGCGTTAAGGAAATTATGCATACAGTTGCTGAGGCAGTAGTAGGTTTACAAGGAGACAAAAAGACGAGAATGAATAAGTGGTAGAACAAAGGAGCTAATAAATACAAGAAAACAGTTAAAAGAGCATTTGAATAGATTACAAAATGCAAGAAACAAATAACAAATAGCATCATTATATAATCAAATAAATAAAGATATAAAAAAGGAGGCAAGACATGATAAAAAGCAATGGATACAATGCATAGCAAAGAAAGCAGAGGAAGCAGCAATAACGGAAAATATGCGTGAATTATACAGAAATACAAGATTACTGACAAATATAAATTACACCCAAGATAAACCAGTAAAAGACCAAAATGGTAACCTGCTCACAACAACCGGTGATCAACTTCGGAGATGGCAAGAGTACTATGAGGCATTGTTGAAACAAGAGAAACATGGTGAGAGTAGTGGCGGAGCCGACATGCATAACGTTGGGACAAGAACATACACACAGGAAATAAACCAAGAGCAACCGTTAAGAAAAGAAATTGAAAAAGCAATTTTACAGACAAGAAACGGAAAAAGCCCAGGGAGATAACATTCCGGCAGAGTTTTGGAAGGCGGACCTAGAAAATATGCTGAACCTGATATCACTGCTAATAAAGGAAATTCTAACGGAGGAGTTCGGGAGAATGGGTCAATGGGTATTTTTTATTTTTTTGGGTATTAATAAAAATACCCAAAAAAAAGCGATGTCACAGATTGCGAAAACTGGAGAGGAATCACGCTCTTAAATTGTATAAATAAGATACTGATCAGCATCATCCTCTCGCGAATAAAATTAAAACTAGAGAATGTACTACGGAATGAACAAGCCGTTTCCGTCAGGGTAAATTTTGTACAGATCAGATAGCAACTCTACGAATCATGATAGAGCAGAGAGTGGAGATAAAGACTAGTTTGCTTCTCGTCTTCATCCACTTTAAGAAAACGTTTGATGCCCCATAAGTAGGAAAACTAAAGTCAAGCTGTTTAACAGCAATATAAAATTGATGTTATTATATGGATGCGCGACCTGGGTGTTAACGGAAAAGCACTACAAGGAAATCCAATCCTTTGTTAATAAAAGTTTGCGCCAAATCTTCCAAATCTGTTAGCCGCATAGTAACAAACGAGGAAAAAGCAAAACAAAGTCCTATCAAGAACGCAATTAGGAAATGGAAATTGAGCATTGTGTAGTACAGTTTTAAATGTTAAATTGAAAGTTATGTCACTTGGGGAAACTTTGCCATTCATTCTTTAAAAGGCATGGACAAATTTCGGAATTTGATAAAGCACAAATTTTGGCAAAGTTAGAAATTGGTTGAACTATTTGGAGGATAGCCATATATTATTGAAGAGATAAAAATACTATGATAAATAAAATTACTAACCATCAACATTGCATTTTTTGGAAGAAAACGCTTTTGCCAAAGTTAAGGTAGCAAAAATACAAATTGTCCACGTGACTGACAACAGTTCGTAGGAGAAAAGCTCTCTTCTGAAAAGTTATGCTGCAGGGAAAAAATTAAGTTGAACGAGAAGAAGAAACAGGGAAGATTACTTTTTATCATAAATTATTGCCTTCGCAACGAAGAGTTGTAGGAACAAGTTATATACACGGACGAATGTATATAAGAAGCAAATTTTAGTATATCGTCCACCAGGAACTAGATATGAAGAGCGATACATTGCTGGAAATATAGATTGAGCGTTTTCTATTAATGTTGGGGGAGCTCCTTTCCGTACTAATAGGATATTTACTGCCGAAACGTACATAAATATGAAGGAAAACGTGATGCTTCCTCCTCTCCTGATGGATTTGTGTAGCAGCAAGATAAATGCCGGGGGCTTACGGCAAATATTTCTCGGCAGTGGTTCCGGACACACAATATTGAGGTATTGCCGTGATCAACAAAATCCCTTGATGTTAATCAAGTGGAAACAGTGTGGGGACTTATTATCAAGAAACTAACCCATTTTAAAGTTCTCCCTAGGGATGCAGACCACCTGATGCAGCTAATAATTACAGCATATGAAGCAGTCATTGCTGATAATCACGATATTTTCGTAAGCCTTAGTAATTCAATGCCAAAAAGGCTGAATAACATTATAGAAGCTATTGGTGTAATGATATGTTATTAGAAGGATTGATTGTTTTTACTATTTAAGTTCTGTAATAATAATTATTTCATTATTTTTGCATTTTCTAATATATATGGATTTATGTATAGGTACATAAGATTTAAATAAGAAATACGAGATTCTCCACTACTTTATTATTGATGAAAGTTTAAACCGGTAATTATAACTTATAGTAGTTATGTGCTATTTAAATATTTAATAAGAAGAAGCCCGCAAAATGACAGCGTCTCTCTACGTCTGTTCTACATTGGGCTAATTTAAAAGAAAACTTGCTGCTAACTTCTAACAAAAAGTAAAGTTCGTCGTGAGGTGATGCCCCTAGTGGTAAAAGTGAGCATTGACAAGGAGTTTGAATTGGCAACGTTGTAAAAGCAATTACACATTAATAAATAATAATCGCACACCATAAACACAAAATATAACTCTGACATAACCTAAAAAAAGAGCCAACGGTAAAAAATATACGGATATAGCGTTCGAGTGTTATTACTTATTGTTAGTAAAACGAATCAAGTTGGTTTTATAGAGGTTTCTATGTTTATACAAAATAAAATAATAAAGTTACTTATTTAGTTAGTCAGCAATCCTATAAATTGTAACTAATTGCGATATGTGATATTATAAAGAATTGAACCAAAGAGAAGGAAAGAAAGAAATACTTATTGTCGTCATGTTTGTGCTATTTTCAGAAGATGTAATAAATGGATATACACATATGTGGTTGCAGTAGAAATGTGCTGCAATGTATTGCTTTCTTGAATTTTATCATCTGTGTGCTGTGAATAAAATAATCTAAGGATGCTGCAATCAATCCTAATTATACTTCGTTAGTCGTTAAACGAAAAATTTAAAGGACCAGCTGTATGTAGGGAATATTATTGTAAAACTGTTCCTGTCATATTACCACCCTACATATGTGCAAGGTTAATCGACTGCGTTGGATGAATTCATAAGTAGTAAGTTGCCTTCCACAAAATTAGGGTTTCAAGGAAGCTCTGACACTCGTATTTCCCAGGATATAAAATGCCTTCCAGCACAGAGGAATGGATGAAGTCGGTTCATGTCCGTAGTGAACACGTTACTAAATTGAAAATTGTTGAATAGAAAAGAAAACCAAAAAACAAATTCAACCAAGGCATATTTTAAAAAAATAAGACGATAAAGGAATTTTAATCTATACATTTTCTTCCCCTGCATAATGTAAAATACCCTGGGCATTTGCAATTCAGAATTCTATACGGATGCAAGTGACAAGAAAGAACTCCGACAAAGCAAAAACATCCAACGTAATATACCTATGATTAATTAAAAAGGAGCACCGAGTATGCAATGGAACGAGAACGAAAACATCAAAGTGATAACGATCCGAAAAGGCCTCTACCCCTCTCCGATAATTCGCTTCCGCTCCCGTGAAATATCAAAAGCATATTTTCACGATACTTTTTTTTTTGTTCCCCATTTTCTTCTTTTGAGCAACGTCTAAATGGCCGGCGATAAATAACGCTCCCGTGACGGTATTTTTTCTTCCAAACCTTTTATTGCCGCAGCAGCCGAGCAAATCGGTTATCGGAGGGAGCCTTGATTGGTGTTGTTTGTGGTCGTTCCTGCTGTATTGTGCCGTTTTTTTTTTTTTAATTAAAACCGTACGTCATCGATTTATGTGGATAACAAAGCAAGTGCTCAAAGATTAGTTGACGAATATTGGAAATAAACGTTTACTTTGAAAAATGTTTTATATAAATGTCGGGTTGAAGTATGCACCCCGCAAACGTTCTGGCATGGTTTTATTTACTAGTGTCTGTCGACATACGTTTTTGAAATAAATGTATTAAGGGACAGTCAGTCGTCTATGCTGGACCAACTATTAAACTGCGCCGCATCACTTGCAAATTCACCGTTGCTGTCATCTATGCAAACGATACTACAAGCATTGTTACTGCTCAGGATAACAATGAATTGCTAGGTTAATATAAATAATACATTACATCATTTACTTATTTGGCTCTCAAAAAATAAACATGTGCTTAATATTAAAAAAAAAAAAAAAACTCAGTTAGTACTATTTGTGGATAATAATTCAGATACCTCATTTCTAATAAATAATGTTAACATCAAAACTGTCTCGGAGTGCGGGCTTTTGGGTTTAATGATAGATCGTAAGCTGAACTGGGTCCTATATTTTAATATTGTTACTTCTAAATTAAATAAAATGCTTTACGTACTAGGAAAAATGAATATAAGTTGCTATGTTGATACATTAAGAATGCTATATTTTGCTCATTTCAATTCGCATTTAAATTATAGTCTCGTATTCTGGGGTTCAAACAAAACTTAAATGGAATTTCACTACAACAGAAAAAAGCAATTCGTATCATCTAGAGATTAGCTGCCACACCTTCATATGTACATAAAAGCTTAAAAACTTTTAAAAATTAATGTAAGTGCATATAAGTATCATACCAGAAATTGAAATTACGTGAGATGTGATCTAGAAAAATCTAATAAATTTTATGATACATACATGCAGGTGTTAAAATATATAAATATTTGCCAGGAGAGTTGGACCAAGCTTCGCTCACTTAGAAACAAATTCTTTCCAATAAATGTTTTTATACACTTGACGAATTTTTTAACGGAATGGCTAACTCCTCGAGTTGAGATTGGGCAATAATTATGTGGTAAGTAAAATAAACTACATAATTCAAAATTTTAATAATTTAACTATTTTCATAAATTCTTTCTTCGTTCTTTTGTAATACATTTTACATTTTATAATTTTATATTATTCCATTACTATTTTATATCGTTACACATGTATTTTCTACACTACTGGTAAATGAAAATAAAATATTTATCTGTCAGTATTATCTAATAAATATAAGTACTGCAGTGGTTGACAATTTTTATAAATACAACTATGTTATGCCCGATTTAGAAAATTAAATCGATTGATATAACATTTTACAAATTGTAAGATATTTAGCTAAATTTTACAAACCCAAGTCCCGCATCCACTTACACTGCCAACGCTAGTAACGCACAATAATTTCTCACTTATTTAGGTTTATTGATTGTTTAGTAAAATTTATGCTATAACATAATTTATATAAAAAAAAAATTATAAAAAATAAAAATACCATGGGTCGCGACAACATACCTAGTTTATTTCTACGAGATTGTGCACAGCTTTTCGTTAATCCATTGCGTTATTTATTTGATTTGGCCTTAAAAACATCGATCTTTCCAGACATATGGAAGAAAACTAAGTTATACCCTGTGCAGAGAAAAGACGATATCTCTGTGCTTACTAATTATAGACCCATAGCAGTGATCTGTAATTTCGCCAAGATATTCGAAGGGTGCCTATACAACGAAATATACAGACAATTTAAGCCTCACATCTCTGAATTCCAACATGGCTTCGTTTCCAGGCGATCCACTGTTACTAACTTAGCCATTATCACACAGTTCATTTCGGAGTCCTTGGATAACAACGACCAGGTCGATGTGATTTACACCGATTTTTCGAAGGTATTCGACCGGATTGACCACCATATCCTTTTATCCAAACTAACATCTATAGGCTTTTCACCTTGTCTTATATTCCTATTTGCCACATACCTGTTTGGCAAAAAGCAATATGTTGCTTACCTGGGTCATCAATCTCGATTTTTTTCGCCAACTTCAGGGTACCCCAAGGTAGCAATCTAGGCTCTCTTCTCTTCCTAATCTATATTAACGATTTAGGCTCTGTTTTGGACTGTGGACGTTTATTGTACGCAAATGACCTAAAACTAACGTATGTCACATAAGTTTTGGAAAAACTGGCGTAAAAATAACTGTAAATAACTTGCAATCTAGTAACCATGATAAACATATAATAATCTGTCACTGTCAATTTGGGAAACCAGACATATTTTTTTTATCAATTTTAAAATTTAAATTGCAACGTTGTGTATATACCTAGACATAGCTCAGGATGTTAACTAGGCTGAAATCGTTGAAAAGAAGAAATGGTATATTAAAAAGACCCGTTTAAGAAAGTCCGCCTCTCAAAGAATGGAATGCACCATGGTTCTGACAGACTGATGCAATGCTAGAGGAAAAAATACAAGGCTAAAGGAAGAGCATCCCAGGATGATTTAGTCTTTTTGGTCAATTTATATGCAATGTACATACATTTGTATAAATGTACCAATAAATACTGATGATATGATATGTTCATTAATACTCAAATTTGTTATGACATTTCATAGATGTCAAATAATTTGTCCAATTATGTCGTACAAACTTGAAATACGGAAAAGCATTTACAGCCTGGTTGGACATGTACCCAAGCAAGAAATTGCAAACATATTGTAACGTGCCGTTACATGGGAAAATCTCTTTCAGTATGCAAAAATAATTTTAATTTGAATTAGTCAATTAATTCCGTTTTATTTTTGATCGATTTTCCCATGGACGGTAGCGTTGCTACCGCCTGTTATTTTATTTCAAGTTTTTTATTCCGTGAATTTTGTTTACCGCGTGAATGTCGTCCCCTGCCAACGGTGAGCGATTCACGCAAGCCCGACTCCCACCATCGCGACCGCGTGGGGGAAACCGCAAGCATACTTAAGCCGCGCGCTTACCAGCCAAGAGGGGAGTCAGAGTCCGGTCCCCGAGTTCCTCCCAGTCCGCTTCAATTGGCGTGCCGGCAAAGTATCTGGCACCCGTTGAAATCCGAAATCCCGGTCTGTCGCAACGCTGGCAAAGTTCACTGGCGAAACACAGACATTTTTCCCGTCAAATTCAATTGGCGTGCCGGCAAAGTATCTGGCACCCGTTGAAATCCGAAATCCCGGTCTGTCGCAACGCTGGCAAAGTTTACTGGCGAAACACAGACATTTTTCCCGTCCAAATTCAGTTGGCGTGCCGGCAAAGTATCTGGCACCCGTTGAATTCCGAAATCCCGGTCTGTCGTAACGCTGGCAAAGTTACTGGCGACGCAGACACTCCACCGTTTTGTTTTCCCACTCTGGCCTTTGAATCGACATCGCGCTGACGCTCCCAGAGTGTTAAAACACCGTCATTCACCGTACCGCCGAATTTAGCACCGTTACCGAAAATTTATAACCGTGAATACCGATAGCGTACTTTTGGCCGACCCTGTATATAGATTTCCGTATTAGTCAAAACGTTGTTATCATTTACCGCGTTAAAATTACATACCGAACCCCCGTAAATGTTATATTTAAGAAGTTTTCCACTGTACATATTTACATGCATTTGATTGTTTTTCAAGGGGACCGTTTTTCAAGTAATACCGAGCAGGGACCGTTTTTCAAGTAATACCGAGCAGGGACCGTTGTTTTTTCAAAACCGCACCATCATGACCGACAAAGGAGAACCGATACCGCAGCCGGAACGCGCACCGTTGCCGCCTGTAACCTCATGGGTTTATAGGCTCCCGAAATCCGAATTAGAAGGAGTACTGAAGGGATTAAATTTGGAAACAACAGGTACTCTTGACGAGTTGCGAAAACGATTCGTAGCGTTTTTAAAGAAGGATGATTTAACCGCCGATCCGAATACACCCCTGTCCGCCGCACAGATTTGCGATCAAGTGCGAAAATGGGGTGTACAATTTAATGGCAGCGGAGATGCTGTTTCGTTCTTGGAGAGAATAGAGGAATTACAGACATCGTACCATATCTCCGGCAAAGACATGCTTACCGCTTTACCCGAATTGTTCCGAGGCAATGTTCTTTTATGGTACCGAAATGGTCGCGAGTTATGGACGACGTGGGACGGTTTCCTGGAGGATTTCAAGTTGCAATTTCTACCGCCGCGGTACGAGTACGTTCTTGAGGAGGAAATACGTGCTAGGCATCAGCGGCCCCGCGAATTATTCAAAGATTTTGCTACCGCAATACTCACCATGATGCGAAGAGGGAAGAAGCTTACAGAAAGGGAGAAATTAGAGAGGATTTATAACAACATGGATCCAGATTACAAAATGTATATTCGCAGGAACAATGTAAATTGTTTACAAGAATTATATAAGCAAGCAGCTGAGTATGAATCGATTCTTGCTGAGCAAATCCGTTTTCCGAAAGTTGAGCAGAAGTTCACGCCGAAGCCGTCGACTTCATATTCAAACAGGACCGATTCAACGACCGCTCGAAGAAATGTACCAGACGAGGCTCCGTCAGGAATGCTGTCCCACCCGGAAAGACGATGTTGGCGTTGTGGTAAAGAGGGTCACCGCCGACCGGATTGCAGAAACAAGCCATTGCTTTTCTGCGCTCGATGTGGCAAGTTAAATGTCCGCAGCATGGATTGTAGATGTCCGGGAAACGCATCGAAAGGCGGCTCGAGGGGTACAGTCGCCCTAGGTTGCGTACATGAAACGCAGAGCCCCGCAGAAGTTATTCTTGAGTCTGGACCACATGAAAACCGCATCTGGACAGTCGCCAGGGTGATGGACGAAGAAATATGGGCACTGGTAGATACCGGAGCGACAACGTCTTTTGTATCGCAGGATGTTGCTGCTCAGCTCATCAAGAAAGGCATCCAGAAACAGACAATCCGCACGACGAGAATTCATCTAGCAAACGGGAACTTGGTTCATCCAGATACACGACTGGACGTTCCTTTAAGTATTGAATCCGCTAGCATTACCGCACCTTTCTTGGTATTACCGAATACGAAGTATCCGATGATTTTAGGAGTTGATGTCTTGGGGATGCTAAACGCTCGCATAGACGTCGCTGCAAGAAAACTAAGTATAAACACGCGGTCCAGAGACAAGAAAGAAACGTACCTGATGTGTGCAGAAGCATCTGCAGAGAATTACGAGCACGAAGAGAAGTTAAAACCGGTTCTTCAAACACAAATGACAGGATTCGAAGATGAAAAGGAAGCGTGTCCACATTCCGAGGACACGACATGCGCATGGTATCTCCGGAAGCTGAAAGCCGTGCAGGAAGATCCAGAAAGGCATCCCGATTACGCAGTATGGAATGGAGACCTTTACCGCCATACACCCGGTACTTCCGACGCCGACGATCCGAAAACTTGGAGGCTTTGTGTGCCAAAGACAGAACGAAACCGCGTTCTGCGTGAAGTACACGATGTTCCCGAAGCAGGTCATCTAGGGGTGGCTAAAAGTATAGCGCGAGCCTTTTCACGCTATTATTGGCCTGGAATGTTCTACGACATAAGAAGATTCGTCAGCCGATGTAAGTCTTGCAAACGTCACAAATACTTACAGAGTAAACCCCTAGGACAGATGAAGTACAGACCCGTAGATTCACCGTGGGACCAAGTCAGTGTGGATTTGCTAGGACCTTTTCCACGCTCCAGGAAGGGACACACGTATTTACTTGTTTTCCAGGACAGATTCACCAAGTGGGTGGAATGTCAGCCGTTGAGAAGGGCCACAGCACAGACAGTAACCCAGTCACTGAAGGAGAGAGTGGTATACCGTTTTGGGAGTCCGAGAATCCTGATAGCCGACAACGGGCCCCAATTTTCCAGTAAGTTATTCCAGTCCGTTGCAACCGAACTGGGGATCCGTATCCGTTTTACCGCACCGTATTCTCCCCAAGGAAATCCTGTTGAAAGAGTAAACAGAGTATTAGGACCGATGTTAGCACAATTCATTGATGAGGATCAGAGACAATGGGATTTGTACTTACCGCAATTAATGTTTGCCATTAATACAGCCAAGCACGAAACAACAGGTTATTCTCCGTCATTCTTGAACTTTGGAAGGGAAATGCTTCCCCCAGGTACTCTCCGCAGAATGGCACTCGACCAGGGCGACGAACCCCGTGAACCCACCAACGAAGAATTGGCGACGGAGGTAAAGAAGTTATCCGATTTCATGGAAATTGTCCGTATTCGATTAACCGAAGCCTACCAGAGACAAAGCAAGCCGTACAATTTGCGACGACGACCATACCAGCCACATGTCGGAGAAGTCGTTTATTGCAGAAAACATGTCCTGTCCGACGCCACGAAAGGGTTCTCCGCAAAACTAGCGCCGAAGTTTGAAGGGCCATGTAAGATTATTAAGGTAATTTCGCCTACCATGGTAGTTTTACAGAGTCTCTCCGGGAAGAATATGGGCCGAGTACACGTCAAAGACCTGAAGCTGGCATCAACACCGCCGGACGCCTGAACTCGCCGTGAAAATGCAGATGAAAAGGGCTCTTCATGCAGATGAGATCCCGATTCCACCCCCGCCAGAAACCGCGACGCAGCATGGCCTGGTGTCTTCCCGAACGTTGTACTTTCTGAAGAAGAGATTGCAGTTGCCTCATCCTGGATCCATGGATCATCAACGCCGCTGCCTGTCCAGGAGTTTTCACCATCGTCAACCTAAGTTTACCGCGGGTATTTCCAGAAGATGACAAGAAGGCCGACCTGAAAACTTGTTTTAGCTCTTAATTTTGAGTGAGGGGGGTATGTAACGTGCCGTTACATGGGAAAATCTCTTTCAGTATGCAAAAATAATTTTAATTTGAATTAGTCAATTAATTCCGTTTTATTTTTGATCGATTTTCCCATGGACGGTAGCGTTGCTACCGCCTGTTATTTTATTTCAAGTTTTTTATTCCGTGAATTTTGTTTACCGCGTGAATGTCGTCCCCTGCCAACGGTGAGCGATTCACGCAAGCCCGACTCCCACCATCGCGACCGCGTGGGGGAAACCGCAAGCATACTTAAGCCGCGCGCTTACCAGCCAAGAGGGGAGTCAGAGTCCGGTCCCCGAGTTCCTCCCAGTCCGCTTCAATTGGCGTGCCGGCAAAGTATCTGGCACCCGTTGAAATCCGAAATCCCGGTCTGTCGCAACGCTGGCAAAGTTCACTGGCGAAACACAGACATTTTTCCCGTCAAATTCAATTGGCGTGCCGGCAAAGTATCTGGCACCCGTTGAAATCCGAAATCCCGGTCTGTCGCAACGCTGGCAAAGTTTACTGGCGAAACACAGACATTTTTCCCGTCCAAATTCAGTTGGCGTGCCGGCAAAGTATCTGGCACCCGTTGAATTCCGAAATCCCGGTCTGTCGTAACGCTGGCAAAGTTACTGGCGACGCAGACACTCCACCGTTTTGTTTTCCCACTCTGGCCTTTGAATCGACATCGCGCTGACGCTCCCAGAGTGTTAAAACACCGTCATTCACCGTACCGCCGAATTTAGCACCGTTACCGAAAATTTATAACCGTGAATACCGATAGCGTACTTTTGGCCGACCCTGTATATAGATTTCCGTATTAGTCAAAACGTTGTTATCATTTACCGCGTTAAAATTACATACCGAACCCCCGTAAATGTTATATTTAAGAAGTTTTCCACTGTACATATTTACATGCATTTGATTGTACGTGTTTATTTGTTTATCTTTTACTTACATTTTTTTGCTGTATATATTCCTTGCCTGTTACACTTGATATCTAGAAATAAACGTTTGATTTTCGATGCACTTTTACCGTTTTGTTGCGTAGACCGAACCCTGAAGTTTTTCTCCGACTCGTTGCTACCTCAGGGTTTACACATTTTTATTGTAACGACACACATAATTACGCAACACTATTCAAACCGGCACGAGGTTGTAGTTTACCATTTGACAACTGACATCAGCGCCGCCAAACGAAGTAAGGTGAACCTCCTTTTTCAATCTACGAGGAGCGACAGATAAGTCATAAGCATAAGCGACGAAGTAAGTAACCGAAAGCCCACAAGCAAGGCTTTAATGAGCAAGAGGTAAATTAACAACCAACCGAAATAATAATCAACACCACACCCAAGAAGTTAAAAACAGTCGTTACAATATTTTGAAATCAAAATATTTCAAAGACAACCATTTATAGAACAATTGCAGAATGTGAACAAGGTATACCATGCCTCAATTTACCAAAAAGCGGACGTCCCGGAATTTTGACCGAAAATAGCGCCAACCTAATCTGTGAAAGTGCAAAAGACCGCGTTGGAACGTCATGCCGAAAGTTATCCAGAACATTTAATGTTTCTCATGAAACTGTAAGAAGGATATTGAAAAAAAAGGCCTAAAGTTTCGTAAAAGACGTAAATGTCCACGTTATACAGAGGACCACTTACGAAGAATTCCAATGTGTTGTCGTAGATTACGCCGAACTCATTTTGCAAACAATAAAGTGATCATCATGGACGATGAAAAATATTTTACGTTCTCTTACTCAGAAATGAAAGGCAATGATGGTTTTTATACCGATAATATAGAAAATTGTGCAGATAATGTTAAATACAAAACCAAAAAAAAATTTGAAGATAAAATTCTAGTTTGGTGTGCCATATCGGAGAGAGGAGTTTCACGACCTTATGTTGGGCATGTGAGGGGTGAGGCAGTTAATGCCAACATTTATACCGAAAGATGCCTACCGAAGTTGCTACAGTTTATTACTACGACTCATCCACGTGAAGAAATAATGTTTTGGCCGGACTTAGCAAGTTGCCATTATGCAAGAACGACTAGAACATGGTTAGAAGCTCACAACATACCCCTTGTGCCAAGAGCAGACAATCCGCCAAATGTGCCACAAGCTCGACCCATCGAAGATTTTTGGGGAATATTGACCAGAAAAGTATATGATAATGGGTGGGAAGCTCAAAATGAAGCTCAACTAAGGCGAAGAATATATCAAAAGATAAGAGAAATTGATATAAACATCGTCCAAAACATGATGGGACAAGTTAGACAAAAACTGCGTGCCATTGAGGACCATGACCCTTTGTGTTATTTTAATTATAGTTTTAATTAATGTAAATATAAGATAAAATGTTGGTAAAGTGGTCATTTGAATAAATTACGTTACACTTACTTTAAAGAATTTAATTATTATAAAATTGCTTGTCTTGAAGGCTGTGATCTGCTTCAGCAACAACTGCGTACTTGGTGATATGATAATAAAATAACTATAAATATCGCCAAATGTAGCATTCTGTCATACAGGTTTAGGGGTCACTTTTGACTCTAAACTCACCTTGAACGAGCAAATTTCCGTTATCTCATCATCTTCTGTTAAAACTATGGGATTCATTATCAGAAGCAGTTTACTTCAACGAATATTTCTGAAATACCTTCACTTTATGCTGTATACCCATATCAAGGTTTTGATCACAACACGTTACTTAATATTTTCAACTTCGATTCCCTTGCGCTTCGTCGCCATCGTCCCGATAAAAAAAATTTATTTAATATAATTCATAATGTAATCGATGCACCTGCTCTTCTAGCTAATATATTTTTCTTTACACCAACCTATCCTATTCGTTCTCAAGTTATTTTTTACATGAAAACCGCTAATTCTAACACACTGATGTGGTCTCCTTTGCACAGGATATGCTCATACTTCAACTTCATTGCGGATAATACGACCGATATCAATTTTTCTAATCTTCCATATTTACTGGGCACTGGGCAGGCGTATCGAGTAGCTTACCACGTAGGGTTATTTTACTCTTTTATTGCGTTTTGTTACTTGCTTTCATTGTCATTATTTATATCATCCTCTCACAGTTATTTGTTCACAATTATTGACTGTTGTTGCGTGTTACAGTTAGTATCATTTGTTCATTATTTTGTTTTACTTTGAACACTTTTCCATTTCTTATTTAAGCTATCTATACTCACTTCATTGTCCTGTCATTGGAGTTTCTTTGTACTCTGTTGGGCAATAAATTCTTTATTATTTTTCTTTACTATTATAATTTAACATAATTTTTATTATAACCTTCTTATTATAAGTACTATTTATACATTTTATTATGTATCTTATTGTTTCACTTCTTTAATAATATTTAGCCTCCTGATGAAGTCATTAATTAAATGGCGCAATATTGTGGTTTAAACAAATTTTATTATATTAGATAGACCGATAGAACTGTTTGGGTATCTGATACCTTTATACTTCTATATCTACAAAATGTGCTTAATCGTTAAATCATTCATTCATCGTTATTCCCCACATTTTTGGTTATATGTACACAAAATCAACAAATCCTGGGCAATGAATTCGACCGCATTTAACAATATCAAAGCCGTTATTAATGTTTGGAGTATCAACAAGGAAACCAAATGGGATTGCAGAGGCATGTAATTTGAGAACATATTGGTACATGTCATTCAATATCTAATCGCTAACTGGTAACATTACCTAATTGCACATTGGACATCGCTACAAGCCAAATAACTATCAATTAGCATTGCAATAATAATATTAATAATGTATTCCACATTCTTTCAATGATAAACAATTACACGGTAAATATACCGCGTGTTTCGGAATTGCACGGCACTATTTTAGGAATGTAATCTCTAGCAGAAAATAAACAAATAGACATATTATATTAATTAATTACACCTTTATACGATTGTTACTACACACTACCAACATACTTTTTCATTAAATGTATGGTGTAGTCTTCTTGACGACAATATTAGCGGACTCTTCTTTTCGTCACCTAGGCTTTCAGAAATATCTTACTCGCATTTTTTGCAAAACAATCTTAACGAGCTTCTAGATATTATGACGATTGAAAATTTGCAGAGGTTTTGATTTATGTATGACGGTTCTCCAGTTCACTATTCTCGTATTGTCGTTGATTATTTAAACACAACATATGGTAACCCATGGGTTGATCGAAACGGACCTGTTCATTGGCCACCACGATCTCCCGATCTAATGCCGTTAGATTACTTTTTTGTGCGACTGGATGAAGTCTATGGTTTATTCTACGTATATTGGCACGCAAGAAGAGCTTAGGAATTGGTTCGCGGAAGCCGCAGCAACTGTCAAGGATGGTGCTGATACTATACGAAATGCCAAAGGAGCATGGATTCGTCGTAGTGAATGCTGCATTCAACAAAAGGGTGGCCACTTTGAACAGTTACTCTGAATGTTGTAATATTAAATAAACATCTTTATGCCACAATATCTCGGTAATTTGAGACATATTACATGATTTATAAAGAACACATACCGAAAATAGTCGAGCAATTCGAAAACATCCTCCGACACTGAATATTGAATATTGCAGTGTAGCTTAGTGTAGATATTCTTCAGTTGTTTTTTTAAGAAATAGAATGGAGAAAAGAAACGCTTATTGAAGAGAACTTAAAAATAAAATTGGGGGGTTAGTAAAAATAAGGGTTATAAACATCGAAATAAGAGACATGATGCTCTAGCGGCGCTTGCTAAAGAATTCAATGGCAAGAAAGAAGTTGCAGAAAACAACATTGAAGATCGTCAGAGCCAGTTTTCAAATATATACTGCTGCGAAACTTGTAGACAATATTTTCATTTTTTTTTTTTTTGTAAGTAAGTAACTGTTTAATTTTACTGAACGCAAGTCAGAATGATCTGTAATACTCTCAGCAACTTCAGGAATAAACCAGATCTCAAATTATAGGGTCCTTGGCTGTGAAACTCTACCCCACTCAAACGGTTTCATATCCCGTCTTAACGAATATACTAAATTATTCAGTAACAGGGAGTATTTTTAATGTGATTGTTTATTTATCATTTAGTGATGTTTTTCTATACGTATATTAAATAAAAACGATTTACAAATGAAATACAATTTATTTTAATTAGTGTCCAAAATTTAACAAAGAAATAAACCTTCTAGAGATAGCCTCAGGTGAGTAGATTCATTTACTATATAAGAACCAATATTATAAAGACTGCTATTATCTCACTTCAGACTAAGAACTTAAATCTGTCGATTTATAAACATAAGTAAAATTCAAATTTCTCGCCCAATTCCCATCAGGTAAACATTCAACAACATATTAGTCAATGCGCCCACTCAATAAACATACAAATCTGTCAATCATGACCAACCTCACAAATACAAAATTACTAGGTTTTACAATTTAATACATCAACAACGATCTAACCTTGAAATGTTTTGTACGTAATACAAAAATTATAAGAAAAGATGATAAAATCGCTTACTGCTGGTACTAACAAATCCTCCAATATAAATTCCGTGATAAATATATCACTTTAGCTCCCATGAAGTGTAACAAAACGTCTACAGAATCCTATAGCCAGAATTGCCCCGAATGTTGATCTTGAAAGCCCCAGGATTAGATTGAAGACCACTCCAAATCATCAAGTAACTGGATATCATGTTTGCACAAAAGACGTAGTACTCTCATTCAAAGTAAGTAAATTACAGCACTTTTAGAATTTCATACTGATAAATAAACAAATTTCTAGATAAAAGTTTCGAAAAACTCCTATACTCTCAGAAAAATCAAAAAAGAAACCCATTCTCCCATTTCATTCCAACAAACTCATATTTCCAAGGCAAAACTAACCCGGCAACCCTAAAATAGAAATCGATTACTACAGAAACGTGTAAATTAAAATTTGCAACGTCGAACACTGCTTTGAAAGATACGAACATACCGTCAAAACTATGGTAACGGTACATTAATGAAATCTATACGATCAAGTAAGTTATTAGTAGAATTTTTACATTAATTTACATAATTAGGTACATTAAAAAAATAATACACTTAGATAAACACAATTTAAATTGTTAAGGATTCTTTAGGTTTCATAAATCATAATTCCCATAAAAAAAAACATGTATAACAGTAATAGATGGTCGATTGTAAGTGGAACGGGCTATTTTGTACTCCCACTTTGCCCATTTGATTACGCTCTTCTGAAAGATAGTTGAAAATATCCGCAAAAAAATTAGTGTATTGTAGGAGTTGGTTAGATCCAATTTGTGTGTGGCTAGTGATAGACATTTCGAACATTTATAATTAAAATTTTAGTTTTTATATTTTCTTTCTTTTTGCTGTTATTATTCTCGTTAATAATTTATTCCATTCAGTTTTGACTATTTTTAGCTGATATAAGCAATAAACAATCTGATAGTTTCGTAGTTTCCATGGAAACCATCCGTCGCGTCGCCTACTTGCAATGCCGCAGTTAACTTTTGTTACAAATTTCATTTTTTTGGAGATAAATCGAGAACGGATAGAGATATTAAGATGCGGTTTTCACTGAAATAATAAATATAAATACTAGAACGACAATCTTTCTAGAAAAAACCCATGAAATGCTCCATCGAACGAGCCCAAAAATTTTCAGATTGATTGAACGGTTCGGGAGACATTAAAATTTACATATTGAACAATTGATTGGCTTCCCCGTTCCTTATTATAGCAGATACGAAAAAAAGTCATTAAACAAAATAATGGCACATCAATCCAGCTTTCGAGATATCCATTCAAAACTATACCTCAACTGCAATTTTCTGAGATAATACTCATTTTATGATTGAACTGAGGGTTGAATACCAGGTACGCCCCCTAGCGGGGAAATTTCGAATATTAAAATAATTTTCAGATACTTCTGGTGGCCACATTGTTTATGTATTTTTTGTCCCGAAGCTGTACTTTACTGAATCACCCGGTACATATAATTTATTGGTGCCAGTACGCAAAGGTGTTTACACATGTCAAAACAGACAACAATGTAAATTACACACTTAAGTAGTATAAGTATAAAAGTTTATTGATTAATATGCTTTATATACAATATATTCCTTGATAACATTTTTAAGCTCAGGTGTAAGTAAATCTGCACGTCCTTAGATAATGTATTGAAACTTCTACGATTCTCCCGGTATGTAAGATCACACAACAGCTTTAAACACCTCATCTCTTTAGATGAGAACACCTCGATCAAGTGGCATGAATGCTCCCAGACCAAAATACCAAGGTAAACTTTCTCTATGTGGTCAACGGGTATTTTATTACCCAGTATCTTATCAACGAAATAGAGGAAAATTTTTTTTATCAAGTAGTCAACATAATTTTCCCAAATGTTGGATTCTTTTAACCTTTTTTTTTTGATAGTTATTTTTTAATATTTGAAGATGGTCTATATTGTATTTTGTTTACTTTATGGCATTTTTGCTATGCTTTAGCTAATTGGTGTTGATTGAAATAATTTATATTCGATTGCTGTAAACAAATGCAAATGAACAATAACAAACATACATATATACTCACACCAGAAACTCTAGTCAGTATGATTCAAGTTCGTACTATTCACAGACATCTTTTATTCCCTCTACCTACATCTCGGTTTTCCTCTTTTCGGTATTCGAAGGATATTTATTTCATTCGAAATTTGAAAGCATTGAGAGAGCAGTATTGTCATTTTGAATGCAAAAAGATGGTGTTGTTCGGAACCTATTCAATTTTCATCAACTCTGGTGAAACGTATGGTATTTTTATAACCCTAAAAAAACGAACGACTTCCCGCCAGAGCCTTAGCGATACTCAGCATATAAATCACAATATACCATTTATCTACATCTGAACGAAAATCTATGTCATTTATAAACTTTAGCGATGTAGTTATTACCGACGCGACTCCATAAAATCCAGATAACAAAGCCGTTATTCTCGTCGGAACAAGATACATTCAAATTTGAACGGGAAAGAGAAAGCAAACGTTAAACAAAAATAAATAAAACGAGGAAAACCCCGACCATACAGGCACATTTATTAACATGCAACACGAAATATCCCTGCTAGTAGCGAAACGTGAAAAAATACAGTTACGTACGTATACACGAACCATAACGATAGAAAAAATAGAGCCAACGCAGAATTTATTATCAATAGTTTTCGTATTACTTCGAAATAAACCTCATAAATCGTGCTTTTACTACGTAAATGTTGCTGGCACTGCGCGCGGCATTGCTTTAAGGAAATAAATCAAAAATTCACCGGCGTAAATAATTGGCTGAATTTATAGTACCGGTGTGCAATTCCGAGTTGAGGCGAGTAAATTTTTATTTGTTCAAACTTCTATTTCGTGCAATCAGCGGTTTGAGTTGCGTTGCTAATGAGCGCCTCAACTGTATAAAGAGTTTTTCAAACGTGATATATTCTGTTTGTTCCGAAAGTTTCTTTGACGCAGTCTACTCACGGGACGCGCCAAGTAAATCAGTCAAGCCAAAGCGACTTTTACGCGAAGTCTGTGACAAACAGTTTAGTTATGTGTTGGTGAAAGTTTCATAAAAGTTTGGGATTAGTCTAAATAGTATTAATAGCAGCCTAATATTGCTATAAATCGTTTTACAGCGACTTTATATAAAAAAAAATATATATTCGAAGTTTCTGTAGATGATTAAACATACCAACTAGTTGCTATAGAAATACAGGCTGTAATGACAGAAGTTTCCAACGTTTAAAAAATTACATCTTAGTTCAAAACGTTCCTTAAACATTGGAAATGTTATTAATATATTACACAGTTATTAGGCATAATATTTATATTACCAGAATCTTTAAAACTGAAATGAAGGGTAGAGGTATAAACCTAAAATTACAGTCAACCAAATTACTAGACAATATTAATTTTTTTACAGTTGTAGCTCAAGCACACTAGAAGATTATGAAAAAAAAAAATGCACGTAAAACTCGTTTTCAAGTCTACCAGAATTAAATGCTAAAAAATTGAATATGCTTTAGGTGTCCTTAGTAAAACTTTTAATTGTAAAGACTTCCTACAATGGGACTGCAAGATTTATTGTATCCAATACAGTAAGCATTGAATAAAATTTGTATTATACAAAAGTTTTCAATATTTTCACATCCGTTTCTCAAGCCTTTAAATAGCAGTAACCACAAAATACAGTTTACCATAGAAATAGGAAAAAACAAGCATTTGTTCTTCTTAGCGTATTGGTTAATAAGCAGAGGAATAAGAGACTAGGTCACATTATACACAGAGAGCTCTACACGCAGATAGGCATTTTCATAAAACGTTCAATTATCACCCACACCAAAAGAGCGGTATTATAAACTCCTTAGTTAATCAAGCCACGCGTATTTGCTTACAAGAACATCTAGACGAAGAAGTACACCACGTTCATATAGCACTAGAGAAAACGGGTACAACAAATACAAAATAGAGCAGGCTATACGATCAGAAACTATCCACCAGATCTGTGGAATACTGGGAAGCCTACAAAGTTCAAAGTAGGCAACACAAAAGGGAGAACTGTTGTGGACAGGGACTAGCTTGGAGAAGCTACTGCGACTCCATAGAATCTGTCACAACGGCCACTCGTATTACGTAATGATACGAGTCACCACCTAGGATTGTTAAAACGGGAGAATGAAACTCTTTCATCGTCCTCCTTAGAAACAATCGAGACACTGATGGACACCCACTTTCCAGGCAGTGTAGTTGGCAGCACACTGGCATGGTAAGAACCTCACGGCTCGACTCCTACAGAACTAAAAATGTCCAACCCTTCAAGTTGCCGGGTCCGGACGGTCAATTCACTTTCCTACTTCCGTGGGGCGTGGACCCCCTGCTCGGCCCGGTTTGGTGATTTTATTCAGGATGTCCGTCGCTTGGAAGTACGTACCTAGGGTATGGAGAGATATAAAAGCAGTCTTTATACCAAAGCCAAACCTTTTTGCCAATAAACTTGACATGACTGGCATGACTGTGTTATATTAGAGAAGTGGCCTTACCGCTGTATCCACATCACACAAATCAACATGTATATATCTCGGTGAGAGCTACCGAATCTGACCTCCTTTCAGTGGTGCGGCGGATAAAGAGATCATTGGACACTAAAATGTCTACGCTGGGTGTATTTTTAGATATACAGGCAGTTTTTGATAAAGCGTTCTTCAACTGTATGGTTAACGCCCTGGGTCGACACGGTGTTGAGGCAGCTCTCGTAGGATAGCTATACCGTACGTTAGAGCAGAGGGCAATAGAAATAAATGTGGCGATATCAGGGTCAGAGGGCTTGTAGATCAAAGCTGTCCCCAAGGAGGTGCGGCCACGCGAACATCATTTGTGAAAGCGTCGCTAAGGTACCCCTCCTTAGTGTCGAATTCTGTAGAAGCGGTCGCTATCGATAATGCTGTGACACATAAATGGGTTAAAAGTGATCAAGAGGATCAATGTTACGAGGTTGCCGATGGGCTGGGGGAAGAGGCTCGCGCGCCCGCTTTGAGGAGTCAGAACCTGCTGTTCCTATTTCGTAGGCTACACTCAATACCCTAATAAAGAAATGCACTGCCGCTCTTTACGAGAATAAATGAAAATCCATAATCACTTGCCGTCAAGCACGTGAAGCAACTCCAAGCAGTAGCAGACAGCAAGATATTGCCTGAAGCTTTCTCTTAGTAACTTAGGTCAAATTAGACGATGACCACCTTCCCCGATCTAACATCCAAAATCCAGACAACCAAAAAAACTCCGGCAAAAAGATTCTCCATAAGAACAACATAAAGACCATATATAAATCTACTTGCAAAATACAAGAGATGCTGAAGTCCACAAAGAGACCCATTATCTAAAGCAGGTGTATATAAGATTCCCGGTAGCTGTTGCATCAGTACCACAAAAAGAAACATCAATACTCGCTTAAAATGACAAGTACACTTAGAAACTACAACATACTAGTTTGCGAGATGACACAGAGAACCTATAGGAATATTCAAACATCCCAACAACTTTAACAAAAAGGAAGATGACTTAAAACCAAATCATGTATGGAGTTTGAAACGGCTGGTGAACGTCAGGGATCAATTTTTGCCAAAGACCACGGCTTAATATCCCGGAGAATTCATTAATATTATAACAATTCATGGAAAGTTAGCATGTATGTATATTGTGCACGTTGATAGAACTAACTTACGAGAACCAACAATAATAATCGTATCGAAGGCTATCCGTAATTATGTTCTAGGCAACAGCCGGCCCCTTTCGTAAATCCATACACGATTTAGATCCATTAGATATTAATTTTCTATAGGCATCGAACAGATATTACAATCGGAAATACACTTTGACGTAATCCCAATTAGCCTAGGACCACAATACAAAGCGAAACATCGCTTTGTAGGGGGGTCCAAGACACATTAAATGGAATGCGAGATTTCAATTAAATTAATATTGACCGCGCCCAACCGCCATTGTTCGCTATATACTGTAGGAGCACTTCTAAGTTGCAACCGACCTGTCTTAGAGATCGTCGTTTCCCCACTCTCGATATATATTATATTACCCACCCACACGATCATTATTACTACCTCCTTCTTGTGTCTCTTCTTCGTTTAATAATAATGCGGTATCCAAATTAAGGAAATTAAGTTTCGAGAACAGAATTCCTTGCCTCCCCCGGCTTCGTGATATTATTAATATAAGTCCGGAACAACTTCCATATAAGTTCTCTTATTGGATACCGCGTTTACTAATACCAGTCGGAAAGAATGGCCCTAGAGTTTGTGTTACAACGAAGATAGATTAAGATTTAGATGAAATTTCGAAACTCACTGCTTTTAAGTTATTTGGAATACGCGTTTGTCAAACATATTACGTTCTTAATTTATCCAGTATATATTTTATATAAAACCAGCTACATTTTATATAAAATATATACTGGATAAATTAAGAACGTAATATGTTTGACAAACGCGTATCCCAAATAACTTAAAATCAGCAAGTTTCGAAATTTCATCTAAATCTCATTATAACTGGAAATAAAACAGATGAAACTAATAGACAGACATCGATCTTTTTAATGATGGAACAGCGATTAAATGGTGAATTATGCATACGATAATATTTTTAGTCGAAGACGGATCGTACAAGTATATGTCATAAATAGACATACGCATATAAAAGGGTATATTAACCCTACAAAAAAAATCAATATAGACCAAGTAATTTAGACAAATCGTTTTGAAATTGATCAGTATAATACAGGTAATTTTTTATGGCTAGATATTGATTGCGAAAATAACAGCTTCGTTCGCGGATATAATCTCGGGCACATATGGGGTGCATCCTTTGGTGGTGAGGGATCGGTCTGTATGGTTTCACGTAGGCGAACCCAGCAGCAGGCTAAGCGCAACTCAGTCCTTTTAGGCAAAGCCTCTTCCAGCTGCCGATCGCAGTGCGCGGTATAATTTACCCCATCCTACTCGAGGTACCACTGTTTAAGCAGAACACTGCGGTCTAGACCAGTAAAGGTAGAATAACAGTGCAGCTCGGTCAACGGCGGGCTGTCGTGTCGTGGCAAACGGTCTGCACCAGGAAAAACGGCGCCGGTCGCTGAGTCTGCCTTCCTTACAACATGCGACCATCACACCATGTCCTTTGGGGTATGGGGGCCTTGGCTTAACTGCACGGGCCGAGAGGAGACAACCTCAACCAAGAAAAACCTAAATCCTAAGGTTGTGGCCGAGCCGAAAGGATGCGTGGCTGAATAGAAGATCAGTCCTTATCGGCCAACCCTTGGGGCACCGGGCGCACCCCATTGTATAAATGCCTTGCCCGCGCACCGGGGCACTGCGCTGGGTCGACCTTTTCTCCAGGCTCCAAACAGGAGAATCCGCGTCGTAGGTCCAAACCTTCTGGCGCCGAAAGGCGTAGGCGTAGGGCCGCAAGGGAAGCCGCTTTGGCTCAACCTGGCGGCTCAACACCGATCAATGTAAAGGCTGCTGCCGGGGAAGCAATGTCTGCTCAACCGGGCACCAGCCACGTCGCGACTTCAGGGGTGAAGCGGAACCTCTCTGAGGGGAGCACCCCCAAAGAAGACGCGAAACGTAAGAAAACGGAGAAGCCTGCAACCAAAAAGTCCTTCAAGGAGGCTGTGGGTTCACCGCAGTCGTCCGGAACCGCGAGCTCCATTACGGATCTCCTGGATACGACCCTGGTGGACCTCCTGTGCACTCCACCAAGGGATGATGGAGCCTCAGCAGGACAGGAATCTTAACATTCCTGAAACTGTTGCAGATCAACCTCCATCATTGTAAAGCGGCTTCCGCCGTCCTGCAAGCTTTTGTGGTAAGTAAAACCATCGATATTGTTATTATACAAGAGCCCTGGATCACTAAGGGCAAAGTGGGGGGCTTGGGGATCAGGGGGTGGACACTGACCCTCGGTGCCGGCGCCGGCCCCAGAGCCTGCCTGCTTGTTAAAAACAGCATAAACTGCTTGTTGATCAGAGACCACTGTTCTAGGGACCTGACCACCGTAAAAATCCAATGGATGGACGCAAAGGGGGCTAGAGACCTATTTTATTGGGATCAGCCTACCTCCCGTACGACCAAGAGGGTCCACCTCCAACCGAGGATGTGAGAGCACTGGTGGCCTACGCGGGAACGAAAAAGCTGGAGCTCCTTATCGGATGCGATGCCAACGCGCACCATTTTGTGTGGGGCAGCAGTGGACTGAACAAACGAGGTGAGTCACTCTTAAACTACTTCGCAGAAAATAGGTTAGTTACTCTTAACCGCGGAAATAAGCCAACTTTTGTAACGGCCAACCGGGCGGAGGTGATTGATATCACCTTTTGCACGCCGCGCTGTGCAGAGTGGGTGAAACAGTGGCATGTGTCGGATGAGCCGTCTCTCTCCGACCATATGATATTTTCAAAATATTTTTATTAGGGATTATATAGACTCGCAAGGAGCATGTTTTAAAATTATTTCGAAATATACAGGGTGACCCAAAAAAAAGTTACACACCATTGTTATAAAAATTTAAATGGAACATCCTATATATTAGGTCGTATTTTGATAGTACGGACTAAATAAAGGCAAGTTACTGTTGCGTTTCCTATACCTAACTCAATCCGTTTCTGAGATAATTAACTATTCTTCAAAATGTAAACCAAAATTTAAGCGGCGTGCCTGTCTTACATATTTAAGATAGATGTTTTAAATTGGATTTATTTTTTAGACAAAGCACTAGACTTGACAATAAAATTAAAATGATGTTTCAAAATTACACAGGGTGATTAGAAACCTACTTTTTATTTTCACTATTATTAAAGGCAAATAGCTTTCTTATTTTAAATGGAACACCCTGTATTTATTATCTTATTTAGATTCTAATGTTAATGCTCTTTAAGATTGTATAAAGGTTTTCTATGCCTATCTCGTATAGTTTCTTAGTAATTTAGAATTTTCTATTTCATATACTAATGCCTAGCCATTTATTTTTAAAAAGTAGGCTGCGGTTATTATTTATCATAAACAAAAGTGATTTGACAGTGACACAACTTATTAGTAATAGCGCCACCGTTGTGTCAGGCTGTTTAAAGCACATTTTAATTAATTACAATGAGCAATTACACCCAAGAAGAAAGGATTGACATGATTTTAGTAATTGGAGAGTGTGAACAAAATTGTTTGCTGGCATCAAGGATTTATGCTCAGAAATATCCTAACAGACGTCATCCTGCTAAGCGTTCGTTCGAAAATTTACTGAAGATTTTCCGAAGAACAGGAAGTGTGTCCTATAAAAACACAGAGCGACAGAAACCAGTTACCGGAAATGAAGAAAATAATTTTTTAGTTATGGAATCTCTGGTAGAAAATCCGCATACAAGCCAGCGTAAAATAAGTGAGACTACAAGACTAAGCAGAGGAAGCATTGGAAGAATTATAAAAACAAACAAATTTTATCCGTACCACATACAGCTGCATCAAGTGCTTTTGGAAACAGATTACGACCGGCGAATTGAATTTTGTTTATGGTTTCTAGAAAAGTTAGGAGATGATGAACATTTTCTGAATTATGTATTATTTTCGGATGAATCAACTTTCCATAACAACGGATTAGTTAACAGGCATAATTTTCATTATTACAGTGACGAAAATCCCAATTTCTTTAAAACCCTCGATCGTCAACATCGATGGTCTATTAATGTGTGGGGCGGAATAGTTGGAGAGTGCGTAATAGGCCCATACTTTTTTGATGGCCACTTGAACGGTGCCATGTTCATGGAATTTGTAAGAGACAAGTTACCAATACTTTTGGAAGATATACCTCTTAATATTCGACAAAAAATTTGGTTGCAATTAGATGGTGCTCCCGCACACTTCCAAATAACCGTTAGAAATGAATTGAATAGACGGTACCCCAATAGGTGGATAGGGCGTGGCGGTCCTCAGAATTGGCCAGCAAGATCGCCAGACTTAACAAGTATTGATTTTTTTTTATGGGGATATATCAAAAATATTGTTTATGATATACCACCAACAACAGCCGACAATATGAAAGAACGAATAAGAATGGCGTTTCGAACTGTAACACCAAATATTTTAATTAAAGTGAAAGATTCATTTCAAGAAAGAGTTCGCCTTTGCATTGAAAATGATGGTCACCATTTTGAACATTTGTTAGAACATTAATATTTTTATTAGGTATTTCAATTTATCCGTTTTAATAAAGTATTTACATTTGTTGTTTACCTAGTTTTGACCTTTTAATTAGCATGTAGGAAACCAGTTTCGTCCACGCCTACTTTTGAAAAATAAATGGCTAGGCACTAGTATTTGAAATAGAAAATTCTAAATTACTAAGAAACTATTGGAGATAGGCATAGAAAACCTCTGTACAATCTTAAAGAGCATTAACATTAGAATCTAAATAAGATAATAAATACAGGGTGTTCCATTTAAAATAAGAAAGTTATTTGCCTTTAATGATAGTGAAAATAAAAAGTAGGTTTCTAATCACCCTGTATAATTTTTAAACATCATTTTAATTTTATTGTCAAGTCTAGTGCTTTGTCTAAAAAATAAATCCAATTTAAAGCATCTATCTTAAATATGTAAGACAGGCACGCCGCTTAAATGTTGGTTTACATTTTGAAGAATAATTAATTATCTCAGAAACGAACGGAGTTAGGTATAGGAAACGCAACAGTAACTTGCCTTTATTTAGTCCGTACTATCAAAATGCGACATAATATATAGGGTGTTCCATTTAAATTTTTATAACAATGGTGTGTAACTTTTTTTTGGATCACCCTGTATATTTCGAAATAATTTTAAAACATGCTCCTTGTGAATCCATATTACCTCTAATCAAAATATGTTAAAAATATGATACCACTTATGATAAAAGCAGGATTGATGAACTTGCTAAAGAAAACGGTCATTATGTTCTGCGATTACCACCTTACCATTGCGAGTTAAATCCCATTGAAATGGTATGGGCACAAGTAAAAAACTGCCTAAAAATGAACAATACCACATTTAAGGTAAAAGACATGGAGGAACTAATTCAAACAGCGTATAGCACTGTAACTGTTGCTAATTGGCAAAACTACATCAAACATGTAAAAAATATTGAAAAGGAAATGTGGATAGTGGATAATTTGCAAGATGACATTGAAGAATTCATTATTCGTGTAACAGATTCATCATCCGAAGATCAAACTGATTCGTCGACCGACTAAAAAATTTAGATAAGACGTGTGTAATTACTATTCTTTTCATAAATATTATTGTATTATGTGGGCATTTGTATGATTCCAGCTATTTTTGTTACAAACGAGGAAACTATAATTAATTAAAGGATTGTATCGATTTCTTTGAATTTAATAAATTGTATCATACCCCATATACAATAAATAACTGTTCGAAATGTAAATTACGTTAATGAGTAATAATAAATAAAGTTATCGGCTCTTTTTACTGATTCTTAAATAAAAACAGTATATGGTTTCTTATATTTTACTGTTTTTCACAGATTCCGTTTAAAAAGAAACCGAAAAAAGTTTGTGAGATAACGATTATAATTGCTTCAATTCAGCTTCTTTCTTCAGCATATAAGCAATTGCTGCTTTATAGCTCCCTTTTCGTATCTGAGACCACATAAACATATATCATAGAGAAGGTAGTAACATATACTGATATATGCATTTTCATTGTCATAACCTCAAATAATGCAACCGGAAGTAGCAATGTGCAGCTGATGCGACGATTTGGCAATCGTGAATCGAATTCCCATAAGACGTATACTGCATCTTAAGGTTGAGACGAACTATAGTAGGTATGTTTGCAAGTGGATAAAGTACCTACATGTTGATTTTCCCATAGTAACAAAAATGATTTATTAAATTGCCTAATAACAAAACATAAAACCGCTCCATCTTCGGTGTCGTAGTTTAACCATGTTATTTGTTCTCGTCAGTTATAAGCAACAAAGCTTTCGTTCAAAATCGAAGCTTGCCCAGATAATCACAAGCTCTTATGGTATTACCCCCGACAATTTAATTTATTTGTTATCGTGATAAACTACTATAGTATGTTTGCAAGTGCATACACTACATACTGATTTTCCCATGGTAATAAACGTTCAGTTCTGACAGTAACGCTCAGGTAAACGTCAGACACAAAGGTTTTGTATTTTTCGCTTTCAAAGTGAATCGTTTCGCCAGTGCTACTACAGAAAATATAAAAGCAGCAGTAGGCAGGAACGATATTCAAGTGCCTAGAAATACAATAAAAACGAAAGCCTCAATATAAAAACAATTCATGGAACTTTGCTTTGAGGGAAACTATCATTTGGACGGGGATGCGCCAATTGATGAAATTGCTAGAATACTGGTAGACTGGGTCTATAATATGGAGGAACCAGACACATTTATCAAAACTATCTGAAACACTGCTGCTTATTAAGAAAAAGTATTTCAACGAATTTGGCGTAATTTTTTACCCCGATATTAATTTTCAATCAGCTGGCACTGCTAAAAACACAAAGAGAAAAGAATATGCATTCTAATTGCATATTATTAAATTTAAAAACCATGTCGTTTGCTTGATGTATATTCACGTGTAATTTATTGCATTGACTTAGTTTCTTCAACAGAACATGTTATATAGTTTGATAAATAGTTCCTGATGCTATTGCAGATGTACCATTCGCATAGATGTGTAGTGAAAAATCAATAAATTCAGTAATACAATGAAAAGGATCGGACCCAAAATAGATCCCAGTGGAACCCCAATGTCCAGAGGCAATAACGGAGAAGAAAAGTTTCAAACGGTACCGTCAACATGTGTCTATATTGCACGCGATCTGAAAGATAGGACCTGAACCAATTGGCTGCCATTCCACGAATACCATAATTTTCTAGTGTATGTATTAACATATATTGTAATCTACGCAATCGAACGCGTATGTCAAATCGCAAAAACCTTCCAAGCGATGTTCTCCATTATCTAAGGTGTAATTAATGTCATTGATGAGAAAATGAACAGCAGGCATTGTGAAGAGGCCCTGCTTGAAAACGTGCTGGCAATCAATTAGCACTTTAGTATATTGTATGTATGGATCATTTAATTGAAGTCTTATTGCAGCCGTACTATATTAGTTTTAGGTAAGTTTGACTAATAAGAATGTTTTCTTTTCGATGCTGCAATGTTTCTAGGGAGTTCTAAATCACTGCGCTCCTTTACAATTGTTACTTTGTACAATATGGATAACATGCCTGATTTTTTAAATAAATTGTAGTACAGATTATGTATTTTCTAAGGTTTTTAGGTTAAGAAAATGTGTACTTCAACGTTTTATTAACCTAAAAGGCGACAATTGAAGATTTCCTGAAATTATAGGGTTATATGATTGTATTACCTAATATTAGATATAATAAATGTAAACATAATGTGAATAGCTAAGCTAAATAAATATATTATTATTATTATTATATTCAACAATAATCTATCCACAAATTTAACCTTCACTCCCTATATTTTCTTTTGTCTGTACTCTCAACGCCTCAATGAATATCTTCTAAAGGTTCATCGTTCATGACCACAGATTCTTTGATATTTGAGAAAGAAATGCACATAATAATGGTAAGGTAGAATTTTTACATGATTAGTTTTGAGAACCCTTCACATATAATGAATCACGATCATTCTTGTTTATGGCTTTCACGAAGTTTTTTATTAGACATAATTCTATGTGAAATGTTTGTGGGCATGTGTACCTGCTTAGGAGAAACAAAAGGAGCATCTCTAATACTCTTTTAACAAGGAGAGTCAAGTTTTACATGTTAGACAAAGAAAACACTAAAAGATCGATACCCTATAAAAGAAGGACAGTAATAGCCAATACAAGATTTCCACAAGTAATGATCAGTAGATATCTATATTAATTTGGGAAGAAGCATATGTTTATCACTGCTGAGTACGAATATTGTTTATTAAAGATACTTTTGCTTACCACGTTCAACTAATCCAAGAATCTCAACCAAATCTGAAACAGAAAAAAAATCTATATTTTAAATATGTTACAGAGAATCAAATCAATATAAATTTCATCTCGCAGATAGTCTGCGTAAGTCCCTCTCCCATAGTTTGCATATAAATGACAAGTTCTTACAAGCAGAACCGCACAAATGCCGCAGTCGCTACGCGGTCAGTAATATTAAGAATCCGTTTCAGGCTCGGATTTCGAGAATCCCTCCTGGGAGAGACAGCTTAATAGTCGTCGGTTCGTTACCTTTAAGGGTGTAATATAAAAGTAGACCGTTATAACACAGACAACAAAAAAAAAGAAGTTGAACGTAATAAACCTACTCATTTTACGATGTTGTTATATCAGTACTAAATGTCTAATGTTACCTGCAATAAAAGCTCATGTATGCATACGCTCTTGAATTCGGTTAACTAATGTATTTTATTACAGCCAGGTTACATAATTTGATTTTTTTGTGGCATTTCATATTTAGAACATTGTCTGATGTATCAAATTTTCTGTTCTACCTAGAAAATGGGTATACGAACCCATTCGTTCAAGATAGTAGCTCGTTATTATAATATAACGTTATTATGTAACATTACTGTAGAGTTCTATTAAATGATTATCTTTTCCGTAGTTGTTTCTTTTATAAAGGGAAAAAAATCTTGGTCCTGGCGTTTTTTACTTTTAAAATATCTCAAGAATTCAATGAGAAACAAAATAAGTAATAATGTTTCGTCGAAATGGTGTTCATCAGAAATATAAGATATACATAAAAAAATAATTTTAGTGTTGATATAAAAGTGTGGAAATATGTGTTCGAAAATTCAAATGCCGTACCTAAGCAATTTATACATTTAAGATATGTTAAGCCAGGTCACCACTATTATTCGAGAAAATTCAATAGACGCTTTCGTCCACATTTATATCGACAAAGCAGTAATCCTAGGAGTGCAACTAGGAAAGAACAACTCGTCCAATTTGAATAACACCAATGTGCGAAAACACATAAATTTGCTTAGCAAAAGGAAATGTTGGTTTTGTGATGGTATTCAAACAAGAAACCAGTATAATCTATATACGCTAATATATTTGAAAAAGAGTTTTAGATATGCTAATTCTTGAATATAGATGTAATTCCTATTTTAGAAACTTGATACGCATGGCAGAGAGTAAACTGAAATATTTACTACATAAATTTGTACCCAAAATGTACAAAATGTGACGAACTTGAGGCAAAGCATTCCAATAAGGAAAAGACTCGCTTTAAATTTAAGATCTTTATCAACCAGAGATTCTTATCATTTCTAAGAATCGGATTTACTAGAATTTATTTCCATATGATGTTCATTTAAAATTTTGTAAAAAGAAGATTCCACACATTACACAATGCAGCGGTGAGGGTTTACACTGTCTCGGTATTTTCGGAAATAAGTTTTAGTTTAGTTTTATTGCGCGCTCTCGTTTAAAAAATAATATAAATCGCTTGCAGAGGCAGGCTGCAATAAATATGTCATAGAATGTGGCCTTTAAATGTAATTTAAATAATATAACGCAGGACGATTGTTTTTTGTTACACAAGTCAACCAGGAAATAGACTGCTTGAAGGGAAAAAAAGGTTTTATTAGGCGCAGTTTATTTGAAGGTTGACCTATTTTTTTTTAATGGATACCAAATTTATATTTTTCGTTTTTGCTTTTGGCAAAAAAATATGAAATTTTTATTCCATTTGTCAGCTTGCAGATATATGCCACATTACACTTAATTGGACAGGTTGGTACTGTTTTAGAAACATGCTGTGATACGATTAGAATGAATACTTATTTAATGTTTCAAAACTTACGGTTAAGCTTTGAAGTAAATAAAAGTTTAGATGAATACTCACAGAAAATTGTATCTATTTTGTCAAAAAAAAAAACCGTTCTTTTGGAATAAACTTACAGGTAGATATCCGCGATTGTTGTTCATGCTATACATTGTTTGGTGTCCGAGCTGAAACCGCATCCTGGAACGTCTTGTCCACACTTGCATGGAACCCCCATGTGTCGTACTCAGATATGCAATGGACTGTAGCGTAGTAATAAACACAAAAGATATCCGATCACTTCGCGCTACATCAATTTTAAATTAATTCGGGACAATTGTTTCGGAAATTCGTGGATTTCCATTTTCAACCGAAGACCGTACAATTGTCCCCAATTAATTTGAAATTGATGTAGCGCGGAGTGATCGGATATCTTGTGTTCCCATGTGTCAGTTTATCAGTTTCAGTTCAACAGCAACGCAAGAAGCAGCCCTTAAGATGTCCCACACAAGTATAGACGAAACGTCGGTAAGTTCTAGGACGCGGTTTCAGCACGAAAACCAAGCAGTGTATAGCAATTGTTTTGGAATGTTTAGTTATGGTGTTACAATCGAATAAGTATTATTGTCTGGTTATTTCAGTCATATTATACTATCGTCTGCAATTTATTATTGTAGTAATTTACCTATATAATATTATGTAGATTTGTCACAGAATATCATAATTGCAGCTGTACAGAGTACATAGAAAAAAGAAGGAAAAGTATGGTTAATTATTAATTAAAGCTAGCATAAGGTGCGAATCTTCGAACAACTGATTTTCTAGGATTAGGAAAAAATAAAATCAAAAATGTTCGTATGTAATAATTATTTAGTCCGCGTCCGATGTTATTTGTACATATTCTATTCGTACGAGCTGCCATATATCCCTATTATCACTGAAACTTTTTCAGGCCTTTTCCTTTTCTTTCATTTTGAAAATCGCTTTCCTAATTTGTCCTATCATTTCCGAGAGTAGAATCTCCTATCCTGTGGTTCTCCTGATCTAATAGTGAAAAGTAGTAGAAACCTTGTGCTTGTCAAATTATTATAAAGGCGCGGAACATGGGATGTGGATTTTTCTCCGTCTTAACAGAATCCGCAACTGGTCTCCCTTACCAGACCCATCATGAGACCTGATGTATATGCCTATCGAATCTGCAGTGATCAACAATGGTTCTATTATCAGTTAAACATTCCTCCTGTTTTTATTCAGTGAGTCTTCTATAAAACCAGGTATTTGACCTTTTGCTTTGTCTGCCTATTTCTTGGCGCTAAAGAAACAAATGGTTATATTCTAAATGCTTTACTATTCTTCAACATAACCATGGAATACGGAACGTGGCCGTTCCTTTTTTCTCTTTTGCATTATTGAAAGAACCACAAATGTAAACACGGTAACACAAAACCCAAGAGACCTTGTCTTCAAAATCAATGACTCGCTGTATAAGATATCTGGCTGGCTGCAGACCCGTGATCTCCAAATCGAAGCTAATAAAACAGAGGCCGTCATCCTGAGAGGATCAGCGAAAAGCGAAGAGATCAATTTTATTATCCAGAGGACCCAAATACAAACTGGAATATTTGGGGGTCATGCTAAGTCGTAATCTGATTTTGGGGACCCATTTCAAGTATATGGCTACAAGAGCTGAAGTGACAATGTCGACCGTGATGAGATTGATGCCCAATGTCTATGGACCTAGTGCAAGAAAACGAGACCTCCTTTACTGAGTCATCCAGAGTCAGATAATGTATGCAGCACCTACCTGGGCAGCCGCTTGGGAGACAAAAACGAACGAAGATCCTGGAAAGGCTACACCGAAAAGTGCTCCTTAAGGTGGTCTGCGGGTATAGAACGGTTTCTGGCAAAGCGGCACAAGTTTTAGCGGGTGTCCCATCGGTATCGCTTCTCGCCGAGGAGCAACGAGGACTGTTTCTGTCTACTGGGGAGCTCTTGCAAAAAAGAGGGCAAGTAAGGAAAGAAATTATAAATATCTGGCAAATCAGGTGGGCGCGGAACGAGCACGCAGCGGAATGAACGAGGATCCTACTACTTAACTACTACTTAACGCAATTCTTTACTTAACATGGACACTTCGGAACATACTAGAGAAGGTTCAAGCTATCGGAGAGTGACGCATGCCTATACTGTGTGCCGCTGTACACACCAGAGCACGCACTGTTAAGCTGCGAGAAATGGACCCTACTAAGAGCGAACGTAGAGAGGTCAATGTGAACAAAGGTCACCACAAACAACATAGGCACAATGTTAGCTAACGCAGACAACTGGAAAGCAATGTGCGGATTAATAACAACGGTGATGAAAGCGAGAGAAACGCTTGAAAGAGAACGGCAGAAAACACATAACATAAAGGAGGATACTATGTGACCCAGAGTTATACATTGGGGAGGAGGCAACCTTCTGATCCTCAGATGATATCCTCCTCAAGCGATTCCAGAGGCACAGAGGTAAAAACGAGGGGGTTTTAGTGGGTAGGCCATGTTGGAGAGTCCCGCAATACCGCGCAGATTGAACCATGTGCCCGATGTCCATCAAGAATTTTCCCACTGCATAACATACCCATAAAACAGAAGCGCTACATTTATAATCTTTACCAATAGTCCAGGTCATAATATCCTCTTTCTGAAATATATCAAACTAGGCACTGCTCATCCAGTGAATGCATCTAATAAGGCTCACAGATTACGTTAGGTGTGTAAGAAGTTGCTCAAATTTGACATTGCACATAAGAAACGTTGACCATGGAGAAATACTGCAAAAAAACTTGACCCAAACTAAAAAGAATCAAAGAAATGGGACCGCAAAAGGAACAAATGCCAAGTAATAATAGAGAAAATGGAAAAGGCATCACAAATTACAGGATATTTCTAAATATCTACTGAATTTAAGATAAACAAGTTTTAAGAATTACAAACTAAACATAAAGCAATAAAAAATCATTAACCGAGAGGAAATTAGAAAATACTAGAGACAAAGTATGGAAAAAGATATTGAAAGTATTGGAAGAGGAAGAATTGGTAATACTTAATAGAAAGATAAGAAACAAGGAAAATTTAAACGAAATTTGCCAAACAGTTACAATAAAGCTGATTGCTTCTGATATTGAAAACTATAAGCTAAATTATTGTTACAGGAAAACTGAAAATAAAGATAACAAGATTAAAAAAAAAAAATAGAAAACTGGAACGGTAAAAAGAATTTTGGTGTAATAGGGACAATCCATTGTAGATTAAAGGAATAGAGAAAAACAATAACATACCCACAAATTAATCATTGACTCCAAAAGCTTGATAAAACACAAGCGGGATAGTTGAAGTAAGAGCAAAAAACGAAATATGCATGGATAAGGCAATGGAAAATATATGTCAGAGGAGAAGGAAATACAAGTGATAAAATTAAAATTCTGGCAGGAAAAAATTTTGAGAACATCTAATTTGAAGAAATCGAAACAATCTCAAGTAGGTATAAACCTGAAATTGTTGCGGTAATAGAAACAGAGATCAACGATGAAGAACATGTGTATAATTTAAAAAATAATCAAGTAAATTAATTACTCTAACATCTTCAAAGAAATCAAAGTTGGCAGCATTTTTTGCAATTTAGAGAATTTAAAATAATAATGAATAAGAACATATAATTCAAATAATAACAATGTAATTAAGCCAAAAAAAAAATATTTCAAAAAACACCACCAATCGATCAATCAATACCCTAAGAATAGTATTAAAAAATAGTATTGTTCACGTTTTAGTATGTTTTTGTGTAGTTTTCGGTTATCTCACTATTCCAAGTGTGAGTATATAATGATTTATAGTTGTAATCTGCACTTATACTTTCCTTCGTTAATGTAGTGTTGTCTCTGAAGAAGCAATAAACTGACTGTGAAAGCTAGAGCAGCTAAAAAGGAATTTAATTTCTTTCTTTTAGCTGTAGACCCAGGAAATTTACCTCTTCGAATCTCTAAGTAGAGCTGGTGCTGCTACCTAACCTTTAATAAATAATAGATACTCTAAATTGGAAATTAGATAACATACAGCTTTGCTTATCTCTATGATGTTCTAAACTTTTATGCACTTGAATTTCTGAGTTTTTACTCGCCATGAAGAAAATATTACAGCTGGATTAGTAGTACCCAGAAGTAAAACTAACTATTTAATAAAGTAGGTACTATTTATGATGTACTTAGAAAAATTATAGTGAGGAGTATATTAATCAAAAGTAAAGCAGAAAATATTTACGAAGAATAACCAAAATAAATTTTTATCAACATTTATTCAAGAAACACCAGCATAAAGAAGAATGGAAAAAAAGAATAAAAGATACTACAAAGAACGCTTGATCTACGTGTATATTCTTCAGAATAGGTATACCATACTTTTTGAATATAACATTTGTAGTCAATAAACCACATACATAATAAAGAAACATAATTTTACTTTTCTAATATTAGTTATTCAACACAATTAACAATTGCTCTTTATTTATATAAAAATATATTTTAACAATATAAGGCTAAAGAAGTAAGTAAATAATGATATTGTGTGCGAAGACATAAAAAAATCGCAACCCTATGTTTGGTAACAATTTTATCAAAGTAAGCCTTGCTTTGTTTGTTTTCCCTATTATACTGCTTTACATACATACGATCCTAACAACAGTATAAAACCCCCGCAGTCAGGTTGCGCGAACACGTGCGTTTACTAAATCAATATTGACGTTATCTACATCAGCACTTTATACCCTTTGTGTACGTGTGCCGCGCTTGCACTCTTTCCCAGCAACTCACCTTCTAAGGGGACACGTTTCCATTATTCTTACCACTTGAATTACGTACTTCTAGCACATCTGGCTAGTTTAATTACGCACAAGAAAATCAATTTTGGAGTTAGCAGTGGAAATTTTACGGTTCATTGGAGATGGAAAATAAATGGACGCTTCGTTCGGCGTGTAGAATACTCATTGCGAACGTTCTTATCTATTCTGTGCATAAGTAATATAGATTTTTATTGTTCTGTTTATTTCTATCAGCAATACATGTAAGTATGCATGCACCCATTACTTCGGAAACTCTATATTATACACTGAAAAATATTTGCAATTCCTACAGAAAATTCCGATAATGTATAGGGTAAAATTACCAAAATTAGAAAATATACTTAAAGTTTTCTCTTAAATTTGCCAATTTTTTGGTAATTTTACCTTACTTATACGTTACTGCAATTTTCTGTAGGAATTGCAAATATTTTTTAGTGTTTTAGTGTGAATAGAGCCAAAACCAGTGCTGTACTCATAGTAAACAGTAACAAAAAAATTGTTTGAAATCGAATGTCACGCAAAATATTGAAATTCAAAATTTTTACAGTTATTGCGTCTGTATTATAATCATAAATAGCGTGCCTTTAGGTGTAAACATGCTGAAGTACTATCCTCGCAAAGTACCACATACCATAAGTTCTTTATGAAAAGATCTTTCTAATATACACTCTAAAAAATGGGTGTAATTTTACCCATGAGTTACAGTAAAATTACATGCATTAACAAAGCAAATTCACATCGATATTTGGTGTACTTTACAAATTCCTCGTTATTTGAAGGAATTTTAAGACGTAAAGCAGTCTCGATGTAAAATTAGGCAAAATGTTAAGAAATTTTCCATGAAAACCTAAAGTTTAAGACTTGCACGGAAATTTCCTTGAGTTTTGGAGTAAAATTATTACAAGCGCCATAGGTAATATGTATTACCGCCAAATAATTTTTTACAGTTTTAAAATACCGAGTGATGTAATATTACATCAGTAAAATTAAAATGTTTATACTTATTTGTCGTTTGTGTTTCCAATGCCGAAGATATCGAGGTTTTTTTTTTCTAAATTTTTTCAAAAAATGGGTTCATGTCCTTAGTCACAATTCACAGTAAAACAAAAGCATTTTCAAAGAAAATACTTACCTACCGTTTATATGAAATGCCTGTATTTTCTGACACGCAAAAAATAATTATTTGCGTACTTATGAGAGAATGTTTCTAATTTATTGCTTCCAAAAATTAACATTGCTTTTTATTATTACTTATACCTATGTAAGTACATTTCCTGAACTATTATCTCAATCAACTTAGTCAAGTTTGAAATGACACTTTATTGAATGCCAGAAACTACATATCCTTCATTATTAATTATGCAAATTAAATCGTATATGTTGCTTTATGTTGCAACAATATACCTATCTTGTAACCCCATTGATACATAAATTGCTTATTTGTAAAACAATGCTTAACTCCCCTCCCCCTTTGGACTCGTCCAATTGTTTAGTATGTTAAAATAATGACAACGTTGGTAGTAAATATGAAGAACAAAATACCATTAATTTAATAAATTGCAATTAACAACCTGTGAAAAATTACGAACATTGATTGAATATTACCTGCATAATCCGGTAAACATGTTCTAACATATTCGGTTTACCGGTAACTAACGCGCACCTACGCGCGACTTGTGCGAAGTGCAATTGGTTGATTAAATCATGTGACTCACGTGAAGTAAGCACAAGCACTGTAAACGGTGTATTTGGTTATTTGCAGTACTTGCAGTTGCATATGTAAATTTTGTGCACATACCTGTAGAGGTTATTTACGTGTGATAATATATAATAATCTCTATTAAATCTAAAATCTCTAAATATGCCTGTAAACATAAGGTAAGTACTAATTTACTCTAGCCCTCGAGTTGTTGCGGGATTCCCTACCACAGAAAAACCAAATGGTAGTAAAATACATATATATACAATCTTCTATGTGTTATATAAGATATTGCCGAATACTGTTTTGATAATTAATCTGCTTCTAGTGGTTATTATGTATAGATTCCAGAATATATGTAAATAACAGCCGATTGCTTATTTATAAACATTGGCTAATACTGCATCTATGAACCCTAAACAGTAAAACTCAGTTATGAGTTTATTTGACTTTCGTAATAAGAATCTAAGGTTTTGATGTTATTACTGGGTTTAATCTCGTAAGCAAGCTGATGACCATTAATCTTCAAGCACCTTGGTGAAGTAACTGCTGCGTTTTCTATGTGGAAAAGGATCTTAAAGTGAAGGAGTAGGGAGAAAGACAAGGCTCGACATGTTTTGCTCCACTGGGAGATTCGGTGTACACCAGGAGTAATTTTACGTTGAAAGCATTCAGGATTGAGATTTGAATAGTGGTGTATATTTTAGTTGTAATATCATTATATTACAACGAAAATATACACCACTTTTGAATTTTACTTCTTCAAATTTCAATCCTAAGCGCTTTCAACGTAAAATCACAACACATTGTAATTTTGCAACCTTATTGGTAGTTCTACAACTGAGAAATACAATCAGTTCAGTAAATTTCATAATCGTTGTATTTTTACTATGGAATTTTACAACAGTCTGGAATTTTACAACTGAAAAATACTGTCGAGTTCGCTAAATATCTCAGTGCTTGTATTTTTACTACGTAATTTTAAAACGGCCCAATAATTTTACAGACGCAAAAATACTTACAAGTGTAAATTTCGGGGTTGTTATGAAATTTACAAGTGTTGTTAAATTTTACCGATGCCCCAGTAAGTTTACTCGTAAAATCGATGTCAACTTTGTTACCATCGATTTTACGAGTAATTTTACAGAAAATTTTTTTTGAGTGTATGCATAACGCCATCAAAATCGCATTTAAATTCCCCAAGTGATAGTCTAGTGGTTCGCACATCTGACTATCAGCCGGGAGGTTCAGGGTTCAACATTCTTACTCTTGGTCTTTTGCGATAACCATTAGTTACGTTTAGGAGGGAGATGTTGCTCTGCGGAGTGTTGACATGCATTTTAATTAATTAATTTGTAATGTACACAATTATATTATCATGGGAAATAACAATCTTTTTGAAATGGGTATTAAGTACTCTACTTCGTTGTTTGAAACTCCTTCTTTGGCAGTACTGATTTGTTTCAGTTTTACTGGTAATGATGATAGCGTTGCAATTGAAACGTTCACCTTGCACAGTGAAGTTTGCGCTAAAATGTTTAGCTTTAAAATATTACTAGTACATTTAAATAATTAATAATAGATCTACTATCTATGCTGTCTATAAAGAATGATTGACCAACGCCAAATAAATGGCACATCGCGTTATAGCAAAAACCAAAAGCTAATTATTTATTTATTTATTTATTTATTTATTTACAATAAACGAACAACAATACAATAGATACACATACACATAATGTATGTTGTGTATGTATATATCTGTAGCGTTGCTGCTCCTCCATCCCTCATCCTCGCCTCGGGAACTACTGTCTCGGGCTAACGGTGTTGAGGGCCTCCTTCTTTCTTCAAGTCGTGGTTTAGGTTTTAACTATTAGTTTTTCTTCCTCAGAATCTTTTTTATTTCACTTTTAAATTTGTGGTACGGTAATTCTTTTATGTTTTTCGGTAATTTGTTGTACATTTTTATTGTTGTTGTATTTAGTGTTTGACTGTAGTTGTGGTGTTTATATATTTCGGATCTCAAGTGCGATACTCTGCGAGTTTTGTAGTCATGTATTTCTCTATTCCTTTGTAATTTTATGTTAGTTTTAATTTCCTTATTTTTAATTTTGTGTAGAAATAATATGTTATTGAGGGTTATTATTCCTTGTATGTTTAGTTCTTTTGTTTTTTCATAAACATGTGTTGTTGGAGTTCTATAGTGTAACTTGTATATTATTTTTAGAGCTTTGTTTTGTTGTCGTTGTATTTTGGATAGATTTTTTGTTGTCGTGTTTCCCCAAATGTTTATTAGGTAGCTATTTTTTGCAGCGAATAGGGCGTGGTATAGTGGTTTTTTAAGGGAAGTAGGTATTATATATTTAATTTTATTTAAAGCCGCAATTAACTTCGAAAGAATGTTTTATTTCTTCAAAGAGAACTTTTTCTCTTCTTGCGCATCTGATGTAGGTATTCCCATTCACAGCGAAAGTTTAATCAAAATCTGATCTGACACCTGCGGAGCTCTCCAGATTCAAATTGCTGATTTCTGGTTACCAACCAACTTCTCGGTTCATGTTGCTAGTGAAATGCAGCGGCTGCGAAACAAATCTTTACAAACTATAATTTATTCCATTTCCTATTTCCTATCTGTGAGAATAGTATTTTTCATTACTGCTGTAGGTAAACAATAAGTTAAGAATCGGGATACTTAATTTGGATTGCGGGCTGTCTATAAAATTATCAATATATTTTGAAAAACTTAACAATCGCAAGGATATTAAATAAATTCCTATATCATATCATGGGTAAACTATATATTCTTTACGTACAAAACGACTTCTTTTTCAATTACCGGGAAGATTTGCTTTGCTTTGGCATAGATTACATAGCAGAAATCATGATATCCAGGTGGTATCAAAGGCAAAAGCGTTTAGTAACCGTTGATTTACAACAACCTTTCCAATAGTTAAAGATTATATGTCAGAACTAAAGACGGAAGAACATTATGCTAAATTGTCGAACTAATTTCCACGTGTTTCTAAATAAGAAGCCAGTATTATGGGTCGACAGTAAGCAACTAAATTTACGTTTATATGTAACGCCAAATTAATTAAATTAAAACTTGATGGCGGTCTAGTTAGGCAAATTAGCATAACTTGAGTTTTCTACCTTTAATTATCATACATACTCTTTCACCTGTTATCAGTATACCGGCTGTCTCTAAAGTTTCCCGACCTTTTATTCCCCTTGTCCAATCTTTGTTTTTAATCCCTCTTTGACGCATATTTCCATTTCACTCATATCAACACGCCGTTTAGACGTATTTTGTTTTTATTCATTATGAAAACAATCTTTAATTTCTTGCACGGTATTTCGTAGCCTCGCATCTTTTTTCTCGTTTCTTTCGTTTAGTTTTTAGTAATTATCTCGAACATTTCCTTTCAAAATTCATCTACCATTTCTTGCATCGTTTCTAAGCTTACATCTCTATCCACAACTGCGGTTGTAACGTGCCGTTCTGTGGGGAAATCTATTTTAGTATTAATTTTAAGTCATAAGCATCTGACACTATGAAAACCACTCCATTGAACTGTGATTTCAGCACTGATAATGCATCTGGCAGGACGTAAACCGTCTCTTGAGCTGTGATTTCGGCTTCGGCAAAGCATCTGGCACACATCAGACCGGCCCTAGCTGTGACTACGGAGCCAATAAAGTATCTGGCATGACGCAGATCGCACCCTAGCTGTAATTTGGGAACTGACAAAGCACCTGGCACGACACGGACAGCCCTACCGTAACTCGTATCGTAAACCGTCTCCGGTACTTTTTCACCTGACCCGGTACTCAGTTTTTATTCGCTTTGGATTACTGTCAAAATGAAATAATTGACGTGTTTCGTCCAAATTTAAAAGCGCTTCGTCGTACATATCGTTACGGCTAATATTCGTTCGTATATTATACAATTGTATAATATGTTTTCTTGACACTATTCTGTTCTTTTTCATTGTACAGTGTTATTCTCAATGTTATTTGCACCTGTTCCTGGTAAATACCTATTTTAACTGTTCAAATGGTTGCGCACACCATGACCAGAACCCTGGGTACCCCGCACTCGCACAAACAGCTACCAGGGTTAAAACTCTTGTATTCTGACGGCCGGCGGAAGCACAACGGCAGTCCGATTCCACGGGTGGGCTTTTGTTCGATAGCTGACGGACTCGTACAACCAGCGCTACCACATGAACATAGGGCGGAATCGCGCGTAAAATTCAAATATACATGTGACGACCTGAAAGTAACGAGCCCAAGCAACATTCCACAAACCAGTAACAGTAAACACTGTTTAATGTAACCACGTTTTGAATATTGTTATCGAAAATCCTCTAAGAAGAAGCTTCAATAGTAGCCGGAATGTGGCGCGTCATAATATAACCAAATTTACTATCCAAAACTTAGGGGAGCGGTTCCCAGAAAGCCAACTTCAGGGTGATTCAATTCGCCTTTTCTCTGATAATATATTTGCAAAATATATCGATTAGCGAAACTTATAACGGCAACTACACTTTGATACAAGAAACACGATATATTTACATTTTACGACCTGACAACTTCTATCTGACATCACACATATAATATTCTTCAAACAAAGCAAAACAATCAAACTACACCGATAACTTAACTATTAGATTATAACTAATATAGAGTGCCACGTCACCTACAACAATGAAGACATTATTATTCACAAAATCTAATTAGGAAATAATTTGTTCCATTTTCATATTCCCAAGATGTCAACTGTACTTTTCCTTACAAAATAAAAACGCTGAGAATGACTTCGATGTCAAGCCATTAGCTAGTCCTAGCGCAGCGTCAAACAAGTAATTGCATCTGCATTAAAATACAGCATCATTACGCCGTTGCCCCGCGATCAATATTATAAATGCTGTCGCATTGCTTCATTTTTCGCCTTACTCGCGGTTGCTGATTTATTTCTACGTTCGTTTCTCTTTGCATTAAATTGTCCTGGCGGTTCCGCGAGGAGATTGAAAGCAATCAGGAATCCCGGCGGTAATATTTATTTTAATTTAAATATTCAACGCTTAATCCCGATTCTCATCGAAGGCGTGTGTATATGTATGTCTTCTGATGATGAATCGAGTTGCCAGTGAAGGTCGCTATGATGTCTAGCGGTGCCGTTAGCGGTTCTGAATGTGATCTCTCCGCCATAAATATTCATCTCCCGTGAATATTTAATGTGGCATTGCAAGTTTTGAGAAAATGGCAGAGATCGCAAAAGAAAAAGGGTCGGAACTATCGATTTTAATATTGCATAAAATGCGCCCGTACCCTCGGGGATGAACTAATGGAAAAGGAAGGGGAACAAAAGGAGAGGCAAGGGCGATCAAGCGTGATGAAGAATTTCCGGTTCCGAAACTTTGAATTATTCACATTTTATGGAAATTTTCCACCTCCCACCTTACTTCTATATTATGTAGTTAACCTTTGCCCAGACAGAAAATAAACGATGAATTTTTCTCTACAGATACTGAATCTAAATAAGGAATGAGAACAGAAGTAATTAATAACCTATTGAAAAATCGAACAAATATCACACACGAGTACTGAAGATCTAATTACATACTTAGTGATTAGGGAAGTATCATTATAAAACCAAACTATTTATGCCAATAAATAAAGTATAAGGCCTATGCATTTTTCAAATAAACCTCGTGAGCTACAATTTTAGGCTGAGCGGAATAAATACGTACAGCTACGGTATTTAATCTTAGGACACGCATCGCGGCAAACCTTTTCGTAGCTATTGCTATCTCTTCCTCCCGTCTTGCCCCGCAAATTTTGCCGCAGGCGCTATACTACTACCTGCTCGTTCCCATAATCACAAATTTATTATATGTTGAACTTGAACCATTTATAGAAAACGGGAAACAGTAGTGATAGGATTTATGAGGGCATAATGCAGTACTGATTGTGCGTTAGGAAACTTACCCGTTCCAAAGTTAGCATTGAAATACAATATTTATAATCATAACTATTCATAACATAATACAATTAATGTAACAACGTTCGGTAGCTTAAAGAGATACATTTTGTATGTATGAATAAAATTTAAAAATATGTAATTAATTCTGTAGCTATTATCACCGTTTAAAAACCATTTTAGTATTTTTTAAAAACGATATATCTATTTAAAAGTATTAACCGTGTGCTTAATTTCTTATTGTAAAAGTAAGGTATAATTGCATAATATGAAGAGGTGATATAAACTAATGATGACAATTAATCTTGTTTTAGTTATAATGTCGTGCTTATTCAACATTTAATAAACAACGGACTATAAATTTTAACTGAAAAAAAAAGTTTCGCGAAATTAATGAAATGTAACTCTAGATATTAAAGAAAAAATTGCGGCAGGTCTTGCAATTCTTGTAAGGGTCCACCGAACTGGAAGATTTTGTTCTATATCATATTAAATAAATCATCGCGTAGTGTTGCTACATATTTAAACTGTAATTAATTATTCTATGTTTCGGATTTGTCTTTGAACGTAGAATAATAAATTACAGTTAAACATGTAAAATTTTATTGAATTATATCTACCGTATACCAAAAAAAGGAAAAATAACACTTCAAAATATTACTATTAAAGAATAAACGGCAGAAGAAAAATATCGATGAAGAAGAACATCTTTCGCATAAGTTAAAGAAAATATAAATAGGAAAAATATCTATTATCCTACAGATACTTGGTACAGATACAAAACAAGGTAAAAAAAAATAATTAAATTTAAAAAGAAATGTATCAGAACTTAGGCGAGGGGGAATGAGAAAGACAACTATAGTTCCGAAAAGATTTCATACCATGATTGTACAACGTACACAATACGAAATTTTTAATACCTTCATATGTCTATGTAGGTCCACACACGCCTGCGTTACGATTTTACAACCACTTTGTGTTAAGTATTACTATTTAATCGGTGTAAAAATTACTAAATATGGACTTGATAAAGTTTACACATTGCGGTGTCACGTCAATAAACATGCACGTGTAAATCACCACACTCAATAGTGTTGCTTCAATGCACTTCACGGTATTGTTTTTGTACTCTTTATTGTGTTAGCTTTCTAATTCTTAATCAAATACTTATGTACTTTCTCTAATTCACTTATTTTGCACAAATTATTCCTTTATTGCCTGCATCTATTTGTCCTTTGTTACATATACTTGGTCCACAGGGAAGCAAGTTAAAGATGACAACATTTTTCATTATACTTTATTTGCTGAACTATAAATAATATTTGTATATATATATATAGCAAAACACGCTAAATATTTGAAAAAAATATATAAATTAGAAATAAATGAAACACACACTTAACGTTTATCGTATAATATATATATTTAGTGCTAATGTCTGTAGAAATGTCACGTATTTTATAACATACCTGTATCATATATGTTTTCACAACCTTCAGTCAATTTCCAGTACCATTCCATCAGAATCCGTAATGCTCTAAGAAAACTTCTGTTGTGCTAAACAGATAAAAGCAATATTTTACACCAAATAATATACGTTTAAAATAAACATCAAGGATCACAATATAAACGTGCTTTAGGAGTGTTATTTTGGAAATATGTACATGAATAGAACTAGATGTTACTACTATAATTGAATTTTGGCTTTATAACATGCCAGACACATTCCTGTTGCGTTAACATGAAGTGATACACAATTTTAACATTTTGAATCCCGACATCAGAAGTTTACTTATTAGCCTGCTATATAAAATATCTATGTGTAGGTATCTCTGTATGCTAATACTTACCGATAACTTGAATCCCATTTGGAGAAGCCTCGAAGATCAGAGCCCATTTCACTGTGCATTTGTATTCTATTTTAATCACACCCACTGTAATGTAACTAATGATACAAACTGGTGTAACAACCCCTCACTTGCACTTTCACTATAAGATTACAATAAGAAATGCTATCAAACACGGAAACGAAAAGTGTTTAGCCAAACTTTTTTAGTTCAATTGTTGGAGTTTATAAACATCTTCCAAATTAAACCGTTTTCACTGCTAGATGGCTTGGTTGGTAGCTCTTGTATCCTAATTCTGGAGATAAGAAATTTACAACAATAAAGTATTCTACTCATTGTTAGATATCAAACTTTCTTATAAAACATTGCAACCGAATAGCATAGCTTTATAAAACAAAAGTCATCTGACACTGCACTTTTTAATAGCTTAGAATGTATTTGCGATGGTTTCCATTCAAATCATTATGTAGTTGGTATTTTCTTTGATCTAACGCGTGCGTTTAATTTTGTATATAGTGACATTTTAGTTATTTAGTTATTTAGACGGCTCCCATTAGATTGGTTATTGTCATTCTTGAAATGCAGAACACCAGAATACGACATTGACTATTGAGTATTATCAAAGGCTCAGTTCTGGATCAATTATTTTTTACCATATATTAATGATTTGTCGGAAAGAATGGCCCGATTTTATTTCATGAGGATATTTATGTATAATCACAACAGCTAAAACAATAAAGGACATCAATTACAAAATTGAAAAAAACCATAACAGACGTGACAGACTGGTGCACTGAAAACAGATTGATTTTGAATAACAAAAAAAAAACAAAAATAATGAATTTTCATGGACGGAACGGTTTCTCCTTATAAAAAAAAATCAGTGGCAAACAGGCGATATTCACAGCACTAGTGGCGCATAAATGAAAAACAAATCAATCTGGTACTGTAAACAGATTACTAATATGCTCAAGACTCGTTATCAGATACCCTTGCAAGAAATGGTGCTGTACGGCTCTCTCTTATATCAGAACTTGCTACTAGCCTATCACCTACCGTAGCTAAACGAAAAATCAATTTATGGGCAAATAAGAAATCGTTCCAATATTGGAACAATTGTCCTGGTTCCATATTTACGAAAGAATGCATTTCACCAAACGATGCCAGAACCAAAGAACTACTTGAACTTGAACGTTAAGACATGAAAGTAATTGCTTCCACTTTTACAGGTCACTGCGAATTCAGAGAGCACATACACAGAATCGGATTCTCTCAGTAGAGCACATTTTCTGCCACTAATCTGCCGACACGAGAATCAGGAAAATTGGTTTTTCATTGGAAGACCTGAAAAGATGTCATTGAACAAAGCTCCAAGCTACCAGAAGAATATAAACTTATTATAAACCAATACCAATATCAAGCATAAAGTACCCAAAACGTCAATATTTATTTTTATTGAGGTAGTTTAGTTAACATTGTGTTTTTCCCTCGAAGTGGTCACTACCTAGTAACTATGAAAAAAAATTATTTCTGAATTAGCTACACAATAAATATTGTTCATTCGCGAAACAGCAGTAATCCAATTCCCTCATGCAAAACAACAAATCCACCTGCAGCGTGTGAAGATTACATTGCGTTTCATCACTTCAACAAATTCAATGGTCGTTATAAATGGGAGATAGGTTTTCATTCGTTCAATTTGAATAGCCACTGGAATGGGGGTTTCATAATTGGAAACGTGCGGCCGAACATTGTGTGCCTGGTATCAATTCAAAACGTCGTTTAACTAAATTTATTATTCTGTAGAGATTGATTTCTTTTATTGTGATAACTCGTGTAGGATGTAACCGAAATTATTCAAATCGGAACCACTGAATTGAAATATTCGTAAACAATATTTAATTACAAATATGCGGGATTTATTTAAAATTATAACGCATGTTGTTACAGTTTGCATTGAACCGAAAATGACATTGATTTCAATAATTCATTTCGCTTTTTTAATCATAGACAACATCAGCGATATAAACGTTATTTTGAAGGCAAATTTAAATTCACTCTCTTTACTTTTAATCTGGCAATTGCAATTACGACTTTAGAAGAACCGTTACGTCACTTAGCGGTTCCTTTTCGCGCGGGAGTATGCAACTTACGCGCCACGGAATTTATTTTAAATTCATTCATTTACGCGCCAACTCTTAGACGCGTCGTCTTTATGATGATGATGATGACCTTTGTGCCTCACTGGACGCTGCTATTGGTTCATCCCTTTTTTTTTGTACCTACTTACCGAGCCTTTAAAAGGGCTGTGCACGAAAAACGCACCCTCTGTCTCTCTGTTCTTCGGTTCGCGTTCAGTTGATTTGCCGTGTGACGTACTCGTCTTGACTCGAAAAGACAGATGCCACGTGCTCCCCACAGCTTCCGGAACCCCATTGTTTCAAGCTAGAGCTCAGTACACTCTGTTCTCTTCAGTTAATTCCGCCGTCGCAACGATCCTTTTTAACTCGAAACACCGAAAACCACGGAACAGCAGCATACACACAAAAACGTCGAACTCAGCTTCACGCTACACCTAAGTACTACTATTTAGAACGTATCAATCGCTCTCTTTTATTTTATTTTATTACTGTTGCTATTTATACTTTTAACTTGTAATTGCCAGTAACTTTGCTCTCGCACTAGCAGTCATTTACATATTTACTTTTAGAAACGGATTAATTGCGTCACTTTTAAATTAACCACGTGCTATTCCTTCTTTTGTCTTAATTTTGATATCAGAATACAGAAAACACGTGTTGCTTTCTTTTACATTGATCTTAACCTCAAAAATCAGCAATCACGTGGCCAGTTTTTTTCTTTTTTTTTTTATTATTACAATAAAGTTATCGTTATGTTTTGGATCTTTCTTTGTTTTATTAATCATTACAGCGACTCCAAGCGTCATACTCGTGTGTACCGCTCTTTTTACCAAGTTACATCAGGTATAGCACACACTGCGTTCGCACCCCACGCACGCCTGACCGTATCAATTGGCGCCCAACACGTGGGGGCAAACCGTAACAATGTGTTATTAAAATTATTTATGTAAGTGTTTATATGGGTGAATACTTTCTTTAATTTTTTGTGATCTAAATTTCGTATTTTGCTAGCGATAGGTTCAACTTTATCTCAATATCAATTTCTTTTCCGTTTAGAAAAAGTTTTATTCCCGTTTTACCATTCTCACTACTTGTGGGAACAAGATTATATTATAGTTAATAGCTTTCCGTGTGGGAAATGCAATACTGAAACGTTTATTAAAGGTCTGTAAGAACGATGCAAAATTGTTTTTCAAAGAGCAGGCAGTAAGCAAATCAGACCAAATCACCCCTTGCACCAGCTCAGCAAAGCGCCGAATGTTATAGTCAATAAATCCTCTTTTGTAAACAATATTTTCAGCAGCATATTCAGAGCTAGAATGAGACCACGTGATAACCTGACCTCAAAGATCTGTTAGTCCTACATCTAATATGGTTGATGCATAAGAGTAGTTGTAGTAATATTGTCAAGCAGAGACCGTGATCTCGCAGTAACCTTTGTAGCAACCGGCACTGTTAGATGAAGATTGTATGATTCAAGAATATCATTGAATTGGTTACTGACAGTATTTATATTTGACATAATAATAATCTCCACGCAGGACTGTTCCACATCACAATCAATCAAATTGGTCAACAAATCATCCAGACAACAAAAAAGACATCGACATCGGAACCCGGTGATCTATAAATAACCTCAACAACCGATTTTTAATCTACTTTAAACTGAGAGGCACTATATTAAAAAATTCTATCAACACATGCCACATTTACTTTTTTTTGTGAATTGCTACAAAATTTGATTTTGCAAATATGGCAGTGCAGCCGCCTCTCTTGCACTCTGCATGAACAATCAATTAGTTTACTATTACAATGTATCCGTTTTTAGTTACATCTAGCCAGTGTTCAGTGACGAAAAATTAATTTGATGATATTTTTTCAAGCTGAATATCAATCTGAGGATGTTTATTGCGAGTGCCTTGCACATTAAGATGAGATATGTTTAATTAGAAGAGCTACTAACAATTTTGCTCAGTTTTTGATCCAGATCAATAGATTCTATTAAATTTCTATAGTTACACAACGGATATGCTAAATTCTTAAAACAATCGCTAATCAACACAGAGTTACTTGCACGGCTCACTCTGGCTTCCTTTATATCACGAACTGTATGTTGTCTGCAGAAGCTAGTGGTGGAAAATTTCCATTGGAATTAAGTTATTCTAGTGTACATTTGTAGTATACATCATTTCATATAAATTAATTATTAGGTCAGCAACATAAGAAAACACATGTAATTTACCAAGGTTACTAATAGAAATACTATGCGTATACTTAGCAAAACTTTTTAATAGCGAATTTGTTTCGTAGTACCTTACATTTTTTTAAAGTTTTTGCAGCATCGAAGATTTGACAATTAAATCGGTATATTTGGGCATTATAAGTGCGCTCTCCATTCCAAAACAGAGTAGACATGTAAAACACATGTGTAGAAGAGAGCGCTGAAAATATATTTAAACGACATTCTTTATTGGAATGCACACCTTTTAATATCTAGTTTGTTCCAGCAAGGATAACGCACACTCTTTTTCCATGTATCCTCTTGAATATCTTCCGTAACATTCACTAGAACCGCGTTCGATTTAAATATCGACTTCACCGTCCACACCGGCAACTGTTTACGTAATATATCAGCCACATATCTTCCATGACTATCAACTAGAAGCATAACTTTATTTTCCTTATTAACTTTAACAGCCTTAATTAAATCATCGGACTTATAAAATCGCCTTTGCAACAGAGAGTAAACTCAATGAAAGTAAATGGATGAACATCTGAAGATTTTGAAGTAAGAAATGCTCTAAGGCAAGGTGATCCGCTATCCACTCTGATATTTAATATTATTATGGAAGGGACGATAAGGGAGAGAGGACTCAACAGAAGAGGACAACAGTAACAAAAGGCCATTAATGTCTTTCATACGACGTATTACTACTAATAATAATAATACTATAGCTGAGAGGTAAACAATCGTAAGTCCGTAAAAGGAAATTTTCGGTAATGAGCAAAACAAGTGGAAATGCTAATGAATTATAAAATTTGAGAAACTTCCCATAACTGAACCAATGTGTTGTTATAGTTGTTATAGTATTTTAATTAACCCTATGAATTCTTTTGATAGCCATTTTATATTATTGCTACATATTTACCTGTAGTTTAATTTTGGACTACGATTGTTTACCTCTCAGCTATAGATAATAATAGCGGTTTATTGGCATCAAACTTAGTACACAAATGAATAAATGCTAAAATTCAACAACTAATATGCCAGAAGGTGCAAGATCAGCTGCTTAAAGCATAAGCCGCTCTTTTCCTCCAGCACCATTAATACCGTTAACCCAATAAATAAAAAGTCGTATTAGCTAGAAGGAAAAGAGAGCTAGAATGGATAATGACTCGGTTTTTGGAAGCAGCTGGAAGAGAGAGATGACAGATTAATCTACAGAAAAATAACTATCTACAGCTAAAGGTGAATGATAAGGAGAAGGAAGGAAAGAAACTTAATATTAATATCGGAGGTGATGGTAAGATAGAGTTCAAGGAAGTGGATGACGAGTGCGACGAAGTAAAACTAATCATGGGGCCTGCACGGCGCACGAACTTCGAAACAAATCTCTAGGAAAACAAAAATAGGACAAATAGAAATATACAAAATCTACGGAGGAAAACGGGGTGAACTGGGATAGGGAAGACGCACTGATAAATAAATAATTGCGTTATTTAACGAACTAATAATTAGTGAAAAGTGAAAGCAAATACAATTAATAGGGCAGAACACCTGGTGAGAATAGGCGATGGGAAAGTTATTAAAATAGTGAGATAAAAGGAGGCGATGGGGAAAACGAGAAAAGAAAGACCTAGCGGGAAGTACAGAGAAAGCCACAGGGCAGAAAGACTTGAAAGCAAATCAGAAAGCTATATGTCATACGTTAACAAACGACTACAATAGAAATATTATATTAAATTTCTCCTAATTACAATTTTAGCAAATCCAAACTGGAAAGGAATAGCTAGTGCGCCATATCTTTTATATGTCGCTGTCACACCATTCGACACGTCTTTGAATGAATTGTTTTTCTGACACAAACTTCTCTTGTAGAAACAAAAATCAGTTTGACGTCAAGATTGTAAATGCTCTCCCTGATATTCACATTTCTCATGTCGTTGAAAGAACCTGAACATTAACCTAAAATTGTTTAGATCACAGCAACGTCGGGAAATTCCCGGGGATTACTGAGAGTACAATTTATTTGCGTTTATTTGTGAAACAATACTCCGCTACACCACCGAAGTGATTAAGAAGAGCAATATCGCGCCTGTGATAATTATATCTGTTCCTGAGCCTCCAGTCCTGCGAACCGACGATTCCACTTTACCTCTCGCGTCTCCTCCCGCGAAAATTTCTAATTAAGAATACGTCTCGGCATCGTACTTTATTGGTATACAGGGAGACCGTATAGCGTTTCGATCCGCGACCTCGGCAGAATGAACCGGTTTCGACCTAAATTATTTATTAATCAATTAGCGGAAAGCACGACGTTGTTCCTGTTGGTGTGCGGGGCGTGTTCGCGAACAGAAGCAAATTGCTAGCTCGGAAGTAGGTCGAATCTTTTCGGTGCTAGTCGAGAGGGTTTGTTCGTGGCATTCCGGGGATGATAGACGGCGATGGGGAAAATGGATTTCCTGATGAAAGCCGGTGAAATTCGATCTAACGCGAAAATAACTACCCGGTCGTGTATTGAGAAAAATTGAAACGGCTCGGAAGAGATCCGGGGACAAACCGGCTGGTAATGTGAAAATAATTTTCGAGTCAACGTGATAGACATATCGACAGCAGAGCTACAGAAAATAAAGTAGTTAAATATGTATTATGCACTCAGGGATGAGGGATTAGGTCCATCTAAATTTGCCGTATAAATTAAAAATAGTGCAAGGCAAATTAGAATTTATCAGTTTAAAATGGCATAGATAACGACGCACGAAAGTAGGAGCGAAGGGGCGGGCTTGACCTTTTTTGCTGAACCTGAATGAAATATTTAAAATTAGAGAGGCATCATCTAATTTTCTCAGAAAAATTATATTTATATTTCTATATTAGTAACTTCGCCCGAACAAAACATGCACAAGAAAATGAAAATCAGACAATTATTAAACCAAATAGAAGAAAAAAAAAAAAGCATGATAGCATAACACCAGAAATGATTGAAAATATAAATAATTGTTAATAGGAGCTGAAGAATCATGGCTCTAATTATATGTAAATTGAAAATTCATCTTTGTGCTTAAATACGTAACATAAAGTTTCGTAAATCTATAAATCATAATACATACTTGAATCACGGTAATTCATGCTAAAAATAATTCTGGTAGCTCGTTTTTGCATTATAAAGACTCTATGCATTATTCCATAGCGTACACACGCCTTTAAATTAGAATGATAAAACGTTTTAAGAGTTTCTAAATTGCATATTCCTTTCAATTGTCTTAAGTTGTAATAAGTTTGGATAGTGTACTACATAAACTTTCAGTACGAGTTTATGTAGTACACTATCCAAACTTATTACAACTTAAGACAATTGAAAGGAATATGCAATTTAATGGTAATACTGAGATACCAATTTAAATTATTCGTTAATACTAGACCTAGAATTTTGGTGAACGAAACTGTCCTCTGCAAGCTACGACTGAGTTCAATTTCAGTAATTGGTTCTATCTCGTTGTAAAAAAGAAGAAATTTGGTTTCTTCGTTATTTATAACTAAATGATTGTATGTCAGTCACCTCATAACGTCTTTATATGTAATCTCGGCCCTAGTAGGAATGTTAGTAGAGTTTATAATGATATTGATTGCCTCTTTGAAAAAGTCCTCTACATTATACAGTGCCCTTCGTGTTAAATAGTTCACAATACATTTTTTAAACTGTTTTTGCGGGAGTGATTTTACAGCATCAGGCAAATTGTTATATATTTTTAAGCATTATCATCAGCATATAAAATAATTTGCTCAATCTGGGTTAAATTATGTGGTAAATCATTAATATACAGTAAAAATAAAGTGGGACCAACAACAGAGCCTTGAAGTACTCCGATAATGACATCAAGATAAGTTGATTGAAGATTGTCTATCTATTTTGTTTTCTACCAGTGAGATATAACTCAAACTAGTTTAGTGCAATTCCCTTTCTTCCATATTTTTCAAGCTTATAAAGAACAATGTAATGATTCACTAAATTAAATGCCTTGGATAGGCCTATACACATACCCAAGCAAAATTGATTATTATCTAAACTACTATAAATATTTTTTAAAAGAGCTGTGTCTGTAGATTTATTAATTTTTGGTTCATAATCGATTCGTATATTTTAGCAAAAACTGACAATTGTACCTACTTTGTATACGTTGCTAGTGGGCTCGACCTGGTTTGGCAAGGGTAGGACTGAAGGAGGCAAAGCCAAACTTAACAGTCTTTATTAATAACTACTCCTGCAGAAACTGCTAAGAGAAGTTCCCTTACAAGTCTAGTGCACTAGTTATATAATGCTAGCTAACTCTTGAATTCAGATTTGCAGCATCATCACTATACCGAAAAATGACACCATGGCCAGGCTCGTAATCTATTGTTGGAATCACCACACCAGCAAAAGCAATGAAAGGGGAATACCATTAGAAACTGACTCGAGTTTCTGCCTACTACGCGTCATCAGCCTCACTCCGGTGCAAGCCCGAATTCATCGCTATTGCATTTCAAGCTTCATCACCTGTTAGGAAATCAAGAGTTTAAATGTAGGGGACACAAGTAGGGCCGCCGCTACCATATGTGCATCTCACACGGGCGCCCAAAGTTTTTATAAATATTAATGATAACAATTTTTATTATTTTAGTGTATATGGATTTTATTTATTAATTTATCCTTCATAATTTAAACAGAAATACATATACGCATGTGTACACTTGAAATAATCCAGGCGGCATTCTGCGGGAACTCGGGTGTTGTTTTCATCGTATGCATAAATGCGGTGTCTTAAAGAAGAATGCATTAAATTTATAAAAGAGAGAGAAACAATGGCGTAACTTGGTAGGGGCGCTAGGGGGTGACACCCGGGTATGAAAAAATGAAAAATTTCAGTAGGTAAAATATTGCCAAGAAAATTATTTAGACACTGTCTTTTGTTTCTATTTGACGTTGATCGGATTTTTATTAGTTTTAACAATTTTTATTTTTGGGGTAACTCCATTTATATCCGCTCAGGGTGTCATAATAACTCAAAATGTTTAGCCGACAACTCCCTTAGATCACACACTAAAGGAATTCTTTCTATAGGGCAAACATTTAGAAAATACCATTCGAAATTGTGCAGTATGCAGTATGCAGTACATATACCTGATATGCTATAAAATATGAGCAAAGAGTTGCGTAGAAGGACCATATTGTTTTTCGCTTTGGTAAGATCTCGATTGGAATATGCTTGCTTGATTTGGTATCCCTACTACTCAATTCATATACGTCAACTTGAAACAGTGCAACGTAAATTTGCAAAATACTTGTGCTTCCAGGTAGACAATATCTATCCACCTAGAAATTTTGATCATCATTCCTTGCTATCCCGTTTCGATATACCTTCCTTGTCTTTCCGTCGTGTGACCATTAGTATTAGTTTCTTGTACAACCTGATTCATGGCGTTGTTGATTGTTCTCATCTCTTGAGTCAATGTAACTTTTTTGTACCCCAATTTCATACAAGACCATCCGTCACATTTTATTTACCATTTGCGAAAACTAACTTACTACGTAAGTCGCCACTATATGTTATGTGTAATAATTATAATAAAATTTCTAACGTTAGTGACATTTATTTTCAAAATTTAAACAGCTTGAAACAGTCTATTTGCGAAATCTATCAAAAATTTCACGCGTAGGTTAAATAGAATTCTTAATTTACCTATGTATTAATACATTTGTTGTTTTTTTCCGCAGTGTTGTGTAACTCACTCTGTATTTCGTTTGTACATATTCTCCTGTAATTGGAATTGTAGATTCTGTTGGGCAATAAATATATATTATTATTATTATATTATTATATTGTGTGTGAAAGTAAATAACGGACATATTGAATTTTTATTTTTTTTTATATGCTTAATGAATATCTGTTTTCAAAGTTTCAATTCTTTATTGTACATTGCTACCTATTATTTATTTAAATGTCCTTGCTTTAGAATTTCTCATAGTGTTAAACTAATTTTTATTTGTATATTCTTTATTATTATTCGTTTTCATTCGTATTTCAGATTTCGATTTCAATTGTATCGAAACCTACTTAAATATTTTCCATTGGACCTATAACATTGTGAGCCTTAAGGTATGTATTGATAATATTTTTGCTAAGGGTTTCTACTTCATTGCAGCAAACGAAGAAGGAACGTAATTATCAACAGTGGTAATTATTGTTTATTATGTAATTTAGAATAAAAATACTCGTAAAATTTATTTATTACTGCTAGATGCAGTCATTTGCAACTAATGTCATAGCGAAATAAATCCTCTTTGTAGTTTTAGCTCAGTCGGTGATGCAAGAATCGACAAAATCGTGCCGTACTAGTGGTAACGTGATATGTAACAAAGTAAATTTTGGGGTTGTGAGACATGCTGAATGTATTCTATATTCATAAAAAAATGCCGTATTTAATGATAAAATGGCAGATAACAATCAGGGTATCAAAAACAGTAAATAAAATTTTTTTTTTATTTGAGACTAGAAATATATAATAGTTTGAGATAAATGCATAATTGCATTGTGGAAGGTTAAAGTGTTGTTGCAAGTTTTTTAATATTATTGTTTCAAGAATTAGGGGTTTATGTTGAGATCATTATTTTCTTCAAATTCGTATACTCAAAGCACAAATTTTTCTTTTTTACTTTTGCGATTATTAAATGTTCGAATAAAATACCAACGAAATTATTTCCTCCTATGAAAAACAAACAACTGCCTAAACAAACACATGCGCATTTTACTGTTATTATTGCCTACCCACAGCTTTACATTTTATTTTGATTCCCTGTGACTTTTTAGGTACCAACAAAAGCAATGCTTGCAATTTACGTATAAAAAAAGATCTCTTTTTAAACTTAATCGGATTGTCGGAAGCCCAGCATTCAGCCATACTCTCTCACTCTAAAATCAGCATCGTGATTGTTTTGCTACAAAAAGGGGATTAAACGTTTTTGGGGAATATTTTCCTACAAACAAAGAACCGGAAAATGCAAATCATCCCTAAATATAAGGTCCGTTTTAATACCTGGCTACCGCGCTGTATTCCGAGCGCTAAGCAGGTGAAATTGATTATCATCCGGGAATTTAGAATCACTTTTTCACAGTTAAAGTTTACCCATTAAAACAAAGAATAGAAAAAAAATGTCAGGCTCCCAAGGGAAATATAAATTTGTTGAGGAAGGGCGGATGGTTTTTTTTCCCGATTTTATTATTAAAACTAATGGAGCTTAAACGTAGCCTGTTTCAAATTAATTCTGCATATAATGAATGTAGTGAAATTGATTTCAATAAGCTGGTTTTATTTATCTACTAGTATTCATATATCAAATAAGTTGATACAGAAATTATTTTAATTTCTATACGTTCTCACCTGGATGCTACAGGATGCCATGTAATGAAAAATTTTATTACCGGCTGAAACCTTTTTACGGAGCTATATGTAACAAATATGTAAATCTGAACTTACATTTTTCTGAATTGTGCCTATAGCAGTTAAGATTCAACGACAATTCTTTGAGTTGGGTAAATCAAATTTACTCAACACATTCGATTTAGAAAATCACGACATTAGTCCCCATAAACTTGAAAGATATAGAGTAAAAGGAGTTTCAGCCTTCTTACATTTGGAGAAAGCGGACTATTTTAATAGATGGCTATAAAACAAATTTCTTAAATCCTAACCGCAGGATATCTATTGAATTATAGGAGTCGGTCATTGTAGTCTTAAAATTGAATCATTCTAATATAGCAAGAATAATATTATTTTCTAATAATACCAGATACCGATTCACGTTAGTTCGGTAAGATTAGTATTTTGGACACACCTAATTGTCACCATCATGACCGCGTGGGAGACCACTACAGTCTATATAAATCGCAGTACTCGAGGAGTTACTTTGGTGACTACACAGTTATGCCCGTTGCGTGAGTTCAGTGCCGACAAAGCTACTAGCACGACACAGCACTACTCTCCGAGCTGGGAGTTCGATGCCGACAAAGTTCTCTGACATGATACAGCCTGTTCCGACCCTTCGAGCCGTAATTTCGGTGCCGGAAAAGTTATCTGACATGACACAGCAGCAACTTTGTACTTTAAAACCGCTCGTGTATTTGTTTGGCCTAGATTGTGTAATTAGCATTTCGAGATTAAATTTAAAAGCGCTTAGACATATGGCAAGTAGTTTGTTTACATTTTCTGAAGACACCTGTCCGTACATTTATTTCGTGTTAGTGTATTCAAATGCAGGTTTTTACGCCACTAACACCGACAGATTGATACCCGTGTACCCAAAATGCTTTCTCGTCTGTAAACAGTATATTATTATTGTGGTTGTGATATTTCTTAATCATTCTTGGGAAAAAAGTTCTTATAGACTTCACTTTTAGTTTTACGGTTTCCTATTAATTAAATCACCATACCTTTAACTGCAACTTCTTTTATTATTTTAACAAAAACCTTGCCGACATCAAAATAATATGTATTTACACACACAATAACAATTCTTTTACAAAGGAAATAACTGTCAATAAGTATAAAAGTTTAAATACAACCAGGTGCAATAAAACAATGAAACATAATAATGATAGATGGATGATGATAGATGATGCCATCGTCGAAAACATACGGAATCTAATGTATCGATCTCTGATAAAGATGCAGCAAGCCATAGTTTTGTCAATACTATAGTAGAACATTGCGTATATTCTTTTCCTCTTCCAGCAAACCATAACCATATTTACCTTTCTTTTTTTCTTTACTTTAGCATATCAAGCACTCTAGGGTATTCAGATGGTACATCGTTAAATCTTTCTAATTGGAAGCACTCCAAGGGACGTGTGTGAATTTTTATCTGGGTAGTTACAAATCAACAAATTTTTAATAATATATAGTACCACAAATTAACCTTCTTAAAATATTGTTTGCGGCAAGAAATTCTGAAGTTTGGATTCGTCTCACTCCAGTACCGGCAATATTGAGACGAAACGACTTCGTTAGTTGATTCATCGGAGAACATAATTCTTTTATGAAAATTTAAATCTTCCAAGACTCTGTAGCCCATTTCTAAACAAAAATCCATACGTTTGGTTTCATCACCATTTTCTAAAGTTTGCCTAAATTGTGATTTAAATGGTAAAATTTTGTTCGCCTTAAATATTTTTTGTAAATGAGATTTACTTATCCCAGTTAGCATTGCCCTGCTTCTTAAAGGTTCTGTGCAATTGGAGAGGACATGACATCTAGAACATATAGTAGCCCGTTATATCGAGACCTTTTAAGTAACCACCACCGAGAAACCACAAAATCGTTTTTCTTTACCCCAATTACGCCAGAGGAGGTATACACCATTATAAGAAACTTAAAAAGCAAAAATACAAGAGACGTATACGGAATATCAACTAATTTGTTGAAATGTTTAAACGGAGAGCTATGTGAACCACTGGCAATAATATTTAATGTGTGTGCAACAAGGAGTATTTCCTAAAGAACTCAAACTAGCAAAAGTTACTCCAATGCACAAAAAGGGAAACAGAAACGAGTGTAAAAATTATCGGCCGATTAGCATACTACCATCACTGTCGAAGATTTTTGAGCAAGCAATGGCGACGAGATTGAGCAAATATCTTGAGGATAACAACTACCTATCACCTAAACAACATGGCTATAGGAAGACGCGCTCAACCACTAGCGGGATATTAGAAATAGTTCGGCAGATTCACGACGCCTTCGATTCAGGCGCATCGGCCCAGATGACGCTCTTAGACCTGTCGAATGCCTTCGATTCCGTGAATCATAATATCTTGTAAGAGAAGCTAGAGAGTTATGGCATTAGGGGCACTACATTGGACCTTCTGAAATCTTACCTTGCGGGCAGGGTACAATTAACGGACTGGAAAGATATACGATCCTCCTTCGGAGAGATTAAATCCGGCGTTCCAAAGGGCTCCATCCTGGGGCCTCTCCTCTTTCTAGTTTATGTTAACGATCTTCCAACCAATGTCGGAGCATGTGAGGTCTGTCTCTACGCGAATGACACGTCATTGCTAGTACGTGCAGCTAATCCCTCAATGCTGCAGCGAGCGTCTGAGATAGTAGTGGAAAACGCAGAGCGATAGCTAACTGCAAACCACCTGAAATTAAATGTTGAGAAAACAAAAACTATAACGTTTTCCACAAGGAGCGCAGAACTATCTAGCGCAAACTTTCTGGGCATTACGATCGACAGTGGTTTAAAGTGGCACCAACATATACAGAACCTATGCTGCAAACTATCTGCTGCATTGTTTGCCATAAGGAGAATAAAACATACTGCGAACAATGAGGGAGCTAAGATCGTTTATCATTCATACTTCCACTTCATTCTCTCTTATGGTATAATGTTTTGGGGAATGTCGACGGAGGCGGACAGAGCATTTGTACTGCAGAAAAAAGCAATTAGAATTCTGTGTAACCTTGAATATAACTCGAGCTGCAGATCACATTTTAAGTCGCAAAATACACTTACTCTGGCATCACAGTATATTATGTTCGTCGTCACTTACACCCACCATAACAAGAATTTATTTACCGCGAACGGTTCTTACCACGAATATACGACAAGGAATCGGGATCATTTGAGGCGACTACACCACCGGCTCAACTGTACGCAGAGATCGGTGGACTTCTGGGGGGCCAAGCTTTATAATCACCTTCCAGAGGAAGTAAAACAGCTTCCGTCTGTGCCTTTCGTCAGGGAGTCGAGAAGGATACTGATGCATGTGGAGCCATATTCAGTATCTGAATTCCTGCAGTTCTTATAGTAGTATACGTTGTATCTATCTATCTAAAGACAATTTTGGAGCTTCTATTGCGAAATGAACGGCATCGTCTTCATCCAACAACTTCTTTAACTTCTTAATGTTTAAAACCGAGCCTGTTTTAAAGAATTTGGTCACCAAGTTCTTTGCTCCAGAATTTGAAATGGTAAGTATTGCTAGTACGTAACTTCCGGGTATTTTGAGTTGAATTTTCTGATAACAACTCGGTAGCAGTCTTCCCCAGTTCCGTAACATTGAATTAGATAAATTCTTTGTTGTAAAGTCAACATTATAGCATAAATACTGTTGAAATTAGCGAAGATTTAATTTACAGTTCTAACTTATTTGATGTGTCAACTGCTGTCAGTTGTATTTTTCAATGAAATCCGCCTACTAGAGTTACTTCTAAAAATTACGATGAAAAATTGTAAGTCCTAATTTTGAAGAAATATGATATTATCTCGAGAGCCGTTCGAGTTAGATAAAAAGTAATTTGTTTTTGGGGGTTTGAAAACAAGCAGAGTAAATCATCAAGAGTGAAATTTTTTGAGAAATCAAAAATAAAATTTGTTTTCCTCTTTTGAAGTCGATCCGGGGACATACTGTATAGTTAAAAGTTTTATCATTGTTATGCATACACCAAGAGTAATTTGCGTTGACGTAGCTGCTCCAAAATAATACACCATAACTATTTTCGAACAGTATAAAAAGTAGAATAATTTATATTAAGGGAATGCAATCACCTTCTTTTGAATACAAAAACAATATTGTCACACATGTAATTTTGCATGAATACCATATAAAATATGAGCCCTGATAATTAGCATGCCAGGAAAATCGATAATAGCACCAGAGATAGAGCTGCCACTTGGCGTTTTAGCAGCTCGTTGCTCGCATAGTGACCAGCTGTTTTTATGATGGTGCATCCCCTCCCATATTTTACCCAAGTCGAAACGATATACTAGGGTTTGAAAGTTTATATTGTATTTTGAACGGAATATATGTAAATTGTGTCAGCCAGATGTACTGTTAACTATAAATTTATGGTAATCCATGTAGCTGAATAGTTCATTATTAAATCTAAACGAGAAGTTTGCAAGCCTAATTTAAATGTGTTTAAAATAAAATTAGTACCCAAACCTGTTAATGCTAATACTAAGAATTGTGGCCATAATTTGTAGAATATCATTCACGGTCAAGTAAGGAAAATATGTATTTTAAGTTGATCTTAAAAAAGTCATTATGTATAATTATCCTTATTTTTCAAAGCAATTTTAAAATATTAAGTGTGTAACTACTCACTACCGGTGAATTAAGTCATAAATCCCAGCGTGAAATTGCCTCTAGTTTGCAAATAAGCGACGAACAGCACGAGTATCACAAATTAAAATTATAATAAGGAAGCATGCATGCAGTTAAATATTCGTGATCTAAGTTTAACATGCCATAGTACATTTCGTTTTTAATAAAAGTATTAGAAAAACCATTTATTCATATACGCATATGCGTTTTTCCGCAGTTAGAATCAATGCATTGATGTCACACTAATGGGAAATAACGCCTCCTATAGGTACATACCTATAGTAACACAACGATAAAACATAAGAACACGAGAGCAGGTTTTGTCGGAGTAATAAATCTAGAGCGCTCTAGTTTATAACCGCAGTGAAGTCTATTGCCTACGGATAACTTCGGGTAAATATTTTTCGAAGATATTTCTGCAGAGTATGAAACCTCAATAGAAAGTTTATGGTTGTTTTATGAACCTCTTCCAAGCTTTAGTATAATAAAAACACCGACACCTTTTATGTGCATGTGAACTTCTGTTCTTTTGCATTTACGAAAGTGTAAAATGCTTAATATAATGAGGTTTATGTAAGCATTAGCCTTTGAATTTTTGGAAGCATATAGCACAGAAATTAATAAAGATTTGATCTAAGCTGAGTGGTGCGAAGGTATTATCGTCTGCCATAAAATTTCTTGAAAATCACCTGTCCTAAGTAAATTTAAGTTGAAATAAATTTCACATGAAAATATTTCCGGAGAAATAATAAACTAAACAGACTCTTGATCAAAATATAAAGAAATCTATTCTCAGGGCGTTTTAGAGGTTCGATTGAACGCTACAAGATAGCGCTATTTACCTTGAAGTGAATTTTAAATCTGGCATATTGCCGCTTTATTTGGAAACTTATTTAAGTTAGACAGAATGCAAAATTATCGTATGGCTACTATAATCTCTACAACAAGAACAATGACATTATTACGTTCTGCAAGGTAAAATACCTTTTAAATAATAGTGTAAACACTACTAACTGTTAGTTTATCACGTCTTAAATCGTAGCTGTGCTTAATTAGTCTTGTAATTAATAAATTTCTGGTACAAGCCTGGTATCCTGATAGAAACTTCTTTTCTGTTGGAATCGGTTGTTTCTCGATGCCTGGATTCGGATTGTGACTTGTTCGGACTCTCAGCAATAATGTCCGCTTTACTGGATATTAAGAAATCCTCGAGATCAGTTTCTTCTTGAAATCAGAATCGATCTCAGGAAAAACACTATCACTTTCGGGTAAGTCATATTTACTAAATGAGGAGCAGACTTTCTATATGCATTTTGTCTATAATTTGAAATTTTCGGCTGAAGGTGGCGTGAGAATCTGTGGTTGGCGGGCTACAATCCTATGTAGAAAAAGGCTTTCTAACTGAAATAAATAGGGAAAAGCGCTTGGACATTCTATGTGTAGTATGTCCAACGTTGCAAGACAAACCAACAGCAGTATGTCCTTTGAACGTGGACTAACTGCCATTAGTTCGTCGTGCGCCGCCGTGTGACCGTCCAAGACTGGTGCTAAGAGTATTTTGTGTTTTCATTATTATTAAATTGTTGCTTAAAGTAATAATTGAGGACATAATGAATGTAAATGAAGGGGAGCATGTCGTTGGCGATATTGACCGTGGTAGCAAAAAACGGAAAAGAAATGTGACGAGAAAACAACGTAAAAGTGAAGTCAGGTAGGTTTTAAAACCCAAGAGTTTTAATGTTATTTTCTGGTAACATAATCTTTCAATATTTTTATTTTCTTTTATTAAGGCATTCAGACCATTACCCTAATTTGGAACATTTCGAACGTAAGGATTTCGGCTGTAATGGCTTATCGCAAGACGATATAAAAGAAATTCGCCGGACAAAATAAAAACGCACACGTGATGCACATGCTTATGCTTTGGCTGTACAAAGATGCACCAAAAGCTATTGAATCCGTAGTAGTAACATTTCCGGTACGTGGGCATTCATATTTGTCAGCAGACAGTGTTTTCGGACAGATCGAAAAAAAAAATACAATCTTACAGTACGATCAAAACTCCCACAAAATATTATGAAATTTACTCCAAGAAGGGAGACGTTCGCAAACTTGATACGGACTGGATTGTTTCCGATATAAAGGTCGCCTTAGATTCTTTACAAAAAATTCAAGGAATCAGTGCGGCCAAAAGGATTATTATCAAAAGATCAAGCACTAAAAGCGAAATTTTGCTGAAGATTGAATTATTGTATCGGAATGACGACCCCTCCAAAAAATTTTAAACTTTATTAAGAAGAGGAAAAAAGCTGTCAACAATCACTCTACCTAATGTAGCGCTCCACAACGCGATTAAAGCAAAAAAACTGGAGAGTCTTTCGAAACTTTTGATTGAACTATCGGGAGAAAATTGGAGCGTTGATCCTGAGCTTGCGTGGTTGCAGCCAATTTTCTCAAATCACCATGACCAAAATGGTCAACATAATGACGATGAAGAAGAAGAAGCAGAAGAAGAAGATGAGTTGCATGACATTTAAATCGTAACATTATTTTCTGATAAAATAAAATAGAGCTGTTCTATATATTTATTACGTTTTTTTTTTAACATCCCCATAACCATGTCAGTGAAGTTTACTTGGCATGGACAAATAAAATGCCGTTTGTCCCACACGGACAAACTAATTGCAGTTTGTCCAACACATTTTTGAGTTTATTTTGGAAAATATCAAAAATAGATTTTTGGCATCTAGACACGATGATTATGTGATTTTAGTTACAATTCTTGTCAAAATAAAAATCTCGATAAATTAATCCACTAACTTGTAACAGTTTTTCTCTATTTCTGAAAATTACAAAAAAAATGGACAAAATGCATATAGAAAATCTGCTCCTCAAATGATGTTCTTAGACTTAATAGACTCCTTCTTGTTAATACCTTTATCTTAACTTTTAATATTCCCAATTTTGAAAGCGTCTATGTGCCCACGCTATTTTTTCACTTCTCCCTTTCAAATTTTTCAACAAACCTCTTTTATTTCCTATAGGTTAATTTCAAGCAATTGTATGCTGTTGGATGGCGTTGGAAACTGGGTCTATTCAACCGACTTCATGCAGATCCTTCGGAGAATCTTTCGGTGTAACGCAACACAATTGAGGAACCTGCAGCAGGAAGGAGGCAAATCCAAAAACACGTTTTGTAGAAATTTAAAAGAGAAGTGATTTCTAGATCATGTGTATCTTTCTTAAGAAATTATTTTTTTTCTGGAAATGTATCATGAACTTACAGTAATATATTTACGATATTAAAAGATCCGAATTTTTATTTAGAACCGCGATATTACGATTCCTTCTTAAGAGCTGCCTCTTTATTGCCAACAATTTATGTAATAATTGTGCAGGCTTTTAAATTAATATAACTTAAAACTTAAGCCACACTGTCATCGTCATCGGTTACTTCAGTCTCATTTCCGCCGCCAGCACCATTATTTCCTCTTAAAGAGTTATAATAGCCAATATCGTTCTCGATTTTGATTACGTTGTTATACTTAGCATTCTTGAGTGGTAATTTTGATTCATACAGGTTCGGTGGTAGTTCAAAGTGCAAAGGCGCTGTATGTTAAAACACAAGAAAACTGGGATACTCACTTATTCACTACATTGGACTTATATTTGCCAATTGAAAATCGCTCTTTTTCTTTAGTGCTATTCAGTAACTTTAAGCTTTTTACTACTTTTGGGATAAAGATGTATATATTCAGCGGGAGTCAACTCCCTGTCTATTTTCTAATATATTTTTCCACTACCCCAAAAGATCTGTCACAAGGCTGAAACGAATGTTCAGATTCAGGAAAGCGCTGCTCAATTTTCAGAAACCTGACATTCTTTGTGAGAGTAAACAAACAGTACACTAGCGTATGTTTTTTTTTGTTCTGCGCAGCACAGCTGTCAGAAAACAAATATAGAATTTTCACCTCTTTGGACAATATGTGTTGAATGTAATGCTATAAAAAAACTAATGATTTCGTTAAGGGTTTTCTTACCGGTTATTTGGTCATACATATAAAAATTATGAATTGAGTTTTTGCCGAAAAAATGCAAAAATTGTACACCCAAAGTTATCTTAGGTAAAATGCGTCTTTTTGCAGGAGTGCATTTTGTTGGAAATACAATGTTTCTACTTCTGCATTCAATTTTGCCTCTTCCGATTTATTTTTAAGTTCATTAAAAAATACGATTTACGCAAATGTTTCTGGTGCTCAAACTTCAACAGTTTTACGTTTGACTCCTCACACAGTTTCACCTTCTTCTGTGTTTCATATTTATCACAAATCGGACCTAGGGTTAACAAATGCAATGTTGAAGTTCGCTTTTAAATATCTAAAGTAAAAGTCGTAGGATACAGGTTTAGAAGATTCCCTCATTCCCTTTACTTCAAGGATTTTATACATTTAGTTTTCGTGTTTTAGAAGATACAACTCATAAATCCTTTTTAAGTTGAATTCTGGCGACAAATAGTACCTTTCATGACTTTTATGTCTGCTGTAATGCGACGACCGTATCAGAAAACTTTTTATGTGCAAATCAATTTGTTCAATCACTTCAGGAGCCATTATATTTGGTCGGTTGTTATGTTTACCGCGGTTGTTATAATATTACTATTTTGAACATGCGCAGCTAAGCGCTCAACTCGTTTTTTGGATATGCCATGCATAGAGGAAAATGCTTTTTTGTGTACTAGTGTTGATTTTGTACCAATTCGAACCCGCACATATTTATGTTACTTAAATTACTAACACTGAGAATGCTAAAGTGCACCTACTTACCTCAATTTTTTTCAGAACACAGCTATGTTCTTGTTCTTGAAATTTTTCAAAGCATCTCGAAAAAAACTGGAGAAGATTGAAAATTGAAAGATTGCTTGATCCACTAGAATGTTCTTCTGAATCACTACTATCAGTCATTGTCCATTCTTTTTCCTTTGTTTCCGGGTGTTATTGAAATATAAAATCACATACTGGCAGGTTCTCACCAGCTAGTGATATTTGTAGATAGAAATATATTACTACATAGATTAGGTACAAATACACACTAGCCAAAACATATACATTCAATTGTTTGGGGCAAAAACATGGTACCTCCAGAAGTTACCTCTTTTTCACGCCCAGTATCTAGGCGTGCAACTCCACTTCTATATGTTTCACAAACTTATACTGAAGGAAGAAATCTCGTTCTTGCACCGTCGTGTCCCGTTATATAAATTAAGTACATAATCTCATTTTAGTCAAAAAATGGAGCTGCCGCCTTCTGCAGGGTCCTCAATTAAATTGTTCACTTCGTTCAAATATTGCTGCTTTTACATAAATAAGTTTTAAATAATAAATTAATTACAATTTTTGTTTGATAATTCAGTTTACAGGTTTCTATACTAAATGATAAAATTTAACTTATCTGTTCTCCCGCCAGATGTCACCAACTTGACAGATATATTTTTGAATTAAATTTCAGATTCTTGAATCTCTTAAAAAAAATTGTTATCTGAATGTAAAGAAACTAAAATATGTAACTTGCAACATACTTTAATAAAATAATGATTCACAATTTTGTTTGATTGTGTTTGTAAAATTTTGAATTATGACATTTAAATATATTAAAAATCACTAACATATTTGTATCTCAAATAAATATTTGTATTTAATTTCGAAAATTAATTATTTGTTTTGTGCTTGTCCTGTGCGATAATTATATCACACTATTTACAGTAAACACGACCGCAGAATTTCCAGTTGTGCTAGCTTATTTCCATATCGTTGACGCTGCATGAAATGCCAGACCTACATTCATATTTTGTTTACCCTCAGCTGGTCATCAGAAAATCGCCACTAAACCACATGATTGTGCAAATAAAATTTATACAGACCTGTTTATTTAGAAGTCCTTGCTTAAATTTCACATAATGACCGTTATTGTAACCAATGTTTTTCCTTCTCATTTGGATATGCCGGTTTTAATAATCGTAATATATCGACACACAAGATATCCGATCACTCCGCACTACCACAATTTAAATTAATCCGGGACAATTGTTTGAGATATTCGTGGATTTCCACTTTCAACCGAAGACGACCGCTGTCGAAATTTCATGTAATTTCTATATATTTTTTGGTTTGAAAGTAAATTTCGCAAATATCTTGGAAACTAGAAAACTTTTACTACAATTTCTTTCACCTGTTAGTCATTATTTGTAATGAGGAATAAATCCCTAAGTTTATGCGTACAGGTTGAAAATCTTCCTGTATAAATCCATCCCTATGTGTTAATTCTGTAGCTTCAACGGCAACAGTAGTCGTTGCCCAGAAGATGTCGCATACAAATGAGTTGATACGAAGGAGTTAAAGGACGCAATTTCAACCTGGCAATGAAGAAGTGTATAACATTGAGTGGGTAGTTCCTATACTTCACATCTTTCTGATATTTTCTATGTTCGATTCAACATTGCTTACATCCGAAAAAGACAGCGGTCTATATTTACACACATTGCAACTTCTTGCACGATGAATGAACCACGTGTCTGCTTTGATACCACTAATATCTCAACTGGTTATAGATCAACGCGTGACATTATCGCACTGCCTTACGGACGAATTTTTAAACTCAACGCGCATAATTGCCAATTCACTTCTTACGCCAACTTGCCTCGGTGCTTTTATACTGGATGGTTCATCTATCGATAAATGTCAAAGATGAATGTTATGGAGAGTTTGCATTTAAAGATCGGGTATAAAATAAACTATCATTACATAATTTAATTAATAGGTGACAATAACAAAATAATCATCCAGAAATTAATTAATTTAAGTTAGATTATTATTATAGGAATAACAGATTAATTGAAAATCATGAAGAGATTGCAGTAGAATAGAATCAATTTCTGTTTAGGGGTATATATCGTTACCTAAACCCTCTGGCACCTCCACCGTTTCTTTGTTCGGATTTTTGACGTTTGTTATGTACCCGTCATGATCGAACGTATTCCGTTAGGATGACACGCGACTGTCGCCGAAAATACGTCAGCTTAAATTCGGATATTTCGGGATGTTTTAAGCATTTTGCCCGTTATTTTTTGCTCTATTCAGCTAAATGAGACATATCCAATGGTATTTTCACCGTTTCCCGATCGTTGAGATAACGCTTTATGACACTTTTTGACAATAAAAATGAGTAATCTAGCATTTGTTGGGCTCGGTTCATTTAGCATTATCATCCCCCCTCATAAATAAAGTTAAGTAAAATTATTATTGTTCCATAAAATAAACACCGACATTGACATTGTGGCATGGTGGAGTTAATAAAGAGAGACATTGTTGGTGTTGTTGATAACTGTGTTTGATTTACTGTCCTACCCAGGATAGCACAAACTGGCGACGAGGATTATTCCGACCGAACGCTGTCGATGCAGCAGCACTAGATAATAATCTAATTAATAAGGAGAAAGCAGATAAAGCAATAGGAGCCAAGGCTCTTGATATTAATCCAGGTTATAAAGTAGTGGTACAAAATACGTCTGCTCTGCATAAGCTCGTGCCATGATTCCATAACGGAAGTACGAAGTTCTTCGAAAGAATGGAAACGAACTGACTTTAGCGAGAGAGGGTCAAGTGATTAGACGGCATGTAACGCATGGGAAGAAGTTAGCAGAATTTGGCTATTCATTCTTAAAAAGTGGTCTCAGCATATGCGCCAACAGAGGATACGCAGAAAGATAATGGAAATGTTGAGTTAGCAGAGGAATCAAGCACTTCAGAAGGAAGTGTTTCAGCATCTAAGGTACAACCACTGAAGCTGAAAAAAATGAAGGGAGTGTGAAGACCGATGCTTCATTATGAACGGAGAGGCGACGACGGTCGATGCGACGAATGAGATACGCTTATGATGTATATCAATATATATGACTTTGACATTGTGGTGTGGTGGAGTAAATAAAAAGAGACATTGTTGGTGTTGTTGATAACTGGGTTTGATTTACTGTTCTACCCAGGGCTTGACCTGCTTCGTATGACCGTCAAGCGCTTTCCTAGAACTATAACTGTGAATCCGTTTTATAGATTCCTTCTTGTGTTAAAACGTTTGAAACCTTGTTTAAAAAATTGATTGCTTCCAACATCTTGGGGAACGCCATGATTAATAGACCAGTTTCAGTGTTTCTTAAATATCTCGCTTAATGTTGAATTTAGGCCATATATATTTTAGCACTTTTCTACTCGGAATTGAAACCTTTTTCGGAATTTACAAAAAAAATACCAAGTTCCTTTCAAGAAAAACGTAACCTTCGTGTGGCTATTAGATGGTTTTCTTTTCCTATTAAAGCCTTTATTGAAACTTTTTTTCATAACACAGTTTAAAAATTCGTCCGTAAGGCAGTGCGATAGTGTCACGCGTTCTTTTATAAGCTTTTGAGAAATTAGTGGTGTCAGAGCAACAAGTTAGGATTTGTTGTGCGAAATTAGGATTTCTATCAAGTAAGCAATACGCGTCTTTTGTTATTCTACTTACTCTTTATAAAGGTAAAAAATAATTTTTACGATTCCTCATGTAAGTATAATCATTTGTGGTATTTACTCATCATTTTCGGCAACATTAACAAACATTAACTTTCAAGGGAACTGCGTTTGCTACTCCAGAAGTTAGGAAGGATTCTTTGATGTGCAGTTCTGTTCTTATATTCGTTTACTTCACCAAAGCAGCTTTGTCAGAGAAAAGAATATCAAAAATAAATTCATTATCATTACAAGTATTTGACATTTCTTTGCAAAATTATAATCTTTTTTCGTTATAACACATGTATATGTTGAGGCTTATGAGGTTTAGACTTTTAATATTTTGAAATTCACAGAACCGATGCCTGTGAAATATTGAGATTGGTGGCTGATTGATAGCTTAGTCAATGGGGATCTCCATATATAGCCAACAAGCTTTCGTTCTTTTATCGTGATTTTTTGCTGTTGTTCGTCTACCACCTCTTAGCATATCTTTAACGCTACCGGTTTACTTAAAGCCCTTCACCAGCAACGGGTTCAGAAGTAGAACTTCTATTTGGAATATTTATTAATAAATAAATTATAAACGGGTTATATACTCTGTGACATTTGAAGTGTTACACCCGCAAGGACTAACATCTTCAACTTGTTTTCTTTTTGGCAATGTGGTAGTCTTGCATCAAGAATGAAACGAGAACATTTGCAGGAAATTTTATTTACATATAATCAAAAAAATAATAATAATGTGTTTGGCGACCCCGTAGCCGAGTATACTCCCGCACACGTCTAGGCATCGACAGAATGAGATGGTCGATGTGGCACTTCGTTCCAAGCAAGTACGTTAACTGTGACAGAGATTGTGGAGGATGGTGCAAAGTGGACAGTCTCGTCCCCATCATGTCCCACAAATGTTCTATAGGATTTAAATCCGGTGAACGCGATGGCTACGGCAAAACATTAACACCTGCTCTACCTTTTTCTGTCCACACGCATTACTGTCATCACAGTACAATTAACACTGCGGTCAATTTCGCGATAGGACAAACCAACATTTCGATAGGCTACAATTGTATCCTTATGAAACTCGGTTACAATGTGATAATTTTCACGTCTTCGAACTCGAGTCATTCTGTTACAGTTAGCACTACTAGACAGACGGGCAATAACTAAAAATATCTGTACTAGTCCGCTCTCATAGACCGGTATTTTTACAAAAAAAGATAACAACTTTTATCCCAAAGGATTAGGATTACACATAAATAAAATTTCTTGCAAATGTTACCGTTTCATTCTTGATGTAAGACTACCACATTGCCAAAAAATCAAGTTGAATATATTATTCCTTCTGGGTGTAATACTTCAGATATCACGGGGTATATATAAACTTCTGTGCCTATCTGCATAACGCAGCATCATAAGTATTTAAATTCTTGCACATGAACCTAAACCCATTGTTTATGTCAACAGCAACATTGAAATATTTATGTAAAATATTTGGCGTGGACAATACTCACTGATAAGTTTGTGTATCGCTTCGATTTTGTATCACTGTAATGCAGCTAACATTTTCGCTACTTGAACCGGTGCTACGTTTTCTTGTAGATATAAATTAAAAAAACTCAAGAATATCATTGTAAATAGAAAGGAATGCTCTATCGAATGATGAAACAAAATGTGAAGGTTCCCGTTTAAACTAATTACACGGACATTTAAAAACAATTGACTACACAAAATTCAAGTATTCTTAGGAGGACTATTAGTCACGATAAATCACCGGCTCCATGCTTTTATCTAGCCCTGGACATAGTTGATATAAAAGACTATTTAAAATCTTGAAATCCCAAAATTTTAAGACTTGAAACACATTTTCTTTAAATGGATACATGCCACATGTGAGATTTTATTACATCCCGTTATTGCTTTACATAAAGATCTCTTGAGATCTCAATTCTGCTAACAATATATTTAATCACGTGTTCATATCTAATTGTCTTCATTTTATTATGTTCTTTTAGGTTCTCTAATTAAATATATACCAGAACCGACTGAATCTAATCCATTTCTTTTCGTGGCAATTGCGAACAAAACATTACATTAGCAAGGGAATACCTCAAAAAGCCACCCAGCTCTTTTATTAAAACATTATACAAAAGCAAAATTAATAGCTGATGGCTCTCCAGAGAGTATTGATGGCGAAGTAAACGTACAAAGCCCGCCGCTTCCGTGGATCAGCAAAGAATATAAAGTAACCGTGGGCTATTCATCTCGTTTCGCAACCGTACGCGATGGCCACTGCTGCTTTTCCACTGGTCGGAAATAACGAGGGGAATTTGTTTTCAATGGAACTCTGTTTTCACGTACGGTAATTCGGTTCCCACGATGCATTTTCTTCTACTTCCGACGCTTTCCATTATTAACACGCCGTCTGAAATTGATTTTCCGCAAAATCTATTTTCTGTGAGCGGCCGGCAGAAGGGAATAGTACTTGTTGAGCTGCGGCGAAAACGTCGATAGCACGAAGTAGAAGAAACTACGTAATCGGAGATTATAGGGAAATATTGCGTTACAGCGGTTGGCATTGTGTAAACTGAAATGTTTGCTAGGTTTATCAAATTATTTTTCTGCGTGGAATTGACTTTTTCAATTCAAAAATTTCGTTCAGAATACTTTTTGTATAGTTTTATTATTTGCTTCCCCATGAAATGTCAAGAAAACGTTTATAAATGATTTCTGAAAACAATTAATTCCATATGCAATACTGTAATCGGTTTTCACAATAGCACATTGACATCAATACAAAATTTAATGCAAAATCAACCACAATACTAACCGAATTAAACAAAATCTAATTTTTTAATCCAAATGAGAACGTTATGTTAAGATAACAAAGCATAATAAACGCTTCTACAATTTGAATAAGTTCCAGTCAATCTTGTAACGTTGACTAGTCTTTAAATAAAATGTTTAATTTATCCATCACATTTGAATTGTACAACCTAAATTGAATGTAACATTTAAGAAGTTATTTCATTTGAGAGCAAGTATATGTACTTCCTTTTTTGCCATAGCTGATTGTCTCTTAAAGGAGTAACTATATCCTTATATCCATATAGGAAAGCTGTCATCACATACATACGTTCCTTCTCATTAGAAACCCCACGTCCGATCTCTTGATTTTTTTTACATCTACTATTGTCCCACAGTTTAAGTGAAAGATATCGTCAAATTCCTAAAGACACTTTTTAATGATTTTTACTGTGGGATTTTTTTTATATGTATAAACAACAGAACGTTATTAGAAATAAAAACCCTTTATTCAGTATATCATTCTCTATTTTCAAAAAAAGAAAAATATCTTGATTATTTGAACAGATTGTGAAAAAAAGGGACCAGTATGTGAAAAAGCATAACTGGGCGGGAATATGTGTGTTTTGTCGTTTTTGGGACTCTCAAACTGGAATAGTTTCAATTTTCGAAGACATCAAGTTGTGCGAAACATATGTAACGGCTTATATGTTATCCATCTTAAAGATATTGTTCACATTCATTCTTTGATTGCGTACGGAACAATGATTATTTGGAGTAACACAATACAAACAATTTACCTGGGGGTTCAGGATTAGATAATAACTCAAAATCATTCGTTTGATTTTGACAACATAACAATTCTAAATAAAGAACAAAGTTTAAAAGCATAAAATAATCCAAATTTATAAACATAAAAATGCAGTTAATGATAAAACAGATACACAATATTTTTCCAAATTATATAATTTAATTTTGTAATTAAACACAACAATACTTTTGAGAAATCTACTTATACAATTTAAAACGTTCTTCATATTTGCAAAAAAAAAAAATCAAACCACTATACATATATTTTACAACGCAATCTTTATAAAAAGCACATTTTGCAAAATTTTCATATTAAAAACAAAAAAATTATGATTTTATCGTTTATAAAACAGAAAAATTTATTTACAATTTAACATTGTCATTTTATATTTTCAATATATTATAATTTTGACAGATTAACTTGATAAAGGTTATAATAATAACCGGAACCTACGAAGTGTTTTGATCGACCCAAAACCGAAGAGAAAATGAAAACAAACACGGTACAACATGTAACTTAAATTGAAACAAAGTAAGGAAAAAACACTATAAAAAGTTTTCAAAAAGCATCTTAATTTTTAGTTGGTGCACAAAGTCTTAAAAAGTAAATACAGTTTCTTGCTTTAGTTAATGGCTCTGAACTAGTATTACTAAATATTTTTGTTATGCGATATATGATATTTTCTACAGTTTCCTTACGATACAGAAGTCTTTTCATATGTTCCCACATTAACAATCAATTTCTACAAAAATAGAGGTACGCACCAACATTTAAATAGCTCTCAAAGAACGTAGTTACCTACTACCCAATCAACAATAATATCTTCCTATTGATTTAGTGACCATATGCGCCGGCCACCTAGTTTTCTGAGAAAAATAAAAACAATATGATGGTTGGAAAATTGATTTTTATTGAAAGTCGTTTGGTTAGTAAAAAAATACATGGTTGCAGAAGTTGTAATCGTTGCGCTGAGTTACAAAATATTTTTTGTTTTTCATAATTGGTTTCAGAAAGCCTTTGGTGAAACGGGATGTGATATTCCCGAAAGCGATTTTGTTTCAGATTCCATTGAACAGATCCCTCCGTAATCCATGTGACTACCCCGGCGGTTTTCAGGACACCCAGTATAATCCAAAATGTTTTTCAAATAAGCTCCTTAATACCTAACTTCATCATGTGTTTAAGTGACGTGTTTCATTACATCGAAGTTCATCTACAAACCCCTGTATATACCCGCATTCCTACGTCCGAAATTCTACTCCACTTTGATTGACCGCTAACTCCGTTACTACAACCAACTATTCTACCGTATCATCTTCGTCCCACAGGGAGACTCTTGTTACTTTACTAGTGGCAAAAGCTGCTTGGGACTAAACAAGAGCTGACGTAATCTTTCGCATGCTAAGTTCGGCACAAAACTGATATCCGAAGGTGAACAAGTTTCGTGAATTTAGACCTTCTGGAGTGCTCTACATATTGATTTCTCTGCGGCACAGAGGCTGCCTGCGTTTCAATAGATACATACATGCCTCCTAAACTCATCTCACCTGCTTATTTTGGCATGGGGTAATTCAGAGCGAAAGGGCGATCGCGAAAATGGAATTTGCTTTGTTGTATTGTCTGTAGTAATTAGGCTACTTCAAATCCAGAAGGTTCCCATTATATCTATATTGTTATCGGTACAGGCTGATTTCAATATGAGCGAACGATACAATAAATTGTTTCCAGACACGACAAGTGAAACCGGCTTTACCATTACCGTGAATACTGATGGGATTTCATTTACTTCCGTTCATTCAATATATCTAGTTCTTCGCTCAAAAACAAACATTTTATTTTACTTTGCGGTTACAGAGCTTGTGCATATTTTGACTGTGTTTAAATGTTATATACCTTTGTAAATAAAAGTAATGCAAAATCCACCTCTTCCAGTTGTATGAAAACAATGCCTGCTTACTCGCAATTAAGTTACCCATAAAGCAATTCACTTCAATGTATTTTGTATGAGTCCATTTTATTTGCCAGCTAGCCAAATTGATATATGTCAACATTTTTAGTTTAATCCATTTGTTAGCAGAAGAACAGAGTTATCATGAGCATTTTCGAGTAACAAAAACAAAGTTTATTTTCCAGATGTATACACTAAAAAAATTTAGTAAATTTACTAGGATTCCTGCTAAACATTCCAGTAACATTTGGACTTTGGACACTGGACTTTAATATCACCAAAAAATTGGGTAATTTTATGTTTTTTAATAAAATTACCTATAGTTTTGGAAATTTCCGACATATCGACCAGTATTTTTCAAATTTTAGGTAAATGTGCTACGTGAAAGCGTAATTTTACTAAAATTTTTTTTGTTTTGTTTTCTCAGGTACTCTTATTAAATTACTTCGTGATTTTATCCACAGTTAGGAAATTTATTTAGGAAACCAAATACTTACAATGCGCGCATGTTCAATTTTATGGGTTCAGTTTGTAGATAGATAGCACATAGCACGCACGGAAGTGGCAATGGTCGTTCTTTTTGTTTTATCTATAGGCATATTTAGGTAAGTGACTCATTTAAATGTTAAACAAACACACAATACACCTAATTGTGTTCCAAAAAAAAACACATTAATATGCCTCGACAGGGTATATAAAATATATTTGTAGTTTGTGTATTACCGTAATGTTAAAGTAAATGGTTATAGATATTGTTTTTTCCAGTCATATTTCGCTACTCTGAAGTAGAGGTTATGAAAGTATTATTCAACTTGTCTATTTATACTTAGAATATTATCTTATACGTATCTACGCATTTGTTTTTATGGTTAAGAAAGCGTTTAGGTATAACAAGCACATAACTATTATACGCTTAGTATAACATTGTTATACTTTGCATTGAACCGAAAATGACATAGATTTCAATAATTCATTTCGCTTTTTTAATCATAAACGTTATTTTGAAGGTAATTTTAAATTCATTCTCTTTACTTTTAATCTGGCAATTGCAATTACGACTTTAGAAGAACCGTTACGTCACTTAGCGGTTCCTTTTCGCGCGGGAGTATGCAACTTACGCGCCACGGAATTTAAACTTGCTTATTTTAAATTCATTCATTTACGCGCCAACTCTTAGACGCGTCGTCTTTATGATCCTTTGTGCCTCACTGGACGCTGCTATTGGTTCATCCTTTTTTTTGTACCTACTTACCGAGCCTTTAAAAGGGCTGTGCACGAAAAACGCACCCTCTGTCTCTCTGTTCTTCGGTTCGCGTTCAGTTAATTGCCGGTGTGACGTACTCGTCTTGACTCGAAAACACAGATGCCACGTGCTCCCCGCAGCTTCCGAAACCCCATTGTTTCAAGCTAGAGCTCAGTACACTCTGTTCTCTTCAGTTAATTCCGCCGTCGCAACGATCCTTTTTAACTCGAAACACCGAAAACCACGGAACAGCAGCATACCCAAAAAGCGTCGAACTCAGCTTCACGCTACAGCTAAGTACTACTATTCAAAACGTATCAATCGCTCTCTTTTATTGTATTTCATTACTGTTGCTATTTATACTTTTAACTTGTAATTGCCAGTAACTTTGCTCTCGCACTAGCAGTCATTTACATATTTACTTATAGAAACGGATTAATTGCGTCACATTTAAATTAATCTCAGAAATTCGGCTACCACGTGCTTCTTTTGTCTTAATTTTGATATCAGAATACAGCAACCACGTGTTGCTTTCTTTTACATTGATCTTAACCTCAAAAATCAGCAACCACGTGGCCAGTGTTTTTCTTTTTTTCTTTTTTTTTGATTATTACAATAAAGTTATCGTTACGTTTTGGATCTTTCTTTGTTTTATTAATCATTACAGCGACTCCAAGCGTCATACTCGTGTGTACCGCTTTTTTAACCAAGTTACATCAGGTGTAGCACACACTGCGTCCGCACCCCACGCACCACCTGACCGTAACAACATTAATTATTTTTTCTACCAATTTTCGAATGCATATAATATAGTTTGCCTTTTTCATACTTTATTTTTTATATTCTTTTCAAATAGGTAATTTTAAAACCTATATTTTACGTACATCACACATTGCACACTAAGATACTAATTGATATTTAGGCATTCATTTTTCATCAATGCTTATATCAATAATGAAAGAAGATCAGTTGTTTGTTGGAGTTCCTGCAACGCTACATCAGGAAGACGCATCCTGATGCCGGCACCAAAGGCAGCCTTTTTTCACACTCGAAAAAGAAAGTTATACGTTTAATGAAACAGTTGAGTACGATCTAAATGTATTATTGTTATTATTATAATTATAAGCATTGTTTTTTATATTTGTTAAATTACCTGTAATATATATTTATAATGGTCTATGTTAATCCTATTCCTTGGTTGAAATCAGATACTTACTCTATTTTACTCGTGGAAATCTTTTTTACCAGCATTTCCGTAGTACTGGAATTTGCAAATAGGAAAGTAAGTGATGGATTTACAAATATTTTCACATTTAGGACAAACAGAATTTGTAATATACGAAATGTAATATTAACGGAAAACTTGCGAAAGAAATTCTACACTCCGCCAAAAAAGTATCGCATAATTTAGTTTTGAATCATAAAAGTATCGCATAATCTTTGTTTGTAGCATAAAGTTGTAAATATACTTTAATGCGCTCTAAGATATAATTTCTATGATTGTTTAAATAAAATACAGGCCAAATAAAAACAAGAACTCATACTTGAGATTTTTATTAAAACAAGAAATTATAATTTTGGAAAGAAAAATGTCATAACAGTAGCTTTTAATACCGAGTATTGCCACCTCTGGTTCTTATGACCGCTCGCATACGGTTTGGCAGAGATTCGATTAACCTCCGTATATAAGCCTGATCCAAATTCTCCCACTCGTCACGGAGAGCATTTGCTAGTCCATGCAGGTCCGCTGGGGCAACATTTTGGGTTCGTATCCGTCTGTGAAGGAGGTCCCACACGTGCTCGATAGGGTTCAATCCAATTTACATGTTCTCTGGCAAACCTTAAGCGAGCCACTCGGTGGTTCCTAGTGAGACGAGGGGCTGTTACAGCTACTCTAGCTCTTAATCCACTCTGTCGTAACCTATTCCGAATAGTTTGAGTACTCACACGAGTATTTCTGACTCTAGCCAAGTCGTTCTGCAATTGTCTCGCAGTTACATGTCTTCGACGTAATGCTTGTAGTAGTAAATAGCGGTCATCTTGGCGAGTAGAACATCTTGGACGACCTGGTACAGGTCTTCTACTGTAAATGCCTGTTTCCCTATATCTGGCTACGGCTCTAGAAACACTTGACTGATTGATGTTCATCAAATTAGCAACGTATGCTTGAGATCGTCCATCTTCGATTAAAGCAACTATAGCAGCCACTTGTTCTGAAGTTAAATTGCTCATTTTAGTTTTAAAAGCGTTGGTACAGAACTCTGACTTCGCACTTTAAAATTTGTCCGTATAGGAAGACTTTCAATAAACAACTGAGCAAACCTTACACATATGCATTTTTCTAAATGTGTTCTTTTAGGAAAAAATAAAGTAAAAACGCTAAGTTCCATTATTTTGTTAGTGTTTTTATAGTTCACATACACGAGGCAAACTTTTTGTGAACGTATAAAAATATCTTGGTTCATAAATGCCCCTTTTTAGTTTATGCGATACTTTTTTGGCGGAGTGTATATGTCATAAAGAAATGATCTTGGCAAACTATTTTCATAGGTATGGATTTTCCTACTTATAAACTTCATCGGTAAATTACAACTTTTAGGGATATTCCTATACAAAATTCCTTTATGTATGTTTAGGAATTTTCCTAAATAGATAGTAAAGCTCCATATGAAATTTCCATGCTAAACGATTTTTACTAGGGACCTTTTTTTAGTTAGTTATTTTAATTTACCATTTTAAAGTTTTTAAACATCCGTTGAACGATTACAAATCAGCGTTATTAGCAGAATGATAAATATTTTGAAAACCGTTTTCGAATTCACTTAATGGCCAACGACTGGCATGCGCAATCAATCAAATAATTCACGTTGGTTTGTTTTAGTGTGATATAAACAAACATAATAAATTGATTTAGTAGTTTCATGATAAAATTATCGCAGCACCTTTTAACCAAACCAAATATTTTGGCATTTTTAAAATTCTATAAAATAAATTCAGATTCAAATACGCATTAATGGATAATTGCTTTCAAGCGTATGCAAATACAAACATTTTATTTACATTTGGCGACAGAGTTGTTCGGCAAACACTAATTGTGAATAATTAATCGATTAGTTTGCAGATGTAGGCAGCCTGCAACATTCCTGATAATGGTTTTAAATCACATCACAACAGTCATCGTGCTCCTTTTATAAATTTGGCGCTCAGTTTGCTTACGGGATTCCAACTTCGAAGTTTTCATGTAACTCTCAAATTTTACATTACGAATAAATAAATTTGAAATAGGAATCATATAATCCTATAGCGTAGTCACATTGATTATCTGGTAGGAAGAAGCGAAACTTATTTGAAGGCATACATATTATATGTGGTGCTCTTTATGAAGGAACTATATCTACAAGAAGAACAAAAACAAGCCTGAACAATAGTCAAGGGCAAGTAATCCGCCGATAGGTTATCGCCAAGAAGCTTCGCCTAGTTGCAAGCCTGCAATTGTTCTTGCTGACACGAGCGATGTTATCTCCTCTCATCCTCTTCTCCAAATAACGACTTATAGGAAAGAATAGTATTGAAGAGATAAATGAAATCGCTCAACAAAGTAGAAAGAACGAGTCTGGTTGAATATAAAGATTTTATCTTTATGATTAAGATTGTCATATGAAGGAAAAATGAATAATTTCAATGGGATAGTTTAAAATATTTATTTATTATGTTAACATTCACATTTTAAAAAGTACGTAACGGTTTGTGTGTTACTGATATGCGTTGCATATCATTAAACTGTTATATACAAATAGTTTGAATAAGAATTCAGACGTAACTAATTTATTCATCAGTATACCTAGAGAAGAGCTAATACAATTAATAAACAATCAATGCTAAATTTTAAAGCGATTATCGGTTGGATCTAATAAACTTACTTGATATATGCCTTGATCAAAACTCAATTCACCAATGTTATTTGTGATATGTCCAATGGATTAGCCATGGGATCTCCTCTATCCCCTATCAGACATTTTTAAACGTAATCTTGAATCTAATCACATAATAATAATACATTTTTACGTTATATAAAGTTTTATACTAGATATGTGGATGATATCTTTATGGTATGGTCGAGCGGTATCGAAGACCTAAATGAGTTCTTAACTTATGTTAACTCACTTATGCCTGAATTTCCTTTTTGCTGCGCCTTAGGATTAAATATAAGAAAATGGTGAAAAAATATATATTTTACTGTATTTTAAAATTGCAAATTACTTTTTTGTCACATTCAATGTATTTTGTAGGTGTGCTTTAAAAAGGATATTAGGCATATAAGCATACATTTTCAAAAAAAACTGTATTTATTTATAATCATAACATTTACTTCTTATTGTTTTAATTAACAAAACATTTCATATGTAAAGCTACATTACATTTGACGTATTTTTTTGCACCTGTGATATTCACGACAACGCGTTTGCTTTTCTTGACGCGTCAAATAATGCTCCTCAATATTTTCAAAAGCTGATGGTCTACACCTTTTCCTTGGTTTCTAATAAGGTAATTGTTACATGCCTTTGGAACGTCAGGTGGTAAAGTTTTCCCTCCTGTAATCGATGACTCAGCCCCCATTCTGCACTGACAAATCTAAACACTAAACGATAAAGCAAACGTACCATTTTTTTGCCTCCGATTGCCATTTGTCAACACCGCCCATAAAATACATCTGAATGCAGTGAGGTTGTTCAATTGTTATTTTCTTTTTCCTCGACAGTCTCTTGGCTAAATGAAGAGGCTGTATACTCATACTATATACTATTCATATCTGTTATAGTCTGTATGGGACAATTTTTAACCTATTCTCTCTAATTGTACCTATAGTTCTAATATTTCTCTTCAAAAGCTCATCCAAATTATCAAATTATCAAAAAAAAAAAATATGACGCGGGAATTCTTGTAAATTTGATAACACGTCAGTATAGTCCAAAATAACGATGGTCCCGATCCAAAAGGTTGATACAATTTGAGTGTTGGCTCCCTGATAGGGTTCAAACCAAACGCCATACCCACTACAACCAGTACTTGATATTGCTCCCATCCATATCTTGAACCAGTACCTTATGGGTTTCCCATTTATAAATCATTTATATCCTTGCCTACCAAAATATGGGATCATCGATTCATTGACGCTATGTTCTTGGCACACAGGAGCCAAATTTTTCGTTCAAAGCTGCGAAAAGTGGTCTGACTTTAGTGAATCTATCTTCCGGAGAAATATTATCATTGTCGCAGCAATGTAAATTGGATATAATGTACTCAAGTCTGTCTCTCGACATTGCATTTGCGACCAAGTCGTTGTGGATGTCGGCGCTATTTTTTCAGTACATTTTACATCGAGGAATTTCAGCATTCCGAAGAAAATTTTCATTTGAGTTTCAGTTGTGTTGGCAACTCTGTTCTTCTCGGCAGCAAACATATTCGTGAATGTCACAAACATATCAATAACATCGTCGTCAAAAAAATTGCCAAAACAAATCTGTGGTGAATAGTTTTTCTCATAGCAGTTCTCAAGGAAGCTAATGAAATGTCTGTCATCATCCGACTGGTGATCATTTTTATTCATATTCACTTCAGCTGCAGCTCTGAGTTGGGAACCTGGCAGGTTATTTGAACTCAAAATGTCTTAATTTCCAAAGTCTTAATCAGTTATCTCTTCACAGGCATTAGTTGGCAGTCGCTTTGTTATTACAATTTTCGCATTATTTTCCATAACTCCCTGTTCTTGGCTTTTTCCCATCCCGTAATTTTTAACTTCTTTAGATCTTTCTCCACTTCTGTTGTCCATCTTGTTTTTGGTCGACCTTTTCTTCTCTTTCCATCTATTGAGCTTTGACTTTTAGAATACATACATTTCTAAAAAAATTAAATTACAGTTCGCTATTACAAGTGTCCTTTTTAAGGACGTTATGCATGAATGGGTTAATAACTTGCATAAGAAAATACAATTCACTTTAGAGATGGGGGTAAATAACCACATTGATTTCTTGGACATATATTTTAATTATGGAGAAGGTAAGCTTAGCCTCGACATCTACAGAAAACCGAGTCATACTGGTTTAACCATTAATGATAATTAAAATCATCCGGTACAACAAAAATTTGCAACACTTACTGTTACGTACATAGAATGGTGAATATGCCACTACCAGAATCAGCTCTTAATAAAAAAAAACTGTAAACCAAATTGCCAGCATGAATCCATCTTATATTGTAGACAATCTTCTTGCCAAAATATTAAAACGACGTAATGAAATAAAAGTTTTCTGCAGTACGGACAAAGATACATTTAGACCTGTACATCGTACTGAAACCCTATTACTTAACAACAAAGATAATATTGATAAAATGAGAAAATGCGGTGTTTATCAACTTACGTGTAATGCCTGCAACGCACGATATGTGGGACGCACACACAGGAATTTTGAAATTAGAGTTAAAGAGCACATCAGGTGTTTGCATCCTAACTCATCTGGTTTGTCGCATTTTGCCGATCACACAAGGGAAAATGAACATGTTTTCCTCCTGGAATGAGGTTTCGGGATTCTACATTATGCCGGGAGAGGTCTTCTTTTCAAGAATTTAGAGAGTCTAGAGATCCTAAGGGTGCAGATATATAATAAAGAAAAATCCTTAGATGCTCAACTAACGTTTGACTCAATACCGACATTTGCTTATTTATTTTGCTGTCATGCAATACTGACACAGTCCTATTTTTATGTTCCCGGTTATTGTTATTGTTAGTTCTTAGTTCCATCACTTGTTCATATATGACTTTGTCATGGTCATTTTTGTAATTTTAAAACTTAAATACAAACATATTTTGCTTGATTACGTTTTATCACAAGAAATCATTTTCCTTTGCTGTTCCTCCTTTTGATATAATTTAGTATAATAGTTAAATTTAGTCAGGCACATATATTCGGTTAAAAAGTGGACATTAAAATAAAACTTTATAATTTATTTTATTATTGCTGACTGTTTCATTTTGTCAATTGAAGAAATAATTATGATGCTTTTATTTACAATATTATGACAATTCTTATATAATTTAATGTTAGTATTTTTAAACAAACTTTTTACTTCTTTTCCACCTAATTGCTTGCTAATTAAAACGCTTTAGATCTGCAACCTGAAAATGTGCAGCTGCATGGACGAAACCGGCAATGTTTATTATTTTCCTTACTTGAAGGTTAAGTAAGTGTTGAATCAACATAGCAACAATAAATATTTCCGGTATTTATTATTTAACGGAGAACCATGTTAATATTTAATTTTTCCAGGTAAAGCTTTGTCTCGGAAAGCACAGATACTTATTTTGCAAATATTTCCCTTTGTGTGCGTCCTAATGGGAGACGTAGACGTTCCCATGGCTATTATTTTATACATGAGTATGATACAGTAGCTCAAGTCCCCTACAACAAAATCCACTATTACAGTCGAGTAGGTAACCTCTACCTTCCAAAAATCCCAGACTTCTCGTCCGATGAAATAATGCATACAGGTTAGTAGAGAGGATCCTTTCTCCGTACCTTTTCTGAGATGTCCCTTTGGTGAATAAGTAAAGTACGAGTACACCTCTGATGGATGCAGGGTACGGAAAAATACGAACACATCTCGTACAGGAATTATCCGTATACCTCAGAGATTAAAGTTACTTCATCTTCGTAACAGGTACACATTTGTTGGAAATAAGCATGCATTGCAGTGCTATTTACTTTTCTTAATCACAAAAGCGCCAGAGTTTTAATGTAATGAGAAAGTAAGATTGGAAAAGAATGGAGGCAAATTGCGTTAGATAAACAATTAAGGCGTTGCTATGAACGCTCTGAAAATAAGTTATTTCATATTTTTTTCATTTCTTGAATGTGATATATACCAACTTTGAAGAAATTAAAAGGAAATCGTTCATTGGGGTATTTCGCTTGACGCAAATAGGGTTTCCCTAATTTAAAAACAACCCATACCACCTATTTGCAAACCTGCAGGAATGCTTTTAAAAGCTAGGGGTTACACGTATACCACAGTTTAAACATATTTAATTTATCGTTGCTACTACAGCATTATTTCAAACATGAGTGTTAGAGTAAAACACTCTTATTAAACCCTGAAAAATACAAGATTTAGTAAAATTTCGTGCTGGTGTAGATGCTAGTAATAGTTTTTACGTACGATGTGGTGGCAGCAATTATTAAATGACACAATTTATTAGTGAACAAAAAAAATATTGAAAAATGTAAAGCTATGAGATATATAACAATTATTCTGTCTATCTCATTTGCATCCAACATTATGGGTGTTGCAATTTCAAACAGCTCCTTTGCAATAGACTTTGGTGCAATAGTAGTTTGAATATCGATTTCAATTCCTGTGTGCACACTCAAAAATACTCATTTTCTCGTTATCAGATTTTCCAACACCCCAGAAACGTTTGAGCAATTATATCTTCACACTACGCACTTGTACTTAGGCAGTAAATTTTAGTATTGTTTTCTTGTGTAGCACCCATAGCATTTATGTCAACAGCTTTTGTTGAAGCGCGTACCTTGGTATCCCAAGCAACGTTTCCTCGTTAATTACTGTTTGTCGGAACGGAAAACTGTGTTTCCTAGAAACTCGAGATTCAGCTAATGATACTGCGAAATTGGAAAATATGCTTAATTGGCGTACATTTGTGAAAACGATAAATGTCATAATACGTTCAATACTAAGAAGCTTCTATCAAGATGAGAAACTTAAAAATTGCAGTTCATTAAGGAACATAAATTATTCGCGCCGCACGACGTAACTAAATAAAATAATTTCCGTAATGTCAAAATTAACCAAAATATAAAATGGTGTTCTAGCTGTTAATAACGGGTGATCTGGTAGTTCTGAGGATATTTGACAGATGACAGTTGATCTTATTTGAACATTGATCCGCTTGCTTATCTCGATAGCTAAGGTGTCGTGCCATTTGGTATTTGTATGGATGAAATTTTAAATCGTGGTGAAGCATTCTGTAAAGACTTCCCTTAGATATTCATAGAGCAAGTGACTGCCGATTGCAGATCTGGTAGGATGTAAAAGCACTCTCTCGTTCAATATTTGCAAGCGTACGAACCGTTTTTCGATGTTCAGGTTTTTTAATGTTCTGCACAGTACCATTATCTTCACGCCATTGAAGAACCCATGTCATAACTGTTTTGTACGTTTGGTGATAATTATAGGGGTAATGGGCTCTATTATTATCACCAAACGGCCGTCGAAATGCACGTCGAACTTTTTCTACTGAACCAGTTCTAATGTAAATTTCCACGGAAAACACATGTTGTTGCACTGAATAATCCACACTACTGAAAGAAATTATAAATTATTCACAAATTATTAAACATTGTTTGTGACAATGACGCGGATTTATGTCTAGCATTTATTCGAATAGTTTGAGACGACGCCTCTTCGATAAAATATAATCTCAAAGCCTACTGAACTTGACCTACAAAAGAAAAAATAGTCACATATTTCGTTTATATTGAAATCGCATATCAAAATGGGTAGTCTAATACCCGGAGAAATATGGTACTATTCTCTTTGTACTTTAATAAAAAGCTTACTTCCGTAAACTCCTTCTTATTTCAGTTTCCTAATTTTTATTACTACTACCGCAAGAAACATCTCCAAAATTTTGCTAACTATAAAGTTTACAAGATCACATTCATCTCAACCCCATTACTGCTTCGAACGCCTGCTTTTCGATATTTTATGAGAATATCTTCTGAAGTAATATCGCGTATGATAGATGCCTACCTCCTTACCTAAGTTTCTCAGCCTTTTATTTGGCTGATGATCCATTCAGAAACTATAAGGGATGTATTGTAAAAGTTGGGGCACATCCGAAAAGATTTCCAATATATCGCTCAAGTTTCCAACAAATGCGACCGCTCCAAATTTACCCCAAGAGTCCAAATCTGACTGACTTATTGTTGAGCGAACATCACCGCCGCTCTCTAGTGGAGCTATTACGAACTAGGAGTTCTTACGGTAGACTGGCGGTTTCGATTTCCCATCACATATTCGCGAAAAAAAAAATTATATATCATCATTAGTCGTGCGATTCTTCTCCATTCTAGTTTTCGTTGCAACATCTCTTTAGTAGTGTCCATTCATTTTGCTCTGGTATCGTTTACGCTGTATGAATCGCAATGTCCTCGGTATAAAGAAAAAAAGACAATGCGCGGATCGTGACTAGCTTTCTAAAGGAGCTTCCGATCTGATTTCAACAAAGCGAAGTCCTCGTTCGTTACGCGTATTGATACAAGTAGTCCTGAGAGATTGTAATCTGTTGTCCTACTTCTTTTTCCCATCTCTGAAATGATTTTCATTTCTTAGTTCAATATTGAAGTACCAGTAAATATAATTTAAAAGTAAACCAGCAACAAAGTTAGAAACATAGTTGAAAGGCAGTTATGCCTTTGTGGTATTAGTATGGATTATTTACAATTTATTTTTATGAAAATTATTTGAACACCTTTAAAACTTTCTTAAATAAACATGTTTCGAGTACTATGGTTTTGAAAAATGTTGTACATACTACTGAAGTAAACTAGCTAATTGAGCAATGCATTTAATATTTCTCTTCCGGGTTGCGGTAAATCAAATAGTTCGGAAGCTAACCACAGTACTCATTTAACTGACTGTTTAATTTTCCTATTAATTCTCCATTCGACTCTATTGTAATCGTAAATCAATACCGGCGATTTCCTGTTACGGGAGCCAAGCTAATTTATAGCATGTATATATTCTATGTAGATACTGGAGCTGTACTTATTGTAGTTAAAATAGCATGCGTTTAAATAAAGTTTCTCTAACAATACAAGGTATTTGTTACTGGCCTGTCAAACAAAAAGATAATATTGGTGTTCATAATTTGCATACCTGAGACTCTTGAGGTGCCTCCAGATCTGAATGGAGTAAGTCGAACCAAGCACTCACGAACATGCGTGGAAATACTATATGCGTGCATTTTATAGTGTTAGTAGAGAGAAACTATGGCAGGATTTGGAGAATATGGGAACACCAAAGCAGATACCTAAATTAATTAATATGACAGTGGAGGGATCTAAAGCTTTGGTGATGACTGAGGAGGGGCAGACGGAAGAATTAGAGTTTGACAGTGGAGTTAGACAGGGCGACACACTGTCATCAACGTTATCTAACCTTACATGGGAAGCAATTATGAGGAAGATGGAAATTAAAGGCAGCGTACACCAAAAGCATGTGCAAGTCTTGGCTTGTGCTGACGACGTCGCAGTAATAGCGCGCAGTAAGAAAGAGCTTCAGTATTCCTTGATGACATTAATAGAAGAAGCAGAAGTAAGAGAACTAAAAATCAATCAAAACAAAACCAAAGTCATGATATGCACGATACTGAAGGGAACGGCTCAGAGAAGAATAAAAATAGGAATGTGCGAATATGAAGTAGTAGATAATTTTAAGTATCTGGGCGTGATTATAAAGAGAGACAGTGACAGATCTATGGAGATGTCGCACAGAATACAGGCAGGGTGCAGAGCTTATTATGAATACAGAGCGTACATGCAAAGTAAAAAGTCATCAAAACAAAGATTAAGATATATAAAGCACCAATAAGACTGGTAGCAATATCTGGAGCAGAAACGATGAACCTAACAAATAAGAACGAGGACAAATTAAGAACTTTTAAGAGAAACATAGTGAGCAGGATATTTGGACTAGTGAACACAACCGAAGGTGAAATGAGAAGATTAATGAACTATGAAATAAGAAATAAAATGAAAGGAGAAGATATAGTTAAATTGGTGAAAGCGCAAAGGATAGGTGGTATGGGCACATACACAGGAAAGAAAAAGGTGATATAGCAAAGAAAATAGCCGAATGGCGACCGATAGAGGAGAAAAGTAGAGATAGACCGAAGTTGAGATGGGAAGACCAGGTCGTTCAGGATTTAAGAATCATGCCAATAAAAGAAATACAACAAAAGCTACAAGACCGAGAACAATGGAGGGGAATACTGGAATAGACGAAGACCCACAGCAAGCTACAGTAAATGAGGATGAACTAACAGGATTAATCTGACTAAAAAAATGGATTTTTGATCACCGAGGTGGTTATAATTCCTCAAGGAATGTTCGACCACATATATACGAGCCCTAACAACTATATGTTCGGACGATGTACGAAATATTAAAAAAAAAATTATGTATATTTTAAGCTATATTTTTTTTTACCGATTAGAAAATCAACGTATGTATATACATTTATGTTGCATAAAGTTTGATCGCAATGAGTTAGATTTTTATTTTACATAAACCACTTAACGGAATAACAAAAACATAATAAATTTGCTGACAAACAAATATTCGGGCGCTAATCTTTATTTGTCAGCAACTTTAAAATCAGCATTATATCAGCACTTATTAATAAATCTAGTGTGCCTGCGTCAATAACTGTTACTTTTGGTTCTGTCTGACATTTTATGTAGTAATTTCGTAGGAAAATGACGCATGGTGTTGCAACAAACAAAGAACTGCGAGACCTTATAATTTCTCACTACTGCAAAGGTAACTCAATGCAAAAAATGTCAAATGCGTTAAATATTGCAAAATCAACAGTTGGAGATATTATAAAAAAAAGGGGAGATAGCTAATGTTGATGTTCGTGGTAAAAGTTCAGGAAAACCTCGAAGTATCACTGAAAGAGAACATCGTGTTCTGGTGAAGATTTGCAGAACTAATATAAAAGGTACCTTACGACAAATACAAGCCCAGTGGAATCAAGAGGCAAATTTAAATATCTCCAGAGAGTGCTGTAGACTATGGTTGCATATGACCTTCCAGCCAAATTCCTGATAAAGTGCTTCGGAAGTAATGAGAATAAATTGTAATTAGTTAAATTATTTGTTGTAATTTGTTGTCCACGTATCAATATATACAGAAGTTATAGAATACAACGAGTTATACATTTGTGGTGAATTTGATGACAGTAAAGTACTACAAATTGTATAATCACGTTGCTTCGAGGTCTTAGAATTAAAATCGAATCACTGTAAAGTGAAGTCCAGGATATTTTCTGATATATTCCCTGCAAGGAAAAAAAATTGTTGAGATAGTAATAATGAGCGCCAATAAAAACGTTTTCATTCTAAAATTTATTTTTTGCCAAAGTTTAAATCCGTTTGCGGAAGAAGTAACGGAGTATCACGTAATGAATAGGAACAAAAATAAAGAGACGGGCAGGTTAGACTCCACTCAACGAACAAAGATGGTCAATCGTTCATAAGTTGTAATTTTTTTTATTAAGTTGCTAATATTTCGCTACAATTTAATAGCAACATCATTTATATTGCTCTGATGATGCTATTAAATTGTAATGAAATACTAGCAACTTGTTAAAAAAATGTACACAAGTCACCATCTTTGATCGTTGAGTGAAGTTTAACCTGCCTTTGTCTTTATTTTTGCTCCTGTTTAAAACTATTATTTAAAGAGTAGTATGGTTCCGCGGCTCACATAAAACAAAAACTTCTAAACAAAATATTTAAGGTTACGTCAGTTTCAATAAATAAATACTTAAATTACCGGAACGCGAAAAAGAGCTATTCAAAAGAAAATATGGAGTTTGTCGTAGAAAATATGATAATTTGAGTGTAGTAACGAACAAATTGATTTTTCCGAATACAGGGCTTTACCTTATGACTGAAGTATTAAACATTTACACAAACAACAAGTATTTTACTACTAGTCACATACAATAGATCTTTTAGGTCGCAGTGTACTATCACCCTAATATCACACATACATACATACATACTACTAGTCCATGGTGAGGACATTCTATTTTTTATTATACTAGTAACGAAGACCAAAGTCTTTGTTCAACTATCTTGTGTTGCCTTGGTTCAATCAATCTTTACAGGCTTCCATCTGTTTTCCAATGATTTTTCCCCCATTCAAGTGCATAACTCCTTTATTCCTAACGTATTAAGAATCAGCAAATAATTGCTACGACCATGAGCATGAGCGTCGTAATTATATTCACAAATAATCTTTTACCTTATAAAACATAGCAACATTTCCCATTCGTCTTTGAGCTTCACAAATATAAATCTGTGAGGCAATTGTGCGCGCTAAACTATTAAACTATTAGAATTTAAAACAATGCCAATTTAATTAAATTTGTATTTCCTTCCAACACGTCATATTTCAAACATAGTTTCGTATAAGTTTTATCGATTTTGCGTGGAAAGTTTTTGATTGAAATGAGTTCCGCTGAGGGCAAGAGAACTCCGTGGATATGCATAGTTTCATCGATCCATCTTCGTTTGCATGTACCGTGTCAGTGCATGCATACTACAAGTAAATATATACGAGTCAATTACGCTACGCGATGCAGTATCGTTAGGCGTGCTTTACATCACATGTATGTATGCGAAATTATCCGCTACGTATGCAGCGGAATGTGTTGACGGGAGCTTCTTGAATTATACGTGTGTACTTTTACCTAGCTATTCCACTTAGTTGAGCGCATTATAAACGGAGATAATATTCATGCGACTTCAGCAGAGTTGCGTTAAAATATACACGCGGGATATGCACGGAATAGGTCGTAGATTAGAACTTGGCTTCAGCGCTATTTAAGCTTTTACGCCATTGACTCTAGATATGAATAGAATTCTAACGATCCCTATCTACTGTCCTAATGGCAAATAGTTTCAGGGCGGTCCAATTGTTCCGGATCCGTTCGTAATACCAGTGAAGTCAGCATATGTATATATATGTGCATGTATTCTCCTTTTGTTGTTGGTGAGCGGCTTCGTGAGCGTTTGAATGTCGGTCACTTCACTGATATTCATCAGCTAATCGGATAATGGATATCAACTCTAAAGTTAAATAATTACGGTCACTTTTCATTGAGTTATCTTGTAGTCTGTATTATGTAGGATTTACATTACGTGAACAAGGAGTAATGCGTAAAGCAGGTATTTACTTTTAATTATCTCTAGAAAAATTGTTTCTATTCCAGAGATGGCGAATGCTCTTCTGTTACTAAAACCTCTCTATAACTCTGTGACACCTAAATTCGAATAAGCGCTACGCAGGGATCAGAATCGACTACAGTCGGTGTCAGCAGAGGTTGCCCCCAAGGTATTGTTGTCGATAATCTCGTAAGCAACCTAACCAGCAACGGATATGAGGTGCAGGGGTACGCGGATGACCCAGTAATCATGGTTCGTGGTAGGCATGATAATATCATATTGCAACTTATGTAAAGAGCTCTCGACTACATGCATAGTTGGTGTCCAAAACTATAGCCTGCGCATAACTCTCAAAAGCTTATTGTCGTCCCTTGTACAAGGAGTATTAGTTTCAGTGATGAAGCTAAATACTTGGGGGTGATGTTTAACAATAAGGTGTCACGGAACTTCAATATCAATTTATTACGGAAAAAAGCCATAAAGGCATCGCTAGTGTGCCGTAGGCTGCTCGGTAAGTCCTGGAGTCTCGAACCTCAAATGATCTTATGGTCATACACGGCAATCATTAGACCCATGATCACTTATGCTGCTTTGGTTTGGAAGCCAAAAACAACACAGAAGACCGCACAACAACAGCTTCAACAAATTCAGAGACTTATTTGTCTAAATATTACAAGAGTGATGCGGATATATCAAGTTCCCTATCTCTCAGTAGACTTAACAGGTTAAAGCCTGGGAACCCTAGAGGGCACCTTAAAATCATTGAAGATCCCAATATCAACTATATGATTCACATTACAAAGGACATGATCCTTATGCAATACAATTTAGACCAACCTAACAAAGTGGTAATCGAAAGTCGCACTAAGTGAGCCTCAACGTCAAAGAGGAACCTTGGCATGATACACAGACGGTTTAAGAATAGAAGGAGTAGGAACAGTGACATAGAGATCAGTGGACTTAACTACCAGCTCAAAATGCCTATGGGACTCCACACTAACATATTTCAAGCGGAACAGCGATACAGGGATACGAGGCGCAATCATAAGTATATTTATTGTCAGTCAAGTAGCGTTGAAGGTTGTTAGAGCCTACACCTAAGAGTCTCGTCTGTTGCACGAATGTGTATGGAATTTAAGTCAACTGGGACACACTAACCATGTTACTCTTAAGTGTGTCCTAAGTTACCAAGGGATTGAAGGGAAGGGCATATAAGCTTGCCAAGGAAGCAGCGAGATTACCTTTCATTGATCCCTGTTGTGATTCGCAAACAGCTACGTAAAACAAGCAATTAAAATATGGGGAAAGAATATTCTCCCACCGCACAGTGGTCAATTTGTGAGCGTATTCCGGACATTTGCACAAAATTTGACTTTTTTTGAATTATGCTGAAACGATTATATTATATTTATCTACCTGTTCGCCTACTTCCCTGAAAATTGTGGCAGTTTTCAGTAAACCGGTAATAAGTTATGGTCCGCGAACTAGTGCAAAATTCCATATTTTACATGAGTTGGTATTTAAGGAGAAATTAGTGCGATGTTTAATAGGCCTTGTCTAGCTCACCTAAAGCAATTAGTTGAAATGGTTTTACCAGCAGGTAGTACATTTCTTCCTTTACAATTTACCCTAAATATACTTCGAAATCCGATAAGCCGTAAATTATTCCGACCTAATATATTTATCGTTGCATTTTTCTTGGAATTTTGTAAATAAGCAAGTTTTACGTTATTAAGGACACATCAGGACACTCGAGATTAAATTTATTCTTAATATTCAAAGGCTTAACTATGCCATAAAATCAACTAATCTCTCGGAAACCCTCAGAAAGTGATTACAGACGAAATATAAGGAGAGAGTGCACTTATAAATTCCATTCGCATTTTGGTCACGTACCAAGTAACGTCTCGTGAGTGATATTCTGAGAGCTTATTGTTAATTATTCTGTTGTATTTAGTGTTGTTACAGTTGTGTTATCAGTTGTTGTTAAGTTTTTCTTCGTAAATTTTTGTTAGTGTGTTTTTCGTTATTGTTCAAGCAACAATGGATTTTTCACCGATAACTCGGTTAGATTTGCACAACAAAATGTTGGAATATCCTAGAAAAACTATTACTGACCGAAAAAAACACGTGTTGGAGTACCTTAAAGAACACTTCGCCACTAATGGAGATGAACATGCCACGGAAGTATTAATAACTTTTACAAGGGAAAGTTTTTTCTCGCCGTACCTTAAACGATGGCAGAAGGTTTTCAGCAAGAACGAAGTTTTCTTGGCTCGATATGACGATTGGCTAAGAGAGGAAATTGTATTTCCTGAGCTATTAAAGAATCGCTTAACACCAACTTCGTCCAATACGGAGCCTACTCCAGGGCCCTGGGGTACTCAATCGACTAAGGATTTCAAGCAGTATTCTGAGAGACATAAACGTCGAAAAACCGAACAGTTAAGGGAAGAAACATCGGTAGCTGAACTAAGTTTTGCAACGTCAATGAAATTACGCGACGAGGGTGACCAGGCTGCTGCGAAATTGTTGACCGAAGCTACGACAACAACCCCAACACGTGCTAAACGCATATTTCAGAAATGGACCACTTCCGATCCAGAACAACGGAAATATACTCCAGAAGAAGCGTTAGCTTTAATTTTAGAGCTAAATTTAACCCGGGAACAATACACAAGACTAAAACAATCGGCTGATAGTTGTGGACATGATTTATATCCACCCTATTATAAGGTTTTAGAGGCAAAAAGGGATTTCTACCCAGATGGCATAACCATCACAGAATCTAACTGTGAAGTCCCACTGCAAAGTTTATTGGACAAAACTTGCGAGAGCTTAGTGAAATGCATTTACTCTGCCAGTGACGATTCCCAATCTTTAAAATTAATTTGCAAGTGGGGCTTTGATGGAAGTTCCGGCTACTCAAAATTTAAACAAACATCAGATTTTACTTCCTCTTCAGAACTCCAAGCTGAGGGAAACCTTCTTGTAATGTCGCTTGTGCCGCTCCGGCTTGTCAAGGAAAATAATGAACTTCTCTGGAAAAACCCAAGACCATCCTCTAAACTGTTCTGTAGACCAGTGAAACTACTATGGATAAAGGAAACCGATGAAGTTAGTAGACAGTTAGAACAGGACATGAACAACCAGATTAATAATTTAAGGCCTTGTCAAACTGAACATGGAAAAATATCCTTTACTTTGTTATTGACAATGGTGGATGGCAAGGTTTGCAATGCAATCACTGAGACCACAAGTGCTATGAGGTGTTTCATGTGCAGGGCGACAATATCGGAAATGAATGACATTGACGAACTACGGACAAGGAAAGTACAGAAGGACACACTTAAATTCGGTTTGTCTGTCCTTCATGCATACATTAGGTTTTTCGAATGTTTACTGCACATTTCCTATAGATTGGAAGTGAAAGTGTGGAAAGTAAAGAAAGAAATGAAAGAGGCTGTAGGCAGACGAAAAAAATATATCCAACAGCTATTTCGGGATCGCATGGGTCTCCTTGTGGATGTTCCTAAGCAATCCGCAGGAAATACGAATGACGGAAACACAGCCAGACGCTTTTTCGGCAATCCCACTTTGTCTGCAGAAATTACAGGTATTGATGAGGATCTTATTAAGAGATTTTCCATTATTTTAAGAGCCATTAACAGTGGATATGACATTGATGTAAATAAGTTTGAAACTTACTGTTTTAAGACTTCAGAAAAGTATGTATCTTTATATGGGTGGTACTACATGCCAATTTCAGTGCACAAAATTTTACTGCACGGAACAGCCGTAATCCAAGAGGCTGTGGTGCCAATTGGTGAACTATCTGAAGAAGCCCAAGAAACTAGAAATCGGGACATTCGGCGCTACAGGGAACATCATACTCGAAAAATAAGCTCCCAAAAAGTTAATTATGATCTTTTTCATAGATTGATAGTAAGCTCCGATCCATTTCTTAGTTCCAAAAGGGTTGGGGCAAAATTACATCTACCCAGAGAAATAGATGCGGAGCTTAAAACGCTTTTAATCGTCAACCCTGAAAATGTTGAAACGGAGTTGGAGAACATTTCGTCCGATGATAACTTTTAAATGTTTAACTGTTACTCTTCTTATGTCTGTAGTACTTCTACCATTTACTGTAAAATAATGTAAACATGTGAAATATATAATTTCCACAGTAAAAAATATTTTTTATTATGCTTATCCATGACGAATCGACGTCATTTCAAAAACTTTAAAACTGAAACTTTAATAGTTTAAAAGAAACAACCTGAAAAAGTAATAATTAAAAACTTAAATTTAAAAAAAAATTTTTTTTTTAAATTTTCAACTCTTAAAAAGAAAATTAGAGCCGATGTCCGGATTTGCTAGGTATATTGACCACTGTGCACCGGCAGAACACGCCAGGACAGGATCAGGCGAAGGCACTTTTATCAGGGTCGCCAAAGTTAGCAAAGATGATGCTATCTTTCAGCAAAGGAAACCTTGGACCACTGGCAGAACTTTTGAGATAGGCACCATCCATATAAACTCGAAAAAGCTGAAGACAAATCTGCCGTGAATGTCAAGAAGATCTAGAGACGGCAGAACACATTTTGTGTAAATGTGTTGCTGTCAATCGTACTCGACATCAACATTTCAGTAGGCCGCTTCTCACGCCTATTGAATTCCAGGAAGAAAATCCTAGATAATTTTAAGGTTAACTAAAAGCCTCCAATTATTCTAACACTCAGAAGGGAAACATTATAATAGACCTGTTTAAGTCGCAGTGACAAAAGGCAACAGTGCCACTAGTTTTAGATAAAGTATTCTTGAAAGGGGACCTATTAGAATACTAAAACGCAGTCAAATATCTTGTAGTTATACTCGACCTGAAACTGAAACTGAACTTGGAAGAAACAATTAGAGAGATTCATCTTTAGAGCAACACTGGTCATGCCAAATGCTTTTTAGGAAAACTTCTTTAGAATGGTGGCCAACACTAAAAGAAAACACAGCACGGGGTAATTACAAAAACTATAGAGGATGGTCTGCTTGGTAATTACAGAGGCATTGCCCACCTGCCGAGCAGCTATGGAGGTGATATTAAATATTGGCGGTCTTCAGTGCTTGCAGGCTAAAGTTAACGCACAACTTTACTCAATAATATCGCAATCGTCACACTTTTTTCGTAATTCGCTTAGGCATTATAACTACAGATACTAATTCTGTTTATTTTGAAGTGATGGGGTATATGATACCCTACCATGCCAACGGAGGGCTAATAACTTCCAGGGTAACACAGGAAACTTTTATAGTAACCCTGAACTTTTTCAGGTTTTTCAAACCTAAGAAATTATGAAAACCTGTCTGTTTCCCCAAAAAAAAAAACCCAGTATACACAGCCTGCCTTGAAAAATATAGCGTACACACGGAGTGTTACGTATTCCCAGATACTTACACATCACTTGTAGGTGTATATTTGAGGACAGAGGCATTACACAAAGAAATTTGTGTCCTATTAGACACTGGTGCAATAGTAGCTGCTAGAGAGAATTTATAGAAAAGAATAGTGGATGCATTCGTATCTAAAGTTGTCATTATGCATGTAATCTATAACAAAAGAAATTCAGGGAAATTGTAACTCTAACGACTCACCTGCAGTCATTTCTATGGACTTGATTACTTGACGCTGTTCCAAAGAACAGAAATAAATGACAGAACTCAGAAGTACCATGCTGTATACTCAAACGGCGGACGGTTGAAATTCAACTTAAATTGTCTCATTTAAAATCCCTAAATTGTGCATTTAAATGTAACGAGAAGATAAAGATTATATACCGACTGTTAAGTCGTGCAGATAAAGTTATAGCCCTTAACACTTTACGTCAGGACGGGGCATTCACAACCATGTCGCAGCGTCATCTGTTACCGACGACAGAGGTGAATAAGAAGAGAAAAAAATAAAAAGGCGAAGACGTGAATTTTCGTTTCTACACGAAAGGATCACGCATAGGATATCTAAATAAATTTTGTTTTATGAGATCGGAAAGTCTATCCCCGAAAAGCAGTCGCCATCTCCTGCGGCGAAAGTACATAAATAAGATTCGCAAAACACCTCGAACCGCTACTCCAGAATAGGTATGTTCGAATATATTTCACATCACGTTTCTGTCTCCGCCATAAATTGTAATGCATATCAATAGATTTATTTTATGAGACGATCGTATGGACGTTTGGGGGTGTGAAAATAATGAGATGAGAGCCATATTATATATGTATAGTATGGTTATATAGACTATATTACGTGAAACAGATATACTCGTGAAATAAATCCGTAGACACGTCCATACTTTGGGGATACAAGACACTATATGTTATGGGTATCTTGTTTGTCACTGTTTCTGCAGTGAAATCCAAAGGTGCTGCATTGCATTAGAAATGCATGTTTCAAAATAAGCATTCAATTTCATAAAACGAGTATAGAAAAGGAGGTGTTCAACCCTTTCTGGATTCTCTTGAAGAAATATCCTTGAAACTTATCGGAAATATTGTTGAGCTGATAGCGAAACGAGTTAAATTCAATCTTTGCCAAAATCGATTTTAGGGGATTTATATCTGACGTTAGTTTTCTGTCTGTTTAATCCTAGCGCATTTGCACCCTGAAAACAAAGTCCACCAAATATCGTGCTTCGGTGGATTTTGTCCACATAGAGTGTTTGCAGTTACGTATAATTAAACAAACCGTTGTGCAGTGCACCCTTTCGTACTTTTGAATATTACGTCACAAATGCAACAGACAACTTTTTGTTCGGAAATGCCATTGCTAGGCAGCTATGGCGCTAATATCAGCGTTGGTGTTGAACAATATTTACGAAATAGCAGCTGTTTTCTTGTGGATGTTTTGTGAATTGTACAATATCTATGTTAGGAGTGAAGTGGAAATATCCGTGTTAGACGGATACTTTAGCACTAAATAAGAAAACGAAATCTAAGAAAATGTCAGATTGGGCAGAATAGTAGGTATGAATATAATATATATTTTTAATCAGAAAGAATTTGTCTGGCTATGTAGTCATAATCGGAAAAGTTATTTATGTAGCTTGAACTAGTCGAACTGGTATACAGACGACTTTAAAACTGATTATGGCGTAGCAAAAAGCCTTCAGCAAGGATATAACGGTGTTCCAGAGAAGTAGAGAGATGGACCGAGTCAGGTAAAAGCGTTGCTTTCTTCTCCGACAGCCAGGCACCACTTAAAGCGATCAGTTCAGCAAATGTTGACTCTAAGGCGGCCGGAACCTTAGGCTGGCCGCATGTTGAACGCAGCACAGCACAGTCCAGGGCAGCCGAGGATTTTGCGATGTACGGGATTTCATGTTTAAGCGCAAATTGAACAGAGTTGCTTCGCCACAGAATCAATGTAATTCTGTATACCGTAAAATCCTCGGCTGTGCTGCTCTGTGCAGGGTCCAATTTGCGGCCGGCCATATTTCCCTTCACACCTGTGTGCCTGGAAAGACAAGCCTCATCAAGATCATTTGTTGGATCATTCCTTTGCATTGCCAAATCGCAAATTAAAAAGCCCATCAACGAATGATTACAGAACAAGTCCAAGGAATGGTGGCAAAAATCGTCGGAACAAAGGCAGACTAAAGAGTTCTTGAGCGAACAGAGGCCTGAGTTTACTAAAGACTTATTAAGTAAAGACAGGAAGACTGTCAAAATGATGGTAGGTCTATTGACTAGTCATTGAAGACTAAATAGGTATATGTATAACATAGGTCTGGCAGAGGGCGCTATCTGCAGATTCCATCAAGAGGAGGAAGAAACCTCAGTGCATGTGTTCTGCTATTGCCAGGTCCTGACCAGCACAAGGTTTCTAGCACTGAGACTAGAGAACCCCATAACGAATAGTTATATAATGGAGCCGCTCTCAAAGATGATGGGCCTAATTAAGAACGCAAAGTTAGTTACTAACCCAATCTGATCTAGTTGTGTAGTTGTTGGAACTGACGGTAGATAAGAGTATTACTTCTTCATATATCACAAAAGCAGACAAATACAAGTTATTGCAAACTTGGCGCACAAATATGTTTTTTATACTTTTGACAACAACAATCAACTATTGTATCTCTATAGTATTATATCATGATGTATTGATTGATTGCAATATTATACCCAACACTCCTCCTCAATCGATCAAACTACAATTGTTTCGCAGTATCATGAATATTGATATCGCCAAGGGCTTCGTTAGTAGATCTGCTAGCAATGTCTGTGTGGGACAATAAACACATGTCACAATTTGGCGAACTATGTAATCCTTCACAAAATCATATCTTGTGTCGATGTGCTTCGTACGATTCGATAACTTTTCATCTTCAACAATCTTCAAGCAACTCATTACACCTCCATTTATCAAAAACACATAACCGCTGTTCGATTTTCTATCAGACGTACTCTCCACCCAACTTGCATCTTTTAAATATCGAAGTAGACGTTCTAACTCCTCCAAATTTTATGGTTCAATTTCTTGATTCCGCACAACGTTAATTTCCTCTATTAGTCTGCGTGAATGTACTCCTTTATTTGCGGTTTGCGAAACTTTTGTTACTTGCGCTTGATCTGTTTCACTTTCTGATTTGCCGTTTCTGTGAGGGTAAGTGAACGTAAGATTTGGAGCCAAATAATCTTAAGCGTTGCACACTGAGTCTCTTGTTATTCCACTTCTCGTACGATGTTGTATCAACTGCCTTTGACACTGAGTAATTTTGTAAGTAATTTGCAGTGTTAACTGCTTTTGCCGAAAAAGTATAAGATAGATTAGCATTCGATAACATGCACCGCGTCATTTCAATTAAAGTGCGTTTTTTTATCTCTGCTACGTCATTTTGCTGGGGTCTATAAGGTGCTATATATTGTATTTGGATACCTTCATTCTTCAGGTAATTTACTAACTTATTTCCAACTTCGTCCTCGATTTGATCTGATGGCTTTCGGTTTCCTTAAATATTTTCTTTTTACGATTTCAACATATTACTTAATTTTATCTTCCACCTCAGATTTTTTATTTAACAAGATGACTGATTATCTGGAAAAATCATCAATTAGGGTTAATAAATATCGCTCACCACACGGCTATTGTGTTTGCATTGCTCCGCAAATGCCACTATGAACAAGATCGAGGATTGATTCCGATTTCCGTGATGATTGTTTAGGAAATGGTATTTTCGTTATTTTCCCCTGATGACATACTTCACATTGGACTTTACTATCACAATTAACGATTTTAATGTCTTCAATAATATTCTACCAACAGATTAATTTGATGGTTTCTGAATTACGACCTCCGAAAATCAGATGCCAATAATGAATACAATTTTTCTTATACTCTTGTATAGTATACACCTTTTATGGTTGACATAACTTGTATAAATTTCTTTCGGCATTTACGACTGCTATCTGTTGATCACCCTGCATGACTTCACACATTTATTGAAAATAAATTTCCTTCAATTTGGGGTACATATAAAACATGTGTTAACATTACTGTGACGTTTTACCATACGAATTCATAACTTCAATTTTGCGCTTCTTACTTTATCCTGCACTTGTTCACCATTAGCTACATTTAATAATAATAAGCTTCTATTACATGTGACATGACTTGTAGTACCTAAATCCACAATCCATTCATGTATACATTACGTGATGCAACTGTGAAAAGAAAATCTTCTGTTTGTTCTATTTTTCTTACATTTTCATTCTTTTCCAGGATTATAATAACTTATATGGAAGTGATAACGCATCCATTAAATTGGGATAATACCGAGTATTAAATTTTCTTGTTCTCTCTTCTTGTAATATAAGGGTTTAATTATAACTTTTAACAAAACCTTATTATAAAGATACTTTGACCCGAAATGTAAATAGGATTGTGCTTATAGGAGCAACAAAATATATTGCAGTGCATTCTATTTTACATATTAATGACCGCCCCATAAATTTTTATTATCAAATTTTCACTAGCATATAAAACATTGAGATCCAATTACCATTTGCGCTCGATAATTTACTGGTTCCAGTTGTAATCACCTGAGTATTTTATATACATATTTTACAGTTCGTACCCAGGTAACTACTATTTATTGCCTGTAATTTCATTTAGATTTTGCCGTTTCCATATTTGATATCGTTAAAAAGTGTTTTACATAGGCATACAAAATAAATTTCGTATCACTATTAAAATCCATATAAAATACAATTATTTTACTGACATAATTAAATAACAATAATTACAATAACTAAAATATCTGATAGGAAATTAGACCACGAAGTAAGAGTAACGTCGAATACTGTGACTCTACATATTCTGGACATCGATGCCACCACATCGAAGGAGCAAGTGGAGTTGGCAATTAAGTGTCAGGTACCGCAAAGATATCCACAGTACCCTTTTACTACGTCAATAAGACCTACAAGAGACGGGAACCAAATCGCTACGATTCAAGTAAGCCGTGGAATAGCTAACCAGCTACTTAGGGCAGCGACAATTAGAATAGGGTGGGTCGAATGTAGAATCAGAGAAAGGATGACAGTGATAAGGTGCCTCAGATGCCCGAAATTTGGCCACGTGAGGGCACAGTGCAACGGCATTGATCGCTCTGATTGCTGTATAAACTGCTGCCAGCCTGAGCACAGAGCCAGCGAGTGCAGTAATACCCATTTCTGCCTTAGGTGCCAGACGGACAAACATCGTTCAGACAACACAAAATGTCCTTTCTTTAGATCTCTCCTGAGGACCCAACAGGCAGCAAAGATACCCAGAAAGGATGGCAGCAGACACCCATAATAGTATTAAGGTCCTGCAGGTAAATCTGGGTAGGGCCAGAGTAGCTCATGATCTCGCGCATGCAGTGGCATGCGAAAGGGATATAGACGTAATGGTAATTAGCGAACCAAATAAAAAAATCTCTTCGACAAACGGATACATTATGGACAATAGAAAAGACGTTGCGATTTATGTCCGAAATAGAGACGTAGGAATATCCTCCTCCTACGTAAGAGATGGGTACGTCTGTGTTAAATGGAAGACCTGGTGCTTATTCGGGTGCTACTGCTCGCCAAATGTTAGCTTTGAGACCTACAAATCCTATATTGACAACCTGATGGAGAGCGTCAAGTCCACGAAATTGGAGGCGATTTTAACTCGAAAGCCCCAATGTGGGGCTCGCCGATCCTGGACGAGCGGGGGGAATATCTGATGGAATGGGCGGCTGAGCTGCAACTGAGCGTCGAAAATAGGGGGAGCAAGCCAACCTTCGAACGAGGAGACTCAAAATCCTTTATCGACATTACCTGGGCCACGGAAAAAGCATCCGAATGGGTACGAAAATGGGAAATCCTGTCTGGGGAGGTAGCTACCTTACACCACCACATCTACTTCGAAATAGAGAATTCATCCCGGAACGCATCCCAGAACGAAAAGTCTTTAGTTATGCATTGGACAAGGGAAAGTTTGCTCAATCGATTAAGGAACAACTAGGTCAGTGCCATACCCAAAGCCTCAATCCCGATGACCTTAGTTCTAAAATTGCGAAAATCAGTAGAGATAGCACAACCGGGGCTCTTAAGGAGCAATGCAACATGCCTTATTGGTGGGAAGACGAGATATGTTCTAAAAGAGCGGAATGTAACAAACTGCGTCGTATATGGTCCAGGATGGCTAAAAAGCAAAATAATAGAGAGCTCCAGGAAGGATCTGAATATAAAAAGGCAAGAAAGGAACTTAAAAGCCTGATTTTAAAGTCCAAACGAACCCACTGGAGGAAGCTACTCCTGCAATTGAATGATAATATCTAGGGCGATGGCTATAAAATAGCTATGAAACGTCTAGGGAAACTACCTCCGCCTTTTAAACCGCCAGCAGAACTAAGATACCAAAAAAGTCAGAGAACTTTTTCCGCTCACCAAGGAGACTTTCATTAGGAGTAGAGAGAGGGACATAAAGATGACCCCATTTACTTTGGAGGAGTTGAAGCAAGCCTTAGCCAAACAACAAAACGGGAAAGCCCCGGGACCCGACCACTTATCTAGTGAGGCTATATGGATGATAGCAGATATAACTCCCAATGTCCTGTTAGATATCTTTAATAAGCTGCTGATGCAGCAGAGATTCCCAAAGCAGTGGAAGGAGGCTCGCGTTGTCCTTATCGGGAAGGCCAAGGATGAGGGATATAGACCCATCTGTCTATTAAGTATCCTAGGAAAAACGTGTGAGAGGCTGATCAAGGCTAGATTGGAGAACGAATTGGATGAGAAGGCCCCACTCGCCAAAAATCAGTTTGGTTTTGTTAAGGGAAGGTCTACGGTCCATGCTATAAAAGCGGTGATTGAAGAAATAAAAAGATCACGGGAGACATGGGTTGCTATGGTAACGCTCGATATTAAGCACCCGTTTAACTCCGCGCCCTGGAGAAAAATCGTGGAGGCGCTGAAAAGGAGGACTGTGTCCTCTTACCTTATTCGACTAGTAGAGGACTATTTTACAGACTGAAACATTATAGTAGACAAAAAGGCGACTCTGAGTGTGGATGCTGGCGTTCCGCAGGGTTCAGTTATGGGACCGACGCTCTGGAACGTCCTTTACGACGGTGTCCTCAATCTTGAATTGATAAGACGAGTAACAACGATCGCCTACGCGGCCGACCTGGCCCTATTGATAGAGGCAGAGAGACTTGGTCTTCAAAACAAATGAATCTCTAGAGATCATTGATGACTGGATGACAAGAAATGGATTACAACTCGCCCCCCAAAAGACCGAAGCGGTGATGTTGAGAGGTCCCCGCAGGGATTGGGGATTTGGTTTTAGTCTTTCTGGCACCCATATACCTATAAAGCGCGAGATCAAATACCTGGGAGTGGTCATAGATCATCGTCTGACATTTGGACCGCACATCCGGTACATTTCTGAAAGGGCGAAGGCCACACTGGCCGCTCTCCTGAAGATGATGCCCAATGTTGGAGGACCGGGAAGTAGAAAAAGACAAGTATTCTATGGGGTTCTGCAGTCTCAGATTTTGTATGCGGTCCCTGCCTGGGGCAGGGTCATGGAAATGATGCGCCACAGAGAGGCACTGGAGCGTTTACAGCGTAGGATCCAGCTTAGGGTCACGAGTTCTTTCCGCACGGCGGCTGGTATGACGGTCCGGGTGCTGGCGGGAGTCCCTCCTATATCTCTGCTTGCAGAGGAACATAGTGCTCTCTTTAACACCAATAACGTGGTAACGGACATGAGCAGGACCAGGGCACGGAGATGGACGCTTGAAAAGTGGCAAAGACTCTGGACCAAAACTGATGAAACCAGCTGGACGAAGACCTTGATCCCCGACCTGCGCCCGTGGGTGAAATGTGGACATAGGGCCACGGACTATCATCTGTCCAAATTTCTATCTGGGCATGGCCATTTCAATACGTATCGGAAGAGATTTAAGCTGGCTGATAGCGAGTCCTGTGGGCACTGTGGTGCCAGAGATACCCCCGAGCATGCGGTTCTCGTCTGTGAAAGGTGCGCCGCAGCAAGACTGGAGCTGGAAGGACGTATCGGTTCCCCAATTAATATCAATACGGTGGTGAACTTAATGATCGAAAGTGCCAAAAACTGGAATTGCATCAAAAGCTTTATTGCCCGGGTTATGTCACAGAGGGAGAAGGACGAGAATGACCGACAGAGGCTAGGCTGAGGTAGCGACGGACGACGGACACTCAGAGAATAGTACTGCTGGCACTCCGATGTCATGTATATCACGGTTCCGGAATGCCAGAAAAGGTCAATGGAGGGGTTTTAGTCGGAGTAGCGCCCGACACTACTGATGCACACTGAACCCGTGCATCAGTGCCAAGCGGTTTCCCTTCACAACAAAAAAAAAAAATATCTGATAGGACAGAAAACCAAGCGTTCCGGTTCTTTTTTGTGTCGTATCATAAACGGTAGATTTTCGTGTTTAATAACCATCTGTAATGCATAGAATACACCGTTGGATAAATGTTTAATCTTGACTCGAACCTAGTATAATAATTAAATAATCAAATATTCGCAGAATGAAACGTTGAAATATAGTTCCTTATATAACACTGACTAGTATACGATACACGGTATTTCAGCGAGATATTTTCACCTTTACTATGCATATATGTATACTGTTACATCTAGTATTCATAGCTTTTGTTCTTCTTATGGAAATACGGATTATTAGAACGCCTATCACGCACAAAGATGAAGGAACACAGGTATTCATATTTTGAAACAAAAGGCAAAGCGGAAATAAATTACTGTAATACTAACTTACAAATGACAGGAATGTGTTTAGAAAATTGCAACAGTCGATCAAAGAGAAGACCCACACAAATTCTTTGGTCATACATACCTAGAATCCTGACTTGCACTACGGTATATGAATATAGAAGATAGTAGTGATAATACACTGCAAAAGATTTATTGGATATTCTCGCTGCACTTACAGCTGGCTGTTGTATCATATTTCTTCTAGAAACTGCTGAATGTCGGGAGATCCTAGATTAGGTAATTGTTCCTCTTCGATTTCATATGCTCCCAGGTATAGCACCCTTGAGTCTCACAGCCTGCATAATTTGGGATAATGTGGATATGTGTTTCATCCTATTTCCTACACAATCTATGAAATGCTCCTCATCTATACCAAGCCTACTCAAACGTCCTTCCAATTTGCAATTGTCTGACAGAATCTCTGTCCGTATCCGGATATCGTTTTTACTGAGGCTGATGCATCCTACAGATATCTTCCGGTTATATCCCAAAAGAGGTTGAGCTTGCCTCAATCCTGGAACACTTCCTTCACTTTTCAGTTTTTCCATCATCTGATAAGTAATTACATGTGTGTTCATTGCCTTGATGGTAGTTCGATTATCAGACATTATAATAATCTCTTCAGCTTCAGTCAATAGTGTACTGGACGCATCTTTCAATAGTGTATGCTTCCACCTGAAAAATACGCCAGCATGTACCTAAACTTTCAGAATATTTGATACTAGTTCTAGATATTACCTTATTCCTATTTCCTTTTGGAGCTTGTCGTACATTCTTTCTCAAAGTTGCATTATTTAAACATGTCATCCAGGAGCATGTTCACCGTTTGGTCGCCTTCAGAAACTTGAGACCTATTCCAATGGTTGTTCACTTCTATGTGTGAACTTTTTTCCTATAGTCTCCACCAAAATGTAAATAGGAGTAAGTAGCTGCTGTTGGGCAAATTTCATTACCCTAGTTATGCAAATAACCTTTGTACTTTAAAGATGTTAGTTATCGTAGTAATTAGATTTTCTTCTTTGCAAATCCTCTCAACCATAAGAGACTACTGAGGCATACATCCACAGCAAATTTTTTGAGTTTCATTTCTAGTTTTTTTCCTGCAAAGTCTCGACATACGATTAGGGCTTCCGTTGTATTGTTACTTCAAGCCACACTAAGGTATAAGTAGTTTATTCCCATTATTAGTATCTTCCAAAACTAATTGGAATACATCATTAGCGAAATATTAAGGCAGTTTTTAAATTTTCTTTATCTCACATTCATATCATTATTCACTACACCGAAAATACTTTTATCGCCTCAGTAAAGTAAAGTGATTCCTCTTTAACACCAATGAACATTACTTGCATGTTTCATAGCATACTCACGTCATTCTGATTCCTATCGCGTAATAAGCTCACACACTGCGCACATCGATCGACCACAGTAACTTTATTACGATTTTCCGTACTTTCCGCTTTCATACTACCAGCATTATTAATAGAGGCGAGACAGCAAGTTGATGGTAAAACAGGAAATATCCTGCCGGTTAAGATTAAAATTTTTCTTTTGTTCTTAGTCTCGTATTCGAGTTGTTAATGACTTTGTAATGGGATTTTGAATATTTGCAGATTGTTTTCTGATAAGGATATTTGATTTGGCAGAAGTTATGGCAATATCGCGTGGATATTACATTGAAGCAAATACTACGCTAACACTTGTAGTCGCAGATGATTTGAATAAATCACATGGGGTATTATTTTAAACTTCAAATGATTGACCCCAAGACTACGTCCACTCTATATAATAAAAAGTCTTAACCCACGTCGTTACTTGTAAGTTGATAAGTACGAATGTTTCTATTTGTAGCATAATTTGGAAAGGCCAGGCTTTGAATCAATCTATTGTCAGGTAATTATGAATGATATGTTTGCAGGTGCTAATCTTACTGAAAACGACTGTATAATCAGGTTAATGTAGTAAATATATCAAACACTAATGGCATTAACTTCACACGGCATTTTGTCAGAAACTAGTGGCGATGAGCCAATGAGTCATTATCTGAATAATAGAGAACGTCGAAATTTATTTCCTTAGAAAATAATTGTATATATTCTAAAACAGTTCTTAAAGAATAGGGATCAAGCAAACATAAAGAGAAGCACGCCGATATTACAAGCACAAAATAAAGAATAATAAAGACAAATGATAACAAAAAACAGTTAATTTGTAAGTGGTATCTCATTTTTGCAATACGGTGCTAACTAATTGGGAAATTGTAAGTTAAGAAAAAAATCATTGCATTTATTTACTGGAATTATATATATATACCGATTTGTTTCTTTAAATACAATACTAAAAAAACAGAACGGCTAGCTTGGTTTATGGTTTTCTACTATATTTCCTAGATCAAGTATTCTATTTGACTCGCACTTCTCCTGCAATAACGTTGGATTTTTTGAAAGAAAACCTGTACCCAGGCACCGATGTATTAAATCTAAGCGTTCTTTTGTTGACATAGCGCGACACATATGAAGTACGTATATTGTTTCGCAATTCCTGGGTTTATTGCATCTAATAAAACATCGAAGTCGTTAGTAGAATGTTAGATTTCATCCATGGAGTGTTGTTGTAAGGCAAAGTTTCTTCTACTGCTAGCCTAGACGGTGTGTGGAATGTTATGTGTAGCCTTAGTTACATAATTGTTAATATATTCTGAATTGTCTGAAAATACAGAACGTTACCCTCCAATAATACTAGTAGTTATTTCATATTGTAATTATTGTAATGTAATAACATGGTGCCAGGTCATCTGGGTTGACCTTAAAATGGATGGTAATATGTTTAAGCCTCCAGAACGACTAGTACTTGATGGAAATATTGCTGAATATTAGAAGCGCTTTCGTCAGAAATTTGACTTATTGACAGTGACTGATTTACGAAAACCAGGTGTGTCCAGCGAAAAGCAAAATCTCGGCGAATATTAAATATTTTTATAAACTTATTATTGTTCTATCAAAGCAAATTGATAGTTCCTCAATCATTACGCAAATCAATGCCAATTCGTATTAATGATGGTGGTCACTGTGGAATAGAGAAATCAGAAGGCAGAGCTCGTAAAATTGTCTACTGGCCTGGTTTAAGTGCAGTAATAGAAAATTGCATAAGGGAATGTAAAATATGTGAGCAACTACGCAGAAAAAATTGTAAAGAACATCTACATTCATTTGAAATCTCTGAGCGTCCATGGCAAAGGATCGGGGTTGATATTTTTTCAGTTGCAAGCAAATCCTCTCTAGTCATTATGGATGTATATTCTAATTGGTTAGAGATTTTATTAATGAAAGATAAAGAAATGCTGTTAATCGGTGCTTTAAGATCAGTGTTTTCTCGGTTTGGTAGTCCAGACATTATGTTCCTAGTAGTCCTCATTATCGTCCTTCGAATGGTCTTGCTGAAAAAGCAGTTGGTGCAGTGAAAACCTTACTGAAGAAATCGTTGTTAGATTCAAGCGATCTAGAGTCAGCTTTATTACAGTATAGAAATTCACCTCTGAAGTGTATAGGATTGCGATTCACCATCGGAATTATTTTTAAATAGGATTTGCAAAACAAAAGTACCCCTGCTGTTGAAATTTTGAAGCCAAGGGTATGTGAAAATATACCAACCAAGTTAAAGAAGAGGCAACATGTAAATAAACAGTATTAAAATTCTACATCTAAAAGTTTAAAGCTACTAGTTGCTACAATCATGTTAATAAAATTTGGAAAGCAGATTATATAATGTCTAATCATGAAGCTCCTACATCGTATGTTCTTTGAGACTCAGGCGGTAACATTGTTAAGAGAAACAGGATTGATATTAAAGAGTCTCTGAATAAATGTGTAAAAACTCCAGCTACAATAGATGAACCTATAGTTGTAAAGTGTGCTGAAGAGGATTATGTAGGTTTATCTAACAGTTGTAAGTCACAAAATATCAGCGAATCACAGCGTAATGTTCAGTGCACTAATATTATAGCCTAGATCTTGAAGAGGAAAGTGTGCTTTGTTATATGTAGCCTTAGTTACATAATTGTTAATGTATTGTGAATTGTCTGAAAATACAGAACGTTACGCTCCAATAACGCTAGTAATAATATAATACCGACGGTTAGGTGCCGTCTTGAAATAGGTATGCGGAGGAATTTTCCCTTGTTATTATACATTACATTAGTAGTAGCATTTATTGAATAGCGCGAAGAATTAAAATACATGTAATTTGTTTTCGTCAAATTCAACATTAAGTTCATCGATAGAATTCCTACCGATAACAACATCCGCATATAAGAAGTGAAAAATTCGGATAAATAAAACGATATCGTTAATGAACAATAAAAATAAAATCGGCCCTAAGATCGAACCATGCGGAACTCCTATGGTAACAGGCAGACATGAAGAAAAAACATTGCGCACGTAATCATCAATTTTAATAGATATTTTAACAAATTGGACTCTATCCGTAAGATATGAAACAAACCACTCCGACACCACACTACGGACTCCACACTCAATTTATTAATAAGGTGTTCATGATTGACACAGTGAAATGCTCGGGAAGGGTCACAAAAAACTCGGCATCGTCTAGCGCCTGTATGCATTATTGATGAAGGAATGTCGGTGATGATGTTATTGCTGAGGACCATGACACTCTAGTTTTGCTGATAGCACTTGAATGAATACGATCCAATGTTTATTTATAAAAACCGCAAAAAAAGCATTCGTGTGAATAGTTTTATTGTGTATCAGGTTTCATGCATGTTGATTAATCCAGTAAAACTATGTCTTTACCAGGAAAGTCATGGGGCAATTTTGATATCTTCCGTTCTATACGTTTGTTAGGGTACCGTATCCGAAACTGAGGTTTGCTTACAAATTTTCGTGGGGCATCTTTAAAAAATGTAAAAAAAAATCTGGCTTCTTTGGCGGTTTTTGCTTAAACTTGAAAACTATCAGGTTTTCGTAAATAACATTTCTATTCACAATGAAAGTAGATAAAATTTTCTATAAATTTTATTATTTAGATTTAAACACAAAACCTCATTTTGTAATTAAACTTTTCAAAGTTTAGTTTCATTGTCTAAACTCATGTTAAACATGGTTACCAGCTAGGAAGCTGTTGCAAATGAAATTAATGAAAAATAATGACTTTTGGAGATTGTTACAGGTTTACCTTTGTGTTAAAAAACTGAAGAAAATTTAGATTTTGGTATTGAATTTAAACAAGTGATTGTATGTTGCAAAGGTAAATGCGATTAAACTGAAGATGAAATAATTTAAAGTCTAAAAAAAAAATCGATGCCAAATATAAATTATACTATTGAAATTTACAATGGCGTAAAACGGAGCAATTAGGTTTTTTACCCAACATTAATTTTCGTTTAGAAATCACCCAACCACATAAAATCATCACAGGAAACGTGATAAATATCAACAGAAAAGAGAAAATTATGCCATTTGCTATACGAGACGAGAGCGGAATAAAGTAAGATATATTAAGACGATATAGCACTGTCAGAGAAAGTGGCCCCGAAAAAAGGAAAACATTTGCATTTAATCATGAATAAAATTCTAAATAAAACTGCGAACGATCGCCCGAATGAACCTCGCGCATCAAGATAACCGATGAAACCAGGGGAAATTTGTTTTAAGATCCGTTTCATTTATTCTCTTTTATTTACGCTCCGTATATTTTCTTTCCTATATTTCGTTCCTTCCGAAATCCAACTTGCCCAGAATTTTTAGCCGTACTTTTCCCTTTCTGCGTGGCATAAATTATGTAACGTTTCTTTTGATATGTATCGACTGATATTGCTTGATATGTCTACTTTTTACTTTGCTTTGATTCTGAAAAAGACATTAAAGTTTAAAATTGTCTCCTATCTCACGAATTAATATCGTGGAAATTGGCAGATGTGGATTTTAGCTTACATGGGGAGATTTAATAACCTTACGGAAATTGTATATGTTTTAAAAGAAGAAATGATGAACATCTTTCCTCTTTAACCTCAGGAAACGCTTATTAAGCACGATCAAAAATATTTACGGAGTTAATCTCCTACCCCACTAATATTAAATATTATTAAAATGTCAATACGTCATATACTGCTGAATTATATTATCCATATACAATTACACTTGTTTTTGAGTGTTTATTAAAAAAAATTAAAAAAGAAGTTGTTAAAAAATCTGAATACATTCATGAACATATTCCTAACAGTTTCTCTTTTAATACAATTGGTGAAACAAAATTAATAAGAAGTGATAACATAGAATAATTAATGAAATTATTTAACAAGTCACTAATTGAATTTGGTAAAAGATGTAATGAGATTAGAATTATGAATTTAAATTTATTGATACATTTAGATTTATTAATACTTCACTTGATAAAGCAGTTAAAAATTTAGCAGAAGTAAATAATTGCTATTGTACACATTGTAAATCGAAACAAGATATTCATGGTGTAGAAGTAACCTGATTTCTAGTGCAATAGCTTTACTGACAATAAGTGCTATTCCATAAACGCGTGTTTCACAACCGATCATAGAATGCAACATCACAAACTTCAATGACGTCATCAGTATGTAGCCGTGTAACTAATCCACGCTAAATTTATGTTGGTGTAACTGCCATGAAGTTTAACACAATTAACTGCTAACAATGAGCTTGCTAACTCAAGTTAACAAATTTAATCATCAATGTCAGTACAACCAGGTATTAGTGAAACTCTAAGTTTCATTGATATGTTATTAGCCTACTTAAATTAAGATAAGTTATTGAATTTTTGAAAGCAACACTTAGAAAGACAGTGTAATTGGTGGAAGCTGGAAACATAAACACGCGCATAATTTTCTTTACCCGAACTTCTACTTCAAGCTATAATGTTTTCGAGAGGCAACCAGTTTTTCTTTTGTTAAATAGCTCTTACTTTAATATTCTCTTGAAGTACTTTTCGTCTTCTATTATATATATTTCGCGCTCGGCTTCTTTGTCTGGATGCGACCAGCTAACTTTTTCCCAACCACGCAACTATACATCGGATATAATAAGCGAAAGGCATTTGTCGGACTGTTTTTGTAAAGATGCGAATCCTCTTATTTCCTAAGAGGCTTTCAAGTTTATTTCGAACACTGGCAATGGACGAGATTGCTGATATACTCACGCAACCGCAGATCTGCTTTAAGTATACCTAATTCCCTCTTTTTCTCCAGATGAAAAAACAATGGAAATGATATTTGATGCAGAAACGTAACGAATAGCATCTCCAGAGGCCGCGTTGTTAAGATGCCCGGAATTTTCGTTAATGAATATTTTCGCAAAATTAGATTTGATGAAATTTAATCTACTCTAGACAATCCGGCAGTAGAATTTCCATTTCGAAATGGTTGCCTTTCCCTTTGTAGTTCGTAATTATGAGATTTCCTTTTATTTGCTAGGAGAGATTCTTTGTTTTATAGTTTATGCATTCTAGCGCTGAATAATTAGTTTTCACTCTTTTTATTCTATATACCCAGATGAATTAAAACCATTGTTGTAGATCTTTTTCAGAGCCATCTTGAAAATTACGAAATCCAAGTTTCCTAATAATATACTAGCAATGTGTATATGATATCCATATAATTGAAAAAGAGAATACAGCAAGATAGAAATGATGTGACAAATAAACTAGATTCCACAGGTCTATTTTATCATCATTAACATATCGAACATTGTTTGGGAATGGTGCTTGGAGCAAGGGCTTCAAGTAAACCCTAATACAACTATAGTTATACCATTTACGAACAGGAAGAAATTATTCCATACTACATCCTACTATAACAACAAATATTTAGAAGGATCACGCATAGAGCAACAATGGCATATTGGTCCTGCCAGAGGCTCTTTGGGAAAACTTGAGGTCCACAGCCAAAAATAATATATTGGCTATATCAAACTATATCAGACTATATCTGATCCATAGTCATCTACGCTTGCATAGTGTGGTGGAGAAATTGAAAGAAGAAACAGCACAGGCTAAACGGCAAAAACCACAGAGAATGACCTGCCTTAGAATTACATGTGCAATGCACGCCTATCCAACAGCAGCTTTGGAGGTGATACTAAACAAGTTGATACATAACTTTAAAGACGTTGACCTTATAGGACACCTCGCCGTTCTACACGCCCTCAAATCAGAGGTAAGATCATTAGAAATGCCCGTTAGACTAAACTTTAGGCAACCAATCAAAGTATTGATTCCAAGTCGAGATGCATGGGTCCTAGGGGGACCAAGATTCCTGATGTGGTACGCAGAGGGATCCGAGATGGAACAAGGGGTAGAAGTTGGAGTTTTTGGGCCGAACTGCCGTCTCTGAATAGCCCTTGGACAAACCTCAACCATCTTTCAGGTAGAAATATTTGCCATAGATGTTTATGTTCACGAAAACCTCAAGAAAGGGATGAAAGAAGCAAAAAAAAAATCTATATTTGCACTGGTAACCAGGCCACGCTGTGTGCTCTAAAACCAAATAGCGTTGAGTCTATGCTGGTATGCGAGTGGTTACTTATAGTGCACCTGGCTATGACAAACAAAGTCACACTAGTAGGGGTGCCAGGGCATTCTCAAATGAAAGGCAACGAAGCAGCTGAGTAACTGGCCAAACTAGGGTCCAGCAGACACTTAAAGAGGCCAGAACCAGCTCTGCGTATTTCGAAAACTCAGATTGGAGGTGAGCTGCAATAATGGAAGCACAATAAGGGGAGAGGGTTCCCTAGAGTTAAACCTCTGGACAACAAGTAGCTAAAAGGTTGGTTAACCCTAGGCTAAACACCAACAAAAACCTATGCAGACTCGGCAAACCGGAACTAAGACCTACTTACCGGACATTGGCCTCTGAGATACCATCTCAAAGACATTGTCAAAGCTGAGACTGATATGTGTCGATTTTTCCATACTCTGCCATTGCAAAGATCTGGCACGCAAAGACTGTTACACTACGAACAAGAGACAATATCTCTCGGAGTGATAGAAATGGCAGCACCCGGTTTTGATACATGTTACCGTAAAGAAATTAAAAAACCCTTTTAATGAGTGGTCACAAAACCCATCTTCCCTATCCAAATTTTAAGGGTGGAGGCTGGTGTGCCCCCAAGAATGATTTTAAATCGTCAGGCGCGTTAATAAAAGTTGTCCCCCTTGATATGACAATCGACAGGTTTCGGTATTTTATATTATTACTCACAGTAGGTAAAGAGTTATTAGATGTATGTGTGTATTTGAAAACGACCAGTAACATATCATAGTAAAGACTAAAGACAGTCTCTGTACCTACTCTAGATTAAAACAAACTAGATACTTTTGTGTTAAATTATGATCAAGAATACATTAATTTTCAATGAATTTCGTGCATTAAAAACAAGGCAAAGCACTAAATAAAATAAATAAATAAATCAATCGAATTTTTAGGGCCAATACTCTCCATCATAGCTATTTTACGACTCAAACACTGAAACTATATGCTCTTAACGTAAAGCTAAGTTACGACCAAAGACAACACATTAACATCTTACGGCCGTCGTCAAAACATATTAACCGTTAATAACTGCACTTTAACTTTTGTTTAAAGCAATAAACGAAGTTCTTAACGTTAGTTTAATGTTTCGCAATAAAGGCGGTTTTAGCTGAACTGAATAAACTACTTTAATTTTAGACGAAATCGATTGCCTTTAGTAAAAAACAAACATTTGAACTGTATGAACTCGGTATGTGTATACACTACATTCCTGTATTTATCTATTTCAGTCAACAGAAGTATGAGGAATAGGAAAAGAAATTTTCAGTTATATTACCTCGCACATAGTTTTCGACAGTTTATTTCTGGCGATATAATCCTTCCACGAGTGGTTATAGGGTACAACCTCTAAAATGCATTCACTTCAACATCTACAAGCTATTACTTCTTATTATTTCCAGATCTCTTGCCACACCGAATGGACTGAATTGTTCAGAACGATTTACCCGATACGTGTTATAGCTGGTACGTGACGGGCAACTAGGACGTAGGAAGTTTGACACTCACGCTGCACAATATGTTCCCCGCTATAGCAACTTCCCATTCGGTGAATAACGTTAATTACGGTATTTGTGTTCTCAGTAACCGGGACGGGGGCTTATTTATACTGGGGAAGGTAATTAGCTTGAATATTATAATGACCGTGTGATGCTCAAGTTAGAACAGTTTCATTCGTTCGCTTATAAAATTTTCATTAATGTATATAACAACTTTACAGCACGCTTTCTTCCCATGTCTAGGATAATTATCGACATACATTATCAAACATTTAAATTATAAACAATCTCACCTCTCTGAGACTTACTATACATAGTAGTAAAATGCATCAATGTTACAAAAGATGGGAATTTTGTTTCACTGATACCATATAATAAATAAAACTTTCCTCTACAAACTAAAATAAAAGACAAAAGCATAAATATGCAGAAAACAAAGAATCACAAGGTTCTTTCGCGATATAATTGAAAAATACGATTTGAAATACGTGTTGTCCCATGTATATTTTCACATTAGTGTCAAAATTACCACCATGAGTAATTCAACTTAATGAAGTAAGGCTAAGTATAGGGAGGACTATAGTAAAGTAAAAATCATATAATTCTTTATTTTTTTGTATTTATGCTTTTGTTTATCGATTTAGTTTAGAGAGGAAAGCTTTACTTATTCTATAGTGTAGGTTAATTTTATCGTACTAATTTACTTGCTAAGGATCGAGTCTCGGTTGCAAGAATGGGAGCCACTACTGGCCGCCGCAGAGACGGAGGTCATTACGGTGATTTCACGTAGAAAAATAACGCTGTTTCAAGGTCAAAAGTAAAACAATAGTTCCCAAAGCATATTTTCAATTTTAAAGTACATGGAATACAAGAATTAAGATGTACATACAGTTCTCTATTCAAGCTCCTAAACGGTTTGTAAAATATCTTGGGGCATGGCTTGACAGTAAATTTACTTTTACCGAGCACATAAACAAGATTGTCGAAAAAAATGATAGAACTAATCGCACCCTCTCTCGTATAATACGTAACATCAGTTGTCAAAGTTCTATGCACCTCCAGTCTGGGGGGAAGTTGTGGAAAATAAGCAATTACTCCGTAAACTTGTGAACTAACAAAAAACGATGTGCATTCAAATTTGCAGCTTGTACTCGACGGTATCATCGGATAGGCGTGCCGCCCATAGAAGTACAAGTGGGAGTCTGCTACAACTTCTACCAGGGTATGCCTATGAATCGAGCCAGGAAAAAACCTTATTCAGGTGGCAACAATGATAGCATCGCAGTATTAAAGTCAAGTGGGTGTACTCCTTTTTTCCGAATATCAGCAGTTGGAGAGAGAAAAGCTATAGTGCTACATTATAAAGGTATTGTCGCGCTATGGTTGCATTCGGAAATACCTTCACGAAAGGAAAAGGGCTAACACTGGCAGGTACTTTTTTTGTTGATACAGGGATACATCGGGGCATACTTTTTTTATGAATGAGACTGGTAATATGTCCTTACAAAATACATCGAAGTACACATCCTTATTCAAATCATACGTCATTTATCCAAAACTCCAAACACTGTGTACAAGGGCTAAGTGAACTGACAATAGAACCATAGGATTTACTTGTTACTTTCGATGTCGAATCCTTATTTATCAAAGTTCTTATATCCGATACTATCGAGTTAACCAGTGAGATCCTATCTTCCAATCTCTAACCTGAAGACTTCGCTGACGTGGTGGAAACCTGTCTCACCTCAACCTATTTCGAATTCCCCGACTGCTACTATGAACAAGTTTCAGGTGCAGCTATGGGTTCCTCCTTTCTTCTGTTGTAGCCAACATTTTTATAGATGCATTTGAACAACAAGTCTTAATTTCCTATTTCCAGAAACTGAAATGCTGGTTTAGATACGTTCGTGACACCTTCGTAATCTGACCGAATGGACGTGATGCCTTAGATACCTCCCTTACATTCCTTAATTCCCAAAACAGTTCCATTAAATTCACCATGAAGGTCGGGTAGGAAGGTACTCATCCTTTCCTGTATGTCTTAGCGAATCGTCGCTCTGATGGCTCGTTGGGACATTCCATCTACCGCAAACCTACATACTCCGATCGTTACCTGAATGTCCTCTCACACCATCATCCCGTTCAGAGGAACGGAGTCAAAAACTCCTTAGTACAAAGAGCCATTGCCATACCCGTTCCTAACTCTTTATCCCGAGAACTATCCCATGTTACCGAAACAATTATCCTAGACATCATATCCCGCGTATAGACATCTACATCCTGTATCCAACATGTCCAAAACACAAACCACTCCCTGCCAATCCAATGCCTATCTCCCTTGCATCGATGGTGTTACCGACCGTATTGGGAGAATCCTATCCAAACACAACATAAAAACCGTTTTTAAACCTAATTCTAAACTTTCCGTTTCCTTTGCTATCAAAGAGAATAATCCCCTCTAAGCTTCTTATGTAAACGCATTTTTAGCGCTAAAAATTCTTGCTGGCGAAGCTATGTGCAATAGCCAGAACAATATAAACATGTATTTTCCTGGAATTTAGATGTATTACATTACGGATACAGCTATGCTTTATTTTAAGACATGGTTAAAACTTATTAACGCAAAGATGAGCATTTAGAGTAATGATAAAAAAATATCCCTAAACGGGAATAAAGCTAATTCATTTCCATCGTTTTTCCAAAAATATTCCCTTTTCAATTCCCTACAACAATTGCAGTCATTTATAAATGTTTCCTCTTTTGGACAATATCCCTCGTACAAATGAAAAATTACCTCCGAAAATACATTAGTACAGTAAATTAAGGTACACATCTGGAACGTGTTCGAACGGCAAAGCGCCATGATGAATTGTTTTTCCGCTTTAAAGAAAACACGTGTGCCAGAGGCAGATAAAAAAAACAATGAGAAATATTGCGCATCGTCAGTTTTAACACGTGAAAAACGCTGCGCCGTAAAGGATCAAGTAGAGATATTACGTAAACCTAGAACCAAAGGCAAGTGTTATCCGATAACGAAATTAATGTGCCAACCTTTAACAACCAGCCATGAAACAATAACAGTTCAAAAGGAATTTGGGTGCTAGAGTTATTATCTACCGAAGCAATTAATTTGTCGTTAAAAATAAACCCATTTTCCGTAATAGAAGTGTATTATGCTGTTTTTTTTTCATATTAATGAAGCAAGTCGATTAGTGTAAGTGCTGAAGCCTATTTTTACGGGATATTTTGATGAAATATGGATAATTCTCTATACGTATCAATTATCGTATAGAATTACTTATACATTACCTCGCAATTGATTACTTACGCTGATGAATACGCTTGTGGTGAACTTAAATATTCACCATAATGATATACGTTATTTACTTAATGTTTTCTAGATAATGAATGTATTTTTTTTAATAAATCGTTCCTGAGATACTTCATAAATGTGCCTGAGAAAAGAAAATAAGCATATTTTGTTGAAAACAGCAATGCCCTATATATATTTAATTTGAGAAAAGCAACCTGATCACCCTTAATATGCTTTAATACAGCAACCATGACAGACACTTAAGAGGTATCTTGATAGCGTAAAATATTTACCTGAAACCAAAAATAACTCTTAATGAAAGAACGATATCAAAACTTTGCCTTGAACTAAATTACTACTGCATTACTTCCATACAATAACCACTAGTGCTAGGACGATAAACGATTCCATATGTCAAAAAAGTGAAGTACTTTGGGCTGTGATTCGATCAAAAACCTACATGGAATGCACACATTCAGAAAATAACCACCATTGTCTTAGGAAAGTAAAATAAGTTGTGTAGAGAAATTGGAATCTTAGCTCTAAGATAACTAAGTAGTTATATCGTGGATTTCACTTAAGATGCAATATAAAGGACATGTACAGGGTTTTTAATTCTATAGATATATGCTTACTTTGTCCTACCTAAACTGCAACATGTCAGTATTGTTTCACAGTAGTCGTATTTTGTATCATACGTACGTTCAACATTAACCTTAAAGCATATACACAAAGAAAGAGAAGACTCGGCTAGTAACATGGTACCTTCCGGGATTAAGTTTTGTTTGACGTGTTTCCCGATACCTATCCAGAAAGACCACTATCAAATTTGTCAACTATGTCAAGGTTAGTTTCGAAATTTAGAAGTGAAGGGTGTGGAAAACGAAGAAAACCAAATACCGCAACAACTGATGTAGAAACCGCAATAATCGAAAACGCTGAAGCTAACAATCGACTTTCTACTAGGCAATTGCTAAGACAACTAGGAGTAAGTAAATCCAGTGTATTTAGACTCTTGAAACATGAAAAGTGTTCCTGCTTCAAATTTGAAAATCATCAAGAGTTTTGGCGACTACGAGAAGAGGAATCTTTTCTGTGAGCTACTATTTGAAACTATCAATATTAATTAATCCAATAGGAGGATAAGTGTTTAAACTCCATCTTCAAAACGTAAAAAAAAAACACAAGAATGTTAAGGAGTAAAAAATATATTGAAATAGTAGTCCACTACAATATTGTTTCACTAATACAGTTAATTTCATCGGAAGCGTTCCGTAAGCGTCCTACACCAAGTGGATATCCTTGGTGTAGGGGGATGTTCACATTAAGTAGTTGTAAAAATTACGGGAGCACAGGCACACATGCCAGTCCTTAGAAGATCAAAGGCCTGTATTCACTAAACACCTACTGACTGAAGACAGAAAGCCAGTCAAAAAGATAGCAGGACTGTTGATCCGCTACTGTAGGCCAAATAGCATAATCATAACATAGGAAGACCCTAGCTACAGAATCTGCCAACAATAAAGAAGGAACTCCAGTCTATATTATCTGTGTGTGTGCAACGGCCTGGCAAGGATGAGGTTTCCAGAACTAGCTTCAGAGAATCCCAGTGCGGATAGTTATGTAAAAGAGGCGCTCTCAAGGATAAATGTCGCAGTTTACGTAAATATCAGTGCCCGGAGAGAGCCCATAATCCAGACAAAATTTATTAATGAAAATCTGTCGCCTAGAGTGTAAAAAACTGTTGTTTAATATGCACGCACGTTTCTCTTGTTCTGCTCACACTTAACTCTAGGTTATCTTGGATATTTAGTGTACTATCTGATTATATTTACTATTGTATTTATAATTACATGCGATGTAATGGAGTAAATAAAAAAAGGAAGAAATAGAAAATATAGATTTCCAACAAAAGAATAGGCATAATTATGTTATAACAGAAGCTTTTAGTACCGCCCTAGGCTGTAATTTAAATTCGACATATCATATTGAATACGGAAATATTCAGTACGCTGAAAGGAAGTGGAAGTTTAGCTAACTATCAATGCCCTATAGTAGTGTACGTACAGGCTATGTGAAAAAAAGAAACGCCCTAAAGTGGTTCTTGGCTTACACCTCTTGTAATTCCAGTGGAAGAAAATCTGCAAGCTCAGGATTCTTCAAAGGTGAAGGTCTTGAGGCATCACACTTCATCAGTAATGTTTTAGCATGATGTCGTTAGACAACTCCTCTACCGAAGTTAGCTAAAATATTATATTATTATATTAAAATACTCATTCATATTTACTACCCTACTTAAAATAGCTAAACTGATGGTTAATATTAAAAATTATAAAAATTGTTAAGATACATTAGTTGCGCACCTTTATTCATTTCTATAATGTAATCTTATCTGTATGGTCAATCCCAAATTGTTCGTTTGGCAGATGAAGATTCGTCTCGGTTGTCTGTTGTTAGAGGAGATACTCGAGGGTCAATTCTTGGGCCTTTCTTTTTCAACATTTATACCAGTCCTCCATCTAAGAGTTAAAAATTTGCAAGATTCAGATGTACGCTGACGACACGAAGTCGCATTTGTCATTACCAAAGATTGCTGGAGGGATGCTGATAGTAATATCAAGATAGATTTGAAAAATATAAATTCCTTTTCTTTTAAGCATTCGCGCATCTTAAACCCATTTAAAAGTTGTGCAATTGTTTTTGGAAGGGATGCAGACAGTGAGGCAATAAGGGAACATATAAAAATTGTGGTTGCAGGACAGAGGATTCCTGTTGTCAAACAAGACAGTACCTTTAGGTATCGTACTCATGTAACTACACTCCGCCAAAAAAGTATCGCATAAACTAAAAAAGGGCATTTATGAACCAAGATATTTTTATACGTTCACAAAAAGTTTGCCTCGTGTATGTGAACTATAAAAACACTAACAAAATAATGGAACTTAGCGTCTTTACTTTTTTTTTTCTAAAAAAACACATTTAGAAAAATGCATATGTGTAAGGTTTGTTCAGTTGTTTATTGAAAGTCTTCCTATACGGACAAATTTTAAAGTGCGAAGTCAGAGTTCTGTACCAACGCTTTTAAAACTAAAATGAGCAATTTAACTTCAGAACAAGTGGCTGCTATAGTTGCTTTAATCGAAGATGGACGATCTCAAGCATACGTTGCTAATTTGATGAACATCAATCAGTCAAGTGTTTCTAGAGCCGTAGCCAGATATAGGGAAACAGGCATTTACAGCAGAAGACCTGTACCAGGTCGTCCAAGATGTTCTACTCGCCAAGATGACCGCTATTTACTACTACAAGCATTACGTCGAAGACATGTAACTGCGAGACAATTGCAGAACGACTTGGCTAGAGTCAGAAATACTCGTGTGAGTACTCAAACTATTCGGAATAGCTTACGACAGAGTGGATTAAGAGCTAGAGTAGCTGTAACAGCCCCTCGTCTCACTAGGAACCACCGAGTGGCTCGCTTAAGGTTTGCCAGAGAACATGTAAATTGGAACATTAATGACTGGGCCAATATACTCTTCACAAATGAGTCAAGATTTGGTCTTTACACCTCAGATAGGCGTATCTCAGTGTACAGACGAGACGGTGAGCGCTATTCGCAGTGTAATATCAGACCTAGACCTAATTTCACTGGTGGCTCTATTATGGTTTGGGGAGGCATCTGTTTAACAGGTCGTACAGAGTTAGTACCAGTAGACAGAGGTACACTGACTGCCCACAGGTATATAACGGAAATTTTAGAAGAACATGTAGTACCATATGCGCCAATTATAGGAAACGAATTCATGTTAATGCACGATAATGCACGACCGCATGTTGCAATAATCGTCCAGCAATACCTTAACGATGTTGGTATTCCAGTTTTAGATTGGCCTGCGGTAAGTCCGGACATGAACCCTATCGAGCACGTGTGGGACCTCCTTCACAGACGGATACGAACCCAAAATGTTGCCCCAGCGGACCTGCATGGACTAGCAAATGCTCTCCGTGACGAGTGGGAGAATTTGGATCAGGCTTATATACGGAGGTTAATCGAATCTCTGCCAAACCGTATGCGAGCGGTCATAGGAGCCAGAGTTGGCAATACTCAGTATTAAAAGCTACTGTTATGACATTTTTCTTTCCAAAATTATAATTTCTTGTTTTAATAAAAATCTCAAGTATGAGTTCTTGTTTTTATTTAGCCTGTCTTTTATTTAAACAATCATAGAAATTATATCTTAGAGCGCATTAAAGTATATTTACAACTTTATGCTACAAACAAATATTATGCGATACTTTTATGATTCAAAACTAAATTATGCGATACTTTTTTGGCGGAGTGTACATTGATTAATTCTGCTTATTTAAAATTTAAAGCTGTTTGTCCCTTCAAAAATAGAATTAGTGAACAATTGAAAACGGTACTCTGTGAGTCTATGATCCTCTCTTTATTTAATTATTGTGGTCTGGTGTATGGGCCCTGTTTGGATGCAGCTAGTATGCAGAGAGTTCAAATGCTGCAAAATGTGTGTAGGAGGTACATCTTTTGTATTGGTTATTACGATAGCATTTCATATAAACTTAAAGAATTAAGATGGCTGACTATGCATAATCGTTTGTTTATGCGTTCGCTAAACGTATACCACCGAGTAACAATGACAGAGAGCCCCGCCATATCTTTTAAACAAAATTGTATATGAGAATGACGTGTACAATATTAATGTAAGAAATAAAAATTTAATAACTTCACCTTCTTCATAAGACTACTTTATTTGAGAAATGTTTTCCTTATACAACTATATCTACACCGTTTGAATATAAAGGAAAAGGACCATTAAATAAATGCTTAAAGGGAAAGGACATTCGGATTTCAGGTGTGGTTTATATAAGTATATATATGGACAACAATCTTATTGACATTATAAATTTAATAATTTCCTATTTTTAGTTTAGCCTATACTACTATATACTAATTTTTGTTTAATTTAAATATGCATTTAATTTCCTTTCTTAATTAATTAAGGATTTAGTGGAAGAGTAGACAGCAGTATTTTTGTGATGGTCATCTGAACTGCCCCTTTTTTCAATTACATACATCTAATCTGTTCAAATTCACTATGTTTTAGTATGTATTATTTTATTTAACTGAAAATAAATTAACTATTATTATATACCACCTATTTATTTTAATAACTAGAGCAACAGTTTCTTAAAATACAAGTATTATGGGAATCCTTTTGAAAATTAAAGGCCTAGTATACATTGAAGCATCTTCAATACAGTTTAAAATGTTTCTGTTCAACAACAAATGTAGTGAATGCTTCTAAAACAAAGATGTGTGTTTGAAGTGCGGAAAATCCTTTTACGATATTTTCACAGGCACGTGGTACAAAGGTACACGTACTTTAATACTTGTTTTCCTCTGTTCAAAAATTTCATACCGCATTTCCTTAGGCTATGGTGTAATTGTAAGTATCTTGAGTGTAAATTGCAGGAGCACAGACCGCGCTTTACCATGAACGACAGTTACAAATATATCCTTTTCAACATCAACTAATTAAGCCAGAAATAAATATTACGACATAAATAAAAGCAACGTAAACAACCTCCTAAATCTACATTGGATGAATGCAAAGTAGACCGAAAGGAAGGTGGAAACTGGTCGAAATGCAAACGAGGGGAAAATGTGTTACTTCCGCTTTCAATTAAGGAGATAAATAGATGTCTTAATTTTCCAAATCTGCCCGATTATTTAATAGCCGGGGGGTGCGTTTAAACTCGCAAAGTCGACGATGAGTCTGAAAAAGTTTTCTTCCGGCGAAAAGAAACGGAAAAGAAGTACGGTTTCCGGGCGTTCCCTTAATTGTAATTACAGAACAGCTATTTCCGTTTGTTAATTTGAATAGAACAAACTTTTTTCAGGATCTTTCCTTTGTAAATGGGATTATGGCGTACCAGTGGGAAATTCGTTTGGAATATGAATATTTTGACGTTTTCATTTGCGTTCGTAATTAGGAAATGATTTTATGATGCGAACAAATGCTAACCTACTTGCGAAAATGTATTGCATTTACAAGACACGAAATTGAGTTCGCTATAAAGTACGAAGTAAGTTGGCAACAGAGCTGTGTTACGCGGACGACATGGCAATTATGGCCAAGAACGAAGAAACACTTAACGCTAATATAAAAGTATAGCACAAGCGTGAGAATCCTATAGGAAGACACGGTAGTTGGCATTCTTCGGTAATGCGAAATCGTAATCGAACTTGCCCTTGCTTCCCTAGCAGCAGATGTCTTCATAAAAATATCAAATAAAAATGTATTGATGTTGACACGTATTTCCCACCACTTTTGCGCGTAAAGATTTCAATTTCCATGAACCTGTACAGACTAGGCTGTACGACTATATTTGTATAAGAACAACATAATATCTCTTATCTGCTAAACCGCCTGATTTGTGGGGTACCAGATATCTCATACTTTCCAATTTTGGTTTTCTTTATTTACTATAAATATACTATATTACATAGTTTCAAAGCTGAGGCAAACTGTTTTCGAAAAAAAGAACGAAAGAACTTACTTTAAATCATTCATTAGTTACATTCCGGATTAATTACAAGAAGATTGCTGTATGCGGGAAGTTTGCAGCCGATTAACTTGCATTTAGAGAATTCCGTTCAACCCCCTTGACGAAATACATATAAACACAAGAACCAGTGAACATAAATAAAGGTTAGCGGTTGGTTCGGGCAATACTTTATCACAGATTACCTTCCGGGGAATCTTGCAAGTATTTATTATCGGTCGTATAGCATGGCAACGATCTGTGAAACACTATTCCAAACCCCGGATGGCATAGTTGTAAAATACACTGGAGTCTTCGCTTCTGGTACGGTGGCCATTACTTTAACGACCCGAGGTAAGGAATTCGAGTGACATTTTGCTTAAAAATGTATACGTAACAAAACCTCCCTTGTTTACGGACGCTATAAATTGTGTGCCCAGGGCGCGGGCACTTTCTGATCCTGTAATTGGTAAGCGCGTACCTTCTAGGTTTCGTATACTTCAAAAGAGCATAGAACAGGGAAGTAACGATGCTTTCCGAATCTATTCATGGTTCTGACAACAAAATAAATTGAATTTTACTTTGAAGCAAGCTGAAATACGTTTATGTTTTATTTATGGTATGACTTCAAATAATTCTATCTAACATACAAAGAGAAATGTTGTAGCGTTGATATCCGAATGCATATGCTTATTGTTAGTTAGGCAATATCTGAACCTGAACACCTTTGCAGTACAGGTTTAGTAGTGAAGGGAAATAAATTCATACAACACAGCTTCAACTGTAAGGAGAAAAATAGGGTATATTTACATAATAAATGCTGTACAATTTACATAAATTATCCTGTGTCAACCTCATTACGTAATATATTATGGAAATTATTTTTACTATTTAAAATCACAGATCTGTTGAACGTAATCTAAATATTACACTGTGAAGATGTCGTTTTACATCTGAATTATACGTATCTAATTATGTACTTAACCTATGCCTATGCACACATGTATCATTAATATCTTTTTATTCATGCACATTATTCATTCATTCGTTTAATGCTATTATTATTCCGAAATCTTAAAAAATGCGGTAACGTTTTGGGAATTTGTCCTAGGGAATTTTTTTACAGATGATGATCTCGTATGGCACTAACAATACGTTGCGCATGGGTCTATACTGTAATCGCAAGACGTGTTTTTTGGTTATTGTCCTTCTGCCGTTTGGTTCGTTTTCTTTTGTGTGATACGTTATTGTGAAATTTAGGAAGTATAGTTTACTTCACAAAAAATGAGGTGCAGTATATGTATTTATTACTATTTCAACTACTATTTCAAAATACAATACACACCAATATGTAGTACATCGTAATTGGAAAATGTTCGATTTCAATGCTTTGTAGGTAGTTGCAAGATGGCATGTTACATTGGCATTGTACGTTTTAACGTACAATGGTTTTAACACCCATATTTATAGATACCACGTCGATAAAGAGACTGTAATAGATAAATGTAAGATACCTCTCTGGTGTACTATTCCTGGTTGCAATTTTAAAATCTGTAATAAAAGGAATATGTATCAGCATGTATATACAGGGTTAGTAAAAAGTCCCGGAACGTTCGAATAACTTTGTTATTTGAAAATTATGATTTCTGAAATTTGGTATGGGGGTATAGTTAATATAAATGCATTTTATGCAATACAGTTAATATTTTTTTAACTTTCAATTGTTCAAGATTATGGGGACGATTTTTGTACACTTAACATTTCATGTGACCCCAAAAGAAAAAATCTAATGGCGAGAGATCTGGCGAACGTGCTGGCCATTCGATTGCTCCTCTACGTCCGATCCAACGTCCCGGAAAAATTTCATTCAAATAATCGCGGACATTATGGGCAAAATGGGGGGGAGCTCCATCTCGTTGAAACCAAAAATGTGCATTAGGGCGATCACTTATGTTTGCATTTGGAAAGAGGGCCGCAAGTGTTGGAACAACCTCATTACGCAATAAATTTAAGTAGACGTTGCCAGTTAAATTTCCTCTTATAAAAAATGGTCCTATGATGTTGTTTCCAACAAGACCAGCCCAGACATTCACCTTTTGAGGACGCTGTGTATGGACTTTTTCAATCCAATGCGGATTTTCAATTGACCAGTAGCGACAATTATGTCTGTTCACTGTGCCGTTGAGACAAAACGTTGCCTCATCTGAAAAAATGATGTGATCTAAAACATTAGGCTGCTGCTCGATCAATTCCGTCATTGTTTCGCAAAATTGTAGTCTACGATCTGGATCATCTTCAGTTAACTCATGGACGGGATACATTTTATAGGCTTTCATTCTTGCTGATTTAAGAATCGTATGAGCAGATTTTTGAGAGATCTCATGAATTTGACCTAATTCTGTTGTGGTTATGCGATGATTTTCTTCCACTGTAAGTAACACATTCAAACTAGTTTCTTCATCTGTTGCTGTTAATGGACGTCCCCTTCTAGGTAAATCCTTCACCTGACGAAAGACTTCAAACTTTTGAATTGTTCGCCATACCGTACTTTTACTAATGTGACGATCCGGATAAACAGTATTAAACAAAATACGAACCTCTTCAAAAGAAAGTTGACGATCACCGTACCCACGCATCATTAATATCTCAATTCGTTCTGATTCAGTAAGTTTTTCTGCCATTTTCAAATGTGTCAATGTTTAAAATAAGTAAATTTATAGCGATGCAAAAGTTAACACGCTTTTAAAATTGTCAAATGTGACGGCAAAAAGAACGCAAACACTAAGCAACAACTTTTTTCAAAGGTACTTTGATTTTTCTGTATTAGGACACTTTTTTAATTTTTTAACTGTTTTCTTGTGAATACAAATAAACATCTTAATACTTCCTGAACGTAGTTTTTTATTTTGCATTCAAAAGTGTTAAAAAAATCTGGGCGTTCCATTTAAAAAAAAAAAATGGACGTATTGCCGATTAAACCGGAAGTGAAAAAAATATTAACTGTATTGCATAAAATGCATTTATATTAACTATACCCCCATACCAAATTTCAGAAATCATAATTTTCAAATAACAAAGTTGTATACATGTGAGAAATTGGGAAGCTTTCAAATGTCTCTTACTTGGTGATTTAACAAAATATTGAAATCAATGTCAATACATTGATAAATAACGTGGTAACAATTTACCACGTTATTACATTAAATAAACTGAAATGACACTGTTATTTTTGTTTTATTTCAACTATAAGTACCAAAAAGTTAGAAACTCTAAGGTGGGTTAATTCAATTGCCAGGACATAACAGAAATAAACATGGGATTTATATAGATATAGATTTATCTGGTCTACTAGTAGTTTTTCTTTGAGTGATATGTATAACCTGCGTTCTTCTAAAACCTGACCGAACTAACAAAAATCGATGGTAACACATATCTGAAGATACATATTTATAAGAGCATAGTCGCCAGTGAAGCTCTGAGGAATAGCTCCATTTAACCCGGTTTAAGCCTTTCGTTGTTTCTTTAGTTAAATCGTTCTATATAGTCAGCTGTCTGCGAAAATAAGATGATGTGCATGCATTCAACAAAATACCAATGCAAATATACCACAGTATCTACTGTAAATTTTTATTGGGAAGTTACAAGGTAAGAATCACTAGAAACAATAGATATTTCATAGTAAATTTAGAGAAAACTTTATTTAAAAACACATTGGAGAATTAACTAACCTGTAGTTGTAATATTACAGAACAAATATGGAAAAGTACATAATATATCATGTTCTGTAAATTTACAGATTTACAGACGGGCTTGTAATATTACATAACGTAACGTTGGAAAAAAAATGCCAACGATAAGTTATGTAATCTCACAATGTGTTTTCTCTCAGTGTGTAGTTAGTTATTAACTTTATTCAAAAATTGTTTAGCCATCACTCTCCAACACAAGGTGAGAGTAAATATGTTGACATTGCTCTGTAGGATTAGGGATTAGAGCGATCTAAAGTGCAAATGACAAAAAGCCCTAACCATAGATGAATTGATGGCTCACTCTTATGGGGAAGTTTTCTAGCATGTATATTTGACTACGCAAACTAATATTATCGGAATTTATTCGATTGGTACCACCCTTTTTCTACCTACGAACATATTCTAACCAATAAAATTTAAAAGACGTAGTGCGGTCTTATGCACGTGGACTTGCACGCTCGAAAATAAACATTGTTTTTTTCTAAGGATTATGAATTGTTTGAGATTACATCTACAGGAAACACTAACAATTCAGTTTTTCCGCAGAATATGTAATTTTAACTGGTAGACAATTCCTCTGTAGCTCGTAAACACTGACAGATAGGACAAAAGAGTGTACAAATTGTTTTAGGAACATATGATTTATAGCACAACATTATCGGGATTGGTACAGAGTATTTCATTACCTAGGTACGGTCTTCAAGTTCGTTTTGTGAAATACAATTCTCTCAATATTATTGTATTCTTAAAAGTGCAAGTAAATTCTAAAAGAAAAAGACTTAGCATGCCTTAGCACTAAATTCGTTCATTTCAGAGATATCTTTGATTTTCTAAAAAGAATATGCCAATTACATCGTTTTATTACATTGTTCGACAAAGGCGGTTGTAATTTCATTACCACTTGGAATAAGTGAACGAAATTTTGGAATATCGTAGTACAGACCTACTTTCACTTTCAGATGCGTTTATAGTTGTACTTTAATATACTAGGGGTTCGTCACCAAAGTGCAAACTTAGTCAAAACTGATTCTTGTTTAGTTAAAATATAAAAGTGTAATAATATTGTATTTATGAGTAAGTGTATGTCTATAATCAAATCTAAATATCATTTTGGATGTTTTGAGGAAAGCAAAATATTTTATAGAATAACTTTTTCAGTAAAAAGCATATCAACGAAGTGTTTCCTCTTTATAAGTCCATCCATGGACAGCCTGTATTCAGCAAAGCATTGTTATATCCTTATTAAATGCAGCTAGCTACTATAGAATCAATTCCGCTCTCCCCATCCCTTACATCAATCTTAATATTTTAAATCGCGAAATGGCAACAGGTGTGTAATTTCTGAGTTTCGTAGCATTGATTTTCTTACAGCCGAATGAGAAATTTAGGCAATTTTCCATCATATGCTCAACTATAACAATTTGTGCTTTAATTGGTGTAGAAGATCTCTTTCGCATGTGTTGCAATTATTCTAGCTAGAGCATGAAACTGTCAATAGCTAACAGGCTACGCACCTTGTTTTGTGCCAATCAGCAACATCCACAACGCACAAATGCTACCTACCTTAATCGATTTCTTTATGTCGGCCTAATGATGCTTCAAATTCTCTCTGCGAATACGGAAACTTTCCAGTGGATAATTACCCATCGACCGGTTTGCGCTAACACAAAAGCCTAAAAGTTCGCAAAGTCTTTCCGCTACTCCGCCGCCATAGAAACCGCATAAAACTGGAAAACCAACATACAACTTATTGTTAGTGATTTGTTCAGTGTACGTCTACGTCAGCCAATTATTAATGTTGCGAGAAAGTTCGGGCAGATTTATCCGGGTTCCCGGGTGATTCTTATTCCAAATTAAATTTTGCAACAATTTATAATGGCAATCCCTCGTTCCGTTGAACGCATTATGTAGACCCTGATGTTCAATTTAATTTCCGTGTTTATTATTCCGAAGGTTTGACGATGATTTATAGATGTAGTAGAGTACAGTGACTTAGTGTTCGTGAAGACTTAGTAAAATGTTCGGAACGGATAATATAATAGGCACGGCTGAATTTCCAAAGATGGTAATATTTTATGTAGTTTCGCTAGTCAGCTGTAGGCGGGCAAGACATGTTGATGTAACAAATTGTATTTCGGAACGTATACATCAAAATTGCTTACATCTCTATTATAAAGGCATGAATTACTTCTCTTTGAAAGCTTGCCCTATATTCTCGTGAAGTAAATATGTGGTTGTGTTATCTAGAACTAAAATAGCATCTTAGAAACATTTTGCAATCATGACCTATAGATATTTGGTAGATCACACGGTGCGATTCTACGCACGGTATATAGTTTAAAATTTCTACGATAGATGTCGGCAGATTTAACTGTGTGAGTATGCGTGCTGAAAATTCATTTAAGATCTTCCCCAAAGGTTATAGTTGAAAAATGCATGGAATGAAACTCGTATCAAACACTCTGTCGATTACAGCAGCTACACATAGGTGTGTAATTCCAAAAAGTTCCTTCGGCGGTAAATGAAACAGATTAAAGCTGATCAAGAGATTTCGTTAGCTTCTAAGCTGGTTACACTTTTGGCCAACATTTGCTGAACAGTATGAACTAGTTAATTATATCAAAGACTTGAACTACGGATATAGGCATCTAAGAGCCGTTTTCACCATACGATTTAACGGGCTGTTAAAATTTAACAGACAGTTATTTCGCTAACTAGTATTCACCATTGTCTGGTTAGCGTTAACTAACTGTTAATTAGTCGGCTAATTTAACTGATACATGTTGATGGGCCAGTGGTTTCAGGTTCTAACAAAAGTTATTTAAATGTCACTCGTGTTCAAGGAATAAGAATATATACAAAAGCAATGTAAATCATATTCTAAACAGAAATGATGTTTAGATGTTTAATATGTACTAATAATATTTCAGAATTGCTATGGACAGAGTTAGTTTTCCAATTAAATGTTTATAAATCTATCAAGTGACTCTGAGGAAGAACATAGACCTCATAATTTGAGGAAAAGGATAAATCTATTTCAAATAGATGTTCTAGAATTTAAAAGAAGATTTGGATTAAGTAAGATTACGCTACTTATCTAGTTGGGTTGCTTCCAAATAGTTTTCAACCACGTGATAAATAATCATCCAGTATCTAAAATTGATGTGAGTGATTGATGAAGTGTTAATATGCCTAAGAAATTTTGCAACTTAATCTTTTCAAATTAATGTTGGAGGTTTACTCACTTCAAGCATTGTTCATAAAATAGCAAGAGCAATAGCAGAACTAAGACTTCAGTTTATAAAATTACCTTCTGGTGAAGATGAGCAGTTGAGTTTATGATATAGTTGAATTTCCAAATGTTATAGGATGCATCGATTGCACACACATTAGATTAAGGCCACCAGGTGGTAAAGAAGCAGAACACTATCGAAATAGGAAGGGTTGGTTTAGTATCAATACACAGGTTATTGGAAATGCAAAATTAGACATTTCTGATATAGTAGCAAGATGGCCGGGATCGGTGTATGATAGCACAATCTGTAATAGTTCTGTAGCTCCAACATTTTGTGAAAATAGAGCTTTTGGCCAGAAATACCTACTAGGTGACAGCGGCTGTGCCTGCAAATCGCATTTACTTCCTCTCTTGCAGAACCACATAATAATGCACAGGAAAGGTATAACAATGCTCACACACGTACCAGAAATTCGGTTGAGCTATTATTTGGTACATGAAAGCGAGGTTTTCCATGTTTGTCTCTTTGAATTATTGCAAATCCTGTCAAAGGATGCACTATAATTGTGGCGACAGCTGTGTTAAACAATATGTGTATACAAATAAATGAAGAACCTCCGTATCCCTGTTCTCCAGTTCCCCTGAAGAGTAGGGTAAGGACGACAATGGTTGGCAGATAGACAGTCATTGGCACATGATCACATTTTTATCTATAATGTGTTACAACTAATATTGTCTGCGTCAAGATTTTATTCAAACCAAGATTGGCCCTTTTAGTGTCATAATCCATTACATTTCAAGTAGAGTTAGTATGCATATGTAGTTCCGATATTCACCGGTGCGTGGCGAAGTGTCGATGACAGTTCATGCTGTCTGTTTGAATTTGTTTTCAGTAGAGATTACTGTCCGGGAAATTGTGTTTATTTTGATACGTGTGAAGGAATAAACACAGGTAGGTGTTTACCATGGATGTACTGTTAGTATATGTACCTATGTAAGAAGACACTCCCTTGTGTATAAGTTATAGTTTAAAAATTTTGATGCCAACCACCGTATACTATAAAAATGCAAATTTTATTGATTGGCATATTAATGCCAATAACTGTTTTATGACTCTTTTCACGAATTCAATGGTTGGCACAGCGATTAAAATCGAATAATTTACCTGCCTATAACCTATAACCAGGGGGTAGATGTAAACTCGACCGATTATAACATTTTAATCTGTACTTGCAACAAGGACGGCCTAAGTACAAATTTAAACTCGGCGCGGCTGTAAAAATTAAAGCGCGGCCGTATTGTAGTGACACTTCTAAAATCGGAAGCAACTACGCGTTTGTTCATGCGCACAGCGCATATAACCTAACCATATTAAGATGTAGACATTAATTTGTTTGTAATTTGTAATACAATTACGTGTAATGCAGGATGAGCAATAAAGCAATTACAAAAAGAGAAGTCGTTCAAGGCGTGAAATTTATTTGCAAACACTGCTAATAATACGCAACATTATATACGGCCCAGTTCAGTTATATAGGGGATTAATGTTAATTTTCATAATCAACCGAGTTTACAATCAACAATCGCCTATATAATATAAATTGTTCAGTGATTATTTTTTGTTTATTGTTCTGCATTGAGTATGAATGTAGAAAATAAATAGATATAACAAATATTTATTTAAGAAAAATTAATGAAACAGAAGAGAAATTTGCAAAAGCAATTCAGGCTGTTAGTGATGGTATGCCAAACCTGAAGGCATCAAAAGTGTTTGGTATACCTATGACAGTTGTCGTAGCATCTGCATGTGGGACACTTATGCTAGGTTCTTCTGCAGTTGTATTAATATTATCGATGACAACTTGAAGATCAGTAATATCGATCGGTGATTTTCTTACCGAAAAATTTGGAGATATTGAATCCGAATCAATATTATTAAATTCTCTAGAAGTGGTTCTAGAGGATTTAATCACGAATCTAATGCGATTACGTATAAATACATTATATCAGTAGTTATTATAGTTTATAATAATAGTAATTTTATAATAGCACATCAGTCTTCAGAAAAGTGTAGGTTTTAATGGTCCACAAATCGATTGTTTCAACAAGCTGCAGTTTTTAATAGGAAACTATTTCTTTAGGCTTGGTAGTTCCAAGCTTATTTATAAATTACTTTGACGGATTACTTTCGAAAATGGAATGATGTTGAAATTGAAATACATGTTTATTAATTATGCAAATTCCACACATCTTACTTACTAGTCCTCGAGAACAATAACAATGCATCTTCTATTTAAAAATAGAAATTAATAGTTTTTTCTTAACATGTGTTAGTTTGTCATAAGGTAGATTCATGTCGTCTTCAATCGTCTAAATCACTGGTTCTCAACCTTTTTTTCGCCTAGCGCCCACTTACTGGATTTTGTATAGAACCCAGCGCCCACTGCAGAAAATCGCGAAGGGACACGTCATGGAGTACGACTATGGATTATGGACTAGTTAACCTGGGCACAGTAATTAAAACAACGCCCACTGGTGGGCGCTACCGCCCACGTTGAGAACCACTGGTCTAAATAATTCAAAGTATAGATTCTGAGAACTTTTCCATGGTGAATTACATACCATTCCGAGGAGAAATGTTTTTCTTTTTCAAATTACACTTCATGATTTTAATTTTGCCACAATTTAAGCATCTCTTGCAGCAGCTATAATTTTCACAAAGCCCGCACGTATTTGTGCGAGAAAAATGTTTAAACACCAAAGCCACCGTCTTTTTTTTTCGCATTAAGGTCGCTGCTAAATATTTTCGCAAGACAATGCCGTTTTATTAAAAATTTCATTCGATAATTTTCGCGGTTCTGAAAGCTGGCAGGGCGCTCGTCAATTTTAATTAAAACTTACCCCTGCAGCGTACAGTGTGCGGTTAAAATGTAGAAAAGTAGGTCGCCTTATTTGCATATTTATCATCTTCGACGAGGTTTATCATTTAATTAGAATTCTTTTAGGTGCAGTACCCATTTCGCGGTTCATCCTCATCTTAACGGTGCGGATCTAAGAAATGGCGGGGCGTTGAACGTAATCGTGAATCCGATAACGTCATTTTGTGAACCTCCTCCGGCATTCTTTTATACGTTGCTTGCAAAAGCAGATGGGGGCATCTCCAATCTCTAGGGTGGTGTATGTTGTAGACAAACAGAATACTTAATTTAATTTTATAATTTTCGACAATTGTTCCGAATACTTCTCCATTTAAGATCTGATGTGAGAAGTCATCACACAAGTTCTATGTTGTGACAGATAGTTAAAAGTTTTGGAATAGAACAATCTGCTTCAATGTATCTGCCTTGCAAGTTCTAATTATATAGTGCGATCGCGTGGCCTTCCTCCATAACTTTCGAAAGAAAAAAAATCAAGCAATGAAACAGAAACCAGATGAAAGTCAATGCTCCTACTGTTTTCACATTAAAGATATGTGTCATCTGTCTTGAAGTATAAAATCGAGGGCGTTGTTATCTTTAAAATTTTGAATGGAAAGTAAGTTCATATAAAAGCTCGTTTGGAAGATGTCTTCATTACGTTTACGAAAATGCAAATTAATTTTAATATGTTGTAATGCGTAAATGTGTATATTGTAATAAAAATAAAATTAAACGCACGTCTTTTAATTTTATTGTATCTCAGGGTTTTTTGATGAGGTTCGATTTGACCAATACTTGATATTGCTACTTAATATAAATATCGTAATGTAGCCAATTTCTGAATTTGTCTTCTTAATTTGGGAACTTTTCCTTAGGCTGATCAAATTGTAAATCAGTTTAAAATTTAACTAAACACTGGTTGGTAACAACCAAATAGTATACCACCGATATAGTTGTGATGTGGGTAAATTGTGATTATATAATGGACGGTGTATCAGATTATATTGAAAGGAAAACCCAAAATAAGGTAAACTAAATAATATATGAAAATAACCCTAGCAGCACAAATCATCGGCTAATGATCGGCTTTATATAGGGCCGATATCCTGATGTCGGGTCGATATCAAAGATATTGTGCCGATATCGGCTTTCTACCAGTATACGATATCACTGCGATACAAAAGATCCATTATCGGTAAAATATCGGTTGAACGTTTGATGTATCGGCTGATCATCGGCTGGAAACTCAAGACATATATCAGGGCGATATCATTAATAAACGCCGCTGCGATATTGATAGAAATGAGGTATATGGATTTGACTATTGTCATTTTTTTGACGATAGGAAGTCGGCTAATATCCTAAATCTAAACGGACTGGTTGATTGAAATATAACCGCATTACAAGAGTGTTCAGATATAAAATTTCAATTGTGAAATTAAAATTAATATCGACTATAAAACAGTGTTAGAAGGTGAAGCGATTTATAACTTAAGAATATGCAAATGCAATTTTCTAACTCAGCCGTGATTATAAAAATTGGCATCTAAACGCAATGTTTATGGGAGTTAGATCTACGCGCAATATCTTACCACCACCACCTACCACAATCCATCATACCGTTCCTTATTGCAGTGTGAGCATGACGATCAGGTGAAGTGGTTGCCATTATTTATTTGTCGCTGCATTATAGTAAGCGTTGTGCACATTACAAAATGGATGAATGAAGCTTATAAAGGTAAGGAAATTTTTATGAATAATGTTTTATGTATGTATCAAGTATATAATTTAATTTAATGATTAGTACTCATTTATTGTGTAAATATGCAGCGTTAACAAAATGGAAGACGCTTGTAAATTTCTTGTTTCACGTGAAAGCATTGTTTCTACAATATATATTTATAAAAGTACAGAGAGTTATGCGTGTTTGTGTTGTGCCTCCGTGTTTTTAAGTGAAATACCGCGATACTACTTTAAATACTCAGGTATAATTTACATCAATAGATAGAGCTAAATTTTGCGATTAATTTTATGTAGGCGTTGGAAACTTTCCCTACAATCTACTTAGTAATTTTTGTATTTTTGTGTTTTTAACCTCCTACTCCCATGTTTTATCAACACTAGACTAAAACTTTTTCTATTTTTATCTTTTTGTGTCTGACTTTTTATATGTAATTCCGTTGGTCCAACCTTGTGTGTTTTTAAGTCGTCGCGACGGGCCCCGCTGACGCGGAAGCGTGTCCTTTGTCTTCTTCCCTACCTCGACTCTTGCTTGCTTACTTTTTATAGCAATTTTAACACAATGACATCGAGAAATCTGCGTAGTAAATTAACTAATTCAACAGATAAAACGAAGTCGTCAACTAAGTCTTTAAATAATAGTTACATAACAATTGTTAGCGACCACGAAGGCATGAAGAATGGTGAAAGCGATATAGTTGCTGATCTCCGGAATAAGCTTGCAAAAACTGAATATGAACTAATGCAAATAAAAGATGAAAAAGCTGAATTACTTCAACAAGCGGAGGCTGCTGAAAATAAATTAAAATATAAGCAAAAAATAATTGATAGTTTGGAGAAAACTATTAATAATTTAACCAAGGAATTTCGCAAACAAAAAATAGTCACCTGCCGAGAGACCCAGACCGACACTGTTGGTAAAAGGGATGAAACTACCCAGACTTTAAAAGCGTCTATAAATATAGATGATAGAGTCAATTCTGACCTAAGTATAAAACAGGACGAATTGAGATGTAAAGAGATGTACAACAAAAGCTCTTCGTTTGGTATCTTACCAACATGCACGCCTCGGAAACCAAAGCTTCTCCTTATCGGTGATAGTCATATGCGCAATATGGCAAGTATATTTAAGGAAACGACAAATAATAAATACCTGATTGAGTCTATATTTAAACCAAATGCACTTTTTGAATATGTGGTTGAGAATATTTGTGCATTAACTAAGTCTTATGATCTCTTCGACTATGTGGTGTTACTTGCCGGTACTAATAATCTATTAAGAGGGACATCTTTTAAAACACAGATGTTGAATAAATTGTTTGAATCATTAGCACATACTAATTTAGTGCTCCTTTCAATACCATATAGTGAAAACAGACTAATTTACAACAAATTGGTATACGAGTTCAATTGCTGTTTGTATAATGCATGCTCAGTGGCACAGCAACATCAGGCGGTTTTTTACGTTGATGTAAATTTATTAATAACCTCGACGGATATGGCTCGTTATGGAGTGCATATGAAGTTATCTGCAAAGCGAAGAATTGCTGAATACGTTTCCCATCATATTTTGACTCCCACCGGTACGTCTTCTAGAGGAATCAACTTCAATAACCTCATAGTTATTGAGGGCGAAAATGGAACTGAATGTGAAAAGTCCAGCGACCCGAATTTTACGGTTCTTTCTATCCGATCAAGACATTTCTGAAATCCAGCACCGAACCTAACTTATGCGATTTGCCCCGACTGTTAGATGTAATATACTTGAATATACAAGGTTTAACTTATCCAAAGATTTTACAGCTGGAGCTAGATTTTTTGAATACTGATGTTAGCTTTATTTGTCTGTCTGAAGTGTGGACTAATGTTCACAACTATGATTCCTTCACTTTTCAAAATTATGTTTTGGCTGCTTATTTTTACAGAAAAAAGCATATTCACGGTGGGGTTGGTATCTGGGCTAAGGCTCAGTTATTTATCTCACCTCTTAATGTAGAACGCTTTTGTAATGAGATTGACATTGAAGTGTGTGGTCTGATTTGGACTGTAAACAATGTTAAAGTGATCATTATAACATGCTACAGGTCTCCGAACGGTGATTTTGATGCTTTTTTAGCTAAACTCTATGATATGTTGGATTATATTTTTAGTTATAAGCATTACGTAGTTTTAGTTGGTGATTTTAATGTACATTTTGGAAAACCGGATAAAAAGTGTAAAAACTTGATGTCTTTATTGAGTACTTTTAATATGGTTAGTTTGGTAGATGTCCCTACGCGGAGTAATGCGGTGCTCGACAATGTTTTTGTTAATTTCACTGGTGCTGTTTCCAATGTATATTCTTGTGTTGTGTCTGACCACCGTTATGTGTCATTAATCTGTAACTTGATTTCTTGTGATATGGGTAGTGAACCTGCCGTCAAACAGACTATTCGTTCGTTTAATGATAATTCTGTACAAGTTTTTATAAATTCACTTGAAAATGTATCATGGCCAGACTTCTCAAATTTTTATAACGCAAATACGGCTTTTAATGTTTTTTTTGAGATTTTCAGCTATTACTTTAATTATTGTTTTCCTAAGAGGCAGGTTGCGGTGCGTAATGCTTGTGGAAGTAAATTGTGGGTGAATGAAACAATTATAGAATCTAGTCGCAAGTTGAGAGACTTGTACTTTCTGCAAGTGGAGCATCCAACACTAGCCGAGCATTACAAAAATGAAAAAAAAAGTCATAAAAATCTAGTAATTCAAACCAAAAAATCATTCTATGCAAAAAAAGTATTAGATTCTAGAAATCCTGGAAGGACGGCGTGGTCTGTTATTTCTCACTTTAAAGGTCAGGTAAAAATGCATCCTAGTATTACTCTGATGGTTGGGGAGACTTTGATTGAAAATCCTATGCAAATTGCTGAAAAATTTAATAACTTTTTTATAGAGGAACCCCACAACATAGTTGCCAAAATTAATGGTGGATCACCGCTCACTTCTGCTCAACAGTCTCTGTGTAATACTATGTGTGCTTATCCTTTTACCGAAGGTGAGCTCATACCGGTAATAAATAAATTAAAAAGCAAAATGAGCTCAGGACCAGATGAGATCCCTAGTGCAATATTGCGACGTGTTGCTCCATTCATTGTTGAACCACTAACCCAGTTAATTAATTTGTCTTTCGAGCGGGGTGCTTTTCCTACAATGTTAAAGGTTGCTTGTGTATCACCGATTCACAAAAAGGACTCTCCACAAGATATTTCGAATTATCGCCCAATATCGCAAACATCCTGCTTTTCTAAATTGTATGAATACGCGATGTTGACACGGTTAACAAGTCACTTAAAGAAAAATAATATCATCAGTGATAGGCAGCATGGTTTCAGAGAACATCACTCCACGATTACCGCGGTGAATTCCTTTATAAACAACGTAGTGCAGGCATTGGATGGGGGTCTGCTGCCAGCAGGGATCTTTTGCGACCTTTCTCGAGCGTTCGATTGTGTCAATCATGAGCGTCTTATTGAGAAAATGGCTACATATGGTATTCGTGGTGTTGTGTCACAGTGGTTTCTCTCATACCTTACAGGCAGAACTCAGTTTGTTAGTATATCCTTTAGAACCCTAGTTTCGAGACATAAGATTTTTTCAACATGTTTACCTGTTACAATTGGAGTTCCGCAGGGGTCGGTTTTAGGGCCGATTCTGTTTTTATTATTTATTAACGATATAGTTTTATTTATTCGACACTCTTTATATTTATATGCGGACGATACGTCGGCTATTGCTGTTGGAGGGGACCCTTCCGAAGTGCAGGCTGAGGCAAACGAGTTACTTAATGATTTGGCAAAGTATTTTAACTTTAACAACTTAGCATTGAATGCGGCGAAAACTAACTACATGTATTTCCATTCAACACGTAGCTCGATAACTACTACTAGTAGTGTAACATACAGCGGCATACGTTTAAAACGACAAAGTTCAGTTAAACTCTTGGGCATCACTCTCGACGAGAATTTAAGTTGGAAATTGCACTGTGAGAGTCTCATAAAAAAAATCAATACATGTTGTTATCAAATAAGAAATTTAAAATATATCTTCAATATAAGACATCTTTTACAATTTTATTACAGCGAAGTCTATTCCAGAATTGCTTATGGTGTAGTGTTTTGGGGTTCGTCGGAGTTGTCACACGATGTTTTTATCGCCCAGAAAAGAGTCATCCGATGTATGGTCGGCATCGGAAATTTGGAAACTTGCCGTCCGCACTTCAGAAAGCTATTTATTTTGCCTTTGCCCAGTGTATATATCATGGAGTTACTCTGTTATATATATGTTAATCAACAAACCTTTGTGAAATGCTCTGATATCCATGAGCATAATACTAGGGCGAGGAACAAGTATAGAGAACCTTGTAATCGGTTAGAGATGACCAGGCGTGCTCCTACTTCAATGGGAGTTAGATTATTCAATTTGCTTCCTCAGGCTGTCAGAGTTATACCAACTATAAAACAGTTCAGGCGTGCGTTGAGAACGTTTTTGCTTGAGCACTGCATTTACTCCGTCGATGAATTTGTTGACTTAGTATCTAATTTTAATGTGTAAGTTTCTGTGTTGTAGATTGTAGGTATTATTTTTTAAATTGACAATGTATTTTCAGTATTAATGCTGACACATACAATAAAGCTCTATCTATCTATCTATCTATCTATGTGTAGCGTAAAAAACGTTTCGCATTAATAGAATAAAATAAATGACAAGCGTACTTCAGACAAATTAAAGCTTTTATACAATGCTTATATACACTAAAGAAAAACACTTTTTTTTAGATACGTAAGTGGTGCTTAATTGGGGGAAGTACGTTAAAGGAAGCATATATCTAATATTAAAACAAATCCTCTCGAAAAGTATTAATGTAAATTATTCATGAAAATAGAGACAATCTAAAGAAGCTTTTGATAAATTGGAAATATACATAGTATTTCTAGGTAATGTTACATGCATTATTATTTTATTTGTAACTCTATATCAAAACTGTTATTTTTATTTACAGAAGCAATTAGAGTCAAACAGCCGGATGGGACAGAGACGAATATCAATAGATGAGATGGGGGCAGAAAAGAAAGGAAGAAGAATATAACGTCTTTAGCGAACGAATAATTTAGACGACTGGATTTTTTTAGGTATTACTTAGAATTTTTGTTGTTATTGATTTGTAAAAAATTAAACTGTAACAAATGTTAAATTACTTTTCGTTTAAAATATGCACATATTGAGTTTGTTTTCGGTTTCATGTTTTCCTAGTTATTTTCAGTTTTTGTTTTTATTAATTATGTCTTTAAATATTTGTGTCAATTACTCATAAATAAACATATTAAGTATTTTTATATTAGTAATTTTTCTTGAAATTTATTGCTTTATTTACTTTCTATTACATAAAGTCTTTCCTTCATTATGTATATTATTTTATGCGCATAATATTCTATTTTGTCAGAAATTATTATACACAGAAAATGTTGGCAAATAATTTGAAAAACATTACATGTGCAATGTGATTATGAATCTGATGTATTTTTTCCGCATTGTTCAATATGAATATGACTATAGAGACTGCCCCGAAATTAAGTGTTCTAACACAAAGGTGTTATAGTGGGTGTCATTTCCAGCCGAACTAATCCTAGGTGTGATTATTATTCGATGCATAGTTTACGAATCATTTATTTTTTCTAAAAATCTTCCTTCATATAAACGTTCATTAAATTATCAACAAACAAAAGAGTACGACAATAAGAATGAAGTTATTTTATAATGAAGTTAAATTGAAATTAAACATTGTGATATTATCAAAGGTACATCCTTTTGTTTAACGGCTTTGATATTTCAGAAGACGTTGATGGTTTCTAAATTCTAACATTACAAAAAAATACTGTTTTTGCCTATAATTTTATCAACGTTTTTTGTGGAAGATCTTTATAAAACTCGCAAAAACCTTATTAGAATTGAATGATCACATATGGGGCTAATTTGACTCGAAATTATACTCTTTATAACCCTTTTCCGTTTCGGGAACTACTTTTGGGACAGCCTGTATAAATATCCACTATCGTGGATAGACAAACTACATACTTATATGTAGAAATTAGTCATCACACCAATATAACTAAAACTTTATCGGCGGAGCATAGAAAACGTTGGGTAAGTATCAATCATGTCAAGTCTACTGATGATACTGTATCTAATTTTAATTGTATTGATATCGGATAGGTATTGTAGTTTGGATATCGGATAGATGTTGGAATTTCGATATCGGATAAGTATTGGCATTTCGATATCGAACCAATATTGCAAAATGTTCACATTTTGTATCGGTATGATATCAGCGGCCGCTATAATTACGACATCGGTCAGCAATATCAGCGAAGCTTAGCCGATATCATGCCGATTCTTGTGCTGCTAGGGAAGTAGAAACAAACTTGCGAAAATGTAAAATGACCAATCATTAACACGTAAAACAGAAAAACTAATCCTGTTACAAAATTCCTTAAATTACCTAACCTAATTGTGATATCTATTACTTAATTATAAATGAAGAATAATGTATTAATACGGTTAACCGTTCTAGGTTGAACTAAACTTGAATAGTTATAAATCAAACAGTTCTCAAATGGATTATGGATATCTTAGAACATAATGTAATTAAGATAAAAAGAAATAAAGACTATTATTATTATTATTATTATTATAAAACTATACATAACTGGATATAAACACGTCTAATCTACAAACTATCTTTATGCACTAATCTCCAGTTTTGAATTGTTTTGGTAAGTAATTTTAAAGTTTCTTCCCAATGATTGTTCTTAAATTATGATATTAAATGTTTTATTGTTCTAGTTCTCGTACGAAATGTCACAAGTTTAATAAAGTATTACGATACCGGCCGTTATCGATATCTTGTCCGTTTCGGCGGGCTCCAACTGCTTTTTCCAGATCCTGCGTCCGATGTTTTCGGTTCTTCTGGAACTCTCGGATCCCGTTGAATTTTGACGTTCCTGCCACTCCTGAATATTCGATCTTTAGATTCTTTCACTTCCAGGTGAGTTGTTTCTCAATTTTACACTTTGATTATTACTGCTTTTTTTTTAATTTTCCAGTTTTTGTAATTTTATTATTCACTATATATAAAATATGCGTCGACTTTTATACTTTAGACCAAAATACTGCCCTTATATTGACTTTCCCCATCATCAAAATCATATTTTTATGAAAATTTATAGGACTAATTCTTAAAATTACGTGCGTTCTATACCCAAGCCAAAATTCTTGTTCTTTTTCCATTCAATTTTCTAAACAAGGCTTCTCTTACTTTTTCCATAGCTCTCCTTGAATCTATATATCCTGTCAAATGCGTTTCGAACGAGTTCCCAAGAAAACGTCAAACGATGCTGAATTCACTTAAGATATCCGGATAATATCACATTGCCACGTAACACATTTTGAATTGTTGATTGTGATATCTTACTTTGATAACATATTAAATCTTAATAATTCTCTTATTTTGAAACAAATTAAATTGACAACTGTCAACCTTGATAGCCTGACTCTAGCTTGCCGAGTTAAAGTTTTAAATGGTAATTAAAATATTAAAAATAGGTTTGAACATAAATAAACTCAAATTCTAACTTATTTTAATACATAACAATCTCAAATAATATAGATTTTAATTTGTAAAGTTTTTAAATTAACATATAATAATGAATATGTTTGCATTTTCCTTGTTTGTATTCTGAATTCTGTGAATTCTGTGTTTATATGTGTTAATTTTTATGGGTGATATGTTTTTATATTACAATATATATATTTTTTTGTATAAACAAAATATTTGTTTTTCGTGTTGTTTGATCTTTCCTCCGTCTGGGAATAACCTTCTCTATTGTGTTTTTCTCTGCTTGATCTCCCTTTCTGACGTTTTTATTAATAGTTTTTACAATGACTTTTAAACTTTTGACAGTCACTTGATTATTTAGAGGATTTTCCTAAATTGTTTGCAATTTTGTGGCAACGATTGTGTGATGCAAAGAATCTGGAATACAGAAACGAGGAGACCTTTCTTTCAAGAATTGGAGGAGTTTTCAGTTGAGAAAGGCAACTTGTCAATATCTATATCAAATGCAGAGAAATCGGGTGAAGCAACTTGAAGAGGTTCAAGTGAGTAAATGCAACGGCAGAAAAACATCGATTCAGATGAATGGATCCTTTTATTAGAACAAATCTATTACCATAATTGCAATTTAAAAAAAAAAACTCTTGGAATGTGATACAATTAAAAATGATAAATGAAGATATTCAAACCGTTTCTTATTGTCCTCCCTCTCGAATATCTATTGTCAACAGTAAGAACAAGGCCTGAACGGAAGCAAGAAAATCTAGTTATGAAATTTAACCGACACCGTATGCCTGCCCACCTTCTAAAATTAGTAGCGGACCTGTCTCAAGCTTCCGTACAGAGAACGCAGAACAGTGCTGGAAGACAGAAAAGCATCAAACGCCAGGGGCACTTTTTAGAAAAGATAGAAGAACGCACAGATGATAAAAAACTGAATTCAGAATAAAGGTAGGTAAGCCGGGAAGGTAAGCAGCAAGAGTAGGGCAGTTAAAATAAAGCTAGACAATTTGTTAATAAAGTCGTCTCATGCCTAGACAATCCCAACCTGTTTTTGAAAAAATAAGGGGGACAGTGAAACCAAAGTAGGCAAGTTCTTGGGAAAATGAGAACAATTAGAAAGTAAAAACCGAAAGTGGTGCTAGAAATGCACGACCTGGAGGTTGCAGCCGATCCAGGAGGTCATCAGGAAATGCTTAGACATGCCAGATGCTGAAGTTAAGGTTTCGATAAGTCCAGTAAACAATATATGATTAAAGCTAGGGGTCGCACAAGTAGACGCATAAGTTATCTGATCACCCCGCATTATACGATTTTATTAATTCGGAACAATAGTTTCGGAAATCTCGAATTTTCACTTCGACTGCAGAGATTGCATTGTGTACCATCCCCTTGGTTTGAACTCTGTTTCTCTACAGATTGTGGTTCATCATCATCACATCATCATTGTCCTCCTTTTCCCGTGGCGTGGGTGTCGAGCTTCTTTTTCTTTGCTTCTTCTCTGGCTAATATTCTTGCTTCTTCTCATGTTTTTCCTCTATATTTTAGTATTTTCGCTACGCTTTTGTTCCAGGTGTTTCTGGTTGCGCTCTTTATATTTTTGTCTACTTTTATAGCTTCCCATACTTTCTTTACCACTTTAATTTCTCTTCTTCTATTCTGCTCTTCAATGATTTTATTTCAAGTTTTTTTTCTGATATGGCCGTTCCTTATTGTATCCATTCTTCTTACCCCTACTATTTTTTTAGGTACTGCATTTCTGCAGCTTTTAGTCTATTTTCTTGACTTTTACTTATTGTCTGTAAAAGATGCACTGACAAAATCGGAAGAAAGCTGCACAAACACAACATCAAAGTAATCTTCAATGCTCCAGAAAAACTACCAACTAAATTACCTTCACCGAAAGATCGTACCTCGCCGCTCCAAAATGCAGGAGTCTAGGAGATACCCTGCACTTATGGAAAGGTATACATTGGACAAACAGGCAGAAACATCAATATCAGGTTACAAGAACATATGCGACATACAAAGTATGAATACACAGACAAATCAGCAGTAGCAGAATACTCAACAAACACGAAACACGGAATCAACTTTGACAAATGCAGAAAACTAGGGAACCAATTTAAGTTATGGGACGTATCGAACCATTCTTAAACATGACTTGAACATGTTCGCGTGTAAAATGCAGATGTACCCAGAGTTATTGCCACCAGATTATCTAATGAGGGTATCGTACTGTACCTGGTTTAATGATCACATAGATAACGACATCCTCGACTTAACATTTTTTAGAGACGAATCTTATTTTTACCTGTCTGGGTACATTAATACACAGGTCATGCCTATGTGGAGCGAGAACAATTCTAATTTTCATCGCGAGACTCCTGTACATAGTTCTAAGATCGGTGTTTTGGTTGCAATGTCCCGCAGACGAATAATCGGGCCAATATTTTTTCAAGAAACGATAACTGCTGAAAGATATCGAAATAAATTTTATTGATCAATTGCACCTGTTCTTTAAAGTATTTCCACAATCTAAAACAGATTTTATTTTTTGTTGTGTGCTTATATTATGATCGAGAAGCTACAAACAGTAGCAGTAAATAACTCTATAGATGGTTTTACATTTTATGGCTATAGCGATCCAAAGAGTTTTTGATCTTACTATATTATATGCTGTTGCTTTCGTTTCGTTTGATATCTCTCTTTTCGTTATTTTATATAGACTTTTGACTTTATCTCATGTATCAACATTTACTCCTTTGTTTTCTAATGTGTTTCATATTTTATCTCTATTGACCATATCAAATGCCTTATGTTAATCTATGAATCCTAAATAGACACCTTCTCCCTTCCCGAGCACTTTCTTTATATTTCTCTCTCTGGTTCATACTTACAATTATTTAACGCATTTAAAGCTGATTTAACTCACGACCTTTTCATTGACTCTCCTATACTAAAAATCAATATGTTTTGATCCTATCTTCCGTTTTTAATACAAGTTCTTTAAGTAACTTTTTTCTGGTCTCATACATCGCATAGCAATGTACCTCAAAGCCTTGTCTAAAAAAAAAAATTTACTCAACATTGATAAGTCTTTCAATTTGCCATTCCTTTTTCTGTAAAATCTGCTCATGTGTGCATGTTTAACCACCACTCATCGCCAATTTATATTGTGTATTCAGAATAACAAACTACTTTTTCTTTTTAATAAACGAACATTACAATAACAAATGGTTAACGAACAACATGTGCGTTGTCATGCGGCGATGACATGTGTAAGCATATAACAAGCATAATTGGGACAAATTACCAGCAAAGAGCGAAGACCATAAAATGAAATAAGAGGACATAAAGCTTAAGAACCATACCTTCAGGTATATTTCAGGTATATTGAATCCATCACAAAGAGACCGCTTACCTAAACTGATAATCCAACGCATACAACATCTCAAAATTCCTGTTCTTATTTTAATCGATAACTCCGTCTATTTTATGTACGCCCGTATCTGGTATAAGAATGAACGGCACACCATTACCACCGCAAAAAAACCGAACAAAATTGCTTTAAGATAAATTTATCCCGCACATAAAATGACCGCGCAATAAAGGCGGACCACCCCTAGCATATCGATTTCGACCTGCCAACGTCGGTATCGTGGTGATATTGGAAGCTTTCGCTTTCCACCCATCACCGCACGACTAGAGCACTAAATCTTCACCTTATCCGCCGTTGTTCGCTTACTTTATTAGACGTCCACTTGGACCTTACACTTTTCGATATTCTTATTTGGTGATATACGCACGTTGTTCCATTTCTTTTACTGAAACGTATAATGTATCTACGTCACACGAGCACTCGTAATGGATATATAACAATCATATAAAAAAAATTGATACAATACAATAACTAGATATTCTAAAACAACAGCAATTTTTGTATTCATTAAGATCTTGTATCAAAATCTATTACAAAAGTTTAATTAGTCGCCTACTAATTAACTTAGCACTATTTTCTTTCATTGTTAGATCTAAAATAAGAAGGAATATTCATCATTATTGCTTAAACGTTGTTAAGTGAGGTACAACAAATATCATGTCAACTAGCTATATTCTATCAAATTTGAAAGATAAACGTTTCAACATTTCCAAGCTAATTATAGACAATCAAATATGGAGCGAATAAACGAACAACGCAAAACTTTAATAACAGCAACGCTATTCAAATAAAAACAAAAGCTTTATACTCCACTCAGACCTTAGATCACACAATGGTGAAATGATTTTTAAATTGGTTATAAATGAAATGCGCAGATATGTGATAGCGAACTTTCTTCGCAGTTTACTGCCACAGGCAAGAATGATATAAATTATAAATCGTTAATAAGTGAATTTAATAATAAACCTTTCTGGAATCTCATAGCTGTGACATAGCTCATAAGCATCAAAAGCAAACTTTTTTGATTCTGCTTATTGAATTAATTAACATCAATTAGTTGAAAATAAAATATAATACCAGAGCTTTTTTATAAATACTGAAAATTTGTTCTTATGCAACGTTATACTTCCCTAAGGGTGCAGTGTTTCTACTAACGCTTGAAACATTAGCTTGGAGCAGAAGGCTTCGGCAACACCTGCTTTGACTCGATAGTCACATCACTCAGGGGCGGAGGGATTGAGAGAACGTATTGTAGTTGAATCAGTTCCATGCTAAAGGAGAGTGGAGAAGACAACCATTATGAGTGAGGCATGAAAGCCCGGGTATCGAAGGAATGTTTGGCCTGATCGGAACACTCAAAATCCATGGGCACTGTGTCCTGAGATTTGCTGATTAACGAGAGCATTAGCATATCTCAGGACACAGGCTACATCACCAGAGGTAAACTTAATACTACAATCAGAGATCGCATACAAGAGGCTCTAAAATTAGTATCAAGAAGTGTGAAGCAGAACTTATATGTTAGCCCAAGCAAAACAAAAATTACGGAAGTCGCAGGAATTTGAAGGAACTTAGACTTAGATAAATGGAAATCTACAGAAGAGGTGAAGTATCTTGGGATAATCCTTGATTTAAGACTCACCTGGAATTAATATTTAGAAAATATTACCAAAAAAAAAAGCTCCTCTAAGTCTTATGTGCAGCAAACCGCACACATGGTAAGAAATGAGGGCTCAAACCAGACATGCCATTAGATTTATAGTACGGTGGTAATCATTAAATGCGCCGCTTGGGTGTGGTGGCCTAACACACTACAAAAGCAACGTCTACATTGAGGAAGGTGCAATGATTTGCATCCATAGGTATAACGGGGGCCATTCGGACTACACGTACTGCAGCCATGGAAGCCCTTTTGGCGCTGCCGTCGCTTCACCTAGTGATCCAGGATGAGGCCAGAATGAGTGTATCTACAGTATACAGAGAGTATATACATTATGATCATAGCTCCTGATAACACTTTGTTTACGAAAATATTCTAACTGATCAAACAAATCAACAAATTTTTATAATGCCGAAATTTAATTTCTTTTTCAAGTACAGATTTTTACTGTAATCTGGTTAGTAAAGCCCATGTTACGATTTCACAACACATTGTTTATGTATATACTTTCTTGGTTTTGTAGGGAATATTGAGTGAGGCAAGTCATTACTCATTTTCTAAATATTTCAATAATCATATTAAATTTCTTCCGGTCACAGTTTACTTCGAATTTTACATTCTTTTCAGAATGCTATTCTAAACGTAAGGTCATATCGAGAGGCCTATTGTAAACTTGTATTACTGCTTTAGTCCCTTTCCTTAGAAAGTGTGTACCAACAATACTCGGGGGATTATTTTAAATGTCCGAATTGTTAAACTAGCAAATTAGTCAAGATTTATAATATTCCTTTGTATGAATCATTTTGTAAATTGTTATTTGTACGTTAAATATTTTAGTACTATTCATTACAAACATATAAAACTATATTTATGTATTAGTCAATATTGTAAACAATCTTTACCAACCAATTATTTTATATCCCTCTTAACGATATTTGTGAATTAAGAAATGTACAAATACTGTAAGAAATCGAATATGCAGTTATTATTCGTTCGACTTTAGACAAGAACTGTTGATACAAGAATTGCCGTCTCGGATTTATTTTACTAGCTCGTGATACAAACAATCACAATTTTTTGTAACATTTTGTGGTAAAAAAAAAACTATGGAAAAATATGAAAGGTACAGAAGATATAAATTTAGTAAAGCTTTCGATGCCGTCATTAATACCATTACATTTGATAATTTGCACGTTAGTTTCAACCAAGGTGAAATCGAAAATGTAGAGATCGTGGATCACCGAACAGGCAACTTTCTACTCATATGCACTTTATTTCTGGACCCCGCCCATTGATTTGCCGAGTATGAAATTTATTACATAAGAAAACGCATGTTAATTTATTATCCTGTTAATTCATATTTCGGAAAATAAAGTCACTATTATTATTATTTTTATTATTATTAAATAGATATAATGCGGGAATAGCGGGGTCAGTGATCCATCTTAATAATATAAGGATTAATTCGCACGTAATAGGCGAAATATTACTAAACGGGAATGAAGGCGAGCTACGGATCATTTTTAATACACCGGAGGAAATTTTTTTTTTTTAAATGAAATAGAAAGGTATGTCTTAATAAATAATTATTACATTGATGCTTAATATAATGTAACCTGTTACAGCGATAGTTCGTCGAGTTCGAGCGGTGAATCTGAATCTACGGACTGACATACGTAAATTGACATCTACTTAGCACATTTTTAGTCAAAATGCGAAAGAATAAATGGTATAACTGGTTGCCCACTATGTCGATGATGCGTTGATAATTTTTATATTAAAGTTAAAGAAAGGAACAATATATGTATAGTAAAGAAAAAAAAACTCGGTATATGTATATAGTTATAGAGGTTATATGGGCGATTTACCTTGCAGAAACAAGAATTTACCGACAAACATGGTTATTGCCACTATTGCAGCTACGCTAATGTTTTACAACATATTCCTATCTAATTACACAATATGTGTTACGGCATTTATGCCGACTCATATATGATCTAGGGATGCATTAGCGAATGGGGAATGACCCATTAGGGTATTGCGTCCCACATAGCCTTTCCATGAAATGTCTATTAAATATTCAACACATTGGCAGACAATTTCATTAATGTGTTGAGTTTCGTGAGTACATTTATTAACCTCATATGCAGTCTGCGTAGCTTTATAAAAGAGCCGTAAAGGAATAACGCGACCGATGAAATATATTTCTTCGGATTCAATATGTAATTCAAAGAGACAGAAAAGGTTTGTTTATTATTAAATGAAGAACTTCCACAAGTCAATTTAAAGTCAAAAATGTTTCATAAGTAAGTATGCAAAACCTTGTAAAATCCGCAGCCCACAACACAACTCACAAGAGTACCACTTTAATATATCACCCATACAACTATCGCCCAAGAACGTCTCGTTAGTGGTTTCAAGTTGTGACTAGTATCATTCGACCTGTCCGAGGTCTCTATTCGGCGACAAACTTTTCCTGCACAGAATACAATAGAGCAGGATATAACAAACGTGCTCCTTAAGCGTCCGTCTAGTCATGCTGGTGTGAGCTTCTCAACAAAGAGCAAACATTTTCTGTGACCAAGGTCGTTAGCGGGATAACCCTTATAAAGAACCGACGAGATAACGTCCATTCACGCCAGTAACATAATTCTCGCAGTATCTGAAGCGGGCGGCACTATGTGAGTATACACGAGGGAGAACCTCTATGGAGTCTACCTATAAATCTGACTTTAATATGCTTGGTTTTTATACTCTATATGTATCAGCATTTTAACTAGATTATATGTAGTTGGGTTGCTACGTTTAAAAATAAATTAGAAGGTGCATGTCTCGTTTTGAAAACAATATACCAAGGAGGCTTTGATTACTTGTTGAATACATTAGAGGGAATCTTGTTAAAATATTTGCTGTTTCATATTTTTGCATAGTTGGGCGGAAAACAAACTAGCATTAGAATCCGTGAGACAGAAATTAACAAATTTTTTTGTCCGGAAATAAATCCATTCGAAATCGGTTAAATACAATGACTATTAATTTACCTGAACAGCATAACAGTGCTTCTCTAAACCCGACCAGCATAGCCTCAAGGAACTAAAAACAGTTAGGAACAAAACACGGCAATACTAACAATTTCCAAAAAAGCCAGCAATACACTGGAACGCTTGGGCAAATACCCGAGTAAATTTCAGGCGGAACCACAAGATGCATCCATTTCCATAACATAAGCTACCAAAAGCAAGTAATTTTCATAATGTCTAATGGTGAAGCAGTTGGGCACTGAACTCGTATGTAATCAGTTCTAGGATGATTTAGGTCTAGAAAATCTTAAGGAATGAGTTCTGGGACACAATGGAGTGGAAGAATATGAAATAACTGATAATCCCAACCAAAAATGAGTAGGGGCTCGAACACTTATGCAGAATAAGTAACAAATATTCTAACAAACTGAAAACTGTAATAGAACAAAGAAAGGTAGTGGGAAGGAATGAGGCCAACGGCCAACCTATCACAGAAAGAGATCTATAGAATGCATCTGCCTCAGTAAAAGCTATATCGACATACTAACAGAAATCCTGTCGGGCCACTATAAATTGAAAGCACATCTGAGAGCCTTCTAGACTTGCGGTAGCAAAAGAACCAAAATCATCTATCCTCCTTCTCTCAAATTGCCACCGTGGAAATTACACTCGCATGTGCCACATTAGAGAGTATATAAAACGAAGATGGAGATTTAATTACCCTCAAGCCTTCTTACATCGTAAAATTAAACGTTCAGCTATAAAATGAATACGAATAGTGGTGTCAATATCATCAAGAATAGGTGACACAATATAATTTTTAGATTGTTATATGTTATCACCCTTATTTTATACATACATTTGTGGATACCAAGATATACAAAGTATTGTAGAAATTTTACTTCATTTCAGATGCAAAACCTGGATTCATGCGAGAGCGAGCAGTGGTGACTAACGTATTTTATTCTCTATATATCGGAAGTTTTCAATAGCTGTGTCAGGTTGATGTTGAATTCGCGGATCACGCTTGGATCACGGTATTCTGCCTCGTAAACTGTCAGAGACCAGCATCAGCTTAATCGTAGATACTCTGTTGCTTATAGGGGATTCTACCTTTATTTATTATTTCGTCGGGCATCCTTCAGGGGTCACACTTTTGGCCACTCTTATATTTCATCGTTGTTAATACAAAAGATTACAAAGACTGCAGTACGATAACAAATACACCCGGTTACCGACCACCCCGTGCTACATTAGTTTATCTATTCAGCTCAATTATCCATTTGGTGTTCGGTTACCAAATGGGTATTCAAATTTTGCTTAATAATCTAATGCAGATTGTGAATTGCGAATGCTTGATGTTTGTCGATGATGATTAAATTGTTTTTACCGCTGCTAATTCCTTGATATAGTTCGGGAATAAAGTGTTAGCCACAAGCTGTATGTCGAAAAGTAATTTACTCCCAAAAATAACTACAATTTCGAGAACGAAATTTTAAGTCGTCCACCCACAGTCAGAGATCTGTGAGTCATATTCGATTCCAAAACTACTCGTGGTCCCTTGGCGAGATCGAGAATGGTGGACGCGCCCTGACACTATCACAATTATAAACTTTTGTCGAAAACACTCCAAATTCTGAAATACTTTCATTTTCGAACATAGTATTTTTTTTTCTCAAACGTCACTTTTAAGGGGATGTAATGTACAAACTCTTGAAACAAACTGATATGCGGAAGGATTTTAGTTTTGTTCTGTATAATATGTGGACATCAGACAATATGATTTACCTTTACTCTGAGCCAGTGATAGCAGAGTGCTATAAAGCCTTTCTTAGGGATCAGAGGGTCTCGGTCTTGTACCGCCGGTTCGAAACTCGCCCCGATCAATTGCGATAACCTGATCCGGGATCATGATGATGACATGGGAGAACATTAGACATTGGCTCTGTGCTGATGCACTAGCAGATGTATGTACAATGTACCGTTTTTCAGACCCTAGGCAGTCCACATTCTGTTTCCTGTGTTTTTCGTCTCCACGATGCGTTCAAATTTTCTATCTAAAGCAACAATGAGATTTATGCACGAGATATCTATCAATATTACTCTAACCACCGATATTTTAGGTCAGGCTAACAGTAACAACCGATTATTTTTTTTAATTAAAACTTAAACTAATCTTTATCTGTTACTTTATTTATCTCTGCTACCCTAATCTCGCTTTCTTTAATTTTAGTTGCCGCGTACACGTAGATTACATTGAGGCTTCAAGAAAATTAGTTTCGCTTAGCTTAGCTTCGCTTCGTGCGCAGTAGTTGCTTGCCTTAAGAACTTCTTGCTTTAATTTTTTTAAATTGATCTGTAATTTGTTGAATGTATATGGTATTAACCTCGCATATTAATACATTATCATATACACATATATATATACAGTGTGGCAACCGTTCATAGCACGATGCATGTATTAGTAACTACTGGTCGACTATAAATGGGCGTGCCACCTTGAATTGCCACGCCTACTTAGCGGCACGCGGACGGCATTTACAAACGATAGCGGACGTATTATAAGTTACACGTATAAATGTATTGGGGCATATAGGCAAATCAAAGTCTTTTAGGGTTCTATGTTATAGCATAAGTGATTAATAACATTACATGTGGTAGAAAATACTATTCCTGAAAAATAAAAAGCACTGTTAGAGGTAGTGTGTTCCCGATATAAGTAAATATTTTTAGTTGTTTGAAGCATCAGATAATCACTGATAACATGTCAGTGAAGTAATTCATCACAGCCTCATAAACAACATAAAAAATCAAAAATAAATAATCAGAACTCCTAAATTTTAAAATAAAAACTAAAATAATATTGTTCAACAAGTATAAAATCTAAGAACGCAACTATAATAAAATAATGGAAAATAAAATATTTAATTCTTAAAACAGAATTGTATTCAACATTGCAATAAACCTGCAATTAGCTAAAAGAGAATATTATTCTTAAACAATAATAAAATGTGAAGTAAATTAATTTATTAAGTGTTCAAATAAACCTCCCTCTTGATACGAACAGTAACCCAACCGATCATAAAAATTCCGACGAACATTTGTTAACATATCTACTGTTACAGTGATTTCAATAATTCTCGCGCGCAGTTCCTCTAGGTTTGATGGCCGTTGATCACCGTATCCGTATATTGTATTATGTAAAAAGGGCCATAAAAAGAAATCGATTGGAGCTAGATCAGGGGACCGCGCTGGCCATTTAATAGGGCCCGAGTTACCGAACCATCTGTTTTCAAAAACCGCGTTTATAAAGTTTGTTACAATGCGTGTATTTTGTGCTGGGCAACCATCTTGCTGAAACCAAACTTCATTTATATTAAATCGCTCCCGTATTGCCGGAATAATATTATTTTCAAGTAACTGTAGGTATCTATTTCCGTTTAAATTACCGTCAATGAAAAAAGGCCCAATTATATGATTTCCAATGATACCTGCCCATACATTTAGCTTCTGTGGATACTGCGTTCGCGTTGGTATATTTAAATGTAGATTTTTACGCGACCAGTAACGACAAACTGCGCGGTTATGATGCCCGTGTAGGTAAAATGTTTTTTCATCTGTGAACAATACGTTGTTAAACAAAATTGGTTATCGTGATATTTATTTATCATTCTTTCGCAAAATTCCATTCGGCGATAATAATCATCGGGAAGAAGTACTTGTGAACTTGTAAATTTGTATGAACGATATTTATTAGTACGTAAAATCTTATGAACCGTTGTTTTAGAGATACCTAATTCGCGAGCAATTTGTCGAGATGACATAGTGGGATTTACTTCAACTAAAGCACATACTCGAATTTCTATATCGCTTACATTCTTATCCGGAACAACTTTATTTTTATTATTTACTAAAGAAAATGTAGTTTCAAATCGATTGGTGCTTGCATTGGGAATTTGACTTTCGGGGAAATTAGCTGCAAATAAATCCCGAGTTACTTCCGCGGAATTACCACCGTAAAAGTGTTTAATCATGAAGAGTTTTTGCTCCGGCGTATAGTACTCCATTTTTAAAATAACCGTTATCTACTTACCAACAATGCGTTTTATTAAATAGTACGAGCGAGTAGTTCTCCCGACGAAATATAAAATGCATCTGACACTCACGTGTACGAGCGACGGCTCTTGCGCCTGTGCGGCGACAGCGTAGAAAGGTGGATTTCTTGGCAAATATGAGTGCATCATAGGGATATGCTAATGTAATCCAATACAATATTCCGTATACTTCTTTACCTTTCTAATGCACGGATACCTCTGTGTATCTCGCTTACACTACAGGATCGCTATAATGCGGACGCAGGCGGACAATTGGTATATATATATATATATAATATAGTATTTATTAGGATATCATTTCATTCTCAAGTCCAGTAATTTATATCTTTTTATCAGAGGCCGATGTAAAAGCAAATAGAACATGGAAGATCATATCGCTAACATTAATTTTACGATTATTCGTTTCTCACATTTAAAGATGTTACATAAACAGATTTATTTGATTAAACAAACTATTGACACGGCGCGTCCCATTTTTATATCCGCTTCCAATCGGGGGTAAACACGATTACCTCAGGGGGAAGACATCAAATATTTACCCTTGGAATAAAGGGGAGAGTGTACGACGCATGGATCTCTCGGTTTGCGATGGTTAAAATTTCCATTTTTCCTCCCGACTTTCCAATTAAAATATTTACGAAACGACGCAACGTAGAAGAAATAACACGTAACACTCTTACCTCGACAATTGCAGGATTCTCGGGCAGATGTCGGTAGTGTGGAAATCCTCGGAGGATCAGACGAGGAAATTACACGCTTTACACCTGTAAAATCAAATAGAACGTCAGTCAGTTATTACAGCGACAGATGTTCTAACCGGCGTATAACTCGGCGGTATTTACAATTCCAACTGGAAGATAACATTGCTCTATCTACATCTCGAAATCGTGATGTGCGTGGTTGCGAATGCCTTGCAATGGGTGGTAAATTTAAATTGGAAGCTTCGCACAAAGTTATTCAGAGCAAATATTTGTATACTATTGCTATTGATTCTGTGCAAATAATTTTAATTTGATTTTCAACACTTGGTTTAAATATTAAAAGAAAAACTTAAATTAAATTGCTAAAGATAATAGTGACAATTGTTTTAAATGTATAATGTATATATTATATTATCCAAGATAACAAATAAATCAACTTTTGCTCCCCTATAAACGACTAGGAAGTTTATTTAGTAGTTACTAAATAAACGTCCCATGAGTTGGACGTGGTAGAGTTATATCGCTGTCACTAAAGTTCTTTACAACTCTTAATATACCATTTAATATCAATGAATTTATGATGTGATTGGTTAGTTAACATTAAGTGATGCTTTTCTATACGTTTATTACGTACAATTAACAGACGATTCTTAATTTAGTTAAAATAGTGTGACTTCAAACAACAAATGATAAAGAAAGCTTTATGCATATACTCTCAGGTGAGTAGGATCATTTACTATATAAAAATCACAATAATAAAGATATCTGTTATAACAATTCAGACTAACAAGTTAAGTCTGTCGTATTACAAACATAAGTAAATTCAAATTTCCCACCAAACGACCTTTTATATGTTAATGCGCCAATGCATGAAAACCAAATCTACTGACAGGAAAATCATGCACAAATAGCCCAAAGAATTGTTACCAACCTCAAACATACAAATTACTAAAAATTCACTAAATAATATGATTAATCAACAAATATTTAACCTTGAAATCCCTTGTACGTATTTCGAATTAAATAGTTAAACAAATTATAATTTCGCTTACTACAAGTACAAATAACTCCTCCAATATATGTTCCGAATTATATAAGTCATTTCAGTTCTCGTGAAACGCCCCAAAAACCAGCAGGAAACCCACAGCCAAACTTGTCTCAAATTTTGTTCTTCAAAACACTAGGATTAAATCAGGGAAGGTTCCAGACCATCAAGTAACTGTATACATATCATCTGTTCACCAAACGTCCGGTCCTACCATTCAGAGGATGTAAATTAAACTATTCTTTGGATTTCAAAATAATAAAACAAATTTTTAACAATTTCTAGATAAAATGTTTGGAAAAAAATACTTTACTACCCAGAAGATCGAAAAAGAAGACAGTTCTCTTTTGGTTAAATAAAATTCCCAACGACGAACACTATTTTGAAAAATACAAGCACAACGTCATATTCGTCGTTACGTTAATGAAAATACAGTACATTAATACAATATATAATACACTTACACCAACCAAGTAAAATCAACTTAAATAGTAAATCATTCTTTGGGTAATTCATAATTATTAGAAAATAACATAATGTTCATTCAAAGCTTTTACATGCCTTGCAATTTGAAATTGGGTATAATTGTACAATTGAAGAATATAAAGTTGGAAGAGTCTATGAAGCAAAATCTTGTTTCTTATTGTTTTTGCGATATGGGTGGAAAAGGTTCTATGTGTTTTTGCATATAAACCACCTTACACATAAAGATAGTGTTTATTGCATTTGCTGCATCTGTGTAATTTGAAAGGATATAACTCCTAAATCTAGTGGTATTTTTTGATAGAATAATGGATAGCGTTAAACAAACATGACGTATTAAAGGAAATGAAGGTGTTCAAAAAGAAAATATGGGCAAACGAGCAAGAAGCGAAGCAATAGAGGAACTATAAAAGAACGCCCATTGCCGTAAAGTAATTGCAAACCATTGAGATTAGTTTCTGGGAATATATCTTTTTAACCCTTCAAACTGTAAGTGTAAATATGATAGTCGAAACTTAACATACGATAGAAGAAAGCTTTTATTTCAAGAATTTTATGAAACCGACAGGCTAACACAAAGCATATATCTCATGGGCTTAATGTGTAAATGGTTATATTAGAAATATATTTACTTTCTCATATAAAAGAGTACAGAGTTTGAGAGAAATGAAACAGCAAAATTTTCCTACATATTATTATAATGACAATCGCGGCAAGAATAAGGAAGCTAAAAAATAAACCGAATACGATACAAAAATATTGAGTAATCATATTAAGTTTTCCTAAACAGGAAAGGCATTACAGTAGGCGTAAAATATCTAAAGAATACCTTCCCGTGATTTAAATATTAACAGATTGAATCGTTGTGACACGACGAAGTATTCAGAAGTGAAAATAAACTATCCATTTAATTCAACGCTATTTCACCGAAACTTTGTCAAACTAAATTTTGTCCCACCACGGTCCCACCACCTGTGCTACCTGCGACTTTCTCCATATATAAATAAAAGCGACATACGATCAGGCCCAAATTGGTACTGCAAAAGCTGAGTTTGTTTTGCCTCATAAAAAGTCGGAGAAAGCCTTGAAAATAATGAAAAATGACAAGAAATTCGCAGGAAATTCATCAGCTTAGAATGTACTGTTGCAATGAATTAGCAACAAGTGCTCTTCATGCATGCTCTTCATTATGCTATTCTAGCATATGGAGAGATGTTCTACCTTCGTCAACTTTCATGTTATAATCTTCGAATCTATACTAGTGACACAAACAAGGCTTGTATGTGCTTATGGCATGAGGAAATTGCTGGATCTGGAAGAAATAAGGTTAAGTTAGTATCCAATTAGGGTTCTCCAGTAGAGAATAACAACTAAGAAAATACTGAATATTTGGAGTGATAACTGCCTGGGACAGAGTAAATACAAAATAATATTGTTAACGTTAATGTTATTGGCAAGGAAAGGATTGATATAGGTAATTATATTCATGGTCAATGGCACCTTGAAACAAATAATTTAATATAATGATATGGATTCATTATTATTAACAATAAGTATTTACTGTAAATATCTATTGTTACACTTTGCATTGAATCGAAAATGACATTGATTTCAATAATTCATTTCGCTTCTTTTAATCATAGACAACATCAGCGATATAAACGTTATTTTGAAGGCAATTTTAAATTCATTATCTTTACTTTTAATCTGGCAATTGCAATTACGACTTTAGAGAAACCGTTACGTCACTTAGCGGTTCCTTTTCGCGCGGGAGTATTTAACTTACGCGCCACGGAATTTAAACTTGCTTATTTTAAATTCATTCATTTACGCGTCGTCTTTTATGATCCTTTGTGCTTCACTGGACATTGCTATTGGTTCATCCTTTTTTTGTACCTACTTACCGAGCCTTTAAAAGGGCTGTGCATGCTAAACGCACTCTCTGTCTCTCGGTTCCTCGGTTCGCTTTCAGTTAATTTGCCGTTGTGACGCACTCGTTTTGACTCGAAAGCATAGATGCCACGTGCTCCCCACAGCGTCGATTCCCCATTGTTTCACGCTAGAGCTAAGTAAACTTTATTCTCTTCAGTTAATTCTGCCGTCGTAACGACCCTTTTTAACTCGAAACACGGAAAACCACGGGACAGCAGCATACACAAAAGCGTCGAACTCAGCTTCACGCTACAGCTAAGTACTACTATTTAAAACGTATCTATCGCTTTCTTTTATTTTATTTCATTACTGTTGCTATTTATATTCTTTTAACTTGTAATTGCCAGTCACTCTGCTCTCACTAGCAGTCATTTACTGTTCACTTATAGAAACGGATTAATTACGTCACTTTTAAATTAATCTCAGAAATTCGGCTACCTCGTGCTATTCCTTCTTTTTGCCTTAATTTTAATATCAGAATACAGCAATCACGTGTTGTTCTTTTTACATTGATCTTAACCTCAAAAATCAGCAACCACGTGGCCAGTTTTTTTCTTTTTTTTATTATTATAATAAAGTTACCGTTACGTTTTGGATCTTTCTTTTTTTTTACTAATCATTACAGCGACTCCAAGCGTCATACTCGTGTGTACCGCTTTTTTTTTTACTAAGTTACATCAGGTGTAGCACACACTGCGTTCGCACCCCACGCACGCCTGAGCGTAACACTATCAATAAGTAAGTACGAGTACGTTGGTCTTGTCGTATATGCTGTAGGCGGAAAATATAGCGCATTTCAATTGAAACGAGGCCCTTTAGCTGCTTTGATTTATATAAAATTCTGAAACTTGTCAATTGTCATATCAAGGACGATAATTTATAATGACGGGGCTGATGATTTAAAATCATGCGTGGGTGCGGTGCAGCCCCCTCCCTTAAAATTTGAATAGGGAATAGGTCTTGCGACCACTCATTCAAATGGGCTTTTAATTGTCTTTACGGGAACATGTATCAAAAAGTCATTTTTTAATCAGTAAACAAAACGTGCATAATTTGCAACCTGTGTAATAAAATACCATTAAAATGAAATAGTTTGAATTTTACTTTATTAAATGTTCAGAATGATGAACCTCCATACAATAGCACAATCATGCTTCAAATGCTCTCCTGACATTTCGCAACATTTCTGGAGCTATTCGTTGGCATTCTTCAAGAATTTTTTGGCGTAACTCTTGTAAGAAAGCTTAGATATAAGATGCCCCAGATAAAAAAATCAAGTGGTATTCAAGATTCGACGATCTAGCAGGCCATTCTATAAGCTCCCTTCGACCAAGACAACGATCGCGAAAGTGATGAGCCAGAAATTGTCGTACTCCAGCATCGTAATGTGGATCCAGCTGAAATACTATCTCATTCCCAACAAATCTGGATCTTGCTCCAATTTTCCTGTGACCAAAGGATCGATTGTACCTATCGTCCAGCATGTTCAAATACAGTGAGAGCCAAAATGATTTGTTAATTTTTAATTAGGAACATCTAAATATATAATTTACTCATCGCAAATCTATTGATGATATTTCAAAGAAAAGGCTTTGGAGATATTTTGACAGTTTTCAGAATGAAGCGATGGAGTAAAAAGCAATGCATATTTTGTATTGAAAAATTTATTACACCTTATTGTCCAAAGGCAGCGGTTATTTCGTCAACATTTTAATGTTTGCGATGTTCCACACCGAACTGTGATTTCCTACCCGGTATGGATGTGGTGAAATCATGGATTAGTAGAGAAAAAATCTGCATGCAATGCTATTAATGAAGATTCTCACATCGATTAATTTCTCGAAACGGTGATTTCAATTGGCCGCCGAGATCTCCTGATATATCTATACCAGATTTTTTTCTCTGGGGCTATTTAAAGGGCAAGGTTTTCAAAAGTAAACCAAGAAATGTGGAAGAGTTCAAAACAATTATTCGGCAAGAAGGTCAAGCCATTCCGCAGGACATGCGAATGAGACAAAAGAAATGAGATTTTTCCGACGCTTAGAAGAATGTCTGGCGAAAGAAGGAAGATATTTAACAAATACAATATTCAAGAAATAAAACTCCTGCTGCGCCCCCCGGAATGATTTGAAGTCGTCAGGCGCGTCATTAAAAGTTGTTTCCCTTGATGTGGCAATTGAAAGTTTCGGAATCACAGCAGGTAAAGAGTTATTTGAGATAGCTCCTTTCAAATGAAATGCCCTATATTTATAAGAGAGTATGTAAAATTGCAGCAATAGCAGGTAGTAGGCACAATGGCAATGATTAATATAGCTGATGTGCTGAATATGTTACTTGCACCGTTCCAACATTGGTAGCCGAGTAGTTCCTTTAACGCCTCAAGCAATGGAGATTGTTACGGTTTTTTGCTTTGCCTACCTTGTTTAGTTCTCTAGTCTTTTCGACAAGCTTTTGCAACTGCTTTTTCTTCTCTTTCCGTCCTCTACCTTCAGAGATGCCTCTAAGTCTTGTTTTCCATAACGGTTACCTTTATCGTTTCATTTTTGTTCTTCCAAATTGTATTTTCTTTCCCCCCCTCTTAGCTAGAATTTGTATCTTTTAGTCTCATTCACTTACAGATATTTTGTTTTACTTAATACGGTCCTAGATCATCGTTTATTTCATCTTAGTAAATTCAATTTCAATGTTTTGACAGTTGTTGTTTTCTTTTCAAGGTTAGATCTGTTTGTTCTACACTTATCTGTTTTATCGATTCCCACGCATCGATTGTCGATCGATCGTGTTTACATCTTTTCGACGTTAGATGGCACCTCTTTGTCCGTTTTCTTATTTTATTTTTCTGTTTTCTGATTGGTTGTGTGACGTATTCTCCCTTCCGGCTTCCTGTTTCCTGTAGCATCTTGGTGGTTGTTTAGACATTCTCACGAGTAAATTCTCTAGGTCTTTATTTTTATCATCATTTTTGGAATTCTGGAATTTTATCTTCGTTTTATGTGAGGATTCGAACACTCACGGGTGTGGCTGAGAGCTTCTGCGACTTTTTTTTCACTCTTTCGGAGACCCTACCGCCTTTGGAAATTCAGCGGACCATCTGCTTCGGGTCTTACCGAGTCCGGCCAGGGACTACGATCCGTTCGGATAGTACAACATTTCCAAGCCCCGTAACAGCTGTTTGAAGGACATAAGCTAAGTTGCACGTTATCTTTTTCTTTATTCGCAAATTTTGTCCGCGATTAAAACTTTCATTAGTAAATAACTACCCCGATCACTCAGTTTTTCCTTTTTTAATATTTTCAACAAATAATAATAATAATAATAATAATAATAGTCTTTATTACGCAAAGAAAGAAGAATAATAACAAATGAATGACAATATGTAAAAAAAAAAAAAATAAGTGGGATATTTGCGTAACTCTAAGGCGAAGTTCAGCCAGGCTGCTTTTCAACTTAACCTAATATGAGACAATCACACTCAAATAAGGCAATGCGTACGACACTACAGTAAATATAACTACCACAATTACTGCTAAAATCACTCCTTCTCTATAGCTTCCACCCCAACGAAAATCGCCATGCACATTAAAAGTATTTCAATTGTTTATAAAAGTCTACTACGCAAGCATCAACCACCCCCCTGCTCAACAAAGAGAAGTCTCCGTAAATTATCTTTAAACAGACCCAAAGAGCCCGAAACTACATGTTCTGGCAAACCATTATAACAGACATATATCTGATAAGTAAAAGAAGACTGGTACAAACTAGATCTGTGAGGTGGCGGTGATAATTTACCTCGAAATCTGGTCTGCAAATTGTGAACATCGGTTCTGTACCGAATCTTGCGATATAAATATGGAGGTGTTTTAAATGAAAGTATCTTGTGATACAGAACCAGAGTCTGCAAGCAACGTCGATAATACATATCGAGCCAAGAAGCACTTCTCAACTTGTGAGAAATGTGATCGAATTTCCGCACGCCATATATAAATCTTAAACAGGCGTTCTGAACTTTCTGTATACGGCTTCTAGTCATATAATCTAAAGAAGCATGATAGACTGGTGAACAATACTGAAATTGAGACAAAACGAATGCCTCGCACAGGTTTTTCTTGATTTGCTCGCTAAGGGCATGACGGTGTGGATACAATCTTTTAAGATTAGCATACGCATTACGGATAGAATTAGAAACATGATCCCTATATCTAAATGAATTGTCAATAACTAAACCAAGACACTTAGCCTTCTCGGCAATTGGAATTTTAGCATTATTAATTTCAACACGAAACACATTAGATAGGTTTTGACAGGTTTTCTTGCTACCGAAAAGAATAAATTTAGATTTTGCGGGATTTAAGACAAGGTTGTGCTGCGATGATCTTTTATACAAAAGAGCAAGATCGCTATTAATGTTATCACAAGCATGCCTCCAATTAGATGCGGCAAAACTGTAATACAGTTGCGTGTCGTCAGCGTATGTATGAAAGTTACAGTACTTTAAGTTAGAAAGCAGATCGGAAGTATATATAGTAAATAATAAAGGGCCTAAAATAGAGCCTTGCGGCACACCACTACATACATTGCGCCTATCCGAAAATTGATCATCAATCCTAACGGCCTGTGTGCGATTACCCAAATAACTTCGAAACAGAGAGACAGATACACCATCAAACCCAATATATTTTAGAATAGATGTTAGGACTTCAAAATTAACAGTATCAAAAGCTTTAGTGTAGTCAAGTAATACCAAACACGTAACCATACCCTTGTCAGTTGCCTCCAAAATATCATCCGTAATTTTAAGGAGAGCGGTCTCACAACTGAAATTAGCTCGAAACCCTGACTGGGTAGGTGGAAGGATATTAAATGTCGTGAGGTATTCCTTCAGTTGGACCGCAATTACTCTCTCCAAAACCTTAGACAAAACCGGTAAAAGGCTTATGGGCCTCAAATCACGTAACTCTTGAGGATTCTTAATTTTAGGTAACGGACATACAATAGCGTTTTTCCATGCATCTGGAAATACACCCTCAACCAGACAAGAGTTAATCACGTGAGTGATAAAGGGAATAACAACAGGACCACATATTTTGATCATAGTGATATTTAATCCATCGCTACCATAAGCCCTTGATTTTATATTGTAAATCATGTCAGCAACCACGCTCTCAGCCACAGGCCGCAAGGAGAATTGGGACGAAAACCGGATATTATTTAGGTAATAATCAACAGTTTCACTAATATTTGCCGTACAGGGATCATTACAGGAATTAAGGAAATAGTCGTTAATTACGTTAGGGTTGTTGAATTGTGATGGTAAAGAAGCCGGGGTACCTTTTTCTTCCATACCTAAAAAGCCGAGACGCTTCCAGAAAATAGCTCTATTTTGCGAACGGAAAGCGAAATCATAGTATGCCTTTTTTTCAAAGTTAAAGGTGTTGGTAGTTAAATTACGGAGGGATTTATAGTATAGCCAGTCCTGTTCGTTTCTAGTAACACGATGCTTAGCTTTAGCCTTGTCTCTGAGATTCATTAAAAGTTTTAAATTATCGGTAAGCCAAGGAATGTACGGTTTAGTAAACCGCCTGAAAATTAGTGGAGCATGTCTATTAAATAGCTCCAAAATATTATGGGTTAAAAACCCAACTTTATTCTCAATGCTGTGGGAACGAAAAATTAAATGCAAAGGAATGTTAAGTAAATCGATGTTAAAATCGTTATCGTTGATACCAGCAAAATTTCTATAACTGTGAAGACGTGGAACAGTTTTTCTTTTAGTAAATTTAATATTGAAGTAAATAAAATCATGGTCAGAGAAACTACAATCTATAACTCCACTATCTGAGATGATATCCTGCTTACTAGTAAATAACAGGTCAATTAAAGAGCAGCAGTTCAAGGAAAGTCTGGTCGGTAAATTGATAAGTTGCTCAAAACCCAATGATTCAAAGAAATCAACTAAATACATAGTTTTTATATCGGAGTACTTCAGATAATCTATCTATAACAAATCTGGAATTTATCTATGTTATAACAAGGATCGGAGGGTATCATTAGTTCAGTACAATAGATTAACTGTAGTATTCATATATCCTTTCACTTATTCTTTTAACGAATTCAGAATAATTATTTAAAACATCCACCGATTAAATATCAGCCTGTAATATACAGGGTGAACTATTCACCGCTGGTATAATCAATTCAAATTTTAGCTTTGTTTCAGTAGATTATTTTCTTTTGTAACTTTAAAACTTTCCTGAATTTAAATTAACTCTTAGTGTAAGAATTTTCTTAATATGACGTGTGTGAACTGATTGCGTTGGCCAAAGCGTTCGGTGTTAGAGTCCTATCGTAGGATATTTGTTAATTTTGTTCAGTATTTCATTATTTTTAATAGTCGTTTATAACGTTTACTGACACAGAGTATCATACTTATTATTTGAATTTTATGCCAAGATTAGGAACATCTTCTCCGTTATTTTATGTTGAAATTTATATGAATTCTATGTCAATAATACCAATATTTTCACCGTTATTTCATGTTAAAAGTTTTTAATAAAAACTTAATTGCTCTATCAGTAAATCTATCCTTTTATTTTTCTGTGTATGTGTCTTGCAAACTGCTTTACCCCTCGATATTTATTTAACACCTTGGATTCCTGCTTATCTTGGGGGCATGACAGGGTAAGTAATCCTAAGCAGGTGGCGCCGAAATTTCTTTCCATCTTGGGTTTGTTTCTATCAACCCACTCCCTTGCCGACGAGCCGGCTGGCACACTGCATGATTGCCGAATTTCAACCCACTCATTCGAAGGTTTGTAAAGCGGAAGTGCATCACCTTGTCTGTGTTTATTTTGATTTTCACTTTGTCACTTTCGGTGCCGGAAATTTAGGTAACAAGATAAAATGATGCATTGGAAGATAGATTAGGTTTTTAAAGATTACAAGAAGGGATGAGGAAGACAATTCAGAAGATGCTGAACATATTCCAGAAGAAGGTAGTGTTATTGACCTACATTACAAAACTAAAGCTGCATAGTATTGAGAAAGTGTTAGATCTACAGATATATACAAATAACATGGATTTTCGACGGTATGCTTTAAAAATTATACAAGATATTGGACGCGAAACGTTTAAAGAAGGACATTGGTGGATATGGTACTTCAAAAACGTAAATAATATTGTGTCTCGCAAAATAACAAAATATGTTACCCGTTCTACACTTTGGTATGGAAGAGTTACGGTTAGTGAGCCATAATTTTATGCAGGAAGTCAAAACCCATATCACTGGTTTCGGCACAAGCAACTTATATAACGCCAATGAGAGGGGATTTAATCTACAAGGACATTCCGGCAGTAAATGGTTAGAAAACTGTGGAAAATATTGTGCAATCTTTGCACTCTACGACACATAACTATACAATTTTCATCAGTGACTAGGTAATATACTTGAAATTATCGTAATATTAGAAAATAATAATAAAAATAATAATCTGCAGAATATAGGATAGTCAGCTCCCCGATTAATTTGTTCCGAAAATAATTTTGAGTGATGCTTTTCTATTTAATGCTTCAAATTATCTCGACATTAAAATCTAAAAAACCATAATAATAAGTTGGGGTACTCCTGTGAGGGGAATGGGCCGCTAAAAAATGTGTTATTCTTATACCATGATACTCTTCCAGTGTCTAGGGTTTCATCTAAATCTGAATGTTTGGGTTGTTATCTTACCTTTCAAGCAATACAAGATTATTTGACATTTTGTATAAGTCATATAATTCTCTAAGGCTTTGTGCATAATTTTTTAACGTAGAATTGTACCACGGAATGCTAGACCCAGTTTCGCGAGATGAATATCCCATCAACGGGAAGCAAAAGTTGAAGTAATACATAAATATGCCGTGGTATATGTTATATTTCTCGTTAATATTCCCCGATGAACTATAAAGGCCATCCCAATTTTCTTGCCTTAGGTATGTCTTAAACCTTTCTATTGTCTCACTGTTAAAGCAACGGCGATATTCAATGCTATTAATTATATGCCGTAGGGGTATACGCATCGTTAACAATTGATAACAGTGATCGGAGAAGATAGATAATCCACAGACACTAGAAACTATATTAATGTTCTCAACAGTAAATATATTATCAATCGTAGTAGATGTAGTTGCAGTAACTCTAGTAGGACCAGTCACGCACGGAACCATGTTGAAACATGCAAACAGTCGAAGTAAATTTTCCACATCTCTAGTATTGTTTGCAAAATTTATGTTAAAATCCCCACACACCAGTACCATCGCATGTTGTCCACACACCAAATCTAACAAGTTAAAAAGATTATCCAGAAACATCTGCAAACTACCAGTAGGTGAGCGGTAAACGCATATCACGACGCACCTAGCAAAACCCATTGTCACAACCGAGCATGCATACTCAAAGTCCTTTTCAATAGGCTGATTAGTATATGATTGTGAAATCGCCCTAAGATTGGATCGCACATAAATAACCACTCCGCCTCCTTTAAGACTCGTTCTCGAGTATGAGTTAACTAATTTGTATTGATTTAGAGTCAGAGTGGATATTTCATCTTTTAATAACCAATGTTCTGATATACACACGATGCACGGAAAATTTAATTCACTTAGCAACCCCTCAAGCAAAGCACTCTTATTTCTTAAGCTACATATATTTACATGAAATACTATGAATCTATTTTCACCGCGATTCCCTGATGAAAATTAGTGTTTGATTTTAGAGAGGTAACTTTTAAATCATCAATACAATTTATCTTAATTAAATTATTAAAATTAATGTAATTTCTTTCCCGCTTAGTTACCAATGTCTCTCTGTAAAACGAATTCTTAATAAAGGTTAATGTAGACTGCATAATCTTGTGTTTAGCAGATTTTTTACAGTGTAATCCTTGGGAAATCATGTCATCCCCAGTAAGAAACCGATTAACATCAATGAAGGCAATTGACTGATGTGCTTTTGAATACTCGACAATATTATAGAGTTTGTAATTATACTGAAACACATATTTGTTGTAAATATGTTTCTTCGGACAATATAATAACCCAAAAAAAAGCAAATTAGTTGGCTGCTCTTCGGTTCTCGGGTTCTCTGCCGTGTAGAAAGTTTAAATTACTCTTCAGAAGAAGATCACGACAAGATGATCGAAACGTCAAGTAATTTAAACTGTCTACACGGCAGAGAACCCGAGAACCGAAGAGCAGCCAGCAACGATGGCCGTGAAAGCCTAAAGACTACTTTAGCATATTAGTTTTTGATAGGGTATCCACTATTGCATCCAAATGAATGTTTTTCAGGGACAATCCGCGCACGAGATCATTGCTGCCGCCGCATCAAAACACATAGTCTTTCAGTGTAAACGTTTCTGTTAATGAAGCCAAATCACTAACCACATCCTCCAGCTTTGCGTTAGGCTTAAAGATCGATTCAACGGAGAATTCTTCACCAATTAATCCTTTCACGATGACGGCTATATCTCGAAAATGACTATCACCTAGCAATAGTATCCTTCTTAGCAGTACAGAAGCTCCCGTACAGATTCCCAACAGCTAATACTAGCACTATTCCCGTCAATAGGCTATGTCTTATTTCCCAGTCACGTACGCGTTAAGTTTAGAAAAGGTAAAATTACATGTTTTCCTAAGTTCATTCTTCCATTATATTGAAAGGTTAAAATGTTTATTAATATAAATCCATTTTCGCATTTGGCAGCGAACAAATACAGCGTTGGTGTACAAAATAATTCTTGGAAGAGGAAATGTTCAATCACGTCTGAAACTCTCCATTTAGTAGTTAGTTCGAGCAGCACGTTATGAGTCAATCGTACCGACATAAGAACGCACATAGTATTTTAATTAGAGAACTGGTTTTCTTGCCCCTCCATTACCGCAGCACTAGAATTGCACTTAGCGGTCTTGAGGGTCCGAATCTCCGCTAAACTGGAACGCGCCCGACGATCGATTTTGCAATGGTCGGTCGCCGCTGCACGTCCTATATTGAGAGAAATCTCGTATTCTCGCCTGTCTCTGTGCGGAAAGCCACCTCTTGCTGTACATTCCCCGTTAATTTGGGCAGCGTAGGAAGTTGCTCGAACTAAATGGAAAATCCGGCGGATGTGCCTCGGCCAATCACTTAAGTGAAGTGGAAGCGAACTGAAATATCTATTAATATTGGATAAGACCTAAGACGGTAATTAGGTAACGGGCAAAGATATTAGGATATTCTGTAACGGGTAGGATCCGTATAGATGAAGCTCTGTTATTCATAAAGGATTAGCTGCTTCTAGTCCGGTTATTAAAGCCACGAAGTAATGTAGGGACAAACACCTTATTTGCAACTTTACTATTTGTATTACCCAGCTATCTCTTATTTATCCTATAAGAGATTCCGTAATGATATGGAGGCACCCAAAGGTCACGTTATGATACTCCATTATATCATCTTTATGGATGTCTAACAAAATCACGTTATAGTGCTCTTATTAGTATAAGTTTGACAGATAATAGAGTTAAATATTGAATGTCTGGTTTATTTCTTTTAAGAGTTAATTGAAATAAGCTATTGTAGTCTGGAAATCTTCCACGGACTTTCATCAGGCGTTTACAGTTCAAACACGTATTTCAAGATATATGCTCAAACAGGCAGCGCGAACATTTTGTCGCCCTCTTTTCATAAGCTAGATATATTACCTCTTCTTTTATGGGAGAAAAAATGTATTATGCACCTTTGGGCTAGCCCAGTGTGTGGGACTCACTTTTCTTCAAAGTGGTGTCCCGTTGTTAGTCAGCACCTTCTCATTTCTTAATTGTTAAGTAGTATTTACACTCCCGTAACTCTGTTTTGACACTAAATGCAAGTAAGATGTTCAAATTTCGAGCTTCTAATCCTGTTCTCATCGACCAATCAGAAGGCGCCGAGTGGGCGTGGCCAAAGCGAAAGGGGAGATGTGAAGACAAGGGGATAAAAAGTAAATGTAGACCGGCTGTGTAAACCTTATGGTAATTTGTACAGAACTCCCATAGCCCTTCTATTAGTGTAGCTCCCAACATAGATCCTTGAGGTACCCCAAGATTACGTAGTAAAAAAAAATTGAAACAAAACTGTTCATAATTCCGCGAATGCGACTCTAGCTTATGTGGAACGACAGAGTTGTTTATAAAATCCAAGCCCTTAAAAATTGAAATAATGCCGTGTTAGTGGAGCGATTGCTTCGAAAACGATATTGATATGTACAAAGATATGCAAGGACTGTAGGGTAGTAATAGACGCAAGATATTGAAAACTGTTACCTCCAATACATCAACCAACACCAAAAGTGTAGAGGGGTATACTCCTTGTTCAATAAATTGTTAGGGACCTTCTTCATATACATAGTTTCGTAACCGTTCAATTCTCTTGAACAGGTTACATTTCTCAGTATTTCAAGGTTCTCAACGTCAATTTTATGTCCGGTATTATTTATATGTTGTGCAGTACGAGATTAAGCAAGCCTCCCATAACAATAATGTGCCCGGCTGATAGTCTAATACATTGCACACTTGATTATCAGTCGTGAGGTCCAGGGTTCAAATCTCACTCAATTAAGATAACCGGTTTCTTGCCAGAGTCGTGATGATGATTACGAGGGAGATTTGGCTCCGTTTGTACGTTTCGTCTGGGTAGAATAATATTATTGTTGTCCTCGTATCCAATTTTGTAAGTGCGCGACCTTTCATTATAACCTGAAAAGTTTTTTTTGTGTTTCATAAGACATAATATGTGTATGTACTATACTCTTCAAAAATACCAGATGTACTCCTTGTTAAAACTGATGACTGCAAAATTTTTATGTGCATACATTATTGAATTTCGTAAGGGCTGTCTTACATATAAAACAGGCAATGTATTTGAATGAAATTATTTAGTGCACCATAAATGCATACGTAAACTTAAATACGATTTTATGCGTAAACAAAATATCTAAAATAAACATTAAATTACCGAAAGTCGTGTTTCAAAAATGATTGATATCCCAAAACAAGAGTTCAGCAAATTGCTTCGGGTTTTGTATAAATGCAAAAAGTAGACTATCCACATTTGCGTCACAAGAAAGGGTTGTGTCTGTTTTGTGGATGTAAATTTCACTCGAACGGTCTGCTTTAACGAGCGGAGGTTCGGGTTAGCGCAAAATCGAATTACTCAACGGTGTCGCTAGGCGAAACTTTCCCAACTATTCTCCGATACCCAACAAGCTCCAGTCTTGGCCGGCTGAAATCGCCCATAGAATTAGTTGAATCTTGTTACGGCTCGATTAATTGAAATATACTTGAAATTTCTGGGCCGCTGTTGATAATAGAAACAGAAACATTGTAAACTGTGTAACATATTTCAAAGAGCGTATTGTACAGCTCACGCTATTACGTAAATGAAATGAATGAATTGGCGAACACGAACAAGTAAATGACTTGTGGTCGGTTTACTGAGAATTTTAAACTTTTGTTTGACCGACCACAAGTGAATGTCTGGTTAACCTGTGAACAATTAAATATAATAATAATAATAATAATAATACGGTTTATTGGCATCTACATTAACTATAACACAAAACATAATACATATTCATTATTAAATAGTTATGCCAAATAGGTAAAATATTCTCGCCTTAGTAAAACAGTCAAACGATCTGCAGTTGGAGAAATGATCGTACATAAGCATCGGGCTAAGACATTTAACACAACGCTTACACAGAAATGCAAAACGGATAACGAACCACAAGTTCTTACAATCTCTTTCGATTATATGCAGAATATCCAACTGCCTGTTGCTCCTGTTGGAGACTTTTTTTATTACAATCACTTAGCGGTAATGCTTTTTGCATTCACAACATCAAAGAAAATATTTCCACTTATATTATTTATTATTATCAAGGCACATCAAAGAAAACCACAAACGAGATATGTTCATTTTTCTTTGTTATATATCACAATATCATAAACACAATATTGACGACTTGCATCTCTCACAGTGATAACTCCCCCAGTAAAAATTATGTGCTAAGGTAATACTTTCTCTGACTGACAACCGTCGTTTTAATAAAATCTCTTTCAGTATTTTGCTATTCGATGCCATTCCTTCTCATGTAACACAAACTTTGCGTTAGGTCTTTGAAGAAGCTCAGTTTAACACAAAAAGAAAAAAACTGAAGAAATCAAGAAATGTATAGCATTCGTAGAAGTAGACCACAAAGCCAACTAGCAATAATAAAGACAACCATGAAGATTAAATAATTCACACATTAATTCATTTAGATATGTATTATATTACATTAAATATGTAACGTGGCACTCTGTGGGAAATCCATTTTAGTATTAAATTTAAGCTGATATTAATTTCTCGGTAACTTCCTTTTATTCAATCGATTTTCCCATACTTAGATAAGTTGTTGCCGCATTATATTTTGCTTCACTTTTTTTAATTTATTCTTGTTTACTACGCGAAGAATTGTCTTCGTTCGCGCAGGCCTAACTCCCACAATTATGACCGCGTGAGAGACCGCTACAATGTATAAAACCGCGCGCTTGGCAATATACGGTCATTCCTGCTCTGTGAGTTCGGGGATGGTAAAGCTCTCTGGCACCACGCAGCACTGTCCCTCGGAGCTGTGATTTCGGCGCCAGCAAAGCCCTCTAGCACGACACAGACCGCCGAACCGCAACTCGTACTTTAAAACCGCTCGCGTACTTTTGACCTGGCTCAGTATATAGATTCTGTTCGTTTTATTTTCATTGTCAGAATTGTGATTAACATTTTGCGACTAAATTTGAAAGCGCTCCAACATACTTGTTTACATTTTCAATTGTATATATTGTAGATGCCCCGCACTCAAACAAACAGCTACCATTCTGGGGGAAAAAAATATTATTGTAACGATAAGCGCAACCGCTGACTGATCCTTCGCACCTTTTGATCGTCAGCTTACTCGCACAACTAAAGCCGCTGAGCGGACACGAAGTGCAGCCACACGTAAAAGTGTAATATACAGGAATCAATGTAAAAGAAAAGAGGCTAAAAGGTAGTCATTAGCAAACCATTAAAAATAAAGTAAGATCAAAATTGAAAGTGAGTACTTAAAACAATGGTCGCTACAGAGTCATCCTTGTAATAATGCTTTCAAAATTTTATATGCAGAAAGGACTTAAGTTCTAATCCTGTCCTCTTACGTAATTCTTAAGATAGAGATAGAGCCGATGCATAATTAGTAGATGATACAAGGTAGACATTTCTCTTCTCTACAATACACTAAAGAATCCGAAAACGTAATCACCGTACTTTTAACATTCCTTTCTATTTGCGGATTCCAAAAGCATTCCTTTTATCTAGATTTACCGCTCTGTGCGGTCTCCTAATTATGACAACAAAGAAACAAATGCCTCTGTTTTCGATCGTAAGCGAGTTTGATTATCTTTCAGAGGCTGAGCAGATTGTTCAAAGGATTGATTGGATTCTGTGCTTTATGCTGCCCTTGGGCTGTTTACCCCAATGGTGAACCTGATGTTCTTATTAAAACTTTCACGACAATTTCGTTTACGTCAAAGTGAAATACGCTTATTATAAGCAGACAGAGATATGACCAACAAGTATTTCAAGGGTATCATGATTTTAAATAAAAAAAATATTTTTTTTGTATAATTTCGTATATTTTCAAATCTAAGATCGTGACGTTAGTAACGAGTTGTCAATCAGTTTATATGACAAGTTATTAAAAAAAAAAACCATTATGATAGGATCGTGTTTATAAACATTTTCTTTGGGAAATACGATTTTTCAAAAACAAGTTCAGTTATCACCACATTTTTTGATCAAGAATACAAGAACATATTTTTCAGCAGTGAATTTTCTCAGTACAGGAATAATATATGTAATATGTGAAGAGTTTAACATTGTCATTTTATATAATATGTTATACTTTTTGTAAACGTATTTGAAAAGGGATAATAACAACCGAAATGCCGTCGTATATCTAAAGTGTTATCAATAATATTATTAAAACGATTTTAAAAAAACAAGAAAAAATATCAAAATACTTACTGGTCAAGAAAAGAAGATATTAAATACATACAGCGTACACTAAAAGCGCTTCAAGCTGTAAGTCTGTTATTTGCTTTCCGATTTTCATGAGTCTAGTACCAAATGACATGTTTTGATGAGTACTACGTTTGAGGCTAAATTTATTTCTGCTCGAACGGCATATCCATTTTTTTGCGATAGTCAACATTCCACAAAAATTGCATAGAATCAAAAGCTGCACTTTAAAATATTTCTACCATACAGAGTATTCCAGAAGTGTGCAAAGAATGTGCAAACACATACTTACTTCGTTATTTTAAATGGAATATGTGGTTCTAACAAGAGTGGTACTTGAAACTCTGAATACAATTTTTCCAAACAGGTGGATTGGACGTGGTGATGCAATGGAATAGCCAGTAAGATCAGCAGATTTAGAATCTGTCCATGAAAGAGAGCCAACTACAAAAGAAGATATGAAAAACAGAATAAGGGAGGCATTTTTATCCGTTTAGCAACAGTTGTTTCAAAAAGTAATGCAAAATTTGCAAAGGCCGATCGATATATATTTGAGAGAAAGAGGGGATATATTTGAACATCTGCTTTAAATTTTACTAATTAATTATGTATTTTATTGTAATTTAATATTTGTTTTCTGTTTTTTATTTTTTGTTTACCTCTTATTTTAACGGTTTTTGAATATATATTACTATGAAACTGTAGATATTTTATTTAAATTTTATTAAATTGATTTTAGATTAACTCAACACTGTTTTATTTACATTCAGACATGCAGCGTCCTCTATTTAAGATAAAAAGACTCCACAGATAAGTATTGCATCAATACCTAGATGCCACTATAGCACACAAGTGAATGAAAAGCTTCCCCTCTACCTGTTTTGAGTATACAGCATACCAATCGGGTGATATTTCCTCAGTAAGACTTGGGACGTGACAGACTGTAGTTTGTCAAACAAAGAAATATATTATAACTTAATTGACTTGTTATAATCCTTGTTTCTTTAATAAGTGCTATTTTAGTTCTTAAGTTGTGATGTTATTATGTTATAGTGAATAAAAACAATTTTTAATGCATAACTTTGTTTATTTTGAGTTAATAAAAATTGAATAACAATTAAAATGAATAATTCTTTCTCTCAGGGTAAGTAGTAAGTTCAAATACTATTCAATTTACACAAAAATAAGATTCCTTGAATCTTAATCCAAACTAATCTCAATATATCTTGTTTAAAAATCAAAATTGAATTTAAATCTCCCGCTAACCTCTCTCATACAATCGCGTATTGTCAAAAACCTTTCTACAACAGCAAACGTTTATTTTACATCAAAACTCCCTAACAAATCACTGTTATCAAATCATTCTAACCTCAGAATTTATTTACGTTCTGAACGCCGGTTAATAGTTCGAAAGATGGATAAACGCTTACTTTAAAGTACGATAAACAGCTCCATGATACTCCCAATACTGATTCCCGTTCTGCAATAATCTTTCTAGCTCCAAACCTGCGTTATCGATGTCTCAGGCACCCAAAGTTGTATCTCAGTCCCTCGATTGTGGCTCCAGGAATAGAAAATACGTCCCCCAATTCTTCGAAATTAATGAATTACCATCATTTTTACACAACACACACAACACTTCATTCTTGGCAAGTAAATCTTTAGTTAAATGACTCTTATAATTATTTAAATTTTGAAATTTCTAGATGTTTTTGAAAATACAACCAACTCAGGAAAATATCGAAAAAGAAGTCCTTTACAATTGTTTCAAACAAACATTCATCTCCTAGGCATTGAGATTCCAGCAACGATGACAGGAAAATCGTTTCCAACGATACGACAACCTTTAATCGACCCACGTTCGTACGATCAGCGAAGGAACTTTCGCTTATAAAATTCCATGGAAACGTGCCCTTTTAAAATTATCTGCGATATAGTGAGTATTTAGTTTGAATTTTTACAATAAATTTACAAAATAGTTAAATACATAATTTAGAAATACATTTTATTTCAATAACAAACGTTTGTTGCTGTATTATGTTGATTTAGGTAGGTTAGGTAATTTGATATCATAGCATTATATATATGTATATAAACGCGTTTGGTGTGCACGTGTGTGTTCATCTCGTTCATCTGTTTGTTTTCTCTTTGTAAATTTGTAAGTTACATAGCGCGGAAATATACACAACATTAGATTAGAGTATATTAGGATTGGTGTGGCCATATGGTCCTGCTTCACTGTGACCTTTACAGGTACACAACATTAGTATTTCCCACAAAAACAAAAAAAAAGCAAGATTATCACTATTCATGATGCTCAAATTAAAATGTCGCAATGTGTGTCTATAAAGAGGTGTTTGTTAAAATGGAGTTTGTATAAATTGCCGCTTGTGAAACTGCGCGAAGCATATTTTCAACAAGACGGTGCTCCTTCCCATAATGCAGGAATAAATGTTGATTGGTTGAATCGAAATTTTAATGGAAAATGGATTGGCACAGATGAATCTATATGTTGACCTGCGCGTTCACCTGATCTTACGTCTTGAGATTTTTGGTTTTGGGGATATCTTCGGATTTATTTATCAGTGCCACAGTTCACACATACATATGTACAATGGCTTATTTTCTATACCCATTTTCTCTTGGCACACTACAGTATAACACAAGTGACTTTACGACAATGTATCAGAAAATGTTTTAATTATATTTTCCTCTTCTAAGTTTGCAACTGAAATGGATGTATTGTACATCGATGGATTCAGAAAAAAAAATCTCTCTGCAATGTAGTAAAACAATATATATCGGGTATCGAAATGTGGTGTTTGGAGTAGGATCTTACGGTGAATCCAACTAATTCATGCATGCTTCCAGATTCATCTAAATCATTACTTACTCCTTGCACCATTTGCACATTACTACTTACTTTAGTCTTTTTATTCCTGCACATATTGGCTAAATGTCCAATTTTCTGACAATTATTACATTTGTACGTTTTATATTTACATGTGAATGCATTATGTCCTTTTTTTCCACATCTTGTGCACTCCTGTTCTTTATTCGTGAAGTTTTTCCCCTTGTTTTTCTGGAAACGTAATTTATGAACTGTTGTATCTGTTTGAAATGCATTGCGATTCTTTGCTGCTTCTTCTAATGTTCTAGCCTTTTCATATGTTTGTTCAAAATCATATTCTTCGGTTAACAATCTCTGCCTAATATGATCCTCCCTTAATCCACTCACTAACCTGTCACTTAATGCTTCCTTTAAAAATGATCCAAATTTGCATGTTGCAGCCAAATTTTTAATTTGAGCTACATACTCCGTAATACTTTCTCCTTGTCGTTGTAATCTGGTATTAAATTTGCACCTCTCTATTATGATTAATTTCCTCGGTTTATAATGATTTGTGAGAGTATCTACTAATCTTTCATATGTCAGTGTGTCGATTTCTTCTGGTGCCAACAAGCCTTGAAGCAGTTTTCCTAATTTTGGCCCTAGAACACTCAACAATACTGATACCTTTTGAGCATCTGGAATTTCATTTGCTTTGATGTAATGTTTTAATCTTAAAAGATATGTATTTATATCTTCTAACGTTTCATCGAAAGTATCTAACTTCCCGACAATTGACATTTTCGTTTCCTACTAGAAAATTCCCTCCTTTTCTTTTTAGGTTATGTGCAGTAATGAACTTTTCATTTACTCACTGTTTCTTCCTTCTTTCTGATTTTCAAACGAATTCACGATCCTCGTCGCCAATGTAATGTTTCTTGTGTGGGTTTATTATTTAGAAATATTTACGTACAATAGTTAGGTACACGTGAACTCTACTACTTTATCTGTACTATAAGTTGCCTAACATACATCACAACACAAATGATACTGTTTACCAGAAAACGTAAAATAGGATTTCTACGGGCATCCAAACTCATGAATGTACCACTGACCTTTAGTCAGGAGGTTAAATACTTCGGTGTTACCTTACAAGAGCCTCACGTGGACTCACATATCCATCGAAGAATAACCAAAGCTGAAATCGCGTTTTGGCAGTGCCGCAGGATGCTGGGGAGGTCCTGGGGTCTTTCTAATAGCGTAATGATGTGAATGTACACTGCTGTAATCAGACTGACGCGACGCTAACTTACAGTGCAATTGCCTGATGATCTAGTACCAGCAGTGGGCCTAGCCAGGGGCACTTTATCTTACCCTGCTAGGCAAACGGCATCAAACTATCTGAGGATGTCAAGGGAGAACCTCCGCTTAGTGATGGGAATTCCAACCGGACAGTGTCAGTTAAAAGCGCACCTTTTTAAGCTGCGATTAGAGACCAGTTCAATCTGTAAGGGCTGCCAATTAGAGGATGATACTGAGCTGAGCATGTTCTCTGCGACTGCCCTGCTTTATCATCCATTGGGGAAAACCATACTCCGGGACGTTGGGTTCGACATTGCCAGCGTCAGGAAAGCTTCCCTGGGGAACGTCCTAGCGTTTGTAAAGACTATAGGCTGGATGACAACATAGGTGGGGCAGCGTAAACGGAGGAAGCATAATGGGCCTAATGAGGCCTAAATGCAGTGGCAGTAGCCACCCTCCAAAAAACCCAGAATCCAAAATATGCTGAGTAATTTGAAAAAAAAAATAGAGTTGAATTTCGCGAAAAAGTAAAGTAACCTCAAAGGTGGTATTTATCAACCCATTTTATTTCGTATAGACTCATGAATATCGATATGTAAACAACAGAGTTACAGCTTGGGGCGCTTTTTTTGTGTGTTACATGTATAATATAAAAAATATAATCTAAATTCTAGGTAAAATTATAGGATGATGAATGGTTAGATGCACAGTACTCACAATAATTTTATTGATAAATAAAATGTTTGCTGTGGATGCGTTCAATAGTAGAAATGTAAATTGTATTTAGAATAAAATCATTGACATTGCTTTGAAATTGAAACATAATATATTTTTGTTTTTTTTAGTACATTTTTCTGAGTACAAAGTAAAAAAAAAATAATAAAAAAAAAAACAAGTACTAGTTGTTGTATACATTTCAATGCCGTAAATTTTTATTTTACAAAAGAGATGTGGAAATAACTGCGTTGTTTATTTACCAATACAGAGGAATCGAACAAAATTAAAACGTAGTCGAACGGCATACGTGTATTATTTTATATAAAAAAAAAACCGTATTAAAATTTATGACTATACCCAAAAAAATAAAAATATAACTCAGAAAGAAATAATATATTTCAACCAGCCCTCCGTTTTGCTCCCTGTTTTTGAAATATAATACTGGCGTTACCAATCCGACATAATAAAATTTAAAATTGCAAACGTTAACAACACAATACCGCTGTACCGGAGCCTGTTCTCCTCGCATTGGCAGATGTCGAATGATATGCCGCCATGAAAGCGCTTATCTTGATATATGGGCCTGTATTTGAGGATAAAATGTTAGGTAAAACTTGAATTATGTTCAAACGTAAATGGAAAATGGGAAAATACGACGTAGTAGCTAAACGAATCCAGAAAATGTATTGTCCCAGTGTTTTAGCGTCGCGAACATTTCGAGTTGGAATGTTTGTTCGGTGTTTGTATCCAACTACATAAATATACATATACGGGTCTCCGTTTTTTCCGCCGTGGCAATTTTTCTCGTTATTCAACTTTCGGTGGGGGCTGTTGCAGTTTGTTAGTTTCATCTGATAAAAATTTAGCTCGCATTGCTGCAACGCTGTGACAAATATGTGTACGTAAGCAAATTTTTTGCAGTCATAAGAATGTCCTATCTTAACAACATCCCTTACACTATTCCGCAAAATTAAAAAACTACGACATTCTATTCATCAGCATGTCATCTCCACTTACCCAAGTTCTAGAAAAAATAATTAATGAACAAGTGCGGGAGTATTTGGACAGCAGTAAATTAATCCTTGCATGCGAGTCGAGATTTTGTCCAGGGTTATTTAACTAATGAATTTCAATCGTAAGGATTTGGCAGATACAAATGAAGCCCTGAGTGAAACCCCCTCAAAGCAAGGTATTTTAATAAAGGTAGGCAAAATTTTATACAAGCTACACGGGAAAATCCATCTGTCTAATTCGCCTATTCAAATTATGTACTTACTGCCCATCGGACATACATATATCGAAAGACAGCAGAGAAATATAACATATCACAATATGTAACAAAAGTTTTTGAATAATATATGTAATGTGTTTATCGCTACTAGTCATGAATTTAATAAGTACAGTATTCCCGAGAATCTAAAAATATTATCAGGCGATAGTCACACACGGAATGTGACATGTGACGAAACTAACCAAGATCTGCGCACATAATCAAGTCATTGACTTTTTAGCTAAACTATCAAAATTTGGACCTAAAATACCATCTAAAAGACTAAGGCATGATCATAATACATTGAATAATATGATTCTAGTTGTACTAGATGCTACAGAAAGCCATGTAACCACAAATAATTCACAGTCAGAAGAGAGTTATAAGACTGATGTCTCGACTTGTCCACCATCACAGCAAATGTAGCAGAGTGGTTGTTTGGCCCTAAACACGCATAGTGATAGTCGCAGTTCGCCATCTTCAAATACATCTGTTAATGAGATTCAAGAATCGGCTGGTAGTAATGAAAAACGATTGGTCAGCTTGAGTAGCGCTTATCATAATTTGCTAAATGGATAAAAGTTTATTTTCTCGGCGTGTTCTTCAAGATAATGATGACGTGCTCTTGGTGCTGCTCCTTCGCGGTTTAGTAAAAGATCAATTCTGAATGCTTAAGAAATTCTTTGCACTCCAGATGACCAGCTCTGGAATTAGGGTTACAAATGTAAAACAAAAAGATGGAAAAATTGTTGACGATTTAAACAGGATGTCAAAAAAATTTGAAACATTTAAGACAAGAAAAATTTTAAAATGTACTATTGTTCACCTCCTGTAGGTAGTTGCGTTATACGTAAACTATGGTTTTGTCGTGAATGTCATAGAAAGGTACAGAAAGAGTGTGTGAAATGTAATGTAGCTCTATATATGGAATGTTTCCTTAATTATCACAAAAATAAACAAATGTTAGAATTCTAGATACAGTTATTCGCTGTTTTTACCAGTATTTTATTTTCTTACTGTCCCTGTTACTCATTGAACATCTGCAAAATACATTGAAAATAAATTGCGGAACGGAACAGTCTATGACGGACAACTGATGTGTCAACGATTGCTGTACAGAACCAGCCTAAGATACCTGCCTGAGTCATTATTTTGCAGTTCGTTATGAGAATTTAAATTAAAGATTAACGTCATGTGCTTTCACTTTATTTAAACATAATTTTATTCCAGCAAAATATGTCGTAGCTTGGGATATTAAATGTTGGCATATTTCACTTAATAATTAATTAAAGTTGTGGTGCCGTCAGCATATGTAATATTTTTATCGGTAATATGATTAGTAATATAATTCAAATACAAAATAAAAAGAATGAGCTCAAAGTTGACCTTTGAGGACCGCATAATTTACTTGTTTGATCGAAGATTTCATTGCTGTTATCTATATATTGTAATCTATTTTCTAAAAAACTTTTAACAAACATGGTAAAGTATAATCCGTAATGCCATAAAGCCTCAGTTTGTTATGTAAAATTCCATGAGTCCGGTCCAAAAGGAGCCCATAACCAAATTGTTTACCTCAAGTTTGTTTGTAATAAACGTAACCATTTCCACCAATGCAGTTATAGGAGATTTTCCTCCGCGAAAGCCATGCTGGGAGTGATTTAATATTTTTATCTTTTCTAAATATTTCATAAGCCTACTTTTGAATCCTTTTTCCAGCAGCTTTAAGAGGTTAAGGACTTATAATAAGTCTATAATTATCCGGTAATGAACTGCCGCCTTTTGTGATATTGGTGTTACTTTAGATACTTTCAGACATTCTGGTAACTGACTCTTGCAAAGCATAAATTGATAAAGTGAGTGAAATGGTAAATTCGTTATGTGTTGGCCAATTTGAGAGAGGCATTACTCAGGCAATAGTAATCTGCGACTTTAGAATTGCTCAAGTTATCAATAATTGCGCGCATTTGAGCTTCATCAACAGGAGACAGAGGAAAACAATCATTGCGCTTCTGTGCCGCGCCGGTCGCCATAATTAATTGGTATTCCTCCCAGGTCCCAGTATTTTAGTTTCCTCTGCTGACAGACAGCATTCTTTTTGTTTTTCGGTTTAATGATTGATCAAGCCGTTTTTTTAAATTAATTGAGGTAGATATTTGTAACGTATTCTAATTAATTACATCAGTTTTTAAGGCTTCTTTATATTGTTTCTTATAATTTTAATAAGAATCAATAAATGTTCTTTCATTGCTCTAACTTTATTTGATATTTGATTATTTTGTTTTACTAGAAACGAGTTATTCTAACATTACCACATTATAGTAGTAATTTTTCATTTTTCAATAACAACCAATTTTATCTTCTGTAGTGTATTGTTATGTACAATAGACGGTATTGATTTTTCAACAACCAGTACTGCGATACCGGAAAATATGTATATATTTATCCTAAAATATATTCATACCTATACATTGTGAACGATAATTGCTTGTTATCAAAATATCTAGACATGTTCGGTTGTAGTTGATCTTTTTATCATGGAATAAAATTATTTTTCATGTAGAGTTTCATGAAAAATGCTGGACCACGTCAATTTTTAATTTTAATGATAATAATAATAATATATATTTATCCAACAGCGAAAGCCAATTACAGGATAATAAATACAATTAGAAATACAGTGATCATACATAAAATAATAACAAAGAGAGTAACACTCTTCTGTACTCATCTCTGACAAAATGTAACAAAAGTAAAAAACATAAACAAAATAAAAGAAAAGAAACAGGAGCAAGCGGAGCAGGTTAATCATGACGCACAAGTCTATTATAGTTTCTTGACATATGAACAACGGCAGATCTGCGATGGACATTGGTGTTAGATCTAAGAATATGTAATGGTAAAATGGACCTGGTTCTATGACTGCTACGGACTGAGAAGTTAATCTGGGACAAAAGGTCTGGGGAGTCAAGCTTATAATTAAGTAAATTACATAAAAAATTACAACTGTGTACATCACGGCGATCAGACAAGGTAAGCTTTCTGAATGAAACTTGAAATAAGGAAGGGTGATTCATGTAAGTGCGGGACAAAATGACCTTTTTAAAATTGAAGACCCTGTATATTTTTGAAGTCTCCTAAATGAACTGATTCCAACGACCTATAACACTTATAACCTAAGTGGTTGATTACACTAAATACAGGCATTAAGGCTATGAGATTATAAATTTTTTTATTAAAATTACTGTTACAGTTTAACGTATTAAATGTTGGAAATATTCTCCATTTACTTGTTGGCAATAACCTAATTTACAGTAAAATTCTTCTCCAACTTTTTAAAACTTGAAATGAAATATTGCTTGTTTCTGTTTGTATTTTTTGTTGGAGATGATGTTCTATAGCTTTGTTGCATACACCTTATTTTGAGATTTCCCCATAAAAAAAAATGCAAAGGTGAAAGATCTGGTGACCTACTTGGCCACTCAACTGTTCTCTCTTGATCTATCCATTTATTGGGAAAGGTGTCATTTAAATAGTTACAAATACAGCAAAATGGGGTGTTGTTCCATCTTGCTGAAACCAAAAATGTTCACTTGTTCAGATCGGATCTATCACACTGGGATATAAATTTGCCAGAACAGGAACAACGTCATTTCTATTGAGATCCAAATATTTTACCGCTGTTAGATTCCCATCAATAACAATTGAAGCAATTATATAGTTACCGATGATACCTGCCCAAACGTTCACTGTTGGGGATACTGCGTATGTGTCTCACCCATCCAATGAGGATTCTCTTGCTTCATTCAACATGAAAGTTCATCCGAAAAATGGATAGAATCGAGGGTTAACTAATTACTGTTCAATTTATTCATTAATTCTTCGTAGAACTCTATTCTACGATCTGGATCATCTTCGGTTAATTGGGATGAAGTTATTGTTGATGGAAACATTTTAAAACAGTTGAATGTCTAACGTTATTTTCTCGAAATATTTCGCGTTGGTGTTGGATTCTCTGCAACACTTAATCAAATGTCTACTTTCACATCGCCTACCACAAAATAATTCTTTTTATCGAGCGGGCATATCCAAATCCTCTAAACTGTGAATGAATTTTGCAAACTGTTCTTTGCGAAATATTAGGCAATTCAGGATCAAACATATCCGCCTCCACTTAACTTCTATACTTATCTCCGTAACCGATCATCATCAAAATGTCTATACAATGACTTATCAAGGACAGATTATCTTTCAAAAAGAGATAATTTAGTAAAATGTCCCTGTTCCTATATAGCATACTATCATACTGACTTTATTTTAGTGTTTGGTTGCCTAGGTTATTTTTATTTTGATGCAAACAGCAATAAAGATTCGTACAAGAAATGTTTTTTTTTTCCAAACGCTAGGTGAAATAGTTTTACACGTGTATGTAAAACTTTTTGAGTACCGTTCTTTGCTGGTATGCACTGCAATTGGGCGGCAAGCATTGAAGCAAGTCCTCTAAAGAATTTCCACATGTAACTCCCCTGAAAATAATTATTTGCTCAGTTACGTCATAAGTGTCATAGACTGTTAAAATCAGTTCATTATGGAAACTTCAAATATAGAAAAATATACAGGCTGTTCAATTTAAAAAGATCATCTACTTTGTACTGCATTTACATGAATCGGCCTGTATATTTCCAATTTCATTCAGAAGGTGTACCTTAAAAATGAAAGATTGAGGGGTTCGAGCATTTTTCATAAAACTCTACGATAATAACATTATAAATCATATTATTCCAGAAGTGCTGTATACATCTGTGGTATTGAATAAAGCTATTATTAGTCTGTTATGTTTATACGGTACTTTCATAATGCTTTGCTGTCCGGCAATGGTAACAAGGTAAGTATACGAGTATTGTAAGTGCCAATTAAAAAATATATATATTTTTTTAATAGTTAATTATCAATTACATAGCCTGGATCTTATCAAAAAATCTGTGTATCAATTTATACAATGATAAGTATAAAAGCGCCAAGACAAACAACGTGCAAAACAGTATTTAGAGAAATAACGACCTGAATTTGCAAAAAACCATTACGTAAAAAGATAAAAACTGTTGGAAGGCCAGTACGATTACTAATCAATCATTGTTGACCATACGGCTGACAAAGGTTGCTATTTGAAAATTCTGGCAAAATGCGAAGAAACCTTAGTCCAGGTTTTGTGGCCTTGCAATAATATCCTACGACCGACCTGGTACAATTTTTATGGAGCAATACGCAACATTCCTAATCATTAAGTATCAGTGTAAAGTAAAAAACAATGTAACAAATAAATAGACTCTAAACCAAAATAACAAATTGATAGAAAAGCAAACTTAATTAGCCCATTTTGGTTTGTTATCATCAGCCACGTATACACTATTTGAGAAATTAATGAAAGTCCGGCTACGCCAAATCATAAATCCAAAAGCATTCGACTTCAACATTAATTTGGATTTAGAAGCGGTCGCGGCATAATTGAGCAGAAACAAAAAGCCACAAGTAAAATTGTGGAAAATGATTTCGTGCTGTTTACTACAAATTAGAGATAACTTCTTTTAGTCACCTTTATCACATTTATTACATTATTTGCATTACTGCAATAAGAAATACTAAAGATTTCATTTCAACACCTCTCCAACAAATTCAGTTTTGTGAGAAGATAAAAGTAGTTGAGTTTTAGTTTTTCTTTAACACTTTGCTTTGCTTAGGTAAGTAGGCTCTAAAGCCATGCATTGTTTGATTTAACCGATCTTCCACCTATCACTGTTCAAAGAAACAATTGAGAGCCGTGCAACGTCTATCCCTCTAGTTGGCACACTGGTCTTCATCGCCGTACATTACTCGATCGGTGACTCTAGTAATTAGAGTATCATTCGTTGTTAGTTGTCGCAATATTCGTTCAACTTAAAATGTCGGAGAGAGGTGATTCCCAGTATCCCAATTTGTTCAGTAGAACTTTACCCTGTACAGTAGAGTGCGCAAAAGAAACAAACTTAACCAATGTCCAAATGGCGTTTGAACGTTATTGCCCCAAAAGATTTAAAATTGCGGCTGTTGAATGGCAGCGGCAAAGAAAAGAGCCATATTGTGTGTGGCGAGTAAGTTACGTTTTACAGGGCCTAGCGCTTTTGCCAGAAGAAGGTGAGGAGTTAAAGTAGACAATTATTATATTACAACGTTCTATGAACGTCAAAACTGCCACATTAGAATACGGAGTATTAGATTGCAAATGTAGTAAGTCAAATTTTGATCAACTCGCACAAATGCCTGTGCAGAGTCAGGTAGGCAATATAAATAAAAGTCTGGAAAATCTGAAGACAGTGGACCTAGTAGACGAAAAAAAATGTGACAGAGTATTTAGGCGCAGGATTTTGTTTAACAATTCGTCATGTATATATAAATGAATTATTTAGAATACGTTTCGAATATATGTTTTGATAGAATTAGCACACAAATAAAATAAATCAAGAACTACAACATACATGTACTCCTAAATTGCACTACTTTTTTTACTCGACGTCAGATTACTGGAAAGAAAAGGAGCAGTTTAAGGCCATCAAATCCCACCAACTGTAAATCAGCGAAAATTACGCCGACAGGCTGTGGGACTTCCTAACGCCGTAATATACGATTACCGCCCTCTCTTCGAGATCGAGAGGGAGCAATTGTAATCAAGGCTCGGACGATAAAAACGCCGTTAAGGGAGGAAAGAGCCAGCTCGGAAAATGTCACGCCACGTCTCCGTGTGCAGCAACAGCAGTTGCAGCATAACCATACCCATTGTTCCGTACAATAGAAACGGTTCAATATGCGGTCACAGGCTAGCCGCAGCTATAATCCACTGAATGGGTAGACCATAATTATTTAATGTTACTGGAGCGCTGTAACGATGTACGGCTTATTTTAATGTAACAGTGTGTTTAATTGTTTAACTGGTGCCTGAGCATAAATGCATTGAAGTGTAAATTAGTGAGTGGAATAATCGCAATTATGGGTTCATATGGAGTAAGTAAATACTAAAGTAATTCATTCTACTTTAGTAAATACGCTGCTAAAACTTATCTACCAGATGTAATCAAAAAGAACGGTTGTAAACTTTGTAACTTTACCCTTTCAAATGCCTTACCACAAACTTCGCTACACCAGACGTGTGTTTCAATAACAATATATCATCAGCCGTAAAACTGAATTGAATAACTACATTAAAATTATCTTAATTTATATCTGAAAAAAAAGGACATGGCCATAGTGATTACAGTCTAATCTTGATTTAATAAACTATAAAGACTAAAAATTTGTATACAGGTTGCTGTAAGTTAAATGCGCACCATTGCTAACTTCATGATTATTGAAAATACGAAGTCGGTTAAATGAGCATATATCTGAGATTTTATGTAGCGACTGTAGTGGTGAAAACAGAAAAAAAAAATTAGGCATCGCGTTTTCAAGATATTCACTAAAACTATCTTTTTTTTTAATAAAATATATTTCACTGCAGTTTGACTGAAAATGTAATTGTGAACAAAAAAGTTTTAACACAACACTACGAAAAAAATAAAAAATAAAGAAGTTATTGTGACATTTTATATTAACTCAATACCTTAGTTTAAGTAAAAATAAAGCAACCTAGCTATGAAATAATGATTTGATTTGTGGTGTTCACTCACTTAGAAAAATCTGATATGTTAGAAGGGTATATAATGTGTAGAAAAAATGGCAAGAGAGCCCATGAATATTATAGCGAGATGTATCCTGAACGCAACATTCCGAACCGTCGATATTTTCAGAAGTTTTATAGAAAATTTTATAATAAATGAAGAGATTTTCAAGAAAGAAAAGACAAAGAAAGCAATTTATATTAGATGAAGAAACTGAAATTACTATTTTAACTTTTTCTCAAGCACATCCAAATAATTCTATTCAAGATTTCGAGACTAAAGATGCGGGTTTCTCACTAAGCAATATCTACGTAGTTTTAAAAAAACATAAATTTGTTCCTCACAAGTATTAACCAGTGCAAAATTTACACACTGGTGATTTGCTAAGAAGATTGGTTTATTAATGCGGGTTACAAGAATCCTGACTTTTTTTAGATGTATTTTGTGGACTGATGAGTGTAATTTCTCTAATAGTGGTATGTTCAATAGAAAAAGACAACATTATTGGAGTAATACAAACACTTTGCTAGCTCATCCTCATAATCAACAATTTAGTTTCAGTGTAAACGCGTGGTATGGTTTTATCGGATCCAAAATTTTAGGCCCGTTTTTTTTATCGTAATCGGTATTAAAAATTTGCTTAGGAAATGCCAATTGGTTTCGCAAAATTAAAGCAAAGTTGCTAAATTTATTGCTTCTTATTCCGTAAATAAGCACAACACTGTAGATGTTGGATCCGCGGTGAAGTGTTCTAACAGAAGAAGAATTCTGAAGGTAGATTTAGACGATGAAACTAAAACACTTTTCCTCAAGAAAGTGATGTGATCTAGGCATTTCTACATTTCTAAGCGATTTTATCTCGATCCTCGGGCTTTCCTTTTGCTTTTGCTACAACATAAACTACCAGAAACACAGTAAATTGTTACAACTGTTACTCTAACAAAGGCTAATTTCGTACTGTGTTGCAAGCCGTAGGAAATCGAATTGCGAAGAAAACAATAGATAATAGAAAAGTCCATGGCAAACCGAAAAACATCGTTTCCATAACCTCATGTTTTCTTGTATCACATTTGTATCCGCAACAGATGTTGAACTCAACAGATTCACTTGATTTTTTTGAAATTTGTGGAAAACGATAAAATATTATAAAGTAACAGAATTTCGTTTTTCTTTTAAATTACTGCAAGAACCATTTGCTTTGAATATAATACTGCATACATATAATATGGTTGCACCACCTATTACTTACGTTCTTATTTTCAATTTAATTGCTGATTTTATCTTAACGGAAGAACACAGCTCGGAGGGTCTCAAGAGGCTGTGTCGTGCCAAACAGCTTTGCCGGCACCAAACTCACAGCTCAGAGGGTGGCGCTGTGTCGTGCCTACAAGCTCTGGCGTCACCGAACTGAAAGTTCGGAGAGTGGCGCTGCGTCGTGCCAGAGAGCTTTGCCGGCACCGAACTTACAGAGCGAGAATGACGATAAAGTGATAGAAGCCACTCGTCGAGTACTGGCAAGCGCGCGCTTTATATACACTCTAGTAGTCTCCCACACGGTCGCGATGATGGAAGTCAGCCGTGCGCGAACGGACGTACCGTCTGCGCTGACGATACGCGGCGTGGCAAACAAGAATGAATGACAAAAAAAACTTAATCCAACAAAATATAATGCGGCATTACCGAACTATGGGTAAATTGATTCACCCAAAGAAAATTAATTATTGCAATTAATACCGAATTTTATTTTCCCACAGTAACAGCTCATTTATCATTTTTGAGATACGGGTACATAAAAAAGGTACTTTTTACCTTATCAGGGCAATAATTAAGCGTACCTTTAATATATAACGAAGGTTATAAATTTAAAGGTAAATTACGTGTGTATAGGCGACAAGGGTTCTTTTTTTGGATTATACTCACCACTAGCACTGAGAAAATATTGTTGCTAAAATTGCATAACATGGTATTTATAAACCGATTTGTGAAAATGTTACTGCTACCTACTAATTGATGTATTAATTGTCATTCAAACATAATAATTTTTCCTTACGGCATCGTAAGAATTACAATAAATTTATTGTTAATTTTTGGTGTATTTTTTACAACACTAATAGAAAGAAATATATAAATTTCTCATACATAAAAAGGTCATGTACTCAAGGCTATAATTCCAAGCGAAACATGCATTTCTAACATGGCCTTGTAATATTTACCATAGTTAGGTATAATTTTTTATAGGCTGGCAAAGTGAATATGATTACCAATGTATTATTCACATGAATGATCGGTTAGATTTACAGTGTATATAAACGGTGGAGTGGACCCAGGTTATTGCTACAACGTCGCTGAAGTAATATCTGCTTGCGTCGAAACATTGTAAACTAGAGAATAATTGTAAATCGATTGGGCAGCTTCATGTCTGATACGGTTTCTGTCACGTCTGGAGTACCGCAAGGTTCCAATCTTAGCCCATTACTACTTCTTATATACATTAATGATGTGAGTTCTTGTTTCCAATTTTCGAAGTTTTTGTTATATGCTGACGACATTAAAATATTTACTGAGATTTTGTCAATTTCTGATCAATTTAAATTGCAAACAAATTTAAATCGTTTTAATGATTATTGCATCGCTAATAAATTATTTTTAAATCCTGAGAAGTGCAAAGTTATTAGATTCACACGAAACGTCATCACTTATAGTTTCCCATATTATTTGGGCACACATTTTATAACCATTAGCGATATGATTCGTGATTTGGGTGTAATGCTCGATGCCAAGCTGCTGTTTAACAAACATGTAGACTACATTATTAATAAAGCTCTGAAGAAGCTTGGATACATAATTCGGTTGACGAAATGGTTTACCAGACTAACTGTATTTACTACGTTATACTATGCCCATGTGCATAGCGTTGTTTCCTTCGCTAGTGTGGTATGGAATCCGCAATACCATATCTACATCGATCGAATCGAATCGGTTCAAAGAAGATTTGGGCGATTTCTGTCAAATAGATTTAATATGCCTGTTTATAACTACGAACATTCTTTGTTAGAATTTAATATGTTATCCCTCAAGTCTACCCGTATTCGCAGTGATCTCACATTTCTTTATAAAATATGTAACAATTATATAGACTGTAGTGATCTTCTCATGTTAGTTAATTTCAACATTCCATCATACATCACTCGTTCGGTTTTACCATTTCGCCCGCCGCATTCGCACAATAATGCACACATGAATTCCCCTATGGTCAGGGGAATGACTTCGTTTAATAGACTATGTCCATCTGTAGATATTTTTAACGTTTCCTTATCACTTTTTAAACAATATTTAAAATCTTGTTTGATGGGAGGTATGCATGTAGTCTAATTGTCTCTGCTCGCAGTATGTCATTAGGTTAGGCATTTGGTTTAGTTGTGTAATTTCATTTTATTTTTTTCAACTCATATTGTTTTTTTGCATACGTTATATCTAAACATGTAATATTGAAATGTATTCATTATTTTTTACTTGTGGATAGCATTTTTGGGTTCGTCCTGTAGCTATCCCAAAGAACTAAATAAATAAAATAAAAAAATAAAAAATAAATGCTAATTCTAGCTCTTTTTGTTTTAATGAGGTAGATGCAGCCTACGGAATTAATGCTTATCAGGCTTATCAGGCACAGAGCCACATCTCCCACCTAATCATTATTAGGACCCCGGAGAAAAGCGGTTATCGTAATTGACCAGGTTGAGATTCAAACCCGCAATCCGATGACTGCTAACAAAACCTGCCAATAGTAATGATAAATTTCAATTTGCAAAATAAGTAATTGTATCTGGTAAAGTACTGAAACTAAGTTGAACAGATAAATTAATTCATGCTATTAAATCCTATTTTCCCAACATATTGTGTGCTCAATAATACCTTCCATAAAAATCTTTCCACAATATTCACACGGGCCAAGGATCTTCGTCCCTCCTTCGACTTAATAAATACTCGCATGCATATATGGATTTATTGCGAGAACGTATAGAAACACCACCATCTAAGCATGCATGCCGCGCTAAAATTCCCTCAATTACACCGTGCCGGTCGTAAAGAACGTTCTTTTTATATTTTTTCATTTCTTAGCGCGGCAACCGTAAAATATTTACGTTATAGAGGTGAGTTCAAAATTCGACTTCTTCTCGCGTATTACTTTATATCCCGTTCGCGGATGTAATTCGTAAGTAGGACGGGAGAGAATTTTGCGCGAAAGCGAAGATAATAAATTACACGCGAGCTGAAACTTTATCGCCCTCCGAAAGAATCGGAATTATAAGGCGGTAATGCGAGAATTGCCTTACTTCTTTTCCGGGTTTATTACTTTAAGTATCGGCAGTTTGGGAGCAGCTGGGATTTTGATTGGAAAACGTCCACCATTAAATTCTCTTTAAATCGTTGAGTGTAATAAACTAAGCGTACTGCCGGTGTAAAACTAAGTAATTGTTGTGCTACTACAGAAGTGAACAAACTTGAGAGAGTGCTAAGTGAGAAAATGGATTCACTCAAGTTTTAAGCTTTTTGTACCAATTTTCCAACATCTGCATACATATTACAATTCTGGTTTTATAACAATAACGCACTACAACAAAACATACCAACCACAAGCAAATATGACACGAACATATTTCTTTTAAAGACCTTTTCCACAAATTTACTCTCAAATACTTAGGTCGACTGCGACCTTTTTTAACACGTCGTTTACTCAGTCCCTAATAGTATGACCTTTAAGATTATCCAACTTAAATTCATCTAATAGATTTTGTCAGTCAAACTGACTTTTCAATTAACCTTTCACGTTTTATTCCACTAAACTAATATATATGTATATGCACGTAGACGACATCCCTTATATGTTAGTGTATTTCTCCAAGTTTGTGTTTTAACTTTTAACGAGGACGCTGACTTTTGCCCTTCATCCTTTCAATTCAATTTTCTTGCCGGTTGCACTTGACTGGTATGCACTGTAGACGTGCGGTCGCTTCAAAACGTTTAAAAACAAGTCATGCTCATGCTTTTCTCATTTTACAGATCACGAAATTCTTATGTCAACATATTTTCCTAAAGGTTTGATACTGTCCTTGAATATAATAAAAATTGTAAGAACTTAATTGTATGTGTAAGCTTTAATATAAATATACCAGAAACTCGTAGTGTAAAAAGTAGTTATCTGAGTGCATAAGCAACCAATATGGAGAAAATGGATTCCACTCTTTCTTGTAGTGTAATTTGATTCATTTTAGCAAATGAATAAAAATGTGCTTTTTAGGTAAATAAATACAACAGTTTCTGTCAAATAACAGAATGACAGCTTGTCACCTACATATCAGTATTGTTTATTTTCCAAGGCCTACTGCTGCTATATTAGCTGATTAACATTCCTGAGTATATAATTTTTAATTGAAAAGTTTGAAATTTTCCAAATTATGTTAAAAAATAGTGTTACCATTACCAAAAACACCTGTTTAGTAACTATCGGGATCTCTGGCAACACTGCAATGAAGTTATTTGTTAATTATTCCTTTTGTAAGTGCTATTGGCGTATGCTAAGTTTTGAAATGCTTGCACTGTATGTAACTGTTAGTCGTAATATTAGCTTCACTGTTAAAAATAGAGTTATGCAACTAGGATAACCGACTGCCCTTTCACTTTTGTATTTTGTAGTAAGTAAGGAAGGATCTTAAAATTGAAAATTAAGAAATTTCAAAAGACAAGCACAACCGGCGGTATAAGTTGGCTTAGATATGTTCTTGTTTCAAAAGTTACCCATAATAAGATACATACGTACTAATTGTAAATATATGTTAGGATCAGAAAACAGCAACAACATAGAACAACAAAAGAACAATACTCTAGCAGAAAAGTACAATCTAGAGTCCATAATTAGTCTTTACTACTACTTAATTACTACACCTTTGAACTACGGAATTTTGCAATGTATGATTTTCGGTAGCAAGTTTGTTAACTACTTCTAAGATCTCCCTGGTTTGATCATGGCAATCACCAAAATATTAGGTCAACCGGCCCCAATTAGAGTGCGCAAATGTATCCTGAACAATGACACACACTTTGACAGCTAAAGGTAATATACTTAATGAAAGCAAACCTAAGACATATCGTAAATAACACAAGTGACTATGACCTTTTAATGCGATAACAAACACTAATTTGTTACTCTGATCCAACTAATTTCACCATAGATTGCAGAAAAGGTTGTGACTGTACCACTGCCTTATGAATGAACTCCGAAAATAAACGCACGCAAATTGAAACCCGTATTATTAACTTGACCTTTACCTCGATTTCCGCTATTGATCTTTTGGACCATAATTATCAATCAAGAACTTTTATCAAGAACGTTCATAAAATATTTGATTACGAATTCAAACAAGCTTTCACACGACACAGTTTCAATACTGGTACTAGGGCTGTAATCACTGCCAATAATCGGCAAGTAATTCTTGATAAGCCGTATACAGAATCTGAAATTAATATTTTTAATAACACCATGCAGCATCTTATTCATCAATATTTTGCACGCAAAAAGGACAACGCGGGTAGCGTTGGAATGACGTCGAGACAGTGACTGAAATTAGTAACTCACTGTTTGTTAGACCAGCAGTAAATCTAAAAATACAATGAATAATTATAAAATTAATACAATTGCAATTTATAAGAAAGGTGATTTCACAAAATTATAGGCGTGCATCCCAGGCTTAGGACATAAATAACATTTTTATTGCAATTTTAAAGCACTTTTCTGTCCACGTACAATGTAATTATGTAGTGCGAGTCAGCGAGCATTTGGAGGATTTGCCCGGACAATCGTGGACGAGCACAGCAGCGAGTTCACCGAACGTGTCCGCTGATAGCCAGCCAGAAACAACGTTGCCTATGCTACGCCTGCAGGACTCACTATACACCGTTATAATAAGGAGCTCTGAATGAAACAGAGTTTGGAAAAGTAAGTACACCGCCAAAGCCAAATATTAAGTTCAACACTAACTACCGTATGGTGTTGTAGATATATAGTTATCTAAATGTACGCAGAAACAAAATTATACTGAAAGACGAATGAAACATATATACAATATACAGCAAAAAACATGCATCCTATGTTGTTACATACACATTGATCTAGCTATAAAAAGCGATAGAATATCATTATTTTACGTACGTATTGCTGTGGTCTGGCACCCGGGTTTTTGTAAATTCAGTTGTTTTTCATTTCTTAAAGTTTTGTCAATGTTACGAGAAATTTCAATTTGTTTTATTTTTATAGAAGAGAGTTATTGTTTTGAATTGTATAATTCATTTATTTTTTGTTCAGTTGTATGTATTTTAATTTCATGCAGTTGTACATTTTCCTTTCACTAGTATTGTGTATATTGTTTTGTTTTTGCGAGTTCGTCTGTTTGCGGAGAGATCTTATAGCGTGGTGTCGCACGCATCAAGTTTTTGTTACATGTACGATTTGTTTAACCGTGTGAGTCAGTTCCTTGAAAGACTCGAAAGTAAGTAGATATTAAAAATTGTATTTCTCTGCAGACATTTTGTAATTTTGTGATTATTGAATTTTCATATTTGATTTTAATTAAGTCCATCAGGGAACTCAATTAATAATAATTGGTATTGTATTTTTGTGTACATATTTTTGATATAAGATCTGTTATTATTTTTTTACGTGCAGGAAGATATTTTAAGTTTATAGAGTTATTTTTTTTGTTCGTTTTTAATTTTTCTGTTTTGTCATTTATTTATTAATCACCCCGGGTTGGGTGAACAAAAGCTTTGTAATTGCTTTTATTTTCATTTATTTAATTTACTAGAATTTTCCATTTTTAAAAATTAGTTATTTTAAGATTGAGACCACGTGGAGTAAATTGAAGTAAGAGTTTTATCTTCCTGAACGTTTTTTTTTTTATCTTTTGCCTTGTGATAGGATTTTGAAGTGTCCTTTTGTACTTTAAAACTTCGCAGTTATTTTTAGACCAGGATCTTAAATCCAAGGTTTTTTTCTGCACTTTGTAATTAATTTTATTTTTTTTTTAAAATAAAATTATTGTATAAACGTCAATCTAAATTTCTGTTTCTTTTATTTAAAAAAACAATCCTTTTAAATTTGTTGAAGAATTTTAATGAAAGTCAGTTTTTTTTGTCGCCCACATTTTTCTTTGCTTTGCAATCAAAACCCTGATATTAATTGTTCTTTTGCGAAATTATTACTAAAGCTAGCCGATTTAATTTTTTCATTTTAAAAATTTCATTTTTACTTTTTTGTTGGTACTTTCAGTACACAGCAGTATATATTTTGCAAAGCGAATTTATTTTACGCTTATACATATTATATATATACAGGCTGGCGCATTAGTGCGGGGAAGTTCATTTTAAAAGTTATAAAAACAAAATTATTATTAAAAGGTGTAGGTATTTTAACCTTCATATTCCAAAATTAGTTACACATATACAGGATGTTTCATAACGCCGTGTCAGGCCTAACCTATATTTTTTTAAATGGAATGCTATACTTTTTTGCGTATTTGAAATCTGCATGAAATGCAGGATGGCCAGTAATACATCGTGATTCACCGTATCGAAAACCTTCGAGAAATTCAGAGGTACAAGGACAGTAGCATAACTCCGATCTGCAGCGGCTATAAGATCGTCCGTGCCGATTCACAACTATAACCAAGACGAAAACCTGATTGGTAGGAAGGAATGCTGTATATTGTGAATAGTTACATAATTAAGTAACTGCCTGTGTATCACTTTCTCGAAGACTGATTGATCTCAATTCGGAGTAGGCTTGCGGATTTTGTTTTTTAGGCAACGAGATAACCAATGCACGTATCCATACAATAGGAAATACATTCTGTAGTAGGCAACTGTTAATAATATGGACTAAAAATTTTAATATCTGAAACTAAATTCTTTTAACCAATTCATTAGCATGATTTTTTTGGCAAAGTGGTCTACGGACACAGCACTAACAAATATGGTTAATGGTATCTTGTATACCTTAAACTCGTAGTAGACTTCGTAGACTCGTAGTCTGTCTTACATGTGATTTGACTCAAATCGTCGATACGGTTAATTATTATATCTTGTGAAATAAATTACGCTACTGCGGTGTGAGATGTATACCAGCTAATGCTGTTTAGGGCGACGCCAGGCCAACAACAGACAGTCAAGTGGGAGTTCCTCATGACTCGATATTGTGACCTTTCCCATTTTTGTCATATATAAATGATCTTTCTGTGTTTATTCCCGATAATGCCACACTGTATGCAGACAGTGGCACCACCATTATAGCTGGTCGGAATTGTAATGAATTAGTGGCTAATATAAAAGAAACACATCACGCAGTTTAACTATCTGACCTTCCAAAAACACACTTTTTCTTAGGTAAGTAATATTGGAGGATGTTAACGTCAAAGCTCAAATATATAATCGCAAATGCCTATGAATGCAGACTCGCGGAATTAGTGGTAAATATAACTAAATTGAGACCGACATGTTAGCAGTGTTTTTTAAAAAGAAAATAAAACGCGATGCTAATATTTTGAAAATGATACAACTCTCTTTTAAATTATGTCAATTTCAGGATATAAACAAGAATTTAAAATCATTTTTAGTACAACAAAAGAAGCAATTTGTATCTCCTGCGGTTTAACACCCAACTGTAGAGATATGTTTGTGAAAGCGAATATTTTAGCGGTTTGCAGCCTTTCTATTCTTGATGCATTTTCGCATCTCCACAAAAATGTAGATAGTTTTCAAGCTAATGCAGATGGCAGCGATTGATATAAACTATAACAAGAATACATTTTCGGAAAATAGCGGCTCAGATTTAAAATCGTGTTATATTTTTACAGCTTTTAGAAAAGGTAAGTGATTTTTAGCTAGAGAAGCAAGATAGATAGATAGATATTATATGGAATTTTGTATAGAGTTTGATAATTTATAGAACTATATTACACTACATATAGGCATAAAACTAATTTTTGTTCAACGAATTCATTATACCGAATTTAGAGATGTGTCAAATAAACTATCAGCTTCAGTAAAGTACTTTTATGCCAAATGCAATCAACTGTTCGGTTCACCTTCGCCATGACAACATTTGTTCAAGCCTCTAACGATCACGTGACATGTACATCCTTAAACAAATGCGAATTTTAAATGATGTAGCTAAACCAGTTCGTCAAAAACTATCTTTTTACCTTTTCTTGATAAACATTTGTCTTTGTTGGCAATATTAAACGAATAAAACAATATATTTTTAGCTATAAGATGGTTTCTCGCAGTCTATACATCTATCTGACGTTCTACAAATTGTTCGCGTATTCTCTCGTCGCGGAATGCCTAAAAATAAAATCTAATTTGCTTGTTTGTGATAGTTGTTAGCGATCCCCGTCAATTGAATAAGCAAAGAATTATTAACTTTTCCTCTTATTCTACTCAAGCGAGCCTTCTCGATTGACCCCGATTGAACTCGTCTTAGATTACGTCGAACAACAAAAGAAAAACAGAATTTCTGCAAAGACGTGGAGGGATCATCTTGATTTTATCGTCCGATCAGATATAAAGATAATTCAATGGAAGCGGCTGAGTCTCATCAGTGCCGTACGTCTATGGAATCTCTAATAATTGGATTGATTCTTAGAACCGTGTGTTCGTTTACTTCTCTTGTTCTTTCACCAGACTGCACGTATCGGAAAGGATCGCTACTATTGAAGTAACACTATCATTAAGCACTAATAAACTGGATTACCGATATTGAAGGAATAAAGGAAATTTCTTTGATGAAAACTTTGAGAAGACAATTATGGTGGCCCTATCTTACAAATAAAGCATCGTCAGCAGACGCTATGTCGCTTATAGCTGATAAATTCCGTATAATCAGCAGTAATAAGCTATTACGAACTATCTAAAGCAATCAAATATGTTCCCGCATACTATACAATCTATTTCCAAGAACTATTTTTCCAATAATAATGTGATTGATAGTGCTCACCTACACATCAATTGTACAATTTCATTGTATGCCTGATTACCTCGACAGTAAAAGACGATAGGGTCTGGTGATCTTCCGCAACAAAATAAAGAGTTTTATTACCAACACGACTACCTCCAATATTCTCAGCGCCGCTTTTTTCTTGCTGATTTTAGTTGATGCTAAATGGCGATCAGCATACAGAAGTTTGCACGATTTGTCTACTAGCATTGCCACAAATAAGTATAACCCTAAAAAATGGGAAGCATTAGGTAATGCTTCCTATTTTATACCAGTGCTGGCAAATTCTGCAGCTTAATGCATCGTTATCTTACACATAGCCATGTAAGAAAAACAAACTGGATTATTTTAGGACTTGTAAGGTTGCGTGCGATTGGTTCGAATCGCAACAGGCGAAACGTTCGTCTAGCATGTCTTCTGGTTGGTTTCAACTCATGGCTGTCGCCAGTGGGTGTCAGGATTCTGCAGGGCTCCGCAGAGTTCATTATAATAAATGATCTGTCGAAATATACGACTGATTATCTATTATCAAATGCGGTAACGATATTATTAGACAATGATAATGTCATTAGAAAAACCCAAGCGATACCCAATAGCCATCCATAATTTGAATGCATGACATTTTGTAAGGGCAGATCCTCGTTGAATAGCTACAATATTCTACTGGGGAATAATCTTATTGAGACCGTACAATGTGGCAAAGTATTAGGTGTAGAGATTTACTGCCCATTCAATGTAGGACATACAGATTGACCTTCTGTGCAAGAGGCTGACGCGGGGATGCTACGCATTACGAACGCTGAAAAGGCCCTGCACCTTTCAGCTACTTAGAGCCTTCTACCACTCTAAATTTGTATCCGAGATGCGTTAAGGGATAATACACTGGGGTATGTCTCCCCTGGCGAGCGGGGTCTATACTTTTTATTTAAAATACCGAAACTGGGTAAAATTCCTTTTCTAGACGCAATTTTCATTTATGACGTTTTTTATTGGATATACCGTAAATATAAGGTTGATCTTGAAAAAAAAAATGTACTGCTAACATTAACACTAGGTAAGAACATTTTCTGTTATCTCCCAAACACAAGATAGCCCTATTCAAACAAATTCTAAATTATACAAGATGTGACTTATATAAGAAATTTCCTAAATATGTTAAAACACTTAATGTCTATGTTCAACTGTTACTCAATCAACTTTTCCCCTACGAGGAGAGACCCAAAAGAAACCGAATTGAAAGCTCACCGCGGTTTCTAGATGTAGTAGAATTCTCCCGCTAGATTGATCCAGTAGAGACCTTCCCAAATCGGGTATTCAATCGGCGTCTACGAAGAAGTGATTGTAATCTTATTATTCTCAACTGTTCCTGTTTGCCGTCTGAGAAAGTGTTATGGCAGTTTTAAAAGAAAAAAGTGTTTTTGCTTCCTGCATGAAAAGACGGCAACGGAAGCTTACCAAATGCTTCAACAGCTTTCAAGAAGGATTCTATTAGATTTACATAAATTTTTGAGCGATTTCAAACCTCGAAGATCATGCTGGTCTGGGCGCTCTCCATTTCCTTGATTTTTTTTTAAAGAGCAGATAAAGCTTAGACATTGATATGAGAACAAATCTCCCTAATAATCTACCCACAGAGATTAAAAAATTAAAGCACGCACAGTTTAAAAAAGAAATCAAAAAAAGAATCCTGACAGACAATAACCGTTAAACGGAGAAAAACCATAAACCAAAAGACCACAGTGCTCTCAATACCGATAATCCAGGACGGGACCACCAGTTCCATCATCTCGAGGCGAAGAAGAGAGCGTGAATACCATACATACAAGTGAGGTCAAGTGTTAAAACATTGATCACTGCTTCTCTTGGTGTTCATGGAATTGTGTACCAGGAATTTGTACGCTCTAGTGAGACTGTTAACCAGGACTTTTATTTGGAAGTTGCGGAAGGATGTGCGAAGCAAACGCCCAGAATTCTGACGGGTAGGTGACCGGTTCCTCCATCATTACAAAGCCATCGATAACGTACTGTTTAAACATGAAATATCCTTTTAGGTGCGTGGATACCATAACTCGACATTTTGTCGGTTCTGATGAAATCTACATTTTAGTATGCCAAAGCAAATGCTCGATCTATAGATAGTGAATTTAAAGTTTTAATAAACGATAGGGAAGCAGAAATGCACAATCTCACAAAGAAATGTACCTCACCAACACTTCTTAAATTGACGTAATTGCAGCGTTAGTTCTCCCTTAATTGTAAAACGTGAATACATATTTCTATTTTACGTTTGACTTAAGAAGCAAATAGTTCCATGCAATTACGTTCATTTAAAATCATTTATGATAAAAAGAACAACAAAGGAGAATATCCTAAACAGCTAACCGAAAAATCCCACCATAGGGCGCTCATGGTCTGTTATAGGGATCACCATACTAGCAAAAGTAATGAAGGGGTGGTAGCACTAGTGACGGGTTCGAGTTTTTTTACCAGGCGTCGTCAGCGCTCCCGTATTCGAACTTTATCTCCGAGCGTCACCAAGGAATCAAAGGTTTAAATGTGCGGCCTCTAAGGACACAAGCTCAGCTCTGAAATCACGAGACGACCCCCTAAGCGTGACATTATTGCCTCGCAGTATAATTATGCTGTATGCGACAAACTTCAGAACTGCACAACCAACTAAATAAAAACAACCACCATAATCGCGAATTGGGAACACAAGAAAACGCTGGAGCAGAAAATCACGTCACTAAGGACAGTCTCGCGGTTCAGAACATATCAGATCGAACCAGCTGGATTTAAAATTAGTGCTTACTCAAAATTATAACGTCGTGATCAGCAACATGATTTGTTTTCGCCGAAATGATGTTCGAGACAATGACAGATGACATCATCTTAATCATGTCTGGTGAAGCCCATCTTTATCCTTTCGTTAATATGCAGAATTGTCGTTAATTGTCTGTAGCGAACCCGGAGAAAATTCATAAATATCCACTCTACATGCAGTGTGTAATAGTATAATATGAGATGACTAATGTCTGAGCAAAACATATTCTCGGTTTTCGATACTACTAAATCCACCATCGTTAATTTTGTCACCGAAATAAATTCAAAATTCCATAGCATAAAATTTACGATAGAAGAAGAAGTGGACAAACAACTTCAACAACAAATTAGAAATAGACATATATAGAAAAGAAATCAATACTAATAGATTTATTATGGCTGATTCAAACCATTGCGGATACCATAAAATACCCGGCATTAATTTCTTGATTAATAAATTAATAACTTTTCCATTTTATTAGACCACATTTAATAGAGAATTATCGTACATTATATCGATCTACAATGGTTACTCTTCTACGGACGTACTCCGCCGTTTAAAGAGAGTTCAATAGAAACATTATGCGCGCAGCTCCACGAGTAAAAATTCATTTGAAACCCGTGATGAAAAGTTCATTAAATTACCTTTCCACCGAATTTCGAAAAGCATTGGCCACGTTGCTAAAGAGCAAAATGTGAACACATGTTTCTCTGCACAAAATATATTACAAAAATTGTTAGGTACTCCAAAGAATAATCTGTTGGACAAACAAAGCAGGCAATCGAAACCAGATTTCAGGAACACATTGCACATTATTAGCTGCGCAGGATGCATATTAATGATGGGAACCATAAAATTGGGAGAGAAACCACGAACTACTAACAAATCTAACGTCCCCGAAATAATTAAATGCTTATGAAAGCATTTATATCAAAAGAGACTGTAAAAATTTATTGAATCAGCAACATGCACCGTTACATCATTTGGTGCTGATGGCTTTATTAGGGTAAAAACACATTTCTTTTTGTACGAGTTCCGAATTCATAGAATTCTAGCAGGTCAAAAGTATGCGGTGAGGGGAAATAAATTTAGGATAAGGATAACGAAGCATGCATAGATATTTTTGTGTTTTTTTTTTTAATCCGATCTTAAAATGATTTTTTTTCTCTCAACGATTGTTCAAAATTTATCTCAGGCCAGTTGTTAAAGGGGTTGGAATTGAACGATACACAAATACTGCTACTTACCTTGGATAAATTGCTTTAATTTTAATATTTAAATTTGCCGCCTCTCTGGGGACACTTTTTTTATGTTGGCTCACGTGCAATGTACCGATTGCAATCGAACTGAAACTTGTTGGTAACCATAATTTAATTCATCCGCCAAAATTTAAGATGGTGTGCTTATGTGATAGATGTGATCAAATTGTGTCGGATATTTTCAATAAAAAAAAAACACAGATATTCAGGTAAAGTAAAATAAAATATATTAACATCAAATAGAATTTAAATTTGCATGTCTCAATATCAAAATTCAAATGTGAAGCAACAGAAAAATTAAGCTACTTCCTATAACTTGATCTAACATAAATAGTTCTGTGCACTTGGTTAAATTAATTTAAAGAATTCTAATTCAATTAACCTTTTTTTTTTTGTCTGTTTTAGGTTGAAATCTAATCTCTAACCTAAACAACAAATACTTTCAATGATAACATCAATGAACAATGGAAATTTTTAGGTAACCTGATAATTTTAGCTGCTACAATTGATGGAGCTTGTATATCATACAAATTCAAGTTTCTGAGGGCTTTCAGGTAATTACTTTTGAACAATTTAATAATAATGGCTATTAATAAACTGTTTGCTGTCTTTTCACTTAGAACAACTGTTACGTCACGAAACTGGATAAGAAACTGAATATGTACCGTTTTTAGTCGAAGTTTGGTCCTGTCTCGAAATGCGAACAATTTTCAACGTCCAAACTTGTCCTGGATCGGCTTCTCGCAGTAAACGAAGTGATTTACCGGACCTCATGTCTTCTATGTCGTGATATCATGGAATTCTACTACCCGTTACTTCAGGTCTTAAACTGTTTTACTGGTTTTCGAATATTTTTTCTGATTTTGTAAATTTTTTAATTACTTTTAATACTGATTCCCAAAATACAACTTTTTCACTTCTCTGTGTATTCAATTTTCAAAACAAACCTTTTTTTGTTCTCTTTTTTCATAGATTCTAGAAGATAACTCCGATGAAATTTGCGTCTCCCCAAAGCTGTCAAGTTTGCTTCGATTCTCGGAAAACTTCCCGCGTCACATAATATTTTTAATTATTTTTTTTTTCGCACAAATAGTGTCCTTTTACCTTAATTCTAATTAACTTATATTAATAAAACATTATTTCATTTTAATTTTTGATTTAGCTAGTTCACAACTTCCTTGCAGAAATCTATATCAACTATCAAATTCTGCATTGTTCAGTCGCTAGATGACTCTAGCTTGACAAGTTATTTTTAAATAGTAAATTATTAATGATTGAATTCTGTTTAAAACCAAATTAAATAACTCAAATTCTGAATGATATTTAACAATTTCATTGCAGTATGATTGAATTTTATTAAATTTTAAATTAAGTTTCTTCGAGTTTCGTTGAAAAACATGAATATTTATGTGAATTTGCATTGTTCGTAGCTTGTATTAGTGGATAATGTTGTGATGATATTGTGTGATATATTTTATATCTCAATATTTTATCGTTTCTTAGTTTATTCGGTCTTCGGTTGAAAATGAAATTTCACGAATTTCCGAAACAATTGTCCCGAATTAATTAAATTGCAGAATATACTGGATTCAAATATTTCCACCGCATCGTATAGTTTTGGTTAGATAGAGCCATATAAATTTTATGGAATTTTCATTTACTCTCTTAATTTGGTCTTCCTGTATTTTCGCGGACTCCTTGCATTTGCCGTGGGCATCTTTCATCGTTTTCCAGAGTTAATTTCTATCGTCCAATGCAACTGATTGTCAGTTCAAATAAATGAAAATTTCTTAAGAAAAGTTTAACAGAGGTAACTATATTTACTATTGCATTTACAACAACACCTTGAAAATATTTGTCGTAACTCAGTTGCTCTCAGCCCGTATGTACTTTGAATCATTTGATAACTCACAGTTGCGAAGCGTAATAAGCAATTATAGTTAACAAATTCCCCCGGATACAGCAGCATATACATATGTGTGTGAGTGCGTTCGTGTAGTTGGGAACTTCTTAGCAATTCATATAAATTTACTAAACTGCAATTACCTTCACACGTATACATGGCCATATATTCTATCACATAAACAGTAATTAATGGCGTAGAGATTATACAGAAACACAACCATCGTATTCTGAATTTGTGATCCAGAACTTGCATAGTAGTAAGCTAGTAGAATAGTGGAAGGGCAGCACCGTAGAGTCGAGTGCATCACTGGCAACCCTAGCTGGAACACGACCACGTAGAATATAAATTCATTGTCGCTTTACGACCGCGGAATCTCCGAGAGTAACTCGCTTATAAGGCGGTGCCCGCCTAGCCTGTTGAACATTTTACAACCTCAAATCCCTAGCCGGGCGCCCTACTATCGAACTTCCAAGCGCTGAAGGTCTTCGGAAAGTATTATTAGATGTGAGTGCGACGGCTGCATTGCAGCTGAGTCCCTATTCGATCCTCGTAATTCCCACTACCTTCGCGCTGAGTGGTATTTGGAGATGCAGTTCGAATGAAAATACGAAAACTATAATTTCAAACGGAATTATTTTGTCAAGTAATAGGGAAGTAGTTTAATGCTACGTTGTTGTTTTATTGTTAAAAGTGCGGTTAATATGTTTACAAATTCTAATTAAGAAAATTCACCTCGACGTGATGAATTTGAAAATAAGTTTTCCATTTAGGTCTGTGAAGGAAGTGAAACAATTGAAGGCAACTTTCGATGGAAATGAAGCAAATTTTTTTATCTCATTGTTTGGATAGTGATAAACACTACAATAGATTGCCCTACTGCGGTCAAGTACATTTCAACTATGAAGTTTTGAGAAATTAAATGCAACTATATTTTTCTGGTTTTAGTTTGTTTACAATTAAATTAATGGTACAGTGTTCTTTAAAAGATCATTCTGACAATGAAGAAATTAGCTAAGAAAAACAATTTTCTGATGGCTAAGTAAATATGTTTTCCGTATTGATTTAGCGTGTCAAATCCTTAGAGGATTTACTACATATAGTCTTCATTTCACTGCATATCAAGATAGCCTAGTTTTGCCTAAGCAGTATATTTTGCTACAAATCCAATATTATACGAATAAAAGAAAATACAAGATTATTGTCACACACAGAGTGTAACCTAAGCAATCTTTGCGTTTTCTAAAATATAACTTTATTGGTTTAGTATTCTTGTAACTTACTTTGTGTAAAAAGATTACTTTTTTTTCGTTTGCATTAGAAAAATTAATTAGATTTTTAGAGGCAAACGAATAATTATGGTTCGATATAAGAAAAGAATATTGCAAAAATGGCTACGGATACAGATTTGAGGAGCTTATTTGATACGTAAAAATCATATCTTGGAACAACAATTTCTTAAGAATGAATACCCATCAAAACTTAAACCGGAAATATCACTGCCTAGACATACTAAAGAAATAAATTCCACATGCTATAAAATGAGATATTTAAGAAACGTAATGGATCTGAAAAATTTCCTTAAATTCTATTATATTGAAATTCATAATAGATTTTGCTACTAGTTGATATTCTGGGGTTCGCCGGCTGTTGCGAGTGAGATATTTTTGGCTCAGAAAAGGGTCAGTCTATCTGTTGTAAATATCAAATTCACAGATTTCTGTGAAATATATTTTAAAGAATTAAATATTTTACCATTACTGAGTCTTTGTATTTTTGGAAGTTTGTTATAGGTTTTTCGAAGCAAGGCTAATATCAAAAATAGTGGCTATCATTAATATGATATGAGAAATAAAAACAAATTTAGTGCACCCTTAAATAAATTAACTATTAACAAAAGGGTATCTGCATCCGTAGCAAAAAAATCTCTTCAATTTGCTGCTAGATAACATTTCAGCATAATCTAATATTGACCCAAATCGAACTTCAGGAGTGGAGACAGCGCTACCATATATAATTAGTGTAGAAACACTTGCAGAAAAACTCTCTGAAAGCGCAATCTTTGATAGGAACTCCTTCTAGGAGCCTCTACCCAAGTATTTATTAACCCATTTATGCCCACAGTACTTTTAAAAAGACCGTTTGTAGCGTCCATATTAGCCGGACACAAAAATTACTCTCTCTGTAAAACGCTAGGTGGAACCACATAGAAAATATAAATAACACCTGTTTTGTTGCGCTTGTTTAGTTACCCATTTAGTTTTGATAAGAATACTAGACGTAATCAAATCTACAAAAAAAAAAATGTAAGTGAAATATCCGTACGATTCTGAAATGCAATGTGTATTGGCAATTTGCCAGGCAGTCAATTGAAGCTACCATTTTTGAAGTAAGTGAGGAATGCGATGAAGAAGATTTACTGCCATTATCTTAATTACTATGTAAGAAAAAAGTTAAAAACATCAAAAAATCTTGTAACTGGACTAAGGGATGTGTGAACAAGAGCAATTTGGATCCAGTGTGGCCTCAATTTTCGACTGTACTAGGTAATAGAGCGCCCATTGAAAATTTTGAATGTTTTTTTTTATACCGATATAATTGATATGTTGGTTAGATAAACATAATTACGCTATTAGTAAAAATAAGAAGAGCAACATTACTGTGCAGGAAATAAAAGTTTTTCTCTGAATATTACTTCTAAGCGGCTACAATCCTATACCTAGGCGCAGAATGAATTGGGAAAATTAGGAAGATACCCACAATGGCGCTGTTTCAGAAGCAATGTCAAGAAATAGGCTTTCTAGAGACTGATATTTCGTAATATGAACATAAAAACAGATATTTTGAAACAGAAAATTCCTGGGCATAAACGGGTTAATAACGATTGTTAAGTTAAATCTTCCTGTGATGGGTGGAGACTGTGGCTTGAAAACTATAACAAAAATCCCAAAAGAAAGGTGAAAAAATCCCTTACCACAAAATTAGATAACAAATCTAAATACGTATTTCGGCAACTAAGTTGCCATCTTCAGTAGAAACAAGTTAAGAGCAGTGTTAAACATAGTGCTTTCGGCTAAGGTAAACCTTGGAAGATATGCTCTTCACCAAATCACTAGTGGAATAACACTGACATCTTTTACAAATAACAAGGCTTATATACTATCTAAATCTAGTGAGACGTAACGACCTAGCAAATAAATTACAGTAATTCGTATAAGCCGGTAACAAAGGACCTATACCCGAGTCCGGCTTATACGAATTACTGTAATTTATTTGCTAGGTCGTTACGTCCCACTAGATTTAGATAGTATATAAGCCTTGTTGTTTGTAAAAGATGTCAGTGTTATTCCACTAGTGATTTGGTGAAGAGCATATCTTCCAAGGTTTACCTTAGCCGAAAGCACTATGTTTAACACTGCTCTTAACTTGTTTCTACTGAAGATGGCAACTTAGTTGCCGAAATACGTATTTAGATTTGTTATCTAATTTTGTGGTAAGGGATTTTTTCACCTTTCTTTTGGGATTTTTGTTAAAGTTAAATCTTGCCTTTTTTTTTTCGAGGCCTGTCTAATCCGTCGAGGCCCTGTTGTTACGCACGCTTACAAGGTAGATAGAATTATCATTATTATTTATTATATGTTAATATTTACTTGGGTACCTCTTCCAATGAGCATTCTTCTCTGAGTGACATTTGGTGGAGGCGCCGGCCAGCCGGTTAATATCAGCACAGCATCTACCTTTTGGTGGAATTCTCACTTTTAGACAATGTTTAAAGAATCTTTATTTATATATGTATGGTATTGAAAAATATTGCATTATTAATGTATTCTGCGACTTATCCTACACACTTTTGTGCTTATTGGACAAATAAAATTTATCTGTCTAAAATCTGTACAATATAATTTCTATAATCTGTATTGACATTTTATTGATTGATATATAAACTGTCCTATCGAAGTAAATTTCTCAGGCGAGAATTGGGTTTAAGATTTAGAGGATAGTCATAGCTAACTAGAACCCGTTCAAGGAAAATATTTTTAGTTTCTAAAATGCAGTCTGTTAATGCATATTTCTTATTTTCCATAGCATGATATATTTTTTAATGGTCAAGTAAATTCTCTCCATCGTTTATGATTAGTTCGCATTCTAGCTACCTGGATCCTGTATTCAAATAAGTATACAATCTTTAAAATAACATAAATGGAACAATTGTATTTTTGATTACATTACATTACTGTATGCTATATAAAATTCTAAATAGATTGTTGGTATTGCAGTCTGACACACTCATTAGTGATCGTTTTTAAAACATCACCACATTTTATTCTATTTTATCTACATTTCCAACTTCCATATAGGCATTCGGCTTGTTTATTCTAGTCAAGAAACGCCTGTGTATCTCCTCATAAATATTTCCATGAATTCTTCTGTGAGTATCACACAAATTCAGTCGGTTTATTAATTTTGTCATTTAATACAATTGCATTTAGTGAAAAGTATTTATTGTTACTATTATTACTTCTAAGGTATTATTTTATGTATTTTTTTTTACTATGCCATATACTGGTTTATCCACTGTTGTACGTTTCAATAAAAGAATAAGCTTTTTACAAATTGTTTTACTTAAAGGTGTCATTAATAGCCAGGTCGGATTATCCACATTGCGTATATGTAACTATCCCTAAGATACAAGTAACAAAATTATAGACGGTTGTCCAAACGGAAAATGCAAACATCCTAAAATTATTTGTACTCTCTAAACGTAATATTATTTATGATTGCAACACATTATTATAAAACTAAATTTCTTGGAAAGCAAGAAATACCGAAGACACTAAAAACGGGAGTAACGATAAAAATATAAAAACTTGATGTTTGCATGTGAGACATGGTCGATAATAGGGAGACAAAAAAAAATAATATGATATAAATGAGATCGCTGAGAAAAGTGGGTAGCAAATTTGGAGATGAAAAAAAGCAAGACAAATCGTCTAGAAAAATTTCAAACAAGATACAAAGAACATAAATACGATGAACGTCTCACATTAAATACGAACACATAATAGGGGATCGACACAACAGGTATATGGAGCAAGAGAATTTCGAAAGAAAGAAAGAAGAAAAGATCGGAGTAAAGAAAGAAGGAGACAGAGCATGGAACTAACGAGGACTTACATCAACAGAAATAGTACTCTTAGCACAGAAAAAGAAAGTAAACTGAATTCCATACACAAGCTGTGACCGAAAGACTTAGAGGTTAGTCTAGTAAAATTCAAAGATAATATAGTTATTACATTATTACACATATGTGTATTATTGTGGTAACTAAGTAATTTTTATATATAGTTTTAATGTATTAATTTGTATTCACGTTGTCAAATAATACATTTTTCTTGCCCCTATACTTTTATCATATTATATTGATTTATGACACATATTCCAAGCACGTAAAATACGTATGAAATATCATTTACTCAGTAATTATTACTAACTTTCTCTATTTTCATATACAAACGAATATGACCCGTTAGAATATTAAATAACATTACCTTCGTGTGTAGATATTTTCGTGTAATTTGATTTGTATGTATTCAGAATAGTATTTATTACAGAAATATCCTTAGTTAAAATACGAATATGATGTCCTATATACCACTAATCCATAGTGAAACGAAAAAAATTAACAAGACAATAGGTTATGGCCACATTTCAGTTTTAATTGAAAATGACAAATGTAAACAAGGTTTTTATAGGGGTAATACTAAAACTATATGAAACTCCAGGCCGTACTTAAAATTTGCAGTGCGATAACCTCAAAAAATGTCTAGATAGATAGATTTAATATTGCCAATAAACAAATAAATGTTGTCTGACAGATAAAGATACAATAAATAAAAAGGAATCATTAAACACGCTCACAACGAGGAGACAGGTCAAAATTCAAAATTAATAAATTTGCCTTCAATTTGCGTCGAAATATGGTTAAATTAGGAGAACTTAATACAGATGAAGGCAGATTATTGAAAAAGGAGAAGCCCATGAAGTACCTACAGAGAATGAATTTCTACAGAGAGAGGAGTCAGTTTTCGGTAGATTAATACTATTGCAGTTAGGGGTGTTGTAAGAATGAATGTCCGTTCGACAAGTATACCTGCTTCTATATTTATACACCATATTCACTAACTCATAGATAAAATCAATGAGTATAAAGTTAAAATTTTTTGGGAAACAAACAAGGGACGACAGTGGGCTCTGTTGTCCACTCCGCTAACCACCCGCACAGCTCTCTTTTGTAATTTAAGGATTTTAAATAAATTCGTTGTAGTGGTGAAACCCCAACACGAAACTCATGCGAGACTCAAATAGTACAAAGTAAACCCTTCTCGCTGTATGCTCACCAAGATTTTACCGAATAATTCTTAGAGCATAGCAGGCTGATGACAAACGAAGTGGTGAAGGTTTTCACGTTCAAGGGCTTAAATCTACCATTGAAATTTCGATTACTATAACATTTTTTACCAATTTACAGCAACCCCCCGCGTTTTATTGCAAAAACAGGGTTGAACACGAGACGCCATTTACGACGATGTATACTACCTCTAAAAATTTACTTTAGTGTATGGCATGAAAGTACTTATATACGTCCATAATTCCTACACAACAATATTCATAATATATACCTCTGTTTGTTAGGAAATATTCAATTAATCTATGTATTATCTGGCTATATTAACTAATTGTTTCCTTTATATAGTTATTTACAAAACACACAAAACCACAACAAAAATAAGAAAAACGGTAGGGTAATACGAGTTACTGTCAAACAAAATAAAGTTAAAAATTAAAACCTATATCTGTCCGGCCATTGCTCGGTTGTCTCCGCTATTGGCCGAGCCACCAACACATATGTCATTCTGATATCCTTTTGTTTAAATGGAGTTGACAAAACACAAGTAATTTAACGACTGTCAGGCACCCCCGCAGAGCTAAATCTCGCTCCTAATATCATCATTCCCCGTGACTGATACTCAACCGTGCAAGCCACTAGACTATCCGCCCAATCAACATATAACAAAAGTAATTTGTCATAAAGTTGTATATTGTTTGAAAATGCAACGCATAGCACAAATGTGTAACATTTCATGTTTTGTGGAACGAACCACTTCCGTTCTCTTGGTGTATACTAATATTCCCATTTTGGCAATAAGCAGTTGGTTTACATCAAATGACCACACATTTGGATTTTCTGTGAATTATATTGCAACGATAGCTTCTCTAGTTCATATTCTTAGTGCTAATTAACGTAAAAGTAATTAGGAAGCGCATTTAGAAGAAAATTCCAAATTTAATGTCTAGATATTTTGATTTTTTTTAAAATATGGAACCTTAAATAATTCCTAGTTAATTCATGTGTTTTTAATCTATTGAACGCCTTGACTAACTATTCCAATCTCAATTATGCTAAAAGATACCGGAATGCTTTCTAGGCAAAATCTTCCCATTTGGGAACGCTGGATGTCATTAAACTTTGTTTAACACGAAAACTTACTTCTACGGGATTACGTAATAATTTTAAACATGTACATTGTGTGGAACTTTTAACAATGGGAGGTTCGGGCGTTCCAAAGTGCAGTGGATATTTTCTATGGTGCCGGCAATATAGCGCTACACTACTTAATTACTTGGTAAAGTGGAAAATTAATTTCGTAAAGTGTGTTTGTATGTCACATTAACAGCAATTATGTTATTGGTAATCGAAAAAACTTAATTTATTTGCTGAAGTATTGCTACGATTTTATGCGTAGATTTATTTTTTTAAATTTATATATTTTCTCTTCATTGTTAATTAGCAGTCTTTGCTAACACGTTATTATTGTTGTCATAATCAAACAGTAAACATACGCATAGAATATAACAAATGCCAATGATTATTGATTATGGGGCAGGTAAATATGTGTCTCTCTAGGATAGACGGCTTAAAATTAAGAAAACCTGTTTATAAAGAAAAGAGTTAGAATAATGATAGTAAGTTTACAATTGACTCAATGTAATGAACCACTTACCGTCGAGCAAATATAAAATTTAAGTTAATCTCGGGACGGGAATGAATCTTTCTGCCAAAGTTTCTATACTATTTTCACGATCCGTTAGTTAGTAGCCAGCCCAAGCTGAGCATGAGCACGAGCAGAGCAGCAGGCAAGGCGCCGCCAAAATCGGCCATACTGAGTCAGTACTCCCCAGGTGAATTTACGTAATGTATAGTAAAGTTTTGGTATTACAAAGTGACTTTACTAATGCATCAAATTGGTGTATAAACAAAATCGTTGCCATTCAATATTAGCAAACACTTTAATTTTACATTGCTTCTGAAAAAAAAACATACAATTGTTTATCGCTGCAAAGTGAATCGTACATTTTCGCCAAGCACTTCCACATATACATAAACGTAAATTGTGAAAATAACAACTTTTATCTCGAATACTCCCGCCCATAAAAATATCTCCACAGGTTATAAAAACAATATTTGAAAATACCCTTCATTCTAATCCAGGCGTTCATTTTGACTACCAGTAGTATAGTATTAAAATAGATAACAAGGACTTGTCCAATAAGTGGAAAGCGCGGTACTCATGAACCACTGATATGCGAACTTTAAATTACCTGTAGTGATACGAATTTATCATCCAGAAAGAGTATTTAGAGCGACGAATCGCTTTGTGGTAAAAGTATCCACACGTAAAATACCAAGAATAAAAATAGTCGCTTACAAAAGCCCATTACTCACACTACAAGCGCCTGATTGTGGATAGATTTAGATTAGGATCGATTATTCTCGCCTGATTGACTATCTGATTTCCTCTTAGTTTGCCACAAATCTAATATTCGTTTCAGATTCAACGACCGTGAAATGCCTTTGACACGATTTGACGCCATTCTTCTATTGTATTAAAATAAAAACGAAATGATTTCGAATATTGCGGAATACGCTATACCTAAAAATTATATATTAAATATTAATACAAGAGGAATATCAGACTTCATAGATTACTATTTCATATCTGTTTATAACACAACCGTTCAGCAAATTTTTGTGAATCGGCTATTATCAGAATGTAAGAAGTGTGTGTTCAAGACTTCATCATTTGACACATAATTTTATATGATTTACTGAGACATGGTTAACAGACGGTTCGCTATCCGTGGAATATTTCAAAAACTTCCTGCTGTGTTATCAGATGAGATAGCAAATTCATTGAAGTAAATAAAACAGATGAAGGTGCAGGTTAGGGCACAATAACTAATGCGATTCTATACTTAGTATTAATCCCTTCCGTTTGAGCTTTTAGGCATACAATATGAAATACACATATTCAATTTACATTCTAGGTTCTATTGCAAAACTTGAATTCATTTTGGAGCAAATTATTTTAAATAATCTATATTAACTCTGTGTGATATGAAGTTTATAATATAAGAATCTCTTCTTTCTCACGTAATTTATTAATTAAGTTATGACCAATTTCGTGAAACAAAATCATATGCTTAGGTAAGCTAAAAAAGCATAATTGTTAGTTAAATAAAATTAAAATTAATTAATCAACAAGTTTTAGAATAATTAAGTTAGTAATCATAGTAAAATTGATGAATGTCAAATTATTATAGAAGACTAGCAAATATTTAAGAAATTAAGAAATCAGACTGACTAAATTGTAAATTGCTATGCCTAAACACAAAATGACAAAAAAGGGTGTAACGATGCTGCTGTTTACTTACTACTGTCTGCTTTACGTTTATTTACGTGCTTTTCATTTACTTACTGACTTTTATAAAGCTTATTTATTTTACGTTGGCCCCTGTATGCATAATTCTCCGCGCGCGAACTCGTCTCGTGACTGTACAATGACGCCAGCTGTGCTGTCAAATGGAAAGTCGCGTGTAGACTTGATCGGCGGGTATTGCGTCTTAAATCGTCGTTACAATAATGTTTCAACCTCAAAATGGTAGCTGTTGGTGTGAGAGTGGGATGTTTAGGATTACGATATGGGTGTGCGCAACCATTTAAACAGTGAAAGTGTGTTTTTACAAGAATTTTGTTCGGGGTACCGAAATATTTACTGTTAGTGCATGATTCACTGGCTATATTCCTTATATCTACCCGATGTTATCTATCGCATTATTTTTAGCTGATTATCTGCTCATAAACTCATTTAAGATATTCTTTTGTTGTCATATTAAATCCCTAAGTAACGGAAATTCCAACTACTATTCTAGGAAAAACTCTTTCAGCTTTCAGTTGCATACATATTAATTTCATACAATTTTTGTCCCCACTTTAATTTCACCCCAAATTTTAGGTATTTATAGCGAAATTTTAGAAGTTTAGAGTCAGTTGTTCCAAGATCTCTCATCAATTAACCGTAAGAATTTTATCAGTTGTATTTTGTGTAATTTTTGAGTATATTGTACTATCCTTGAGCTAAGTGTGTTTATGAATACATATCTTAGTGATCGCATATCTGTCTTTAATTTTCACCAAACAATTAACAAAAAGCTATACGGCCTTGCAACCCGTGGCAGGTGATACGGTGAAGTGGTAATCTCAACAAAAAGGAAGAAGTTTGCCATCCCCAACATATTTTGGTCCTACGAGCCGGATCTTCAGCGACAACTCAACATCAAACAAAATACAATTCATCATTCAACAAGAACGGTAAGTCTCCAATCATTCCTTTCAAACTTGTTTATCCCATAAATTGCTAAAAAAATGGCCGATGTAGAATTAAAGAAATTAAAAGCAAGGAAATCCGGAATAAAAGGATATCTCACTAGAACATCCAATGTTTTAAATGCTCTTGAAGCTAATGCAAAGTTTTCAGATTTGAAAATTCGTCATGCCAAGCTTTTACCGTGTCTAGAAAGGTTCGAAGATTTGCAATCCGATATCGAATGATTGGAGAACATGGACTATCAAGACCAAGAACGCGTCGACTTTGAGGAAAATTACTTGAGGATATTAAGTCAGCTACAAGAACCTATAGATTCATTAACATCACAACACTCTGACAGCACGCAGTCACGCGATCATCCAAGCAAAAATTTTAAGCTTCCTACAATCAGTTTGCCCAGCTTTTTTGGATGATACGAAGAATAGGTTCCTCTTCATGAAATTTTCAGTTCACTAATTCACATGGATAAGTCGATACCAGACATACAGAAATTTCATTACTTGAAATCAGCACTTTCTAGAGACGCAGCTACAACTTTCCATTCCTTATCAATACCCCAAGAAAATTACCCGATTGCGTGGGAAATGCTTCAATCACGTTATGATAATAAACGCTCAATAATTCAGCAGCATATTAAAGGCACATTCGATTTACCGAACATCTCAAAGGAAAATCCAAGTTCTAGGAGTTCTAAAGCATACACGGGCTTTCATATCACTTGGCAGGTGCGTAGAACATTCGGATGATTTTTTAATTTATCACGTAACAGATTCTCGCAATTCTTCTGAATCGCTGCTATCTACTGCTATGGTAATTATTAATGACGTCAAACGGCAATCATATGAATGCAAAGCCTTACTTGATTCCGGCTCTCAATCTAATTTTGTTACCAAGTCTTTCGCCGACAGGCTAGGAGTAAAACAAGAACCATATTCAATTCCTGTGGTGGGCATCAATCAAGCCTCAACACAAATCAGCAAATCAGCATGCATAAAACTAAAGTCCAGATTTAATGCGTTTCAAACGAATATCAGATGCCTTGTAATTGACAGAATAACGGGAAATTTACCTACAACTTCTTTGGATTCATCAGTTTTTAATATAGCAAATAATATTCGCTTGGCAGACCCACAATTCCCACTAACTATCTGGGCGACTCCTATAGTTTAGCGTTAAAACGGTTCTATAATTTAGAAAAACGTTTCAATCGAAACACAGAATTGCATAATCAATATTCCAAATTCATTGAAGAATACTTAGAGCTGGGTCACGTGGAATTAGTAGAAGCAAGCGTGCTAGATGAGGATCAATCCACATCATTTTATCTCCCACATCATTCGGTAGAAGAGACAGACAGCATCACAACAAAATTGCGTGTAGTATTCGATAGTTTCTTTGTCATATTCGATGGTTCCGCAAAAGCTTCAACCGGTACGTCCTTGAATGATTTCCATTTTAATGGTAGGACCAACGCTTCAGCAAGATCTGTTCTCTATCGTATGCATATTTCGCACGCATCAAATTGTCTTAACAGCAGACATAGCAAAAATGTATCGTCAGGTTTTAGTGGATGAAACAGATACTAATTATCAGCGAATATTATGGAGATCGAATCCCCGCGAAAGTATAAAAACCTATAATTTGGGTACGGTTACTTATCGTACAGCATCGGCATCCTTCTTAGCAATTCGATGTCTTCAGCAGAGAGCTTTTCTTGAAAGAAAAACATTTCCTATGGGCGCGAACATCACAATGCGAGACTTCGACGTCACCGATTTGATAACTGGTGCAGACACACCAGACGAAATTAACGTCATCATCCATCAAACTAGTGAGTTACTTCAAAAGGCAGGTTTTGAACTACGAAAATGGAATTCGAACCAAGTTGAAGTACCCAATATTTTTGACGTTAGCTCCTCTGCTGAAACGATTTAGTCAATAAATGCAACAGACAATGTCAAAGCACTGAGACTTTCTTGGAACACTGTTGAGGACAGTTTTCTGTACAATTTAGGCGAACAACCTGCACCATCTAAAATTACCATTATTTGACCCACTAGGATTGCTAGGTCCAGTAATTAGTTCCGACAAATTGGTAATGCAAAGGCTATGGCAATTACAAGTGAATATGTTCCTATCGACATTCATAGCGAATTCCTAAATTATAAAGAGCAATTCAGGGACTTAAACCAGCTCAAAGTATCGCGGAAAGTGATTTCATCATCTAAACCAGAGTTGTTGGAATTGCACGGCTTTAGCGACGCCAGTACGAGTGCATATGGTGCTTGCGTCTACATCAAATCCTGCGACGGTAAGGGTAATATCACCGCCAATTTGCTATGCTCGAAATCGAAGATTGCATCAATGAAATCTACAACCATCCCAAGATTGCAGCTATGTGGCGCGTTACTACTTCCTCAATTGATGCAAAAGGTCAAAAACATCTTGCATGTAATTTGACAGCGTATCATATTGGACTGACTCAACAATAGTGCTCGCTTGGATCAAGACAGCGTCACAGCAATGGAAAACTTCCGTGTTGAATTAACTGAAATTAATCAATGGCAGCATGTATCATCAGAAGATAATCCGGCTGACCATATTTCTCGAGGAAGTAATTTATCCACTCTGTTTGACACACCACTTGTGGTGGTACGGACCTTCGTGGCTGCACTCACAGAACCCCTGTCGTAATCAAGAAACTGAACCATCTTGTGAAACCTCAGAACTACTGCCAGAAGAAAAAATGAGTAAGTCATGTTTTATCACCACAAAGCCGTTCGTTAGTGATATGTTTACTAAATACTCGTCATTTTCCAAACTTATCCGAATCACAGGTCTCTGTTTAAGATTTATCAAGAATATCAAAGCTCGGTTAAGAAATAAGCGCGACAAAATTTGTAATGATGTGTTGTCAACTGATGAAATAAGATCAGCACGCTGTCGTCTAATACAACTCGTGCAAACAGAGCAATTCAATCAAGAACTGCGGGATTTGACAGGCTCTACTGCAGTAAACTCAACGCAAGCTCCTCTCCCTTAATACATTCGTTGACGATCAGGGATTAATTAGAGTAGGCGGCCGTTTAAAACATGCAAAATTATGCTACTCACAGAAACATCCCATTGTGTTACCCGCAAGGCACGTATTGACGACACTGATAATTGAGCATTATCACAAACAACAACTTCATACTGGGGTACAGGGAACGATCGCGGCTATAAGAACTAACTATTGGCCTCTCTCATTACGCAATTCTGTGAAACAAGTTATAGGAAGGTGTTTAACTAGTTTCAAAGCAAGACCTACAAATAAAGCCTATATCATGGGTAATCTACCTCATAACCGACTTGAACCATCACGACCTTTCCTAAACAGCGGAGTAGATTTTTGTGGACCTTTCACCGTTCGAGAACTCAAAGCGATATTCGTCTGTTTCTCCACGAGAGCTGTTCATATTGAAACTGGTAGCGATCTCACCACTGACCTATTCTATGCTCTAAAAAGATTAGTTGCCAGACGAGGCAAAATAGCAAATTCATACTCTGACAACGCAACCAATTTCACCGGCACAAATAACGAAATCAAAAAACTCTACTCCCAACTTACTTCACAAAATTGTAAAGACAAGTTTTCGAATATGTTTTCTGAAGACAACTTGCAATGGCACTTCATCCCTCGGCGGTCTATGGGAGGCAGCTGTAAAATCTATGAAGCACCATCTACGACGCGTAGCAGGAGATGCTTTACTAACGCTAGAGCAATTACAAACCCTTTTAATTCAAATAGAATCCATTTTAAATTCCAGACCACTAACTCCGATTCTAACTCCTGCTGATTTCCTGATTGGAGACACGTTCACGGTTATTCCGGAATCCAATTTAACGTATTTAAATACAAGTCGTTTGTCGCAGTGGCAGGTAGTAGAAAATGCAAAACAGCACTTCTTCGAAAAATATCAGATAAATAACCGCGATGAAACTGGAGTATTTAACGTTCATAAACCTTCGAAAATATTAGCATCTAAGTATCAAAAACAAACTGGAAAAATGACTAGCGCAGAAAGAGGAATATTGGTGACGATGAGCACTGCGATATCTGTTAGTGGCTCGTTTGTCTAACCGTTTTAAAAATTTTAAAGCACACTAGCTGACTGGAGCTCCAGCTGGTTCTGCGGCAACTGCTTACCAGATGGGGTGGATGACTTCAGAAAACTTTGTACGGTGCTCACTAGAAAATAAGGTTCTTTTGATCCCTGACAATCATGAGAGCCATTGCGATGTCAATGTTTTAAGATTGTGCAAAGAAACTGGTATTGTTTTGCTAACTCGTCCTCCATTCTGCAGTCACAAACTGCAGTCCTTAGATGTAGGTTGTTTTGAGCCGTTTAAACATTATAACAAAGCCACAGATGAATGGATGTTAAATCACCCCGGAGTTCCTATGTCAATATATGATATAGCAGGCGCTGTTGGCATAGCTTTTCCCCTAGTTTTCACTCCAATTAATATCAGCACAGGTTTTGAGCGTACAGGAATTAGTCCTTATAACTCTGAAATATTTAAAGAGTATGCGTTTCTTTGTCATATGTCACAGACAGCCCCAAATAATGAGGAAGAGATAACTTTCAATCTTCCAGTTCCTATGCCACTAGAACGATTTGAAGAACGCTAGAACGATCAGATGAAGAAATTTGAAGATTATTTCTTGCACTGATTCAGAATTTATTCCTAAAGCTCCCGCCAGGTGACTAGGCCAGCGCTGGAAACCCGAATTACTTTGCTCCAGGTTGCAAAGTTGGAATTTATTGGAACCCAATACCAAAATTTCATTTCATCTCCGTAACCACGAGAAGGTATTTTCTGGATTTTATTCTATGGACGACAAGCTCACCTACAGCTGAGGGTCTGATGGAAACCTTTGAACTTATATACAAACCGAAAGAATGGCGCTTTTCACTGATGCATCAAAATTTAGTTTACAAGTAGTTCCGTTACATAACGGCAATACTTTACCTTCAGTTCCCATGGCATATTCAGTTCATCTTGTGAAGTCTTATGAAGTACCTATTAACAAACATATACTATAAACGATACAAGTGGAAAATACGTGGAGATAAATAAAACAAAATGGTTTTTTTGAGCGAATGGGATAGTCGTCCTAAATTGCAGCGTTATATTGCGAAAAGTTGCCCAAGTAAACAGATGGTTGTGAGAAAAAAAAAATTACATGAAAGCATTGTGGATAGAAACAATATCTACTCGCCCCATTTGCATATAAAATTAGGGGTGACAAAGAATATTGTAAAAGGTATAGACAAAAAACAAATTTTCAGCACGATTAGTAGTCAGCGTAGCCAAGATAAAGGAGGGTATATACGTGAAAAGAAAGGGTGGCGTGGAATTGTTACAAATCTATAGTAATTGGCTTCTTGGGCAACAACAAAACCGAAAATTGCAAGAACCTCGTCGATAAAATATTGACAGCTTACCATAAAATGGGATGGAATAGGTCGCTAAAGAGGGATTTGAATTTTTTCACAAATAATTTAGGAGCTGCGAGTGACGAGTATGGCAAGCGTTTCCATCAAGACCTTTCTACGTTGGAAGGGTAGGTGAAATGCGAATATGTTAGGTGATTACTGCTGGCCACTGATTAGAGAAATCGCTGATACATCGTTGCAGAAAATCATGTTTTTAACTTAAACTATACGTGCTGGGAAAAATAAATGCAGATTCGGATTCAGCATAAAGAAACAAACCAAGATCACCTATTTGGCTAGGAACAAGAAAAAAAAAACTGTTTTGTTAATTAGTATAATTTATTGAGAAGCCCTGATGATACAGACTGCAGATTTCCTAATAATCTTAAACTCTTTACTTTTATGAGAGCTACAATCTTATTAGATTTTATCACAAAGGGAACTTGGCTGGTGTAATATAAACGGTGCTCACGTAAATATTGAAGTATTCACAGGATACTGTGACAATTTATCATTTTGCATCTAATTTTGGCTTTTCAGACTTCTTCAGGCAATAAGTTCATAATTTATAACAATCAGCTATGAATTCTAAGCCAATTCACTGCCTGAATAAGACTGAAAATTTGAAACTAGTCGCAAAACAATAAATTGTACCAGATTTAATAGTAAAATCATGATAAAATTGGATGTACTACCCTGATTCAATAATAAAACTAATTTCATTATGGAGAGTCATATAAATTATGTGTTTCTTTTATAATGCCTGCGTCTTTCAATCTTGTATTAGCGTATTGTTTTTCTAAGCTATTGCTCTATTAGGTATCTAGGGAGTCGCTGAATAATCCATGGTACTTTCTTAGTCAGCATCGTTGAGCTAAATACTTAGTATTTGGTTATGTGCGGTGGGTTCCATCTACTTTCTATATAGTTCTATATTCTTTGTTTCTAGAAGTTTCATACACACCACATCATTCATTTCTTGCGTAGAAAGACCCGGTTTAGGATATTATATTTATAGAATATGTAATTTTTTCGATAGTTGTGAGATATTTAATTACATTTCTTGCTTCAAAAATGAGAAAAAAGATAAATCATTCTAGTATAAGTACAATATTGTTCCTACTTATTCTATTTTATCAAGCATCACATCAAATAGAATGTTTTGATGTGATTAAGTGATGCGAATACGTATAATATTTCGTTTGCAAATTACCTCTTCCTCCTTCCTTTTTAACTCCGTAAAAAAAGATGTAAACTTCGTACCGTCTCGACAAAAACTAATTCAAAACTTGTCGGACCATCAAATCAAATAATACACAAAAACAATCCCGGAACAATTTGTGCGGTGCGCGCTCCTAGTCAACTCGAGGTCGGTGAACGAAAAACTTTTCTCCATTACACTCGCGTGCATAACATTACGCAGTACCTCTTCTTGCTTGTTGTCTCCTTTTAGATTGTACATTGTAGCGCGCGTTTGGACAAAGGGTAGTGCTTATGTGGCCGTATTTATTATAGCGGTTTACCTCCGAAGGGTGGAAAATGCGTGAAGGCATTACATCTACCGCTACGAAGAATCCGTCAATTTTTTGCACGCGACTGAAATAGGAAAACATTTTATTTTGTTTGGTTTTCTCTTGTTCGTACGCTTTTTTTTCTTTTCCTGTGCTTTTTTTCGTATTTTACGGTTTGGTGTAGTAAATAGACCGTGTATATTGCGAACAAAATAAGAGAAACTTTATAGAAGTGTACGCGTAAAAAGTTTATGATGTACGTGAACTGAATAGAAAATCTATTTTGCAGAAATAATGTTGAGGGTTCCTTAAATGTAAATAATATTGGTATTTCGAATTTAAGAAACCAAAAATACTATTATTAGCGAGAGCGAAAAATGTTTAACATTCAAGAATTATTTAAAATATTATTAAAATGTTTGTCACTATATTGTCCGATAAAATTCATCAACACTCACAAGTTAGTTTGGGCCCCAAACAAGATGGCCATCTAAATTTACATTAGCCAAGGGTACGCAACAACAATGATATGGAGGGGAATAATGCGGTAGACGACTAGCCAGGTTGGAAAAGCTAAGATTTTAGGTTCGTGCTGACTCATCATTATCGCAATAAATCTAAAGGATGGTGGTAAAACTCACAAGGACAGAGACAAGCAAAGCAATTCTTAAAAGACCTAAGCCCGGAAATTATAAAAAGCCCAGACCGAAAACTTGGAAAGTATTAACTCTTGAATCACAAGTCAGCATCCTCTGCGCGGCACCCACTTCCTTGTTTCGTTCGCATATTCCAATAAGCGGATAACACGACTCCTAGTTTTCAATTCAATGTTCTATCAGATTTTTCAGTGACTGTAGTTAATTTTGAGCAGTAAACGTTTCTGGGATAGCAGAGGGCCCCCTATGGGCTTATGACATCTTATGTACACTGTTATGATTGCGACGAAATCCACACCAGGAAAATACTCCCAACACGGCAGGACATTGGTGTGTTAGAAAGTGATGGTACTGGGGACTCATTATGCCCTTTTATCAGATGAATTTCTGAAGAAGGCTTCTTGAATTACTTTAATATTGATTAGAATAATGATACAGAGATTTAAGATCATATATATTTCATGGTGGCTTAGGATTTGGATATGTAGTCAGATGGACCACTGACTTTTCAGGAACTCCAAGCAGGAACTTATTGCAAGTCAACATCGGCAAATTCAGATTCCGATGAAATTGTTGACCCTAAAAGAATGCCGTCTCAGAAACCCTGACTTTGGGTTTCAGTACTCGCCAGAAATTTTGCAAAATTGACTTCAAGACCTAAAAATCGGAAACCTGTGGTAAGTACACAATAAATGAGGAAAGGTTTACTTACCCGGACTGTAATGAGTCTCAACACGAATGTGATTCCAGTGAACGATATATTTATTCACGTTGTTGTTGTTTAGAAAGTCAGGTAAAAGGTTCTGATATGAAGAGCAGCTGAAGGGCTGGTTAACCCATAACGAAACACTAACAGATACCTATGCAGTCTCGGCAAACCAGAACTAAGGCTATATACTGGTCAACGACATTGCTCTCTGGGGTATCATCTTAAAAAGGTGGGGAAAACCGAAACTGCCATACATATGTCGGGTTTTACTATGCAAAATCGCCACTTCACATACTCTACTATTGCGAACGTCTGACACCACAACGGCTGTTACGTTACGAACTGGAGACAGTATCTCCCGAAGTGAACACAATGCCAGCACCAAAGAAGACCTTCAGATTTGAGTTAAGCATGAGGGTTGACTGGTAAATTTAGATCAGCACCTTTCACAATAGATCTTTTCGGTCGCGGTGAGCGGAGATCTCTGTGTCAGTACAATACCATGAATACAATAGTGTAGTTCCATGTAGACCAGTATTCCACTGTTCCATCAGTTACGTATCGCTTATACTTTTATACATAAAACTAAACGAATTACTAGGTTTTTGTAGACATAATCTTCACAACATGTATATGACTACGAGATCGAGTAACATTTTTAATATTCCGGCTCAGAAAGCTTCATTTTTCGACTCTAATCTCATAATCGGTTTATATATATTATATTTTACACGTTTATGAAACCAAAATAACACCAACAATATATGGCTTTAAGAGGTTAATGACATATTTTTTGTTGGAATTTAGATTTTACAGTATTAGTGAGTTTATGAATTAACTATCACACTGACAAAGTCAATGCTAGGTTTTTCCACTATCACCAAACAACAATGCACAATCTCTCGACGCGCGTTTCGCTAACCAAGTTAGCATCATCAGGAGATGATTAATAGCACTATTAATCATCTCCTGATGATGCTAACTTGGTTAGCGAAACGCGCGTCGAGAGATTGTGCATTGTTGTTTGGTGATAGTGGAAAAACCTAGCATTGACTTTGTCAGTGTGATAGTTATTGTTACACCAAAGGTTCCAAAACCCAATTACTGGAGTTTATGAATTATTTAACCTATTATTTATATAACATAATTATATTAACTTAACGTATTAATCTATTTTTTTATAACATAAAGTATATGTTTTTGTTTAAACTATTAACAAATACATTCATTTTTTCTTTGACTGACATTTACTTTACGTTATAGACTCGTGCTATGCCTGCATTCGTGGAAGGATTCGGAGGTAAATAGTTCGCTTTTGAGGAGGATAAAAGACGACTTAAATTAGTTTCCGGTAAGAAATGGACGTCATAGTGGTGTACCTAAACGTATATTGGGCGCGATTAATGACAGAACACGGCAAGCCCTTTTTTGCTGAATCATTTTTGTCAGCCGAAATAACTAGAAAAGACGGAGAACTAATTCAGTAGTGTACTACAATTTTGAAGGTGTTGAGCTCCTGTTATAATACGAACGAAAATAAGTTTGACTACTACCGCCAACCAAGTGCAGTCAGATATATGATTATCCGAAATATATAAGCATGTCAGGGCTTATAAAATTGTAATTTATGAGTTAATGAAGAAAATCAATGAAATTATTTATTATATAGACTGTAAACAAAAAATATTTGAATATTTGGATGATAAGTTAAAAAGAAATTCATTCGAAATTTCAGGAGAGCTAGCAATTTCTTTGTAAAAAAACATAGAAGCAAATATATATAATAGACAGAAAGAAAGTTCAGAGATATAACGAAACAATTATCAGATCTAATTTAATTGTCCTCAAACATACTTTTATAAAATTGGGTATAGGTATATCTGCCAATCAAATTATTCTTTTCTTACCATTATGAAATGTCGTACTTTGATCGTTCACAAATTATTGCGCTATTATTATAAAACTTTCCTGTATTCCCAGCGGATAATAGGGAAAAAACGGAAAACTCGATAACACGACGAAATAAATGGAATCGTCTGCCAACAAAATTGGAAAGCAGAGATATATTTTAGGCGGGGAAATTTCGGATGTTCAACGTATTCAGTCACAAGATAGCCACTCCGGAAAGCGGGTCCATCATTATGTTTGGCGATTTATCGTATAAGAGGCGTTGACATCGACGAATATAAATAACACCATAAGTGAAAGATGTGCTCGGCTTGGCAAAGATATATAGAACAAACAAATGTATTAGTAAATAAAATTATTGCAAATGTTTAGTAGATATTTCGGTTATCCCTCTTCTACTCGTATATATATATATATGTATATCTCTCTGATATATATGGTAGAAATGATTTTGTTTGTGAAAAGCATAGAAAATAAGTGTGCACAGTTTATCCTCTGAGGGAAGTTATAGTGGTTTACTTGAAAGACATTCTTTCTAGTCTTTAACCACCAGAACAGACCCCCAGCTCTGCTAGCTCAGTAAGAAATTTTTATGTTGCTTTTCGTAAAGTCGTGTCTAAATTTCCGATAGCACTTAATTTTGCAAAAGTGCACATTAACGGTGTCGTGAGACTTTTGATGCATTTAGTTTCGACACGTCCGAGGATGTTGCTTTAGAAAAGTGATATCGCGTTTTAATGTTTGAAAAGTGGGGTTCCATCGCGTTTCGTGTCCACCACACAACTAAAGTCAGCCGACTGTGTCCGGGAGAGTAACAGAAACACCTAATATCGACATTTTATTTGTGATTTTTTAAATTAGGTTACTGCACACCCTACACCTTCGGGTACACAGGGATAGATTATATATATATATTGCTATGATATCAAATTACCTAACCTACCTAAAATCAACAGCATACAGCAACAAACGTTTGTTATTGAAATAAAATGTATTTTTAATTTATGTATTTAACTATTTTGTAAATTTATTGTAAAAATTCAAACTAAATACTCACTATATCGCATGTAATTTTAAGAGGGCACGTTTCCATGGATTTTCTAGGTAAAAGTTCCTTCGCTGATCGTACGAACGTGGGTTCATTTAAGGTTGTCATATCGTTGGAAACGATTCTCTTTCATCATTGATGGGATCTTAATGCCTAGGAGATATGAATGTTTGTTTAAAACAATTGTAAAAGACTCCTTTTTCGATATTTTCCTGAGTTGGTTGTATTTTCAAAAACATCTAGAAATTTCAAAATTTAAATAATTATAAGAGTCATTTAACTAAAGATTTACTTGCCAAGGATGAGGTGTTGTGTGTGTTGTGTAAAAATGATGGTAATCCATTAATTTCAAAGAATTGGGGGACGTGTTTTCTATTCCTGGAGCCACAATCGAGGGACTGAGATACAACTTTCGCGGCTGAGACATCGATAACGCAGGTTTGGAGCTAGAAAGATTGTTGCAGAACGGGAATCAGTATTTGGAGTATCATGGAGCTGTTTATCGTACTTTAAAGTAAGCGTTTATCCATCTTTCGAACTTATAACCGGCGTTCAGAACGTAAATAAATTCTGAGGTTAGAATGATTTGATAACAGTGATTTGTTAGGGAGTTTTGATGTTAAATAAACGTTTGCTGTTGTAGTAAGGTGTTTGACAATACGCGATTATAAGACGGGAGGTTAGCGGGAGATTTAAATTCAATTTTGATTTTTAAACAAGATATATTGAGATTAGTTTGGATTAAGATTCAAGGAATCTTATTTTTGTATAATTTGAATAGTATTTGAACTTACTACTTACCCTGAGAGAGAGATTTATTCATCTTAATTGTTATTCGATTTTTATTAACTCAAAATAAAGTTATGTATAAAAAAAATTGTTTTATTCACTATAACATAATAACATCACAACTAAATAACTAAAATAGCACTTATTAAAGAAACAAGGATTATAACAAGTCAACTTAAGGTAATAATCATAGGTTGTCTAGAGCACTACACCCCCCCATGCCCCAGGAGTTACTGAGAAATAAATAGTATTCATTCATACGATTGGTAGGCGGTGTGCTCAAAACAGGGAGAGGGAAGCTTTTCATTCACTTGTGTGCTATAGTGGCATCTAGGTATTGATGCATAGCTTATCTGTGGAGTTTTTTTATCTTAAATAGAGGACGCTGCATGTCTGAATGTTAATAAAACAGTGTTGAGTTAATCTAAAATCAATTTAATAAAATTTAAATAAAATATCTACAGTTTCGTAGTAATATATATATATAAATTAGGTTAATGTCACACATTAAATAAATGCTTTTCTGCTGTAATTGCAATTTTAATTTGAGGAAATTTCCTCATATTAAAATTATAGTTATAGCAGTAAAGCATTTATTTAATGATTTCACACTGTAAGAAAATTGCACTATTGCATAATCTCACACATCTTGCTTTATAGCAACAGCACACGAGCGACATGACAGTGCATGTGGGACAGTCAAATTAAAAGAGAACCTGGCAAGTTGCATAATCATCCCCTAGGTAGGTTTTACTATGTCTACAAGCAATACTAAAACTTCACCCACAGTTTGCTCTCATTAGCTAGAATGGAAATTATCAAAGGCGAATTCAGAGCGACCTATTGAGATGTGCTTATTTCCTTAATATTTCCCTTATAAAGATTTATTTACGTGTTATCTGTCTGCTATTTATGCCAGGAAAAAGCGTTTCGTTTTCGAACCAGTGATTAGACTATAAATAGATTCCTATTCGAATTGCGAAACAAAGTAATATCCTATTTTAGATTTCTATTATTAGAATCTAAAATAATTATTTGGGACCGAAAAATAGCAATTAGCACAAAAACTGTTTTTTTTACGAATTCAAAACGAATATAACCAAACCTAAAAAACTCCATTTTAATAAAAATTGACTTATTTATTAGATAGATAGATAGATAGATACATTTATTTTTGCAATTTAACCATTACATCAATTGTCACAATGTTTTAGCTTTCACGTGGTGAATTGGTCCAAGTATATATATAAAAAAAAAAAGTATATCAAAAACAAAAAATATATAGATATACATATAGCAAGAAAAACATTACTAAGTCAATAAATAAAATTATAAAAGATAATAAAACAAGAGCACTTAGGAGGGACTAACAGAACAACACAACATATACTACTATAGGAACTGCAGGAATTCGGATACTGAATATGGCTCCACATGCATCAGTATCTTTCTCAACTCCCTGACGAAAGGCACAGATGGAAGCTGTTTTATTTCCTCTGGAAGGTGATTATAAAGCTTGGCCCCCCAGAAGTCCACCGATCTCTGCGTACAGTTGAGCCGGTGGTGTGGTCGCCTCGCATTAGGCCCAAGTATTTGTCTCAATTAATAACAAACAGGCATTTTTCTTATAATGCATTCCTTACTTTCGCATCCCATACCATTATGAGTAATAGCGTGGACGCGAAAGAAAAACTGCAAAAGTTACGGGTCTCCAGTTAAAAAAAGGTTTCGAAAATGTCACCAATGCTGATGGACTTTAATGCCCGACAAGAAATTGCTAACAAATACAAAATGCATTATTAAAAATTAAACCAACAGATTTTTAAATCTAGAACAAATTTTACCAAAAGGATTTAAATATGTGATGAAGTCAGTAGAGATCACTTTGAAAATTAATTATAGTAGTAGTAGTGTAGTTGGTTATTTTATTTATCGTTGAAATATATTTTTTATTCGTTTTACTCGACTTAAATTTTTAAATAAGATGCTGTGTATGTCAGTTAGAAGGAATATTTTATGGAAGTGCTTTAGGTTAGATCGGCATCTCGAAAATCAGTATTTCTTGTTAATGCTTACTACAATTCTAGTGTATAAGTCGATAGTATTAATGCTATTTCTCCGAATAGGGATTTACTTGTTTGCTATCCCCAAAATTTTTTGAGTTGCATCGATGATTTTTTTTTAAAGTAGTGACAAAAAAAGAGGTGTGTGATTTCATGAACAATATTACCTATGTGTTTGCCCTCTTTATCAAAGGTCCTTGAAAAATTATTCATCAAATTTCCCTGTATTACTCAAGGGCCTTTGATACCGTTAACAATAAACTCTTATCAGCTATTTTGCATTACGTTGGCGTGGACGCAGTTTCTTTAATTTCATCTTCGATCTCAGAGAGTTAAAATTAATGACTATACTTGCGGGGTGGAGTATCACAGGGTAGTGTCTGTGGTCCTCTCCCTTTTACTCTTTAAACTGCCAAACCTCATTTTTATGCCGATGGCACGCAAATATATTATTCATTCCCTCCAGCAGATTATTTGAGCGCATGTTTTTGGTGCCTGAGCTTACGAATTCCATTAATATTAATATTTTATGTGTCAAAATTGGTATTATTGATACTGTGAGAAAGCTCGAGCTGGATATCGATCTTAGATTCCGGAAGCATGTCAACCAAAAAGTCCAGTCTCCATTTGCTACCTTGAAAACTCTGTATGCCACTTCTAAAGTCTAATACTCGAAAGTGGCTGTGCGAAAGTCTAATTCTCTCACAATTTAATTTTTGCGACACTGTATATGGGTCTTGCCTAGACAGTATTACAGTTAGGCGAATACAACAGGTGCAGAATGCTTGTTTAAGGTTTATCCGTGGTATTCGTAGGTATGATACAATCACGTATAAATTCAATGCAATGGGCTGGTTGGATATGGATAATTGCAGACAGTTGCATATGGATATACATTGTTTTTTTTTAATCAAATTTAGGTGCCCTGTTTATCTATTAAGAAAAATGTGCTTTAGCACAGATACAAATCACCTCAAGTTGCGGCATAAAATATTATCATCATGCCACGCTACTTTCAACTTTTTTCTTCAGTTCTTTCGGCCTTGTTAAGGAATTCTACTATGACGATTAACATGTTTAACACTAAATTAAAGTTACTTTTACAAAAGCAATCTATCACGTAGTTATTGCCCAATTTTAGTATAGCTAATGAATTAACAATTTATTTTTCATTTTAAAATATTGGAGGGAATTTTGAGGATTTCTGAACCTACGCCAATTAATGTATTTGCTTCTCTTTCTATGTATCAATTTTTACTATGTTACATTTATATATTAAATTAATAAAGGCATTTATTATTATTTTTATACTTAATGGGAAGTTTTTTTTTTCAAAGAATAAGAGAACATGAACTCTTATTCTTTGTTTCAGTTTTATCAACTAATGTTCACCTCATTTACTTAATCGTACAGAGCATCTTATTATATAGCGGTTGGATAAACAAATTTTTCACTTTCATGAAACTTCCAAAATTAAACTAACTTTCACGAACCACGCCAACAACTCTTTCCTACACGCCCTGAGGCCTAAGAGCAAGTCAATTACAAACTTTGTTTGTGTTTAAGGATCGAATCAAGCGAACTCGGCCTACGGAACCATGAAAAATGTTACGAGAACGGCATAAATTTCCGGAACATTTCCCCCGACCAAAAATCGAATCTTAACTGGCAACGACGGCAGAAAAATAACTCGTTATATACAGTGAACTATATAGGTCACAAATATATGTCACAGAAAAGGCCTAATTTCGAAAGCGTTTCAATTTACCTCGAGCTGCGTTCTTTTTTTTTTTTTCGTATATTTTCACCCATGTACCTCAGAAATCCCCTAAGCAATCAATAAAAATCAATTCCTCCGCCACCTGTAGGATGATTCGATTTCTTCTACTTTCTATTCTCCTCTCTCATCATTCCTTTTTCGTTTCCGAGCGGCTCTGTTATGAATGTAAACTTCGCCTGCCCGTTAGTGGTTTGTTGACTGATCCGCAAGCTATGTTCGCTGCGAGAGGAAAAAAAAAAGCCGACTGGAATTGATAATAAAGTTCTTGCCTAGCCGACTCCTAGAAATGATATTCCGACGAGGAAAAGTACTTTTTCTTTCGGAGATATGCCCTCCGTCTCCTTCTGATTTATGGGTAGCGCGAACATCTGCAAATAGGGCGCTTCAGATTGTTCTGTAAAGTTCAAGGATGTCTCATCCGACTTCGGATATCTGTTTTTTGAGATTTAGGATTCGGAGTAAGTTCGCGAGGGAGAGCACTCCATTTTCAAAATAAGGAAGGTGGATGTGATGAATGAGACGTACGGCCGTACGAATATGTTATCGACCATCATGGAAATAATAAAAAAGGAAAATACCTACTTATCGCAAGAAGGCCACTGTTGAGGGAAATTAATGTAAAGAACACTGACATTCCATGTATGTAAGGGATGCAAGGGATTGTAATTCAATTTTCATTTAACATTGTACGTAAAATATTGAAATTGTTTTAAATTCATTTGAGAAATTGTAATATTTTGGGCAATAACTTCTTCTATCGATTACTGATAATAATTGCTACTTGAAGTTAATACATTAAAAAAAATTTTGTATGTTTTTTTTTTAGTAATTTATAACAATTCTCGAACTGGTATTTCCACAAAAGTATAACAGCAAAATAGCAGGCTAAATATTCTAAACAAGAATGAAGAAGCATTCATTACAACCAAAAAACATTAAAACGGTTTCAAACATTAAATAAACTTACAAAAACACCTGCAGTTTTCCTATCTAAACGAATTCACCACAATTATGTTGGAAAAAGAAAGATATAATGGAAGAAGGAATGCAAGCAATTTATTAATTCATTGTAGGTTAATATATCCTGATTAATTTGAAAATTAGAATAAAAGCTCGATAACTCTAGAACACATAATAAATAGCTTTTTTCGACTACCACGTCGGAAAGTATTCCCTTACTATATATAAAATAGCTGTCAAACAATCTGTCATTCACATATGAGTGATCTATATTCTAAATACTACAAATGCAAGTAAGTTAGTTTTACGAAGTAGTAATTATGTGGTAGTCGAAAAAATATTGTCAATATTCAACATAGTTAATAATTTTGTTATTGATCAAACCCTAAATTGTGCCAGAACGGTAATATTATTATTACCGTTCTGGCCTAATTTTGACATTGTTTTGACATTATTTCAGTTCCCATAACTGTGTTGGTTAAACCCGATTTTGGAATGTAAGTTCCCCTTTATTTTCTTAATAAAACACTTTTATTAATTTACGTCTATGTAATACAATAACCATAACAACAATTCTATCTAACCTCTAACGTCTCTTCACCTTCACTTCTCTAGCACTACTACTACTACCAACCTATTTTATTTTAGAGAAATTGGATATTGCCAACAGGAACCTTTTTATTTCCTCTTCGTATTAATTTATATCTGAAAGGCCAACAAATACCATGTCATTTAAAGTCACAATGATTCTAAAAAAGAAAAGCCCCTATATATAAAAACCCATACGGCGCGTATACTCGTTCTTATACCTTTATATACCCGTTTTATAGAGAAGGAAAACAGATAGATGAAGTGGTGAAGTGCCACCGTATACTTCATACAATTGAAAGACAGAATCTAAAGCCTACAAATTATTCAAACTTATGGACATCAGAATATAATGGATCACACAACAGACACAGGTAAGTTATAGTGTATAATACTACAAAGTCCGCGTTCCATCTTGAAACGCATCTTCTAGAGAAAGTGGATATGCCTTGTCTGCGAAGGTGAAGAAGGTGAATACCAGTTGGCTAGCAGTTTGCTGATATGGGAATTTAGAATAGAGAAATTATTCTTTATAAAAAGTTATGAGAACTTCACTATACACTTTACAAATGATTAGCGGCTCATTCAGTGTTTCCTATATACGTTGCTTTTCACGATTATTTAGTTAGTAGTGTTATTTTGTGGTAGTAATACTAACAAAGTAAAATTTACTTTATGATTTTTAAAAAACTTTAGAGCTAAAGTTGTAATCTATTTTAACAATAATAGGACTGTTTTGCTTACTTCATTGTTTAAATTAGACAATGACTTCCTGGACTACGGATAGACAGATTTGGCTCAATCGAGTACCTTGCTATTCCAACTGACATAACACAATTTATTTGGAAAGTACTTTAAAAAGAATCGTAATTTTTAATCTTGGAATGCGTTTTTAATAACTTTCATGAAGATTCAAAATTAAATTCTAAGCAACTGTTCGTTTTTGCATATCGTGGCTTTTAACCTAAGGTTTGTCTATTTGTGGAAGGACTTTCATGCCAGAGATACGTAGTCTGCGCCAAAACACATTTTGGATTTGGTACACCAAAAAAGTTTTAATATGGTAATATAATAAAAATTACTAGACTATAAATTAAATTCAAAAATAAAGGAACCTATCTCAAGCCGTTTATGAGGTTCGAATGAACGATACGAAAATGCGTTACTTACCTTAAAAATTTTAATTTTAAACTGAGCTTTGTTGCCGCTATGCTGAGTACTTATTTAGGTTGGTCACCATGCATCACCACGGTTAAAAGAATAGAGTAATCCGTTGGTGACGAATTCCTACCGTAAAAATTTGTGTTTGCCGATATATCTGTGATAGGTTACAAACATGAATGGTTATTATCAAGAAAACCACAAACATTCAGCTAAAATAAGCAGATTATACTAAAAAAAATAAGTAAATAAACGTCAATAACACATTAAGTATCTTCGTAATTCGATTCAGATTAGCAAAACTGTAAAATTAACTCTTTTAACAGTCAATAATCCTCTAATAATTATTTTTCTCGAGTTCTGTTATGTAAGCCTAAGCAAATTTATGTCACTTGAACTATTTGTACTTCTAGGTTTTGAACAAAAAGAATTAAAATAAATTCTGAATACTTTAACGGGTGGAATCTTTCAAATTCGATGTATAAAATTGACATAACATGATATTCTACTAAACTTAATACCTACTACAAATATGCTACAGACGGAATGACGAATTCCTTACGTCTCGATATGTAAAAATATGTTATGTTTGAAAGTATCTCTCTACTCACAGTTTGTTTTTTACGTTTTAATTCATAGGTGAGCTTGAATAGTCTTGTATTTGAATAAAATTCAGCTACTGATAACTCCTCCAGATTTGTTTATCTTGGTAAGTTATATCACAGTATGTTCTAACAATAAAGAGGACTAACATATCATTATATTCCGGTTATCATATAAATACATACATATTTTGAAGTATCCATACTAATCTAAATGAAGGATAAATATATGAAGCAATATCTGGTAATTCCAGTGAATTTACGGCATAATAGATATTATCATTATGCTTTGTTTGATAAATACATATTTATATTTGCCTCGTATAACTCAGATATCCTTAAAACTATAAAATATTCATAGTCAACATACTTTGTGTTGACTCGTATAGTAATCTCACGAAAACGACACAGTTAGAGTAAACAAACTTTGCATAATAATATTTTAAGCATACACAAACTCATTCCACATAAACATTTCTACACAAACAAGTTGCAGACATAAGCTTCAAACTAAAACAGATAACGTGTCTTCTATTAGATTCAGCTAAGGCGTTCTGATTTATACGAACGCAACTTACGTACTGTCAACAAAATAATCGCTTTCTGTTGACATTCCTCCTTCGCTCACGAAACGCGCACAGCTTAAGACGCGGAATATTTTACAAACAGAAACGAAGCGGCAACAGAAACAGAAATCGCAAAGCCGTTTTAGATTTCCATTCATTCGCGTAAGCTCTCGAGGAGAAAACGTTTGCGCAGTTTCTTTTGTTTTCGTGCGGGCAAAGTTAGAGCGGCGCGCCGGGAAAATTTCCGCTTCAATCACTGAGTAGTGCGATCAAAAAAAGTACAGGAGATTAAAAAGAAGTGTATCGAGGGAGAGCGTTAAAAAGCTTACCACTTGGGTGCGAACGGGAAGCTTAAGATAGATTAGGCAAATTAGATTTCGCCTGGAAACAAGGAAGGAACGGATAATTTTTCTAAAAGCTTCAGAGAAAACATGACCAGTAAATATTGCTTCAAATTACGGCAGTGATTTTGGGGGATTGGGTTGAGTAAAGATATTGAATACTAAATGCTACAGGAGTCTAAGAATAAGTATCTTGAACATTTAAAAGAATTAAGTAAATACACTTTGCATAATCAGAGAATGTGTCATCACTACAGGAACAATGTGTAAAACAAGATTTGAACCATTTAAATGAATAATCACGTTTTCATTTTACATTATCCATTCATAATTCATCTGTACATAAAAGTGGTTGTTTTAATATATCCATAAAAACGTCACGAATACAATTTTTGTTATGACTAATTCGATACCACTTTAGACAATCAACCGAGTTAGTTCAGTTTAATATTAAAGCGTAAATTTAACATTCCAGAAAATTATTGACTGATCAAACAACTGCTCGGACAATAAATCATGAAATAATGGCAAGAATTTTGAGCAATCACTGCTTATTCTACCATAACTTCTATAACAACCGACCTCAACCCTCTACGCAATAACTATCACACTGACAAATGTCAATGCTAGGTTTTCCACTATCACCAAACAACAAACAAACAAACACCCTAGCATTGACATTTGTCAGTGTGATAGTTATTGTTACACCAAAGGTTCCAAAACCCAATTACTGGGTCTACGCAATAAGAAAAAATTCGTCGTTAAGACTTTGTTAAACACCCTTGTCAATTTAACAAGATTATTTAGAAAATTAGTAATGTACACAACGTACTTGTCAATGCAACAAATAGCATGGTTAGTTTACATTTTATAATTTGTATAGATACCCGCTCTGATTTGAACATGCTCCTAACGAAATATGTACATTTACTATGAGCCAACAGTACTTTCCTGTTTCGTGTCCATTGATATCGGAACTTGCAAGTTGCAATAACATAGTCGGCATTCGTGAACGAAATTGATGATTAATAGGTAAATAGTCATAGCATAAAGTAAAATCTTCGCCCGCCGATTCAATTTTCTTTTGTATGTAAATTTAGCTTAAGTCTTTTTTATATATACATTTGTAACGAGCTGTAATTTAGTTTTTTTATTCCTTTCTTTTACCGTCAAATTCAAGTCCGTCGTGTGTCAATTTATGTTAATTATCAAGTTTATACTTATAGTTCCTATAAATAGTGCATGCTCGATCGAGTAAGGAGTTTTTTTTTTTTGTAGTACTCTATTTAAGAAATTGCGTCAATTCTAACAATTTGCTTCATTTCCTGTATAATGTTTATCAATATTTAATATTTAGTATTTAATAAATTTCTCTAAATTATACACTCCGCCAAAAAAGTATCGCATAATTTAGTTTTGAATCATAAAAGTATCGCATAATCTTTGTTTGTAGCATAAAGTTGTAAATATACTTTAATGCGCTCTAAGATATAATTCCTATGATTGTTTAAATAAAATACAGGCCAAATAAAAACAAGAACTCATACTTGAGATTTTTATTTAAACAAGAAATTATAATTTTGGAAAGAAAAATGTCATAACAGTAGCTTTTAATACTGAGTATTGCCACCTCTGGCTCTTATGACCGCTCGCATACGGTTTGGCAGAGATTCGATTAACCTCCGTATATAAGCCTGATCCAAATTCTCCCACTCGTCACGGAGAGCATTTGCTAGTCCATGCAGGTCCGCTGGGGCAACATTTTGGGTTCGTATCCGCCTGTGAAGGAGGTCCCACACGTGCTCGATAGGGTTCATGTCCGGACTTACCGCAGGCCAATCTAAAACTGGAATACCAACATCGTTAAGGTATTCCTGGACGATTATTGCAACATGCGGTCGTGCATTATCGTGCATTAACATGAATTCGTTTCCTATAATTGGCGCATATGGTACTACATGTTCTTCTAAAATGTCCGTTATATACCTGTGGGCAGTCAGTGTACCTCTGTCTACTGGTACTAACTCTGTACGACCTGTTAAACAGATGCCTCCCCAAACCATAATAGAACCACCAGCAAAATTAGGTCTAGGTCTGATATTACACTGCGAATAGCGCTCACCGTCTCGTCTGTACACTGAGATACGCCTATCTGAGGTGTAAAGACCAAATCTTGACTCATCTGTGAAGAGTATATTGGCCCAGTCATTAATGTTCCAATTTACATGTTCTCTGGCAAACCTTAAGCGAGCCACTCGGTGGTTCCTAGTGAGACGAGGGGCTGTTACAGCTACTCTAGCTGTTAATCCACTCTGTCGTAACCTATTCCGAATAGTTTGAGTACTCACACGAGTATTTCTGACTCTAGCCAAGTCGTTCTGCAATTGTCTCGCAGTTACATGTCTTCGACGTAATGCTTGTAGTAGTAAATAGCGGTCATCTTGGCGAGTAGAACATCTTGGACGACCTGGTACAGGTCTTCTACTGTAAATGCCTGTTTCCCTATATCTGGCTACGGCTCTAGAAACACTTGACTGATTGATGTTCATCAAATTAGCAACGTATGCTTGAGATCGTCCATCTTCGATTAAAGCAACTATAGCAGCCACTTGTTCTGAAGTTAAATTGCTCATTTTAGTTTTAAAAGAGTTGGTACAGAACTCTGACTTCGCACTTTAAAATTTGTCCGTATAGGAAGACTTTCAATAAACAACTGAGCAAACCTTACACATATGCATTTTTCTAAATGTGTTCTTTTAGGAAAAAAATAAAGTAAAAACGCTAAGTTCCATTATTTTGTTAGTGTTTTTATAGTTCACATACACGAGGCAAACTTTTTGTGAACGTATAAAAATATCTTGGTTCATAAATGCCCTTTTTTAGTTTATGCGATACTTTTTTGGCGGAGTGTATATTTCTATTCTTTTTTTTTTTATTATCATTATTCAGTAAAAGTAACTGCAAGTACCATTCCATGTTTTTCCGTATTTGTTATTCTGGGTTATGGCAAAACTAGGCGACATCGACAGGTAAGAGGCACTTAAACTTAGTACCAGGAAGTACTGATCCCGAGCTCATCAACGCCTTACCTGGTGGATTTCATCGATCAATGAATAAGATAAAATTGTTTTAGTTATCCCTTCCCCCACCTCTCCTGATACATTGCTTGATTTTTTTTTCTATTTTGTTTTCTTTTATTCATAATTTAATTCAAAATAACAGTCACCTTTTTTTTAACACATTACCTTTTATTTTATACAAGTGTATTACGATTGTTTTCCTGTACTTTTTTTACTTTTTGTTTGTGTAAATCTAACAACCTCGTTCCAACTTACCTCTTTACTAGATTTTCTTTTATTTTATTGTCTTCAAAAATAACGCTTGGAATCTCCTGGTTAACCCCCATCTTCCCGTTTAGGCAGTTTCCCTATGCATTTTCCCCGGAGAGGCTCTAATTGTTAGCGGTTGGCGATGTGTTTTATTTTTTTGTTTGTGTATTCAGACCGTCCTTAATTTCACTGGTTAGCACTCTGGACTCTTTATTTACTCCCTTTTGGAGGGCTGAGTAAGGTGATAAACACTGTGAATAAGTGACAAATTTATTTAATAATAATAATAATAATAATAATAGTATATTGTCCAACAGACACAACTGTTGTGTTCGTCCTTCTGTGTTATACATTTCGGTTCCGAATTTTAATCTGTTAATATTTTATTAATTTGACCGCATCAGTTTTTCCTCAATTTGTTTACGACTTTTACTTCAATTTTTTGCAACCTGTTTATATTTTACACTTCAGTTTTTAACTTGTAATATAATAATAAATTTGTCCACCCATGTGCGTCGTTCCTGCCGACATTTTGATCTCTCATTAATTCTCCTGAAGAAGGAAATAAACATTTCCGAAATATTGAGTATTAATAAATGAGTTTCATTTACTAATTTCTCCATTGCTGGAAGACCGAACTCCTTGATTGAAATCGTCTCCCTAACTATTTATTGGTCGATAAATACATCCCAGTTCCATATATACCAACAGTTAAGTCTTAAGACTGTTGCGTGCATATGATAATTTGTCCTTCTCCGTTGTAATGTGACAACTTTTTTAATGTGTATCTATTCAATAATTTGAGCTTTTCGACATTTTAAATTTAAAAATTTTATTTTACAAATTTAACGACATTTTTACAAATTCATTTTAAATTAAAACGTAGATTCTTAAGATGGGGATTTTTTTCACATCTGTTTTCAAATTTTGAGCCCTGATGAAGCATCAAGCTAGATGTGAAATATTGGCAATAAAAATAAAGAAACAATAGAGTAATTTTTCAAGTTAATGCCGCTACCCAAGAAATCATCCATATACTCATTTACCCCAACGGCAAAGACTCCATGTCCATATATATATACATATATATATATATAAGGAAATAAAGAATAAATACGTAATACATGAAAGAAAAAAAGAAAAGTATTGAAAACGAAATCAAAAGATACGGGACTATCAACACGCTTACTTTCTACAAATCATGAAAAAGATGTGAGCTTCTTAGACCTTATGTGAGGATGAAGAACATGCATTTAATATTTGTGGCAATGAAGAAAAGTTAATGTCTATGCTACTATTTGATATGTGGTTGTAATAGTGACATATTCTAAAAACAGGTGACTTCTGAAGTATATTAGTTCTAGGAGCAGGGCAATAGAACATTGTGTGCGCACGCGTAGGGAACTGTGGGACAAGGAACGAAATGTGAGCCAGCAGTTGAGGTGCGTCTATGTCAGAGTGTAGCAGATGGTAGAGTAGCTTCATGTCCGCTCTCCTTCTTCGAGTTTCCAACGATTGAAAGTTAAAAATTTCCAATAATAATCGATGGTCGAAACCTTAAGCTGGATATATGCCATATTGTCGAAAGTATAGATATTTTAAAAACTTTCTTTGTATTCCTTCTAGCATATCTGAATAAAATTTGTAAATAGGATACCATATGACTGACGCATATTCGAGTTTTGAACGTACATACGCACAATAAATATGTATAATGGACGATATAGAAAAATGTCGCACATTCCTTATCAAAAACCCTAACGTTTTGGCGGCAGCAGCAGTGATGGTAGTGGTATGAGATGAAAAGGTTAATTTGCCGTCAAAGGTTACACTTAGGTCCTTTAATGTGTTCGAAAAAAAAAATTCTTACCATTTTCTCTAATCCTATTGTTAGTGACACACTCTTCAAATATTCAAATAATATTTCATATAACTTAGATCCTAAATAAACCATATGAATACGAGCTGAATACTTGAGTAAAGAAAAACCTAAAAGCATATATGGTTAATTAACAATTCTAAAATTAACAATACTAAAAGGTATCCAAAAATAGCGTACTGCTTTTGGATACCTTTTAGTATTGTTAATTTAGTAGCATGGACGCTTCTAGCCGGTATGCTTTGTTACAAGGAATCCGATCGTAGACCGCGAATAGGCGCCGGAGTATTTTTAAAGGGCACAGACGATCGGTCGTCTGGTACTAGGGGTATCCCCGTTCATCGTTAAAAGCGGGAAAACGCGTAAACCTTTTCCGAAATTTCGATTTTTCACGATTTTCGATAACGAACCGACAATGCCCAAGGTCGATCCCCGCGCACATGTAATATTGCCGGTGATCAGCAGGTAGTCGTACACCGAACATCAAAACATCGAAACCTTGAGCGACGACGAATTTGGGGTGAAATAAGCACAAAGGGGATCGAAGAAATGGTAAAACATTATTAATTAACATTATAATTAATGTAATAACCATTATTCGGAAGACGTCGGTTACGAAGTATGTAAATTATCGATAGTTGACGTATATCTAAAGCAGATAAGAATTTTGTGTTTTCTTCCTTGTTTTAGTGTTACAACGGAAAATAATGATGATACAGTATGTGTAATTTCTAATTAAGAAAAACGAATATACAGAGTGACAATTTCACGTTTAATTAGTACAATAGATACAGCATGTGTAATTTTTAATTAAGAAAAATGAATATACAGCGTGTACCGACGATCCCAAACCAATCACAGGTGTAGCGGAGAGTGGTGAGGTATAGGAGGTCTGCTGAGGTGGGTCGTAGTTCGTCATCAAACGACTATATAATTGGCTGGGTGAACCTTCCGGAGTTTACCAGTATATGCAATATTCTACTGCGCTATTATACTCACAAAAGTAAGACTTGCTGTATCTTTATCATACATCGATATTCCCTACCCTTCTCATACCTTTGTCCGACACATTTGATTTCCTACGAATACGACGATCGCGGGCAAAAATTCAATATCTTTGCTGAGTGCAACTGCATTGTTATCGCATTCATACACATAAAAATGCAACGTGCTCGTAATCCGCGACGGAGCGGACTATCATACCGAAGAATAACACTCTTGGCGATATGTGACAAAGATGCCGCTACCTTTTCGGCTTGCGTATTTGACCTTTGTAGTTGCCGACAAAGGATTAAATGCAAAATAATTTCTAGAATCTGTGCATACTCATTTGCGGCTGGATATTTAATTCCAATGTTTACGTCGAAATTTTGTACTAATCAACTGTTCGTTATTTTCTCTTGACGCATTTCATTGGTATCTACACAATATGAGAAATTAACAGGAGCGCAGCAATCTACCTAGCATTCATATTTTAATGTACCCAGTTGAATTTAAAATTTTATACTTATTGAAAGCTATTTATTTGTTATTGTTTGTGTGGATACATTTTCCTTTGATGTCGGCAAGGGTTTCCATATAATAATAAAGTGAAGTTCCGGCTGAGTTGTGCGTGTGGATACATGTTGTTTTGATGTCGGCAAGGATTTCGTTAAAGCCAAGTTACAGTTGAAAGTGAAAGCCAAATAAAATAAGGCAAGTGACGTGCAATTTCTAAGTGTGCATCGTTATTCCTGCTCTAAAAAGATACATACAAATGTTTTACTTAAGGCTTTCAAAATTACCAAGAGCTGATGATAAATGTAATGATGAGGACATTAATCTTAATTCAATAAACCAATGATTAATGAATGGAGGAGAAAAGTATGTTCCCGATTAAATAAGTTATTAATATATAGTCTCATACGGGTCTAATTCACTAACAATTAGTAGAAGTTACGTTTTTCATTAGTTTAAGATTTTCCATTTTAATGTTATGACCGATTTCATTTACGTGTTCCATTGCTCTCGATAATTCAAGGTTTCAATTTTAATAATTTGCTATGTGCGTTCTTTGAATCTGATTCCAACTCTGCGTTTCATTTGGCCAATATGAATCTTATTGCAATCACCGTATCCAAGTTTGTAAATGTATGACCTTTTTTTTATATCTACATTCATAGTTCATAATGGGTTTTAGACATTCCATTTTCAATTATTTTTACAAGGAATACTTTTTTTTATATACAAATCAAAAGATGCAGCAGATATATGCATCATGTTTTGCTCAGTTTTGTTTGCTATTATTATAAAATATTTAATAGCTGACATTTACTTCTGCAACATGCAACGTTAAATTCCCACTTTCATTCTTGAAGTTTCAATACTGTGCGGAAAAAATAAATATTACATTTCTTGTGTAGCAAATGTATTATCGTTCTTTCTAAAAACCTTCTAACAGCTTGCGTGTTCTACGTGGCTTCCTTATATAGCGTACTGAAAGTCCAACCCAAAAATAATTGCTTTAAATTAGCAATTTCCGTACGCAATAATTTGTCTATTATAATAAAAGCTTGACAAACAAAGTGGCTTTATTTACATAAGAAGCATTGTTTAAGAAGGAATACGCCATGAGTATTCTAGGTCATTATACATACTAAAGGAGTTCTTGGTAAAATCAATATGCATAGACTCGATTATTTAGATATGTCAATGTGATATAAATGTCAGAACTGTGTAGGTACTTATTTTTAAATTACTACTATTATGGTAACATCAGTAATTTGACGCAATGTAAAGCGTAATGCAGTCAATTTCAGCAGTCGACCTATTCTCACAATAAAAATAAAGGATCCTTACAGCGAACAGCTTACCAGATAACTTTTATACAAGGCATATAAACTTAATAACTTCTGTAGGTACTTTTACCTTCAATTTGAATAATATATCCTATCTTTAATTATACACAGAGATTCAAAAAGATTGTCAAATTCGCTCCTATAGATAGTAGCAGGGTGTAGGTATATGCCGCGTGTTTATAATGAAGGTTTGAACTAAGTCAGTGTTGGAACATAAGAAAGTAAACGGATCTGTCATAAATAAGGAAAACGTAACCTATATTTGAACTCGCATTATATAAACGACTATGGATTGGTGTTTCTGCTTGTAAAAATGAAATGTAATTAATTTAACTCCTTAGGAAATTATGATATTACAATTTAGGTGGTGTTCAACTAAATTTATTTATTACTTCAAATTATAACATACAATTAGTATAATTATTAAGTGACAAAACTTAAAAATTGTTTAAAGAGCGTGTTCAAAATGTCCACCATGAGCATTAATGCAAGTGTCAACTCTTCGTTTCATGCTTTTGAAGACATTGATTAGTTGTTGTGCAGTTATACTCTGTACTGCATTGATAATGGCATCTCTCAGTTCTTCTCTGGTATGCATGCGGTTTCTATAGATCCTATTTTTTAGATAGCCAAACATGAAGTAATCTAATGGGGCTAGATCAGGCGATCTTGGTGACCATCTTTGTGCTCCAACGACCCTGTCAGCAAAAAACTGTTGAAGATATTGGCAGGTTTGTCGAGCAGTATGCGCTGGAGCATTATCGTGTTGAAAATAACCTGCTTCCAGCTCATTTTCTTGCAACTCTGCAATAAACAATTCCAACATCTGTTGGTAACGTTGGGCTGTTACAGTTTCCTCGAAGAAAATTGGCCCTATTATTCGTTGCCTGGACATAGCTAACCAAACTCCAACTTTTACGGGATGCAATTGCGTTTCTCGAAATTCGTGTGGATTTTCTGCAGACCAGATACGATAGTTTTGTGAATTAATATAGCCCGTTAGATGAAACCAGGCTTCATCTGAGAAAAATGATTTGTTTAGCAAGTCATCGTCCCTTAAATTGTTATTAAACCAATGACAATATTCCAATCGCCTATCGTGGTCTAATGGTAATAATTCCTGTACCGTAGAAACTTTATAGGGATGAAAATATAACTTTCTTTTGACAGCTCGTTGCGCTGAAGTGTATGATAAGCCCGTAAAATTATAAAATGTAATAAACTATTTCACTTAATGTTAATATTGATTTTTTACCTGTTTGTTGAGCTAATTGACACAATGGTTTAGTGGGACTCTGATCTAGACGAGTTCGTACATCCTCAATTTTGTTTTCTGTAAGAACTGTCTGACGACCAGATGACTTGCCTTTACGAACGCTTCCTGTTTCTCGAAACCGGTGCACAAGTCTATAAATATGTCTGCTTAAAATAAAATCATCGAATTCTTCATCCGGAAACTGTACACGGAATTCTTGAATACATAAATCTACAGAGTATATCCATGTCCCTTCATGATTCCGCTGTCCATTTCGGAAATAAGCTTCCAAAATTAATGTTTCGTGCTCTGGTGTGTACGGCATTGTACACTTAAATAGATAAACGTTCTATAGATTAGGTCTATGTTATGAAATAATTTGCTGCCTTACCACAGATAAATTCCCTTATTTTCTTACAGTATTCAAAAATACTATTGTTGGTGGTATTAGATGTAAATATAAACGGTTTGAAAAAATTATAAGATAAATAAACGAAGGATACTACAACACGTACACCAATGTCGCTAAATGTCAAGAAAATTGATTTAATGTATGAAATTTGTATGTAGCTTACTTCACTCATTAAATTGGTAATAAATATAGATACATTTTTCCGGAAAACAGTTTTTTTCTTACGACAATCATGTTGAATCACATAGTATTAGGTATTTTAAATAGTAATTTTTTAGCAGTAATATTGGGTTAGCAAAGTGGTTAATTAGAAATTCTATAAAATTGTTGGTAAACTTATTTTATTTGACGTTTCAGAATACCAAATCAATTAAAAATCTTGTAGTATATAAATTTGATTTGTAAAATTATTATATTTTGATGTTTATATAGTTACATTAAATCAATCAATTGGGCCCTGTTCTATTTTTATTATATGTTAACGACCTACCCGCATCAGCACCCTATGGACCCTTCTTTTTGCAGACGACACCACTTCTCTGATAAATATTGAAAACAATTAATGCGCCACTGAGGTTGTGGGTGCTATGGTCGCCGTTGCTGAGCACTGGTTCGGCGCAAACAAATTAAAGAATACTGATAAAACCAACACCGTTAAGATGTCTACAGATAATAAAAACAAAATACAACAAGCAAAATTTGTGAGCCTCATAGCCAATTCTCGATTGGGTTTAAAATGCATGTCGACGATCTGTCGCTTAAACTGTCTCCGATCAGTTACGTCGTGCGGCGGGTAAGAAACACTGTTGGCCTGATGACGGCGATTACTGCGTATTATGTCAACATTGATAAACTATTTATACTGCAAAAGTGTGCGATACGTTAAATTGCTAAAATTAATAATACAGAATGTTGCAAGCCTTATTTCCATCAATTCAAATTTTGACTTTATCATCTTTAGTGATCTACCATAATTTGATCTATGTTCATATCAACCACAGAAACTTTAGTAAAAATTCTACTTTTCACAATTAAATTACAAAAAAATGCACAGGACCTGTGGTGTAAATGTCGGTAGGTGTACTATTCTTTTACAGATCATTAAAGTCCAGTTCACAGTAGAGAACATATGACGCACATATACATTATTTGCACTGCCAATTTGAACCTGAATGATAAAAGTTATAATGCATTATCAAGAATATTTCCAGATAATGGCTCCATCATGATATTTACCATGTCTAGAACACAATTTACCACCAATGATATTAGGATCCTCTGGTGATCTTCTAATCTTCTTGCTCTGTTTTGTAAATAATTGCTGGGACGATTGATTATGTTTACATAAAAAAAATCAGGAAATTTATTTATAATTTGCTTCTCTCAGATATTTATTTTTCCAAGAGACATATAAAACTTAAACTAATCACACACCCAAATAGGTGAAAATAACAATAATAATAGGTTTAAGATTAGTAATTTAAACGACAAGATATGAAAATAGAACATTTATTGATCAAGGTCCCATATAACGATTTCAGTAGATGTAGAGTAAAATGAAAAGAAAAAAACATTGGATGGAGGTGTTAATTTCTGATCTTAATTAATCTCAAACAAGGAATTTAGAGTGAATTAAAAAATCAATATGAAGGTAATCGTCACAGATCAATTTATATATTAAAAAACATATTGGGCAAAGCTGCAAGGATATGTAAGGAAAATAAATATCTATTATGGGGTTCATATACAATATTATATTATTATTAGATATTATATAATATTGTGTTTATTAAAGTAAGGCGGTACGATATCAAAGAACGTATATACCTTTGATGTATTTTTCTTATTTCTCTGTATTTTATAAATTCAATGTTTTTCTATGTTTGCTAAATGTGGGCGTGTTTCCGCATTTGTGCATACGGGCGAAGTATTTTTTGTAAACAACGCCACTTTACTGTAAGCTTATTGTGAATCGTCCAGGTTTAGTATGATTGTACATCCTTAGTTATATGCCAAACTTGAAAGTAAGTAATATGTAAGTAAACCTGTATTGACCAAACTATTCATGCACAAGTTAAATATAAATTGATTGTTTTCCTGGGCATATTCCACTTTTAATATACATTATTAAACGTTAAATATTATTTAGTAGAATAAAACAAAAGTTCAATACCGTTTCATATATTAAATTGAATATAAGATTACATGTTTCGAGCCGTAGGGGTCATCCTCAGATCTACGTCAGTGTCGGTAAAATTGCCAGTGTTTGTATTGGATGGCCTAAAGTTTAAAATAGTGAAAAGTAGTAGTAAGACATACTTAAATAAATATGAGAATATAAGAATTTGAATTAATACGATAACAAAATTTAAAAACTGGTTTAGAGGGGACTTTACATACAAGTCCCCTATTAAACTTTTGTTTTATTCTGCTAAATCCTTTACTGTTCCCTGGTGTCAAATGCTGTATGTTATATATTATATTTTTACATCCGTTTGAAATTTAAACAACCCATTTTATTTTCTTCTTACACACCAATAGAATTAAGTGTTCTCATCCCTTTTACATATTTCACGAATTATCTTAAATTAAATTTCCTTTTATTCACCGGCTATATTTTCTTTCGAGAGCGTATTATTCTCAATAATTCATTAGGAGATTTAGAGCGTAGACTCAAGATACGGAAAAGGGACACAATCGTGTCCGGACAGCTTTCTATCCTTCCGTTTTTCCTTCTTCTTTCCGGAACGGGCAAGTAAATATTGGATTTGCGATTATTGTCGGTGATAAATTGAGAACAAAGAGAAAACGGCAAAGAAACCGGAGACACAACTGCTGTTATTAATGCTATAGAAGCGTTGTGGTAGATATGGATCTCATAAAACAATTTTTTACGGGAAGAGGGGAAAAAGTTAAATTAATTAGCGTTTGCAACGAGGCAGATTTTTAAGAGGTAAAGAGCTGCTCGTGCCTTCCTTCTATTTATTAAAACTGTATAAATTTTTTATGAGCATTGCTCTTTATTTGACGACTTTTGAATGAACTCCACATCAAACAACTTTCGCAATTAAAATCAGCTCTCATTTCAGTTCTGATGTTCAGATAATTAAGTTAATTTTTATTATTGTTGTTATTGTACAAATACATTTATATTATTTATTCTTCCATTTTGATTTTGATATCAGCCAAGCTCTAGTACCTGTACACAAAATAATTCTATGATGATCGGCAAGCGCATTACCAAGAGTTGAATTATTGCACACGGTAGTTATGTTAATCAAATTGTGTCTGTAATAATTGCGAACAACTAGGCATTATAATATACATAGTATACATCAACCCATCAATAGCGAACGTAATTCAGGCTTGCTAACGCAGTTGAGGCTGACGGGAATACAAGGAAGAGCGGATCTATTCTCTCATACGTTCGTCAAAATTGTAGTGCTAAACCTCTACTGCGCGGTGAGACCTATTGGAACGCGAAACGTTTTATTGGCATTAACAACTTCAATCAGATTAAATCTTATTCAAAGCGCATGCTTTCCTTTCCTCTCAGAACTTTCCAATGGATGTTGCACCATTTGCCTGTCAATGTTTGAATTTATTTCGCATTATGCAATAAAGAATGTTGTTGGCCGTCAACTACTTATATTCTTGGATTTTTAGTGTGCTTGTTTAAGATACAACGTGGAAAGCTTAAAATTTAAACTCATTCGTACACGAAATTTCAATATGTCGTGATTGTACTTTTTCTTTTTTAGATAGCTCTAAGTTTTATCCTAATGTGCTACTTTTTAACATTTGTTCCTCGTTTCTAATGTTAATTAAAAATAGTAGAATAGTAGAAACTAAAGAAAAAAATACGCAAAAGATACCAAATTTAAACAATATTACAGAATTTTAACAAAAAGGATCACAAAGTGTCCTTCACTAATTCCAAACAATGAAATTTTAAACCAACCTGGAAAACCCACATTTAACTGTTTGCGGCCCACTTTATTTTTTTTTCTTCTTAATTTTGAATTGCTTAGAAATCATTAAGACAATTGACATTTGAAGTAAAAAAATGTTTTTGTATATAGTAGTAATATAGTTTCATAGAGATCCGGCGGGATATCTGCGGTGGCAAAAAAACTAAGTGCACTGATCAAAATAACTTTTTGCTGAGGCAAATGGAACTTATTAAACCAATTCTTAGAATCTAACAAACATAATGCAATGCCACGTGTTTGGCAAGACATCTTGAGTGGTGAACTTTAGAGGCGGTACTACAAAATCCACATCTTCTTCAGTTCCCATAGACAGGTAAGTGGTCTACTCTGTTGAACCTCACTTCGGGTGGTATATGTTTCCTGAAATTATTAACTCCTACTGTGGGTCCTCTCCTTGGTGTTTCAAAACTTGATCCGATAAGACCTTCCACTACAGCCACACGAAGCATTTTTAGTGTGTTCTAGCGCAAAGTGCTCTTTCTTTGAAAATAATGTACGCATTTCTCATAGCAACATCTAGGAAATGGAAAAGTATTCTGTGCCACCTTTTCTTACCTTTCCCATTCACTTCATACAAACTCTTCAGCATATCTGCTTTGTCTACACCTATCATGGCATTGTTGTAATCTTTGACGACTTTTGGAGAAAATACTTCCTATTTTTGTGGACGGTAAGCAAACTATTTGGATTGTGGTAATTAGACAACAAATCTACCTCTGGTTGATCCATTTAGTATACAAACCTAACATTTGAGGTTTGACGCCAATTCTAATCCCCTCTCTTTACGCCATTATCTTCAACAATACCTACAGGTAAGTGTTTAGGATGTGATCGAACAGTATCACACGCATAAACATTATTTTCTTGCAAATAATTCATGAGAGAAACTGAAGAAAAAAAATGATCAAAAGTCACTGCATGATATTTTCCTCCAATGGAGTCAGTCAGGTCTTTGACAACACGTTCTCCGAGGCCCACTTTGGTATTATTAATTTTGCTCGTGTATATGTGAAAATCGTTTACGTAACGATTTACATCGGCTCGTACCCATCCATACTTTATACCCTCGCTTCACCGATTTAATGGGCGTATATTGCTTTACAACAGAACGTTCCTTGAAACGTATTATGGTTTCATCGATGGACTGATACTCATCAGATTTATAACATTTTTAGAATGAATTCAACAAGGAAGTTAAGTACGGCTGTGTCTTGTACAATTTGTCAAAATCTGGTGGTTTTCTGTCTGGTATCATTGCAAAATCGTTTAGATGCAGATGTCCTAAAATTCCTCGGTGGGGGTATTCCACTTCATCTGGTATAGACGACCCTGCAGTTGAGTAAATGGCTGAACTACAATAGGAGAGACCACTTTTCACCACTGTGTAGGCTTACTTTTATTTTTTATCCAATATGCCCGTGGAATATCATCTTCAAAGACGTACTCCGAGTAAGGATAACACCTGCTGATTCTTACTCGACGATCGTGCAGGTACTTGTGAAATAGTGCCACAAATCGGATTCCAATTAATATTAGTAATAGTGGGGATATAGAGGAATATATAGAGTTCGCCGTGTGGCGACGGGGGGTCTTCGCCGTGTGGCGTCATAGTGATTAGGAACTAATAAAACTGTTAATAGAGATCAAGAGTGTTTGGTTAGCCTTCTCCTGTAAGAAGCCAGGAAGCCATTTGAAGGTAAGTGATACCTCTCGCTATTATCTTCCCAAAAGTAGCGATTTTTTATTCTATTGAGGGTTCTAGTAAAACCTAGATGACCGCTTAGGGGTTCATTATGGTGAGAATATAAGATTTCCGACTTATATTCATTAGGAATCACTAACAATTTCATATTACCATGCACGCTTGGATTTCTTTTATATAATATACCATCTACAATATCGAAGTTCTTTGCGGCGCGTTGGAGTGATGGGCCGCCAAATTCGGGATTCCCCATTGCTTGCATTATTTCTTGGATCCTTGCGTCCTTCTCCTGCATTTTAATGATATCTGCCGCGGTAGCGATAAAGGTGGGGACTGTAATAGCTTCCTCCTCTTCCCCTTTACTAGCTGGACGACAAGGATACCTTGATAACGCGTCTGCATCCTTATTTAACGATCCCTTAGTGTGACGCACAGAATAGTTGTATTCCATAAGTTTTAGGGACCACCGCGCGAGTCGACTACTCGGATTTTTAATGGATTGTAACCAACACAAAGAATGGTGATCCGTTACTATTGTAAAATGATTAAGTCCCCACAAGTACGGTCGGAGCGACTGAACTGCCCAGACTGCGCTTAAGCATTCTAATTCGGTACTAGTATATAATTGTTCTGATTTTGTAATTGTACGCGAAATGAATGAAATAGGATGATTATTCCCTGTTATTTCATTTTTTTGTAATAAAACGGCTCCAATACCGGCATGACTAGCGTCCACATGAAGCTCTGTTTCCGCTAGCGGTTTATAATGTGCTAATACAGGAGCGCTTATAAGTCTATCTTTTAATATTTTGAAGGCGTTATATTGACTCTCTTCCCATTTAAACTGTTTCTTATCACCTAAGATACTGTATAAGGGTTTAGCTATACTCGCAAAGTTTTCAATAAAACGCCTGTAATAATTACACATTCCTAAAAATTTTTGGACATCTTTTTGCTTACGAGGGACAGGAAAATCGCTAATCGCCCTTAACTTGTCCGGATTAGGTAATATCCCCCTCTGTGAAGCTTCAAAGCCCAGGACCTTAGCGACCCGTTGTCCAAAAACGCATTTGGATGATTTTAAGGTCAACCCGGCTCCACGAATACGATCAAACACCTTTTGTAAATTTTTTAAATGTTCATCAAAGGTTTTACTCATGACGATAATGTCGTCTAGATAGATAACAACTTCTTTCCACTTTAGATCCGCAAATACAGTGTCTGTAAGTCTCTGGAATGTGCTCGGAGCGCCGCAAAGTCCAAAGCTCATTCTATTGAACTCATAAACACCATCATTTACTATAAATGCTGTTTTTGGTTTGTCCGATTCCCTAATAGGGCACTGCCAATATCCTGAATTTAAGTCCAAACTAGTGAAATATCTATTACCACTTAAATAACTTAAAATATCATCAATCAAAGGCAGGGGATAGGTAGACTTTTTAGTTACCGCATTCAGTTTTCTATAATCAACACAAAATCTATACGATCCGTCGGGTTTCTTAACCAGTACTACCGGTGCACTCCATTCAGCACTCGAGGGTCTAATTACCTCTAAGTCCAACATTTCTTGAATTTGTTCTTGGATAATTGATCTTTCTTTATGTGAGACTCTATATGGTCTAGAACGGATCGGCTGTGCATCTCCTGTGTCGATCACATGCTCCGCTAAATTAGTCAAACCTAAGGTACTATTGTCCCATGCCATTAAATCTTTATTTTCCTCAAGTAACTTTTCTAGTTTTTCTAGTTGATAGGCCGTGAGACTTTGTTCTATATTGAACACTTTGTCTTTCGTTTTTACAGCGGTAAACAGCTGTAAGTGTGCTTCATCAAAGTCTCTCTCTTCGTTCGGATCTATATTACTGGTAGAATTTAACTTTATATCTAGTTCTTCACTAAGATTAAAATAACCTAATACTGTCCCCTTAAAAAACTTAATGGGATTTTTACCGTAACATAAAATAGTTGTAATACCCTTATCTAATTGATCTAAACTTACAAAATCTAATTTATTCTTTAGCAGTATTTGCGAACGCGGGGTGAAGCTACCTATGGTCTGATCCTGCGTATTTAAAATAATACCACTTAATTCCACTTTAATTTCAGTTATTCTACCGGGATGAAAGACATAGTCTTCCATCATTCTTAATTTTATTGGCCTCCGCACCACGTTAATAACCTCATTTGAGGGTAATAAATCAAATTCATTTCGATGTAAGTCCTCACATATAATAGTGTTTATTGGTTTTAAAAGTAATGTGTTATTTTTGTGTTCCTTATTGTTATAGTGGCAAACAGTAATATTCAACGGTGTATTGTTAAAAATGTAACACAACATCTTTTTTACAGTCGACCACTTTAATTTATCAAGTCCGCACCCCAACTTTGGCACCGCCAAATGGTATTTATTATGAGCGATCATATGCTCTTTGACCTGAACTAATGCCTTAAATAGATCCTCTAGGAAGGGTTTGTGGAAGAACCGTTTTTTAGTTATTAAATAGTAAATATAATTATCCCGTGCATTTAAGATCGCTACCTCCCCCACTTTTTTATTTTGTCCCAATAACTGTTCGGTACCACCAAATTTCTTTTTAAACTGTTGTGCTAATCCGGCACCCATTTTCATGTCCGCCGAAACACAATGTGCTAAACAAGCGTCCTTTATTTCGAAAATATTTTGACACCCTTCTTTGATATTATCGGCCTGTTTATTTGGTTTGAATCTATAGGAATTCATAAATTCGCGGAAACTCAATACTGACTTTGAATTACTTGCAGGAAATGTAATTTTGTCTAACTGAAAATCCAAAATTAGGCGTTGGGTTTTAATAAAATTATAGCCTAAAATTACCGGAACGGGTAGCATTTCTACAACTATTAATTCAACGTCAAAAATATTCTTTGCTATTTCTATCTTAGCTATTGTTTTACCTAAGGTACTTACTGTATTTTTTCCTACTGTGGTTAATGTTACAGGGGTTTGTAATTTAGAAATTTTTTTTATATAATTTCTATCTATTAAATTTAGACATGATCCTGTATCTAATACAATTTCTAAGGGGTTGTTATTAACTATACCTGTTACCTTTAAAATACTTTGTTGTAGGAATGGGGTCCTATGGTCCATATTAGAAATAAGGGCAGGAATTAGGACCTCCTGTAACTCTGCCCTTGATAGTTTTCCTGCACTTGACGATTATTACTTACGTTATTTGTTCTAAAACCGGTGTCATTAGACATTAACCTATAGTTTTCATCGTTGCCTCGTCCCCTGGGTTCTCTATTGTATCGTTCATTGCAACTTATTGCCGTGTGTCCCGGTTTTCTACATATATAACATATTGGGCGTCCGTTTGTTGTTCGTGATGGCTGCCCAACATTATTCGTGTTGAATCCTGTAGATTGTGCTCTCGGACGTCCATTTTGGTAATTGAAATACCCCCGCCGCTGCGGTATGGAGGGTGGCTGGTTTTGGTTTCTACTCTCTGTGTTAAACTTAAACTGGCTTTCTTTTCTTAATTCGTCTCTAATTTCTTGTAATATGGTGTTCTTTAACTGAGCTGTTATAGCGTTCATTGTTACAGTTTCACTCCTGCTTTCGGTACTACCTCCCCCTTCTCTTCTTAGACCACTTCCCGGTCGGTAACCGGTGTACTGCACGCTACCACGTTCGGATTCTGATATGGTGTCTATCAGTTCTTCCAGTTCTGGAAGCGTTTTAGCTCGACTAACCGTTATCATGTGTCGATAATACGGTATTAATCCATTAACAATTCTCTTCATAATAGTTCCCTCGTCCATATGTTGATCGACCTCATCGCATAGTTCTATCATTTCGTAGAAATAGTCTCGAATACTCTGTTCCGGCGACTGGCGTTTTGAGATGAGTCGATATTCCATATCATTATCGTAACTGGGACCGATAAATTTAATCTTAAATTCTCTCAACGTATCGTGCCAATCGCCGTGTGGCGTCATAGTGATTAGGAACTAATAAAACTGTTAATAGAGATCAAGAGTGTTTGGTTAGCCTTCTCCTGTAAGAAGCCAGGAAGCCATTTGAAGGTAAGTGATACCTCTCGCTATTATCTTTTATTTGGGAAGCGCGGCCCCGTTGAGCTACATTTGCCCCTAGTCACCCCGGCACGTGACATTTTGGTGGAGGCCGCCTTACGATCTAAGTTATTTAGTTTTCATTATTACAGATTTTTAATTTTGAATATTATTGTTGTTTTATTCTTCTGTGAAATAGTAGAATTTTTTTTTAGAAAACCTATTGTTAGTTTTTAGTAAACATATTAACTCGAAAATTAGTAACACTTACTTAAATAATTGTGGAAAAGAATCCACATTTTGATGCATTTTTTTTTATCGTTAAATAAAATAAATAATAGTCATTAATTAATAGCACTTAAACAATATCCGGTGTATGTATGTATGAAGGCATTGACTGCATCATACGCACTAACATTGGAGAAACGTCAGCATTTTTAATCACGTTCTTTAAGGTCGTCTCGTTATAGGTGAAATACATCGACCTCATGTAAGTACATTGCTGACCTCAACAACTCTATAGGTGTATATTAATTAATACGTCTATTAAGAGACAAAAATTACTTTATTAAATTACAATAGTGCTAACATTGTTAAGTGTATTTTTTTTAAATATATATGATTTCCTTTTATTTTTCGCCATAGGACTTATTTTAAAAATTTACATTGGTATAAGCATTCCAATTTATTGCGGCTCTCTGAGAGCAATGCCTTTCAAGCTAGACTATAGCATTGAACGTCCTTTATATGAGGACAACTAAAGTGCTGACGTTTCGGTTATGGAGGAAGGTCGTGCTAAGTTGTTGCACCATTAGTGTGAAGCTTCGTAAGCGTTTAGTTCTTAACAAGTAAACTAATTAATTTCGTTTATTATTATTTTTTTTTCTTTTCCCATTTCTTTCTTTTGGCTTTATAATATAAAAAATTTTTTTATGACACACGAAAACCCCAAATATAATTTACGATCTAACATCAAAGACGTAGAGAAAAATATATATGATGTCGTATTGGATTTAGACCCTAATGCTTTTAACCGTAGTTCAAAAACACTTCGCAGCCCTACACAAGTAAATGAAAGACCTTTAACATTGCCACCGTTGCCACCCACTGCTACAACTAATTCTATACCGTCAGTCCAACATTCAAAAACACTTCCCAGCCCTACACAAGTAAATGAAAGACCTTTAATTTGTAGGTCGTATCATACAGCGTGATAAGCGCAGAAATATATTAGTACAATAGTATTTTACAAAACAAAAAAGAAAGTTTAACACAATGGTCAGATTAAAGAAGACATCACAAAGAATGGATCTATTCAGCTGTATTTCGCTTAAATTACCACATTTACCAGAAACGGAAGCATCTCTTGCTATATTGGATAGTTTAATTGCATTCAACGGAAGAGAAAACAGGTTGTATGATTTTTTTCTTTATAAAAAAGAAATATTAATCGACGAAGCAGAAAATGACCATGTGAGAATTTTTATGTACTGTGGACAACACAAGGATGAATGGTTGATTGTAAGATTCGGGACAGCTATGGAGAAACGAAGATTTTGTGATGCAGCTAAAGTAATTCATGGATTTGATAACCCGCCTCTGTCATCGGCATCTCCATCACCTCCACCACTGCAATGAAATAGAAATGAAATTCGTATTAATTAAATAAATAATTAAAGGGCTGGGGACGATTTGGCGATTTATAGGTGTACTATCGGATGGGGCATCTCTCCCAGAGTTCAGGGTGAGCATTAGTTAGGTAAGCAAGTGCAAGATGTGGTGCACGTTAGTCGCTTAGCCCCGTATTACGAGCCGTGGTGTCCTAATTAAAATTGTTTTATAGTTTTTTCTTTTACAGATGATGTTCGTTGTATTATTCTTGTTCTCTCCGTTTTCAAAAGGAACGTGTGTGCAAGGAATTAATTTAGTGGAGCCTTTGGTGGTTACACCCCTTGACCAGTCAGCGGGATTATTGTACGAAACCATAGGTAAACTTTATATATCCGAAAGTGTGTGGAATGTTGTTTCGTATATCGATGTGGAAAAGTACCACAACAAATTTGACCAAATCCTAAACTTCACACAACAAACAAGGAAGATGTGTAAAACATCGACTTTCGTTAAAACTTGTTCGGAAAGTTTAGATGTTATTAATGAGATCCTGCATAAGGTACAGATCGAAAAAAACATAATACCTCAGCTGTTGGGACATGCACGGGTGAAGAGAGGGTATTTAAATGTCGTGGGCGATCTATCAAAAACCTTATTCGGGACGTTGTCTTATGAAGATGGGGAACGCTTTGAAGATGCCATTAATCTTCTCCATAGGAAAACGAACAACATTTCCACACTTGTGTTAAAACAGACGTCCGTACTGAAATCGACGATCGAAACCTTGAATATCACGATCGGTCAAATAGACTATAATGAAAAACTACTAGGCACAAATTTAAACAATTTAAATAAGAATGTTAACGGCTTGCGGAATCTGTTAGATGCAGAGCAGGAAATGTCTAGGCACCTTTCCCTTTTGGCCCTGGTCCTGCAACAATTCGAAACTGAAACAAATACCCTTATTAATATTATATTAAGTGCAAGACAAGGTATCTTGCACCCTCTATTAATAACCCCAGCTAATATCCTTAGTGAGCTTACAAAAGTAGCTCCATATGTTCCCGAAGGCCAACAGTTCCCTGGAAACTTACAACCCCAATCCATTAACGTTCTATTTAAATTAATAAGTCCTACTTTTTACTATCGAGACTTAAAATTAATTTGCATTTTGGCTGTTCCGTTAATTCAAAACTCTCCTTTCCGGCTCTACAAAATTACGCCCTTTCCTATTCAAATTCAGACCACCCATTTTCTTATCCTAAAAATAACCAGTCCATACATCGCCATCGACGAGTTAAAGAAAGTTCACATCCCCTTGAACAACAAAGAAGTCGAGCGTTTAAAACATCTAAATCACGATGAGTACATACATCAGGACAACACATCGATTATTTCTTCGACCACTATTTGTGAAACGCTTGTTTTACATTCCCTTAATGCCCTTCCTTCAATCTGTGAACGGGAAGTCATTTTGGTGAACGACACCAAATTTATTAAAATATATGAACCAAACACCTGGCTGTATGTTTCACCCGTTCAAGATAAATTAATGATAAATTGTAATAATTCTAAGTTATTTAAGGAATATGTTATTACAATAACAAAAATCCCAAAAGAAAGGTGAAAAAATCCCTTACCACAAAATTAGATAACAAATCTAAATACGTATTTCGGCAACTAAGTTTTTCACCTTTCTTTTGGGATTTTTGTTATAGTTTTCAAGCCACAGTCTCCACCCATCACAGGATGTTATTACAGGCACAGGTAAACTACATCTTGAAGATAATTGTACATGCTCTTCCAAATCGACAACTTTATACGCTAAAAGCAGGTTCAGTAACGTTATCATACATAGTTTTGCTCCAACAAGTTTAGCTTTGCCTATAAGTAACGATGCGTCCACCGTAGATAATAGTTCTTTAGTATTAAATTTAACCGATATTAGAACCAAGCTACTTAAATTTCCCATTATAAAAAATAAAAACACCTTAGATAATATAATCCAAAGCGTGAAGAACATGGAAAACGAGGAGATTTTTAAGCACACTGTCCACGTAAACGGTTGCATATCTTACACCGTCTTTGCCGTAGTTATTTTACTTATACTTGGGGTAGGAATTAAAAAATTCAAAAACAAATGCTACCGTAAGAAAGGCCCTGATATAGAGTTACAGAACTATGATACAGGGGTGTTTGTTCTACCTGACGGTAGAAGATGTAAGATAAACTTAAGGAAAAGGGAAAATGACCCTGTTTGAAGTGGACACCATGCAGACAAATTCTCTTCTATTATTTTCGTTTATCATGTTAAATACAATACATGCTATATAATCCCACCCATGATAATGTAAACTATACATGTGGTACTGCTGTTAATTTTTTTTTGTTCCATGACTATGCGTCATACATTTGGATGTTCTCCCCGGGAGGTTAATTATAGCTCGCTTCGTCCCTATAAGCCTGCACCATACCGGTAATCGAGGGGGAGGAGATTTGGACCTTAGAAGGATGCAATTTTGACAATACAAGAATACAGACCGAGCTACATTTGCCCCTAGTCACCCCGGCACGTGACAATAGTATCCTCAAGTGACAATCGCCCTCTCTTGTAAGGTCGAAGTACCAATGTAACGCTCTCCTTATTGTTGGTGGTTGGGGTTTCTTTTTGATTTATCTGGTGAAATACCACATCTTCAGCGTCATTTTCAATCTGGTCACGATTTGAGATTTGCAGAAGGAACCAGTGTTTGTAAATATTCCGAATCGTTCACACTATCAGTAGCAACTGATTCTTCGGGAGAAAGCTTTTCAGGTTTCTAGTAGGACCAACGGTGACATTCCTTAGCGCCTAGATTTGAAATAAAAATTGTTTTATGTACCCCGACTGGTTTCATAACGAAACCGTCTATTTTTTTTATTTTCAAAATATCTGCAATAACAATACAGATACAGAAGCTTGCAGCTCACAATTACAGTTATCAATTCGACTTTGTTCTTTACGTTGGTTATTACCTGTGCTCTGTGCTTCATTGTCGCTTTGGTGTTGGTATATCTTAATCATTATGGGCATAATGTATCCCGACATATCGAACGAGGACTATCCCCATATGGCGGGATGCCCTTCAACAAATTGTAAAGAAGACACGATAAATCGCTTTTGCCCTAGAAATGTTCAGGTCGATGAAGTCCAATATTTTCAACAAGTCGGAGAACCATGGCAATGGCATGTAGTAAAAAATTAATGAACAAGTAAAATTCAACTCACCGCTCATTTTACTCATTTAGCAAATAAAATAACAATAATAAAGTAATATACTTCTACAACCCTGAAAACAAAATAGTAAGTACCTGGCAACCGCTAACTGCGGTGTCAGTCTGTTGCAACTGTTGTGGTTTAGTTGTTAGATCGCAGGGTGGCAGGATAAATGTCGTTTCGCAGCAAAACTATTTGTGCAACGCCTTACCAACAAGTATATACAAGTATATATGTGCTTTTTTAGTGAAATCAGTGGACCCTTAACAGCAACTAAATCTATGACACAAAGCCAAAACACCAGCTTTACGAAAAATGATATTGGTGGACAAAGACACAGCCAATGGTTGATGAGAAAACCGTCCCAGTTTAGAAGGATCTGTTAGCAGGGCACAACTCTCCAAGCAAGTATCTCCACAGAATGGAGGTCTTCAGAGATGAATCTATATTAATTTAAATAAATTTTACTTTGGACCCGACTACGAAAATTTCAATATATGTCAATAGATTATTATGTTGAATATATAACATGAAGCAAGAGACAACTGTTCATGTTATTTTAAATGCGTCGCATTCACCCAGCTAGCGACATGAATACACAAATCTGCCAGAAGATGTTTACTTTACAGATCACGGACTAACATATTTTTGAAAAGCAAACTTACCAAATTTTAGTTATGCATTACTATACTACAAATAATTTAATAATTGCGTTAGTAATTTGATTGCTTTCCTCACTCACGATGACAAAGAAAGCGATCCATGCAAATCTCGCAAAAAATATTAATACCACATATTCCCAAGTGTAGACCAACCCAGGGTTTTATAGAATGTAGGGTCGCAATTCCGTTCTGCAGTTTAAGGGAACAAAGGTAACTACAACAATAAGAATATATTAACCTTTTTCCGAATTCTTAGCTTTTCTTCTCAGAGACCTCTTCGCCTATTTTTAGAGGAAATGGTTTTTTTTATATTTAAGTCCCTCGAGCTCGGCATTCGCTGAAAGGAACCATGAGATTTCTAATTTAGTCGACGGGATATTTGTGAGGTCGGATACTTACCCCATTCTATTATTGGAATATGCGTTATAATACTGGGCATCTACTTTAGAAATAATAGCAAAATGATAATAGTCCTACTTATATTATGTTGCTACGAAACTTGTAGATAATTCTTTATAATTTTTATTAATTTTTTAAACTGTCGACACTGTTTTTATTCTCCTTTCATACAGTCAGCGTCATCTTTAATATTCGCTATATTCTCATTAATTCTATAGATATGCTACAACCCATATGTTAGATGCTATGTCGGTAAATATAGACAAAACCGTATTTATCAATATCACACCAAGAAGAAAAGAGACAGACCGTAGCTGCTTATTAAAAATTAACGAGCAATCAATTCGGCAAGTTACATCTACAAAATTCCTGGGACTGCATCTCGATAATGATTTCGGATGGTTGACACATCTAGATAACTTATGTACCAAGTTATCGCAAGCGTGTTACGTTATATACCGTTTAAGGGACATAACAAGTGCTGAAGTTATGAAAACATATTACTACGCCTGCATTGAATCACGTATAAAGTATGGTATCACATTTTGGGGTGCTAGTTCACACAGCATAAGAGTTTCTCGGCTACAGAAAAGGGCTGTTCGGACGATAGTTAAGGTGCCGCGACGTTCTTCATGTCGTAATATTTTTAAACGACTCAGAATCATGCCATTACCAACGTGCTTTATTTACGAAACTCTCATACTCATTAAGATCATTAAATCAGAGTTACTACGAAATAAAGACTATCATAACTATTTTACACGTGGTGCTAGCGATTTTATTATTCCGAAACACAAACTTACCACATCCGAAAACAACCCTCTACATATTGGTATTAAACTATATAATGCATTAGATTCCAACTTTAAACAAATAAATAACATCAAGACATTCAAAAGTAAATTAAAAGATTACTTAATTGATAAATGTTTTTACACATTAAGTGAATATTTCAACTATGTACACTAGTAGTTAATATGTTGCAACTTTCACTGATTTGTTATTGTATTGTACCTTACTTATTGTTAGTGTATTTTGTGTATTCTTTTACTTTATTAAGGCAACTTAGACCTATCCTATACCAACTGTACTATTAATAATAATAATATATTATTATTATTATTATGAAGAAATTTATTTCAATAGATACACGAAAACTATATCAGATGTTACGTGTTCTTTTTCGAAGGTAAATTTAATGGTCATGAGAAAATCAAATATTTTTAACCATTTCCGGAATATAATCGGGAACTCAAAATTCCGGATTTCCTTTTCTTACTTATAATTTCTTTATTTTTAAAGATACGAAATAATAGTAAAGAACCTTTACTGATATTTTATGCTAGATTTCTAAACACATTCTATAATGCCTCCATTTTTATTTGTTCTCAAGTTATGAGACAAACATTTTTTTTTTCAAATAGAAACTGTAGTTGGCCATGATATATATACATAAATACAATTTTTTTAATTAGTATCCAAATATATATACTTTTCTTTTGCAGCCGTTCTCAAGTTATAAGCAATTTTTAATTTCTGGAAAATTATATGCTTTATAAGCAGGCCATGGATAGATGCATGTGCATAGCAAACAAAACATATGCAAATTGTCAGATAGTAACATGGTGTAAATCATTTTCCAGCACAACGTATTATTATAAAGTGTCATATTAAAAAAAAAAACCAAAATGGCTTTTATAAACGTGGGGAAATATGAAATGCTGAAATCTTTTATCTTGTGCAGGGAACAGGCATTATCATATATGTTATATTCAGAAAGACGTCAACCTGATATTAGAATATTCGGAAGACTCAAACGAAATTTAATTACTGCTGGCAGCTTCAAAAAGCAAACACCGCGTAAATGTATAAAAAATGATGCTCACTTGAATGAGATTGCTATATTGGTGCACGTTGAAGCTAATCCCACAGTTTCAAACAAGATCTCTGGAAACAGACAGCGGTTTATCTACAAGGAAGATGATTATTAGGATATTAAAAAAGTAAAAGTATAAACCATACCATTTTCAAATTAAACAAGAAATCTATCCAACCGATTATCAGAAGCGTCTCAAGTTTTGTAATTGGTATTTAAATATGTGTCAAAGGATTGAAATTTTGAAAATTTAATTATATGAAGCGATGAAGCCTATATTAGTAGCGATGGTTTATTAAACAGGAGAAATAGAAGAAGAACGCATGTCGTGTTCTGAGTAGACGTGTTTGTGTGACCTCTTCCGATCTTCTACATTTTAAACTGTCTATATTGTCCGGATTTTTGTGGGAACTCTACATTGTGTGTGTTATATGTTACAGTAGTGTTTTATAAAAAAATGGGGCTCTCTAGAAGTGAAAAGAGTGAAATAATTGATTTAATCAAAGAAACACTATCAACGTTAGTTGCAGAAGTGAAGGAAACAGTCTCTCGTGAGATCAACAAAAAGTTGGAGCAAAAACTCGGTCAGCTTTTTGGTAATATCGAAAATAAAATAACGCTTGCTGTGGAGGAGAATGCCTCTCTTCAACTTAAACTGGATTCTCTCGAACAATATACAAGAAGAAATTCCATAAGATTATTTGGAGTGCCGGAAGAATCCAACGAAAATACACTTAACATTGTTAAATCTATCCTCACCGATAAACTCAACTTGCCTGCTGCCGGTGATGCAATCGACAGATGTCACAGATTAAAGTCTAACAATGTAAATAATTCGGGCAATCAAAGGCCTAATGTTATTATCATCAAGTTTATATCTTATTATGCTAAGCATACTGTCATTAAACGGAAAAAATCATTAAAAGGTACTGGATTATCTATAGTTGATGATCTGACATCGCGTAGATATAAATTATATAAAAATGTGATGAAGAGATTTGGACATAAAAATACATGGTTGCTTGATGGTAACATATTCGTTAAACATAACGGTAATCGTTTACCCATAAAGACTCAGGATGATTTATTGAAAATTGTTTAGGAAGAGGGATCATCATCATTTAAATCTATACGTCGAAAATAAATTTATGGACTTTTTCTTTTTATACTAGAATAATACTTGTGTTTGATTTATTCAATTTTTTACTTGTATTAGTAGATTATTTTTGCTGTTTTATCATTAATTCAATATAGGTAGGTAATATTATTTCATTTCGTATTTACATTTAGCTTTTGCATACAAGTTACAATTCCATTGTACTAATAATTTTTGTTATTGTATTGATATTGCTCTGCTTGAGCATCAAATTCTATTAATTTATCTTGGAGTATTTTAGTTTTTTTTTTTTTTTTTTTTCTCTTTTCCTTTATTTTATTTAAATCTGTATTCGTAATACTGCATACATTTCTTATATATTTACTGTGAGGTTATTACTGTCACTATCTTTTCCGTCAATTCAATTAAAAAAGAACCTACTTTGTTTTCTTTTTCTTATTATTCAACCCTACACATATATAACTATATGTGCAGCGTTATATTGGTATAGGTCATTACATCTTGCTTATAATTGTTTGTTGCTCTTTTTTGTAATTAGTTATCTTTCCTAGATTAAAATTTAACTTTGGTTATTGTTTTGCTGTACTTATAATATATTTGAATTTGCTTTGCTTTTTGAGTTAATACATGAATATGTATATTTATTGAAGTTGTGTTGCTTCATTATTTCTTCTCTTTTTTATCGCTGCTTATGTTTAATTGCCTTGCTTTTTAGTTGTCGGTGGTAGTGCTGCTTTTTCCTTGCGTCATGAAGAGTGTACAGATTTCACACGTTAATTGCAGATCACTTACAAGTGGATTTCCGTTGTTTAAAGATTACTTTTCTCAAGCTGATAGCGATATATTTGCTCTGACCGAGACGTGGCTTAACTCTAATGTTTTAACAGAGATGGTCGAGATACCTGGTTTTACATTGATACGGAGAGACAGAGATGGTAGGGGTGGTGGCGTTGGCATGTATGTGAGTATGTGTATTAACTATTCTGTAATTGACACACCTTTTACTGATGCTCTAGAACAACTCTGGATTAAATTTTCTGTAAAAGACAGATCAATTGTTCTTGGTGTTGTATATAGGAGACCTAATAATAGCTTTAATACTTTTTTGGACGGTTTCGAGAACAGCATAATATTAGCTTTACCTTTATGTGATGATCTGTTATGCGTCGGTGATTTTAATATCAATCTGCTGGATGCTTCTAATTCAAACGTTCTTGCCTTTAATGAAGTTTTAGATACTTATGGTTGCACACAGATCATTTCTGAACCTACCAGAGTAACAGAACATTCAATCTCATTACTTGATCTAATGATAACAAGCAATACTGATATTACCCTGAATACTCTTGTGCGACCAATTCATAGTTTCTCTGATCACTTTAGTACTTCTTGTGATTTATCTTTTCCACCTATACGCATTGAGCGGGCATTAAAAACATATAGGGATTTTAAATATTTTGACTATGATACCTTCAATGCGGATCTGATCAATACTCCTTTTCACCTTATCTTTGATGCTGAAGTTATTGATGATAAAATTAGTGTCTTTAATTCACTCTTGGTATGCCTTCTTGACGCCCATGCTCCATACAAAACATGTAGAAGTGGAATGGTTTACAAACCGTGGATTACCGATACGATTAGAGATATGCAAAAGCTTAGGGATCAAGCACTTATTAAGTACAAGCGCACGCGTAGTCTTGCTCATTTTTCTTATTATAAATCCTTAAGAAATTTAACAACAAGTGCTATAAGAAGGGAAAAAAAGGCCTATCTTGATTGTCGTGTCCGGAATGCAAATCAAAAAAATGTGTGGAAAGATCTCAGGGATTTAGACATTGTGCCTGGGTCTTCTAGGAATAATGTGTTACCTGTTAATCTAACTAACGCTGATGCAATTAATAATTACTTTAGTTCAACTTCCTCCTCAACAGCTACTGCTGACCCTGACACTATCAATTACTACACAAGGGAAGTGGCTTACAACTGCGTTGATGTCCGCTTTTACTTCAAGCCAGTGACCGAGGATCAGATATTTGGCGTGATACGTCGTATGTCATCCAAGTCAATTGGCTGTGATGAGATTGGCATAGAGCATATTAAACTTTGCTGTCCCCATATTCTTCCATTCATTGCCCACATATTTAACAATTCAATATCTTCTGGCTTCTTTCCAAGTGTTTGGAAGAAGTCGCGTATTATCCCGTTGCCAAAAAATAAGAAACCTGAAGCATACGCTGACTTACGTCCCATTAGCATTTTATGTGTTATGTCCAAGATTTTTGAGAAACTATTAGAAATTCAGATCAGAGACTTCATTAATAATTATAATATTCTTCCGTCTTGCCAATCTGGGTTCAGACCTCATCACAGCTGTGCCACTGCATTGTCTTCTGTTGTGGATGATGTTTGCGAGGCTGTTGACTCCGGTAAAATTACAGCATTGATTTTGCTAGATTTTTCACGCGCCTTCGACACTGTTAACCATGATTTACTTATTATTATATTAACATCACTAGGTTTCAGTAAGGATGCATCAGAATTAATCAAAAGTTACCTGTCGTTCCGATGTCAAGAGGTAGTTTTGAATAACAAGACTTCCAATACTTTGCCTGTGCGTAGTGGAGTACCTCAGGGATCTGTTCTGGGACCTCTTCTATTCACTCTTTATACATCTAGGCTTCATACGTCCCTTAATCACTGCTCTTATCACCTCTACGCAGATGACACTCAAATATACTACTCATTTCATCGTGAGAACCTAGTTGCTGCTAATGCTATCATAAACTCTGACCTAGCCAACATTGTCAAAATGTCAACCCAACATTTTCTACACGTCAATAGTTAGAAAACTGCTGTTATTGTTTTTGGTAAGAAGGCTGACATTGACTTTGCTTCACAAAACTTGCATCTTGAAATTAATAATATACCACTGAAGTGTAGCAATACTGTCAGAAACCTTGGGTTGCATATGGATTCAGAACTCCGTTTTAAAGAACACGTCGGGCACTGCATTAGAAAATCTTATTCTAATTTGAAGAAGCTTTACAGTCATAAAGATTATTTGTCGGTGGATACCAGGAAACTCTTATGTGACGCTTTAGTGCTTTCGCACTTCAACTTTTGCGATGTTGTTTATGGTCCGTGCCTGAACGTTTGCACGGCATACAGAATACAGAAATTACAGAATAGTTGTATTAGATTCATATGCGGAATTAAAAAATATGACCATATCTCTCATAAATTTATAACGTTGGGATGGTTTAATATGAAAGAACGGCGTCGGTTCCATATGTATTGCTTTTTCTATAAAATTGTAAACTTCAAAACTCCGCCTTATCTGTATCTAAGAATCAGGTTTCGCACTGATGTGCATAATATCAATATTCGTTTTCCACATGCTATTACGCCACCAGTCCATCGCACCTCTTTCTTCGAAAGATCGTTTAGTTATAACATTGCGCGTCTATACAATGACTTACCTGTTTCATTGCAGAAGTTAAATTTCTCCTCTTTTCGGTCACGCATAAGGATGTTTCTGGGCACCAAGGGCTAGCGCACTCCACGATTTGAGGCAATGCAACTTTAATTTTCTGTTTCTTTTTTTTTTCTGTATTATATTAATTTAGTATGTATGTATGTATGTTTCTCAGTTACATGATAAGATATTATTGCTATTTCTTGTGGGCGGTCGGATTGAAAAGCAGTGTTAACTGAATTCGGCCATTTGTTGCTTCATTTGCAGATATTAAGTTTTTTCTGTTTGTTGATTATTATTTTTTTTTGTTGTTATGCAGTTGAGGTAATAATAAAGAAATTATTATTATTATTATTATTATTATTAAATAGTTATATTTGAGCAACTGAAAATCCTCATCAAATATTTCCTCAGCGTAGACAAGAACGGTTTAGTTTCTCTGTATGTTGTTTTTACAGTCTCACAAAATTTATTACTTTATAAATAACGGAAACCTAACAGAAGTAAAATATACGGAACTTACCTTCTTAATTATTTAGACGAGATAAATTTACAAGAAAGAAGTCAATATTTGTTTCCACTTAATGTCGCCCCAGCGCACAGTGCTGATATTGTTCGCCAATACTTAAACAGAAAGTTTCCAGGTAAATAGATAGGACAGTTTGGTGCAGTATGGTGGCTACCTGGTCACTTGATCTACCACCCCTAGATTTCTTAAAAAACGTTTTTCATATTTGCTAAAAAAAAAACGAGTGGTTCCAGTTTTCTACGTTCTTTACATATATTTTACAAGAGAATCTTTATGTAAAGCACATTTTTCAAAATTTGAATATTAAAAACAAAATTATAATGATTTTATCATTTATAAAACAAAAAGGTTTATGTACAATCTAACATTCTCATTTTATATTTACTATATATTATAATTTTTATACATGTACTTGATAAAGGTTATAATAATAACTGAAACGTATGTATGAAGTCTTTTTATTATTTAACTGTCTAAAAACCAAGAGGAAATACCAACATAATTAAAGGTCAAGAAAAGAAGATTTGAAACAGGATTCATTCATTGATTCTAAATGAACATATAACAACAACAAAGTGGATTTTTTTAATTTTAAATGTTTCAAAGTAGAATGCCGCACTTGAAAGTACATTATTTTTTTAATTATCTTTCTATCTTACTTGAAATTTTCGACATCTTTTAAAGTACATCCTGCAGATAACAAGCCTGTCCATTACGACCATGAAAACCAAGTAATTTCATATGTTGTTTTTTTTTTCTGCTGGAAATTGTTTTTGTGTCTGGAGTGCCTCCATTTCTTAGATTGTCATCCTCGTTATTTCTTTAAGATGCTATGTTACTAGCGTATCTTAACAAGGATCATTAAATTTTTTTCCTAAAAACTTATTTCAAGATATTTCAAGCCCTTACTTCTGCAAAAATCTCAACTCTATTTTTAATGTTACAACAGTTAAACTGAAAATATTATTTTATCGTTGACTAAATATTCTTCCACAATGCATTACTGACATCACCAATAAATCTTTTTCCCTTCTTTGGACGACACATATTTCTAAGCCAGTGCTATAAAAAAAAAACTTTCTAATTTCAGACCTATAAATACAAGGAAAAATAAACAAACGGAAAAGATAAATACGATAGGAAAAAACCTTTGCTACCATAAACTTTGCTATTTTTCTAGCCTTACAAATTGCTTCTATATCCGCTGAATGATAAATATTTCGCCTTCCCACATTTCGTTGACATTCTACCACTCTACCTAATGGAAAAACGGCGGCCATTTCTGACCACTTACTTACCCCATTTGTATGTATATAATATTTTTATGTTACCACGTTAACGTCAAAATTTAGAAGATAGAGAGCGTATCGAAATTGACGATAATGTAATAAATCTTGTCATGAAACCCGAATACATTTGCCTAATTTATGTATGTATGTAGGTATTAGTCGCAGCGAACGGGGGTCATACAGGTAGAGTTTGAATAATCCCCGCGTAAAACGTGCACGAACATGTATACCTACATGTAGCAGGATTTAAATCCGCTAACTGGCGACGGGTCGCTTAAGCTCACTAATGAATAACGCTAGTTAAGAAAGTTCTCAATTGAATGTATTTGCCTAATTAGTCTTGAACTTAACGAACCTTATTTATGTTAGGTGTTCGTGCACGAAAAGGAAGAGATTATCTATAACGAAGCTACATATTTTCGAGGTGCATATACATAGCTCAGCTCTTAATTTATGGCGAAATTCGTTAGCAAATTGTAGAGATGTACGTATTAGATTCAATAATACCATTCGTTAAGGTACCTTATTTTGAAAGCATTGAAATTCTTAAAGGAGCATATGTAAAATGAACTTACTTAAACTTCCAAATGACAGGCAGTTGAAACGTAAATAAAACACATGAATGTTAAGGAGTAAAAAATATATTGAAATAGTAGTCCACTACAATATTGTTTCACCACACAGTGGCTTCATCAGGTGGATGAAATTAACAGGCAGTTGTTTATGATAATTAATTCATATGAACATTAGAAATTAAAAAAAAAAAAATAGGATATGCAACAACTCCCAATAGCTTTGTACTTGGTGAATATGATTACTTATTGCCAATTACTTTGACGAAAGATAACTTCAAATTGAGAAAAAACAGGAAATTAGGTTGGCGTACCTCAAGGCTCCGTTCTTGAACCTGTCCTGTTGAACATATTGTATGATGATATTTTTTAGATTCAGCTGACTGTTCAGTCTGAGCTGATAAGTTAAGCGGATGATCTGGCATTATCGGTAGCTGCTGAGTATCAATATAACTTATAAACAGAGTTAATGAAAATCTTAGTAACATTGGCTGGTGGAAAATAAATTGCAGTTGGCGCCCGATAAAACTGAGCCATTAATTTTGAAAGGTATGCGGGAGAAAGATGGTATTTCTTTCAACATTGAAGCAACAAGAATAGTGCCAGAGAAGACCCCCGAATATTTGGAAATTATCCTGGATCAAAGACTCTATTTCGGGGAACACATTATGTGTGTCCGCGGAAAGGCGGAGCAGCGGACAGTTATGCTCACCGGCATAATGCCAAACATAGGAGGCCCGTGTAGCGAGAAACGGAGACACTTTCTGGGGTTACACATTCAATAATATTGTATGGTGCACCAATTTGGCATAAGGTTCTGCAGAAGAAAGTGTACCGTAATGTAGTATCCGGGACTAGTGTCAGCCTTCCAAGCGAGGTCAGGCGAAGCGCTACAAGTAATTACGGCGACGGCTTCTGTAAACCTAGTAACGTACAAAAGAAAGTATTCATATGAAAATGGTGGTATTCTAACCCGATAGATGTCAGAGAGTATGATAATAGACATCTGTCGAAGTAGATGGGATCAGAATGATTGGGTAGCACAATGGACTAAGAGATTAATACCAAACCTGCGAATGTGAATGGATTGCAAATTTAGGAAGGTAGACTACATCACATCAACCCAAGTGTTGACTTAAGAAGAACGACACTACCCTTTGTGCGAATTGCGATGCTTAAGACCCGCCTCAGCATACGATCTTTGAGTGAATGCGATGGATGGCAAGGGCACGCGTGTTAACTTTGAAATAAGTACAACTTTAACATCTGGTAACATGATGGTAACATGATGGTAACATGATGGCAGAGATGGTAATTCACACCTGGCTAAAGGAATTGATGGTTACTAAGGAACCGGAGGAGTACGGGAAAGACAAACCGATATCGACATCCGGCGAAGAATATACACCGCCCAGTGTGCTTGATGGTGTGTTTCCGGGCACATACAGCGTGGCGAAAAAGGATAGGTTTAGTGGGTACGCTCGAGGGGAGGGGAGGGCTGGGTACGGAGCCCTTTGTGTCTTATGAAGTACTGGAGCTCTTGTAGTTCCTCTGTCTGCCTCCGTTTATTGGACTAGAGGGTGGAAGATATTAGCTCAGTTTGTTAAAAAAGCTCAAGAATGTTTGTTCACGTATTGACAACTGACATCACACAAGTAAATAGGAGCTGATGGATCATGTGATAAAAATAATATTGTCACGTCTCTTTTTTTGAGACCTATCTGCTACAGCTGCGCGACCTATGCTTACAAGGTAGGTTATATATACCAGTGTTACCTCCGAGTTACCTCTGTCACGCGCCCAGCCCGTGATATTATCACATAATTTGCGCTTATAAAAAAAATATTCATATTGTTTCAGTGAATTGTCACAAACCACGTGTGCAAAAATACTAGAACTTCCGATCGCATTTCGTAATGACGTCAACATTAAAAACTATGCTTTTCTAAATAGGATTGAAGTTCAGCAAAATATTATCAAAGAAAACCAACTTTGTATTAAACTAATCAATGCGAAGTAATTTCAAAATTATGGAACAAGTTATAATAATTGCATCTTGTTATCTTGCATTTCTGATATGCCTTACAATATTGAAAATATTAGGGAAAGACATAAAACAGGTTATAAAGACAGCTTTCTTGGTTCATTGGACCATAAGGTAAAACATAGCAGCTAAATTGCGTCGGTTAAGTTTCATGAATGTTTGTACACGTGGTGTCCGTTAGCATGGCGGAAGCAGATAGAAGGTGATGGCATCATAAGATATAAATAATGTCACATGGTTTATGTTTATAAAAGATATTCTGCTTCAACAATAGAAGTGATAGTAGTAGAATCATACGTGCATTTCCAAGTACATTTCTGAATAATGCTCAACATTGAAGTTTGTGTTTTTCTAAATAGCATTGACGTCTAGATGAATGTTCCAAAAAAAGCTGCCTAAAGCTGACTAATGCAAATTATTTTCAAGAAGCAAGTTATTCCGTATTATTGCCATACCTTTCGAAAATAGTAGCAAAAACTATGAAACAGGTTATGATGGCAGTTTTTAAACTTTGCACTAGTCAATAGTTTACAGCGGACTTGTCTCCACTTCGTTGAAAGTAGCGAATAATTTTTCAGAAAAAAAAGCGCTCGTTCGTTAGTAGCCCGGCAGTTTCTCTTTTCAGCGTATTAAATTGAGAAAATACCCGGGCGACGTTTTCAAGTTTCACCCCGTCGCCTTACACGCCGGCTGAATATTAAGCGGGATCTTAGAGTAAAGGAGCCAGTCCCCGAACTTTCCTAAACGTATATCATCTCTTTTTATCTCATCTTATTGTTTAAGTTAGGTGCCGGCGTGCCACTTTGAGAAAGTGAAACGTAAACTAGGGCTTCGGCAACGCCTCGGGCTACCCGGAAAACTAATAAGGGATTTTCGCTCCGGAAAATATTCAAAATTCGTCACCCTCATCAATCATGCAGAGGTGCTACGCTATGTAGAGACAGGCTCGCGAAATATCCGAAGCAAAACAAAAAGGACGAGGATACAGCGTAACTTACTTTTTTTCCTATCCCACTGCGGCGTTCAACGAGTGAAGCGGTGGTAGGGTGAGATTTTTATTTGCAAGTGAAGAACATTAACATTAAGATCCTTGCGAAGAATTGTTGCTCAATTCAACTAACTAACAATTATAAACAACATTAAAACTAGACAGTTAATATCGGTTATATGTATTAGAACAGGGTAGGAGTTGTCCAGATTATACCGTTTAGAAAGCTCGTTTCCGAGTCGCGACGATCCACTTTTCACGTTCCGGGATCCAAGAGGCTGCGCTCTGATCCTTTCCCGTCTGGAAGGCGCAACGCTACTGGCGACTTTCAGCGACACACGCTATCGACTATCCTCCGAGGTTCTGGGCTACCGCCGCGCCCTCACGCGCGCGACGGGAGAACCGTCCGGAAACGTCCGGAGCAGCAGCCAGCCGGCGATTCCGGGTCTTCCCCGTCGCGTCTTTATGGGTCATCACGGAGTTTACGTTTCTAGTTTTATGATGGGAGGTCGGGAAATAGTGAGCTCCAACAAAGAATTTAGAGGTGCAGGTAAAAGCGGTGGTAGTACTGCATGTTTATCTTCTCGTTTTCATGACGTATGGATGTGTACGTGTTGCGAGCGGAAAATATGATATACAGCATGGTACTTCCCTGCAGGTACGTAGAATATTGGGAAAAAAATGTTAGTCGTTTCCTATTAAGTTAATACCCACTAACTTTTTACTTCATACATTTATCAATTAATAAAGTTTTTAATAGAGGAGGTCACTTTAATTGAAGGATTCAGTAATAGGTAGTAGTAGAAAACCAAACGTTCTTGAAGTGGAACCCATTCTGAACAAATGTTTATTCAAAGAAATTGTAACGTCTATTTCTATTTGACCAGCGCTGTATATGTGATATTAGCATGTGTTTACATTTATCAATTATTATTAAACTTATCTTTATATATTAACTTAGTAACAACTTTTAATAATTTGCAATTATCATTTTACTTAAAACATATTTTCATTATTTTTTTATTGTTATAAAGTATCTTGTTTTTTTGGGATGACGTACGCTTGCCGAGAGATACGTACGGAGATTCGGTCCCTCCTAAATCCGAACTCGGTAGAGTTAACATCTTTGTACAGCTATTATGTTTAAAAAAAAGAGAAAACTTATAAGAACTAGATAAGGTATTAAATTCAATAGAGCATTTTAAATAATTTATTTATTTATTTTCTTGTAATTTAATTAAATAGCATTCTTGTATCTTAAATAATAATTTAATTTATTGTCTCTCATACCTAGATTAATATTTTATATTGGGCACATGCTAATTTTATATTTTGGCCATAGGTTTTTTCTCTTGGCTTTTCCGATATGAAACACATGGTAATTATATAACCATTTTAAAACTGGCATACATGGCACATCAGTAGAGATGGCTTCCGAATAGTACCCACCACATTCGGCACACCTATCGAGTATCGATAGCCTGCTTGTATACAGGAATCAATTAACTCAGTTAACCGAATGGAGTCTTAGAGGACCATTCCTTCAAAGAAAAAGAGGTAAGATCTAGAAAGTTTACTTTTTTACTATAATACGTACATACCACCAACTGCCAGAAGCCTTCCGTTTGTTCGTCAATCTCGTTACAAATCCCCCGTCACATACTTATTTATTTATTTTACTTGTCGTCACTGTTGTATATATTTATTGTATATTAATGCCTTCAACCGTTAACTTTTTTATGTAAATTACCAATTATTAATCAACTTAGGTTATCTAATTATTTTAACTTGACTACTGAATTTAGTAATTTACTTTATGTAATTTGACAACGCCACTTCGATTTGTGCAACACTATTTAACTTGATTCTGTAATTTAAATAATAATGTACAACCTATATTTTTTTACCTGTTCATGTCACTTGCAATCACTTTAAGTAATAACAGCTGTTAGTACTTAGAGTATATTTTGCCTAGAATAACAATAATACTTATTAACAACATATAGTAGGTTACATTACAAATACCTTAATTAGTCGAACTTATTTTAATTTACTTTGTACATATGAACATATGACATATACCGTCTTGACATGTCAAGCTGCATCAGAATCAAATGCACTAGTCGGTAGTTGTCCTAATTTGGAAACTCGCTATACAGATACTAATTTCATTCTTGTTAATTTATACTTATTATATTGTGTTATTGTTTATATTATTTTGCTTATAATTTACAATCAAAATTGTTAGGAATTTAATCATTTTTTATTAAAGTATTATTTAAGGCTGATATAGTGTTGTTATTGCCGAATCCTGGTTTCCCCCGCTACTTGCTACAGCTGGCGCCCATTTCAAAAGAAAATATAACACCTGAACTCACACCTTTGCTCCCTGGTTTATGAGCGGCGGGTAATCTGACCGTTTTTTGCCGGATTCGCCTGGCAAGTACTTGTCATCACAAAATGTGGTTCAAAAACAATCACCTCAACTCAAAGAAACATTAAAAGAGAAACTGAAAGTCTCAGTGATATTTATACTGACTTATTAGTCATTAAATTATGTTTCTACTATTGTTACTTATTTAGGCTACTCTGTTGGCACCGTACCCTCCTTTTTATGCGAGTGTCTCTATATTTATGTTATTCACCGCTTTACGTTCTTACATATTTTGCTTCCGTTGTTCTTTGTATCTAACTTAGTTTCTTCTTTTTCTTTTGTTTCTACCACCTATGAATCCTTGAATTAAAATGGAGCTACAAGCATTATCCAGTTTTGTTAATTACGCAGTACTCCGTTACTTCTACCAAGTATAATAAAGTAGGAGAAAAAGTTATAATACTTACACGTAGACTTCGGTGGTCGTTGTCCATGCTATACTATACACTTGCATAGGATGATCCACAGGGCCACTTGTAGAACAGAGCTACGAGCCGGTTTTAGTCCGGAAACCAAACAGTGTATAAGTAACAATAGGCTTCACTCAGTCAGTTTAATGTTATTGTTACATACTACGTGTAAGCAAACACTACAATTTGTATCTAGGTTGGCGATATAATGTTAATAGAATAGAGTTATGTCAAAAGTCAATGTCAATGATAAATAAATCAATTCAAGAATTTAACGTTGGTTCCTCGAGCCGGATGTATGTGTGACAATTCGGATTACATTCACAATGAGAGGATATAGCGGCAACAAAGAAAGTGTGACCGGCTGTCCTACAGCAAAGAGCGATTCGGAAGGATATACTGCCGCGGAGAGTTCCACTACATAGAAATAAACAGATTTATGTAATAATGTATCTAGGGATCGAAACTGGTATGCCGGAACATCGTTAGCACTTTGCGAGACATCGACTGGTGCGAGGATTGAAGGCGAGGTATTGGCATTCTGGTGCTGATCGCTGTACAACAGGGTGGTAATTAATAAATAAGTTTTTTGGACAGACCCCCGGCCACCGTTACCGTAAGTACCCTTTAATAATCTTTTACAAGTGAGCGAGTTGCACGAGCTGCACCCCCGACACTCAAAGGCGAAGGGTACAGAACAGTACAAAGCAAAAGCAATATAGATATTGGAGGAAATAGGATATTGTTGACAGAAATAAAGGAGGTTAGGTTGGAGAAAGTTTGGAAAGAGCTTATACGATGACTTTTTTATGGTGCAGGATGAAATTGAAATAAAAAGTGAAGAAGCGGATGATATAAAAGTACAAGCGTTTGAGTCGAATTACTTTTCTGCTGTTTCTAGTGCTAACAGATAACATGAAAGAGGTACTAAAACAAGACGTTACTGTAAATGTGGTAAATAATACCCAGGGCAACATAGCGAGTACAATGACATTACTACATAGATTTTCCATAACCAACTATAAAGAGAAATTTAAAGATATATTAGTTTATCAAAGTAAACTCACCCGATTATACGCAAAGTTTCTGATAACGTGTATTTAGTGTGTGGTCATTTGTTCAACGTATATTGGCCTCCCATACACATAAATAGCAAATGTCATACATGTACGCGAGTTGTTTATACACGTTGCTTTACCGGTTTGACGGCTCGTTTCACGTTTATTTGATATTGTATCCGTCAGGTATTCAAAATGCCAACCGGTAGGTTTTCATTATTATTGCTTTATTTACGGCCCTATTGACACAAATAATGCCGTCCGCCCCAGAATCGGACGCGACCCTCAATGAAAAACCGCAGTGAAAGGAATAATAAATTATATTTTCCCGCAGTTCATCAGCGCGGAACCCTAATCGACGGAAACTTTGTTTTGAATTGTCCGACGGCAATGCGCCCCCTATGAATCTTTTAGTTGGTTTGCTAAGGTGAACAGAAATATTTTTCTCTGCGTTATATACAATTTGTATACACCCATACCAAAATATAAAACGGTGTAACTGAATAGATGAATAGAAAACAGTACATATTGAGTTGGTGCCAACAATAAAAACATTCTAACCAAATTTCTTAAGCAAATTACAATTATCTTCCATAATTACTACCAGTTGTAAATTATTAACAATATGATACTAACATAAGCTTGGCTTCTGTATTGAACTTCGATGTCTATTAATTCCTTCATAGGGTTTCCTATTGTTTATGTATGGTAAAACATGTAAGCGATTTTATAATAGCATATTATATAGTGTGGTAACCACTTATGGAATATAATTATTTTTCATGTTATCGCAACATTTTATGAGAAATGCCCGAACACGTCAATTTCTAATTTCCAAGGTACGCCTTCTGAATGACATTTGAAATATACACGGTGATTCATGTAAGTGCAGCACAAAGTAGATGACCTTTTTCAAATTAATCACCCTGTGTTTTTATTTTTTGTTTTTGAAGTCTCCTTAATGAACTGATTTCAACTACCTATGACAGTTATGACCTAAGTGGTTGATTACATTATTACGGGCATTAAGGCTATCAGATTATGAAAAATTTTATGAAAGTTACTCTTACAGTTTAACGTATTAAATGTCCGAAATGTTCTCCATTTACTTGTTGGCAATAACTTAATTTATAGTAAAACTCTTCTCTAACTTCTTCTAATGCTTGAGGTGAAATATTTCTTATTTCTGTTTGTATCTTTTATTTGGCATCATCAATGCTGTCTAGCTTTGTTGCATACACTTTATTTTTGAGATTCCCCCATAAAAAAATTCAAAGGTGAAAGATCTGGCCATCTACTTAGCCACTCAATTGCACCTCTTCTACCTATCCATTTATTAGGAAAGGTCTCATATAAATAGTTTCTTACAAGCACAGCAAAATGGAGTGTTGCCCCATCTTCTAAACCATCTATCTAAACCAAACATTTTCACTTGGTAAGGTCGGATCTATCACATAGGGATATACATTTGCTAGAACATGAACAACGTCATTTATAATGAAACCCCAATATTTTACCGCTGTCAAACTCCCATCAATAAAAATTTGACCAATTATACGGTTACCGATTGTACCTGCTCAGACGTAATATCTGATTAGCTCTTTTGTGATTACACATATGTTTAAATTTATTATATTACTTGCCTTAAAGGACGTGTATAATAATTGAAAACATCTTAGAGAGAACAATAAAGAAAAATATAAATATTTATAATAATTTTAGTACTAAAAAAGAAAAGTTTCATATCTCATTGACGTAACCGTAACTCTCGCCGCAAACGCTGATAAGGCCTACAACGACAAGATAAACAAATACTTACCGTTGGCAGACGAAATTAAAGCGATGTGGCAGATGAATAAAGTGAGCATCCTACCAGTTGTAGTCGGCGCAACTGGTGAAATACCAAATAAACTGCATAAGTACATCGCTGCTCTGGGGCTGGAACGCAATCTGTATCTACAGCTGCAAAAAAGTGTACTACTAGACGCAGCTGCTATAGTCCGTCGCATCCTTACCTGAGCATCCGCAGAGCATCTTGTTCCTGGAACCGATGTCCATCTGCAAATACCAAGAAGAGAATATCTTGAGAAAAAAAAAAGATAATAATAATATGATTCCTTTTTAATCTATTTTTCTTTCATGTAATTTAAATCTCTTATATTTAAACTCATTATACTGAAAAAAATCATTTAAAAATTCCAATTCTATAAAAAGTTAGAGATTTTTTACATTTTTACCGCAAAAGCAGGTTTCTGAACCACTGTGCGGCGGTAGAGTCCGTGGAGGCAGATTTGGAAATTTTTCAAAATCTACGGTGATAGTTTTTGTAAAAATGGCGTATGCAGTTTTAAACGGCGTAGTTACCATTAGAGCAAGGAGGTAGATGTTTTTCTGCTACCGGCGGTTTGAGTGTTAGGTTTGAGAATGGATACTGATTGAAGGTTTCGAGAACATGTGTCGGGTATTGTTAAAAAGTGGTACCTTACCATTAAGTTACTATGTGCTAACAGACACTATTTCAATACAAAACTAAGAGCGATGTTGTGTGAGGCATGTGGACCCCTTTGGACTTGGCATCTCGCCGTCGCTTGCAATTAATTCAAAACACTTGTTTGAGGTTTATCTATAATATAAGAAAAGTTGTAGATGTGTGTTGATAACACATCTACAACACGCGTTGGTCTGGCCGGCTAAACATGCAATCGCGAAGAAAATTGCATGAAGCATTGCTGTTTCATAAGATCATTTTTGGAGAGACTCCACCGTATTTATATAAGAGAATATCGTACAGGGTCCATGTTAATGTGTGTGTTGTGGAAAGAAATTTAATTTAAAGCTTTACAAAATATGTTTCCCGTATAAAATAGCCAACGTCTATAATGCGACACCGCTGGAACTCCGGCCATTGTCTCTTCTTAGCTTTCGGAAGAAAATTAAAATGAATCTTTTGCGGCGGAAGAAGTAACTGTAAATGTAATCCGAACATTCTATTTATGCATATTTTTTTATTTGTTTTTTTTTTCAGGTAACTATAAGATATGCATTCTCAATGTTTTAGTTTTAGTTTATTCTTGGAGAGATTTGAAAACCAGTCAACAGCATCATACTAAAGACTGACATTCTCTACTATTGGATTCTTATTTATTATGTAAATATTCCGACTTCTTTTTCTTTGTTATTGTATTACTTCTTATCTTTTGTTTGAGTTAGTAAACTTAAATCTACTTTACTTTTTCAAATTTACAGTATGTTTAAGATTGATTATGAAGAGGTCGTAGCGCAGTACATTCCAAAGCGTACTACAGTCGTTGGTGAAACGTAAGAAGCAAGTGAAGATGATGGTATATCAGAATCTAAGCAAGATTTAGTTACGATTATAATTAGAGAAAAGAACAAGCTAGTATCTACACACTCATCTTATATAACAATGGGTGGGCCCACCCCGTTCAATTGCAGAACAGTTGCGCAGATCACCAGAACTGCACTTCGATACATGCAATATCATAGTCCTCACAACATTCTACAAAACATTACGGTAGCACATCCTTTATTCACCTACTTATGATAAATAGCTGTGAACAGTTGAATTACTACTGATGATAATACTGCTCCTTAGGGAACAAAACTTGCCTATATAACGCTTACAACAACCTAACTACACGTTAAACAATTCATAATGAATAATTTAGTTTAGATTGAGTATTGATCTAATATCGGAGAGCTAGTTAATTTGTTTTTATGGCAACAAACGGTAGTTTATATAAAGTGCATTGAAAAAGCATGTAGGTTTATTTACACACACAAGAACAAAAGTACCAGTTTTTGTAGTTTCAATCAATGGCAAAAAAAAATCAACGATAACTTTTTATTATGTGTTTTCGATTACACCACTAGTTGCTATCATGAAATCGAAGCGCGTCAGCAGATGGAGTTGCAATCGCAAAATGAACGATAAAATCGATTTAGAAGAGCTATCATATATATGATAGTAGACACGGAATGTAGTACACGTATTTGTGTATCTACGTAAATATTCGCTGGAATATCGGAGTCATGAAATTTCCCATGGGGTAATTTGGTGCAGTTACTACGTAAACACGTGCTGGAACGTTCAATAGAACGACCTCTTTAAAAGTATTGCAATCACTGTGTCACTGGTATTTTATATCAAAAGCTTTTATCAACATTTTCATAACTAATCCGCGTTTTCACAAACAATTTGGATGCTAAATATATCAGTAGTAAATAGTAGATATATTAAACAAGTCTAGAAAAGCAAAGTTTTACTAAACGAACATACGGGTTTAGTAAAACTGCTTTTCTTACAAGCTTTGCTTATACTATTTTTTCGCATTTTGTTAGTAAGTAAATAACGGTAAAAAAAGTATTTTGAAGTTTGAAATTTAAAAAAATAATAATAGACTAATTTGACAGGACTTTTTTTTTTCATAGCAACAGTAAATAATGTTAATTTTTGTGATTCGAATCGAATTAATATTGATTATAAAAATGAGTTTTGCCACTAAATACAATTTACAAAATTGTTCTGAAGATATGTTAAATGCCACTCGAGAAGCGTCTTCGAGCTTACTTCCTTTAAAGTCCAAGGAAAAATATGAGAAGGTATATGAAATATTTTGTAATTGGAGGACGACAAAAATCGCACTAATAACTGATGAAAATAATGCTTTCATATACGCTAGCGTATTTTTGCAAAAGTAAGCTATTTTTGATATATATTTTAGTGTTGTTCATACAATGTCTTCCATTATCTTAGGCAAAAGCTCTTGAGGCATCCAATTTATAGTCTACATCTTCTATGTTGAAAAGTACTACACAAATAAACGAAAATGTAGATATATTACAATACAAAAACCTTCTCGCTTTTTTAAAACGTCAAAATGACACATACCAAGCAAAGAAATCAATAGTTTTGACTATGGTAAACATGACTAGATTTCTAAAAGAGGCTCCAGTGGAGGTTTATTTGTGAATTTGTAAACAGTATCACAGATGACCCTGAGTGGTAATCAATAGAATGAAACAGTTCATAAAAAATATAATTTAAATTTTAAAATATTGTTTACAAATTTCGTATCAGTATATTTACTGTAGGATCAGAGTGCAATGGATATGAAATGTATCCTAAGTATTCACGATTGAGAACCAAAAACGTAAAACACATTAGAATTTACTATAATCACGGTAGGTGTACGTTACAATCAGTTGGCATCAATAGTTTGGCAAAAATTCCCCAAAGGTTTACAGGATGTTTAAACCTCTCAGATGTATCCAGTAACACTGGCCATTGTTCGAGGAGGACGTCTGCTACCTCCCTCGCTGACAGTGGAGTTGACATTCAAACACTTAAAAGGCATAGAGGATGGAAGTCAACTTGTGTGGCTGAAGGTTATATCGACAAAAGCATTGCTAAAAGTTGAGAATTTCAAAAAATTTATTTCATCAGCAAGAACTAGAGGCACCTCAAGGTCATTGCCGAATGCAGACGGAGAATTATAATAGTTTTCCGGAAGAACAAATGGAATTGAATAAATTTGGTGTTGGTAGGTTTACAAATTTGAATAGTTGCACTTTTAATATATTTAACAATGGTTCGAATATTTAAATAATTAATTTTCTCTGGTAAACTGCCACTTTAATAAACGATTTTGAATTTAGTAATCTAGCATATTACCGGTCAAAATGCGAAAAAATATTTTGACGTATGAATGACTAAAAACTTCATATACGTATGTATATACCTGACGATAGTTATTGAAAATTATATTGCATTAGGAAAACGAAAATTGTACAAATTCCTATAATATATCTCGATTTATTATGATAAATACAATCAAATTTAAAGACCATAGTGATAAAAGCTTAATACTTTTAAAACGTTTGAGCGGTGCTAGTGGTACTAACACCGAGGCAAAAACAATCAACATTTCTTGAGGTTCTGAGGTTTTTATTATGTATGTGGAATTTAATACGTTGTAGAAAAAAGCAAGCGACAGGAATGATTTGAAAAGTATTACCCAGTTGGCTGAGCAGACCAGAAGAGCTTGTTAATGCCATGTATTTGTTTTATTTATATTTGAGTTGAAAACATTTTCAATTCCACTATTCATTGTGGCGATATCTCTATACAGTAAATGCAACAAGTATCTGACTGCAACATATTAACTATTACACATTCAGTCTACTACTTCGATATCACTTACTCTGCCGAAGATATTTGAAACATATTTAAAAAAAAACTATTTAACAACGTATTTATTACTACCTTACGCTGCGGCCCTCTCCTGAATTGACAGTTTTGCTTGTGTCCCGTAGATGGAGACAATCTATACCCTTATTTCCGTAGATATAGCTTGGGACGCGATAGCGATGAAAGTGGGTTTGCACTCGCTGATAGCGCCTGGTAAGCAGAAACTCGAGTTCGTCTATAGTGCTATTAAATGCTGTGTGCTAACCTTTACTCGTTCATCCTCACCTTACATTTGTTCTTATCAAATCACGGGTAGCACTTTGTCTCGTAAATTTGAATTTAAGGATCTCGGTGTAATCTTTGATACCACGTTTTCTTTCAAATCGCATATTAGTTATATACGTTTTGAAGCTATCAAATCTATTGATTTCATTATGCGTGTCTCTAGATACTTTAAAGATACTTCATTATTGAAATCATCATATTTCGCATATGTACTAAGCAAGCTGGGATATGCGGTATTAGTTCGGTACCCTTTATATGCATGTGATTTCCTAAGACAGTATCCATCGCAAATTTCTGAAATTGCTGTCCTTCAACATGGATGAAAGGTACCCTGAAAGAGGTATACCTCAAGATCAATTATTACACATGCACAATATGTTGGCCTTAAACATACGAAGGGAAAAGATCTGCGAAAAATTCCTTTATAAATTACTAAAAACTTTCATCGATTGCCCTTTCATATTGAAACGACTGAATTTTCTGGTACCTAAGATAAAATCGCGATATGATTGTGCCTTCCTGGTTCCATTCGCGAGGGCGGATGTAATAAGACGTGCTTCAGCGTTTATTCTTTCGAGGGCGTGTAGTGCTGTGTAGTGTGGTTTTGGTTCGAATTTTCTTTGAGATAGTTCTTGTCTTTTTTTTTCTCTGATGGCATACTTATTTATTTTCTTATTGTTGCACCAGTTTACTGTATTGTGTATACTCTTTTGTATTATCTGTAATTGGGCTTTGCACCTGTTTATTATTATTATAAGTGCTCGTTGGGATCAGTTCATTAAGGAGACTTCAAGGATAAAAAAAAATATGCAGGTTCTTCAATTTCAAAAGATCATCTACTTTGTGCTGCACTTACATGAATCAGCCTGTATACTTCAAATTTCACTTCGAATTAAAAATTGACTTATTAGAGCATTTGTCAAAAACTCTACGAGAACATGAAAAACAATTTTATTCCATAAGTGGTTACCACACTGTATAACACTGTTTCAGTAATGTTGTTCTTTAAAACAAATATAAAACAGTTACAACATTTTAAAACTTTTTTTACATAAAATTAATGTAAAGGGAACAACACCTAATTTATACTGATTTAAATACATATACAAGGAAGATATTACTAAAATAAGGATTTCAGATAAATAGGCGATATCTATACGATTGTACACTATTTTGGTCTTTTTTTTTAATGCAAATCATTTCTAAGATACATCTGGTGTAATAATTTTGTTCTTTGACAACCATTTTCAGTTTTTTTAAATTAAAATTATGAAGAAAATTGTTTTAATTTTTTTTTTAAAGCAGTTGAATTTTGCAGAAGAAGATTTTGAATTCTGGTTTAGAGATATTGTTTTGTTTGTCCAGCATACCGATGACCAGTAATTTTTTAAATAGAAATGTAATATTCTAACAAAAAATAGTAGTTTTGCTGGGAAATTGTCACAATCCAAAAATATTAGACACTATTTTAAAATGTCATAGCAACACTGTTTAAAATATTAAACTTGTTAGTCATTAAGAAGACGTAGCATAGGCCTGGTTTGATTAATTATCCTACCACAGCAGCCCAGAAATTACTGTAGAATGTACTTTGTTCGAGACTTCATAAAACAAGACCCTTACAATAACTTCTCAAGAATGTTGCTTTTAAAAAATGACAACTTGGCACGCTTTGCGCTAAAAGCTTTAGTATAAATCCTCACAAAATTGCATTGACAAAAAACAAACTAAAGCTACCGTATCATCTGCTTGATTTATCTACTAACTGGGCTTTATAAAACCTCTGATTTTTGACAAAAATTCTTCTTTCAAGTGAAGCCCGTCTTAATAAACTTCAAACAAAAGAAAAGTTTTTGGCTGAAAGAAGAAATAAAAACAAACCATTTTAAATGGAAATCGACAGCAATGAAGCTACCAATTTCAAGATAAAAGGAAGTTTTAGGATTAGATGTATATCACAAATTCAAAACACTTTCAAATTATTTGACAAATATGCCATCCTGGGCGACAAGATTTGAACTAAACGGTATTCTGTCTAAGAAGTTCATGTGCAACCTGTTTACCTTTGACATTGGTTTGATGATACTTGTATCAATTTGTGAAGTGGCTAAATATTTCAAAACCTTATCCTGTGTGTCACTATTGATCAGCTTTCTATCAGTTAATATTTGTATCAGTTGTGTCAAAGTTAACAAGGCATGCATGGTAATACCATTTGCCATCAAAATTTCTTGTGCCCCCTGTTCTCTATTCAAGAGGACAATTGCGGTAGTCGTTCTAATTCCTACATCTTTTAGATCTCTGGCAGTCTCTAAAACGCTACTACCTGATGTAACTACATCTTCTACAATCATGCAACAGTCCCCTTCTTTGAAAACCCCTTCAATTAGCTTTTTTGTTCCGTAGTCCTTGGTTTCTTTCCGTCTCATCACCATTGGATAGTTCTTTTTAATTGATAACACTGTTGCAATTGGCAAAGCAGTGTATGTAACACCACATATAATATCTACTGATATGTCTGTTATCTTCTCTGCTATTAACTCCACTAAATCTTCCTGTAAATAGTGCAAATAAATTAGGTGTTAAATACTGATAGTGTTAGACTTACTAGTAAGTTGGGATAGCTGACCAGCACCCTCAAGTCACAATAAACAGGTGTCCACAGACCTGATTTCATTTTATATTCTCCAAACTTGGTAGCTTTGATTTCAAATAATTTAATGGCGAAATTCCGCAATTTTTCGTCGTAAGTAGTAGACATATTACTAATGTTAAGTATTGTAATTGATATAAAATGGTGCCAGGTATACTTTTACGTATTCTGTGAGAGCGAACACGTGAAAACTCTAGCCACAGTGCCACAGTCGTACCTAACACAGTACCTACCTAAGCAGTGTTTCCACGTAGTTTCACTGGTTTCACTTCGTGTTGGCACCTCTGCTCTAGCGAAGCAGCTGCGTATACATACATACATACTACATGTATGCAGTGCCGCTGAAAATAATATAGGAAACGTATTCAACATTGGTATGGAAATTTTAGGCCAAAAAATGATGCAAAAGTGAAAAGCTATATACAACTTGGGATCGGTTCCATATGTTTTTCTGACCACTCATTTTGAATTGTGCTTATTTCGGCAGCTGAAATATAACTTTCTTCTTATTTATCTGCACCTTTAAGTTTGTTTGTATGATAGAATTATGTTTATTTTTGTGATTACTACGTAGTATTTTTCTTTAAAAACAAAGATACGTCTGTTCAGGTAATGTTGATAAACCAAACCTAATACTTTTTCTTCGATGTAATTGCAAAAATAAAGTTTCTTTAATAATGTACTAACACAATTCCTGAAGAAAAGAATTATAAAACATTTTCTTTCAGTTATTTTTATTTATATAATTCCTAAAACAAGTTCCGTACAAAATATTCACCTACCTAGTTTATCACAATAAATGTAAATAATAAAAATAAAATAAATGAAAATACTATTTCGGAAAAAAATATCTACAAATTTTTATCGTGTTCTATAAATGCTATTTAATTAGCATATGAAATAATAACGTCATATGAAATCATAAAAATGTTATTCACTTCTCAGAAACTTAAGACAACGGTAACTTCATAAAACAAGACCCTTACAATAACTTCTCAAGAATGTTGCTTTTAAAAAATGACAACTTGGCACGCTTTGCGCTAAAAGCTTTAGTATAAATCCTCATAAAATTGCATTGACAAAAAACAAACTAAAGCTACCGTATCATCTGCTTGATTTATCTACTAACTGGGCTTTATAAAACCTCTGATTTTTGACAAAAAATTCTTCTGTCAAGTGAAGCCCGTCTTAATAAACTTCAAACAAAAGAAAAGTTTTTGGCTGAAAGAAGAAATAAAAACAAACCATTTTAAATGGAAATCGACAGCAATGAAGCTACCAATTTCAAGATAAAAGGAAGTTTTAGGATTAGATGTATATCACAAATTCAAAACACTTTCAAATTATTTGACAAATATGCCAATATGAGGAATAGAAAGATCTTCCTACTAACATGCTAACAGCAGATTTGGATTTTAATTATAAATATATTTTATGTCAAAATTTCACCTCAAATGATCAAATCAAAAAGAAAACAGTAAGTACTCTTAAATTTAAATTAGTAATGTTTTGATTAAACGTTCCACACAACAAATAAACTTCGCTTCACATAAAATAACTGGCTCAAACCAGGATACATATATTTTACCACACAATCTTTTCAAAATGTTCATATTAAAGGCTATGAAATATAAAAAATAGTTTTTATAATTCATAGCCTTTTAAAATAATGCGGTTTTAATTCAAGAATCCTGTAACCTAGGAGTGAATACGGAAGGCTTAAATCTTGGTAATAAATTAAAATGGAGTGTTCATATAAATACTCTGGTAGCTAAATGTGAGAAAGCATTGAATATATTACGAACAATTGCTAAAGTGCGATGGGGTTCAGATTTTTCAACATCCTTAAACGTCTTCAAGGCGTATATCAGTCAGTGATAGATTATGGTTGTACACTCTATAGCAGCACTTCGACTAAAAACCTTCACAGACTAGACATTATACAAAACAAAGCCTTACGAATATGTGTCGGTGCAATGAGATCTACACCAATCTCCGCACTACAAGTTGAGGCAAATGAACCACCTTTGACGTTTAGGAGGCAAATGTTGGCAGTGAAATATATCATGAAAGCAAAAACGACGGGAATGACCTCCATCTTAAGAAATCTATCAACACTTAATATTCTGGATTTGACTACGTCATATTGGCAAAAAAAGAGTCTCCTTTGTTATGTGACGCATTTAGCTATTCAACGAACTTCGATACACGTCTCTACAAAGGCGAAGAAAAGAGAATCACATACTTAGAATCTTTAAAACCCTGCTGCTTCCAACTTTATAACCATATCCTGCTACAGCATCGCTTAGATCTTATAATTTTTACTGACGGCTCCAAATCTGGCAAAGGAAGCGGGTGCGCCTTTTATGTTATCAACACTCGGGTATATAAGCTATTCAAATTAGATTCAGTTCCATCTATATTTACGGCGGAGCCTGTTGCAATACATGAGGCATTACGTTATGGTGTTGAGACAAATTTTAAAAGTATAACCCTCATGTCTGATTCTGTAAGCGTCCTACAATCTCTCTGTCAGTACTCGTCTAAAAGAAAAATGAAACACATTGTATAGTTAAAGATATATTTAATAAACTTACTGATTTACATCGTAAGAAAGTCTCCGTTAGTTTTTTCTGGGTTACAGGTCACTCTGGAATACCTCCGAATGAAACAGTTGACAAACTCGCTAAGTTGAGCTGCATCGAAGGATCCGAATTTAACGCTAGTCTTAGTAAGAAAGACACATTTAATATCATATACAAAGATGTACTCTATCAAAGTTGGCAGGGTTCGTGGAAAGCAGCCTGCAACGAAAGAATGACGCAATATGCATAGTTTCATAACTCAGTATGCAGCATACCCTGGTATTATACTCATGACACATTATCACGGTTTTATCGTATTACCATCGCATGAATCAAATTTGGATATGGCGAGTATCAATCTCATCTGTACAAACTTAACATCATTGAGTCGCCAAAGTGCCGATGCGGGCATGAGATCTGTGATCTGAACCACATACTACTCAACGGTACACTACATGAAAATACCATAAACTCGTTTATAGATCAACTGACTGGAGAAGGAGTACAATTGCCTACAAGCATAGTCGCTAATGTGTCTCAACAGTAAACGCATCTGTGACCTTATAGTAAATACACATATCAAAATGAATATACAAATATAAGGGTAAAGTAACTTCCTTCCCAACTTTTCCTTTGTAGGGTAACCTATTTCCCGCGGCCGTATTCTTGTGTGTCATGAAGGTTAGTCATCCCGATTAGCCCCGGGATGTGAAATGTGTGTCCGCGTCTTCTTCTTAGTTACTATTATTCAATTAGATAACATAATATTTATAATTAGACGCGTACTCATACTTTCTTCATTCATATTAATGATACATTTCAGTTAAATAAAATGTGGAATAAAACGTATAATACTGACTAGACATTGTGCTAGTTATATCCTGCCATACCTTATCATTTTGCACCGTATACAATCTATTACCCTATTGAGGCACATGGGCTCTGATCCCGAGATGCCAAATTAAACCAACAAAAAAATAGTTTATTTACAATTTAACATTGTCATTTTATATTTACAATATATTATAATTTTTATGCATGTTCTTGATAAAGGTTATAATAATAACGGAAACGTTGTATGTATGAAGTGTTTTTATCATTGAATGACCTTAAAACCAAGAGAAAATACCAAAATGATATGTATATTATTCATAAAGTAATGTAATGGAGTATTGTATGTATGTTGCTGAGCGAAGCTTCGGGTTGTGGAATACACCTTCACACTTCTAAGCATGACATCTAATTGACGTATTGTACCAACCTAACTGATATTTTGCCGAACCCGAAGGAATTCCAACTTTCTAACCTAGGATAAACATCACATTGACACGGGACCTACGGCTTTACTTCCTATGCGAGAAGAAGGCATGTTCTGATTTTATCCACAATTAAAAATCACCGCTTCAGCCTGCGAACCAGTACCTGCGGGCTGAAAGGCGAGCATGCAAGCCATTCAGCCACCGAGACGGCAATGGAGTATTTCAATACAATCTAGATTTATAGTCACGTATTATATAAAATATCTCGACATCCCTGTCGCAAATAAACGCAGGTGAAATGTGCAGAAAAGATCACGGCCAAACCCGAAAAAGGCCAATTATTTACCAGAAACCGATCTTGGTTTTTCACGGTTTAAGTATTTATGTAGGTACGTAAATAAATTTTGAAGTAGAATAAAAAAAAATTTTTATATATCATAGCCTTTTAAAATAATGCGGTTCTAATTCAAGAATTCTGTAACTTAGGAGTGAATATGGAAGGTGCAGTATCAGAATTCAATTTTCTATTTCACCTAACTTTATTGCGGGATATTATTCGAACAATCCGAAAAATCCCAACCCGAAAAAGTAATTTAGTTCCGTGGAATTTATTTACATCGTTGATGTGATGTAGGCTGCTTCGGGATACGTCGAGCTAGTGTATCCTATATAAAATCTGAGAAATATATGTATGTTGCAAATATACCCAGCGATTTTACCTGTCGGAAGCGCGAAAGAAGAAAACCGGCGCAAAATTTGAAAAGTGCCACTTTAATTACGGAAATTTTTCCCGTAAACTCAACGGAATGGTGAATATTGGAATAATGGCTTCTTTCATCGCTGTGTGTAAAAATAGTATTGAATGAACTGCTCTTGTTGAGAAATTTGCAGAGCGGAATATAAAGTAATCAAATTACCATTACCGACATACCTCGCGCTATATCAGATGTTTATTCAACTGTTAGAAGCAATGTTCAATTTCCCTACAACCCCCTAAGCTTTATTTCGCTAAATCAAAAATAATAAATCGACAGAATATTTCACTGTCATTGCATGTAATAATCCTGAGCACATGGGGATGCTTGCACAATAAGATATTCCTACTCTGTCGTAACAGAAACGCTCCCCTGTCGGAGGAGACAAATAATTACGGCACATAAAAGCTGGATCCCCTTCGCAATAAAATAAACAGACGATTTTGTTTCGGCGGTAATTAATTTTTAATGTTGCAGGGGGACTTTCCTGAGTTTATGTTTCGTACACAGAGGAACCTCGTTATCCTGTGGAAGGTACTACGTAGAAAGTGAAAGTTTAAGCTTTATAGGATTTGCGTAATCTAATCTCGCGAAAAGAAGGAAACAAGTGTTTGTTGTTGTCAAACCGTAATATTTGAGATATATGAAACAAGGCGAAAAATTTTTTCACTCAACCGTATTATTTTATTTTGATGCAGTTTCTACCGGTTTACGCGTATTTTATTGATACACAGGAATAACCGAGAAAGTCAGACAACTGTCGAAACGAGACAATACCTCTTTTAGGCGATTAAATAACTTAAAAAGGATTCTACTAATTTTACAACAACATAAACTATTTCATTACCAAATTAAACTGTGAAAAGGAGATATCAAAACTCAAAATGCATAATTAATTGTCTACATCGTAAACTAGATATTCGCATGGGATTAGGTTCTGATGCTATCCTTCAGCTTCTTCTACGAGGATACTTACACTAACTTGACCACCTTCTTCAAATTATTTTTAATCCCTTTCCACCTAAAAAGTATTTCCGACTGCTTGTAGATAATATAAAGATTTTTTATTTTTATAATTTAGAAGGTGTTGTCACACCACTAAGCCTCCGATTATTAACTTTATATACCTGATACCTTAAATATCTTTACTGTAACTGTATTAGTTATTCGTTCGTGATGTTCTTATACTACAGTGAATAAAAGCAATGTTATAATATCAAAATTTATTTATTTCGAGTTAAATAAATGTGATGAACAAAGAAATGAATCTTCTAATGATTCCCGCAGGGTAAGTAGGTTCTTTACTATTTTAATTGTATAAAAATAAGATTTCTAGAATCTTAATCCAAACTAAGAACTCATATATCTCGTTTTAATATCATATATAGAATTCAAATCTCCCGCTAAATTCCCGTCATAAAATCAAGTATTAGCTTTGTTCGCTGTGCAGTCAGCAACTATCCACAACTGCACGACGCATGCGTAATAACAATTAAGCGTTCGCAGTGCTACAATTTCGGATTTGGAGCGTTTGCAATTTAGAATTTGGTGTTCGCACAGTGTCAAATTGTAGTCAGTAACAGTTGGTGATTAATCCAAAAATTTCACGGATTTCTTGTGGATTTCAAATCCGCACATGCGCATTAAACGAGGGAGATAAAACAAAGCGTGTTGAAATATGTTTTGTTGTGTTTGTGAGGGGATAATCAAAAGATCGACCATACCGAAACCTGTAAATTATATTTCTTGAGTGGCAAAGCAATCAATAAATACTTTCGTATTAAAGATTTACCATCCATATTAATCCTGTTATTTTCACAAAAATACAAGCCAATATTGAAATTATTATGTATCAAAGGCAAGATAACAAACACAAACATTAGGTTATACCCAGCTATATCGAAGTTCACCCTGCGCGTATAAATTCCAATTGTTGAACACAGATGGCAGTATTGTCGCTTTTGGATGTGTTCGCGGAGTAAATTATTAAACTAATTTCAAACTACAATCCTTTTTTGAATCATGCGCACTGAAAAAACCGAAATAGTTTCCAATTAACTTCTGACTCGCACAGCGAACAAACCTATTGTCAAATAATGCCAACTTAAACTGCTCGTGAAATGAGCCCACAGAATCAAACGATAAGCTTACATACAAAAATCCACTAGATTCACTGTTATCATACGATAATATAACCTAACATTCCCTTTACGCTTTTAACGCCAGTTATAGATTCAAAAGATGATAAAATCGCTTACTTCAAGTACGAAAAACTGCTCTAATATACTCCAAATTCTAATTCCAACTCCACAACAATCATTTCAGCTCCCGAATGGTGTTCCAATGATATCACAGCAAATAGGCTCGAACAAGACTCTTCAATAAGCCCCAGGATTTGAAATACGCCACCCCAAATCTTGAAATCACTTCATTTCCATCATCTTGGCACTACACACGCAATACTCTCATTCTCGTAAGTAAATTTTAAACGTTAATGACTCTTATTGTGATAGCAAATTTATAATTTCTAGATAATTATTCGAAATGCAACTACACTCAGGAAAAAACGAAAAAGAAGTCCCTCACATTTGTTTTCAACAACTTAATATCTCCTAGGCAAAAAGGACTCCAGCAACGATGATAGATATCGTTTCCAACGATACGATATAGCATAATAAACCCACGTTCGAACAATCAGCGAAGGAACCTATTTTCTTAAAATCCATGGTAACCTGCCCTTTTTGAATTAGATACGAAATAAGTAAGTTTTTAGTTTAAATTTTAACATATTGCTGAGATAATTATGAAAATGTGAATTATATAAAATTAAATTAATGCTTGTGACCAAATGTCTGAAATTAGTTATTAAGTTAAGCGCCAACTCTAAAATAGAGTAAAAATTGCTTGAAGAGCATGGGATTCAAAATCCCAGTGGTCACCTTCTGAAGGTAAACCTTAAGAAACTGAAAGTGGGTGAAAAATTTACCACGATGTGGGGAAACAAATTAAAACAACAAAATTTGAATTATGAACTTAATTCGAACTTTAATAATAAAAAAAAATGCAAATAGGAAGAAATTTAAAACCTTAGATTAATTAAAATCCAGGCTTAAAAGAAAACTCCCTATATTTAACGTGAAAATAACAAAATTAAGAATATTTAGAAATATAAAATTTTATACACCACGTGTAAATCGCAAAAAAGGCGTTCTCAGGTGAACGTCTTTAACCTTAAATACTTAAAACTGCTCAATTGTAATCAGCTATTAAAAAGCAAGGTAAAAATACCTTCAAAACAGTGAACTACTAACAAATCTAAAAGAAAAGGGAAAAGAATGAGTCAAAAATTAATTAAATATCAAATAAAAAAAAATGAACTATCAAAAAGTAAAATTAAATCAGCCATAACTAACTATTTGGAATTCCAAATATTATACAAAGAAAATTAAGTGAATTGAGTGTAAGATGCCTCTACTAAGGTTAGATTTGTAAAAATCAAAAATGACACGCGGAAACAAAATGTCTTCAAACGACATAAATTTACAGCGCTCAGGAAAAAGAACTCACCTCGGCAGAGTCACCTGGTACACTACCTTCTCTCTCCCGCAAGCGAGCAATCGCCGGCCCAAGAGAAGCGCACGCAACAGCGGCGATCTTACACGGTGACATGACTTAAACCAAGCAAACAAACATATAAAACAAGAAACTGAGCTAAATGAAAATTACATAGCGGTAAAACAAAACTAAAAATGATATTAATAAGAATTTTTCAACATGTTTCAAAGTAACTTAATACTAACTTAACTTTTACGAAAAATTTAGTGTCTTTTAAAAATCTTCTTGAAACAGCTGACTTGGACAAAGGGGTCAACGCACTCACGCACAGTTTTTCATCCCCTTTTTCCACAGCACATCTCCCGATTATAAAAGAAAAAAATTGCACTTGAAAAGTGTCATTGTTTTGCTTTTAAAATCGCACGCACACAAAAGAAAAAACAAAAATTGACAGTCCGAATAACGAAAAATAAAAAAAAATAAAAATCCTGTCTCCGCACACAGGGGTGAAAACGTCACTTCCGGGCGGCGAACTACCCGGGGTCGTGGTGAAAGTTCTGGAGGGCAGAGATGTGGTACCGACCTTTGTTCTGGGTACCGTCCAAAGTGTGCAGTTCGTAGGTGACCCCATCAAACACACGGGCCACTCTGTACGGTCCAACAAACGGAAGTTCCAGCTTTTGGCAGGTTTGCTGGTCACGTCTTCCCAAACGATATCGACGCACCAGGACTTGGTCGCCGACATAGAACCGGGTACGCTTGGTGATCTTGGCATTTTCTTGGCGGACATAACGTTGTCCCCTTTGTTGAATCTTCCTTCTGGCTTCCTCTGTACGTGCCTCCACGTATACATCCTCCTCGAGAAGGTTCCACGGGCGACTAGGCAACCTTCCATACATTAAAGTGTATGGGCACTCCTCCGTGGTGGTGTTGGGAGTGTTGTTTATCCAATTTTCGATGTTTTGGACGTGGCGGACCCAATCAGGATGGCGTTGATGGGTTTGCATCCTGAGAAACTTGACGACTTCCTGGATGTATCTCTCGCAAGGATTCCCACAAGGATGACGTATAGAACAGAAAGAAACACAAACATCACGCTCATACATGGCGTCAACAAAACGATGCGTGTTGAAATAAGTGGCATTGTCAGCAAGAATGCGGCGCATTTTACCTTGATTTCGTATAAAATTGTCAATACAACGGATTGCTGTATCAGTGTTGTAATATCTGGTGGGAAAGAGTCTTACGTATTTGGTGAAAACATCTACCATGACGAAAATGTTGCGGTAGCCATAATGTCCAGGTATGAGATTTCCAAGAAAGTCGACGGCGACGAGGTCGAGTTTGTACTCTACAACTATGCTTTTGATGACGTTTTGGCACGTGCGGTTCTTGGTTTTTCCAAGTTGACACTGAAGACATGTGCGGACGATTGACTTGGCAATTGTTTTGTCCCTTTTGGCGAAGAAAGCTTCTCGAAAGGTGAGCCAAAGTTTATGTCCTCCGATGTGTCCCAGGGTTTGATGTATTTCTTCCATCGCCTGACGTGCGAAAACCTCGGTGAGTACAACGTTGAACTGATCTCGAATCCGCTTCATCAGAATCCCATCTCGGATGACAAACTCCTTGTACTCATCCCGGTGGACTAATGCCTCTCGTATCTGAACGAAACAATCATCTTGCTGCACCTCATTGATCCTGACAAAGTCAAATAACCCCTCGGCTTCATACATGTTGTATGTGTTTACCTCAACGTGGTTGAAATGGCTCTTCAGATTGTGCATACGAGATATAGCATCAGCTGTTACATTCAAATCTCCTCTTATGTGTCTTATCTCAAAAACATATTCTGATAATAATAAAGACCATCGATAAATTCGGTTGTTTGAGAACCGAGTTGACATTAAAGATGTTAATGCAGCATGATCTGACTCAATTATGAATTTCTTTCCTAGTAAATAAAATCTTAACTTGCTCACTGCATGAACTACAGCAAGCATTTCCTTTTCCGATACAGTGTACCTTAACTCATAATTTTTCAAAATTCTGGAGACAAAACAAATTGGTTCTTCTCCATTTCTACCAATTTGAATCAAAACACCACTGATGGCTGTATCACTGGCATCGACACGTAACAAAAACTCTTTACTAAAATCTGGCAATAATAAACATAATGAACGATGAAATTCTGACTTTACCTTTTCAAATGCTTCTAATCTTTCTTTTGTCCATGTGAACTTATCATTCTTTCTTAACAATTCAAATAAAGGTGCACTGATGTGTGCTAATCTTGGAACAAACCTTTTGTAGTAATTAACTACACCAAGAAAACCTCTTAATAACTTTATGTTGCTAGGTCTAGGGTACTTTTTGATGACGTCTAGCCTAGATTCATCTACTCTGACATAATTCTCTGTTAAATCATATCCTAAAAACTTTACTTCATGCTTTACAAACTCACATTTTCCTAAATTCACTTTTAAACCATTTCTTGCTAAAACTTCAATAACTTTGCGCAAATGCACTAAATGTTCATCTAAACTCTGACTAAAAATTAAAATATCATCGATGTAATGAGCTACAAACGAATTGTATGGTTCTAAAATCTGTTGCATTGCCCGTATCAACGCGGCAGCCGAACTACTTAAACCATAAGGTACAACCTTAAACTGATACACATTTCCATCTACCATAAATCCACAAAACTTTCTAGATTCTTTGTTCAACGGTACCAACCAAAAAGAGCTCTTTAAATCTAGCTTTGTAAAATAATTCGCATTTGTACACCTTGCCAACAATGTTTCAACCGTGACTGGAGTTTCGAACTGCGGTCGTGTGCGTTCATTCAGACGTCGGGCATCAAGACACAAACGGATGTCTCCATTCTTCTTTTGAACGACGACTAAAGGATTGACGTACCTTGTTCTTCCACGTTCAATTATCCCATCTTGAAGCATTTGGGATACCTCAACTCTGACTTTTTCTTGCATGTTTTTGGGAATTGGATAGTTCTTGATTTTGAAAGGTTTCGATTCATCTACTTCTAAAGAATGTTCATAACCAACTGCTAAACTCGGGAATTTATCAACTAGAGAAATGTACTGTTTTAAAATTTCTTTTACTTCAAACTCAACTTTCTCATCACAATTGATCTTAAAATCATTTAATTCATTTGGGAATTCAATCTGGGAATTGTTTGCTTCTAACTCTACTACATCATCGACAACATCTACTTCTAAAACCTCTTGGGATAAATCACTACCCTGTATACTATCACATTCAACAACTTTTCCATAACTCTGTATATCATTCTTAAAACAATCATATTCTAACAACTCTAAATTCACATTTTCCTTCTCTTTTCTTAAACAATTTATAATCCTCTCCTCACTAGGAGTCTCATCACACCAATTAATTCTCTCCTCTCCTATCTGAATTAGTCTCTTATCAACATCTACCACCGCTCTCATCTTGTCTAACAAATCAATCCCAATAATTCCATCTCTTTTTAAACCTTTTAATGAAATAAACTCTCCCAGAAAAGTTGAATTTTGTAATTTGAATTCTACGACAAAAACTCTGTTGATGGCAGCAATTATCTTTTTTGTAGCAGTAATAATTGTAATTTTTCGAGTTGGAATGAATTTCCCTACTTTTTCTTTCTCTAGCAATTTTACTTTCTCTTCGTCTAAAATTGAAACCTCACTTCCCGTATCTACTAAACATCTTAAAACATTCTTTCCAAACATTGCATTTACATGTGGCAAATCTGAATTGATTGATCTTAAATCATTTTGTAAAATGGTGTACAATTCTTTCTTTTTGGTTGGATTTTCTAAAAATACTGCCCACGAGCTTCATCGAGTAGTTCTTTCGGCTTTGTTTGAACCTTTTGCTCATTTAAATTAGACCTAGTGTCTTTGTGAATTGCGCCAGTGCTGTTTGATATCTGATTTGTTTGAATTTGATTAACGTAGCGATTTGAATTCCACTGCACAGAATCTCTAGGCAAAACTTTGTCAGCTGACTTAATTGAATTCTGATTTTGTGGGGAAGCCACTTGATTGACGTTTGACCTTGTCTGGACATCGTGACGGTCATTTTGGTGCGTTGTGGATACCTGAGGCACATTCTGATTGTTTGAATTTGGACTCTGACGTCCACCATTTCTAGGAGTGAAAGACTGTCTCCTGTTGAAATAGGGAGCTGGTCTCGGATTTACATTATCTCGCGAATACTGTTGACGGTTAAAACCATCATTACTCGAACTGCCAGTTGCCTGATTGTGGTTGACATGGCCTTCAGGACTTCGCGATTTGCTAGGATTTACCTTGCATTGTTCCGCTTGATCTAATCTCTTCATTAGTTCCAACAATTGACTAACAGAGGTTATATTTTGCATCGCAATGGCTTGAGTGACCTCAGGCTCAAAATGCCTGGATAATTGCGTGATCAAATCAGATTCCAAAACGGGTGGTGTTAAAAATTTGAGAATATTGATTTTCTTTATGACATAGACTTCTCTACTATCTAATCCGCACTTATTATAAGAACCTAAGAATAAATTTGTTCTCACCCTTTGTTGAATCGCTTGACTCCAGTATTGTCGTTGAAATACATCTTCGAAGTGGTCCCAGGAATTGATCGTATCTGCGACGAAGTCAAACCAGGATCTCGCTTCATCCTTCATGGCGTTGCGGGCGATCCGCAGCTTGTTTCTTTCTCCCGGTACGGATTCTAAAAATTCGTTCAAATTTCTTAGAAACGCCATTGGATTGGGCGTTACCGAACCAAAAAATTTCGGTAACTGTTCCATTTGAACAGGCATTGACAAAATACTGTTGCCAAACTGATTGACATTGGGAATTTCTTGAATTGATGAAATTTTTCTGTTTATTTGTTCTTCTGCTCTTTCCACACTCTCAGCAATCTTTTCCTTCACTTCGCATTCTATTTTTCTGACTCTTTCTTCAACCACATATTCTCTCTCATCCCATTTATTTTTCATTCCTTTTATCTCTTTCTGACAATGTTTAATTGATATTTCATTAGCTGTTGATCTTATTGTATTATCTAATACTTTATTCTCTACTTTCTTAACGTTTTCATCTACTCTTATGATTTCTGATCTAAAATCACTCCTTATCTCATCAATCTGTCTCTGTATCCCTTTTGTTACATTCATAATCTCATTAAACATCATCATCACATCTTTCATTCCTATACTTTCCTCAGAGTTTTCCGTCTCACCCCGTTCCAACGTCTCGATGTGGGACTCCCTCACATCCGTCAAAGGTGCTTGTGGAAGCTCCATCTGTTTGCTCTCCTTTTCCTCAGGAAATGAATCCTCCGAATACGTCTTGTTTAGCACGGTTGCCACAGATTCCTCGCTCCTGTACCTGGATTGCTCCCTCCAGGTTCCTTCTGGGACGAACAATTTGTCCTGTGCTTGGTTCTCTCCGGACATTTCGACGATTTTCAAAATTTTTTAAACACAACAGGTATTAGTTTCCCCGAAACAGTTGAAAAATTCACGAAACCTCGTGCAGGGAAAATTACAAAGCAAATCGTGGCCAAAAAGAATCAAAACAACAATGAATCGTGGCCCCACGTTGGGATTGCCAAATAATTATGCTGAGATAATTATGAAAATGTGAATTATATAAAATTAAATTAATGCTTGTGACCAAATGTCTGAAATTAGTTATTAAGTTAAGCGCCAACTCTAAAATAGAGTAAAAATTGCTTGAAGAGCATGGGATTCAAAATCCCAGTGGTCACCTTCTGAAGGTAAACCTTAAGAAACTGAAAGTGGGTGAAAAATTTACCACGATGTGGGGAAACAAATTAAAACAACAAAATTTGAATTATGAACTTAATTCGAACTTTAATAATAAAAAAAAAATGCAAATAGGAAGAAATTTAAAACCTTAGATTAATTAAAATCCAGGCTTAAAAGAAAACTCCCTATATTTAACGTGAAAATAACAAAATTAAGAATATTTAGAAATATAAAATTTTATACACCACGTGTAAATCGCAAAAAAGGCGTTCTCAGGTGAACGTCTTTAACCTTAAATACTTAAAACTGCTCAATTGTAATCAGCTATTAAAAAGCAAGGTAAAAATACCTTCAAAACAGTGAACTACTAACAAATCTAAAAGAAAAGGGAAAAGAATGAGTCAAAAATTAATTAAATATCAAATAAAAAAAAATGAACTCTCAAAAAGTAAAATTAAATCAGCCATAACTAACTATTTGGAATTCCAAATATTATACAAAGAAAATTAAGTGAATTGAGTGTAAGATGCCTCTACTAAGGTTAGATTTGTAAAAATCAAAAATGACACGCGGAAACAAAATGTCTTCAAACGACATAAATTTACAGCGCTCAGGAAAAAGAACTCACCTCGGCAGAGTCACCTGGTACACTACCTTCTCTCTCCCGCAAGCGAGCAATCGCCGGCCCAAGAGAAGCGCACGCAACAGCGGCGATCTTACACGGTGACATGACTTAAACCAAGCAAACAAACATATAAAACAAGAAACTGAGCTAAATGAAAATTACATAGCGGTAAAACAAAACTAAAAATGATATTAATAAGAATTTTTCAACATGTTTCAAAGTAACTTAATACTAACTTAACTTTTACGAAAAATTTAGTGTCTTTTAAAAATCTTCTTGAAACAGCTGACTTGGACAAAGGGGTCAACGCACTCACGCACAGTTTTTCATCCCCTTTTTCCACAGCAATATGTTTACAAAATAATTAAATAGTTCAAAATACATTTACATAAATAATTTTCTAGTTAACGTTTGATCACGTAGGCTGTAGGTTATGTATAGCATGATATATCATAGCAATACATATTATCATTTCTATATGTCTGCATTACTTTTTTTATTTTATAATGTGATGGTGGTGACTGTTGTTGAGGTAGCACCAGGGTAGGTAAGAAAATGATTGGGGTAAAGTTCGTGTGGTTTGGCAGTGGGTTTGAAAATCTAATGCTTTATTTAGGACTGTGTCAATCACTCCACAAGTAGATATTTAGGTATAAATGGTGTGAGACTTGGCTGAAAAATGTATTGGTTGATTATCCATGTGAATGTGAGAACGTTTGGGGTAAATGGTGGAGGGAGGAAGAGGGGACACTTGATGGGAAAAGGGTTTGGGGATAATATGGACAGAAATACGGTTGGGGATCATTGAAGAAACTGACAATGAGGAGTCAAGTTTGCTGTTGCGTATGCTTACTCTTGCCAACATGAAAACAGACACATACTGTTGCAATTCTAATTTTTCAATATCCATGAATTTTATATAAAATGTAGCTAGGGAGTGAAGGTATTTGATATGCGGATTAGAAGCGGTAGGATTCAGAGCCCTTAATAGCTGGGATGTAAAAGAGGTCAAAATGTTTGTAGGGCTAGGGGATGGGTCGGATATGGAACAGCCATTTCTGGAATTGGAAACGACACTATCTGACGGTCTAGGAGTCGCGGGCAGTATCTCCTGGCTCTCTTCCAGAGATCTAACACCAACCGGTAAATCGAAGCTCTCGTCGGCGGCATTTGCAGAGGAATTGTCGACATAGAAGTTACCAGATATGCTTAAACTTAATGAACATTAGTAGTAACACTATAAATGGACATACATTCTAACTACGTACCTAGATACCATTACGACAAGTGATACAGTATAATATAAAGTCATGTATGTAGTACCTTCGTTTTTCTAACGAATTTTTTAGGAAGTGCAGAGCCTCTGCATACAAATATTTCTTTCTTTTCGGTGCCGCGTCACCACTTATCGTTGTTAAATAGCTAGAAATACTTTGGCTAGTAGGTACAATAAATTTTATAACAATCATTTTGACAACGAAGTATGTTATCTCTATAATAGACATTGATGTTTGTTTGCAAGTACCTGGGCTACAGGATATACATTCGCCGCTCTTCATCGTGAATATTTCTTTATTTTTTTTAATTGCCGATTTCATGGACATTTTACTTTATCGTTATAATATAATATTGCTCAAGGTTGTTAAGGAGGGCTTCTATGGTGCTCGTTGTTGATTTAAAAAATAGATAACTGCTTTGTTTTCAATTTTTGATGAATATTATCTGAAAAATTAAGTTAGATATTGGTCATCAGCATATGAAAATCTAATATATAGACATTTTTACTTTATCCTGATTAGTAAATCCTTTTTTTTGGACACAATTAGGAAGAATTTGGGTTAAATGGATCGTTTTGAATTTGGGGAACTTTGGCTGCAACATTTCGTTTGGAAGTATTATGTAGTATGTTTCTTTTAGCATAGTGCAGAGACATTTCAATTTTTATAATATTTAATTTAAAAACTCGAAGTTCATTATATTTTTTCTTTTACTATCAATTTGACAATCCCTGACACTCGTCTCGATATGATTTATTATAGCGCATAGTTATTTATATTAGCGGGAAATTTAAATTGTTTTAATATATGGACTAACTGACATGAGTATTGGATAATGTTTGTATTGAGTTTTATTTTAACGAACACAAACATATGTTTCTATCCTTAATCCTTCCTTTCGATCGTACTCCTCCAGCATAAGTATAGATAACTTTAATACATTAAAGCTTGTTACACAAAATGTTTAAATTCAAACTCATTTGCTCTACATAGATTGCAAGACTTAAATCATTCCTTTTTTTCCTTGTATCCTGATAATTCAGTACAAATCCAAAGTGAGGACTCTCGTCGGATCCACTTTATAGTTTCACGAAAGGATTAAAGACGGTAGCGCTGCGTTCGCGCTTTAAGACAGTATCAGAAGCATTTGTTGATATCTACAGGAAATCGCACTCTTACATGCCAAAGAAAAAGCGAAGAAGGGATCAGACGTATAAAGATAGGGAAAGGCAAGAAGCTGCAGACTACTACCCTTCCGGCTTGATTTACTATTATTGGAAACATGTAAATTCTAAAAGGAAGCGCCATTTCAGTTGCTGCAGGTGTCCGCTATCGATTCCTGTACAAAACTGTGCGTTGGCTGGGAGAAGTCCATGCCTAATTTAAAATTTATATTCTATATGTTATGCTTTTGTTCTTGTTGGTACATCTGTAGAGACATGTTTACGATTCGATTTGCAGACATCCCACTCGCAGTGTTTTAGGGTACAGTCTATGAATCACTAAACGAAACTTGAGTTTATATGATTCACATTTTTCATATTTCGTTTTCCTATATTGCTGCGGTGATTTGTGGTTAAGGGGGAAAACTTGTTATGAGTTTTAATAATATGAACATACATATTGCTGTGGAAAAAGGGGATGAAAAACTGTGCGTGAGTGCGTTGACCCCTTCGTCCAAGTCAGCTGTTTCAAGAAGATTTTTAAAAGACACTAAATTTTTCGTAAAAGTTAAGTTAGTATTAAGTTACTTTGAAACATGTTGAAAAATTCTTATTAATATCATTTTTAGTTTTGTTTTACCGCTATGTAATTTTCATTTAGCTCAGTTTCTTGTTTTATATGTTTGTTGGCCTGGTTTAAGTCATGTCACCGTGTAAGATCGCCGCTGTTGCGTGCGCTTCTCTTGGGCCGGCGATTGCTCGCTTGCGGGAGAGAGAAGAGAGTGTACCAGGTGACTCTGCCGAGGTGAGTTCTTTTTCCTGAGCGCTGTAAATTTATGTCGATTGAAGACATTTTTGTTTCCGCGTGTCATTTTGATTTTTACAAATCTAACCATAGTAGAGGCATCTTACACTCAATTCACTTAATTTTCTTTGTATAATATTTGGAATTCCAAATAGTTAGTTATGGCTGATTAAATTTTACTTTTTGAGAGTTCATTTTTTTTTATTTGATATTTAATTAATTTTTGATTCATTCTTTTCCCTTTTCATTTAGATTTGTTAGTAGTTCACTGTTTTGAAGGTATTTTTACCTTGCTTTGTAATAGCTGATTACAATTGAGCAGTTTTAAGTATTTAAAGTTAAAGACGTTCACCTGAGAACGCCATTTTGCGATTTACACGTGGTGTATAAAATTTTATATTTCTAAATTTTCTTAATTTTGTTATTTTCACGTTAAATATAGGGAGTTTTTTTTTAAGCCTGGATTTTAATTAATCTAAGGTTTTAAATTTCTTCCTATTTGCATTTTTTATTATTAAAGTTCGAATTAAGTTCAAAATTCAAAATTTTGTTGTTTTAATTTGTTTTCCCAAATCGTGGTAAATTTTTTCACCCACTTTCAGTTTCTTAAGGTTTACCTTCAGAAGGTGACCACTGGGATTTTGAATCCCATGCTCTTCAAGCAATTTTTACTCTATTTTAGAGTTGGCGCTTAACTTAATAATTGATTTCAGACATTTGGTCACAAGCATTAATTTAATTTTATATAATTCACATTTTTCATAATTATCTCAGCATAATTATTTGGCAATCCCAACGTGGTGCCACGATTCATTGTTGTTTTGATTCTTTTTGGCCACGATTTGCTTTGTAATTTTCCCTGCACGAGGTTTCGTGAATTTTTCAACTGTTTCGGGGAAACTAATACCTGTTGTGTTTAAAAAATTTTGAAAATCGTCGAAATGTCCGGAGAGAACCAAGCACAGGACAAATTGTTCGTCCCAGAAGGAACCTGGAGGGAGCAATCCAGGTACAGGAGCGAGGAATCTGTGGCAACCGTGCTAAACAAGACGTATTCGGAGGATTCATTTCCTGAGGAAAAGGAGAGCAAACAGATGGAGCTTCCACAAGCACCTTTGACGGATGTGAGGGAGTCCCACATCGAGACGTTGGAGCGGGGTGAGACGGAAAACTCTGAGGAAAGTATAGGAATGAAAGATGTGATGATGATGTTTAATGAGATTATGAATGTAACAAAAGGGATACAGAGACAGATTGATGAGATAAGGAGTGATTTTAGATCAGAAATCATAAGAGTAGATGAAAACGTTAAGAAAGTAGAGAATAAAGTATTAGATAATACAATAAGATCAACAGCTAATGAAATATCAATTAAACATTGTCAGAAAGAGATAAAAGGAATGAAAAATAAATGGGATGAGAGAGAATATGTGGTTGAAGAAAGAGTCAGAAAAATAGAATGCGAAGTGAAGGAAAAGATTGCTGAGAGTGTGGAAAGAGCAGAAGAACAAATAAACAGAAAAATTTCATCAATTCAAGAAATTCCCAATGTCAATCAGTTTGGCAACAGTATTTTGTCAATGCCTGTTCAAATGGAACAGTTACCGAAATTTTTTGGTTCGGTAACGCCCAATCCAATGGCGTTTCTAAGAAATTTGAACGAATTTTTAGAATCCGTACCGGGAGAAAGAAACAAGCTGCGGATCGCCCGCAACGCCATGAAGGATGAAGCGAGATCCTGGTTTGACTTCGTCGCAGATACGATCAATTCCTGGGACCACTTCGAAGATGTATTTCAACGACAATACTGGAGTCAAGCGATTCAACAAAGGGTGAGAACAAATTTATTCTTAGGTTCTTATAATAAGTGCGGATTAGATAGTAGAGAAGTCTATGTCATAAAGAAAATCAATATTCTCAAATTTTTAACACCACCCGTTTTGGAATCTGATTTGATCACGCAATTATCCAGGCATTTTGAGCCTGAGGTCACTCAAGCCATTGCGATGCAAAATATAACCTCTGTTAGTCAATTGTTGGAACTAATGAAGAGATTAGATCAAGCGGAACAATGCAAGGTAAATCCTAGCAAATCGCGAAGTCCTGAAGGCCATGTCAACCACAATCAGGCAACTGGCAGTTCGAGTAATGATGGTTTTAACCGTCAACAGTATTCGCGAGATAATGTAAATCCGAGACCAGCTCCCTATTTCAACAGGAGACAGTCTTTCACTCCTAGAAATGGTGGACGTCAGAGTCCAAATTCAAACAATCAGAATGTGCCTCAGGTATCCACAACGCACCAAAATGACCGTCACGATGTCCAGACAAGGTCGAACGTCAATCAAGTGGCTTCCCCACAAAATCAGAATTCAATTAAGTCAGCTGACAAAGTTTTGCCTAGAGATTCTGTGCAGTGGAATTCAAATCGCTACGTTAATCAAATTCAAACAAATCAGATATCAAACAGCACTGGCGCAATTCACAAAGACACTAGGTCTAATTTAAATGAGCAAAAGGTTCAAACAAAGCCGAAAGAACTACTCGATGAAGCTCGTGGGCAGGATTTTTAGAAAATCCAACCAAAAAGAAAGAATTGTACACCATTTTACAAAATGATTTAAGATCAATCAATTCAGATTTGCCACATGTAAATGCAATGTTTGGAAAGAATGTTTTAAGATGTTTAGTAGATACGGGAAGTGAGGTTTCAATTTTAGACGAAGAGAAAGTAAAATTGCTAGAGAAAGAAAAAGTAGGGAAATTCATTCAAACTCGAAAAATTACAATTATTACTGCTACAAAAAAGATAATTGCTGCCATCAACAGAGTTTTTGTCGTAGAATTCAAATTACAAAATTCAACTTTTCTGGGAGAGTTTATTTCATTAAAAGGTTTAAAAAGAGATGGAATTATTGGGATTGATTTGTTAGACAAGATGAGAGGGGTGGTAGATGTTGATAAGAGACTAATTCAGATAGGAGAGGAGAGAATTAATTGGTGTGATGAGACTCCTAGTGAGGAGAGGATTATAAATTGTTTAAGAAAAGAGAAGGAAAATGTGAATTTAGAGTTGTTAGAAAATGATTGTTTTAAGAATGATATACAGAGTTATGGAAAAGTTGTTGTATGTGATAGTATACAGGGTAGTGATTTATCCCAAGAGGTTTTAGAAGTAGATGTTGTTGATGAAGTAGTAGAGTTAGAAGCAAACAATTCCCAGATTGAATTCCCAGATGATTTAAATGAATTTAAGATTGATTGTGATGAAAAGTTTGAATTTAAAGTCAAAGAAATTTTAAAACAGTACATTTCTCTAGTTGATAAATTCCCGAGTTTAGCAGTTGGTTATGAACATTCTTTAGAAGTAGATGAATCGAAACCTTTCAAAATCTAGAACTATCCAATTCCCAAAAACATGCAAGAAAAAGTCAGAGTTGAGGTATCCCAAATGCTTCAAGATGGGATAATTGAACGTGGAAGAACAAGGTACGTCAATCCTTTAGTCGTCGTCCAAAAGAAGAATGGAGACATCCGTTTGTGTCTTGATGCCCGACGTCTGAATGAACGCACACGACCGCAGTTCGAAACTCCAGTCACGGTTGAAACATTGTTGGCAAGGTGTACAAATGCGAATTATTTTACAAAGCTAGATTTAAAGAGCTCTTTTTGGTTGGTACCGTTGAACAAAGAATCTAGAAAGTTTTGTGGATTTATGGTTGATGGAAATGTGTATCAGTTTAAGGTTGTACCTTATGGTTTAAGTAGTTCGGCTGCCGCGTTGATACGGGCAATGCAACAGATTTTAGAACCATACAATTCGTTTGTAGCTCATTACATCGATGATATTTTAATTTTTAGTCAGAGTTTAGATGAACATTTAGTGCATTTGCGCAAAGTTATTGAAGTTTTAGCAAGAAATGGTTTAAAAGTGAATTTAGGAAAATGTGAGTTTGTAAAGCATGAAGTAAAGTTTTTAGGATATGATTTAACAGAGAATTATGTCAGAGTAGATGAATCTAGGCTAGACGTCATCAAAAAGTACCCTAGACCTAGCAACATAAAGTTATTAAGAGGTTTTCTTGGTGTAGTCAACTACTACAAAAGGTTTGTTCCAAGATTAGCACACATCAGTGCACCTTTATTTGAATTGTTAAGAAAAAATGATAAGTTCACATGGACAAAAGAAAGATTAGAAGCATTTGAAAATGTAAAGTCAGAATTTCATCGTTCATTATGTTTATTATTGCCAGATTTTAGTAAAGAATTTTTGTTACGTGTCGATGCCAGTGATACAGCCATCAGTGGTGTTTTGATTCAAATTGGTAGAAATGGAGAAGAACCAATTGGTTTTGTCTCCAGAATTTTGAAAAATTATGAGTTAAGGTACACTGTATCGGAAAAGGAAATGCTTGCTGTAGTTCATGCAGTGAGCAAGTTAAGATTTTATTTACTAGGAAAGAAATTCATAATTGAGTCAGATCATGCTGCATTAACATCTTTAATGTCAACTCGGTTCTCAAACAACCGAATTTATCGATGGTCTTTATTATTATCAGAATATGTTTTTGAGATAAGACACATAAGAGGAGATTTGAATGTAACAGCTGATGCTATATCTCGTATGCACAATCTGAAGAGCCATTTCAACCACGTTGAGGTAAACACATACAACATGTATGAAGCCGAGGGGTTATTTGACTTTGTCAGGATCAATGAGGTGCAGCAAGATGATTGTTTCGTTCAGATACGAGAGGCATTAGTCCACCGGGATGAGTACAAGGAGTTTGTCATCCGAGATGGGATTCTGATGAAGCGGATTCGAGATCAGTTCAACGTTGTACTCACCGAGGTTTTCGCACGTCAGGCGATGGAAGAAATACATCAAACCCTGGGACACATCGGAGGACATAAACTTTGGCTCACTTTTCGAGAAGCTTTCTTCGCCAAAAGGGACAAAACAATTGCCAAGTCAATCGTCCGCACATGTCTTCAGTGTCAACTTGGAAAAACCAAGAACCGCACGTGCCAAAACGTCATCAAAAGCATAGTTGTAGAGTACAAACTCGACCTCGTCGCCGTCGACTTTCTTGGAAATCTCATACCTGGACATTATGGCTACCGCAACATTTTCGTCATGGTAGATGTTTTCACCAAATACGTAAGACTCTTTCCCACCAGATATTACAACACTGATACAGCAATCCGTTGTATTGACAATTTTATACGAAATCAAGGAAAAATGCGCCGCATTCTTGCTGACAATGCCACTTATTTTAACACGCATCGTTTTGTTGACGCCATGAATGAGCGTGATGTTTGTGTTTCTTTCTGTTCTATACGTCATCCTTGTGGGAATCCTTGCGAGAGATACATCCAGGAAGTCGTCAAGTTTCTCAGGATGCAAACCCATCAACGCCATCCTGATTGGGTCCGCCACGTCCAAAACATCGAAAATTGGATAAACAACACTCCCAACACCACCACGGAGGAGTGCCCTTACACTTTAATGTATGGAAGGTTGCCTAGTCGCCCGTGGAACCTTCTCGAGGAGGATGTATACGTGGAGGCACGTACAGCGGAAGCCAGAAGGAAGATTCAACAAAGGGGACAACGTTATGTCCGCCAAGAAAATGCCAAGATCACCAAGCGTACCCGGTTCTATGTCGGCGACCAAGTCCTGGTGCGTCGATATCGTTTGGGAAGACGTGACCAGCAAACCTGCCAAAAGCTGGAACTTCCGTTTGTTGGACCGTACAGAGTGGCCCGTGTGTTTGATGGGGTCACCTACGAACTGCACACTTTGGACGGTACCCAGAACAAAGGTCGGTACCACATCTCTGCCCTCCAGAACTTTCACCACGACCCCGGGTAGTTCGCCGCCCGGAAGTGACGTTTTCACCCCTGTGTGCGGAGACAGGATTTTTATTTTTTTTTATTTTTCGTTGTTCGGACTGTCAATTTTTGTTTTTTCTTTTGTGTGCGTGCGATTTTAAAAGCAAAACAATGACACTTTTCAAGTGCAATTTTTTTCTTTTATAATCGGGAGATGTGCTGTGGAAAAAGGGGATGAAAAACTGTGCGTGAGTGCGTTGACCCCTTCGTCCAAGTCAGCTGTTTCAAGAAGATTTTTAAAAGACACTAAATTTTTCGTAAAAGTTAAGTTAGTATTAAGTTACTTTGAAACATGTTGAAAAATTCTTATTAATATCATTTTTAGTTTTGTTTTACCGCTATGTAATTTTCATTTAGCTCAGTTTCTTGTTTTATATGTTTGTTGGCCTGGTTTAAGTCATGTCACCGTGTAAGATCGCCGCTGTTGCGTGCGCTTCTCTTGGGCCGGCGATTGCTCGCTTGCGGGAGAGAGAAGAGAGTGTACCAGGTGACTCTGCCGAGGTGAGTTCTTTTTCCTGAGCGCTGTAAATTTATGTCGATTGAAGACATTTTTGTTTCCGCGTGTCATTTTGATTTTTACAAATCTAACCATAGTAGAGGCATCTTACACTCAATTCACTTAATTTTCTTTGTATAATATTTGGAATTCCAAATAGTTAGTTATGGCTGATTAAATTTTACTTTTTGAGAGTTCATTTTTTTTTATTTGATATTTAATTAATTTTTGATTCATTCTTTTCCCTTTTCATTTAGATTTGTTAGTAGTTCACTGTTTTGAAGGTATTTTTACCTTGCTTTGTAATAGCTGATTACAATTGAGCAGTTTTAAGTATTTAAAGTTAAAGACGTTCACCTGAGAACGCCATTTTGCGATTTACACGTGGTGTATAAAATTTTATATTTCTAAATTTTCTTAATTTTGTTATTTTCACGTTAAATATAGGGAGTTTTTTTTTAAGCCTGGATTTTAATTAATCTAAGGTTTTAAATTTCTTCCTATTTGCATTTTTTATTATTAAAGTTCGAATTAAGTTCAAAATTCAAAATTTTGTTGTTTTAATTTGTTTTCCCAAATCGTGGTAAATTTTTTCACCCACTTTCAGTTTCTTAAGGTTTACCTTCAGAAGGTGACCACTGGGATTTTGAATCCCATGCTCTTCAAGCAATTTTTACTCTATTTTAGAGTTGGCGCTTAACTTAATAATTGATTTCAGACATTTGGTCACAAGCATTAATTTAATTTTATATAATTCACATTTTTCATAATTATCTCAGCAATATGTTGACAATTACCAGTTAGCAGATCTAGTATCATTTTAACAGCTTTCCTATTTTTAATCACTAGGTCCTTCGTAAATTCAGTTCGTTTAAGAACCTGATGTGTTCGCAGTACACGAGTTTTTTGTGCACAGATTACTAGAGCGGTGTTTTTTTGTGGAATAGGTGTTGGGCTGTTATGGCACCCATATAGATCGCTAGACCATCCACGGATCCACCTCCGTGTTCTACCATGTAGTAAGTAGAAGTCTGGTAGTAGAAAGAAATCTCAAATCATGTCGAAGAAGTTCCTTCTAGTAGTACATGAAAAATATCTCGCCGAGTAAATGTATGAAATCGATTTGTCTGGCGAACACTGTGCGAAAATCAATTGTATTCTTTTCATGTTCATTCCTTTTTTTTAACATGCAGAAATTCCAAACTTTTCTTCCATTGTATTGGCGACTGATGAAGCAACATTTACACGTAACGGCATAAATAACTGTAGTAATACTTATATTTGGGCTGTCGAAAATCCACATGGTGCTCGTGGTAATCATTTCCAGCACAGATTTTTTGATAAACGTTTGTACCAAACTAGTGAACAGACAACTTATTGATCCACTTGTGTTGCAAAATCGATTGAATGGAGACGATCTCTCTCTTGTTTTTGCAAAATCATTTGATGAAATTATTGGAAGTTTCTTTGAACGTACGTCGATAAATGTGGTTTCTTCACGATGGCGCACCTCCGCATTTTAGTCATTTAGTTCGCTAACTAATTTAGATAATGTGTTTGAAAATAAGTGGATTGGTCGAGGTGGTCCAGTGCCATGGCCTCCTCGGTCAGCCGACCTTAACCCCGTTGATTTCTACTTATGGGGCGTTATGAAGACCATGGTATACACCAACGTCATAATTGATTTAGATGACCCTAACCGGGTTGAGGCAGCTGCGACGACAATTGGACGACAAGACCAAGGACTAGTAAATTATGCCAATTTATGGATACGTCGAGCGAGACTTTCCTTCAATAAGATGGCGATAACTTTGAAGAACTAGTATAAAGTGTATTCCATGAAAAACATAAAAAAGTTTGATTTAATATACTTAATTAAAAATAAATAAATAAAAACTACAAATTTTTTTTTACATTAATATTTCACTTATTATGCAACCATTGTTAAGATATTTTTACGTTAGTGACCTTACTTTAAGATGATTAATCACCCCTTGAAAATAAAATCACAACACCGTAAGTACCCTGTATGGATGATAGAAAGAAGATATTCAAGAACAGATTCTGGTACTGCTGCTCTATTATTGACCTCTGCTTTGGGCATGTGCTTAGTCCAATGCGCTATGATCGATGCCCAATAATCTGCACCATAGTTTTTCTATAGTCTGTATTTCTTCTTTGTTTGCTGTTCGAATTACCTAATATTTACTTTAATTTCTTCTTGGTGATTTTCTTCTTCACGTTTTGTGGAGACTAATTTATTACAACAGTTTATTTGACATTTTAAGTGATTTTACATTTATTTAAATATCTTGGAGATTAGGGTTTTGGGATAAAGTTCAAGTTTATTTGGAACGAACCTCTATAGCCCAATCAAAAGTTTCGCAATTATTCGTTAGATTTAGAGAAATAAGATCTAATGAATACCAACCTCTAGATTTGTTGGTAGTTGTAGCGAGTTATTCAACTACGTTAACTACTCATTTAGCAATAGAGAACGATATGGATTCAAGATCTGTTGCCCGATTTTAAAAGAACTATTTCAGTATTGGGCTCATCATTACAAAGTAACGTCAGATCTTATTTTACACTTATAAACTCTACTCACTAAAAATGGGATTGTCACCAGACATAAAAGTCACAGTCAATGTTTACGGTTTGTCTCTTTTATAAATAGAACAGTTCACTTTTTCCGCAAAGTTTAGCTCTGCGTGAGAGCTACGACAATGGCTTTCGACCCAGTTTCGTCCCGTTCCTTCGTCTCCACTTCTTAGTCGGCGCGGATCTTATTACACAACTTCGCGCATATTTCTATTTTTAGGGCTACTCCTTTGCGCTCTCTAGTGCACTCCTCTGGCGGTACTTCACAAATTGGATGCATACGGAGAATATACAATATCGCTAAAGTGTGCTTATATAAGAGAACCGCTCCGCTTCTCAAAGGAAGAAGATCTGGTTTTAATGAAAGATTATATAACAGTACGCTGCGAGTGCCCGGCGATATTACTTCTTACTGCAAACGATTCTTTAATAAATCGTGTATGCACAGACATACAAACATGAATACCTCGGTGTACTATCTGTAGATATTAGAGACATACTGCTAATATCAAAAAGTGCTTCATTGTGGTTTAGATGAACCCAATATCTACTGCAAAGTGCCCCAGTCTTAGTCTCTGCTTATTAACTTCCTTTGCATTTGCTTTCCTCAAAAATAGATTTCGATTATGTATATAATTCGTAAATATTATACAATGTTGTATTATACAATCAACAAGAAAAATTAGAATGTCATTCTCATGCTTTGGAATTTTTCAGCCACCTTGATTTCACAAATATTTTAAGAGTTTTATTTATTAAATTAAATGTCAATGAAAAAAATGTGAAAAACATTTTTTCTATTCAGCTAAAGGGCTTTGCGATCAATAATGACTATGACAACGCAAAATTCCAAAAAGGTAATCCATTAAATACACGGTATAGTAAACGTAGTGGGGTTTAGTAAACTTTTTCATTCCTTTTGCGTTCTGCTTTGGGATGCATATTGTCCTTCCACAGACCTACAAGTATCACTGCATGTTATAGGGTAAAAGTTACCCATAAGTAAAAAAACAGCTATTTATATTGTAGTGCGGTAGATGCCATTTACAGCTCGACAACTCAATTTCAGACACAAGCCGGAGGCGAGTGCCTGAAAGAGTTAAAGCGCTGAAATCACCTAACGCATGACGTTTATAATGAATTTTTTGGCTGAGTAAATATTTATAAAATTTTATTTAGAAAAATATGTCGGTGTCTGTAGATGTGGATTGAAACCACTGCATTTTGATAGCTCTACTCTATGTAAATGTTAGTTATGATGATTTTTCAATAATAATAATTAAAACAGCAATAAAAACAATAATAATTTTGTTAACTACATTAAAGGAAATTATGCATATTTTACATTGGAAGTAACTGTGAAATGAAGAAAAAACAAAACCTAGTGCACGTCATCGCAGGGCGATAAAATGAACCTGCCGTTGCGTTGGTTCACAGTAGAGATGTGTCGTTCCACTCGGACTCGGTACAAAGGAACTAGTCCGCGCATGGAACTAAAAGGAACGAGTCCGCCATATCGTTCCGAGTCCGGACTCAAATGTACCTATTCGGTACATCGTTCCTTTAAACCGAGTTCGATCGGAACGAAATGAATTCGGTCCACAGTCGGTGTGTTATGATTACCTACATATACAAGAAACTGTTATCGCTATTAAGCGATTTACTGGTGTTGAAAGCTTATTTATATAACTTGACTGTAGACTGTGGACGTGTTTTTAAATAAAAACAAAACGTTCTTTGTTTTCTTTTTGACAAGTTACATCTACCATAGTAAATAAAGTCTATATTGGGTTTATTATTTAATACGTAACTTATGCACATGTATAATAGATACGGTATATGTAGATGTAGATTGCATTAGATGAATGCTATGTTTGTATTGCGCACTCACTCTTTATACTAATTCCGATCGGAACGACATATCTCTGCCTGCGTATAGCGGCGAGCTGGCGAGTGTATTGTTCAAGGAACGATACCGATACCGAATGTCCCTATATTTGATTTAGTTCCAAAGGAACAAGTTCGGCGGACTCGTTCCTTTTTACAAAAGGAACGAAAGGAACTAGTCCGTAAAAGGAACGACATTTCCCAACACTAGTTCACAGTATGTACTGACGTACAATACATTAGCAAAATTAATATCAAGTAAACTTAAAAAAGTATAAACGTCAGACTGATACATGAATTTATATTAAAAGGTGGTACTACTTAAAGGTACACAAATCTCGGTCAGTGAATGCAGCGATACAAGCGATACGAGTAGTAAAATGGCCAAGGGCAAAGAAAAATATAAATTCAGTGCACCAAAACAAGAAGAAAAACCAGATGGTCTAGGCGCACTTAATTTTAATCTATAATTGTTAAAATTGCAACAACTTGGCTTCGATAGATGACTGAATCGATACATTTCTCTAGAAATCAGGCGCTCTTCATAAAAAGTTCTGTTTCACATATAAATCAATAATCAAGAACAGAATTTGTAAAATATTTGGTGGTGTACGAGGGAAATGGAAAATATTGATTTTTGCTGAAGAGTAAATTGCTTTTAAATTTAAATATTGAACAAAACGCTTTGTACATTAATTTCAAGATACCTGTAGATAAACCCAGTTTTTTTTCAACGAGGTTGATAATCCTGCACTTCCTATTTTTTCTACCAGCCCTGGGACAGGTACTGATGGAGTCCCAGAGCACAGAATGGAGAATATACAGAAGTGTCAGTCAGACAAGGAATTCGTACCATATCTCTATGCCGTTTTAATGATATCGCAGTCAGTACAAATTTGTCGTTCGCGCAGGTAGAATTTCTTGGTGTCATTATACAGGGTGATTGATCGGGACCGTCTATTAGAAAGATTGGCCCTTCTAGTAATCGTTAATTTCTGTAAAGTTGGATACGTACATAGTGTAATAAAATCTATGCAGTGAAAATATTTTCAAGATGGCGGCACTTCCGGAAACACCGGAAATTGACATCAACTTTCTTATTTCAAATGGAATGGTCTAAACGTTATTCTAGAGGAACTTTTACTAGTATTACTATTTACTTTAACTTTTAAAATAATACGAGGGCATTGATAATATATGTCGACACGAATGAAGAATTTATTACATATATACATGAGGTTAAGCAGTTATTTACCAACTAATTGCCTTAAAAACATGTTTTCTATTAAAAATTATTAGAAAACGTATTTTGCAAATGTATTTTTGAAAATTTTGCTTTGCATATTCATAATTTATCTAGTTAATCCGGCTCTGCTGACAAAATGGGCCAATGGGGTCCTGCACCAAACCTGTGCGCAGAATCGTGTAGTCGTAGATAATTACCACAAAAAATAAAATCGCGACCATAGGGAAATGCATTGAGTGAAACTTCTGTATATTACCTATTCTGTGCCCAGAGTGCAGTGGCAAAAAACAAAGTAACCGCCATGCGCCCATTATAACGCTGGAGACATATTTTATATTTATCTTAAGAGGCTACACCATTTTACAAATAGGGAAGTAACTTCGATCCGAAAGGAGATAATTTGATTGGAAGTAATGGTGTCCCAATGTAAATTAAAATCTGATTTACCTAAACATTTGTTTTTACAACTCTCGCAAAGACTCGTTGCTGCGCGATAAACAAATGTAACATTCGATTGATTAAGTAACCCTGAAAATAAAACAATATTGCTGCGCGTCGAGAAAAACACTCACCACGAACAATACGGAATTGTTTTCAGATGCCTAGCCGCAACTGCATTGCGGATTTTAACACTACGATGAGGGGAACGTACATATGTATGTATGGATGTATGTATGTAATGCAGACCTAGCGTACAAGTGATTAACTTGATTGCGATTGTTTTGTTTTTTCCGTAGGCACTCGTCGAGCAGAAGTGACGTGAAAACTAAAGTATGGCCTCTCTTATCTCGACTACTAACCGCAAAATAGACGCATTTAATTACCGGTCGATGTATCTACGACAAATACATCAAGCTGGTTACTTTAATTAACGGTGCATGAAAACAGACGATTATGTTTAATGCAGCGCGATTATTTAACGGCGGAAATAGCTGGAATTTCAGGGTGCTATTGTTTTCGGTAAAATTGCGCGCCATCGAAGAAAGTGAACGCGTCGACGCGAAAATCTATTTCATCGAGAAAGCGGAGCGCCACAAGCGTTAATTGAATGAGCTCTTTAATTATCTTGCGAAACTATTAGGTCTTTACTGAAGTAGAGCTACTACTTGTAAATGGAAATAATATACCTGGTAGCTTGTTGTATATCGGATATGGCCCCAGGTCTGGTTCGAATTACAGTTTCTCCTCAAAGCGGGCCGCATAAATAGGGTGTTCAGAGCTTCATTGCCGTATTAATGTAACTGCTGTGGCGCTCCTTCAACGAGAATTAGATAATTAGCTACCTACGTTGAGGTACATATTATATTAGGATAAACAGTTGCTGCACATTATGTGTGTACCTGTACCTGGCGAACAGTAATTCTATTAAGATCAGCAATTTGATGTATTGTACTTAACAAAAGGTACAGGTCAGTGCTACAGTGAATACTATTATTTTATATTCTTTCAATAATCGCGAACATAGCGCCTCGAGTGGGTTAATGAACGTCGCAGTTCTAGTCATTAAAAAATCAGTGCACAAATTGGCCGCCAAACATATCCCAATTTTTTAGTCGGTTTCATGTAGTAGCAAAGATTGGTCGAGCACAACTTAGTTGATGCCTTTAAACGAGATACCTCAATTTTCGTGCAAGATAATGCAAGGCGTCATATTGGTTACTTAAATGAAACCAACATCCCATTTTTTTAGTGGCCAGGTATGATCTCAGGTTTAAATCAAATCGAACAGCATTGAGATATGGTAAAAAGAAACTGTACAGCTTCATATTTCTGCATGAATTGAAGCGCGTTGTGCTCTTAGAATTAAAAAAAAATCCCTAGGCAATCAGCCAGAGCTTAACCCATATATGCCTAATGACCTATATATAGGACAGTAGAAACGTGTTCATCACCTTCGTCTAGATGTGACTTATTCTTCAAAATTCTCTTGATCTAATATGTATAAATAGATATACAGTGTGTTAAAAAAAGGTTGTCGGATATTTTACCCAATTGTAGTACTGGTGGAAATAAACAAACACGTCATAGTCAACATGGGTCCGCAATTCAACTGTTTTTGACATATAGTCGATTGCATATTGTTTTAGTAGGATAAAAATTTTCAAAGAAATTCTGATCGCAATGTAAATTAAACAAATGTTTATTTAAAGTAAAACTAAAGAAATTGTTCTACATGTCCACCGTTCATTTCTAAGCACGCTTCACACCTTCTTATCAAAGATCGACGCAATCTTTCGAAAATTCCTGGAGTCCTCCGAATTTCCTCGCAACAATTTACGATTCGTTGCCTGAGTTCTTCCAAATTGTTTACAGATCGTGCGTACACTAATTGTTTTAGATGCCCCCAAACATAGAAGTCTAGAGGTGTCAGGTCAGGGGACCTAAGAGGCCATGCAGTTGGTCCACCCCGTCCTATCCATCTCTCGTTGTAATCTTGATTTAAGAAATTTCTAACTACGATGGAAAAATGCGCAGGAGCTCCATCGTGCATAAACCACATATTTAATCTGTTAAAAAGTGGCACGTCTTCCAACAAAACGGGTAATTCATTTCTTAAAAAATCCAAGTATACTTGTCCCGTTAAACGATTAGGGAGAAATACTGGACCAATTAAACAGTCTCCAAAAATAGCAAGCCAAACATTTAGCGAAAAACGGTTTTGGTGATGCAGTTCAACAACAGCATGCTGATTTTCATCTGCCCAGACGTGATTGTTATGAAAATTGAATATTCCGTCTCTTATAAACCCAGCCTCGTCACTAAATAAAATCTGAGTTGCAAAATTAGGAGTTTCTGCCAGCTTTCGTAAAACCCAATGACAAAAAACCCTACGTGCATCATAATCGAGAGGAGCAAGAACTTGCACGCGTTGAATGTGGTAGGGATAGAGCTGCTGTTCCCGCAGAATTCTCCAAATGAGAGGATCACTGACGTTCAGTTCTGCGGCAAGTCTTCGGGTGCTAATATTTGGGTTGTCTTCTACCTGTCTCAAAATATCTAATTTTACTGCGGGAGAAGAAACTGATCTAGGTCTACCAGAACCACCATTAATTTTAAATGAACCAGTTTCGGACAGCCGGATATGAAGTCTTGAGAAAATCTTATCACTCGGTAACAACCGATTTGGAAATTCTTCGGCATACATACGTCGTGCTTCAGTGGCATTACCATTCGCACGACCGTACATAAAATGCATATCGGCCATTTCTGCATTTGTGTACTTATGCATAATTTGAGAACAAAATAAAATTGACGCAAATGACAAATAATCTGATGACAGATGTCTGACAGAACTAATTTTAAGTCACAATCAGTTGTTTGACAAAGGGAACTATCCTCAAAACCGAAAAATGTTTTTTTTTTATTTTAAAATATGCAATCGACTATATGTCAAAAACAGTTGAATTGCGGACCCATGTTGACTAAGACTTTTTTGTTTATTTCCACCAGTACTATAATTGGGTAAAATATCCGACAACCTTTTTTTAACAGGCTGTATATATCTTCTTGGTTGTTTAGGTCTTTATAATAAAACAGATATATTCCCCAGTTAGATGTTGCTTATGTGAGATATTTCCACGCTATGGGTTAATCTAAGTGTCGTCTTCGAGGAGTAAACAACGTATATTGATTTTACAATATTAGCCGAGGTTTAGTGTTACTTTGTTTGAAGCGATTTTAGAAATTATTTAGAAAATAATTTATTTTTTACAGATGCAGTTAAAAATTTGTATAATTTATTATAAAGTTATAACGTTAGAACATACCTCATTGGACACGCAATCTTGAACATTATATCTTTTTGTTACATGAAGTAGTCTGTAACTTTAAATTTCGATGCCCTATAATAGGAAAATATGATACTAATGCCTTATCATAGGGGATTTACACTTCATGAAGCGTTGGCTATGATAGAAGATGATGTGAAAGTGAATGCTGAATCGATTACGTTACTGCCACCTGTTAACGCATGTGGAAACGTAACTGCCGAGGATTCCGGTGATAAAGAACACGTAGATGTAAACATCTTACCAGAAAGTCAAATGACAAATAATGTTGAGATAAATATTAGAAGTGATACAGAAGGAGAGTCATCTGAAGATGACTTACTTGCGAGCGTTATTAGAGCTAAACTACGAAAAGAACTGAGAAAGAAAAAGGTGTACAACTACGTAAAACAAATTTGGCGATCAATGGTTACGTTTTTCCATTAGAAGATGCATGTATATTACCAAAAGAACAATCACTCACTGAACTTCTTTTTAACTTCCTTTGATATTGAAGTCTCGGACAAAATTGTGGACGAAACAAACTGCTACTCACAACAAAAAGAAATGGAAATGTTACTGTTTATACAGACATCAAATGTTTTATTGTCATTAGGATTTTGAGTGGTTATTCAAGTGTGCCCCGACGTGGAATGTATTGAAAAATTTGAAAGATGCGCACAATACTCTCGTGGCTAATGCAATTTCACGTGATAAGTTTGAATACATTATGACCCATATTAATCTTGCAAATAATCTTGAACTTGATGAAAATGATAAATTTGCTAAGCTCAGGCCATTATTCAACCAACTAAATATAAAATTTTGAGAAAATGCAATCCCTGAAGAGATCAATAGTGTTAACGAAGCCATGGTTTCTTATCATGGAAGACAGGGTTGCAAACAATGTATTCATGGGAAACCAATTCGGTATGGATTCAAACTTTTAGCTAGCAAGCCGCCTGGGCTAAATAAATTCGTTTGAACCCTATCAAGACACGTACGTTAATACAAATTATCAAGCTATGGGTGTCGGCGCAGCGGTTGTGCTAAGTTATGCTGATCGGATAAGGAGCAAAATGGTCAGATTTGAGATTCCATTTCATTTTCCGTAATTTTTTCACCTCACCATCGTTGTTGGGAACTTTACCAGAGAAGAACATCAGTGGTACCGATACCGTTCCCGAAAATCGCATACTAATGTCCATTCTCAAGCACACACGCGATATAAAAAAAAGATAAACGAGGGATATATGATTATGCAGAAACCAAACATGAAAATATTATATTTGTGAAATGGAATGATAACAATATTGTGTATTTTGCTTCTACAGCATGTAGTGTTAACCCAGTAAGGAGATATTGCCGAAGAGGGAAAACACTTATAAAAATTGGTCAACCAGAAATTGTTAAGCAATACAATAAACACATGGGCGGAGTTGATCGGCCTGATCAAAATATAGCACAATAGAGTGCAAGTAAGAAGCAACCAATGGTATTTTTCTTTGATTTCACATTGTGTTGATATGGCTGCGACAAAGGTTTGCCATATTCACAGAAGAAGTGGGGGTAGACTTGACAACTGTCATTTAGAAGAATATTGTTGTGACTATTCTGGAACAGTATAAGAAGCCTTCTACTTACCAAAAGGGAAAACGACGTCGGATAGCAGAGTTGAAGTATTTCCACAAATAGTGGAGTGGGGAAAGCTCTATATAATTAGTGTAGTAATGCTTGTAAGGGGACTCTTAGCTAAGAGGCAAGCTGCAAGGAGACTTTTCGATAGAGACTCCGCCTAAGAGTCTCTATAGGAGCTGTTGTTAATAAAGATTGTTAAGTTTGGTTTTGCCTTCTTGAGTCTTATGCTTGCCAGACCAGGTAGAACCCACTAATTAATCTATATCAATATTGCCTTGGGTACCTCGCTCAGCGAGTTCTACCCCTGAGTTACCCCCGTTCCGCGCCCAGCCCGTGACAGTATGATCGTTTAGATCATCTAGTGGTATTTGGCATAAATAAATGATAAAATATGTTAGTATGTCTTGTTCATGCTTCTATTTCAATATAATACTGTTACGTGCAGAAGTCCTGTTTTACCCACCTACTTATACGTTTTCACTACCGTGTATGATCGCTGCTAGCGCGCGATCTTCTCAGGCAAATTTATCGATATGACGGGCGAGATCGGCTGATTGTCTGGTGATCCTGTCGCTGAAACACCACTTTCCGGGGTAACTTACGTTTGACTCTAGAACTTCTAGTGTACTACTAGCTTAGCTTCTCTTGAGAGAAGGATTTATCGCTAACGCGGCTTTAACCGTAGTGTCAAAACGCCGCCATTTTCCACGCTTTGAAGTCAATCTTTGACCCACGTGGCCGTCTAGATTTGAATCACTAAAACCTGCAGAAGACGCAGCTTTGCGGGCAAACTCTGCTGATATAAACCTTTTGGTGCCCTTGAGCTGATTGCACGCAGTAAAGTATACTTCCGTACTCTGTCGTAGCTGTTGGAAGAGTTACCACACCTCGCAAGGGACAATTAACACCTCTTCGCTAATTGGCAACTTTGGTTTGACTCCAGGAAATTGGGAACTCACCTGAAGTCTTATTTTTTTTTTACAAATGTTTGAGTCACATTTCGAGTAAAATTTAGTCACTTTTTTTTTTAATTTATGATTAACTCTATATTAGTTTAGAAAATTATCAAATAGTGCGCTGGCTAAATAGCAAACTACCTGCGTTGTAATTTACTGGTGGCAAATTACTATTAATTAAATTTAGAATTTTGTATAATCAAAATTTAGAGCCGACGCACGGCCAGTTATACGGCGGCGTCGTTTTCTTTTTTCTTTATTGTAATTTGAAATATTTTAGATCTAAGGAATCCTTTTTTCTGTGTATACCTTATAAACCCACAAGATCTTAAGGGGAGGGGAGTTAAAGGACCCTGTACTGAAGGTTTGATTTGTTTTTTTTTTTTTAATATGTGCGCCTTTTTTTGCCTCACTTTAAAGTAACTCAATACCGTAGCTAGTTTATTATTTTTTTTATTGTTTAAATTTTGATTTCACGTACTATTGCGAGAGAACTTAAATTTAAGCACTTTACTTTATATATATATATAAAGGCTGATCCGCCATTTTTCTTTTGTGGACAATTGCAAATATATTTTGGCTCCCAAACCTAATTTGCGTATTCTTCTTACTCTTGTATCGAACCCTCTGCGGTTGGAGTTTTACTTTGGGACCCACAACCAAGGAGATTCCCGGAGGCGACTGTGTTACTAGTGGGTGGCGCCCCTTCAGTCAACTTACCTCACTTGTCGCGAGTGGTAAGTACTCTTATCGGTTTCGGAAACCTGAACGACCGTCTTCGACTGAGCATAGCAGCCACAGTCTGCCCTCCTCCTTCACCAACAACCTCCTGCCAATTGGGATCGTATGCGATTGGTACTCCGGTAGGATTGCGCTTTTCCTTCTCTGCGGTTCATAACCTTTTTTTTATATCTCACTCTTGTCCTTGACTGGAGGTAGCAATACCTTCAAATTCTTTATTATAAAGTTTTAGACATATATGGGTTAATAACAAGCTTACTTCCACGAATGCGAACAGAGTTATAAGAGCCCGAGAGGTATTTCAAGTTTTTGGGTTCATCAAATTGTTTTTGTTTTCGTTTTGTTTTACAGAATTAAGTAGAATTTATATCCTTCACTGCAACATTGTTTAACTATCTCCATTTAAAATATCCTATTGCTACCTTAAATAATTATTACAGAAACTACAAAAAAAAACATTTAGAACACTTATATATGTATAATAAATGAATTGACGTCTGTCTCTATGGACTCCAATGCAACATTTAATTAAAGTTTGCGAAACGCCTATTTTAAACACAGATATTACAAGTAGAGACATTTCTTCTCAGTGATAGAGTTTTCATCACAACATGTACCCTAATCATTACCGAAATTTCATTAGTCAAATTCAAAAATTAAACGCGTTAGCTGCGCGTTAGACGAAATCATAAAGATCATCAGCTTAGTGGGTGATTAAAAACAGACCGAACGACAGAATGCTCCACTAACGTTTGACGTTCCAGCGTTAATAAGTCGGAGAGCTCGCAGCTTGTCGCAGTAATCTTCGAATACCTTCGTTGGCACGACAAAGCTTTGACTTTTGTTGCGCAGGGTTCCGTTATTGTCTGTAAAATCTTCTCGTCGTGGAAACGATCGCAGTTACTACCGACAGCCGTGTCCGCCGTTTTCGTCCGGGATTCCCAGTCGTCCTTGTCCGGATCGTTCATTCTACGTGGGCACAATGCGCGTGCATTAGTAATGAGAAGGAGGTAATTACGAAGCTGATGGGGGAGCACGACGACTAGGACGACTCCGCGACGCAACGCTTAATACATCGACAACCCTAACACCCTCGGTCGGGGTAGTAATGAATATTGCATGTGCCTTTGTCTTATTTCGTGTTAGTGTAATCCTGAAACACGCCTCGTATACACCAGATTTGTACCGCCGCCTGATTCTTACGCCTACAATGTTAAACAGCCTGTGCTTCGATAGTTGCTGCAGAAAGTTTTACATTCATAGATGGCAATGATACAATAAGCCTCCTAGGAAGGAATAATTACTCATCAACTGATGAATGTTGTACACTAATTTATAGAGATAGACAGAATTGGTATTGTTAAGATTTAGGTTTGGGAAAAAAAAGGAGAAATGAGAGCCAAGGAAGTATAAAGGAATTCGATACTGCCTCACATCGGACTTCTAGATCTAAGTGGGGATAAGCATGTATTCACCTATGCATGTAATGGAGTACCGGAACTCTAAAAGGGAACTTCTAGTGTTGTAATTAGAGTATCGTTGCCTCTTGAGCCCTATCTCTGCCGTGGACTGGCGAGATAATATTTATATCCTGTGTCGGTTATCCTTGCACTCGACACCGATTAATCGCATTCCACTTCAAGGCCTCAGACCCAATGATCCCACTAAACGACGTCATTATGAATGCGATCAAAGCCTGGTCGGGTTTACTGCAGCTTCAAACAAATCGCTCCACCAAGAACGGCTAAGAACGGCCGTGCAGAAAAAGCTATCAATCCTTCCAGAAAGAGGAATCCGCCAACGCTGCCAAAAGTCATCCCGAACCTTACCAACAGAAGGAAACCGGCAACACTTTCTCGGAAAAACGTAAATGCAAATTTTCCGCGATGAAAGGACATCATCACCAGGAAGTTCTAATCAAGAACGAACATCCAAATCAGACGGCACAGGAACCATAAAAATAACCTGGTTATCATACAATTTCACTATTAAATCTATTAAAACTGATGGATCTATTTCTCTAAATGTTAAGCACCCTTTACTGTCCTGTGATGGGTGGAGACTGTGGCTTGAAAACTATAACAAAAATCCCAAAAGAAAGGTGAAAAAATCCCTTACCACAAAATTAGATAACAAATCTTAGGTAAACCTTAGCCGAAAACACTAAGTTTAACACTGCTCCTCACTTGTTTCTACTGAAGATGGCAACTTAGTTGCCGAAATACGTATTTAGATTTGTTATCTAATTTTGTGGTAAGGGATTTTTTCACCTTTCTTTTGGGATTTTTGTTACCCTTTACTGAATTACGCACTTTGTTTATATGTAAATTAGTGTGATCCAAAGTAGTGGGAGGAAAGTGTTGTTAAATGATTTAATTAATCAATCAAAGTTCATATGCTTGATGCTCGTCTTGATAAATTCAAAGATAACATGGTGGCGTACTTGGAGTAGCGCATCCATTAAGATATAATGAACATTAAATCAGGGACAATATAATCAGAATATGATGGAAGACTACAGTTGGAAGCTGAAAACGGTGATTTACAATATAATCGTAAATGTCGAAAAAGTATTCACCTGTAAATTTAATTTTGCAATATATGTTCGCGTTTTACTCTATGTATGTTTTTTTTTTACTTTATCCGTGAATGAAAGTACGCAAATGCGACTGTTTGTATTGGATAACTTGTTTTAAGGCATAAATAAGTAGGATGTAATGCTTACTCCTCAACGACAAAAACCGTGTTACATAGTGAAGTCTTTCAAAATTTCAACCTGTAAAAAAGATGATTTATGTGATAGGCAATTAATTATAAGTGGTAATGTTTACCAGAGATTTTAAGCGATTTTCGAAATCATTTACTGGGATTTAGCACACGAATTGAATTCATGATTTCATGTATTAAAAAAGTGGCAAAGATGAACGTGAGAAATCTATTGAAGGTCAAAAACTACGCAGTATGAATCTGGGCTACAATTTTTCTTTAAAAAAATTATAAGATAATTGAACAATAAAGAAAAATAGCAAATGTGAAGTACTCTGAGGTAGAGCGTTCTGACCCTCGTTAGAAATTCACCTGAATATGAGGAAATTTAAAATTCAGTAAAACCAATCTCAGTTGCAACATACCGATATTAGAAACAGTAGATTTCCCAAAGGAAATATACCATGGAGAAATGAAAAAATAAACGCCTCTTTTCCAAAAAACACAAAAATGTTTTCGCGTTTCATTTTTTTTTTTTTTAGTAAATTTTTAAAACCTCATAGTGCGTATTAATTATTCATGAAGAAATCCTAGCGAATATATGTTCTCTTTTGTAAGTACATACATGAAATTATTGATTAAAATCACAGGAGCACACTGAATAATATTTTGTTCCTTTTCGAATTTACTTAAAAAATATTCCCTGCGGTTGTTGTTTGTGTTGGCTTATGAACATTTTAAATAAGTTCAGAATCTTTGTTTCTGCAAACTGATTCTGAAGTTATACAAAACTTGAAAATAATATAAGATTATATCCTTAGCAGAACGAACAACGCAAATATATAATTGGAATATTAATATACTCAATATTTAAAATTAATATCTTTTAACACAACTACCTACAAATAAATAAAACAAGGTATTGGAGCTAAAAATTTAAATTAACAGTAAATACACTCTTTCATTAGAAATGAAAGAACGATTGGTTAATTTCAACTTCCTTGTTTCCTTACAAATAGGACTATATAATAAAAAGCTAATACCTTTTAATGAAACCAAGATTATACATACTATATATCAATATCTGAAGTCCAATTGCGTTCAGTCTATAATTTGTGGACGCCCATGTTTCTACAGCGATTGGAAACAGACATACTAACGGAGCTACATATAATAGTTAATGTAATCGTCTACAATATATCAAACTTTTTCTGCAAATAATGTAAGGCACTGGGAGTATGGTTGGAACCGTTATTGGGATGGGGTATCAAGTTGAATACACTCTAGAAAAATTAAATAATACATATTGCAGTATGCATAGACTAAACTTCATGGCAACTTATACACCCTAGGTAAGTATTATATGGCGTATACTGAGTCGATTCTGAGCTACAGGATAGTACTCTGAGAATACGTATTTTGGGTTACCTGCTACGATTGAACGGGCGAACGTCATGAACTTATTTTAAGCATCATAGAACTATCACTCTCCTATATGTTCATTGTATGTTACTGTATACATACAAAATAAAGGTAAATTCAAAATAAATCGCAATTTTAACAATATTTCTACCAGAAACGGCGATCAGCTCCCCATAATAATTTATAAAAGGACATGCTACAAAAAGAATCTTGAAACTATGAATACCGAAATATATAATAATGCTCATCCGTCTGATGTATGTGAAATTAATTTTATAAAGATATTTAAATCATAGTTAAGAAGTTAGGGCCATTATAGTATTTTAAAACACAAATGCCACAATGACATTTATGTAATGTTAGTGATTCAATGTACGAGCATCACAAGTCATTGTGACACGAGTTTTTTACAATATTTTTTCTAATTTGCTCATTAATTTTTTTTTAACAAAAAATAATAATTTGGTGATTATATGGCAGATTGGTTACATTGACATTTCAAAATTAGAACTATTTATATTTCAACAATTGAAACTTGACATTATTATTGTAATTGACTTTTCACTACAGGAAATTAATTTTGTTAAAATTCATTAATTGTTTAAAATAAGTTCCGGTTGCACTCCACCTGAAATTCGACAAATTGCTGAAAATATCGTTGTGGATTTGCTTCCTGAGAAGTCTCGTGAAAGATATGAAAAACAATACCTACATTTTGAAAAATGGCGCACCGAACACAAAATTCGTGTTCCTGAAAATATTTTACTTGCGTATTTCCATATTCGACGCAAGGAATATAAACCGAGCACATTATGGACTATTTACTCTATGCTAAAGTCCTGTTTGAATGAAACATTTCGACTTACATCAACTTATATAACAAGCATTACAGATTCTCTTAATAATGGAATACAACGGTGCCTGCAGATGCGATGAATTAATAAATATGTCTTTGGATGACATTCAATTTAAATCCGATTCTATTATTACAAATGTACCAAAAACTAAAACCAATGTTCCGAGACAGTTTGCTGTAACAGACAAGAATTGGATGAAATTAATTAAAAACTATAACGACCTTCGTCCAAAACATGTAATAAATAAGAGTTTTTTTTTAACATATCGGAATGATTGTTGTATGAATAGCCCTATTGGTGTCAATACTATGCGAAAAGTGCCGAAGGAAATTGTCAGTCTTCTTCAACTTCCGGATCCTCAACTTTACACAGAACACTGCTTTAGAAGATCTGGTGCTATCCATATAGCAAATAGTGGAGAGGATCTATTGACCATAAAAAGTTTGGGGGTGGAAAAGTTCAGCAGTGGCAGACGGATATGTAGGTGTTTCTTTAAAAAATCAAATTTATATTTCAAAAATGTTTACATAAGAAACAGCTGTTAACTTACCTGGATGTTCTACTGTATCAGGGTCTCAAATATGCGATAACGATTAAAATAAGAACACGATTAGTATCGGAGATAATAATATATTCGAAGAAAGTGTTTCCCTATCCACAGCACATGGTATAATTATTAACTCGGCATAAACTGCAATGGTTAATATTAAAGTATATAATAACTGTACATACCAAAAGACTCCTTAAGTTAAACAATTTCATATCCATTAAATAATAAAATATTTCTTGATTTAATACAAAATACATTAACATTATTTATATAACCCCAATCTTCAAAGGATAGTATTAGAAGAATGCAGGAAGAATGACAAGTGTTTATTGCAAGATTTTGGTAGTGATATTGATTGACTTCATTTATCATCAATTATAATTCCTCTAACGCGGTAAAGTAATCCTTTTTTATTATTGTTGATAGTTTTATAGATTAGACTACTTTTTCAAGATATACTTTTTCATTTTGACTATTCTGGTGGCGTTTTTATGGATTTTTTTTTCAAAGGTTTCTCGGAATGACATTTGACTTTAGTTTTTGGAAACTTCAGCAATTTATAATTTTTCTTATAAATAGCGTCCCATAGATTACCTTAGAGGGTCTGTAAATCCTAAAAGTGCGAGTGACAGCCATGACAGTCTGAAAACAATTCGGACCACAACGCAGATGTTAAGAAGGGACTAAACCTACTTTTACATCTACAAAAGACGTGTAAGCCTCCTGAACGATATCTAAAACATAATGAAATACAAACCGCCACAGATTCGCCCTATCAAACCAATTATGAGGAAGCAAACGTAATCGGAACCCCAGATGAAATGGACAGAAGTAGTGAATAGAAAATTTACAAAAATCCGTGAAAATTCTGACAGGTGCTCGAGGGCCGGCCGTATCGGATCGAAGGCCAAATAGGCCAAAACTAGAAGATTGGAGGCTGGCCAAAGAGATCACGAGACCCGCAAGAGTGAAATGGGCGCTGAATAGGTTTTCGCCTTTTAAATCGGCCCTACTTCAGAAAGAGATAGAGGTATTGAAACAACATCTTACAAAAATTTTCAGAGCATTATAGTTTGGGGCTGCGGTCCAACCGCATCGGAAAAGGTAAGGGTAGTATACCTACCTATGGTAGGTAAAATACCCGAACAGATACCTAAGTCATATTGACCAATATCCCTTTAATTCAGACACTTGAAAGGTCGGTAGATAGGTACGTAAGAGATATCGCGCTGAGAGAACAGCCACCCAGTGATAGGCAGTATACCTATCAGCCGGAAAAAAATACGGAGATCGCATTGAACGATCTCAACAGGCTAATATAAAAGTCAAGACAAAGAGATATCTATAACGATTTCCTAGATATTGAGGGAGCATTCAACAGTGCTTCTGTGGTGGGTAAAAGCCAGCCTGGAAAGAAGGCATCCATAATCAGCGAGACTATCAAAGCAGAGGCGGGAGGGGGGTTCCCCCCTGCTGTGGGCTACTCTAGTGGACGACCCAATTCGTGAACTGGTCAGAAAGGGTTTTCATTACCTCGAGTATGCTAACGGCCTTACAATAGTCGTTACCAAACCTGGTAAGTGGGTTGAGGGCATCCGCCAGGCGCGTTCCCGGGTGGTGGATAGGGAAACGGCCATTCCGGTCGGGTTGCCCACGGCGGGATGGTTAGTGGCGGTTATACGTTGTCCCTCTCTGTCTAAAACCGAAGCAGGGTTGACTAAGGCCGCTGCCGCGAACCACCCCCCCTCGCCCAGCTGTCCTGTCGTGGCTAAGGGCTTACGCAGAGGCAAAGGGTGCCGGTTGTAACCTGCTAGAGTGCAACCGCTATACCACGTGTCTCCCGTTGTCTGTGGACATGTCTCGCGGACGGGTTGCACGGGCCGTCTCTAGGGACCAAGAGGACTAACCCTCAATAAAAAGCTCTGCGGATGAGCGGTGACAGCTCGCTGGTCTGTCACCCTCGTGTTTGTGCCGTGCGAGGCAACCCGTGATGGTGGATGAGAGGATTCTGGTAGTTGAGCTGCCTCCGGGACGGGGTTTAGTTTCCTGGAGGTCGGCGACACACTGCTTTGGCCTGGATTTCATCTAGACGGGAGGTCAGGGACTAACACACCCCTGATCAATAGGCTGTGTTGTCGGGTCAGACCGCCGACAGGGTGAGCTTTCTGGGTCGTGGTTGGCGTGCCGGACCCCTGCGACACGGACACGCCTGGCACGGGCGTTATCCGCTGCTGCGGGTGCCTTTGTTGCATGCTGACCCTTCCTGGGAAGCTATATCGGACTGGTAGCCCTGGCGTTCTTTGAACGTCCCCTTGTTGGACTCTGGTGCTGCCCCGTCTCCTACCCCCGGGTGTTCTGCCTCCAAGGCGGACCCTGCTAAGGCTGGAGTTCGGAAGGTCACCCCCGCGACGGTTTCTAAGTCAACCCCAAAGGCAGGGTTGCCCAAGGGACAACCGCAGTCAAAAGAGCGCCCTCGTTCGGATGGGAGCCCAGGAACGCCGCCTGGTAACCCCAGGAAGCGGGAACGTGCACCTCCGGCGAAAGGCGCAAAACAAACATCGTACAGTGCGGCTGCCTCAAGTCACTTGAGGGCGGCGATTGTCGATCTATTAAATCCTATGGGTAAGATAAACCAAGCCCTGGCGAATAAACTAGAAACTTAAAATACACTTTTGCGGGGTGGAGGTACTCCGGTGAGATCCTCAGGATCCACTGTGACGACGACCATTACCTTAATTGGCTCAAAGCCATGGTGGCGAATCTCCCAATTACTTGGGAGGGGGTCAACTTAGTAGTTGTGGCGGCTGACGAAGGCGACCTTGTGGATCCCGGGTGAAACGAGGCGCGTAGTCGGACTGCTGGCGGCCCAGAATCGCTGGAGCAACATTGACACCTGGTATCTCTTCCATGAAGCAGACCAACCAGGTGGAAAACTACTGGCGTCGACAAAGATGCTGCGGATCGGCTAAAGTTGCACGATTACCGACTAAGGTTCTCCTTTCGAGGCGACGTGCATGTAAAGCTGCAGAAGGCTGAGGCCGATACGACCTTGACCTCCACGGTTACCACCACGGACCCCCAGCCTGCCACTCAGAGTGTGCGAACTGGGCAATCAACGGCACTTACAGATGACCCTGCTGTCTCTGGTAGAGGTGCCGTCGTCACTCCTGTGGGTGACGTTGGCATCTCTGTTATAGACTTGCGGGGGCCGTCACAAAGACCAACCGTGGAGGCGGTTCGACCTAATTCTGTCGTCCAATGTCTCCGCGTGGTCTAAACATTATACAAATTAATTTGCAACACTGTCGGGCGGCTACTGCTACTTTACGTAGGCACCTAGATAGACAGCAGGACATTTGCCTAATTCAAGAACCATGGTTTCTGAAATCCAGAATCTTTGACCTGAATAATGTCAGAGGTGCTGTTTTCTCCGGCACTGAAAACAAACCTAGGACGTGTATTTACGTACCAAAGTGTATTAAAGTCTATTCCATACCAAACTACTGTGGCAGGGATGTAACAACTGTACAACTACCCTGTGATGTACAAGGGAGGCAAACATCAGTAGTAATTGCTTCAGTATATCTAGCCAGTGGCGAACCGGTCCCATCCGATCTTCTGGTACAGCTGGTGGAAAACTGTGATAGATATAACAAACATGGTCATAGGCTCTGACTCAAACGCTCATCATGTAGCGTGGGGTAGCCGTGACGTAAATGATCGCGGTAGACTCCTTAGTGAGCTTATCTCTAGCACCAATCTTGACATACTCAATAGAGGATGCGAACCCACGTTTGTCATCTCGCGGTGCCAAACAGTAATTGACATTACACTGGCATCGGTGGGTATCTCAAGCAACATACTAGACTGGCGGGTGTCTGATGAGGCATCAATGTCAGACCACAGATGGATCTGTTTTCAGATCGATCAAACTAGGGTTCAAAAGGTTGAATACCGAAATCCGAGGCAGACGAACAGGCGGACTGTCTGTCAACCTGCAAGGGCTGAGCGCTCTGGGGTTTTGGAGGTTGATGGCCTCCGCCGGCTAGCTGTTGGAGTGCAGACGTCAATTGTGGACGCCTTCGAGCGATCGTGCCCGCTAAAGGTTACATCGGAGAAGAGTGGGACTCCATGGTGGCGTCGAGATCTCTCAAAGATGAGAACCAAAATAAGAAAGCTATTTAATAAAGCTAAATCAACCAGATCCGTAGAAGACTGGGCAGCCTACAAAGCTCAATGTAGGCAATATAAAAGGGAGATCCGTTGTGGTCAGAGACGAGCCTGGGGAAACTACTGTGGCTCCATCGAATCTGTCACAACGGCTTCTCGTCTAAAGAAAGTATTAAGTAAAGATACTAGTTACCAACTAGGACTGTTAAAACGGGAGGACGGGACTCTCTTGTCGTCCTCTCTAGAAACAGCCGAGATACTTTTGACCACCCACTTTCCAGGCAGTATGGTTTGAAACACACTGGCATGGCAAGATCCTTACAGCTCGCCTCCTACGAAGGAGGACTGGGCTGTGGCGGAAAAGGTGGTAGAAGAATCCCGAATTTGTTGTGCATTTAAAAGTTTCCAACCGTTCAAGTCACCTGGCCCGGATGGTGTGTTCCCTGCTCTGCTTCAGTGGGGCATGGATGCCCTGCTAGGCCTGTTGGTGACTTTATTCAGGGGGTGCATCGCTTGGAAGTACGTACCTGAGGTATGGAGAGCAACAAAAGTAGTCTTTACACCAAAGCCTCTGACTATACCCTAGCCAAATCTTTTCGGCCAATAAGCTTGACCAGTTTTCTCCTGAAAACACTGGAACTGCTGTGTGACCGTTACCTCCGAGAAGTGGCCTTACCGATGTATCCACTTCACACAAATCAACATGCATACATTCCGGGGAGATCCACCGAGTCTGTCCTCCACTCAGTGGTGCGGCGGATAGAAAGATCATTGGACAACAAAATGTCTACCCTGGGTGTATTCTTAGATATAGAGGGAGCTTTTGATAAAGCGTCCCTCAACAGTATTGTTAATGCCGACTCTTGTGGGATGGCAGCGCCGTATGCAGAGGGCAGTAGAAATAAATGTGGGGGATGTCAGGGTCAAGGGGCTTGTGGATCGAGGCTGTCCCCAAGGAGGCGTTTTGTCACCACTTCTGTGGAACCTTGTGGTAGATGACCTTGTCCGTGTGCTCAATGTGTCTGGCTACTACACGAGAGAAGATTCGACGCAGATGACGCAGCCACGCGAGCATCATTTATGAGGCCGCCGACAAGGTGCCTCTCCTTGGTGCCGCAAAGGATATTGTGCTTCCCATGTTTGCCTTCAACGGGCACTACCATGTTCTTATTGACCCTGAGATCGAACTGCAATTCTCGATCGCCATCTTTACAGATGGATCGAAAACGAAAATTGGGACAGGGGCAGGAGTTTTCTCCTCGGACCTTGACCGCAATCTAGAACTGGCGCTGGGCAGGTTTGCCACGGTTTTTCAAGCCGAGGTGTTGGCGATCCTGCACGGCGCCGGAGAAATTTTAGCAAAGGGCATTAGGGCACGGCGTATTGTCCTTTATAGCGACGGTCAGGCTGCTGTTAAGGCTCTTAATAATCATAGGATCCCCAGGCCGTCACCGAAGACAGCAACATACTGCCTGCAGCGCAGTAACTTACGTCAACTTGTGGGGCTTTTGACCGGCCACCGCAAGCTAAACAAACACATGCACTACATGGGTTTGGCTACAAACCCACTGGGCATGCTACCAAGAAGACGAGACGCCGGAACACATTTTATATGATTGCCCAGCGCTTGTCCAACTTAGAGGTTCCATTCTGGGGGAGTACTGGCCCAGTATGGCCGATTTTGGTGGCGCCTTACCTGCTGCTCTGCTCGAGCCCACGCTCAGTGTGGGCTGGCTCGGGTAGGGTGTGGGCGAGCGACGCCACCTAGGGGAGGTAGCACAATAGGCCCGGTAAGAGTGGCCTAAGTGCATCTGTTTAACACCTTCCCCGACCTAAAATACAGAATCCAGTCGTTAGCAAAGAAAACGTATACAAACCGCACTAAATACTAAAGAATAGATTACTGGAAAGGCAGCCAAACTGTTCAAATTAAAACGACTCCTTCATGTGTTAATATGAGCTTTCGAAAAGCGAACAGTTTAGCTGCCTTCTCAGTAATCCATTCACAACTTCAATTACAGATGGGATTTCTTTCTGAGTTTTACCTCGACATATCAACAACGGATGCAAGACCTTATTTAGACTTTTGCGAGATGGAAAAGGACGTTTAGTGAAAAAAACCTCAAAATTAAATAGGATCAGAAATTCTTAATTTAGAAATTGGAATTACCATAGCAACCTTAAATCAGTTACGTAAAGATTTTTATAATGCCAACCTAGACAACTTTAGTAAATATATCTGACATACAACTTCCTACTCAAGTAGAAGATATTATGTCGCTAGGCCCCGTTTGAGATTCCTCCGCAAAATTTTGATATCCATGTAGGTTTCCATTTACGTCACTTGCAGAATTACAACATATTTTAATCTTTTACCGACAAAAACTAGAGACTTATTACGATCTAGATCCACTAATATTTTGACTAACTCTTTTCAACATGATAGTCGCCTGTCGCGCGAAGAATTGCAAATTGAACCTCAGTTTAAAAAATGTAAACAATTTTTATTTATGCTGACAAAAACCAGATGACGGTTGTGTTGAGAAAATCACAATATATGTCCAAATGGTTAGATCTACTAACCGACACGGATACTTATAAATTGCTGGAACAGGATCCTACTAACAAACTACAGAAGTGACTATCAGTTAATGCTCAGAAAACGCAAGACCGAAATATATGGAAAGAAGCCCAGAAAGGGCCTTTCGATAAGCTTTAGGAGGAATACGACGGTGTTCCAAGCGGAGGTTGCCGCAATTAATTATTGTGTCAGAAAAGTAGAAAGATGGACCAAGTCAGGTAAAAGCGTCGCCATCTTCTCCGACAGCCAGGCAGCACTTAAAACAATCTGTTCAGCAATGCTGACTCTAACCTGGTTTGGGACTACGTAAGCGCCTTAAATGAGGTGGGCACCCAAAGGAAACCCGGCCTGGGTTTACGCTAAACCTAATCTAATCTACGGTTCTGTATGTTGAAAAACACTTTCTAATTTTGCCCTCTTGATGAGATTTATTCGACAGTGGCCCCTTAACATAGCTATCTGCTCTGGAATTCCCACAGTCAGAAATATAGAGTTGCCCAGAAGCTAACTGACTCCGTTAAGTTCCTACTCCATTAACAGTTTTCCAGTCACCAGTAAAACAGTTTGCTAACATCAGGGTACTAATTAGTTGACTAACCATTTGCCAAAACAATATAGCAACAATATCAATAGTTAATCATCGAGCTGTTTCAAGCTAAAACGTGCAGTCCAATAAGAGTCACGTCATGTCGACCACACCGCTTTAAGGTTAACTTTGAGGAAAAAATAAAAGACGACAGCAATACGAATCATATGTCGATGCAATCTACTCACCCTAATAACCTTGTATGTATAATTAGGTAAAACCCTAGCAGACTAATTCGACAAACAAAACCTACCCAGAAAATAAATGCATTACTCCGGACATAAGAAAATGTATACCTACCAGAAAAGAATGTCCGCAGCATATCAATTAATGCCATATCACTGGCCATCGCATCCATTTCCGGCGCGTTAATTCCATTCGGTGAAGTTATCAGGGTCGTTATCGGGCGGATAAAGGGTGCGTCTATCGCACATTTTCTGCCTAACAGGTAATTAGCTCAAATTCGAGGTCGTAATTCCAATTCACGTTGTAAGTGTCAACAACTGAGTAAATTAGTTCTACTCACATCAATAACCTTACCATATTGCGGCGGATACAAGTCTCTTACACATGAATTGTAATTGTTTATACCGTTCGCTAACTCCGCTATTTGTAAGTCAGATTGTTAGGAATAATATACTTGATCTTATATAGCACTTTCAAACTTATATTATTAAATTCATTACTCTTTTAGGGTGTTTAGAAAGACTAAAAAATATGTCTTTATTGAATTAATTATACTACGCAATACACTCTATTTATCTGCTTTAGTGTAGTAATTTAAGATACCGCATATAAAATAAAAGAACGGAGGAAATGCCCAGGCAAAAAAGCCTACTATTTTGCCAGCTTTCTCAAAAATATGTGCACTACAATCACAGTTAATGAGTCATCTAGTTAAAAACAATTTAATTTAAAAACATCAACACGGTTTTATATAAAAAAAAATTTAAAAGTTTGCTGATATAGCAGATTACACTCTAAATAACTTGAATGTTGATAGGGAGGTGGCTTGTATTGCATGTGACCTCTCGCGAGCTTTTGACTTAGTTAATCATAATAAACTATTAGAGCAATTAGCCGCTTATGGTGTACGAGGCACTGCACTTAGTATTTCTAAATCTTACTTGTATCAGCGAAAACAATTAAGTGAAATTAAACATAGAAATAATAATGGCTACGTAGAATGTTATAGATCTGAAACAATAGACAATTCTATTGGAGTCCCACAAGGATCGATCTTGGGTACACTACTATTTGCTGTTTTTATAAACGACTTTCCGCATTACTTGTCTGGTAGTCTTATGATGTACGCGATTGATACTATAATGTTAATCTCTGCGGACACCCGGGAGGAGTTGTTAGAAAAGGCCCGTCTCGTATTTGATGAAATGATGGTGTGGTGTCGAGAAAATAAACTAATTCTCAACATGGAGTTAAGAATTGAAAATGCATTGTATGTATTCACTTCGATATTGGAGTTAAAGTTGTTAGGGCTACTTTTAGATAAAGACTTGAAATGGGATATTCATATTAATTCAGTTATTTCTAGTCTTTATATGTTTTAGGAAAAATGGAATTGGTACTTCTACTTCTTCAATAAAGACATTTTATTATTATTATTATTATTATTAAATAATTGCGATATTAGTATATTAAAAACAATATATTTTGCATATTTTAATGCACACTTAACGTATGGTCTATTATTTTGGGGGGTAAATCCACAGACCAAATCAATACTTAAATTACAGAAAAAAGCTCTTCATATTATATATAATATGCAGAGGAGAGATTTTTGCAGAGATTATTTCATTGAGCTGGGTGTCCCAAAAGTTTATAATCTTTATATACATGCAGCTGCCTGCTACGTTCGAAATAACATAAAAAAAATCAGCTGAATTCGATAATACACTCCTACAGGGCGGGCAGATTTTGTTCGTTGTGATATTTTTAGGTCAAACAAATTCTACGCATCTTATATTCGACACAGTATTTGAATTTACAATCTTCTACCTGATGTTCTGAAACTCTGTTCTCATGAAAGGATTAGTAAACAATTAAGGTTATACCTAAAAGTCAAAAATTACTACTTATCCGAAGAGTATTTCACATAGGAATAATGGATTTGGCACTGGATGTTTATTTATATAGGTATTCCGTTCATAAATTTATTTAAATTATTTTATGTATATTTATTATTATTATCTTAACTTACATCATCGACATTATTATTATATACTCGTTGTGCTACACCACAGGTAAAACAATAAATATATCTATGTACCTATCTATATATAAATTTATAGCTAATCAGATTTCTAATACAGATATATACGCTTACGGCGTTCCCCTTCCTTATTTCTAGCAAGGACTATAAAATCCTATAACGGTGTCGATTTTTGTGCTCGCGAGTGTACCTATTAAACGCGATGTAAAGTAAGTAAATATGTACAAGGTGGGCTGAAAAGTTCGTAGGCTGACACATATGTAGCGCTACTAGTATTAAATTAATATGACTTTTAGTTAGCCCTAACCTTCAAAAGACACGTGTACAAATTTTATAACTGTCGTACAATTAGTTTGTGAGATATAGTATTTTGAGTGAAGGAACTTTTGTTCGTTTAAAGAAATGGATAAAAAGGAATTTCGTGTGTTAATAAAGCATTGCTTTTTGGCGAAAAAAAATACTATTGAAGCCAAGGCTTGGCTTGATAAACATTATTCGGACTCTGCACCAGGAAAACCAACCGTTGAAAAGTGGTTTGCTAAGTTTAAACGAGGCGAAATGAGCACCGAGGACGATGCACGCAGTGGACGCCCCAAAGAGGCTGCTACCGACGAACACATAAAAAAAGTCCACAAAATAATTTTGGATAACCGAAAAGTCAAGTTAATTCAGATAGCTGAGACCCTAAAGATATCGAAGGAACGTGTTGGACATATCGTAGATGAATATTTGGATATGCGAAAGCTCTGTTCAAAATGGGTGCCGCGCAAGCTCACAATCGAAGAAAAACAACAACGAATTGATGATTCTGAGCAGTGTTTGAGGCTGTTCAATCGTAATAAATCCGAATTTTTGCGTCGATATGTGACAATGGATGAAACATGGCTCCATCATTTCACACCGGAGTCCAATCGACAGTCGACAGCCGAGTGGACTGCACGTGATGAACCGACTCCAAAGCGTGGAAAAACGCAAAAGTCGGCTGACAAAGTTATGGCATCAATTTTATTATTATTATTTTGGGATGCACGTGGTATAATATTCATCGATTATCTTAAAAAGGGAAAAACCATCAACAGCGACTATTACGTAGCGTTATTGGAGCGTTTGAAGGACAAAATCGCGGAAAAACGTCCCCATTTGAAGAAGAAGAAAGTGCTGTTTCATCAAGGCAATGCACGGTGCCACAAATCAATGAAAACGATGGCAAAATTCCATGAATTGGGCTTCGAATTGCTTCCGCACTCACCATATTCTCCAGATTTGGCCCTCAGCGACATTTTCCTGTTCTCAGACCTCAAGAGAATGCTCGCTGGACAGAAATTTTGCGCTGAGGTGATCGCCGAAACTGAAGCCTATTTTGAGGCTAAAGACAAATCGTACTATAAAAATGGTATAAAAAAATTGTATGACCGCTATAATTGTTGTATCGCTCTCGAAGGCCACTATATTGAATAATCAAATCAAATTCTATAAAAAAAAAAAAGATTTTTTCTGTGTTAGTCTACGAACTTTTCAGCTCAACTGGTATTACAAAAAATGCATACTAGAAGCTACAATTTTTTCATGGAGATATCTTCTTTCAATTTTAAAATACTAATTATTAGCACCATGGCATGTATCTCCCTAGTGTAATTATGCGTCCGCTAAGAAAACGACGAGACCTTGGAATCTTATTACGCTAACTTATAATCAATTCCCTTAATATGTATAGAAAATGTTCGTCGGAGATTATATCCCTCGACACAACCGCATTACAGACCTGTCGACTCTGATTCAGAAGCAATATCTTACCATCGCCCAGCAAGGAAGACTGAGGAAATAGCACGACATGTTCGTCTTCTTCCGTGTGAAATTCATTCCGTAATATTGCCCCGGGCGTGTATCTCGAAAGACGTGTATTTCCATTAATCCCTTGTCGAAAACCTTAAATTCGAGTTGACATTCGCTCGAATTGGAAAATATTTGAAATCTATCGGTTATTGTTAGTGTTACCATAGATATATTTAACCTAAATTTGTAAGTAAAGGAAAATTAAACGGGCTGGTTCGAGACTTTCTTGAACTTCACATCCATTTTAAACCGACATGGCAAAAATTAATTTGTGAACAGTTTCTAAAATGTAAAAGATTTCAGCTCCCTATAAAACACTTCGGAATAAAATTCGTTTAAAGTTTTTAGATGCAGGAGATCTGCAAAAAATTTCTCCGTCGAATAATCGTTGATGTCACATTTTTGTGCACGCTTTGGCGTGTTACCATTTGGTTTCTAGTTTTTTTTTTTGCGTTCTTTTTTTGAGTACAAGCCTTCTTATACCATATCTTATTTAAAAGATTCCCCAGTGTCATATCGATGTGATGGTCGGCATTTAGTCCACAAGTTTCTTATGGACAATTGCAGTAATAAGCTAATAGGAGACAACGTTTTCCCGCCGCTAATTGCGGTGCGCAGTATAATACCGCACCTGAGTCGAGATGCCACCCTACAAGCAGAACACTGCGGTCTATAGCAGTAAAAGTCGATAAAAGATCTAATCGAAATGTTATATCTTAGCTAATAATACAGGAAAAGGAACACCATTCAATTGATTATCACGCAAATGGAGGCAGTACCGATATCAGCCTAAGAGGTTTATAATCATATTTCAGGTCAATGTTGTAAACATTGGCTATGAATCAGTCTTCTTTACCGATAGCAGGAAGTAGATATAGCTAACTCAAAATGAGAAGTACATATGTCGTCATCGTAATGTCAACGTAGAGTGCAGCAATTAACTTCACTTCGGTTACTGATGCCTGTAGCCGAAGTGAAGTCGTTTACGATAAAAATTACGTACAATAAATACTTCTGTCAAAGTGACAGGAATCGGTTTTTTTTTTTGAAAATAGAATGGAAACATCCGTTCTGAAAATGATCTTCCAGTTAAGTAATCATACCACAGAAGAGGAAGATATGAAAAAAGAAGGAATATATAAATATATAGAGGAAGCGAAGGATAAATTGAAATTGTGTGTCAATTTAAAATAAAAGGTTGTTTTGTTGTTAAACTATTAACGTTATTTATATTTCGTACCTGACCTATTTTTTTAAATGCAAGATTCTGTATACTTTAATCTAAAAAGACAGCATTTTTTAATTCTGTTTTCAAAAATATAACACATCATGGATGATATTGGTTGTCTAGGCGATTTATTTAAACTTTATTACTTTAAACCACAGTATGCTATGGCATAAAAGCTAATATCCTAGAAACAAAACAATGTTAACATTCTAGTTGTTATTAACATTATATGTCATTTCCTTTTTTAAATATTTATGATTTAAAAACAACGGCTCTTTTACAAAGCCGAGATCAAAAGCTTATAATAAAGAAAACAAGGAAAATGAAGAAATAAGCATGCTAGGACTTGTCGAGGCCCATAATCAGGTAAGAATAATATATCCTGTGATAGCTTTGAATAGTAGTAGCTCTACTTTCACTTCTGTCTTGTGGTCTTAAGCACATACCTTAACTTTATTCTCTAAAATCACTTTGAAATTTTAGGAACAAAAATCTACCTCCGTCAGAAAAATAGAAACTGAAACTGGAATATCAAAATCTAAGGCGCATAGAATTTTGACGTCCAAAAAATATTTTCCCTATGTTATTAATATTACCCAATATTTGCACCCTAGGGATAATGGGAGAAGATTGTAATTTTGTCACTGGTTTTTAAATAAATATAACGAGGATCGTTCTTTTCACAAAAAAATAATAAAGTCAGATGTCGAATTACAGGCTGCGGTATTCTTAACCGACATAATGAAAGACATTGGAACTCCATAAATCTTCACATGGCATGACCTGTTCGTCAACAAGGTCGATTTGGCGTAAATATACGTTGCTTTTTGTTTCAAAATCAACTGGTATATGCTGTTTTGAAGATAATTTAAATGCAGATAGATATCTCAACATACTCCGATCGAACCTTTTCGATATCCTTGAAGATGTTCCTTTAAATGAAGTAATAGAGATTTACTTTCAAAAAGATGGCACCCCTACCCACAATGCTCTTCGAATAAGAGAGTATATAAATACTCACTTTAGAAACCATTGGATAGGAACACGTGGAGCTATAAGGTGGTCACCACGATCCCCGGATCTAGCACCTCCAGATTTTTTTTCTTTGGGGAGTATTGGAAAATAAGATTTATAAAGAAGTCATGTTAAACCGAGAATAACTTGATCAAAGAATTCATGAGGCCTTAGCAGAAAGAAAACCATTATACATCATGAATGCATTAAAACACAAATCATAAACCTATGCTTTCAATATGTGGTTCTCCCCGAAAGGCTGAAGTATACCATTATAAAACCTGCTCATAAAAAAGGTGACAAATTAGATTTCAACAACTATAGGCCTATAGCATTAATTTGCAATATATCTAAAATTATTGAGGTACTGCTATACAATAGAATGATTAAATTTCTTAAAAAGCAACATATCTTTAACAATCAAAACGGGTTTTTGAAGGGTAGATCTACTTCTCGAGCGATATTTAAGTTGGTGGAGGAAGTACTCTCTGGCCTCAACAAGAGGGAAGTTACTGCGTGTGCCTTGATGGACCTATCCAAAGCATTTGACAGTGTAAACCACGAGATTCTTCTATGTAAGCTGGAGCAGATGGGTTTTAGAGGTATAGCGTTTGATCTGATTTCTTCCTATCTGACTGATAGGAAGCAATGTGTGGCAGGTAGTGAGAAGTCAGGGACTCAGATCATGTCACCTTGGCGATGTAATGCGTCCGGTGTTCCGCAAGGGTCGGTACTGCGGCCGTTACTGTTTCTCCTGTATGTCAACGATCTACCAGATGTGATAAATTTTTAGCACATGGGCTAACGTCGGGGGTACTGCAGCGTAGGCTGGAACTTGACATCAGTTCTATGGATGAATGGTTTCAAGCTAATGATCTGACACTTAACTCCAAAAAAACACATATTCTACCATTTAATGTCCATACAGATGAACTAACATTACACTATAATAATGAAGCACTTACATGCGTTTACCATTCCAATTTTCTGGGTGTTACGCTTGATTCAGACCTGTCCTGGGACCCGCATATACGAGGTCTTGGAAGAACGTTGAGTGGACAGGTCTTAGAGTTCTGTCCCAGAACGTGGATGGAAACATCGCTCACTGTGTATTACGCGTGTGTCCAATTTCGACTGCGATATGGAGTGATCTTTTGGGGAAACACCGTGAATGTTCATAGGATTTTTGTGCTGCAGAAGAGTTGTTTACGATAAGTGTTTAGGTTAAGGCCTAGAGACTCATGTAAGCCACTATTTAGATATTATAATATACGTACCTTCCCATGCCTCTATATATTGGAAGTTGCTGTTTTTGTTAATAACTATTACGATGATATATTCAGAAAATATGAACTAGTTCACGCACACGATACTAGAGGTATAGCTAGGTCTCAGCTACTTGCACCACAGACTTTTCTTTCTAAAATACAACGGCAAACTTTATGGCAGTGCATCAAAATATATAACCATTTGCCACAATCACTAAGAAAATGACCGCCATATAAATTTAAAAAAATCTTAATGCAATATCTTATTGAAAATGCATTCTATGATGTTAGTAGCTTCTTGAATAAACCTTTCAAATTCTAGTCAAACGCGTTTTCTCCTGGTAATGTTCTGTTACGTGTTAGTATGTGTTTGTGTTATTTACTTTATATAGATTCTTAACGAAATGAGAATATTTCTCATCATAAACCTTTATTATTATTACGCCAATAATAGTAACATTATTTATCTGTTTGACATTTATATCTATGAATGACGTGCTCTACGCTATGGCATTTCGTTTCTATCATTTTGCATCTAGTTCATCTAAGTTTCTATAGTTTTTTTAATTCTCTTTCTTATGCCAACTATTTCCTATACTCTTTGTCTGTTAAAATATATTGCGTGTCTTTCCTACCATAATGTCAACATAGTTTTGTTTCTAATATATTAGCTTTTGTTTCATAGTCTACTGTGGTTTAAAGTAATAAAGTTTAAATAAATCGCCTAGGAAACTAATATCATCCATGGTGTGTTATATTTTTGAAAAGAGAATTTAAAATGCTATCTTTTTAGAATAAAATATACAGAATGTTGCATTAAAAAGAAATAGGACAGGTCCGATAACTTTTTTGCTTGACCCCATATACTTATTCTGAAAACGGCGGATTATTCAACAATCATTCTAAAGAAAGTTTTGTATACAATATTTTCCTGTATCTATTTTAATCAAGAATATATAGGGTAATTTTGAAATTGACAATTCTTTGATTTAACCCGTATCTTTTAAGCGAGCGAAAATTTTAAAATTTTAATTTTACCATTTCAAGTTTGATAAAAAAAAAGCACTATATAAGCCTATATTTCTCATTTGATAGCATTAACAATTACGGAGATACGCTATAAAAGTGTCGAAAATGGGACATTTGTACGTTTTAGTTCGAATTGTGATTATATCATCAGCACACACGTATGTAATTAGTATTGCTCTAAGAAAAATTGCTTCTGATAAGTAAAGTTGGTAATTTACGAGTATTTTCCATTTTGATCAGAGAATTTTTCAATTAAATAAACAAATCAATCCACCAACTAAAGCCTAGATTATTTTCAGGAAAGACGGAAGTAGTTAAACGTTGTTCAAGTAAATTTATGTTACACACCCCAATCTCAAAATTTCGCTTTTCGCTGTAAAACATATTGGAAGCTATAAAGCTCGAGTCACTTTCCAAGCATGAAGGACAAACATTTTGAATTTGATGTATGAGAAAATTTAATCTCAATAATGTAAGTAACTATTCGTGACGTTTTAAAAGAGCTTATATAACGAGAGAGGATTAAATTTAATGCAAACGCAAATATTGGACGAAGCTCTAAGCTTGCAATATTTTACTAAAACCCTAACTTACTTTCTAACAGTTGTTATGCTTTATCGAGGCAAGAAGCAATCTGAAAGATACATAGTGTTATATAGTTAGCTATGCAAGGATCGTGTCTTTGCATGACCGTGAACGATTAACAAACTAAGCTTTACATACGTAATAACCTGGCAAAACCTGAAGAGGAACATAAACATTGTTTACCATAATAAATATCTAATTTATATTTGATAGCTATCTTTACGTGTAATAGGAGCACAGGCTTACGCATTCATTATTTAGTTAATAACCTACTTTACATAAACTTTGAGCATCATAAATACACAAGACTGACAGCGATATATATTTATAGTGCAATATAATGTTAAATCTAATCGACGATCAGATCTTAGTAACACCGTTTGTTATTCCAATGTAATTCCCAGTTAAAGAATTCGGAACGATTTAGATCAAAAAATTATTCCGCTAGTAAGTATTCGGGATGTGTTTGTACACACCGCATTATGTTCTAAAATCCATCTTACCCAATATACAATCACCCTTATTACTCAGTACAAGCAAAGTTGCACGCAGTTTCGTAAGCCAGGTACCCTAGTGTCTGCTACAGGGACTAGATAGGTGTATCACCCTCATAATGCTAACACTTAAATTGAACGTCTAGCGAGTATAGCCAGTGTAGTAGTGAAGCCAACGCGTATGTGCGTATTTACATACAGAAGGGCTAATAATAAGGAGATTACTTACCATTGATGCCGGTGAATAATTCAACTCCCAGAATATCACATTGAATTATGCATACTATCAAGTAAACGAATTAGACTGCTATTTATACACATGTACTGTGTAAACTAACTAAATGCGGTAATGAGTAAAATTCAACATACAGAGGAGGGTTTAATATTTGCATCTTGTAAAACACTAGTTGCATATTTCATGAGCCTTAACATTTAGTTTTGATTGACCGGTTTCTAAATATAATTCAGATTGTTAGATCCCAAAAATTTGAATAAGCCATGCGGGCGTAGTTATAGCAGATTTCTTATCTCAAATCTGAGCTTTCACTAAATTTGTTAGCTTCATCAGAGAAACTACAAGGTTATTCAATAAAATAAGTTAATTTCTACAATATCCGTACATCACATCCTATGTGAATGCGAGGCTGTGGGCGCGTAAAGACGGGCAATTTTCGGCAAGTCAAGAATGAATCCAGAGGATTATTTCGCTCGACCAGGCACAGACCTGTACAGGGTGGGCCAAATTCGATACTTTTAATAGGAAACTTATATTTCTGAAGGAATTAGACAAAATCTGACCTATGCTTCTGGAGCTCGATTTTAAAAAGAAATCGATTGGTGAAGTCCGTATTTTTATATCTTCCGTAATATAAGAGATACAGAGCGTTTTCATAAAATATGCAATTTTCAAAGGCCCTTGTAACTTTTTAACTTGTGAAAATGCTTGATTTATATAAGAACTTTATTAGGACACTTTTTGACGTAGAATTCAATGCTCTAATTTGCTTTTTTTTTAATTCGTTTTTTTTTGAGATATTATCAAGACTTGTGTTTTTTTTATATGGAACACCCTATATATTTTTACACTATTCAAAAGCAGATAAAATTGCCTTTAATATGATATAACACGCTTGATATTTTATTTAAAGGATTTTCAAAATATTTGATTTTTTGTTTGCAATTTAACAGTATTTCAAGGTGGCTCTGGCTGTAACTAAGCAATACGTGTATTTGTTTTATATTGTCAAAATATTTTGAAATGTCAGTTTGAATGAATGTTACTGGTGGTTTTATTATTCAAGATTTCAAAAATGTATGAAAACTATGAAAAATACGACATGTTAAAGTGTTTTATAGAAGCACGTGAAAATGCGGAAGCAGCATGTAATATTTACTATGAACGATATCCTGAAAGACAACAACCATTCAGAGACATGTTCACTAGGTTAAAGGAAAATTTAATAAATTTTGGATTCTTTCAAAAACGGAGACCTAAAAATTATGTGGCTCAAAATAGAGACAAAGAATTAGAGGAAATTGCTTTTTGGGGGAAACTGTAAATAACCCAACACATTCCACTCGCGAGATGGCACAAACAACAGGTTTAGCAAGAACATTGGCAAGGCGCATTTTAGAAAAGTATAGAATGAAACCCTATCGGACAAGTAAAGTGCATTACCTTTTTGGATTTGGAGCGTCGTACGGCAGTTTGTCAATGCTTTTTGGGAAAATGTGAAGAAAATCATAATTTTGCTGTAAACTGTGTATGGACGGATGAATGTAACGTAAGCAGTGAGGGAATTTTTAACAGATATAATTCTTATACTTGGTCGCGTGAAAATTCCCATGTTACTATTGAAATGAGAAACCAAGGACGATATAGTTTCAATGTGTGGGTAGGAATTTTCCGTGCCAGGATAATTGGTCCCTACATATATAACGGAATTCTTAACTCCGAAAGCTATTTCCATATTTTACAACAATTCATTGAACCTCTTATAGATGAAATACCTTTAAACCAATTGGAATTCGTTTACTTCCAGCATGACGGAACACCCCCTCACAATGCTGCTCGGATTAATGAGTTTTTAAACCAACAATTCGGTAACAATTGGATTGGAAATCGGGGACCGATACATTGGCTGGCAAGGTCACCAGATCTAACCCCATTGGATTTTTTCCTTTGGGGAAAAATTAAAAATCTTGCGTTTAAGCATTCTCTCAATTCAAGACAGGAATTAGAGGCTGCAGTTTTGCAAGCGTTCGACTCTCTATCTCCGCTTGAGTTGGTGAACTCAGTTCAGAATGTAAGGAAACGGTGTCGATTATGTTTACAACAGAATGGCGAACAATTCGAACACTTACTATAATTCATAATGCCTACGTATTTCTTTTGTATAGAGGGGTATATTCTGTAAATATTTCGTTCAAATATGTCTATAAGAACTTACAACTATAGTATCAATAATATTATTAATGGTTTCCTTAGTTTGTTGGACTTGTTATTTCTAACATTTAATACTAAACCACTTTTTTTCTGCTTTGTAGAAATCTTTTATTTGCTTATTTACGAGCATCCACGGCCAAACAAAAAATAAAGAAATAAAAAAACAAATACGCGCATTGCTTAGTTACAGCCAGAGCCATCTTGAAATACTGTTAAATTGCAAACAAAAAATCAAATATCTTTTAAATCCTTTAAATAAAATATCAAGTGTGTTATATCATATTAAAGGCAATTTTATGTGCTTTTGAATAGTGTAAAAATATATAGGCTGTTCCATATACAAAAACACAAGTATTGATAATGCCTCAAAAAAAAAAACGAATTAAAAAAAACAAATTAGAGCATTTAATTCTACGTCAAAAAGTGCCCTAATAAAGTTCTTATATAAATCAAGCATTTTCACAAATTAAAAAGTTACAAGGGTTTTTAAAAATATCTCTTATATTACGGAAGATATAAAAATACGGACTTCACCAATCGATTTCTTTTTAAAATCGAGCTCCAGAAGCATAGATCAGATTTTTTCTAATTCCTTTAGAAATATAAGTTTCCTATTAAAAGTGTCGAATTTGGCCCAGCCTGTACAGACTAGTACAGGGCACCAGGATATTTTACATGATTTAATAGGCAAAAAACCTGGGAGATTAAATATACTCTGTGACATAGAAGTCGGAAATGTTGGTTATGTGGGAGGTAAAAGAAAGTCGTGAATCAAAAAGTACTCCAAAATCTTTAGTTTGGTCAACTTTGTGTAGCACTTTATTATCTAGCATATACACTGACGGATTATAATTGACTTTTCTGGTAAACGTAACAGAATAACATTTCTTAAATTTAATTTTAGCTTAAATGCAATGTACCAATTGTTTACAGATATGAGATTTTTTGTAAATGAAATGGATCGTTCACGGATTTTACAGATAAGAAAATATCCAAATCATCGGCATAATCCAATGCTGGACATGAAAGAAAAGCAAGCATTATAATACAAAAAGCAAGGGGCCTAAATTTGAACCTGCGGTACGCCAGAAGAAGAAGGATAGAAATGTCGTGACTTAAATCCATTGTCAAAAACATAACTGCACCTGTTAGTAAGATATGATCGTAGTAGGTTTAAAATTGCCGGGCTATTGTTCAGTACTTTATTGTTTTCGCTTGTGATTGTTTGTTTTGGGGGTGTGATCACGTCTAGAGTACGCCAATATGGAAATTACTGCCAATTAAGCGAATTTGATAAGGGTCGTATTATTGGTTTGCGCAAAGGTGGTTTTTCATAGAGAGAAATTGCGAATCGCTTTAATCAGAATCAATCCGCAGTCAGGCCGTGCTATCAGGAATGGAATAGGGAGGGCCAGGAACGCCGCAGAAGAGCAACCGGGAGGCGAGGAGGGAATTTTTTTTTTTTGATACATCAAAATGTGGATATATTGGTATTCATAAACTAATAAAATTTCCATAGTTTTTATTTGTTCATATTAATCATCAACTATTTGCCCATACCAAACAATCGGTACAAGGATTATGTATTTACAGATTTTTGGCAGAAAATTTCGAACTATAGTGCGTCGACTTGCAATATTGTGTTCTTATTTAGAAACATGAATGAACAGAATTAGTTTGACCATTTAGCATATCATCACAAATTTAATGAGTTTTCCGTCTTTCACCTATAATTAGGAAAAAGCTTTGAGACACACGTATCTTACTTTTATTTCATACTGCATACACATTTTGAATATATCCACCACTTTTAATTTACAGAGAGATAACCTGTAATTTGAATACCAAATACTTGATTTCATTTGAAAGTGGAAAATCTGTCTTTCAAATAAAAACACAAGACTCATGAAATTCCATCTAAGGAAATAAAACACCTTTTTATGAACGAAAAGCTGTCAAGTCAAAGTCTACTTGATTTGTCTTAGTAAGCGTATTGAACAAAGAGTGTAAACATTTGTTATTTGCTGATGGGAAAAGGTTTTAAGATAATCGCAGCATTCTAAGTTGAAAAATAAAAATTCAAGTTTTGTGTAAATAAGAAAACGAAAGCTGACAGATCATTCGTTTTCATAGTGTCACGTATCCTTCGCCTTGCGTGTCGGGGGGTAGCTTACGCAACTCACTAAAGATAATTTAAGGGTACTTACCGAAACAGTCAGGTCGGGGGTCGGTCTTCAACAAAAACACCACTTACACTATACTTATTCATTGAGTTCCGCCTTGTATCGGGATCAGCACCAGAATGCCAATACCTCGCCTTCAATCCCCGCACCAGCCGATGTCTTGCAAAGTGCTGACGAGGTTCCGGCATACCAGCTCCGATCCCTTGATACAATACATTATCTCTTACATCTATTTATTTCTATGTAGTGGAACTTTCCGTGGCAATAGAATTGAAATATACAAAAATATATAGGTGTTTCATTTAAAATTTTTAATTTGGTTATATTTTCGATAAAACAAAGAGCAATAACAAATTACAATATTAGTCAAATAATTTGTAAATTTACAGTAAAAAAAAAATAATTTTTACTTTATTAAAACTTGGTATACTAGATCTATTATATGTTGACTCACTGTGCTCCGCTCTCCCTTACTATTTAAAGAGATGTTTTAAATAATAAAAGAGCTTTGTATCTATCTTACATCTCATGTTTGCTGGAAAGCAATTCAAGTCAGAGCTGAACTGCTAAACCTGTTGAATTATTGAACACTCAACTCGTCGGCATTATGTCATCGCTATGTGTAATGTTCGTAAATGATCTACCAAATATTTCTTGTGGGATTATCTTGGAAACGATACTTCCATTAATTTTAACGCCTTCTCTTCTTAGTTCAATGCCTCCTGATGCTCTTTTTGATTTATGTATAGATTCTTCATGAAGGTAGAATACCCACAGGTACCAGTGTTTTTTCAAATTTCTCGTATTCAACATAATTAATGGCTTTGCTGTAATTAACGAAACATAAATGTCATGGTGAAATTCTTTAACGTTACCCAAGATCCATCTAATGTCAATAATAATGCCTGTGATTGCTGTATTACGCTGGAAAGCTTCTTCTTATTTTGGCTAATCTATTTGGATGTAGGCCTGCTATCTTCTTTGTATCATTTGCCCATAATACGGTAAACATTTTAACATTTAACAAATGTACTTCTTAGGAAAAAGTAATCTTTTTTTCTAATTTTTTAATATCGCACGTTACAGATATTCTTTGCTTACCACACTTAATAGTCATTCTAATACTTTTCTGTCATAGCGATTTCTTTTATACGAAAAATGTTCATCTGTAACATTTATTTAAGAAAGGGAGGAAATTTCAGATCAACAACATTTTTCATCCTGGAGACCCCTTTAATAATTTAATAATAACTGCCAAGCGACTTAATCAATCAAATTTTAATTATTTTGCAAATTAGTATTCCTGAACCGACGCCTCCCTTGTTCCTATACATCCACCAAAACAGATACATAAATTTGAATTTCCGGAAGCGTGTAATGCGCAAAGTTTTATTAATTATCCGATTATAAGCACAGACAGACATCCGTTGAACTATTAATATAAATCATCGTGATGCAATTATCTTCCCAGTGTTCCCTGGGTCTGACTTGTTATCTCCTTCCTTTGCTGCTGTTTTTTGCCTTATTTTTTTCGTCTCGTCGATGTAATTGTATCTCCCACCCCTTCCATCAAGCAAATGGCTGCGACTATATTGTCTACAAGCGGCTGACTAAGAATAATTTATGTCCAGAAAGAGAATAAATTGACAAAATTATTTTACCTTCAACGATCTTTTTGTTCTGAAATTAAAATTAGTGTAAAGGATCATTTTTAAAATGAAAATTTATTTTAGACGTAAACGAGTTAAGTCTAGCCTACGCCAAAATAACACAATAACATCCATTTCATGTCGAAACATGATATCAGAAATGTATCTACTGCTAAAATAACAGACATTGTCGGGCAAAAAGAAACAAATTTAATATAGAACTTTTGTTTCAACTTAGTTTGCAATTATCAAAGTAAGTTAAAGTATATATTATAACCTTCCTAATCTTTTGATCCTTGGCGACTTTAACGTCACTCACTTCAATAATACTCACATAAACGATACTTATACACAAATCATGACGCGTTTTCTTGCACTTAATAACTTAACCCAATATAACACCATTACAAATAGCAACAATCGACTACTAGATTTAGTCTTGTCCACATTTGGTGCGGAGGTACTCAGAGATCCATTCCCTGTATTACCTGAAGATGAACACCATCCATCACTACAGATATTTATACCATATTCCGTTAAAAAAATTAAGAATTTTAACAATAACCAGCAGAATAAGTGTTACAACTTTAGGAAAGCCGATTTTCGACAATTATACCAATCGTTAGCGGTGACGGATTGGACCTTCTTGAACAACATCTCGGACGTAAATTCTGCCTGCAATCTGTTTTATCATAAACTATATTCTATATTTGATAAGCATGTTCCACTATACAATACAACTAATAGGAAATATCCCTCATGGTACTCTTCGCAAATTATTTATAACATTAAACTTAAAGCGTATTACTACAGACGATTTAAACAAACACGAAGCGTATTTATATTGGATCAATATAAACGATTAAGAACAGTGGTGAAAGAACAATTAAAAATCGCTTATCAAGATTATGTGTCAAGTTCAGAAGCTTCAATCATTGAAGATCCTCAGAAATTTTGGACATTTATTCATGGTAGAATGGGGAAGTCTCGAATTCCATCGACAGTGATATATGACGAATCCTCGTACGATACCCCACAGGATGTTGTAGATGTATTGGCACAATACTTCAGCAGTGTTTACACTAGGGATACAACTGATAATAAATCTGTATTTGTGCATACTAACACCCCATGCATACACATACCTATCATTGCCGAGGCAGAGACCACCACAGTCATCAAAAAGCTTAAAGATAAGATGACAGCTGGACCGGATGGTATCCCGAGCTTTCTAGTTCGTGACTGTTGGATAGTTCTGGTATATCCTCTTACAAAGATCTTTAATTTGGCACTGTCATCATCAACATTCCCTGACTTATGGAAATGCTCTAAGGTGTGTCCAGTTATGAAGGGAGGATCTTCGGAAAATGTGCGGAATTACAGGCCAATATCGATTCTTAACAATTTTGCTAAAACTTTTGAATCTGTTCTTTATTCTATAATATATCCATTAGTGAAAAACTTTATATCTCCAGACCAACACGGATTCATGGAAAAACGATCTACAGTAACCAATTTGGCACATTTTACCCAATATACACTTGATCAGTTCGACTCTTGTGGACAAGTGGATACTATTTACACGGACATATCGAAAGCTTTTGATCGAATTCAACACAAATTATTGCTGCAAAAAATGAAAACATTTGGCTTTAGTGATTCCCTAGTTACACTGTTTGAAACTTATCTGTCTGACAGAGTTCAATATGTAACTTATAACGGCTACAAATCTCAAACGTTTCACGCTAGCTCAGGGGTCCCACAAGGTTCCAATCTTGGACCGCTCATGTTTATTGTGTTTATTAATGATTTGATGGATTGCATTAATATTGATAAATGTATATTTGCGGATGACCTGAAAATTTTTACCGCAGTAACTTCCATCAATGATTGTTATTATCTACAAGACCAAATCGATCGGCTGACTGAATGGTGTAACGCTAATGGTCTACAATTAAATGTCGATAAGTGCAGATCTATCAGCTACACCAGAAAGCAAAATCTCATTTTATTTGACTATGCGATTAATGGAGTTTCTCTTATCCGTGAGAGTGTTGTGAGGGATTTGGGGATTTACTTTGATACTTCCCTTACTTTTTCTGCGCATCGAGAAAAGGTTGTACTGTCAGCTGTGAAGATGTTAGGATTCTTAATTAGAAGCTCTTCTTCGTTTCATCCTGATACAATTAAACTACTTTACTACTCATTTGTCAGATCTAAGTTGGAATACGGGTCTTTGATCTGGAATCCATTCTACTCTTCGCATAAAGAAGCACTGGAGGAAGTTCAAAGAAAGCTTCTAAAATATTTATACTTTAAACAAGAAGGCTCTTACTCTGAGATTGGTTATGACCACCAGCTTCTACTTCAGCAATTCGATGTTAAGTCGTTGGAAGTTAGACGACAATTACAATCAATTAAGTTTGTCTATAATCTAGTAAATAACAATATTGATGCTCCTTTCCTTTTATCACGCCTACAATTCTTTGTTCCTCGCGGTTCCACTAGATACACAAGCACGTTCTATGTACCATATGCACGTCTAAACTCTTCCCTGAATTCTCCTATAGTATCAATGTCACGTAATTTTAATTTAATATCATCTCTCTGTGACATACATTTTACACCTCTGCAGGAAATATTGTCAATAGCAAATAAGCAGTTGTCATAATTTGTTAATTTTTGTTTTTGCACATATGTTTTTATATTAGCGTTTAAACTGAGCTCAAGTGCTCTTTATGTTTACTATGTTTTTATTGTACAACTATATGAATTGTATTTTTTTGTCCTTTATTTGGAGCAATCTGTTGGGCAAATATATTATTATTATTATTATTATTAACCTTTTATAGTTAAGATATATATACATATTACTACGAAACTGTAGATATTTTATTAAATTGATTTTAAGTTAACTCAATACTGTTTTATTAACATTCAGACATGCAGCGTCCTCTATTTAAGATAAAAAGACTCCACAGATAAGTATTGCATCAACACCTAGATGCCACTATAGCACACAAGTGAATGAAAAGCTTCCCCTCTTCCTGTTTTGAGTACACCGCATACCCTAATATTTCCTCAGTAAACCTCGGGACGTGGGGGTGTGTAGAACTCTCGACAAAGAAGTAATATTAAAGCTTAAATGACCTTTTGTTTCTTGTGTTTTGATTGTAGAAACTGTATTACTTATTTAGTTGTGAAGTTATTATCTTATAATGAATAAAACCAAATTTTTTTATAGATAACTTTGTTTATTTTGAGTTAATAAAAATTGAATAACAATTAAGATGAATAATACTCTCTTTCAGGGTAAGTAGTAAGTTCATTTACTATTTAAATTACATAAAAATAAGATTCCTTGAATCTTAATCCAAACTAATCTCAATATATCTTGTTTAAAAATCAAAATTGAATTTAAATCTCCCGCTAACCTCTCTCATACAATCACGTATTGTCAAAAACCTTCCTACAACAGCAAACGTTTATTTTACATCAAAACTCCCTAACAAATCACTGTTATCATTTCATTCTAACCTCAGAATTTATTTACGTTCTGAACGCCGGTTATAAGTTCGAAAGATGAATAAGGGCTTACTTTTAAAGTACGATAAACAGCTCGTTGATACTCCAAATACTGATTCCCGTTCTGCAACACTCTTTCTAGCTCCAAACCTGCGTTATTGATGTCCCAGCCACGAAAGTTGTATCCCAGTCCCTCGATTCTGGCTCCAGGAATAGAAAATACGTCCCCCAATTCTTCGAAATTAATGGATTACCATCATTTTTACACAACACACACAACACCTCATCCTTGGCAAGTAAATCTTTAGTTAAATGACTCTTATAATTATTTAAATTTTGAAATTTCTAGATGTTTTTGAAAATACAACCAACTCAGGAAAATATCGAAAAAGAAGTCCTTTACAATTGTTTTAAACAAACATTCATCTCCTAGGCATTGAGATTTCAGCAACGATGACAGGAAAATCGTTTCCAACGATACGACACCCTTTATCGACCCACGTTCGTACGATCAGCGAAGGAAACTTTACCTATAAAATTCCATGGAAACATGCCCTTTTAGAATTATATGTGATATAGTGAGTATTTAGTTTGAATTTTTACAATAAATTTACAAAGTAGTAAAATACATAGATCACAATACATTTTATTTCAATAACAAACGTTTGTTGCTGTATGCTGTTGACTTTATGTAGGTTAGGTAGTTTGATATCATAGCAATATATAATATTTAATCATATAATATTAACTAATCAAGTTATTATCGTTTCATATCATTTTATTTAAATAGTATTTTAGAGATTTTATTAGGATTAAAGACACTTTAATCAACTATTTTAAAATTTTAAAATAACTTAGGAATTAATTATATGATAGCAGCTGAAATTATTAAGTAGTTGTATGAACTAAGAGTTAGCTTTTGGCTTGCAATCATTATTTTATATTTAATCATAAATCTTATAGTTTCACAATTTTATGTTAATCTGTATAATTAATAAGTTTATTGTATAAGTTATAGTTATTATAGGTTGAATTGTTTAACATATAATAAAGTTAATGATCAGTCATGCAGCAGATTATAGTAGTACTGCCCCAAAAAAATATGTTTCAACAGTTTTCACAATAAATAGGGCTCAAAAAGAATTTAAATATAATAATAAACAACCCATGGCAATGGATATTAAATTCATATTGTTCCTCATTGCAACAAGGGGCAACCTGGGAAAAACTCTGCAATAAATGTGCTAAATATTAGTTTGATAAAACTGTTCATAATGCTAATAGATCTTTACCTCCTGATACTATTACAATACCTAGAATAACAGCTTGTTTCCCAGTCGTAATAAGTAGATTCTTCCATGAAGGTTCTGGCAAAAATCTAATGAGTTTTGATGAGATAGGTATGATAAAGCAAGCACAAATATCACAAGCTCAGTTGTGCCCATTTTTGAATTCAGTAATACCACATGTCTAGTGTGATGGAACATCATCGCCACACATCTTTTTTTCATTGTTTATGTATTGGTAGATCAAGTCATTCATAAGAAAGAGTGTTGAATGTTTGGCTATAGGGCTATCTTCAATATTGAATTTTTTCCTACTTTCTCTTATTTTTATAAAATATTCTGCATATTCACTGCATATTTGAATTTCTTTTCAAAACTTGACAAACTGTATATCATTAAATTCAGAGAACATTGTAACGTGCCGTTACTGGGAAAATCTATTTCCGTATGTAATAATAATTTTAGGTTGAATTAATCATTAATTCCGTTTATTTTTGATCGATTTTCCCACGGACGGTAGCGTTGCTACCGCATGTTATTTTATTTCAAGTTTTTATTTTGGTGAATTTTGTTTACGACGCGAATGTTGCCGCGTGCCAACGGTGAGCGCTTCAGGCAAGCCCGACTTCCACCATCGCGACCGCGTGTTTAAAAGTGAAAGGCATTTGAAAAAGAAAACTGAAATTAAAAAAATTAAAAAATTAAATATATTTACCGCCAGGAGTTTTCCAAAGTTAAACCGCGTTTAAAGAAAAAACCAAAAAAATAATGAACAATTCAAAAATTAAGAAATTACATATCTTTTTCAACGAGACGCGCAGCGTCGAGTTCTCTAAAAGTGAAAGGCATTTGAAAAAGAAAATTGAAATTAAAAAAATTAAAAAATTAAATATATTTACCGCCAGGGGTTTTCCAACGTTAAAAGAAAACGTTAAAAGAAAAAACCAAAAAACAATAAATAATTCAAAAATTAAGAAATTACTTATCTTTTTCAACGAGACGCGAAGCGTCGAGTCTGTTTAAAAGTGAGAAAGGCATTAGAAAAAGAAAATTGAAATTAAAAAAAAAAATTAAAAAAAATAACAAATAAAAATTAAATATATTTACCGCCAGGAGTTTTCCAACGTTAAAAGAAAACGTTTAAAGAAAAAACCAAAAAACAATAAATAATTCAAAAATTAAGAAATTACTTATCTTGTTCAACGAGACGCGCAGCGTCGAGTTCCCTAAGACGAGACGCGAAGCGTCGAGTCTGTTTAAAAGTGAATGGTATTGGAAAAGGAAAATTGAAATTAAAAAAATTAAAAAATGAAATATATTTACCGCCAGGAGTTTTCCAAAATTAAACCGCGTTTAAAGAAAAAACCAAAAAACAACGAACGATTCGAAAATTAAGAAATGACATATCTTTTTCAACGAGACGCGTAGCGTCGAGTTCTCTAAGCCGAGACGCGAAGCGTCGAGTCTTTTTAAAAAGTGAGAGGCATTTGAAAAAGAAAATTGAAATTAAAAAAAAATGAAAAAATCAAGAAAAATGAAAAAATTAAATATATTTCTAGCGAGTTTTCGAAAGTTAATTAAACCGCGTAGCGTCGAATTTTTCGAAGAGAGCCACACTTACAAAAATTGAACTTCATCCTAAATTCCCATATCTATTCTACGCGATGAAAGGGCGGATTGCTACCTGAGGGGTATTTATCTTCTATAGTGACCGCGGGCCAAGGTGGATCGCGGGCTAGGCGTACCAACCTTTTCAATGGGGTGCGTTCCAGGCGGAACGCGGGCTAGCTAGTATTAAATAATATTTTTCTAGCCACTTTAGTTGGTATTTCGTTTGATAAAATGGGTGATAAGATGTTTTGTCATTACTTTTGTGGTAAATCTTTTGGTAAATGATCTCGTGCATGCAGTGAACACGTCTGGCTTCTACACAATTTTATATGGGGAGGATATCACTGTCCTTGTTGATGAAGGGCTCCAAATCTGACTGCTCTAAAGTCTGTCGAAATTTGATGTAACTAATGTGGTTTCTCTGTGAACCCAGATAAATGGTATTCTTTACTAACAAGAAAAATTGAACAACTCTACCCACCACCATTGTTTGGCACATCTCTGTTGCTCGGAAGAAGTGACACATCTGAGTGTTATATTTGACAGAAGCAGACATGTTACAACAAACCTCAAGGAAGTATGCATGGCATTTTAGCAGTTTCGTTGCATTTTGGGTATGACTTGTGACTTATCACCGGGAATCACCTTGCGGCTGTATATTGATATAATTAGGCCTATGCTAACTTACACCCTCCTCAGGTGGCCAAAATTTAGAAGAGTGGCAGGCAGGAACGCGCTGCCGCATATGCAGCATGTCACGCATCTTAGCGTAATAGGGGTAATGCGTATCTACAATGTCGACGGTGGCAATACAAGTACTCCTACGTGTCCCTGATTTGGATTTGTTTATGGAAGAGACGGCGTTCAGCACACCTATAAGGTTACGAGCCCGAGATCTACCGCAAACTGTCACCTTCGATCAGCACCTATACAGATGGATCGAAAATAAGAATAGGAAAAAGTGCGGAAATGTTCTCTTTGGAACTTAAACTCAACTGACACCGTGTGGATTAACCATAGTCTTCCGAGCCGAAGTACTGGCCATCGTACATAGTGGAGGAGAAATATTGGCAAGAGGTATTTAGGAACCGCATTTTCCTTTACAGTAATGGACTGGCTGTCCTTAAGCTCTTAATAATCATAGGATCACTTGGCGATCGGCTTAGATGGTACCTAGGTAATTAAGCTGCAGGTGAACTGGCGGGAGGGGGTTCGTATTGTGTTTATATGAGAGTCTGTTCTTCCTATTTTATTGCCCACACTCAATACTCTTATAAATCAATGAACCACTTCTCTACCTCGGAATAGATGGGAATGAACAATCACCTGCTGTCAACCACATAAGGCCATCCCGGGTCATCGTTGAGGCCAGCATGATATTGACTGTAACTCCCGCAACAGCCCACGTTAAGTTGTCGAGCAACTGACTGACCACATGCACCGCACAAGACTGGTCAGGAGTCCACACTGCCGCGCATCTTACCTAGAAGACGAAACGCTTCTCCGACTTATCCGTGGTGAATTGTGGTTCACAAGAAAACACCGGCAACTGTCAAATTCCGATTTCCATGAAACATTGCAGACTACCCAATTTCTTCAATCTGCCCAAAAGCCCGATTCAGGGGTACAGCCCCATCCAAGTGATTTTTCAATTTCTAGGAATATCTCCGGAATTATAATAGATATTAAAAAACTTTTTGAACATAATTTGCAGCGGATTACATGGTTCCAAAAATGACGGGACCCGCTTTCGTAAGGAGATAATAGTGGAAGACGGAGTACTTTATACCGCTTGTATTTCTTATTAATTTTCTTTCATTTTTATTTCTCAAAAAAGGCGCTTTTACACAATAAACGATGGTGTATAATAAATTCGGAGAATTGAGAATTATTAAAAATACAATATGATAAATATTATCACATGCATTTTTTTACCTTCATGGGAAGGTTTACCCCGCAAGGCAACTCGGCCTGAAGACCTATTGTGGCCCTATGATGTTTTAGCCCTCTCAACCTGGTTGTACCCGAAGTAAGTTTACTTAGACGTTTCTTCTGCTCTCCCACAGTTTCTGCACAAGGGAGAGTCCGCTCGCCCCATGCGACGCAAGTGCTTGTTCAGTGCGCAGTGACCAGTTAGGGCTCCCGTAAGTAGTCTCAGTCTGTTCCTGCTAATAGAGACTGCCTTGCGGAGTCTTCCCTCGCCTGGATGAATCCCGAGGATTTTGCAATGTCTCGCGCCGGCAAATCGAAATCCGACAAAAGTTTTGATGCCGCGATATGAACTCCCACACGACGGTTCTAGATCTGTGAATGGTCGTTCAGTGGCGCCTCTAGCTAGTTTGCCAACAATTTTGTTGCCTCTGATCCCAGAGTGGCTAGAAACCCATCTTAACGTAATGCTGCGATTTTAAGCCAATTTCTCGAGGTTTCTATGGCACCCCAGTACCACACAACATGCACTTGGGAATAACACTAAATAAGTGGTAAGATTTACATTTCGGGTGTAAATATATACCCTCTTCCCACTAAAATTAAGGGCTGTTAATGAGATATCAATAATAATGCTTAATCCTCTTAATTATTGAATGTGTCTACAATGTGCAGGTGGTATTATTCTCCTGTTCGAGTTTGTAAAATTTTAATTTTGTCCTTATATAAACAACTTTCCAGACAGCTTTTGAAACGTCAGAGCTGTAACATTGAGTAAGAATGATTAGCTGTCACATGCTTATTGTAATATCATTATTGCAGTATCAGCAGTAGGTATATAAGCTTTAACTCTCTTAAAGCTAGTTTTTTACTTAGCAAGACAATCAATTATGAACACTACCTGAGTGGAAAGCTGTAGCACAGGGCTATCCTCGGATCTTTATTATTTGCAACTTAAGTTAATGACATTAATTTTTACCTGCTCTGCAGAAACAACTAACATCTGTGTTAAAGCACCATGAACTTCGTCAGCTGCATGAATTTCTTTAGTCTTCATACCGTGCAAGTGAAACATAAACTAGGTAATACAAATTATCAACAGAAATTCAATCAAAATATCTCTTCTTCCATACCTCCAAATATTCATTCATGCACTGGTGATGAGAACTTTTACAACTATCCTTTTTTTATATTCGTGGAACTTACACGCATGTAAGCTCAGTGGGGTGGAAAATGCATAAAAGTACACATAAAACGTGCCTATATAAGAATCGTTATAAATATTTCATATATACAGCAGCTGCCCTCCGGAATTAGAAGTAGCGAGTAATAAAACTCACTGAGGTGGTAATAAAAGATTTACGATGGCGGATCTGGAAAGAAAATGTGTCTCAATGCAATTTCTTTAATATTTTGGTTCTATATTTTGTGAAAGTTAGCCTATTGTTAATGCATAATAATGCATTTTACGGAAAATTTAAAATGGTGCTTTTCAAATAACTTCATCAATGTCCTAATTCTCTTATCAGATGTTAAACAGGTTGCTTCGGTGCGGATATGTGAATAGATTAATATAGTTTAGCAAATTTACATCACACCTATTCTAGAAAACTTTTATTTCAGAGAAAAGGCAGGAAATTCATTAAAATATTCATGCTCTTATTTTTAATAAATAGAATGAATTTCAATTAAACAGGAACGAAACTATTAAACTATAAAAATGAAATTTCTATCAGTTCATCAAAATTAAAAGCAGTGTCTCTTGGCAGTGACTAATTTAGCGTTTGATAATTCATGCATTCTATATTCATATTTGACGTATCCCGATATTTCGATGCCTGTTGTTCGTCATTTATCGATTGCTGTTTTATATTTCATGCCTTGTTCTCTTTTAACGGCATTAAAAATATCTACATATTCAGTAGGAAATTTAACATATTTGAAAATCTCGAATCATCGGAATATGGATAAAATATGTATATTGTTTCAAACTGACAAAACTAAAATTAGTGCTACCTAAGCTGGGAAATTATTGCAAATGGAATTCATAATCAAATAACAAAAAGCTGCGCGGGTTTTATACCACTTTATTGGAAATACACTGCTCATAGAATTTGAAATGCCTTTCATGAAAATCGAACAAATACCATTAATTTCAATTGGAGATGATCCACAAGGTTCAGCGTCGTTATAACGGAAACAATCACAAACAGGGACAGAATAACAAGCGATATAGATTTTACCGATTGAAATAACATATTATCGCATTCTAGTGTAGCAGTTATGGAAGAAGTTGCATACTTTAAAGATAAATATCAATCTAATCACAGCCTCTATAAGATACTCTCATTAAATTATTTTCAGAATAAAATTTGCAAACTAACCCATTCTCCCATTCGAACCTAGACTGGAAGATGTTCACTTCATATTTTACGAGATCATTATAGCGGGATGACGACCTCAAATATATACAATGCCATGTTTCTAAAAGCAAACTTCATACCAATGTTGAGCCAAGGACACGGAATATGTGAATATATTATTATGTGGCAACGATACCACATTATTCAAAAACCTATATAAAAAACGATAAAAAGATATTTTCTCATTCGATAACGATGGTCAGACCAAGAAGAAACACAACGAACATGTCGGTTTTTTAAAATTTATGGATGACTATTAATGGTTTAGAAGAGGCTGAAGTAATGGTGGGAGTACTTAGGTATGTGATCTGCATAGACTGCGAAATTAACTCACGCTATGCCGATATTATATAAATTGTGATACCATACAAATTGTGATAACTGATGGGAAGCGGTCGTTGTCCATGCTATACACTTCTTGGCTTTCGGGCTGGAATCGCGTCCTGGAACTTCCTCTGGCCGACGTTTCGTCCACACTTGCACGAGAAGCAATATGAAATATGGAAGCAATTCATGCAATTTTGCTCCGCGAGAAACTATACTTTGGATGGAAAATACGTTATCAAAACTATCTAGAACACTACTGCAAAATGTATTCGAAAAAATATTTCAATGAATTTAACGCAAATTTTGACCTGTTTAAAGATATCATTTTTCAATCAGCTCGCAGTTATACAAACCGAAAAAGAAGAGAACTGCAAAACAAACCCAACAAAAGGAAAGCGAGTGCTACTGCTAACTAAGGAAGAAATTATAAAACTGATGAACTTATAGAACCGGAACACACCAAATGGGTTGCAGGAGTTGGTTAGATATAGATTCAAACGGCCTTCAGTTAAGACTATAGCGGTTGTCGGGTTATATCGTGTAGTATATTTGTTAATATTTAAATTTAAGTTATTATTTGACGTTTTGCCCTCTTCTATGGTTGACATTTTCGAAGGACGTACAAATGACAGGTTATTCGCCCACTTTATATAGTTATCCAAATGTACTAGGTATGTTCAATGATTGTTTTGTAATCTATACATGTGCAATCCGATATCGTGGTTAGGCTTCTAGGGCCTGTTTTCCAGATACGGTCTACCCTTTACTCCCTCATCCTTATTAAAGTAAGTTTTATTTTTGTAAATTTCTATTGAATTCATATTCAATAGACAGTAATAATAGCTCTTCTTGATTGCTGAAACTTTTGTTTCATTGAATCTAGGCTCTGTGACTAAGTTTGATAAGTACATGTTCGATAATTGTTGATTCTTCTAGTTGACCAAGCCGGACACTCCTCTCAGGTTCTTTAAATCTGGTGCCAATAAACCTTCCTGTGGTACCAATATACATTTTTTTCACAGCTACATGGTGTGCCATCATACACTTCTCGTGCAGATAATGGGTTTACTGCTCATGCTTGACTACTACAGTAGCGGTAGTCGAAAAATATTGAAAACACCACGGCGTGATAAAGGCATTTGCCTTAGCCAACTTGTTTGATACTCGCCTCGGCATAATATGCTGGAATATAACGCGAGATCAAGAATTATATTGATATAAGTTTGTCATGCAGTGGAAAATGTCTGGCGTATCTTACTCCATTCCTTTAATATAATTCTGATTGAAATTGCCAGGTTAGTATCATAATGCCATTGATATTTGTCAAAATATTTTCTCTCTCGAATCTTAAGTAGTTTTTCAATTATGGTTTTCACAACAGCGCGTAAAAATTACTTGATTGAAGCCTATTTTAGAGCAGGTGTGCTAGTTAATGGAATTTGGCAATGCAGTCAGCGTTTATGTTTGGACAATTTTCATAAGCACTTTCCAGATTTTGCAGTATTAGACAGGATATTTACATTACCGTTCGTACAGAGATTGAAATACCGGCCTTAAGTAATATTATTTGAGTAAGTGTATTAGCTCGCCGATTTACGTTGACTCAGCAAAGTCGCTATGTTAAAAAGTGGGGAAGAATTAACGTAAATCATAGAAAAGAGGACAGTAGTAGCGGTGAGTGTGAAGCAATTACATTGAAGAATAAAGTTGTCAAAAGAAAGAACAGTTATTAATTAGGGTTTCCCAACAACGCATCAGGGTCGATCAAGGTAGGTACCCTCCAAATTTATTTGATTTTAGTTAGTCCAGAAGCAATAAGCGAGTTACCCTCAGTTACCCCCCAGTTACGGAGGTCGTATTTACGCCCGGTGACAATAAAATCTAGCTAACAGAAAATAATAATGTATGGAAGCTAAATTCTGCTCAAGAATATATAAGTTACTATGATGCTGTGTCGAATAATGTCGTGTTTTCCGATAAGAGGGCATTCCAGTTTTTATATACTGGACCTCTTTCGCTATACAGACTGCCAGGTACACGGTACGTTAAAAAGTATACTAAAACACTTAACAGAAGTGATCGCTTTTTCTTAAATATATGGCTTAAATGCTGCTGTTTAATGAAGACTTTTGAAACAAGTTATAATTCCTTCAGTCGTACCATTGTTTGAGGACGAAAACTTTATATACCTACATGTAATATAGGTATAACCTTGATTGTTTTATCTTTTATTGGTTAAAATTTTAGGGTAAGTTTCCATTGCATCGAGCGAGGATAGCTAGGAAATATTTACTTGACCAGCAAGTAGATGAGATGGAGTTGTCTAGGGGTCGTTCGGTTAGACCAACCCAGCTTAAGTAAACTTACTCTCGACCAAATTGCAAACCTCTTTGTTCGGGTACAACCAGGTCGAGAAGGCTAAAATATCATGGGGGCACAATAGGTCTCCTGGTCGAGTTGTCTTAAGGGGCAAACCTGCCCATGAAAGTAAAAAAAAAAAACGTAAATGTTAAACCCCCGATTTGAACCCTTGGGATTCTATGGTAAAATATATGAATCAAACTGATTTTTGTAACCCTGTATAGTATTATAACAAATGCATATTACAATGTATTATATCTATATATTAGAAATATCTAAATCTCACAACTTTACCTGGAAAAGCCTTTGCTTGCTATGACAATTGCCAATAGAAGTAAGTTTCGAGTCAACACTTCGAAAAAAGCATATCTCATACTGCTTCTGTTATATCAAACGCAGTACCACGCCTACGCCCTTTGTAAGCTTATATATATCAGAAACACCTAGAGTTAAGGAATTATTCTTATTATTATTACCATTAGTATTATTATTAGTTAGTTAGGTTAGTCTGATCCATTTTTACAATAGTAGTACTGTAAAAATCTGTTTGTGTTTTTTTCGCAAATAAATTCACAACTCCAAGGTGCGACTTCTTGGTTCCCAACCCCTACCAGAAACACACCCACAGTTTCGACGGGAATGCAACATGCTTTTCGTGATCAAAATCGGCAACAGCTGCAGCAAAAAGTTATAGAAGCTTAGAATAAAATAACGCCTGAATATACCAGAAATTTTGCGTCAGCAACGGAAAAATGCCAAATTTTAGTGTCTCTTTACAAAAGTATTAATAAGGATTTTTCTTTTGTTTTCTAGTTAATATAGGTACATAAATTTCAGTATATGTTCATATTCCCAATGCATTTTATTGTCCTCAGATTTTCTTCTAATTAAATAAATTAATTAGTCTACAATATAGAAATGCTTAATCTGTTGTATTTTTTCGATCAGTATTTCATCAATTAATTACGCGACTAATTTTCTCCTCAAAAACGGCCAAAATACTGCATAAATTAAAGATGTTTTTTGTTATCCTTGTATTTTACTTAATTGGGACCCCGAACATGGCCAGAAAGGAGCATTTATATATTTAGTCCGCTTGAGCGGAACTTATTGAAAAGGATCCTATTTCAGTGTTAATTAGTTCAAAAGTACCTACAATTTATTTTTAATTTGACCATGTCGCTTCGGGCGAAAAATTATGGAAATCATCTCGTTAACCTACCTATTTATTTTCCTCTATATTGATTTTGCTTTATTTCGTTTTACATAGGTTATCATAATTAGGGACATTAATTGGTTCATCAATTTGATGTATATAAATAACGTAATTAGAGGTGATAACGCCATCAATTAGGAACAGTATTGTATTCCACTACGTAGGCAAGTACAGGTGATACACCCTGCCGATTCTATATTTTGAATCTTGATATTCAAAATTATGACTGATCACAGTATCGTTATTCTATCCTAGACGACATAAGAAAGATATCAAAGTTCAAATTCACAACGCGGATCAAAGAACTGATTTGACCTGCTTTTTGCCTAACAGCTAAAATAAGAAAACAAATTCTGGTTCTCGATTTCATCATTCGTTATTGAAGTGAAAAGTTTCATTTATACACATTTGGTGAAGCTAAACACTTAGGATCAAATCTGAAAATTATTCTGGTAATACAAGAATGTAAAAAAATCTTATGCCGACTATTCATGATATTTACTTTTTAATAGAACATTAACAAAAAGAAGTGCCTATACGTACCTATTTTGTATTTTTAATGTGTTTTTTTTTTAATATTTTGGATAACAAATCAATCATGCTTAGGTAGGACCATCAGCAAAAAGCCAGTGCTGGTACAAATATCAAGCCTAAGATCAAATAATTGGGGGTCTTTAATCAACGAACAAAATATACTTGAAGCGAAATTACACACTGTGGCGATATGCAGGTATCCAAAATTTATTGTCCACTACTATGAAGTCTAAGGTTCAAAGTATATATCATTTCTGATAGACAGGCTTCAATCAAATGGAGTGTACGCACAACACGTCACAAATTACAAAAGTTAGCTATGGTGTACCAGAGGGGTTCATGCTTGGACCATTGTTGTATGTAATTTTTATGCGAATTTACAAAATTACTGGTACGCTAACAATAAACTAAAGCTAAACAGAGATAAGGCACAGGTTCTACAATTCAATAGGAGCAATTATTCCAATGCGCTGACAAGCAAAGTGAAAGAACTGATCACCTCCGATTTTCATAAAATATTGCAGACATGTAGAGTAGTGAAAAAAAATCGACACGTATTTTTTAACTGCTGATATTCACTTATAGGGGAGTCACAGATCCCTAAAGTTACATCCCTAAAACACATTTTTAACGATATCTTTGAAGATAGAAGAGATATCGAACTGAACTAAAAAGAAAAATGTTCTTTTTGATCATTCGGACGTTTTGGTTTAATAAGGAGATCAGTGGAGCATGATGGGGATTGTAGGCCACGTAAATGAGAAATTCATATATCTCTCTTCTATTCCATAGACTACATTAAAAAAGAATAAACACGTAAAGTGAAGCAACAAAAGACGCTATATAAGCTACAGTATCTTGTTCTGAAGCTAATCCAGATGCTCGAGCTTAATTTTTCCCGCTTTAGCCCGCTAAGCAGGCATATAAGATGCGGTGTTACTTGAAAAAAAAACGAATCTGGACTTTTAGGTTATTTCATATAAAATATCCCAGAATTCTCATAGCTTTTCTATTAACCTACACACGCCACACCACTGTTTAATAGCGATGCAGCATTACACTGATTTCTGGGGCCCAAAACTTTACATTATAATGTTTTATCTAAGAGGTTAGAAGATGACCACTACGAGATTTGAAACCCAATTAAAGAATTCGTAATACTTAGTGCGTGCTGTAATATCGAAGAATGATCAAAACTCTAATCGTTTCCGACATGATCATAACAATTCATTGAATAAATTCAATTTCACTAACACTGACATTTATTTAAATAGTTAAAGATGCTTCCAGTTTTACAATATATTATTTAACATCTTCCAGTAAAAAAAGTAAAACCTTAAACACTAAGGTATTTAAATTGCTATTATCTAATGGCATTCAAACGATTAATATTTAATCGTATCAGCCACCTGTAAGTGGTGTTGAAATCCGGCAAGTGCATATTCCAGTTAATTATCCGTAAGTGCAGTCAAAGCCGTTTTCCATTTCTGATCTTCGGCTCAAAGTCAATTAAGCCCTTGAGCGAACAAGAGCGGCGTGGGTCCGATGAACAACCAGCTAATGAGTTCTCGGGATGTCGCCGACGGGAAACGGATGCTTGTTAAACTCGCGAGTCTGCTACCGGAACAGAAATAATTGAAGACGTCTAAAATACGGGTTAGCAATACCATGTCGTAGCCGGTATACCCCGAAAATGTTGTTTAAGAAATTCGGAATATTGCAATTTTATGACAATTATGTTTAAGTCAACATTAATATCTTTTCTTTGAAATAGACCGGGATCTTAAATAATAAGCGAAATATTAAGTGTTTGTATATTAAAGTAGATTCGAGGTGAATTTGACAGTTCTTTGTTGGGCATTAAACTCCTCTAAACCCACAAAGTAAGTTTTTGTTGAAATTTTTACGCTATTTGTTGGTCGCTCACGATATTTAGAGTATACCGGTATAATTTGTTCTTAAATTTATAATTTTAACAATGTCTCCTGATTTTTCGCCGTATTATGTTAGCCTTTTAAGTACTCTACTTTTACGTAAGTGTTTTACGTTCATATGTAGTGTTTGATTTTGCACTGATTTCTGACTAATAATTTCAATCAGTTTCTTCTGATGAAGCAAATAAAATATTTTGCGAAATATTGAGAAATAAACAAATCAGATAATTGAAGATTTTGATTACTAAGTTATGTGGTCGGAAAGTTCTTTTCAATTTAAATACAAACAAGGGGAAAATACAATTATTTTAAAGATGGATGTGTAGTGTACACGTATTACTATGGGACTAAACATGGATAGACACACTACAAAGGTGTCAGTAGCTTTTTTTTTTTCATTCGAACTCTCTCTTTGCGCATTGCTTAATTTTTAAAACCCAAAGGTGTTTATTTCAACGCACTTACTTAATGCGCATGTGCGTTGTGCAAGCCAAACTTGAAACGTCGACACATATATAAGAATCAAAACAGACAGAGACTGACTACTAACACCGACAATGGCCTTTCATTCTCATTCTAATATTTTAATTATTAATAATAATAAATATATCATTATTTATTTATGATTTTTCATAAAACACTAATTATCTCGTAAACCCTAAATGATGAGGATAGCATATGCTTAGTAAAATTTTTAAAGCTCCTCCAGCACTGTAAGACTCCACAAAAAAATACATGCTGTTCCATTTAAAATAAGCAAGTTTTCAGCAATTAAACTTTTCCAAATTAAACAATATTCAGTTCTGCCAAGTAAAAATTATACAATCATACTTAAATACAGATATTCTAAGTATTTAGGATAGATAACACTAGATTTCTGAGTTAGAGTATTTGCTACAGTATTTCATTTATCTTATGCCAAGTATTTTAATGATTTTGTTATTAATAAATGTGACATCTGCCACAACGAAACTGGTAACTACCTATTGTAAGTTGAAGTAGTTATTATAAGTGAATGCTTTACTTGTTCCAATAAAATAAGATATTTGGTTTTAACATACAGTTTTGCCATGACTCAGGTGCACTCGGAAAACGACAGTGTGGAACCAAACGTAGTGTAATGTTTAATGTAAGTAAATATTTAAACTAGATGAATCAAACTACAAATTTGGAACAAATCAAGTAGTTTATTAACGGCTGTACCCTAGCAGCACAAGAATCGGCATGATATCGGCTAAGCTTCGCCGATATTGCTGACCGATGTCGTAATTATAGCGGCCGCTGATATCATACCGATACAAAATGTGAACATTTTGCAATATTGGTTCGATATCGAAATTCCAATACTTATCCGATATCGAAATTCCAACATCTATCCGATATCGAAACTCCAATACCTATCCGATATCAATACAATTAAAATCAGTAGACCGATACATGATTGATACTTACCCAACGTTTTCTATGCTCCGCCGATAAAGTTTTAGTCGTCCTGGGATATCGCACCGATATTGGTGTGATGACTAATTTCTACATATAAGTATGTAGTTTGTCTATCCACGATAGTGGATATTTATACAGGCTGTCCCAAAAGTAGTTCCCGAATCGGAAAAGGGTTATAAAGAGTATAATTTCGAGTCAAATTAGCCCCATATGTGATTATTCAATTCTAATAAGGTTTTTGCGAGTTTTATAAAGATCTTCCACAAAAAACGTTCATAAAATTATAGGCAAAAACAGTATTTTTTTGTAATGTTAGAATTTAGAAAGAAATTAGAAACCATCAACGTCTTCTGAAATATCACAGCCGTTAAACAAAAGGATGTACCTTTGATAATATCACAATGTTTAATTTCAATTTAACTTCATTCTTATTGTCGTACTCTTTTGTTTGTTGATAATTTAATGAACGTTTATATGAAGGAAGATTTTTAGAAAAAATAAATGATTCGTAAACTATGCATCGAATAATAATCACACCTAGGATTAGTTCGACTGCAAATCACACCCACTATAACACCTTTGAGTTTGAACATTTAATTTCGGGGCAGTCTCTATAGTCATATTAATATTGAACAATGCGGAAAAAATACATCAGATTCATAATCACATTACACATGTAATGTTTTTCAAATTGTTTGCCACCATTTTCTGTGTATAATAATTCATGACAAAATAGAATATTATGCGCATAAAATAATATACATAATGAAGGCAATAAATTTCAAGAAAAAGTACTAATACAAAAATACTTAATATGTTTATTTATGAGTAATTGACACAAATATTTAACGACATAATTAATAAAAACAAAAACTGAAAATAACTAGGAAAACATGAAACCGAAAACAAACTCAATATGTGCATATTTTAAACGAAAAGAAATTTAACATTTGTTACAGTTTAATTTTTAACAAATCAATAACAACAAAAATTCTAAGTAATACCTAAAAAAAATCCAGTCGTCTAAATTATTCGTTCGCTAAAGACGTTATATTCTTCTTCCTTTCTTTTCTGCCCCCATCTCATCTATTGATATTCGTCTCTGTCCCATCCGGCTGTTTGACTCTAATTGCTTCTGTAAATAAAAATAACAGTTTTCATATAGAGTTACAAATAAAATAATAATGCATGTAACATTACCTAGAAATACTATGTATATTTCCAATTTATCAAAAGCTTCTTTGGATTGTCTCTATTTTCATGAATAATTTACATTAATACTTTTCGAGAGGATTTGTTTTAACATTAGATATATGCTTCCTTTAACGTACTTCCCCCAATTAAGCACCACATACGTATCTAAAAAAAAGTGTTTTTCTTAAGTGTTTGTATTCAGCATCGTATAAAAGCTTTAATTTGTCTGAAGTACGCTTGTAATTTATTTTATTCTATTAATGCGAAACGTTTTTTACGCTACCCATATTGTAGAAACAATGCTTTCACGTAAAATAAGAAATTTACAAGCGTCTTCCATTTTGTTAACGCTGCATATTTACACAATAAATGAGTACTAATCATTAAATTAAATTATATACTTGATACATACATAAAACATTATTCATAAAAATTTCCTTACCTTTATAAGCTTCATTCACCCATTTTGTAATGTACACAACGCTTACTATAATGCAGCGACAAAATAAATAATGGCAACCACTTCACCTGGTCGTCATGCTCACACTGCAATAAGGAACGCTATCACCGCTATGATGGATTGTGGTAGGTGGTGGTGGTAAGATATTGCGCGTAGATCTAACTCCCATAAACATTGCGTTTAGATGCCAATTTTTATAATCACGGCGGAGTTAGAAAATTGCATTTGCATATTCTTAAGTTATCAATCGCTTCACCTTCTAAAACTGTTTTATAGTCGATATTAATTTTAATTTCACAATTGATGTCTCAAACGTTGAAATTTTATATCTGAACGCTCTTGTAATGCGGTTATATTTCAATCAACCAGTCCGTATAGATTTAGGATATTAGCCGACTTCCTATCGTCAAAAAAATGACAATAGTCAAATCCATATACCTCATTTCTATCAATATCGCAGCGGCGTTTATTAATGATATCGCCCTGATATATGTCTTGAGTTTCCAGCCGATGATCAGCCGATACATCAAACGTTCAACCGATATTTTACCGATAATGGATCTTTTGTATCGCAGTGATATCGTATACTGGTAGAAAGCCGATATCGGCACAATATCTTTGATATCGACCCGACATCAGGATATCGGCCCTATATAAAGCCGATCATTAGCCGATGATTTGTGCTGCTAGGGTATTATATTTATCAGCTCGTTTTATGTTAATAACATGAAATTTTGTATTTTTATTATGGATTCTCAAAAGCCACCGCCGGTGCTGCGGTAGAAGTTGCAGTTTTAATGATCACATCCCTTACAACATGTGTACCTAGTAAATACACGACATAAATAATTTATAACCTTGTCTGTCGCACATTCAATTTACGCAAGATATGGATTATTAATACGTATGTGAAATATGAGAAGCGCATTCTTTGAGACAATTTAACGTATTGGTTGTTACATTTAGGCAGAAAATTTGGAAATGGGTATTTCAACATCATAATTACATTCAATTAACTGCAATTTTGGTTAGTCTAAGCTTATTTCTGAATGCTGCTCACTTTGTTAAATAAACAGTACGTACTGTTCAAATTAACTCATTGGGTTTGTAAAATTAATAAAATAAAAGTAACAAAATAATGTGATAGTCTTCAGTACATTTTTTTTGTTAGATTGATTACAATTTTAGTGTGTTCAACAATATAATGTTAACAAAACCTGTTTTGTAAATAGTAAAATGTATTTGCACCAAGAGAGTTGTAGCATAGCACTGAATGCAAGTATATTTAGGACAAGTGAACACTATACTTTTCTCTAAAACCCAAGTCTAGACAATCTTATTTGTATATTCCGAATTAAATGGTATATAACAGACATTTCTTTAGTTTCCGGCAATTAGAAATATACTTGTTTTAAATGTACATATAAATACAAAATATGCAAGGCAATTTTTCTCAGCGCAAGGTTTATTTTTCCTTTCTCCGTAAATTCCTGTTAAAATAGCATGAAATGGAATTGGGAAGACTTTGTTTAAATTCAACAGTCTAATGATATTATGAAGTTCTACAGTTCTGGTGAGACCACTTTATATGGCTCGAAGAAATAATATTTACCCAGTTCGCACAACTTGCGGCGCAACTTACTGCCAAAATAACATTTCTCCCTAATTCTACATATTCACATTTTCGATGTCCTCTGGAGAAGGGTGAAGTAGTAACGTATTCAATACCGCCTAAACCAAAATGCTTTGGATTAAATTGTAAATTGACTCGTGGCAAGAAAATAGAATATGATTGCGTAAGTTTGTACGTTTAAAGCGCCACTTTGTTTCCTTCTGTTTTTGCAAAGTATAAACAACCCTTTAAATTTAAACAAAACAAGAGTATTCCATTAGGAGCTCTTATATTTCGCACCCCACATCGCGGCCATTTCCCTAATAAATATTGTGCGAACGCAGCGAGAAGTGTCCACCGCAAGAGCATTTTAAATTAATTAAATACCGTTTAATTGAATTCCATTTAGATAATCGCGTTTTATAGCTGACGCCATTCGAAATGGTGGAGTTGGGGCGAGGGTTCTAATTAGCTAACACACGTTCACGCAAAGGGGCAGGAGGTGTGCCAATGTATGCCTTCTCGAGAGATTAAAGGAACGACTTGTTTGTATTCATTTACTTGTGTAGTTCGAGCAATTTTCGGGTGTCCCTTTCCAGATGAGCAGGCAATTACCGCTAGGTAGGGGAAAGAAATAAACGCGTACGACATACACACGCATTTGTTACGCCAAAGGGAAACATTTCGCCCCGCTAGCATAGCCGACCTAACCAAAAATTTAGAATTTATTTATGATCAGGAACAAAGGGCTCATCGGCTTTTGTGTCCTGTGCCACTTTTCCCTTTGTTTCCCTTCTATGTGCGACCAGTGTATTATTATAACGTAGCAATGAAAGAGAAGTACATAGGAGCTAATGTCGATAAACATTCGAAAAATTGGGGTTTATGTAAAAACAGATATATTCTTTTTTCGGCAGTCTCTGGTACTTCTTATTGGACGTTTTAGGAGAAAAAATTAAATATATTCTGCTTTCGAAAGGGTCTACATTGACGACAAATGGAGTTATTAGCTCACAAAATTGGACTTATGCACATTTTAGAATTGTAGAATGGTTAGTATTATAATACAGTAAATTTTTGGTGTGAGACTATATATTAAAAGGTTGTGAGTTCATATTTTATCGGCACAACACTAAATCAAAACTTTAGCAAAGAAATGGAAAACCTTTTGAAGCTGTTTCGGATGAACTAAGTTTAGAAATTAGGGGTGACGTTTATTTTCAACATGCTGATTGTTGCGCGCATAGTACAAAGATATACTTTTAAAATAAATGAATTGAGCCACACAGCCCTACGAAGTGGCCTCCAGGATCTCCAGGCGTTACCTTCTTTGTTTTTTATTTGTGGATATATTCAAAAGAGAATAGTGTATGTTACAAATTTCCACGATAATTTGAACTTACTGAAACAAAAAATTACGGAAGAAATTGAAAATATAAATGAAAATTTAGTAAGTGCAATGTAGAACCAATTTAGAGAACAGAAAAGTGTAGAAAAAGGCGTTACTAAAAAACTAAAATCAGATCTGGCAATAAAGGAAAACTATGAACAATACAGAACAGCGTTCGAATTTATATCTGATGTTGCGGTAGCAGATTGATGGATCGGAAATTCTGAAAGAAGGCTTGAGGCAATAGAGAGAAAAGGATGCAAAAGTAAAGAATCAGAGATTAACAAACCATCAACTAGGCAAGACTAAATCTGAAATGCACTGTTATTAAAGAAAGTCTGCACAGGTAAAAACATTCACATATCTCCGTCCTACTAATATTGTCGCGTACTCGCTTGGCTTAATCTTACTTGCTAGAGGTATTATTAAAAAGGTACTTACCGGGGGTTACTTCAGGTGGTACTTCTTCATTGTCAATTTGGGAGGAACTTCTTTTAATAATAAAACTCCAACTTACTAGATAACAACAACTATAGTAATAACTACACACAACCGTTCACCACCCGTACCCACAATCAACTCCCCGATTTGTTCCATACGTGCCTCACTCGAGCCCTCGCTTCCAGTGTCTTCGATTGCTGAATCTCAAGGTTTTTCTTGAACACGGGAAACGAGGCTTCGATTTACGCGTATGCACAATTCTACATATGCACTAACGCATAATGGAACTTTTCCTGGCAATATCAAAAATATGCTCAATGCACAAGGTGGCCCCATAAAGATCCAGAAGGATTTCACAACCGACAAACCCATTGCAATCCCTCCAGAGGCCACCGAACCTGACTCCGAGCCAGACAGACCCAGCATCCAGCCGATTCCGAGAGGTTCCCCAAGAATTCGAGCTAGAAAATCAACGAAGGCTTGTAGAATCTCCGCTTTTATATATAAAAAATATGAAACATTAACGAGAAAGACTAGTAAATACAGATGCAAGTCATTTTAATGTATTTTCAGATATTTTAAAGCTATTTAAAAAAAAAATCATGATATGTTCTTTTTGCTAATAATCTGTTCTCACCTAGTCTTTGTTAATATTAACTATACTTAGATAGAATATTAGTTTAAGAGTAATAATATTTCAGGGGAAATGAATAACTATATGGAAAGAAGCCCATTGAGACCTTTCGATCAGCTTCAGCATGCATACAGCGGTTTTCAAGGTTAACGTGGCCGCAATTCAGTATTGTGCCAGAGAAGTACAAGATGGTCCGAGTTAGGTGAAAGCATTACTATCATCTCTGACAGCCAGACAACACTTAAAGTGGTCAGTTCAGCAAGTATTGGTTCCGAACTGGTTTGGGACTGCATAAGGAAACTAACATTTGTTTGGGTTCCCAGGCACACGGGCGTGAAGGGAAACGAGGTGGCCGACGATCTGGCCAGACGTGATTCAACAAGGTCGTTTATTGAAGCTAGCCCTTCCTTCGGCATTACTAAATCGCAAATTAAAAAGTACATCAACAAATGGACGCAGAACAAGTCCAAAGAATGGTGCCAGAAGTCACCACGACAATGGCAGGCAAAAGAGTTCTTAAAAGAACAAAGGCTTGAGTTCACTAAAGACCTACTGAGTAAAGGCAAGAAGACTGTCAAAATGATAATAGATCTGTTGACTGGTTATTGTAGACTAAATAAGCATAAGTATAACATAGGTCTGGCAGAGGACGCTATATGCAGATTCTGTCAAGAGGAGGAAGAAACCCCAGTTCATGTGCTGTGCCATTGCGAGGGCTTAGAGAGGACAAGGTTTCTAGTACTGGGAGTAGAGAACCTCGCAGCGCCGCTCTGAAGGACGATAGGCCTAATTAAGAACGCAAAGTTAGTGGGCGCCTTCTAGGACAAAGGGGATCACAAAGCTATCCCATTCTTAATCTAATCTAAGGGGATGACGGAATACAGCAATAGGTGTCAGTGCCTAGAACTGTCAAGTTGTATTCCACAATCTGAAGCTTCGCGCAGCAACAAACAAATAAAATTCAACTTACCTTAGATTTTTCAAAGTTTATTTTCAGTTATTGGATACGATGATCGTAATTATTATTTGATTGTTTGATTGTTATTATATGTTTTGCAATTTTTTTCAAATATGTGTTTGTTTATTCACGCTATTGCTGTGCTTCTTGTGAAGTAAAACAAAACATACCCCATTTCAGCTTCAGCAGAAATAAGTCGAGCACATCAAAAGCGTCAATTCTGCATTGTGCAATTCTTCATTTCACAATAGTTTGCGAAAAGATGTCTACCTCGAAGCACGACCTTTGAGATATACATGAAAAGAAGCTCACCCTTTATTAATGTACTATGTACTATGTATTTTTTATATACTTTTCATTTCTACAATATACAAGCTCTAATTTTCATATATACAGTTACCTAACAGGTTAAATAATATTGTTCGCAGTTTTATTAAGTCTACAAGTTGAAATAAGTATGGGACAAGAGCTTTGGGATTGGATACCCAGTACTACAATACAAAAAGTAAAATTTATGAATTTTCTTTTTCATCTCATATCACAGGCTCTTTCCTTTCGAACTTATACGACCATAAAAACTAGCTATAAAAGATATCAGCATTCAACAATAAAGCTGCTGTTAGCAATCGCGATATCCCACGCAATAATACCCTCAAGAAAAGAATCAACAAATGTGAAAGAGAGCAGGAAGCAGACATGTGTAGACACACACCCTCTTTACAGAGCCAGAGGCGTACGCGACAGGTCCAATAACATTTATCGACAGACATTAGTCGATAACGGTACCGTACGCACCCAAACAAATCACCAGCATATTATTAAATTGGAGCGCTATTTCCGACCTCGTTTCGCCATTTTATAGCTTTCTTTTATTTTCCTTTATACGACTGCGTTCTCACGTATGTAAACGGAGTGAAAATGTGTTCCGCAAGGTTAAATTTTCGGAAAAATATATTGGTCGCTATATACAGGAGATGTGTCGCAGTATTACAAATGTAAATAAGTACGAAGGGGTCTTTTTTCAACGGCCATAATGTCCATTTTTTGAGTATTACAAACGATATTCTTACAGCGACTGATAATACCATGATTGAGGTCTTGGATTGTACTTGATTATCAGCGGGAGCAAGATCACTTGTGGAGTCATACGTCTGTGGTACAACTCATAGAGTTCAAATCGAATCAGACGCATTTTCCGATCTGTCTATAGAATGCGAGGTTCTCAAGGGGGAATACGAAATCCTTTGCTTTTGTGTCTGTGTACCTCAAGGTTTCCGTGTGCGATTAAATACTGCCACTTGGAGAACATATGCAAGTATTCCGAACATTGCATCAGATCAATCTCACTAAAACACAATTTGTTTCTTTTCGTAGAAGATGTGCAAAAGAGAAAAGAAAGGAGTTTCTCTCACATTCCCTCTTAAGGAAAATTCCACGATATCAACCACTGTTCAGAAAATGTTACAACCTCGCGATAGTGAAATTTCGGAAATGAAAAAAAAATAATGTACATACATAAAATAATCATTGCACAGAATGAAACTAAGATTATGTTAATATAAAAGAATTAGAACTAAAATACAACGCTACGTTTGAAAATATAAGATCAAATGAAAATAAATCTGATAAGTAGGAATGAAAGTATAGATTTTTATTTTTATTTTATGATGCATTCTGTTACTTTTGTTCAATAGTTTGTCCAGCTATGTATAAACTTTATTTTGTCAACTTAAGTACACTTAAGTAACATAATTTGTAATTACATAATTCCAAAAATTCGATTTCTACATTTGCTGTCTTCAGGATATTGTGTGGTGTGGCATATGCTACAATAATTTTCGCTGGAAGTTTAGGCTTAAAATATAGTGCTCGACCTTTCAATAAGCATTTAAGAGGTTCTTTGAGAATACCAATACGGCCTTCTACTCAATTTCTTGCTCTAATCTGAGCTGAAGTGGGTAACCTGATTCACCTCTCAGCATTCTTATATAATGCAGCTTCACACCAAGTTAATTACTAGCAACATATAGCATACTACAATTTCTTGTAATGGTTCTGGTAACACAAGCCGGTTAAGAAAGTAGCATTTGCATAAATAACTTCTCTAGAATGTGATAAACCACTCAACATGGACAATTTGAACAAATGCGGTGAACAAAATTTCTGAATTTTATGGAAAACATCGATCAAAATTTGACTTGAAAGAATCACTGCGTAGACTTTACTAAAAAATTAAATGCCACATGATGTTAAATAAGATAGCATGTGGCAAACATGATAGATCAGAAACCTTTATTTATTATGGCCAACTTCATAGTAGACTTTGTTATGGGGTAATCGTCTAGGGTTCGTCGGCCGCTGCGAATGAGGTATTTTTAGAAACGGGTTATTTGATGTATAGTAAATATTAAATCCACAGATTCATGTCGACCACATTTTACAGAATTAAATATTTTACCATTGCCTAGCGTTTATATTTTGGAGGTTTTGTTGCACGTCTATCGGAATAAGGTCGGTCTCGTGAAGATAGTGATTGTCATCCATATAATACAATAAATAAAAATAAATTGAGTGTGCCCCTGAATAAATCAAATATTACAAAAAAAAAAAACACCTATATCCGTAGGGATAAAACTATATAATTTGCTTTCGGATGACATACCACCACTTACTAATATAAAGTACTTTAAATTGCGAATACGTTCTTTGCTGGTTCAGCACAGCATCTACTCCATTGAGGAATTTTTAACACTTTTAAACGACAAATTATTGATTTTTATGTTTTCGTTTTTTTATGACTTTGACCTACACACTTTGTGTCTTATTGGACTGAAAAGAATAATAATAATATAAAAATAACCTACCGGGAGCTGCAGGTGGTCTTCATCCCCATTGTCATCGGTGTCCTTGGCGGGATGCGTCCGAGTACCTAAAAAAAAGTCAAACCAATAAAATAAAAAGCTGCGATACTTACTTACCAGGCTCAAAAGTTCGTCATCTTAGGGTCACTCCACATACTATGCCATCACGAAACTAGCCACCCACCATCATAGGGCTAAGTTTCTCACAGTCGCTCACCGCCATTAAGGAGAAGCAACTGGGAAAGAAGAGGGACCGCGTATTCGCGAGATGCGCGGTTTCCTGGAACAAAACCTCCCCAACGTACCACCACATGTGCGCATATACATTTATATATTTTGTAATGTGTTTTTGTTATAACATACGAAGTCAAATTGAATATTTATTAAATCTAACAACAATAAATGGTCGTCCGAGGGGTGGCCGTGTCTTCATACGTGAGGGGACGGCCACCCCAGGATGGGACTGGAGTAGGGGAGGAGATTTTAATACAAATAAAGAAAAAAATAATAATAATATAATAAAAATAATCGGACTCTAGATTAAATTCAAAAGATAAAGGTATCTATCCACGGCGCTTATGAGGTTCGAATAAACGATATGAGAATGCGCTACTTACCTTAAGAATTTAAATTTTAAACTCAGCTTTGTTGCCGCTTTATTTGGGAACTTATTTAAGTTGCTCACCATGCAACATTACGGTTATAATGAATAGGAAAACTGTTGGTAAGCGTATTCTTACCGCCAAAACTCGTGAAAGTCGATAACAGTGATTCATGTGTTCTTCAAGTGCATGGATATGTTCAAAAAATCATAAACATTCAGGTAAAATAAACAGATTATATTGAATAAAATATGTGAATAGACAATATCAATACCTAAAGCACAATCGTAAGTCGTTTCACAATCAAAATAACAATAAAATTAGCTCTTTAACATTCACAAGTTCTCATAACCTATAACTATTTTCGTTAAGTGGGAACTCTGTGTCAACACCAATATAATTAAGAAAAACATATGTCAATTGACCTTTTTAAATTCTTAGGATCCGTACTAAATGAATTAAAATCAACTCTGAATACGTTAACGGAAGGAATCTTTAAGATTCATTAAATAGTATACTTGAAATTAAACTAAACTTATGCCAAATTGGTAAATTCCTTACGTCTCAATAGGTACCGTAAAGCAGGGCTACTTTGTCCCTTGGGGTGTTATATTGGCACATTACGCGAAAATATTTTAAATAGTGCCGTAAGATAAACAGGTATCTGTAGAGGCTAGGCTAGGTTACAATGTGAACTACTAAGTAGAACCTGTATGAATGCAGATTTATGTGTATTCGAGCTTCTCTTAACCTACGATAGATGGAGTAATCGAATGAGGTTATCTTTGACCCATTTATGCGGGTTCCTTTGGCTTGGGTCAAAGTAACCCGTAGATAAGCAAAACGCTGCCTTTTTGCTATAACGTTCTATTAATTAGTGTAACTCGTCATTGCTTTCCAGATAGAATAAATCTTAGGAACGTAAAAATGCCTAGCCGGTATAAGAGAAAAGTTGGCAGCCGCTCCTACGCCGACTATAGTGAGGAAAAATTGCAAATCTGTCTGGGTGCCGTAAGAAATAAGGTGATGGCACAAAGACAAGCCGCAGAATATTACAGAATACCTAGGAGCACTATTAAGAACAAGCTAAAAAATAAATTTCCTTCAAAACCAGGACATCCAAACACGTTTACTGAAGCCGCAGAAAGTGTATTTTCTGCACATATTATTCAACTCTAATGTTCATTTCCTTCCCGTTCTCAAACAACAATCCGGTAAAAAAATTGTTATCGGAGATAACTTAAGTTCTCATATTAGTCCAAATGTGTTGAGGTTGTGCCAGGAAAATAATATCGCATTTGTATGTTTGCCACCTAACTCGACACATTTGACCCAACCTTTAGATACTGCTTATTTTCGACCACTGAAGATAAAGTGGAAGCAAGCTTTGACAGCATGGAAGGAATCAGAACAAGGGAAAAAGGCTCAATGTTTACCAAAGGATCAATTTCCTACATTGCTCAAAAAAACCTTGGACGACCTTGAACCCACCATTTCCCAAAATTTAAAATCTGGTTTTAGGAAAACGGGAATTTATCCGATTAATAAACATGAAATTTTAAATCGTTTGCCCAATCAGGATCGCACTGCTGTTGATACTGGCTTAATAGGGGAAGTATTTTTGGGAAGACTTAAAGAGAAGATAATGGAAATAACTCCGAAGAGCAATCGAAGGAAAAAATTAGCTGTACCGCCCGGCCAGAGCATTAATCCTGATGACATTGAACGTTCCCGTGTGCAAATGCCAGGCAAACTAGAGCTAAAACCTCCTCGTAAGATGAGAAAACGGAAACAAAGATTATTCATCTGATTATTCATCATCAGTTGAAGACGACAATTTCAGCATTGCTTCATCTGGAAGAAGCGTAGAGTCATTTGGTTCCTTGGAAAATTTCGAGAAATTTGAAGATCAAATGAAGGAACCTAATGCGTCAACTACTAATAGGGTTAAAACCCCCGAAGAACAATCATCAAATCAAGCTTTACAGCAACAAAATGTAAGTGATATTGTTCAGCAAATTAAATCGGGAGATTATGTTATCGTAGTGTATGACGACCAGGAGTATCCTGGGAGAGTCATTACTGTTGCTGATGATGGAGCAGTTGTTGACTGCATGAAGAAAGGCAGTAAGTGTTGGAGATGGCCTAAAATTGCAGATACTCTATTTTATAAGACGTCTGACATAAGAATAAAGATTCCTCGGCCCAAAGAGGTCCGAAAAGGCGTCTTCCTCGTGCCCGAACTTCATTCACTTTAATTTCGTATCGCAAAATTTAATAAAACCTCATGTTTCTAAGTACAATGCATCATTATTATACCTAATCTATCTTCTTCTTTACCCCAGTGACGTTTATAATACTATAAACAGGCAAAATATCGCCTGGGCCAAAGTAACCCTACTCGTGTGGAAAACATTGTCCCAAATTTAAAAATGCTAGTGTTCGAATTATTTTCTAAACATTGATAATTTAGTTATACTAGTGTCTTTAGCAAGTGTTAAGTAGGCTATGCGATTTATTTCAGATTTTTATGTTGACAGAATACTATAGCAATAAGCCTTACTTTATTGGAACGTATTAAAATTGGATCAAAGTAGCCCTGCTTTACGGTATATTATTTTATTTTTGAATTTGTCTGTTACTCACAGTCTGTTCTATACTTCTTGTTCACAGTTACGCTTGAATAATCCTGATTTTCAATAAAGATTCTTCGGCTAGCCTGATATCCTACTGGAAAATTTCTTATCCCCTGGATTCGGCCTTGTATATTGGTGAAATTCTCTGTGCTATTATCTGGGCTTGCTTCCCAATTGCACAATGCATGATTGTGTTTGTTATTTTGAAATTATGACATTTAATTCCGATATATAAAAAAGAAATATATTTGTGGTTTCTTAAATAAATGATTGTGTTTAAATTTTTAAAGTTAATTAGTTTTGCGTTTGTAATGCACTGTGCAATTAATTATATCTTACGATGTTTCTTCTCCTTTACCATCTTTGTAATTTTATTTATGTAATTTTACGTTTTTCAACCTTATCAACATTAAAAAACAAAAAGATCAGGTTTTTCAATCAAACTGTGCTACACCTACTTAACCAGAAGAGAAAAATCATGTATATTTGAAACTAGCATTCGCTGAAACGTTTCGCAGCACATGTAGACGAATGAATACTGAGTAGATGCGCCTTTAAATTTTTCAATGACCCGCTGGTATGCGTGGATACGGTTGCGGTTAGGGTGCGTTTAATATCAGCCTCTTTTGTGCGGTCGGTCGAAACTGCCGCAGCGGCAAAATAATTTTTCATCACTGCTGGGCGACGACTTGCAAATTGATGCTTGAATTTTTTAAATAGTCGAGTGTTATTACCGGAAGATAAACAACGAGCGGACAAATTCCTCTGAATTTGGAAATCCAGTTGGATATACGATCAATAAAATTCGGCTTATAGTACTTTTCATTATTGAGCAAATTATGTGAATGTGTATTGTTAGTCGGATACAATGAAAGCAAAATTGTTCACACAAGGTGTTACACCGAATACCAAAATCTTTACAATATTGCTTTTTATTCTTTATCTAGAAAAATGCTGTTTATTTATTTATTAATATCTACTTACTAGAAAATAGAAAGAATGGTTCTTGGGCAATGTTTAGCTTAAAACGAAACTGTACTTGAAGCAGGTTGTTTTGTAACACTTATAGCCGATTTTTCGTAAGTTGCTTCGAACAGGGGAAATATAGAAGAAAAATAATATTGACATGCTGCTATGTTTCCCCATTAAAAAATCCCTCGTTACAAATTTTACGTAATGCATGAATTCATCTCTCAGTGATAAAAAACCTTCTGTTACAGTTCAAAGAAACGCCTTCGCACTATACGACAATATCAACTGCTTTGAAAGGTAACAGAACTATCCGAAGAGAGAACCACAACAATCCTATTATCTTTATTTCCTCAGTAAACAAGGAGACGCGATAGATGTATGTGTTCCGCCACATAAATATTAATGTTATCGTGTAAAAATATGGCTTACGTGTATTATTATCATCAATGTGATATACAAACGTTATTTCGCAAAGCCAAAGGATGTACAGTGGTTGGCAGTTGCCAGATCTGTCTCGACGCTGGGCAACCTCAAGACAAGCTGCAACACGTGCCTGGAACGAAGAGATTTGCGGTTTATATGAACGCTCTAGAAAAGGCAAAAATAAACATGATATGGCTAGTGTGATTCAGGTCAACATGAATCAAAGTCGACTAGCTGATCGCTTGTTCTATCAGCTAGTGAATGAGACCCATACGGATATCGTGCTAATTAGTGAGCAATACCCTTGGTACTTGGTACCCGGATCCACTTGGCACTTCATATAGATAGCTAGCTTACATTATTTCCAAATTGAAAATCATGGTACCAGAGACGACTTTGTTTGGGTAAAAAGTGGGACAATAACCTTTTTAGTTGTTATCTTACGCCTAACGAACCCGTTCAGAGCTTTCGCGATAAGATCGATCCGTTAGACGATACTATTTCTAATATCTCAGAAGATATTGTTATAGCGGCAGACTTTAATACCAAAGCTGTTGAGTGGAGATTGCCACATCCGGATTCTCGAGATGATAGGTAGGACTGGGCTGATTGTACTTAACACCGGTGGGATAACAACTATCCGCCGATGGTTTCGAGGATAGCAGATTGGAGGGTTAGTGAAACGTATACGGCGAGCGACCACCACGCAATTTTTGTCTCGGTAAGTAGTACACCAGTACCCCACTCATGGCACTCTACGAAATTGAGCGGATGGAATTTTGCTAAACTAAACGCGGAACACTTTCGCGAGGTCCTGTTTAATGCGAGACCAACAAATGAGAGGTCGAATATAAATGAAAGAGTGCGGACGGAGAGATATGACCCACGAAATCGCCACGATTATCCTAGTACATCAAAGAGGCGCGTGTAATAAAGGTTTGAAAGAGCTACCCTCTCCGTCACGGCCAGATGCAGCCACTTGACCGGCATCATATTATATATAAAACTTATTTTATTTAATAATTGGAAATATGGCTGTTCTAATAATATAATATTAGTTAAAATATAACATAACGTTTCGGTTGTTCGAAGTTGAAGTTAACATCATCAAATCTACGAGTTTAGTAATGATGTAGCACCTTCACGGCCAGGCAGTGAATTATTGCAAAACAAATCAAAGCAAATATTGTTAATTTGATTAGGGTGCGGCCCGGGCCGTTACTATAATTTTGTCCCTGAGAAATCCTATCAAATTGTTGTAGTTTTCCAGCCTACACATTGTGTCTGAGTTTTAAAAGGGCCTTTTTACGGTTTTGTGCAGATTGAGTCAGTTCCTTAAATTTTCTGCAAGCCACGAATGTTTACAATTTATTTATGCTGTTATCTGCTGTTAATATTAAATAGTTCACATCGAAAATGCTGATCTTCTTCGATTAGCTGATGTTAGTGCATGTTCGAGCACCCAATTCGTCTGTGAGAGCGGCACGCATTGCACATTGATTTGATGTTAACGCCAAGCCGGGTGCAATAAACAATTATCTAATGCGATCGCTCGTGTTGTCACACCGATTACATGGCCAAACTACTACGAAGATAGCCCGACTGAGATACGCGGACGGGTAATTTGTTGTTCTCTCCAAACTAGCCAACCCAGCAGGAATATTTGCTGACGTATATCAATCAAAAATTTTCCGGTGATCGAAGATAAAATCAATCGTACCATCAAATCGGTAAAAGCCTTGGATATAATGCGACGTAGTTGTTATTGTTGAATTGCTGTTGCAGCAATTCCGCAATATAAAATTGTCCGCTGCTCATAAATCGGCGCTGGGTCGTGGGTTTGTTCTTCTTAAGGTGTACGAATAAAGAGGGCGCCAGCCGGGACCAACGGCAAGGTAGTCAGGTAGTGTACAATAATCAAAATAACAGATTGTATAAGTTAACAATAACAATTTAATTAATAAAAAAGTAATATTACACAGGATGACAAGTTGGTATCAAATCAAGTACCAAATCAATTACGTTGTGGTTGTTACTCCAGCGTTAAAATCAGGAAGTGCTACCTTTCGCTGAGCGTGACAATCAACTTTCCGATCAGCTGTTCAAGGCGGAAATAAACAATAGACAGCGAAATGTTGGTAAAAAAAATAATAAGAAAAATAGTTATTCGAAGTCAAGAATGGAATATTCAGCACTAATTATAAGGTAATACATTATTGATAAAAGTTTTTAGATCTTACACATTAATTACTTTGCTTGTTTTAGGTTAAAATACTCATTCACAGCTGTAATTGAGCTCACAGAAAATACTAAATATAAATATTGAAGTTTAAATATAATCTTATACAGACAATTAATGTAAAATTAAAACATATGTGGGTGCTAACTCACGGTTGATACTTTTGGTGAATGTTCTTCGGTTACGGCGAAATAGTATTACTCGATGATAATCGAAGGTGCTGCGTCTTGATTTCGTATGCTGCCACTTCGACCAGCTGATTAACGATCGTCCAAGTTTTTGTGATTATATATTGCCAATCCGAAGGATAGACTTCGTTGGTGTGGCTATTGTCGACTAACGGACATCATTAACACTGCCGCGTCGTTTTGATTAGGTGGAAAAGATCCTTAACTCTTGATCTTATATTTGGAATATAGATCTTAAAATTTAGATCGTAGATCTTTGAATTTAGAGTTCTAATCGTTCGATCTTTTGATCTTTTGAATTCTTTTGATACTTGTGAATTCTTTTGAACTTTTGAGATCTAACCTTTGAGATCTAACCTTTTGAGATCTAACCTTTTGAGATCTAACCTTTTGAGATCTAACCTTTTGAGCCTAAAAATCGTAATATAATGTTACCATGTGTCCTTAAAATATTATATAAATAACATGTAAAATGTGAAATTTTAAATAAAGATGTGATTAAACGAAATAGATTTTAAATAATTAATCAGATTACCTGAGATTAAAATTATCAACAATTAAAACTGAATAAGATAGCCTTACCTAGATGTTCTCAGCTCGATAGTCGGAAGGAAATACCCTTTAAAATGGCGAGCTAACCCAGAATGCAATTCTCACTCTTTTTTTATAAACAACAATAAATGTCAAAATGAAATAAATATGATCTACAGGTACGTTCAAAATAAAAAGGACATTTGCACATGGAAACATTATATTGTCTAAACGCGCAAACTTGTTACAATAAATTTAACAATAGTAACACATATGCAAAAAGTCAAAAAGAAATGCATTCGTATGATAAATTTCTTATTATTCTCATTAACAATCGTGTTTAAACTAAAACTTAATACCATGGGAATCCTTATATTTTAAAGTTTGATTTTTTTAGCATTAAATTTTCTTAAACATTAGCTTTTTATATTTTATCAAAATCTATTGGTAATGATAATTATTTTTCATGACACTGATATTACCTATTTATTTTTTTATACTTCTTTGCAAGAAGGATGCTTAAATTGATAGATTTTTTTTCAAATGAGGATAATACTGAAATGGTAGTAGAAATTGAAGCTCTTAGGGCAGCAATTGTCGCATTAGAAGAATCTGAAACTCTTCTATCAAAAGAGAAAGAATTAATCAAAAAAGAAGAGGTACGCTTAGAATTAAGCGAATAAATTGCAGTAAGAGGTTAAGGAAAAAGCATATTGTTTGCAATTTGAAATTATCCCCCTCCCTTACATTATCGGCACCAATATACGAACAAAAAACAAAACTCCTTATTGTTCAAAATTCTCTTGACCTTGTATGTAGATATATATTATGTTCTTGATTTTTTAGGTCTTTATAATAAAACAGGTATATTCCGTAATAAGACGTTTAGGTTTATTTCAAAACCTTATTCATTTACAAAATTGTACAATTGATAATATAAAAATGTAAAGTTCATATGTAAAATTTTAAAAAAAGGTTTGACACAATGTTTTGTTTTATTGATAAAATCAGTATCGTTTTTGTTTTCATTTGAAAAATTTTCAAAATCTTTTATATAAAGATTGTTTAATAAAACACTCAACAACAAAATCACAACCTTCCTAATCATGAATGAAGAGTAAGTACTATCGTATACAACGGTGTACAGAAAAACATCTTTTACTAACAATAAGTGCTAGTTCCCACTGGAACCATTCATTCCAGTAAAAATCTTTGTATGTCTAACGTTCGATTAAATTCATGTAAAATGAGGAACCAAACCCCCATTATGAAGAAAATTTAATTCTCTACAACTTCCTCTTTAACGAATATTCTGTGGAACGAAAATCTAAGGCGCTGGAGACAGAATTTTGGTGAAAAACGTGTTGCGAAAGGTTTCTTCTCGAAAATTACCGATTTTCGCGAGCGTATATCTTATTAATGGTTACAGAGAGCAAAAAAACTGTAGGAATGGAAATTGTAGATAATTTTAACAGCTTTAATTTTATATATACACGGAAAAAATTAACTTGAAAAAATGTACTATAATATTGTAGAGAAAATATTGTAGCAGTAATTAACACAATCATGTAACTTCATCTCAGACTTGTGTTAGTTATTATATGTTGTTTTCGCAAATAATACTTCAAAGTTGTGGTTAAACTTTTGTTGCATTGTAATATGCTTGATATTTTTCTCTTTTGGTTGGTGGTTGCTTAGTTTGTAACGTGCCGTTACATGGGAAAATCTATTTCAGTATGCAATAATAATTTTAGTTTGAATTAGTCATTAATTCCGTTTATTTTTGATCGATTTTCCCATGGACGGTGGCCGGATGTTATTTTATTTCGAGTTTTTATTCGGTGAATTTTGTTTACCGCGCGAATGTTGTCCCTTGCCGAGAGGACCGATTCACGCAAGCCCGACTCCCACCATCGCGACCGCGTGGGGGGAACCGCGAGTATATTTAAGCCGCGCGCTTACCAGTGGAGTGGAGTAGAGTCCGGTCCCCGATTCCCTCCCAGTCCGCTTCAATTGGCGTGTCGGCACAGTCTCTGACACCCATTGAGTTCCAAAATCCCGGTCTGTCGTGATGTTGGCAAAGCTTACTGACGAAACACAGAAATTTATCCCGTCTGTTTCAATTGACGTGTCGGCATGGTCTCTGACACCCGTTGAATTTCAAAGTCCCGATCTGCCATAACGCTGGCAAAGCTTACTGGCGTGACGCAGACACTTCACCGTTTTGTTTTTCCACTCTGGCCGTTGAGCCGGCATCGCACAATTTAAGTCTATAAACTTTACAAATTTACTTACAAGAATGAGAGTATTACGTGTATAGTGCTAAGATGATGGAAATGCAGTTATTTCGAGATTTGGGGTGGCCTTTCATATAATCCTGGGATTTCGAAGAACAACATTCTATGCAGTTTGCTGTGAGATCGTTGGGGCACCATTTGGAAGCTGAAATGGTTGTTTTGAATTTTGAATTATTATTTGGATTATATTAGAGCAGTTTTCGTACCTGAAGTAAGCGATTTTTTTCATCTTTTGAAATTATAATCGGCATATAATGCGTAAAGGATTTTGAGGTTATACGTATTGGAATGATAACTGTAAATCTAGTAAAATTGGTTATGTGAGATTGTATTAGATTCTGTGGGTTAATTTCACGAGCGGCTTAAGTTGGTATTGATCTAGAGATACTTGATTTATGACGGGAATTTAGCGAGAGATTTGTATTTTATCTGCGATATTAAAAACGAGAAATACGAGTTTTTAGTTTGGATTAAGATTCTAGATATCTTATTATTGTGTATCTAAGATAGTAAAGAACTTATTTACCCTGAGCGAATCTTTAGAAGATTCATTTCTTTGTTCATCAAATTAACTCTAAATAAATAAATTACACTGAATTGTCGTTTCTTTTATTCAATGTAGTACAAGAACATCACTAACTAATAACTACTACAGTCACATTAAAGATACTTAAATGTTATAAGCTATATTAATATAACAAACAGTGGTTCAGTACACTGACGTTATCCTCCCGCGTCCCGAGGTTAACTGAAAATTATAATCCTATTCGTTTGCGGTACACTTAAAACCCTGTGGTGGGGACAAATTTACCTTTCATGCCCTCTAACATTTGAGATCTAGCATATCTTTGGAATTAATGAGAGTATAATAGATGACGCTGACTGATGTTTAGGAGAATAAAAACAGTGTTTACTTAATTAGAAATTTAATTAAACTTTAAAAAAATTATCTACAAGTTTTGTAGCACATACATACCTATGTAGGAGGATAAAAAATTTATTTGCGTGTATTTTTTCAGAGATTAACGGACACATCAGCTTGCCACTAATAGAAATACATTCTTAAAGCAAAAACTATTTTTTTTTTCGCATTTTGACTGATAATGCGCTACTTTACTAACTAAATTCAAAATTGTTTATTAAAATGGCACTTTACACAGTTTCAGAGAGTAGCCAATAAGGATTCTACATTCATATTTTAGAAGGAATTTCGTCATAGATATTTCTACGCCAAACTAAGTTCGTCTGTATAGAGAGAACGACCCACCGTAATTTCGCATGCGCGTACCAAATCTTTGATGAAAATATTTGTCGTTGAAGGTGAAGACAGCTGAATCGAATTGTATATTTGTTTATTGTAAATTTATTCTATTTCTTTTATCAACTCTAAGTGTAACCGTTAATTGGTGTCTCTGAAGATGTAAGAAATAAACTTATGAAAGCTCAGACGAAAAAAAGAAAGGGAGTTGTTTTTGATTTGGCTGCTTACCCATTACACCCCCTTGTTCATATTAAAATATACCGTTAATATTACAAAATCGTTTATGTAAAAATAAACTTATACTTATCAATACATAGCTTAGGTAAACAAATAAACCTATTCTTATATTACAAGTTAATTTTTATAATGTTGACCAGTTTATTACCGAAGGAGATATCTATAATATACAAACGCCAATCATTAAATTTTTTATAGGTAAAAAGTTCGCTGACTGAGAGGAAAGTATTACCAATTAAATATGTATCATCATTATAGTCGCTACAAACAACATCACTCAATAACTTATGTGATAATTAATTCATTCTATAATAACTAGCATGGAACCGTATACGTATTTTTATCCTCTAATTATATGCATCTGGCTTATACAATCTAATTATTTGCGTAATTCAGAGCAAAACTTTTAAATACCTATCTCATAATTATTGTACAATATTTGTTTCATTGTGCTTTCATAATTACATAGTTGTTTACATGACGTGATTTATAATTATCTCTGTGTCAACTCCTAACAGAAGATTAGATTTCCAGTTAGCATAGTATGTTTGTATTCAAAATGCGAAACGAATATTTGTTGTTTGAAATACAAAACCGGTGACAAAGCGAATATGTTCAATATAATCCTCTAATTATACGACATACCCAAAGGCATATTTCCTTTGATGTAAAAAGAATATTGTCCGCGTTCAGCTTTTTGCAATCGGAGTTTGTTATATAAATAGAAGGGGCTCAGTATTCTGTTTTATTACATATATAATGGACGTTTTAAATTTTATTTAAAAATAATTTCATGCAATGACAATTTACGTAAATGTTTCCTAAATAAACAGAAAACAATTTTCCAACGGCAATCTGCAAAACAAATACTTAAAAAAGAATTTGTACAGATTGAAATGTTATTACTACTTGTTTGGGGACTAAAACAGACATAATGCTGCCCACTGAATTCGATCCAAAAAGTATTCATTTATTTTTACATGTGATGTGGAATGGGACCGACTGAAACTAGCATTAAACTGCGAACTAACCTCACTAAATCAACATCCTAATTCAGCACATAAAGAAATTAATGTATGTTTTTAAATATCAATAATTTACGTCATTTTCAAATATAAAAAGTATCCAAAAGCAGGGAAGTCATAACGAGCTAGTCTAAATTTTCCTTTCAGCTCCTGCTAAAGACAAGGAAAGAATGTGTAAGATATCTTGAAGAAAAACAAGTAATTCATGTAATTGGTATTTTGCTTCGGATTAAATTATTATCTAACAGATTTCGATGGTGCAGAGTGTTCAATAAATTGTCCAAGTCTTTCCTCATGTATATGGTTTCGTATGCGCCCAATTCGTTTGAAGAAGCTGCATTTTCCATTAATTTAGGGCTTTGAATATTAATCTTATGCCCGGTATCATATATGCGTTGTGCAACACTGGATGTTTCGAGCCTCCCATAGTCATAACGTACTATATGTATCTTAAATCCAGTTCCAACTCCAGATTTCGTCTATCAAATGTAAAGCTTATTGCAATAACCGCATCCAATTTAACAAGTTTTTAATCTTTGGTTATCTAACATCCTAACAAATTTCCCACTGTTTCGTGAGTTTTATCTTTAATAACTTTCATGACCTTCGGTTGAAAACGAAAACCAATGAACAACAGTTGTACCGAATTAGTATACTAGTGTGCCGCGGAGTGATCGGATATGTTATGTGTCTATTACGACGCTACAGGTCTTGCCTATCCTTCTATTGCATATATTGATACTTTCAGCGAGCGCAGACAAGTTTATCTACTATAGAAACCTAAAATAACGATAAGTGCGAATGATCAACAAAACGTACTGTTGATGTAAAGAGGGTTCGTCAGAAAGAAAATCACCAATATACTCTTAAGATTAATTAATGTAATAATATAATTTATAATGGTATAATAATAATTATGAAATCTTTTGTTAGTCGTCTTTTTTCCAATTGTATTACTTTAGAGTTACATTGTGTTAAAGCTTTTTATGCATTCCCCTTCATTTAGAAAAAGGATGAAAACTTATACTTAATTTACGTAGTGCTTATTAATTTTTGATAGATCCAAGAAGCGCTTTCTAAAAGTTTCAGTATCTATATAACTATGACCCTGTGTTTGCTTCGAGTAACATTATAAAAGAGTGAATGAAAATTTAATGACACTGAAATTTTTAAAGCAAAACACTAAAGAAAAATCTCGATTATTGCGTTCAGTGCAGGCAATACATCACCGCGTTGTAGAATGTCAGACAACCATTGTCAGACAAATATGACTGCAAGCTACTGGTTCTCCTCTGCAAATCAATCGTCAAAAACTTCTTAATCAGATACTGAGTCACCGACTACGCACAGTGGATCGAGTGACCTATTTAGGTGGATAAAATTCTGAAACTGCAAATTCTTATATTAAATTGTATGCTGTTTACAAATATATCTTATGTGAGATGTCTCTCTCTTAAAGTTAAAAATATAAACGACACGTTTTTCTTATCCTTATTCTCAAAGTAGTAACGAACAGTTAGTATTAAGAAAAAATATACGAAGCAATGTTATTGTAGATTCAATTTCGAACGAAATTATTAAATACAATGACAGTTATTTATTAAGTTACCTAACCATTATTTTAGCAGTACATTTACTATTTAGATGTATTTATATTGACAATCAATCAAGATGGGAAGGAACTAATCAACTTTTAGCAAATAGTTTAAAAAAATACAAAATTTATAAATAGACAAAATAAAATAAATGGTTTAACTAAATGCTTTCATCGTCAGATTCAACTGAGCTCTCTGCTGATAACTAGCTGTTATTGGATGTCGACTCGACTTCGCTGTCAACAAATGAGGTTGCGACGTTATGTGCTAGTTCACTAGATGGTATCAATACCGAAATGACTTCATCCGGTAACGTGCCTGATTTTTGTTTGGGAGGATCTTTAAACTACAGATAAGTGGGTCGGATGTAATTAGTAGCAATGTTAACAAATCAGAGTTGGTAGCAATTCGAGAGCATTTCCTGAAATTGTGCTCGCGGTACCTGCGATAATCCTTATTTCTTGCCTGGTGTGCTTCCTCAGTTAGTTGGTCGATTGTGATGTTTTAATGAATTCAGTGCTGTGAACCAGTATCTTCTGAAGGGTTACAGACATGAAGTACCAGGGTGTTTCTTCAGCTTTTAATTTGAATTCAATTGCATTATCTATGCCATCAGTAAGATGGTGATTTTTTTAATTAATCTTTCATCCAATCCTGTTATATCAGCACTTAAAGAGGGCTTTCTAAAAAATCTTTGGGCGGTTTTGCTATCATTTGTCGACCCATAACCTGGTTTTGGTTTATCTACGATTAAACCCATCCTTTCTTGAAATGTCGCTTTTGAATTTAAATTTTGTCGGCATGGTTCCTAACCTGCCATGATTTCACGTTAAGTTTATAACTAATGTGTAGCAGACATTCAAAGGCATCTAATCCACGCATGTAGCGTAGATAAACCAAAACCATAATTAGTGGCATTACTAGTTGCAGGTTGTGACAAATCGTTCATATTTTTAGGCTTGGCACCGCAAATGTAACAAGTCTGGGTGGATGATGACTATGATAACCATAGTAAACAATAATTGAAGAGTTATAACGACTTTCTTTTCATCAATTTTGAAAACAGTGGGGACAAAGTTTTTAATTTGCCCCTCAATAAAGCATGCCTCTACCCTTGTCAATTCATCATTTTCTTTGACCGCAATAAACTTGATGGGCCTACAGTACATGAAGGAGGATGGTTTAAGGTTTTGCCAAATTATTAAATCACTACATCCAAGTTTCAGTAGTACAAATGACAATAAAAACAAATATTCATCTGTAGATTTCGAATGTGGTTTCAGGAAGACAATTTTCAATAGAATTCATAACAGAATCCATTAATCGTTTAGCTGTCAAGTCTACAACAGCCTGTAATGTGACCTCTCCTCTTGTATCGGTAATAGTTACAAACTTTGTATCAAGACAACACGCCTTTTTTTATTGCAAAGAATAATGAGGGAAAAACATTACAACCGCTAAAGCTTAATCAGTTCTTGTGCCGACTTCTCCCAAAGATATCTTAGCTGCTGTTGTTAGCTCGTCTACGCTACGATTCTCAACCAAATCTTGCACGCGCCTTTTCTTCGTTTTGTAAGATGCATTGACAAAGTCCACTGGAGGCCTTCTTGTACTCGTTACATTAGAAGTTAACGCAATATTTAGCTTAACTTCAAATAAAAAATCTGTCTTGTTTAACCAATCATCGTGTTTCTGTAAAAATCGATCACGGCTTCTTGCGCATCTTAAGAATTTTTCTTCTACTTAAGAACACGAAGTCCTAGTTTTAATTATAAATCTCTTTTTGACTCCGTTGTTTTACCAGTGAGTTCAAATTTGTTATACAACAATGAAAACAGTTCAGCTAAACTTAAATTTTTGGCATGTTTTATCCACTCGTCAAAGAGTTCATTTCTTGATGACGTACGGCTTTGACTGAAAAAAAGGAACGAGGGTGTAGTAAATGTGAATGACGGTTTTATTCTCAGATAAGTCTAGAATGACATAAATCCTATATTCTTGTAAATTTTTGTCGGGGTCTTCATCGTCGTCGTCCGAGTTTACTACGTCAATAACTAGCTGATGTATACGAAAATGTGAGAAAGGACACATGTCATTAGAGTAGTATACAACTATATACGTGACTTTCATCACAGAAAATTATTGCAATTTTCACTAGCTTACTGTCATAAGAAATTTAACTTTAAAGCAAAAACAAATACTTGTACTGCATTGTGCGGCTAAATTAAAAAATATTTTCAAAGGAAGCAAGTTTATCGATCTAACAAAACAGAAATACGGACGGGTACAACAGGGTACACAATGTAAAGAGAAAATGATTTTTCCACGAATTTTCTGATCTCGCTTCGTCGTTGTTTGACGGTTACTTCTGACGTTATTCATTTGTTTCAATAAAAATTGACATTATAATCCTTGTACCTATGCCTTTGCGAAGAATAAACTGTCACTTGACAAATATGAACTTGAATTGTGTCTATCTAGTAAACGGTACTCGCTCCATTGTGCGACGTCCAGAACCAAAAATGTTATTCAAGTAGTATCTGAAACTTAGACTGGTAAGAATAGATATTAATGCCGTGTTATATATTGATAATATTCACAGCAATTGCTCTCAATGTAGCTGAAATGCAAATGTAGACTGTGCCAGTGTTCTAATGTAATTCTTAGATGTACAAATAAAATTATCCTAAGATATTGTGAAAATGATTGTGACTAACACCGTGAGAGACTAGCTCGTAAAGTTCATCAAGATAATTCTAGGCCCAGAATAACTCAGTTAGGCATAGTTTCTAGTTCACTTTACTTGAGAGATCATTGGGAGGCAGAACTTTGGCGTCTAGACCAGATATAGATAGAAAACTTTTTGACCGAGCTGTCGGACCGTAGCTAATGCTAATCTTCTTCTGGGTGAAGGTGAACCGTTTCAAGAAAAAAACTGAAAATCCAAATAGGAATGTTACAAATATCGAACAAAAGAAAAGAACATTGGCGATAATCCGATCCAAGGACGCCTGACGAGGTGTCGAATTCTCCTCTGGTAAATTCGACCTCTATCGAAGAGAAGATCAGACATCTTATATTCACTCTGAGAGAAAGAATCGGAAGAAGGGATATCGAGATTAGCTATAAAAAGCGCAGACACACTACTCATCAGGCGCGTATCCACAAAAGTGGCTGAAATGACCTTTCAAATACCTTGTTACACCGGTAGTTTGAGAAGGAAAGTGGTAAGTTTATTAACGAGACTCTGGAGCTGCTTCAATATTTAATAATTGATGGAGTGGATCAGATCGAGGGTGTAGAAACTTTGTGGAGATTACACAAATACTCAAAAACGGTGGCACTGATAACACTACACACTTTCAAACACCATCCACAAGCTTATCATGCTGCTATCATCGTCAGCATGATGATAATAGCAGATGATAGCTTTGCCATTGAAACGTACGTGCGGTACAGTAAAGTTTGTGGTAAGGTGTTTGAAAGTGTTTGTAAACATGAGCTTTTAAAGCTACTCCTTTTGGCAAGTATGGTTTTCCATCACCTGTAAGGAATGGTTGGTAAGTTGATAAGAACTTGTTTGATGAACTTTAGGACATCGTCCTCTCCGCAATAGGCTTTAATGGTCGCGATGGAAAAGATGATTAATCAAACCGGGCAGATATCATTCTTTGTCATCATAATCCTAAAGCAATAACGTATCACAAGTAACCTTTTATCTCTTGCCTCTTATAATAGAATACAATTAACACGTAACAATGCTTATGTAGAATATTTGGAGTGATATGTCCCATTTTCCTTAAATTGCACCTTCGTATAATAGAAATTTCAATACACCATACCATTTGTTATTCTGACAGCTGATGTTTGCAAAATATTTGCATATTTATTTTATATTTATAATTGAAGTACTGTAGATGTGACGGTTTTGTGCAAATTGTACATCGACCAAGCTATCTAACATAACTTTATGTATTTAGATTAAATTCGTGCCAGGAATACGACATAATTAATTACAGTAAATCATCCCGCAGTGTCCCTAATCCCCAAATCCAATTTTTGATTCATTTGCATAGATATCATGTCTAAAATAAATGTAGGCAATGATATAATTTTAAACCATATCTTTCATCTGGCATTTCATTTCATGTCGTAACTTAACGAGCATTCAGATATTACCGGGACAAATTTGAATAGATATTACTTTATGTATATGAGCGTGATTCCTATAGTAAGTACATGTGCAACGTTAAATATTTTGGTACTAACTAGTTGCCCATTTCTCCATATGGGTAGGCTTTTTGTTACACCGTTTAGGGTACAACTTATTTATGTTAATTCATTTCTTTACGATACACCACTAACAGATTCCGTTAAGATAAGGAAGCTGAATAAGGCTAAACGTAATTAAATCGCAAATTCGCGTTATCCCTGTAATCACAAATAAACCACGGGATAATCTACAAAAACGGCTACACGGCTATTAAGAACGACAGTTAAAGAGATAATTCTGCATTCCAGATGCGATGGCGCTTTTCTGCGTTCACCACATTGCTAGTTCTTGTAACATTAAAAGCGCATTAAGAGAGATACGGAAAAAAGTGGCTATTCAGCCAGAACGACTCTTAAACAGGATTGTGTTAGGTGTAATATTCTTTTATCTCCTGCTAGACAATCATTAGGCCATCAAAATGGAATAAGTCATAATTTTGTAAAAAAATGTGTGACTTAATACAAATAGCTGATGATATTGAATATGATTTCATATTATATTAGAACTAATATGCAGCTAATGAAAGTATTATCTGAGTGCCTTGTTTCAATTTAGAATCTTCTAATAGTACTAATGCCATGCAATCGTTAAAAATAAAAACAAAACGCGTATTCAGAGTACGTGGGAAATATTAATGTAAAGAATTGATAGAATCAAAGAAAAACCTATTATGTAAATTAACACCTCGAACTATTAAGATAAGGGGATATGATTGATGGGTATTATTTCGGGTGAACTTGAAAAAGGTTATAGTAATGACCGAAACGTTGCATATCTAAAGTGCTGTTAAAAACCAACAAAAAATACCAAAATAATTAAAAGTCAAGAAAAGAAGGTTTTAAACAAAACCTTTTTCTTTAGGTCGTGGGTATTTTTACATTCCAATTCTATTCTTAAATATACCGAAAATTTCGAAATACCCCTACACGTTTAAAGTTCGCTAACTAAACGGGAATATTATTATGTATCAACATAACAATTCTTACAAACCGCGCTTTATAAAGGCTACTTTAATTTTAATTGTAGGTTGTAGGTATAGATAAATTTATATTCCCATCTCATAAGACTTGATCACAGTCGCTGCAATTGCACATACTGTCATTTTAACAATAAAGAACTGTTTCACTGGTCATCGTTTACATCTTCTATTATTTAAAGATAGAATTGAAAAATGTGTTGGAAGGATTTTTATACGGGCAAGCTTGACACCGAGTATGAAGAAGTTATTGTGGGATACTAAACAGCGGGCTAAGGAGAAGAATTGGAGATATGTGTGTGTTAAAGATGGAAATGTGTTAGCGAGGAAGGTTGAAAATTCGAGGGTAATTTTCATCAAGTGTCAGAGTGATATACTAAAAATAGATTGACTTTTATAATACTAACATTGAATTATGGACCCATTTGTTATTATCGAGAGTGTATTTAATAACTCTGAACAATTATATATAATTAATTCTTGTCTTGTCTGCTTGAGGGGGTCTTTCCTGATTCCTGGAAGAGAAGTCTTGTTAGTCCCCTCCCGAAATCAAGTTCTCCAACCGATTTTACTGACTTGCGACCTATATCTATTCTCCCTGTTTTGTGTAAGCTATTAGAGAAAGCCGTTAGTGTGCAGATTCGTTCATCTTGGACATTCATGGTCAAGTCAATAATTACACGCTACGAAACAGATTTAGAATTAGTATACAGAGTGGGCCACCACATACGGCGCGGGCTCTCTATGGAAAAGCATATGATTTCTTGAAATCTTTTTTCTTTGGTTGAATAAGAAAGCTAGACCTTTGTATGTACAATTTCAAATTATTTTGAATTATACAGGGTGTTCAAAAAGAAAGATCCATAACAAAGCTACCTTTTTTTATTTGGAACAGCCCTATATATAATGACATATTTGAAATCTAACGACCAAATTAGAGAAATACATATATAAATATATACTACACCTCCGAGTATACTAGAACATATGAAAGAAACGATAAAATGTGCTGTACAGGCTACTACCACAGATATGTTAACAAACGTGCATCAATCATTTAAATCATTTTGAACATCTGATTTGGAAAAAAAATATTCATTGTGTTTGTTTATATTTTTTCCATCGCACATGCTTATTATTGGGTGTATATCCTTTTTATTGGTTTTGTTTATGTAAAAATTACAATATTTCAAGAATTTACTTTAGCTAATAGATTTAAAATATACTGATTTATTTTATTAAAATTTCTGCCAACCCTGAAATATATTTAGAATTTTTTCTAAATATAAACAATTGATAAATTGTTTATACATGCTTAGTAACTATGTCTAAGCCAACTGAATTTAAATAAATTGTATTAAATGTAATCCTGGGAAAAATGAAATGCTAACCACAAGAAAACTATTTATGGTAGGTATAGGGAACCCTAATATATTTTGAAAGGGAATTAAATTCTATGTTGGATAGTATCATCAGATACTCATCAAACTTAAACAAGCGTTTTTGAACATTCAGTATAACTGTGTGACTAAAATTCCACTTCATTTCATTGCTTAGCCTCTTAGCTGAATGAATGTAGGTGGCTGTGTTTAATTTTGTATTACACAGTAAAAATCAAACTTACATTTTGTACTGCAATTTCATCAATTTTAAAATATCTCGAAAACCGGTGGTTTTAGGAATATGGAGTATTACATAAACTTTCCCCAATTTGTTCCAATTAAAAAAAGGTAACTTTGTTATGGATCTCTTTTCTCGAACAGCGTGTATAAGTCGAAATAATGTTATATGTACATACAAAGGTCTAACATTCAACTAAATAAAAAGGATTTTAAGAAATCATATGCTTTTCCATACAGAGCCCGCGCCTTATGTGGTGGCCCATCCTGTATACATATTTACAAAATGGCTGTCGCGGTTTCCTGTCCCAGAATATGGACATTTCCATTTTCTCCTGGGCAGTATCCGCTGATAGAAGAAAAACACCAGGCCATGATCAAAATATTTTTTAAAATGTTAATTCCAAATTTCAATGTGCCTGGCAAGTACAATTTAGACTCGACCAAAAAATAAATGATAATTTATATAATACCGTAAGAGAGGAACTAAGGATACACAAGGCACTAAACGTAAATATCGTGCAATTGAATGCTCTTAGTGCGGAATCTTTTTTAGTCATATATGACATTAGATGTAATTGTGGGCCTATGGATTTTTAATATGAAAAAGACAAGCTAAACAAACTAGCGCATCGTTAAAATATTGACAAGTATTTTTTATTTAATATGTTTAGCATTTAATTTTTGTGTGTAAATGATGCCAAAATGTGAATATTAAGTATTTTAACATAAACTATATAAAATATAAAAATAGATATATTTTTACGAAATCTTTATACGTATAGATAGATGCATTTACTTGAATCAAGTTGTTTTTTTATGTACATGACATATGTCGGATGCATTCCAACATTAATTATAAGCAATCTGTGTAATGTTTTACATTTAATAAAGACTGGATACGCATAATGTTTTGCCCTTAAAGCAATCGGGATTTCGTTCGGGATATAGCTGTGAGTCTGCGTTGGCTAACATTGTTGACGATTTATTGCGCAGTATCGATGATATTCAAATTACAGTTTTGATATTATTGGATTATTCTAAGGCCTTTAATACTACTAATCATGCTCTTTTGTTCACCATCTTAAATTTGTCAAAATTCTGTCGATTTTTTATTTTCTTACTTATTCAATAGACCCCAACAGGTTTCTTATGATGGTCATTTATCTTCTCCACTCCCAATTATATCAGGCGTTCCTCAAGGCAGTATTCTGGGACCTTCACTTTATGTAATTTACACCTCAAACATCATTAAATGCTTGCAATATTGTAATTATCACCTTTATGCTGATAACAGACAACAATTTTATGCCTTCAATCCTGGAGACATATGTGAAGCCCTCTCATACATAAATAGTGACCTTCAGTCACTTGTAAACATGTCGGAAAAACATTGTCTCAGAATAAATAATAAAAAAAACTTTGGGTTTTGGCCGTGAAAAAACCCGAGCTGCGATTTTGAAGCATATTGAAATTAAAATCAAAGATGAAGTTTTCATTGTAGCTGATTGTATGCGTAATTTGATCCTTTTCCTTGACACCAAACTTCGTTTTAAAGAACACGTTTCACAATTAATTAGATTGGGTTACAGTAGTTTGACGGTTTTGTATGGTAGTAAAGACTGTTTGGATGTCGGTTTGCGTAAGGCCTTATGCGAATCTTTGGTCCTTTCCAGATTTAACTTTTGCATAAGCGTTTATTATTACTGCTTGGACACCATTGACAGAATTAGACTTTAGCGTTTGCAAAATTCGTGTCTTATTTTTATTTATGGGATACGTAAATCTCTCATACACTCGATTGGGCTGGTTGGTTAGATATCTTTGCCAGAGCTGAATTTTCTGCTACCATCTTTTTCTATAAAGTTATTTATTTTAAGAAACCAAGTTACTTATTCCGTAAAATTTTGTTTAGAACAGATGTACATAATATCAATGTGAGATACAAAGGGTTACTAACTCCTCCAGTTCACCACCTTGAAATTTTTAAAAGATCGTTTAGTTATAATATTGTTAGACTTTGGAACCCAATTCCACTAGGTGGTATGCGTTGTTTGAGTCCGCTTTCTCTGTCCCATCAATTTTGCAGGAGTGTTTTCTTTAACAAGTAAATATATTTTCATTTTCCTTTATAACTCTCTATTATTTCTCTTTATGTTTTTTGCGCTTAGATTTGAATTCAAAGTGCAATTTTTATTACAGTATGAAATCCTTTAAATAAATACTATTCTGCTTTTAACTGTAATTTTTTAATATGAGGAAATTTTTTTACAAAATTTTACCTCGTGTCGGATTTGAACCAGGCATCTCCCGTTGTAATAAAAATTGCACTTTGCATATATGCCGTACTGCCGCAGCTTTAATGTACGGGAAGGAATATGAAAATTCGATTTAAATCTGGTGTTGTGTGCATGGAAATCACTGTTTTGGAAGAACTTATTTTTAATTTCATATGTATAATGTATATTAATACATAGATACAGATGGTACCGACAATATTTGAAATTTTTTAAAGTACGGCCTACATGACTCACTGGTCTCAATACCTGCGATACACCGTATCATTCTTTTTTGCTCTAAGAATACATCGCTGCTAGCTGACGACGCACCCCTAAGAGTGGTGCCATATGATAATCTACTATGTACGTTGGCGTAATAAAATGATAATAAGCTGTTATAATCAACCACTTGTTTTAAATTTCTTATTTGATAACATAATGAGTTCATTTTCTTTTTTAGTTGATTACAATGTGAATTCCATGTTAATGTTAAATCAAAATTTATTCCTAAAAACTTTATTTCTTCAACACTCTCAATTTCTTTATTTTGGGCGAATACATGTATGTCTAGGGCTTTTTTGTTGTGTACATTGTGAAAGATTACAAATTTGGTTTTTTCAGCATTTAAATATAATTTATTATTGGAAAACCATGCTGTTACATTTTCCAATAATATGTTTGCTTTATTTTCACTCTCAGTAATATGATCACCAAATACCACTGCACTGGTATCATCAGCATACATTACTACGCGAAAATGAAAAACAAAGTCAATCACATCATTAACAAAAATAATAAACAGCACAGGTCCCAAAATGCTTCCTTGGGCACCCCCCTTCCAACAGGTAAATCAGACGACTTAATATTATTCATACAGGTTTCGGTTTTATGTTTAACACTTACAAATTGAGTCCTCTCATCTAAGTGTGTTTTAAACCATTGAGCTACAACCCCGCGGATGCCATACTGTTCTAATTTGATCAACATCATATTATGATCCACACAGTCAAAAGCGCGACCTAAATTGTCAAATATTCCAACCATAACATATGTGTAAATGTATTCTACATCGGTTTATCCTCTAGTTGATGAATTGATAAATTAACAATTCGTGGAGATCTGTCTCCTAGGAATTGACAGGTTATGTTTTTTTTTTTTATTTCTTAGTCTTTTTATTTTATTTCTTATCACCAACAAATCATTTCGTTACCTACTCAGGTACTTTAAGATGGTTTGAATACAAGCCGAGCATGTTCAATTAATAGATATTTAAATAAAGATTGGAAAGAACATATTACACCAGTAATTTATTAATTTTCTTTTAAGTTTCGTTCAAATGTGTATGCCTTACATTAATTACTAACAAAGGTTAAACTGCCTCAAAAGAGGTTAACAACCACAAAATCTTCACATCTGGGCAAGCTAAAGCAGGACACGGATATGTTTGTACGAACCCAGCAGAGCTGCAGAAGTACGATAAAAGCTGTGGAATATATAAGTATTATAAAACAGGTAGTGTTCATCAAGAGAATACTGCAACAAATATATCACCACCATGGTCAAATGTTGAAAGTTTTTGTAGTAAGATAACATAAACTACAGTCAAGTCCGCTACTAAAATCAGTATACATATCACAACACATCTATTTAGGTTTGAGTACATTTCCGAGGTGTGTAAACAAGGTCATTTTGATATCTTTAGAATGCAGCCATAGTGATTGTTAGAGATATGTGATATAATGTTACGAAATGCGCAAGAATATATAACGATTTCTTAAGCCTTAGCAAAGTTAAAAATTGGGAAATATGCAATATTTGCATGTAGGTAATTTCAATCAACTTTTTAGAACTTCTTTTAGGAACAAAACTTATCATAGTGCACTTCCATTGCCTCAGGAATTTTGTCATCTTAACATATAAATTCACTAATTTCACCAGATTTTCCTTACCAAGTATAGTTAGAATTAGTATTTAGCTGTGATTTTCTTATAATAGTACTGTAACCAATCACATGGTTTTCTATAATTGTTAGTCTAGCTTACCATATTTAGCTTAATTATAGCAACCTATTATATTTTCAGTGGTAGTATCAATAATACAACCCAATAATATCGTTTATATATACACGATATTAGATAAGATTTATTCTGCTTAGTATGTACTTCATAATATATGCCACAACGTACTTTTTGTTCAAATCTCGTTCGAGCATATTGCTTCGCCCAGCTTGGAAATACACAAGAGCCTTGTGCGCTTAATGCAATTCTACAATTAACAAGACCATCGAGCACATTGACGACTCAAATTTAATTGTTGGTGATTAGCTTAGGGAAATCCAATAATAGACTCGTCAGTTGACTATTCACGCGGATCTAATTACTCCAATACATAGTAAATAAGCCGGCGCTCGCTGCATAATGCACTAAGTAGTTAACGGAAGTAAGGGTAATAACTACTTCAGTATGCATCTCAGGAAATGGCTATAATTTCGCACCAGTAATTCAATAGAATGTGCAAGAAGCTAGATCTCACGAATTCAGCACGTAACACATAATTTACATAAAACAGGAACAATTAAAATAGGGTAAACATATACCTCCGTGCAAATAAATACATTAAAACCAGCGGTCATTAAGTTATTATAACAAAAAAAACAGTAAATTATTTTGAGAGGTTAGTTATTATTAAAATTCAGGAATTTGTTCTATTTGTCACCTATTTTATTTCAGGCTATTTACAGCAGCACTATTTTTCGTGCGTAAACTTCTTTTTCTAATTGGATGTTGCAATAAAGCTAAAACAAACGACGACGCAGTGTTGATATGAATATTACAGCATACTGTGCTGTAATGAGATATTAACGTGGGAGGGGGGACTCTTGCCGGAACGTAATATAGGCGATTAATGTGCAAATTAGAAAAAATACTGTAAAAAACGTGTGCCACAATGACTTGTAATGCTCGTACTTTGAATCTCTCGTATTACATAAACGTCATTGCGACACTTGTGTTTTAAAATACTATTTCAATTTTACGCATATGTAGTGTAGCGGGCGTATGTGCATTGATTTGTAGTATATTTTATTTGCGTTTTTTTTGGATTACTGATTTTACGTTAAAATTAGTTTAGTTTTTGAACAAAGATATGTTGTGAAGACAAAACTGGTCGGCTGCTCTTTAGAAAGGTTTAGTAAATGATTTGATAGTCATTTGATTGTTTCTCAAGTAAAACATCTTGTTGAGGGCTTCTGAGAAAAGCGAGTAATTTTTTAAAAATTTTCTGCAAAACGCGGCAATTATAATGTAAAGTGCTGTAAGTTTTCGCTATTGTGATTGGATTAGCAAATTATAAGTTCAACTTCTGACCACAAAACTATAAATAATGTGATTTGGATATATCCAGATGGACGTACTATTAAAAACCCAAATACTTGGTAGAAAATTTCACAGTTTCCACTAAAACTAATATCTCCCTTGCAACAATTATTTTACCCTTGAATTGAATTTTGAAGTTAGTAATTTTCTACACTGTGTTATTAATTTTCTACTTTTACGTTTTTCTACTAATTTTTGTATTTTTCATATGAACTTTTTAGTACGTTGTTTATCAGCTAATATTTTCGCATATTGACGTATCCCTTCTTCACTTGAATGTTTGTTTTTTTAATGTAATTTAAATTTTAAATTTAAAACATTAAATTTTCGAATTAGCTTAACATTTCATTTTCTCTTAGACTTAACACAGTTTGTAACTTGTAGTTTACTAATGTTAATGTCATAGTCTTGCTTTAACATAAGTATTTTTAGATTAAGTTACAATTAGATAATTAGAATATTATTTGCAATTATAGCTGGCACTGAAGATGACCCAGATGAGTCGAAAGGTATAAAACGTTCGTTAAATTTTAACGATTGAATACAATTCCCTTTATTATTATTTACAAGGGATAATAAAAAGGGGAAATGACCACTTGCTTATTTATAGTGGAGTCGGAGAAAAAGTAAGGGCAGCAGCAGGGGTGGCATGTATGCTAAATAGAAGTGTAACGGAACACCTCATTGACTGGAAGGCGTGGTCGGAAAGAATACTCGCGCTAGAACTGAGAGATGCAGACAGAAATACGAAAACAATAATAGTTGTATATGGACCAAACGAAGACGACACAGCCAGCAATAAAGATAAATTCTGGGAAGAACTAAACATAATTACAGAAGAAGCAAAGGGGAAAATATTTATACTCGGAGATTTTAACAGCAGAGTAGGGAAAAAGGATAAACAATATCTTAACACAATAGGAAAACATGGGGAAGATGCTAGGAATAATAATGGGGAAAGAATGCTCAATTTCTGCATGATGCACAACCTAATAGTGATTAATACCTTCTTTACACACAAAGAGATCCATAAATATACGAGAGAGGTTAAAAGTAGAAATGAAAGATCGATAATAGACTATATATTGGTGGAGAAGGACAACAGAAGGGAAGTATTAGACGCAAGAGTCAGACGAGGACCAGAAATCGGCAGCGACCACTTTTTAGTGACGGCTAAAATAAGAGAGAAAATAGAAAACGTAGAAAAGAACAAAAGGGACGCAATAAAACAAATAACCGAATACGAATCCATAAGAGCGTATAAATTGCAAAATAAAGAAATAGCGAAAAAATACAAGCAAACAATTAGCGAACGATTTGCAAATCATACAGAAATAGAGAAAAACAAAAATACGGAAGAATTGTGGAACATTTTTAAGACCATCCTACTGGAAGCAGCGAAAGAGACGTGCGGTTATAGTAAAAAAACGAATAAGAAAAAGCAGACAGCTTGGTGGACAGAAGAAATCAAAGAAGAAGTAAAACAAAAGAAAAAAGCTTGGACAAAATACCTAAGTAACAAAACAGATAGAAATTATGAAGCTTACAAAGAAAGAAGAAAGACGGTAAAAGATCTAGTGGCTACATCCAAAAGAAATAAATGGGTAGAGTTCGGCAACAAGATGGAAATAGATAGCAAAGGAAATCAGAAATTATTCTATAAAACCCTGAAATCCCTAAGACAAGAGAAAATGCAAGAAATAAACTTCATAAAAAGCAAAAATGGAACATCACTAGAGAATGAAAACGAAATAGTAAACAGATGGAAAGAATATTTCCAAGAGTTATTGGGAAGAGAAACAAATACACAAGAATACAAACTACAAGAAGGAAGCCAGAGAAGTGACGAACAACACGTAACAATGGTAGAACTCAAAGAGATAATAGCGGAAATGAAAAATGGGAAAGCACCGGGAATAGACAAATTAACAACAGAGATGTTTAAGAACCTAGATGAAAATGGAATGAACATACTACTAAGAATATATAACGCAGCATGGCATCAAGAACAAATTCCAGAAGATTGGAAAACAGCTTTAATAGTACCAATATACAAACAGGGGGACAGGCATGACTGTAACAACTACAGAGGAATAACATTACTATGTACAGCAATGAAAATATACGAAAAAGTCATAAACAGAAAAATAAGAATGACAATAGAAGAAACTCTGGAAGAGTCCCAAAGTGGATTCAGGAAAGGTCGAAGCATACAGGACCATATCTTTACTATAAAACAAATAGCCGAGAAATCACTACAGCAAGAAAAGGCAGTATATCTAGGATTTATCGACCTGGAAAAAGCTTTTGATAAAGTGCCAAGGGAGAAGTTATGGGAAATACTGGAAAAGAGAAATGTCGACAATAAGATAATAAGAATAATTAAGAACATCTACAAAAATAATAAGAATAGCGTAGTATACAGAAATAGAATTTCAGATGCTTTTTCGACACAAGACGGACTACGACAGGGCGGAGGACTGAGCCCATTGATGTTCACAGTGTTCATTGACGAAATAATTAAAATATGCACATCCAAGTCGAAAAAATTTCACGTAGGATATAAACACCTGAGAAGAATAGATATCTCGGAAGGGGCCTTCGCAGATGACGTGCTGATCATAGCAGAGAATGAGAGAAACCTAGAAAGAAACCTAGAAATATGGAACAATACCACGCAGGAATATGGAATGAAAGTGAACAAAAACAAAACTAAAGTGATGGTAATTGGAAAAACGGAGAAAATAGTGAATATACAAATTAACGGTGAAAAAATAGAGCAGGTGAAACACTTTAGGTACCTGGGGGTAGAAATAGATGAAGAAGGTGGACAAGATACTGAAATAAATAGTAGAATACAAAATACCCTTAAACTCTATTATCTGATGAACACAGCTTTCATAAACAAAAAAGAAATATCCAAAAAGACAAAAATAAACGTGTTCAAAACCATATTTCGACCAATACTTACCTTCGGATGCGAATCATGGGTAATGACCAGAAAACAGAAGAGCAAAATACAGGCGATCGAAATGAAGTATCTTAGAAGAGCAAGAGGTGTTACAAAGAAAGATAAAATACGTAATGTAACTATAAGAGAAGACCTAGAAATAGAAGCGACCCTGGAATATATCGAGAGAAGACAATTGAGCTGGTGGGGACACTTGCAGCGAATGAAAGACACGAGACCAGTGAAACAAGTATGGGAATCCAAGGTACAAAAAAAGAAAAAAAGAGGAAGACCAAGACAAACATGGGATGGAGTAATCGGAGAGATATTGCAGAAGAGGGGGATGACATGGAAGGAAGCAAAAGCGCTGGCGAAGGATAAAAAGAAGTGGGCAGAATTTGTATATAAATAGTTTTATTGAATAAGAATACAATGTAAATAATGTGAAATGTGACACACCCTACACCTATTGGTAAATGGGGATTTGATGATATATATATATATTATTTACAATTATATTACTTACCCAATTAGGAAAAATTAGTTTTTTTCAACTACTGGTAGCATCGATAATCATTATTTAAGTGTAATTAACTTTAATCGCAGTAATGTTAAACAGGGAGTTCACAACTGTTAAGTGAGTCACAAGATTTGGATATTACACCTAAGACCCAGGATCTAACCAACAACATATTACTTTAGATAAATTGAGTCTTCCGTTATTTTACCTTGCACAACCCATATTATGAATCAACCCTTGCCACTTTGCGTGGTCCTCCCCAATGGTAAAAATTTTTAAAATCTTTGAAACCGAATTGGATTCTATATCATGTTACAAATTTTACAACTATCTATTCGTTAGCAGGAGGGTAAAATCTATTGAGACTGGGGATTTTCAACTAGGGTGCCATCTGCAAATTTAGGTTTGATTTATAGTGGTATTTGTTAAAGAATATCACCTCTGAGAGGTATTTAATTAAATTAAACATGTATTTAATTCTGAAATATACAGGGTGTTCAGAGCGGAATGGGACAGCGTGATATCTCGGGAATTAATGAAAATTTTAAAGTTTTTAGAATTAGATAATAAATCTCCGATAGGAGCCCACATTGCGAGGAGGCGCTAACTTACTTAGTTTTCTTAAATTGAATACTCTACTTTTTATTCGATCTTTCGATTCCACAACGCATTTGTGTCAACCTCTTATATTGCTGCTATCAACCTATCTGTTGTACTTTTCGAGATAATTATAATTTTTACAAGGCTAACACTAACGTAGATACTTCACATCCAAGCACGTCGTAAATGCTTATTAAAATCGGCTGAACGTGGATAAATTAATACATGTTGTATCAAATAAACGATAAGAAATGGTATTCGGTAGGGTTGATACCTAAACAGTAGAGCAGGTATGGGCAACCTTTGCTTAGCTGAGGGATACATCTGTATTTGGAAAAGAAACTTTTAATGAAATTTAAAAGATTACATGAAAGTATGTTGAAGTTTGAATATAACTGACGTTTCTGTGACAGATAGACAGTTAAGTACACCAAATTTAAATCATTTTTTTTACGTTGTCAAATGAAGAATATTACGATATGATAATAATTCATGGAGAATGTGGGCAAAATGCAAGAACGGTGCAGACATTGTATGTCAACAGATTTCCTCATCGACGCCAGCCTGGTAAAAACACATTTATTCGTACGGCTACCAATTAACAAAATACTGGGCAATTTAAAATGGCAAATGTGAAAGTCGAAAGAAAATAGCAACAAATGCAGAAAACACAGTAGCTATACTAGCAAGTTTGCCTACAATCCGCACACATATGTGCGATCTACTGCTCAAGACTGTGCTATATCGATTTGTTCAGTACATAAAATATTAAAAACAAATAAATGCAAACCATTTAAAGTTCATCTAGTACACGGTTTTTTTTTTTTACCTTCATGGGCAGGTTTACCCCGTAAGGCAACTCGGCCTTAAGACCTATTGAGCTCCCATGATGTCTTAGCCCTCTCGACCTGATTGTACGCGAACAAAGAGGTCCGCAAATTAGTGGACAGTAAGTTTACTTAGACTGGGTTCGCCCAACCGAGCGACCCCTAGACAACTCCGTCTCTCCCTGTCCGCTGCTGGGCAGTCGGCAAGGGGGTGCACAGGAGTTTCTTCTGCTCTCCCACAGTTTCTACACAGAGGAGAGTCCACTCACCCCATGCGGTGCAAGTGCTTATTTAATGAGCAATTGCCAGTTAGGCCTTCCGTGAGCAGTCTCAGTCTGCTCCTACTCATAAAGGCTGCCTTACGGACCTCTCGTCTCCCGGAGGATTTTACAGTGTCTCACGCGGCTAGTCCATTCCAATAAAAGCGGTGACTAGCAGCGAGTTGAGATCTGACAAAAGCTTTGATACCGCGATAAGAACTCCCGCACGGCGCTTCTGGACCAGTGAACGGTCGTTCACTGGCGCCTCTAGCTAGTTTGTCAGAAATTTCGTTGCCTCTGATCCCAGAGTGACTGGGCACCCATCTCAGCGTAATGCTGTGATGTTCCGCCAATTCTTCGAGCTTCCTATGGCACCCCAGTACCACTTCGGAAGCGAATTTGACAGCCTGCAGTGCCCCGAGGGCAGTTTGGCTGTCAGAGAAAATTTCGACCGATCCATTCCCATGCGGGCAGTTTAAGATGCTCTCTGCACAGGTCTGGATGGCTATTACTTCAGCTTGGAAGACGGAGGGTTTAGGGGGATCCACCTAAACTGATGGCTTAGCCATTCGGTTCTCCATCTCTCCAGATCCCAATGCCTGTGCCAATCGGCGTCTTCGAGGCATCCACAAACCAGCGCTGAGAACCTCGCCTCGGTCTGTGGATGTAAGCTTTGGAGATCTCACTATTAGAAATATCTACGAGGTATTTCCTACTGAAACTGAAGACGGGCAGAATCTTGTCCGCCCTTGTGGACAGAGGTACTGTCTGTTCGATGTAGTTGAAGATGCTGGTATAGTCTCCAGTTTTGCCAGAGAAACCTTTACGCCCGCTACATTTTACTCTGTAAGCTGCCAGAGTAGCTTCTGACCGCAACACCAACTGAAGCGGAGGAAACCCAAGAATGATCTCCATGGCCGCAGTCGGCGTCGAGGACATGGCTGCCGTGATGCCTCAGCAGGCAATCCTTTGGACTTTACTGAACGCGTTTACCGCACAGCCCAGACTGGCGCCTTGTCGATGGCGCCCTCGATGTCCAGAAAAGTAGGTAATGCAATTTCTTCGTTGATACAGGTAATTTCGGCTCGTCGAGCTAGCTCATGAATGGCCTGCTCACACAATTTTTCTGTTTGATAGGTATATTGGTTTTCGTGTAGAGGCAATCTTGCCAGAGCCAAATCCCGAAGATGTCTAACAATTATCATCTCTAGGGTTTTGAGAAGAAATGAGGCGAGACTGATGGACCGGTACGACTTCGCTTCCGTATAGGACAGTTTGCCCTGCTTGGGAATGAAGACCACCCTGGCCTCTCTCCAGCTCCTAGACACGTATCCCAAAGCTAAGGTTGCTCTTAGTAGGGTACGTATAACTGGGGAAAGCGGTTCCAGGCCCTGTTGCAGCAGGGCCGGGAAGATGCCGTTTGAAGGATTCGATAGCCCATCGAATTTTAAATATTTGAATAACTTTCCGCGCAAGGTTCCAGTGTCTGCCCTCCCTGCTCTCAGGTTAGGTATCTGAGCTGACCTCAATCCCATACCCCCCCCCCCCCGCAAACTGGGTTTGAACGACCCAGAATGTGCATTTCCAAGAGGTGCTTGAGGACTTGCTCTTCAGTCTCGGCTTTATCGCCATTGGGCTTACTGAGAGTCCCAATCTTACAGGACCCTTCTTTTGTAAGGACTTTTCGAATTTTGGAACATTCAGGGATCCCTCCAGTTCCTGGCAGAATTTTTTTTCAATGACTCTCTTTTTGCCTTTCTCAAGGCACAGTTGTACCTTGTCAGAGACGCTCTGTATTAATCCCATAGGCCAGATATTTTAGCTTTATTGTAAAGTTTTCTGGTGGCAACCCTTAAGTCAGACAGTTCCCTGGTCCACCAAGGTTAGTCGTCTTAACCTTAGTAGGGCAGCTTGCTTCGTAGGAAGTTTTGATGGCAGATTGTACTCCATCGGCTAACAGCTCGATATCGGCAGCAGTTGTGATTACTTTGGGGCAATGTTCTAGTTCCGCAATCAGTCGCTCTCGGTAAGCGTCAGAATTACAGTTCCTAGGGTTTGTATACGATATCTGACTTACCTGTGGTATATCAAAATCGAATCTTACGTACCTGTGGTCGGAGAGAGAGAGCTCGTCCGACACATGCCACTGTTTCACCCACTCTGCACAGCGCGGCGTGCAAATAGTGATATCAATCACCTCCGCCCGGTTGACCGTTACAAAAGTTGGCTTATTTCCGCGGTTTAGAGTAACTAACCTATTTTCAGGGAAGCAGTTTAAGAGTGACTCACCTCGTTTATTCAATCCAGTGATGCCCCACACAAAATGATGCGCGTTGGCATCGCATCCGATTAGGAGCTCCAGCTTTTTCGTTCCCGCGTAAGCTAACAGTGCTCTTACCTCCTGGGTTGGGGGTGAACCCTCTTGGTCGTACGGGAGGTAGGCTGAATTTGTTTGTAAATGCATGTTGCTGTTTGTTCTTCGTGTTTCGTCTTCTGTTGTTTAATAATTTTTTAAAATGAATTTCTGTCACATTTACGATACAACTTTTGTTGTTGACCTTAACTTTAAATTATTGTAACTTGACGGCATTAAGGTAACTTACATACGTTTTCATTGTATTATTAATTAAATTTTAAATAATTTTTTATAGGATTTGAAGAAGGTTGCAGAACCAACCAAAACGTTATGTTGAATTGATATTATATTATTAGAACAGTCATATATCCAATCATTTAATAAAATAAATTATTTTTATGTACTTATATATGGAGTTATAGTCTATATTAGTTAACATTGACTTAAATTGAGTTTCTATAACCTTTTAGTCAAGATAGATGTCATTACACTTTTTTTGACATTACATGTCGAATAAATGAGGTAAACTAATAAAATAAAATTACTTACGCAAATGTCCTTACTGTTAAATTTGAATCCAAATGTTTAATGCGATAAAGCTGCGAATTCGCTAATCCTTGTATGTAGTATATATCTATATTTATACCTATACACTATTAATAAATAAGAAATCAGTAGTGATCTCAAATTGATTTAGTGATAAATATCCAAACATCAGAAAAGAAAACTAGGAAATCTAACAATAAAATACGTACCTGAGCTTCCAAATTCCTGTACAACAGTAATCCTATCAAAAAACTTCAAACAGACGTCATGTAAGATACATACATGTACGATAGTGTCTAGTAAGTCCATGAGGTATCGTGATGTATAAACCTTTAACTTTACTTTGCTTGCCTGTAACGATTTAATACTTTTCGCAAAAGTTGAATTAGGGAACATACGCCTCGAGATCATATCGAAATACAGTTCTCTCCACGTTCCTGACTAATTAGGTCTCACAAGTTGATTGCTAATATAAAGACGGATTGCTATTATAAAGACAGATTTTGACCTCCAAGTAGCTAATTCGTTCGCAATGTTAATTAAAACTTCCTGTGTCGCAGTAATTTCAAACGTCGCGTGAGACATTTTTAAGGCACTCTTAAAACATTCAGTTATTTTAATTAAAAAGGACAAAATATTTTATGCTTGTATTATGTTGTTAATGGGTTGTTAACTTCTGTAGATGTAACACTCGATTTCGAATAAGTTTGGAAAATGTTTTTTTATGTTGCAGTTTAATTATTGTACTGATTCTTGTTTTATTTGTGTATCCAGGTTTTATTAGTGATTTACCTAACACTACTTGCCTCCCTTAAATGCAAATTATTATTTTCCGATTCGTTAGTCAACACTATAATTTAGTATTACTTCATTCATGATCTGAATTATAGAGGTATTTTTCTTTATGAAATCGCTAACTTAAGAATGAGCTGTGCAGTTGGCAACAAAGAAAGGAATCGTTTGCTTCAAAAAGCTTGGTAGATATTAGCATTCAATATACAAGGCAGAAAGCTCGATATTATCGCGGTATACCGCGCGTTAGTACATTGAAACAACTTGTCCAAAATAGATATGCAGAATACATAGAGATTAATGCAAGTGCTGTTCTCCGGAGCTTCGACATATTTCGATTATGCCTTCGAAGCCTCCTAATAATGAAGCTGTGTTAGGAATATAATAATAAAAAATTCAAAGAAATGCAAGGCCTGTACCGTAGTAATAGACACACAATATATCCGATCACTCTGTGCACACAATTTTATTAATTCCGAACAATTGACAATAATTCGGAAATTCATGCATTGATGACTACTCTGTGTTCGCCTGAAAGTAGAAATTGGTCACTGAAAAAATAAATATAATATTGGTACTTGATTTTGTACGGTTTATCACAGGAAATTTTGAATTCTAGCGATTTTATATCTGACATGTTAGCCTAAACTAAATTAAATGATATTTTTCATGATAACGGGCATCAGGTGTATATATTTGCGCAAAATTATAAAAGTAATTAATGTATTAAATAATAGAATTTATGAATTGAATTTTGACTATAGTAAATGAAAATAATTGTGTATGTATAATAGGGAATGAACCTGCCACTTACATTCGGGATTTTAAATATTCTTTATCTTTTACCTATAAACATTTAACCACAATTTATTACTAAATAACACTTTTGTTGGTTAAAAAAATACACTTCTTTGCGGCTATTCAATAGGAAAACCCCTTTAAATTGATCGAAAACAATAAATTTACTCGACAGTTGAACGCTTAAAGTTGCTTGAACTCTATTGTAATATTTATGATGATTGATCGTTTCATGCACAGGCAACTCCTCCCTTAGGCACTTACTGCTTTCATTTATTATAAATAGATATACTACTTTGATTCCCTGTAATAGATTTTATTTGCTATCAATTTCTATTTTATCGCTCTGTACTCGACCACAATAACTGACAATTCAAACCAAATTACTTTCTGCTATGGTTTAGTATTGTCAATATAATTATAGGGCTTTCGATCAATGCTTTAAATATATTTCTTCGTAAAAACTTACGTTTGCTGCTTTGAGAAATTAAGTAGACCAAATTACACAGCCCATTTGTTATTAAATTATATTCAAATATATTTTATATTTACAACCGTAGAGTATTTTATATAAGCATTATTCGTGTTTCTTGTGCAGTTTTTGATCTTCAAACTCTACTATAAAAGCAAAAACTTATGTGTGGGAATATGGACGGTATTTCAACGTACTCTTACATTTATTATTGAATCGCCTGGTAGATAAGATAACAAAATTAGTGTGACAGTTAGGGAAAAGCAAAGATATAGCAAGGACTTAGACACTCGAGATAGCCAATCATCTCATCTTCTAATCATTCAGAATAATTGTTTCTGAAATCCGCGATTTTGGTACAGTTCCCTGGGTAATTTCTACCAGATATGTACACTCGCGAGCGGATAAATCGACACCGGCCGTTATAGAATTTCATAGTCCTTGCTAGAAATAAGGAACGGGGACGCCGCACAGTGGTGCGGTATGGGAAAATACCCAATATTAATTTTAAAATAAAAATTATATACCTAAATACCCGTAGAGTAAGACTCTATATCAGTTTTGCTGATTACTTCTGTTTCAGAACCTATACACATAAGGTTTTTAGCTTTCTATAGGAATGATAAAATAAACTCCGATTTTAAGTTTTTTCAAAACTACCCTGGCAAACACCAAACCTTCTTAATGTTCCAATTTTTAAAAAATATTTGACATATATGTCTTGGTACAGGATATATACCTTCAGTTCAAAAAATATATAAGGGAGCTAGAAATTAATATCTGAAAATATCATAAAATTTAATAAGTATTCGACATTTTTAAAGTTTAACGTATAGATACTAAAGAAGGTACCCTATAAGTTTCACGTCCACAAACGATCACATAAGGCCGTAGTTCACTTTGATACAGAGGAAGGATATCGTGTCTCTCATGGCTACCGTTGTTTACACGTTGCCATAGTTACCCACAAAATTCCTAGTTTAACAACTACTGCTGTATGTATGTAGGTAGAAAAAACAATTTCATTTTGTTCAATTGAAAAAGTTTGATCAAAAAATTTAAAATTTTGTTATTTCAAACAGTGATCTATGTGATTTAGTGATGAATAGGGATACATCATGGGAGGAGGAACTAAAGGAACGGATACCGGAAGTGAACGATGAACAATTTAATAAAATTATTGCGGCGATAAAAAAAAAAGTTTCTGGGGCGCTTTAATCAGAAGATGGAAGATGTTTATCACATCAAAAAACAAACTTCCTTAATAGAGACAGTGAATGGTTAAAACTTAATTTAGTTGGATGCCGCCGATCCCGTTAGCTTAAAACCTGTACCCAATGCAAGAAACGTGGGAGGTAGACCGACCAAAAAATTTTTGGTCGGTCTACCAAAAAATTTTCCGGCTGTGGAAAAATATCACAGTTACGAAAAATACGTAATCTCAGACATCGCGGAAGAATTGATTAATGCGGCAGCTTCTAGCGCAGATAAAACCAAATAATCAACAGCAATCCTAGATTACGTTTCGGCCCTAGCTTTGTTAACCCAAGCACAATTATCGAATTTCCAATATGAAACTATTAGAAAAACAATCAAAGACGCACTAAATGGGGACTCCGTGGCACATCGGGTCAAAGCCATTACATGCAAAACTTCTCCCCCTCCCGGAACCTCCTTTGCGATGATGACGAAAAACTGAAATTGATGTCATGTGTGATACTAGTATGTTCATGATATCACTAGTGCCACTGCAACTTTCCTCTGGAGATAAAAACGTCAACGTTTGGTCAAATGAAGGACCAAATTCAACGCGAAATTGCAGAGCTTTGTAATTTCAGTTCTCTAACGAAACGCCTGTTTAACGGATTCCATTGTTACCCGTGCCACGCGTAGATTCCGAGTTACTCACAAACTTTATTTCACAATGATCGATGGAAAAGTTGCAATGTAGTAACAGGAACAACTTCTGCCAGCAACTGCATAATATGTGGAGGAAAGGAAAACCTTCAAAATTGAACGACTTAGCAAGATTTGGCATGACCAATGTCGATGTCCACTCTACACACGCGTATTAAGTTAATGGAGTATGTCCTGCATCTACGGTACAACAGCTCGTCTTCGCTCGTCCTTTGCGAAATGCCAAAGGATTACAAATCAAAAGGTACCTCCAAGGTCGTTCACTATTCGTTCAAATGTTAACTATTAGTGTAATAAATAAAATAGAATATATTTATTATATTATTTATTTCCAAGACGAATGGTCTTCGGTTGAAAATGGAAATCCACGAATTTCCGAAACAATTGTCGATTGAATTAATTTAAAATGGATGTAGCCGCGGAGTGATCGGATATCTTGTGCGTCAATAAGAAACTGGTGTAAAATTTATTTCAACATTAATAGTGTTCCCCTTCCTCGACCATTTCTTCAAAGTTTCGGTATTTACTTCATAAATTATAAATTTGATTGCTTTTGACAAGTTTAAAGTGTCTAAAAATACTTCAAATTTTAATTTTGGCTCAACCATTGGGTGTTGAACATAAGTGCTTATTTTGATATGTTTTTGAGTTTTCAGGTACAACAAGAAAGTATATTTATATATCACCTAGGTAATTAGTGAGATATTATTTTGTGATAATCTGTTTTTATCTTATCTTTTATCTTTGAACGCTTGAATATTTTTTTTCTAATTTGATGTTACAATATAGCTAAAACAAGCAACCACGTAGTGAAGTAATGAGTTATTAACGCACTAGTGCGCTAATAGATCTATTAACGCAATGGTGGGACTTTCACCAGGATATAAGAAGGGCGATTAATGTGCAAATTAGAAAAAAATACCATAAACACCAGTGTCACAATGACTGTTGTAATGCTCGTACTTGCACTCGCATTACAACAAGCATCATTACTATACTATTTTTACCCATCCGCACTTTCTTACGGGTTAATAATTTTTAATAATTTATTCTAATATGGAAAAAGTTTATTCAGAACTCCGACTTATGATTCACCATAACAATTAGTCACATTTGCTGCATAAAACCAATTTTGTACAATATGCACAAGTGAAGAATGTCTGGTTAATTTAACATAGTTTTGAATTACATAGACGAGTCAAACGTTAAAACCGCATAACAGGATGCAACCACAAATATGTCCATGTCAGGTTCGAAATAAAATACTAGATGAGCGGTTTTGCGAAAAATAACTATCCGCCACTTTATTTTAGCATTCTGTGACACATAGCGCTGTCGCAAGTTGCATCCTCGAATCGTATTTATCCAATATAAATGGCCGGGCGGAACGCATTACAATTTGTAGCCGGAAAATTTTACATAATTGATAAACATACATACATATGGAGAGTGGGATTTCATGTTTCAGCAGGGGAGTATACGGCCGGTGGGAGCCGGATATTACAATCAATATTAGCCGCTTGCCGCAGCAATCCATGCTATATTAATGGGTAACAAATGAGAACCAGAATTATAAAGCATTAATCTGCAGATGTATTTGTTGTGTTCCGGGTGCGCATCCTGCAAAGTAATAATTGCATAAAGTAGTGCTGAATGGCAGATAGAGCACGCTATTAACATTTCAAACGGCGTTAATGCATATGGGATTTTGATAATACTAGCGTAAAAATGAAATTTGTGATTCCGTTGATAGTGTTCACAATTTATTTTAGATTAAATTTAACTGCTGTTAATTTTTGATATGTCGGTTGTTAGGAAAGTGTTAGCAGAAAATTAATGTATAAAATATTTATATTGTTTGGTTTGTTAGTTCAATAATTAATATAACTTTACCAGTTCGCCATAACTTGGAATGTTGCCAGAAACATTGTGACGCTGTTTTCTTTCCAAAGATTTTCACCACTTAGTATTATCAGCATTGCGTCTTAGTTTTAATGGTAACGCTAGCACATGGGACAGTTCAGCACTAAGTTTGTATTGATACTATTGTCTGTAATTATTGACATTCTTTTATTTCATTTTTTTAGACATCAGTGCGGGAATCTAATTTTCTTATCGTCCCTAGTTCAATGAAGAAAAAATCGATTGAAGGATCAATTCTTCACACTGCCGCCAACTTCATGTTTGTTACCTCTCCCATTCGCACATTCATACGTTATCTTGAGAGATATGTGTTTCAGGATTTTTAGAAGATTCTAGAAGTTTCGAGTTTACCGAAAAGACGTCCGGGTGCCATTCTTGTTTGAACAATTCGACGACGCATTTCTGGGACAGTCGTATGTATTTGTGGCAGCCGTACTTCTGCATAATTTAAGAAAGCATCATTTATTGTGGATTCTGCAAATTACGGTGACCTATTGAGTCATAATTAACTGCATTTAGTGTCGATGTGACTCTTATTGTGGGTTAAAGCGCAACTAACAGGCTTAAAGCGGATTAATTGGACCATTCAACCATTTCAGGTTTTCTACACGTCATCTATCTGTAGAGATTTGGTAGACAACTCTTGGACGCAAGGTATGATCACTTTCTTCTTAGACACACAAGATATCCGATCAGTCAGTGCTACTTTAGGTTTGCGTGATGCCTGCGGTGATGTATTAGAATCCTGTTGAGATATTTTTTACTCTCGGTGCTATTCTTACTGTCTTCAGTAGTAAACCATTTATTTTTTTTGTTTCGTGTTCCTTCTTCCATTTTCTTTTGCCTTCTCAGTTTCTCTGAACACCAGGTAGCTTTTTTTATTCTTTTGATATAATTCTGATAAAATTGTCCGGTTAAGTCATTCTTCTACGAGAGACCGCAATCCAAACACTAATTTTCTGAGTATGTAGTTGAGATTCAATAAAAAAAATTATCAGTGCTCCTCGTACGTATATTTTGAGAATTTACGTACCTTTAAAGATGAAATCACGTCCCATCCGAAAAAAAAGTTAAGTTTACTGGTCGCTATTCATTAAATTATTGACGAACCAATACTCAAGAAGTCTGAGGTGGTCTGTTGGCCACAGAGCTTGATATCCTGTGAATGCATGCTCTTCTTTAAAACGGTTCGGCATGTTCCATAAAAAAAAAACTCTAATTTCTTGGGATAGGCGCCTCAAAGATTTCATGGGGTCCTGTTCCATACGATTACGAACATCAATAATGAATTCTTTTGTATGTATAGGCCTACTAGTACCTTTTTTTATGAGATATAGGTTCAGTTTCGAGAAATATAATGTATGCGCAAGGTACATATAAAACATCTATTCTAATACTGCGAAATCTAGTGCTACCGAAGATTGTCCAAACATAAACTCGCGGTGTATTGCCAAATTCCATTGACCAGCACACCGTACACCTGTACTAAAATAGGCCATAATTGAAAAGCAGCAAACATTAACATTAATGAACAGGAGCAAAAATAAAGAGACGGGCAGATTACACCCCACTCGGCGAACAAAGATGGTCAGTGGTACATAAGTTGTACATTTTTTATTAAGTCGCTAATATTTCGCTACAATTTAATAGCATCATCAGAGCTAAAAAAGGGTTTCACAATAATCTATTAAAATAAACGCAGCACAAAAAAGGAATCAATCTAACCAATAATATCAGTACACGTGCTGAATTATAAGTTCAGTTACACATTGTAAAAATAATGGAACAAGCTACGACAGATATTTTCCACTTCAGGCGAAACTTTTATCATACTACAATCTATAGTGGAACGAAAAACGAAAAAATGATCTAGAACTAGCGGGAGTTTAGTTTCTGGTATCTGCTTGAAGTCAGTCCCTAAGGCTCTGAGCTGCAGCGGATAGCGGAATTCGCTGAGTCTCTGGTAGACGTAGGTACGTTTCAAATAGGCTCATGATATTCCTACGCTGTCGTTGCGGGTGGGAATCACGTATGCGTGAAACAAATAAGTGTAATCTGTCCAATAAACTGGAACATACCGTGATGATACGGTCAAACAGTAAAAATAAATAAATAAATGCGGTGGTAACGTAGCTTTAGGAAAATCAATAAAAATAAACTATAATTCATAAAGAATAAATTTTCCACTTAAAAGATATACTAAAATAGATTTTCGTATTAATGACATGTTACAAGATAATAAGCAAAAGCATCATCCACGTATGTAAATACTGGAATGAATTTGTCTGCCATCTAATAATCAAAAATGAATCGCAATGCTAATTGATTAAAGTCATCCATCATCCAGGATATTTCAAATTGAATTCGCCCAGCAATCAGTGCCCGGACACGTGTCACACATGCTTCCTGGAATCCGCTTGTCACCGGCATCTTTTTGTTGATTTTCCGTTAGCGCGCAGTTTCATAGTGGTTGTCAATCTCTTCGAAAAACAATCCTCGCCATTAATGGATTTTTAAACTAAGCTTGCCACCGTCTACTTTCGCATTAATAATAGTAATGGATACTTTTATTTAAAGAAATATCTGCATAATAAAAAAAATTAAAATTCTTTTTTTCTATTAGGTTTTATTTGTTTATTTTACATTCCATAATGCAATGCATAAAATAAGTCGGTATAATATCTATGAACATATATGCTCATTCACCAATTAAAAAAAACTGACAAGTATAAATTATAAAATGGGTGCTGAATTTATTGTGTAAAAGGCTTGCCTAGCTAAATATAATTTCGGATAATTGTCGATATATAATCACATATTGTAATGGACTGCCACACAACTTGTTTTATAACATTATAAATGTGTATTATAAGGACATACATGCTTATAATGCTTTCCATCCTGAATGTCACAGGCGATTTTACGAAGCGTTGTGTTGAAGTCCATTCGCTAGTAGTAATAGCTTTCTGGCGGCTGATCGAATGAGATTATGTGCTTGTTGATTGTTTATTGTCGCGTACTCTTCCTGTCGGACAATGATGGTTAAAATCAATGCTAATGAAGTAGCATGAGCGTGAGTGAATACCTAGGGTTCTAAATACCAACGTATTTACGCAACGATTTAAAACAAAACCAGTGAAACAAATAGTCGCAGTTTTTTGTAGTTTTAATCTGCAAGATGACAGTGAGAAAAAAAATAATTAAATGCTAACGATAACTTTAACAATATACGCATAACAATGATACATACAATAATTGCAATGAAGTAAATGTTTATTTGATGTGTAAAATTTTAAATAGACAGCAAAATAATGTACAGGTTTGCCCGTAAGTATTTTAATATCCGCGACGAATACTTTCGTGTGCGGAAATTTCCCGCGTCATAATAAACGGCACGCGAATATATCAGAGTATCCAAAAGTAAACATCTATAACAAAACGAATATGAAAATTTATATTAACTTGTTGTGACACACAATATCTTCCGACATAGAAACGGCAGCTAAGTTACTACGCCGTGCCAACCGTAGGCTGGCAACGGCCTAGAAAACTACATTATGCCAATAGTAGGCTGGCGACGGCGACGGTCTGTAGCTGAACGGGGAACTGAAGCTACGTCGTGCCAACCGTAGATGGGCGACGATATATAGTTAAAAGGAGCGGAATCTGTATAACTAACTCATTGTCAGTATTTTATGCCGATTCTGAATTAAAGAGGAAGGACAGCGGCGTCTGTCCCCACTAACGTACGTAAACGCACGCTTTAAATACGTGAGTTAGGATCAGGTATACACGTGCAATGCAGAAGACGCAGTCAAATAAACTCGAAAATTAAAACAAGAAAAATAAATAAGTTCGCAAGTAACGATGTCGTAACTTATAGGAAGGATGCAAATAAGGATGATCAGATGGTTATAGTACAATTAGAAATAAAGGAACAAAAAATCAAAATATGAAAACCTAGAAAGAATTATGCTATAATAAGAATAATTGACTATGAATTGAGTGAGATGAATACATACATAAACGAACAATTAACTCCGACAGCTAGTAAATTGTTTTAGCAAGTAAGACAATTAGCGAAGGAACACAAAGTTAAACAAGCGTGGAGAAGATATGGAAAAGCGTATTGGCATAATAGTAGAAGCATTAAGAATAAATTTCAAGAAATTGAAGTCATCCCAAGAACACATAAACCGGAAATTATTGTATTACTACAAATATGGATCCATGTTCATGAAGAAGAATTTTCGAAATTATCAAGCAAAATACAACTCCAGAGACAGTAAATGTGGCGGATTTGTTTGTTATATAAAACAAGGTATAGAATTTAACATATAAATTAGTATAACTATAGAAAACATTAAAATATATATTATATGTTTTAAGAAAAATGAAATCAAATAATTGCGATATTAGTACATTAAAAACAATATATTTTGCATATTTTAACTCACACTTGACATATGGTCTATTATTTTGGGGGGTCAATTCACATACAAATTTAATACTTAAGATACAGAAAAAAGCTCTTCGTATTATTTACAATCTGCAAATGAGAGATTCCTGCAGAGATTATTTCATTGAGCTGGGTGTCCCAACAGTTCATTATATCTATATACATGCAGCTGCCTGCTACGTTCCGAATAACATAAATAAATTTCAGCTGAATTCGACAACACACTCCTACAACACGCGACGGTCAGATTTTGTTCGTTGTGATATTTCTAGATCAAATAAATTCTAGGCATCTTATATTCGACACAGTATTCGAATTTACAATGCTCTACCTGATGCTCTGAAATTCTGCTCTCATGTAAGATTTAATAGACAATTGAAATTACACTTAAAAACCAAAAATTATTACTCATTCGCAGAATATTTCATACAAGAATGATGGATTTGGCTCTGGATGTTGATTTATGTAGGTATTCTATTCATAAATTTATTTAAATCATTTTATGTGTATTTATTATTATTATTATTATATATTTGTTATGCTACACCACAGGTAAAGCAATATATATGTATGTATCTATAAATAATAATATCACTAAATCAAGAAAAAATCTCCTTAACAGTAACATATAAACCACCATAAATCCACTTTAATGCTCTAAAAGCAATACTAAAAAATAATATTCTAAATACGAAATCAGATCGCATACTTGTGGGTGATTACAATATAAATATTTTAGAACGAAGCAATAGTACTAATGAATATATATATATATATATATATAATAATATAATCTATACAAAGAACGTAATTATAAAATAATCAATAAAAGATAAAATAAATACACTGGGTGATAATTCTATTCTAGATTATGTTATAACAAACACAAGAAGAGTAAGGCAAAATGATAGATATATCGGATCATAATAAAAATTCATGCCTTTACATCCCCCAACAGCTTTCGCCAATTACAGGGGGCATCGGCCGGCCATGAGTTATTATTACGCCTGCGCCCGTGGAGCGACTTAAGGTGTTTGTCTCTCAGCATTTGCCAAGGAGTGAGGAAAGCCACGAAAACCTCACTCTGAGAGCAGGCCCTGGGATTCGAACCCCGGACCCCGTGACTGATAGCTAAGCGCGCAAGTCACTGGACCATCAGCCACACTAATGTTATGATAAGAAATAAAAGAGAATAAATACAAAATCTTTGAAACCATCAAAGGAAATTACAAAAATAACAGAAATAAATATATTAATCAAAAGGAATACAAAAATGAATTACCACCAAAATTTATTCAAAAGACATCAACACAATCCAGGCAAAATATGGAAAATTACAAATTACGAAAGATGATGGATTTCTTACAAAGAAACCAACCGAAAATGGCGAAATAAACATTGACAAAAGCTATGGTTCGAGTGGGTAGCCACTACTCCAGAAAAAGAAATATTTGCATCTTTTGAACTAGTGAATATAGCTTAGAAAAATTTTGTTTTACCCAATATATGTGGATTTCTATCTCCGTTGGTGTACTGCTCTCTTAGATAATTTCGAATATTGCTCATTTGCCAAATTGCGGAATCATGAACAGAGTCAGGGTATCTAGCGTTGCAACCAATAATTTTATTATTAAATCTGAAATCTATAAAAAAAAATAGCTAGGTTTGTAGTTAGCTTTTCAAATTACAAAATTTACCAACATAAAATTGATTGAATGTTTTCCTTTTCTGTTTATATATAATGGTGGGTGATGACATCATTTGCTGGAGAAGCCATAATTTCCACATGCGTACCATCGATCACACCAATTACCGCTTGAATGTTCCATTTTTCATACAATCAAGGGCTTAAAATCAGAGGTTCAAGAAACGTCACTATAAATATTTACGATATATCGGAAGAGTTACAATGTCTCGTTGCTTATAGAACTTGTGGCATTCTACTCGAAATACCGTTCCCACGTTTACAGATTGTGTTACGATCACTAGGATTGTGCATAGAATTGCAGCATTTGTCACAAAGATGATGGCCCGTACAGAAAATTGGAAATGCTTCCACAATATGGTCACCAAAATTATGGCAACTAAAGAGAGCGAGGAATGGCAAAAACAGGAATGGATGTAATCAGCCAAATTAGGACGGACGTGGTAGTTCCATGGAGACCGCTGGCACTTTGAAAGTATGTTATATCGACGTTTCCGGAATGCCAGAGAAGGCCATAAGAGAGGTTTTAGTCGGAGTAGCGCCCGACACTACCGATGCACTCTGAACCCGTGTTTCCGCGCACACAAAAAAAAATAATTCTAGAATACAAATAATGCTCGATCAAGTTAATCTAAGGTAAGTGAATAAATTTAAACATCTAGGAACACAAGTAAGAAGGAATTGGAGACTAAAGGTACAAATGGGAACTACGAGCAAACATTTTACTAGCATGAAGAACAAATTCTTGGACAAAAAAAAATCCACGCAAACAAAAAAGGTGGTCACCCCAGTACTTACCTATAGACCGTGGGCAGGTACAACAACAGAAAATAAACTGAAACGGGTTGCAGGTAGAAATTAGACTATTCTGAAAAATCGTAGATACAACGAGACTGAGCAAACTAATAAACACAACACACCGAGAAAACCTAAACACAATATCAATATAAAACACTATAGGGGAAGGCCAGTTGAGAACCTAAACAGAACAGTTAAAAAAATATATGGGGCGCAAGCAGCAACAAAGAAAGAAGAAGATCCAAGAAAACCTGATATGAGAAAGTGAGAAAGAAGTAAGAATGGTTATGTAAGAGTGTAGAAGAAATTATCCGTAAAATCTAATAACTAGCAATTGCCTACGCTAAAATATCTTGTTCTTTCGGTATTCTTTTTAATGTATTTATTTTTAAAGTATTTGAATAAAGGCTTCTAACTTATTGTCAACCCACTGTACTGACATTTACAATCCTGCACTTCAGGAGATTCAATGTAACTTGCGAAACTAGTACTATTAGATAGTAAACAAAACTGTTTCCTTGGAATTAGATGTGTGGTTCTGAACACAATATGTATAAATGCGATCAGATTTATATGGGATGTCAGTATTACATCCGAGAGCATGAGAATAACTAAAAGCAAATGTCATATGAAATTGATCCACAGTTCCATTTAAACCGTGACATCTCGCTACGCACATCAACAGATCACTACATAATATGAGGAATGGAGTAAAACGGAGCTACTTCAGTGTCAGACGCTCCAGCATGATTCGCAGTATGATGGCCGCAGGATACGTTACACGTAGGTCTCCAAAACAAAGCCACGAAATTGACGCACATCTCGAATAGGTAAATACGTACTGGCATAAACGGATATACGTATATATATGGTGGTAGGCATTCCGGTAGAGTGGAGTTCATAATGTAGCGTTCATTCGCTGACGTTACAGAGAACTGATGCATCGCCCCGCGGACATGTCAAAGTTATAAAGGAGTATTATAGCTGCTCTGATGTAACTTGGCAAGTATGTATGCAGAAAGGAAGTTCTGCGGCAATAAAGTTTAAACTACAGCTTTAAGATTTTGTTAGATGTAAAAATTGTTACCATTCTTTTTTACTGATTATTTATAAGCTACTAGCTATTTGACGACAAGAAAAGTAAGTGGAAACAAGAAGAATATTCTATGTATACGGTAATTCACGTTTTTTATGCGAATAAAAGGATCTTGCCTCTTTTAGTAAGTTGTATGCAGCAAATATGTAAACCTTTATTATCGAGTGCCAAATAAAAACACATCAATCTTACACTATCCGTCTCAACTCCTTGCAACTTCGAAGATGCCTATTTCTAGGACTTATTCCTTAATTTTTCGATCGAGTTGTTTTGAAACACATGGCAATAGTTTCCACAGCTTGCTGTGAAGAGCTGTTGTAGCCTTCATTGCCACTTAAATGACGTTCAGTCTATCATTGGTCATAAACATCGTTTGGGAACTTTAAACTCCTAGACCTAATAAAAATTTCTAGTAATTTGTATGTTTAAGGTTGATAACAATTCTTTGGTTAATATGTGTATGTTTTTATCTGCCGGTATATTTCATTTTCATGCGTTGGCGCATTGACTTATAAATGGTGGGAAATTTGAAGCTACTTATGTTTGTAAAACGACAGAATTAAGTTGTTAGTCTGAAATGAGATAACAGAAAACTGTATTTTTGTGATTTTTATATGGTAAATGATCCTACTCACCTGAGACTATATGTAGAAAGCTTATTTCTTTGTCACATTTTGGTTGCAAGCACACTAACTTAAATAAATTAAGAATCGTCTGTTAATCAGTGTTTTATTCGATAATGATAACTAAACAATCACATTATAAATTTATTCATATTAAATGGTATATTAAGAGTTTGTAAAGGAGCATTCGTCACTGCCATATAACTCTCCCACGTCCCATGAGTTACTAAGTAAAATTATGTACTTCCTAGTCGTTTTTAGGGGAGCGAAATTATTTCAGAATGGAAACAATTTATAGCCAGGGCTTTTGTAAATAGTATCACAGATGACTCTGAGTGGTATTTAATTGAATTAAACCGCTCTTTAATTTGAAATAAAAATATAATTTATGTTTAAAATTATTGTCTCAGAAAGCAAATGGAAAAAACTCCTGGAAGTAGATAATAGTTACCGGTGGTCTCTACGACAGATGAGAGGCAAATGGAGATCCCGAATACGCTCTCTCCTGCATATCCCCACAGAAAGTAGAGCAGAGAGAAGTTAGACAGGCTGAGGTACCCCGATTTGCTATGGACGAAATTATTATGGCGGCGAATAATCATAGGTCAACATGCAGCAGGGCCGGATGGAATATCTCGACGTGATCAAGGCGGTAGTGCGCAGCCACCCCGAAGCTTCCCTGGCCGTTATGAGTAGATCCTTGGTAATGAGCAGGTTTCCGAAAGCATGGAAGGTTGCAAGATTAGTACTAATCCCGAAAAAAAATAAGGCCGAACATCAAACCAAGGACTATCGACCTATAACATTAACGACCAGAATAGTACACGAGAATGAATATAATACATTAAATCTACAAAACAAAAAAAACCTAAAGATTCTAAACTATAACATACAAGGTCTCTATAGTAAGATTGATGCGTTGCTTCGCGCTATACAAGATCAGGAAATTGATATTGTTTGCTTAACAGAACATTTCCTAAACAAAGAAAAGCTACGGTCATTTAATACAGAGCCATACCGCATAATCAGTTGTCAGTGCAGAATAAACGGTGTTCATGGAGGCTCGATGATATTGCTGAAGAAACAAATGAACGCGACTGAAAGAAAAGATATAATGGAATTATCAATTGACAGAGAAATAGAAATTTCTGCAGCAGAAATCATTAAAAGTAAAATAATTATAATAGTCGTCTACAGACCGCCAACTGGGAAAATCGAAACTTTTCTAGAGAAAGTAGAACAACTCATATCTATTTTACAGAAAGACAAGGTCCAAAAAAAGGTATTTATAGCAGGGGACTTTAATATAAATTTTAACCTGATGAGTAGAACTACACAGAAATTGTTTGACATATTGAACACCTACAACTTGAAGCAAACTTTTTTTGAACACTCCAGGATTACGGAAACCTCAAGCACGCTAATCGACAACGTTTTTACGAATATTGATCTATCGACAGTAAAACTACTGACAACGAATTTTCACTTATCCGACCATATGGCGCAAATAATGACATGCCCCTCAACAAAAGCAAAAGAATCCGCGGAAACTAAAACAATAAGAAATTTAGATCCACACAACATGAGGCACTTCAAAGAACTATTACAAAGAGAACTATACATACCGGACAATTACGATGCCGAAGAATTATATACATACTTTCATGGATGCATCCTGGAGTATTTTAACGCCAGCTTTCCGGAAAAAAAGGTTCGTATAAAAGATAATGTGAAACAAAACATTTGCATAAGCAACGACAAAATTAGAGACCTGAAAAACAATCTAGATGCTTGGGCGGTGGTAGCCAGTACAACAAAAAACCCGGAGTGTTATAAACTGTATAGTGCCCTTAAGAAAGAATACCTAGGCAAGGTAGCAGAAGTTAAGCGGGCGGTAAACACGGCATATATTGAAAACTCCTGCAACAAAACAAAAGCCGTATGGAGTGTAATAAACAAGGAGGTAAAAACAACTAATACTCACCTTGAGGTTTCCCCTCTGTCAGCTGATGCGCTAAATGACTACTTCTGCGGAGTCGGGGAACAACAAGGAGCTGGCATACAATCGTTAATATCGCCCTATGCTTTACTAAGTAACCATCGCTTGGAAAATATAAATTCGTTCTACTTCGCTCCAATAACACCAATTGAGATAGAGAACATTATATTAAAACAACTAAAAAGCAAGCGCACCAACGATATTTACAATATATCTACATACCTGATTAAAGAGGTATATAGAGAAATTGCGGCGCCGTTGTCAAAAGTGTTTAATAAATGTATGGAGCAGGGTATATTTCCAAACCTACTTAAAACGAGTAGAGTTGTCCCAATCTTTAAGCAAAATGACAGGGAAAATTGTGCCAATTATCGCCCCATCAGTATAGTTCCTGCGATATCCAAGATCTTTGAACAGGCTATAGTATCAAGACTAACCAACTATCTTGAAAGCAATAATTACCTACGCACGGAACAACATGCGTATAGGAAAGGTCGCTCTACTAGCACAGGCATTATGCAGATACTAAGTAGTATTTACACTGCATTTGATGAAGGCTTATGCTCCGAAATTACTTTACTGGATTTGTCTAAAGCTTTCGACTCCGTCAATCATCAAATCTTAATAAATAAGTTGGAGTATTATGGGATAAGAGGGGAACCTTTAAAGCTATTGCATTCATACCTCACTAACAGGTTGCAAATAACAGAATGGCAGACAAAAAGATCCCAACCTGGCCAAGTAAAATTTGGGGTTCCGCAAGGGTCCATTTTGGGCCCTCTGCTTTTTATCATTTATATGAATGACCTCCCAGCTTCCATGCAGAATGTCGAAATATGCGTGTATGCCGATGACACATCCTTCCTAGCAAGTGCAGTGGATCAAACAACACTCGCACAAAAAAGCCAAAGAGCCGTCAGCGATGCCAGGGACTGGTTTGAGGCGAATAAACTTAAAGTAAACGTGGCAAAAACCCAACATCTCAATTTTTGTCCCCGCAGCAGTCAACCAGCTACAATAAAGTTCTTGGGTATTATTACAGATCAAAGCCTCAAATGGCATGGACACATAGACGGATTGGCAACAAAACTGTCGTCCGCCCTGTTCGCCATAAAACGGCTGACGCAAGTAGCTAGCCATCGAGCAGCAAAGGTAGCATATTTTGCTAACTTTCATTCCGTCATGTGTTACGGCATTATGTTTTGGGGGATGTCGGTTGAGTCGGCGAGAATCTCCATTCTGCAAAAGAAGGCGATACGATATCTTTGCGGCTTGGGTATGAGAGATAGTTGCAGAACTCATTTCAGAAAATTAAAAATACTTACTCTGGCGTCTACATTGGTGTTACACACAGTCGCATATGTACACCAAAATAAAGATGCATTTCCGTTAAATAAAGGCAGCCACCACCACAACACTAGAACACGCGATGACTTGAGATTGCCTTATCACCGTCTCACTTGTACACAACAAGCAGTAAATTATTGAGGAAGCAAATTATATAATAAAGTACCACAGCATCTTAAAGAGCTTCCGATCATTCATTTTAAAAAAAAGATAAAGGAAATGCTTATCAACCAAGAACCCTATAGCATCGAGGAGTTCCTGGTAAATTAGTGTTCCTGGTTTCATGTGAGGTGTCCTTTTTTTCCTTGTTTGTTTGTCTAAATTTTGTAGTAAGTTTAATGTCATTTATTTTATATCTATATTTATATTATCTTTTTGACCATTGTAAATCATACAAAGTTTTATTGACTGACTATGTTCTCTGTAATATTTATTACAAATATATTTACTATTATTATTATTATTATTATTATTATTATTATTATATGTGTAGGTACTAAAAGTGCTGGGAAAACTGAAGAAAAAGGTGGAAGACAGAGGTGATCTATCGGAAGAGCAGTTGGGTTTTAGGGAAATGAGGTCAACAATTACCGCGATGACCAAAGTTAACCCTTAGTTATGCATTTTGGTAACCCTTGGCATACAGATTGCTTTCAATCTCCGTACCCTGGAATAGCATACTCGAGAAATTGATGAGGAGGCAAATATCTCCATATCTGTTTAACATGATTGCGAGCTATTTTGGGAAGAGATCCCTGACTGTGTGGGAGAAAGGCAGACTTAGACGTGACATGTGGTGTGCCTTATAGGGATCTGTGTTGGGACTCAACGCCTTGGAACATCTATTATGACGGTGTCTTCGGAAATGCCCTTTGTAGCGACGATAGTTGGTTATGCGGACGATCCGGGCCTAACAGTTACCGCTAGAAAGTTGAGGCTAGAGTGCCTGGACACCAAACAGCTGAAGCTTGCCCCACATAAAACTCAGGTGATACTACTGGTAGCCGGCAGGCAAGTGACAGAAAGAGTGGAAAATGCTGTGGTTTGTAGCCAAGAAAGCGTTAAGTACTTAAGGGTCTATTTTTACAAGAACATGTTAGTAGGGGTTAATATCCAAAAAATAGCGGAAAATGAGCCTAGTTCTTAACAGGACATAGCTATTTTCAGATCTATCTAAAACGCTTCGGACTGAAACACTCGGATGCTTGCCTATGCTGTGGGCACACAGATACACCCGAGCATATCTTCTTCGAGTGCCCGAGATAAAGCTCGCAAAGGGCCAAAGCTCGAGAAATAATTGGAGCAACTAACTCGGAGAACAGAGTATCGCAGATGATTAGATGTGAGACCAACATGAATGCAGTCGATAGGATGGTACGCGAGATCCTTAGCGAGAAGTGACGTGAGCCCGACCAACTAAATGAGCTTCCCCCTGAAGTAGTGCTAAAGCGCTTCGGTGGGAATACAGTGCCTCAATGAAAGGGGTTTTCAGTTGGTAGAAATCCGACATGCCCCGGTGACACGGGCCGCTGTCCTTTGAAGATTTTTCTCCTCTCACGTAAAATACATTGCTACGAAACTCGTAGATAATTCTTTAAAATTTTTATTAAATTCTTTTACTAAATCAACACAATTTTTATTCTCCTTTCATACAGTCAGCGTCATCTATTATATTCAATATATTCTCATTAACTCCACAGATATGCTACACCCCAGATGTTAGATGGCATTAACAATACACAGTTACACTAAATTTACCCCTCCATAGAGTTTTGGGTACACCGCAAATCAATCGGATTATTTTCAGTCGACCTCGCTACGTGCTGAGCTCATGTCACACCACTGAACCTTCGATTATTATCTTTATATACCTGATATACACTTAAATATCTTTATTGTGACTATACTAGTTATTCGTTCGTAATGTTTTTATACTACAGTGAATAAACAAGACGTTATTTCAATGAAATTTATTTATTTCGAGTTAAATAAATCTGATGCACAAAGAAATGAATCTTCTAAAGATTCCCTCAGGGTAAGTAAGTTCTTTACTATCTTTTACACAATAATAAGATTTCTAGAATCTTAATCCAAACTAAAAACTCATATTTCTCGTTTTAATATCACAAATAGAATTAAAATCTCCCGCTAAATTGCCGTCATAAAATCAAGTATTATTATCAAATCAATGCCAACTTAAACCGCTCATGAAATTAACCCACAGAATCAAATAGTAACCTCGCAATACCAAATACACTAGATTCTCTGTTATCATATGATAATACAACCTAACATTCCCTTTACGCTTTTGACGCCAGTTATAGATCCAAAAGATGATAAAATCGCCTACTTCAAGTACGAAAACCGCTCTATTATAATTCAAATAATAATTCCAACTCCAAAACAGTCATTTCAGCTTCCAAATGGTGTTCCAACGATCTCACAGCAAACCTCTTCAGGAAGGCCCAGGATTAGAAATACGCCACCCCAAATCTCGAAATCATCTTGGCATCTTGCAAAGTTATGGACTTATATTGTGATAGAAATTTAAAACTTCTAGATAATTATTCGAAAAGCAATTACACTTAGGAAAAACCGAAAAAGAAGTCCCTCACATTTGTTTTCAACAACTTGATATCTCCTATGCAAAAAGGACCCCAGCAACGATGATAGATATCGTTTTCAACGATACGATAGCATAATAACCCACGTCAAACATTCATCAAAGGAACACATATTTCCTAGAAATCCATGGTTACGTGCCTTTTTTGGATTAGATACGAAATAAGTAAGTTTTTAGTTTAAATTTTAACATATGTTGACAAACTAAATAAATAGTTCAAAATACATTTACATAAATAATTTTGTAGTTGATATTTGATTCTGTAGGTTATGGTTAGCATGATATATCATAGCGATATATATATATACGATATTTTCCGATATAAATATTCGATATTCCTGAATATAACTATAGATATCGGTATTGGCAGTTCATCAAATCGCCTAGTATCGATATATCGATATTTCGCACAGCTCTACTCGATACGAATTTAGAATCTATTTGTAGGCAGCATGTAATGCTACTGCAAATTGTTTAATCCAATGAACCATCCAAATATATTAGGAATCTACCCAGCGCTGATGAAGTAAGAGACAATCTGCCATTCGTAAAATTAATTCGTGGGGTGGTTAACCTGAAAGCTGAAAAGGGGTGGGAAAAATCATTTATGTGTATTTGGCGAGGTATTTACACATAAAAAAGTGATTAGGTGTTAGGTGTTTAAGGAAGAAAGAGCAGATGTTACCTTAGTAGACACAGCCTTTTATCCGCTGTAAACCTCGAATAGTTGGTTCATGCCGTGCGAAGTCTTTTGCTGGTGGGCGCATGGAAATTTTCAAAACTAAGAGCAGCTTAGTTGCGGCTCGTTCTTGCCCTTTATATATAAACTTATGAATTATGAGGGAAAGGTGGAACTCGGTAAGCATTTTTTGGAAGAGCGACAAGAATGTGATAGATCTTCGCGAGTAGCACATTTGTAGATTTAAATTTGATAAAAATACTTATGTGCAAAAGATGGCAGTACAATATGTGGGACATTTACGAGAATTTAATCGTAAGAAGTGCGGATGGAGTGTTAGCCAACAATATTACAAGTGGTGATATGGAAAGGGCTTTATTACTAAATCGTTGTACCGAAGAGAGTTTTTTTACCTTACACAACTTGAGTGTCCATAACGATCTAGCTACAAAAAGTTACACATAACCGAGTAAGTGTTCAAAAAGGTCGCAAAAGTATTGAACAACAGGAAGCACGAGTCCGATGTTTTGGCATCGATATCTAATTTTGGAGAAGAATTGGTATGGAGAAAGGGCCAATTATTGGCAGACTATTGGAAAAGGACGTGAGTACACTTGATTTCGAAAAAGCCGTAGAAAGCGACCTGTCATAACTTTGATGAGAGAGAGAAATCGAGACAACCGAAGTTTTTCGCCTATACAAAATAATCGGTTTTATTCGTTTCATTCATTATTCATGGCATAACTACATTAATTTTACTGCATTTTGTACTTACCAGCCTTATTTCTAGTACTTTATCGTGAATTTCAACTAAAAATTTTGTACTTTGAATGAGAGATTTCGAATATTCATATTATTATGATTAATGTTCCGATCTTGTGGTTCGAAAATAACAGATTGTATCTAAATGTCAACAAAACTGTTTCCATTCTTTTCACACCGGGCAAAAGTAAGATAAATACATCCCATTTACTACGCATCAAATCGCAAACAGTACATCAAATAACAGACACAAAATTTCTCGGTCTCCATTTGGAAAACTAACCCCTAAATTGGGAATCACACATAACGAATTTAGAGTCACAATTGTCTTCGGCGTGTTATGCAATATATCGTCTACGCAAACATGTAAGCATAGATGTATTATATAGTCAAAGATGACCTATGCCATTTTATTTTGGGATGCATCAACATTTACTCACAGAATTCTAAAAATTCAAAAAATTGCACTGAGAAATATTATGGGTATATCTAAATATAGCTCTTGCAGACCTATTATCAGGCAATTGCACATATTTACAGTTTTCAACTTGTATATTCTGGAGGTAGCAGTGTTTCTTAAAATTAAGAATAAAAGCTTCATTAGAAATAAAGACTATCATACTTATCATACTAGAAATAAGGATTAGCTATGTATTCCAGCTCCTGACCTTATCTGTTTTGAAAGATCTCCTATGTATATGGGTATAAAAGTTTTCAACAAAATTCCTGAGGAAATAAAAATATTACAAGACATACACGTATTTAAAACAAAATTAAAATCATTTTTGCAACGAAACGTTTTCTATTCCTTGGAATTCTTTATATTATAAAATTACAATTGTTTTACTTATAGTTAGTGTGATGGTGTTGCTCTAATTTCACAGAAGAAATAAAGGCAGAACAAAAGTTTTGCAAAATTTCGCTAACTATGTAAATTCGAAATTGAACGACTACATGCATATCATGTGTCTTTTTATAGATTTCTCTAAGGCTCTCGATACTATAAATTATAACTATTATTAGACACTCTTGCGAATTGTGGCATCTGTGGCAACTTAAATAACTGGTTCAGACATTATCTCTCTCACCGGAAATTCAAAATAACTTTAAACCTAACCACTTCGGATTTGATTGCCCTAGAACAGGGAGTTCCGCAGGGTAGCATATTGGGACCACTCCTGTTTGCGTTATATATTAACGACATTGGAGCTCATTTGCGAAATTGTCAGTTTTATCTATACGCGGATGATGTGGCGATCGTCGTGGCGGCTGACACTGCCGGCGCTGCATTTGAACACCTCCAGCAGCTTTTCAACAACTTGCAAGTGTGGGCACACAACAAGAGGCTCATCTCGAATCATAAAAAAAAACAAAACTTATGTATATAAGGTCTGCACACATGAAACAGAAGAACATACCTACGTTGATATATCATGAGCACCACTGCCTTCACGCCGGGGGCTTTCGGAGCGGTAACTGCGCGTGCATTGTTGGATTGGAACGAGTAGAGGAATTTTGCTATTTGGGCCTCCATATCGACTCCAGTTTTTTATGGACAAAGCATGTTTCAACGTTATGTGCCCGAATTAGGCTCTTGGGTCACCGCTTCTTCTATTTATCAGAATTCCTACCGCGATACACTATGTATACCATTTATTATTCGTTGGTTCAGTCTCTGTTTACATACGGCATTACTATTTATTGGACTACTTCTAAATATTTACTTGACAGATTGTGTTCGGTGCAAGACCTTACGAAATATTTCGGGTAGCAGGGCTTCGAGTGCGGATTTGTGTCGAACTCTTGGAATTTTATCTGTAGAGAGTCTTTATAAGTACAGAGTGATATTGGAGCATTACTTTCAACTACAGAATTTTCCCAGAGTGGTCCATGATTTATCGACAAGGTCAATGAAAGCGGGTGATTTGTGCGTGCCAAATTGGAACAACAAATACGGTCGTGCTTGTATAAATGTCGTAATACAAAAATTATATAACAACTTACCAGTGGAGTTACGATCCTTAACTTCGGTATTTGTGCTAAAAAGAAGCTTGCGCTTATATTTATTACAAACTAACGATTAAAACTGTGTTTGTTATTATTTCCTTCGCACTTAACCTCTATGTTGTTGCACACTTCGACTATTTTTGTCTGTTTTATCCACCGATAAGCAATTTCTTTGCTTGGTGGAGCTATATCAAATCTTGTTAAATGTTTTGTTATGTACCTATGTATATTACTGAAGTACATTACTTAATTATTAGATTTATATATAGGTATCTATAGGTTGCTATTGCTTTCCCTTTTTTCTTTCTCATTATTTTTGTATGGCTTTGTACGTATCCTATACCTGTTGGTTAACGGGATTAATAAATTATTATTATTATTATTATTTTAAAATATTTACCTTATCAAAAATAATGTTGTCAAAATCTTAAAGTTGAGTTACACATCGTTACACAAAAGTATTCCTAAATACATTTACCAAATTTTATTGAACATGAAAGATATTAATAATAATAATAATAATAATAATAATAATAATAATAATAATTCATGCCTTTACATCCCCCAACAGCTTTCGCCAATTACAGGTGGCATCGGCCGGCTATGAGTTATTATTACGCCTGCGCCCGTGGAGCGACTTAAGGTGTTTGTCTCTCAGCATTTGCCAAGGAGTGAGGAAAACCACGAAAACCTCACTCTGAGAGCAGGCCTTGGGATTCGAACCCCGGACCCCGTGACTGATAGCCAAGCGCGCAAGTCACTGGACCATCAGCCATATCAGATATTGTTGAAAAGAGCCCTTCTTGTAGTTAGTTTAAATAAGTAATGATGTTGAATATTTAAAAAACAAATATTATACAGGGGTTGATACAAAATTGACAATTTTTGTTTTAATTAGGAGGCCACGACTTTATATTTGGATGCATTTTTAAATTCTGAACAACTAATTTTAATAAAATTTTGCTGTATTCTTCGCAACGATGGCACTTTACTCTTAAACGGTTTTCATATTTCTTGGTCTGCCCTATAAAATAATTGACTTTAGGACAATCTAAGTGTGCCCACTCTAGATGTCAAGCAGGCACTAACGTTTGGCAGTATTTCTTTTATAATTGCACAACTAATAAGGAAAATTCCCATTCGTTGCATACTTAGTGGACCACACTGTATAACAGGGTTGCGAGAATTGCTGGTTAAAAGTAGGTTTAGAAGAAATATCTCTATTACAAACAGATATTCTAGAATCATCTATGATAGTAGAACCATATACAATTAAACTAACAATAAGTACAGTGTAGACCAGCATACGAAGTCTGTGATCGTGTGGCAGTAATTTGAATTTGAAGTAAAGCAGTTGAGTAAGAAAAGATAAAATTATATATGCAATTAGATAAAACAAAGAATTTAAAGCAATTATTAACACTTCTTATTCACAAGCACACTAATATGTAGGTGTGCGCCCGCTGATAGTTATGATATAGATATGGGCGAAAGGTAAAACTTAAAATGGCGGAACACTTGCGTTGCCGAATCATGAAAATTACGTTGAAGTACCTACTGGCGCTATCGCGCCATATTTGCAGCGGACTGGACAAAGCTAATACCCCCTTCCCTATACCGATGTAAAATTCGATTCTTTTATCGCTCGGTTTGCATTGTATGCAAAAACTCACTCTCAACTTTGCGCTTCCAGTGTACTTTAGGGAAATGGTCCCTGTAATGGCGCTGCTGAATTGGCTAGATAGTACCTGGTTCGCTATGTTACGCATACTACCCGAAGAGTACAGCGGAAATGTAATGGGGCATGTAATGAGAAGAGGAAATTTTGTCTGCTTACTTAGAACTTTGTTACACTTCACATGTGAACCTCACACGTTTTTACAAATTTAAATTCATTTCTGACACTTCTTATCTACTTGCATGTTGTTTGATAGTGCCTAAACATAAATACTTTACACTTTGAGTGAGATTGATCATTTATCAAGATGTCGGCAATATATGTAGCTTATTGCAATTATTGAAAGATATGTAGTATTTTAGTGCATAAACTAAGAAACTATCTCACTCAGAGCAACACCTAATTTATTTTATTATATATTGCTATGTTATTTCTGGTATATTATGCGAAACAAAACCCACAGAATCATAATATTTACTATCAAATTATTTATGTAAATGTATTTTATCCTATTTATTTTATTTTGTCAACGTATGTAATAATTTAAACTAAAAACTTACTTATTTCGTATCTATTTCAATTAATGCATGTAACTATGGATTTTAGGGCATATGTGTGTCCTTCGATAAATGTTCGACGTGGGTTTCTTATGCTGTCGTATCGTTGGAAACGATTTCTATCCTCGTTGCCGGGGTCCTTTTTGTCTAGGAGATATTGAGTTGTTGAAAACAAATGTGGGGGACTTCTTTTTCGGTTTTTCCTGAGTGTGGTTGCGTTTCGTATAATTATCTAGAATTTTGTAATTTCTATCACAATTTAAGTCCATAAATTTTTCAAATTTACTTACAAGAACGAGAGTATTACGTGTATAGTGCCAAGATGATGGGAATCCAGTGATTTCCAGATTTCGGGTGGGGTTCATCTAATCCTGGGGTTGTTGGAGAATTTTATTCGAGCCAGTTTGCTGTGTGATCGTTGGAACACCATTTGGAACCTGAAATGATTGTTTTGAAGTTGGAATTATTATTTGGATTATACTAGAACAGTTTTCGTACATGAAGGAAGCGAATTTATCATCTTTTAAATCTATAACTAGCGTCAAAGGCATAAAGGTTATATATTAGGTTATATTATTGTATGATAATTGTGAGGCTATATTTGATTTTGTGAGTTAATTTCTCTAGCGGTTTAGGTTGGCATTGATTTGATATACTTGATTTTATGACGGGAATTTAGCGGGCGATTGGAATTCTATTTATGATATTAAAAATGAGAAATATGAGTTTTTAGTTTGGATTAAGATTCTAGAAATCCTATTATTGTGTATCTAAGATAGTAAAGAATTTACTTACCCTGAGGGAATCTTTAGAATATTCATTTCTTTGTTTATCAGATTTATTTAACTCTAAATAAATAAATTACACTGAATTATCGTATGTTTTATTCAATGTAGTACAAGAACATCATTAACGAATAACTACTACAGTCACTTTAAAGATACTTAAATTGAATCAGAAAGCATCCGATAGGTTTGCAGTGTACCTAAAACCCTGTGGTGGGGTATAAATTTACCTTTCATGCCCTCTAACATTTGAGATCTAGCATATCTTTGGAATTAATGAGAGTATAATAGATGACGCTGAGTGATGTTTAGGAGAATAAAAATAGTGTTTACTTATTTAAAAATTTAATTAAAATTTAGAAAGAATTATCTACAAGTTTCATAGCAATATATATATATTTATATAATATTTTTGTATTTTGTCATACAAAAGTTTGGTAGAATGGTAAGAAATTTTATAGTAAATGTTACTTCTTAATAAGGTGATTTTTCGTACGTGTTTAACAAACTTATACATGATTGCAGCAACCTTTAGAACAAATTATTCACTAAATTTTTAGTTTCCTTTTTCCGCTAGATATTATTTTTTCCCCAAATGTATTCGATACTACCGTGCTCTCCCCTACGTGATTTCAAATTTGATATTACATAATTCTTACACAGTTAAAACAAGAACAAATATAAGCAACTAACAGACGACTATATTAACCCATTGACATTGTGTTCAGATTTCTATGTTTGAAAATCTGAATTAATCATCATTTGAATACAAAAGAGACGTATTTCCTTGTGTTCTGAACTAAATTTCGCAAAAATACGAGGCACAAAGAAGCTTTACAATCACATATTCAAATACAAGCAAGTCTAATTTCCTTACAGACGTACGCATATATGTATATGAAGTATATCGCCTTCTGCTATACATATAAATGGCATACTGGCAAGTCAAAGATAAGACAAGCTTCATCTTGTACAAATTCCTTCGTTGCGTTTGACGTACTATGCCTTCCAGAAGTAGCGACTCAGTCTGAGTAGGAGGTAAAAATAGAGTGAGAAGGCTATATACCATAAGTGAACTGTGCGAGTCTAACGTGCGGACTATAACATAAACAAAACACTTGTGGTGTCGTCCGTCGGCATGATGTTTAGATGATAAAAAGATGGTAAAGTAAAATAAATACGGGAATTTAAACTGGTGGAAATAAGCCCGGCATTTTAGACATAGGACTTACGTTTTTGGAAGGAGTATATGTTAGAATAGTTTTGTCATTTACATCGTAATAATGTAATCTTGGTTTGACTTTAATCAGTATTCCACTGAATATCTAGATATATTATACCTTCGGGCGGCAGCGAGTGTATAGTGTATAGTATCGCTGCATGCTGCAATCACACGTATTCTAAATCTGGTGCCGATAAGCGCACTTACAGTACCGGAGGGTTAAATGAATGATAATTATTTTGTGTTTAGGGCCGGTAATTCAAACTCTTAATAAAGGTCCTAATAAAACTTATTAGCTGAATAACTAAAATAACTGTACATTTCTTCTATATATGTAAATATTAGCTAAATTGTTATTAGATACCCTTATTAGCAGATTGAAATATAGACTCTTATTGAAAGGAAAAAAAAATAATATCCCTAATATACAATTAAATTTAACACATCCTAGCAACATGGCGGAGAAAACATTTCGGTCCGATCAAATTAGTACTAGAAACGTGTACAGGCCGGCAAATTCTCGAAATAGGAAAGAGTACGTTGTGCAAAAAAAGTCTAGCGGGAGAGTAACTGCTGCTTACTAGGCATGGACGTGCAGTCATGGACCAGGAGATTTTATACCAGTGCATGGGCGAGTGAGTGCACGCATTTATGTAAATCTACTGGAGGAAATAACAGGAAATCGAAATCTTCGACATGGGAACGTACTTCGTCAGCAGTGTGAAGAAATGTGGCAACTGATCACACCCAACTTCTGCGAACAACTTATCCGTTCAATGCCACGAAGATTAGAGGAGGTCATCTCTAACGGGGGCTATTGCACAAAATATTAAAAAAAACCGTACTACTCCTTATCCATTAGAACAATGAATATAATAAATATGTTATATAATATACAATAAAATGTTAAGACTTCGCATATTCGTTTAACTGATTTGTATTTGTTTTCTTATATTTTATCACTAGTGACAATAATGTTTTATTGTTTCTGCATAAGCTCGCTTCTGCTATTCAGGTGAATATTTTTTAGTGTACCTAATATGTATTTTAGATGCAGTTAATGTAAAATTTACATCTTGGGGCATGGACATTTAACTAATTATGCTGAAAATAATAAATTTCAGAAAAAATATTTTCACATTCAAGTCGCAGCATGTCACAAATTGAAAAAAAAACCTCATTAATAACAGGAAACCTTTTCGAGGTTTACTGAAGATGATGCTGTTGGCAATTTTCCTTATTATTTTGATCTTTTTATGTATTTCTTATTGTAGATTGTTTATTGCCAATAAATATTATACAGTAGGAAATTTTATTTAGCCAGGAGTAGTGTATTGTAGACGAAAATATTTTTTTGTTGGAAATGTGGCTGGTGATTGAATAAAAGATTTACATATAAAAATACATCTAAAACTAATCATAAACGTACACTTCAAAACAACAATAAAAACTATCTCACAATTCCTTATATTCAAAATTTATCGGAAAAAATCAGTTCTATATTTAGGCATCATCAAATACAAGTAGCCTATACCAATACTAATAACTTAAATTCATGTTTCACCAAACTTAAACCCAAAACCCCTATTTTTCAAAATTCCAACTTAATTTATTCTATCCCATGTAATAATTGCAATAGTGTCTACATCGGACAAACCAAACAATATTTAAAAAATAGAATCACAAATCACAAATCCTCAAACAATGTAACTGCCCTTAAAAAACACGAAACTAAATTTCAACATTGTTTTAATTTTCCTAACACTAAAATTTTAACAAAAGAAAGCAATTACTACAAACGAAACATTTTAGAAATGATTTTCATTAAAAAAAACCAAAATAGTATAAACGATCGAACTGACGTTGCATTTTTATCAAAAATTTATTCCCCCTTAATAACAACTTTAAAATAATACCTTGTATACTAACATTTTTCCTTCTTCATATATTTATGGCCTTGCCCATTTTTTCGTTACCATGACCTTGCACTTGCTTTGTGATAGCGATCTCATTTTTCATACGTTTGTAATATTTTACGTTTGTTCGTTCTCCATAATGTTTTGTAATTTTATTGTCTTTTACAACGCTTTTAACATGTAAATTGTTTGTTATTATTTGTATTTAAACTTTGACGACAATCAGGTAATAATTTTTATATTTTATCCATAAGTATTAACTACTTTATAATTTTTTCCTTTTCATCGCAGTTTTCTGATGAAGGCTTATATAAATAAAGAAGCCGAAACGTTAAAAATGTAAATCTTTTATTCAATCACCAGCCACATTTCCAACAAAAAAATATTTTCGTCTAAAATAAATATTATATCATATAATTATTATTTCACTAATTGACAGAGCTGACCGCTTCACCAGCCCTATAAACAGACAAAAATAATTTCACATAAGAAACATCCAACTTAATTAATTCTGGGTAATTAATTAAGTTTGATCATTCATATAAAACATTTATAAAGAAGACTAAGTGTACAAATATTTTGAAGAATAAATTTTAGAATAATACGAATAATAAATTTACACCAAGAGATATCCTGAATATAAGTAATACTGTTACGGCATTAATACATCAAAATTATTTAAGAAGAAACACAATTCTATTTATAAATAAACCAGCATACATTAAATTCGAGTTAAAATCAAAATGGAAATGTTCTGTAAGGTCTGTTTCTAACACAATTGATCGTAACCTCTCTACAAGGTCAAATTTTATAATTAAATTTTCGAAGATCTACCTACGGATTCATCCATATAGGCGCGTGACCTTGCGTACCGTCAAGCTATCTAGGTGAAACGAAATTCAGCCACCCTTCAACGTATAATTCAATCCAAAAGGACGGCAGGTAAACAAGTTTCGGCACGAACTTAAGCCGTAGTGAATATTCACAAGGAGGATGTTTACTATAATTTTATACTGATAGACAAGCGAAACCCAAATTAGTTATTAGCAAGTCTTATGAGGATACCGTCTAGAATTTTTACGTAAAACTTGATTGAATTCCAACGAAAGTTGAGATTGTTGTCGATGCAATTTTCTCTAAGTATCTAATCCGTATCCGAGGAAACAGTTGCCATTTATAATGTGCTAGGTACATTTTATATTCACGAACAAATCTGTGCATTTTTACATAAGTCAACGATGTTTGAAAAAGTCAGGTACAAGCTATTTAAATATAAATTTGTTATTTTTTGTCAATAGTTCATAAATTCGGAGCAGAAAAACATTAACCGGAACAACTGACTCAGATATTCTGAAGACGTACTTACCGTACCTAATATAAATATTGTAATGGTTTTGAGCAAAGTTGTACATCCAGAATTATGCATTGCTATGGGTTTAAGATATTATAAATTAAGATTTGGATATCATTAAGAAAAAATAATGGATTGCTATAAAATGTAATTTTTTTATAATATGTATAAACTTATGTGAAGTAGGGTAAACGGTATAATTGTTATCACCCTCACAGTTATTGGCCGTATTTATTTTGCCTTATTTTGATTACCAATATTAAGCTTCGGCTAAGTTTAGGAACTTTCTCTTTTTGACAGATGTAGGTAAACCTTGTTTATGTATTTTAGGCAGTCCGTAGAACTTTGGAGCAACACCGTTATGACTGATAAGTTGTTTGTAAGTCTCATTTGAAATGTACTCATTATCTCTACAAGACTTCAGCAATTTATTGCATTTGTTCTGTATTGATTTTGTAGGATCTGACGACAATAATTGATATGTATCAGTGTCATTGAGTAGCAGTAATGCCTTCTCCATATATTGTGATTTAAGTAAAAGGACAGTTGTTTGGCCTTTGTCTGCATTCATTATCTGCAATGGATCTGTTTTATGGATTTTAATATATTTTCGGGTATTATGATATTTACGGGTTATATATTTATCGATGGGTGAAAAACTATCACTAATGCAGAAAGTAATTGGTCAATATGTTAGAGGTTCTAGCTCTGAGAATGTCTTTACATTCAGAAGGACAGCTATAGATTATGGATTCCACATCAGATAATAATTTACCTTTATGAATTTTATAACGGTTTATGGGTAAGCTAAATTTGTTAACTAAAGATAGAATTAACAAAATATCAGGTGGTATATTCAATCCAGTTAGGTTGACAACCCACTTATCATTATTTTTACAGATGCATTGCGGATTTACATCGCCTTCCAACTTATTAAATTTAATCATGTTCTTACGTTTGATATAACTAAAACGATTATTGAAAGGTTGTCTAAGATGTGACTGGAAATCGTCTACAATATGGAGTGGAAGAATCCTACTTAAGTCCTCAAAAGACTGATCTATAGTAATCAATGTAGATTTAATATTTGAAAAAGTGATTTGGATTTCGAAATTGAGTGTTTGTGATCCCAACCTGGATTCGAATTTGCCAATCCTCCTTAAAAGGCCACCCCTCGCGTCGGTCAGCAAACTCCTGATGCTCTTAGATCCATTGGCAATGTGTTTGGGAAGGACATTGTGACGTCTACAACGTAACAGAAACATCTTTCGGTTTTCCAAGTTGGCTAGTCTCGTATTCAAATTCATGAGATGTTTCGAGATCTTCATAGCTTCTACACCGAAGGAATCCTTGATCTCCATCAAATAACCCATATCTGTAATTGAGGTTGAGTAGGAGTACGGCTGTACAACGTTAAGATCACGAAGATGGCAACAATTATTGGGTATCAACAGCCTGTCGAGACAGAGGGAGAAATAAAATAAAATAAAATAATATAATGTAAATGTAATTTTAGGGAGTCAAATGTATCTGCACTCAGCTCTCAGATTTTGCACACAGACGTGTGCTTCCGTCTCATCAGTCAGGTTTCCGTTCTGGATGCAGCACTACCACCGCTTTAGCACATGTCATCGATGATATAATTCAGGCTACGGACCGTGGGAACGTTACTGCTCTCGTTCTCTTAGATTTTAGCAAAGCATTTGATACGATTCATCATCACACACTTATATCAATTTTGAGATCGTGCGGCGTCTCCCAAACAGCCTTGGCTCTAATTCAATCATTTTTACGGAATAGAGAACAACGAGTTAGCATCGATAATCAGATCTCAGATCCCTTACCTATTCTTAACGGTACACCACAGGGAGCAGTGCTGAGTCCGCTTCTCTTCAGTATTTATACTTCTCATTTACCGCTCACATTGAACCACTGCAATTATCATCTGTATGCCGATGATACTCAGGTTTATTATTCGTTCAAGCATTCAGAGTTATTGGATGCGGAGCAGAAGATTAACGAGGATCTTGAGAATATATGTACTTTTGCGAAAACACATCAATTAGAGATCAACCCAACTAAATCGCACCTTATTATATTTGGACCTCGTAAAGCTCGTACGTATGTTGGGGAAAATTTGAAGGTCAATATTTGCGGTCAACAACTCGGGGTGGAGATGTGTGTGAGGAGTTTGGGTATGTGGATTGATGATTCCCTGCGCTTCCATAAGAATACCAACGAATTGATAAAGAAAGCAGTCATTTCGCTGAAGTCAATTTATGTGAATAGACATTTTTTGAATTGCACAACAAAAGAGTTGCTTTGCGAATCTTTGGTATTGTCGCACTTTAATTACGGGGATGTGATTTATACCAGTTGTATCACTAAAGAGGACTGCAGAAGAATCCAAACTGTGCAGCACTCATGTGTTCGCTTGGCCCATGGTATTCGCGGCAGGCGTGGGGTAACTCGTATGATGTTGCTTCCGACTACGTTGAATATGCGGAGTCGTCGAATGTTGCATAAAATATTATTTTGTTATAAGATCTGGAGGGATAGGGAGCCTGCTTATTTATACAACAACCACCGGTTTCGGCGGCAGGAGCATGAAGTGCGTGTGAGGGACAGAAACTTGTTGTCGATACCCAAACACCGGACCGAGATGTTTAAACGGGGCTTTTCTTATAGTTTTGCATCTGTAATGAACAGGTACGTTTTTCCGTTGGATATTCCGGTGACAGCATCTGTTGTGCGTATTAAGCAGAGGCTTCGGCAGGTTTTGCTTGCACAGCAATGATCCTGAGAAGATCCTGTATGCGGTGTAAAACTTGTGATTGCGGGTGTTGGTGTTGGTTTGTGACATTGCCGATTGGACCATCTTTCCTTTGAAGAATTATTGTGTTGTTATATCGTGTTTTATCATTGTTATATATATTGTATTTTTTTTATTTTATTTTGTTCTTTAATTGAATAGGTTAAAGGAAGAGCGCCAAATGTAATAATCGGTTTACTGTAGGCGATTTAATCTTTTTGGCTAATAGGTGTTTCAAATTAATTAATTTAAATTAACTTAAAGTGAGTTTAAATTTGCCATTATGGTGTTCTTGTTTTGTAATAATAGTTTCTGTTTGCAGCCAATAAATACATATTATTATTATTATTATAACTGTATCTAAAAACATGCTTTCGTGTTAATTATTGGCCAGGGACAATTACCGTGATTATTTCGATGATTTGATGTTGTACAGTAAATGACCCTTTTTATGTAATTATGTATTTTACAATATTAATAAAAGCAATTTTTTTTATAGTGGATAAATTTCTGCAAAGAAAACCGCCGAAGCCAAGAAAAGATGAAACATGTAAAAAACTTAATGGGAAGGAAGACATTGGAAATGCTCTGCTGATATTGATAAAGTCAAAACATGAAGCTTCTAAAATATTCAAAGTACCGCGCTCCACGCTATAATCTAGAGTATTATACCGATGTACCAGGTTTTCGCTTGCCAACAATATCTATTCCGAAATTTTCGGGTGCTTATGAAGATTGGACTAATTTCTATGAACTTTCCCATCATTAGTAGAATCCAACCCTAATATGCCTCATGTTAAAAAATTTCATTATTTAATAAAATCAGCGTTAAAAGGTACCGCAACTGAAGCGCTCCGTTCATTATCAGTTTCAAATGAAAACTATTCTATTGCATGGAATATGTTAAAAAGGAGATACGATAATAAAAAGCTAATTGTTAAAGACCATATCAGAGCAATATTTGAATTGCCACGCATGCAAAAAGGTAGCCCCGCTCCACTACGGTCAATTTTAGACGGTGTTATCAGATACACCAGTGCGTTAACCGCACTTGAACTTCCTGTAAAACATTGGGATACACTCATCTATATCTATATCATTAAACAGAAAATGGACGCCGTCACTAATCAAGAATGGGAAGCACACCTACCGGACAACACCATTACCCGCTTTGGAAACATTAACAGACTTTCTGAACAAAAAATGTCAAACTCTAGAATCACTTTCTCGATATTCATCCACATCATCAGTTACAACCTCAAAATGCATGTCTCTCAAAAAATCGTATGGTTTTTCGATGTGAAGTACTTCTCAAAATATCACCTCAGGAGCGAATCAATCAAGCCAGGTCAAAGAAGTTACGTTTAAATTGTTTGAAACACAAGATTGTACGTCTCAATCATGTAAAATATGTCATAAAAAGCATAACAGTTACACGTACCTTCTTCAAAGAATGAGACTAAACCCGCGACCCCCGTCCAGGAAGTTTCCATTCAAGAAGCATCATCGTCTACAACTAGCAACCATGCAATGAAACAAAGCAATGATACCACTGTATCTTTGTCAACCGCGGTCGTAGAAATATACGATATTAAAGGAAAACCACAACCCTGTAGGGTTCTGCTCGATTCGGGATCACAATCTAACTTTATTTCAAAGACTTTAATTGATCGATTAGGCATTAATCAATCTGATGCTCAAATAAAGAGCATTGTAAATCCTAGGATAAAATCAAAATACAATAATTTTCAATGTAGCGCAAAATGTTTAGTTCTTGATAAAATCGCTGAAAACTTACAGGTCAAGTCTCCATTTATTTATCTAATTTTGACATGCCTAACATTAAACTAGCAGATCCTGGATTTAATATATCAAGCTCGACAGATATGTTATTAGGGGTAGATTTATTTTGGAGGCTAATGTGCGTGGGGCAAATTAAATTATACACTAAGCATTCGTGCCTACAAAAAATTCATCTTGGATGGATAGTAGCAGGATTTTTGATGCCTAACAACAAACATGTCGAATCCGCCGTATGTAACCTTTCGATCACTAATTCTCTAGAGCATGTGAAGATCATTTTTAAAAAACACATACTGGCGACGAATGTGGCCGGTTCATTGTTAAATTTCCATTTAAATCTAGTTCAGGTAATCTAGGAGATACCAGATAGAAAACAGGATTAAATTAAAACAGGATTAAATCTGGACATGCTCAATGTGGGTAAATTTTCAATTCCTCTGTTTACGTTAAAATTTTGTTCCAATCAACTGTTCATATCTTTTCTTGACGCATTTCAGTGTTACCTGTACGATTTACGAAATTAACAAGGGTGATCATCCCACCATTACCATTTTCCATTATTTTATTGTACCTGGTTAAATTTAAAATTTTATAGTAATTGAAAGATATTTTATATTGTTAAGTTGCAGAATTTCTGATACTTAATTTTGTTTTACTTTTTTTCATGTTATTTATGGAGCTGTAGTGAAATACGTCACTGGGTTTTATCAGTAAAAATATGTGATGCTTCGAAAACCTAATCTAATAGTAATTACTTATTCCTGTAGACGACAATAACCGACTCATATAATCCAATAAATGTTTTGAGGACATTTTTAAATATTTTTCAGGCGACCATAATTAAACGAGCGGGGTAGGAGTTTAACGTAGCCACTTCCACTTACAGTCGATCAGCTATTACTGTTACATCCATCGATCGCTCGAAGAAGTTCACTGTATGTGATCAGCATGTTCCAAAGTTTCACACCCTTTAGAATGTCGGTATTCGAAATCGTCCTTTATAAATTTGAAATTATTAGTGTACGAGATTTCTCTCATCGGGTTAACTTTCTTTCTTTTGCAATTGTTTTGTTTATACGAACAAGAACATTTTGTTGACTGAAGAAGTAAAGATGCCTCATTATCAACCTGTGGTCGATTTTACTTATAATGTAATATTTATTCGAAAACAACTTCTGCAACTCTCAGTTGTTTTCCATTTCTTTAATTGTAATATTGTAATTTTCAGCCCACTTCGTCGGTTTTACGCTTAAAATTATGTACAGAAAGTTTTTACAGTCAACATTGTTTGTTTTATTATATAACCTCGTAGAGATTTCATTTCGTGTTTAGCATCGCAAACTATTCTGCTAACACAAACTAGGACGATCTACATTGCTACACACGTATTCAAACAAATTACAAGACCCTAAAATCTTCAAAGCCAACATGTTGAATCTATGCGGAGCTTAAACATTCTCCCAGTATATTGCGAACTACTAACTACGCTGTAAAGAAGATTTAAAGCGGATACAATGACTGTAATCTCGCAACGTACTACTTTTTAATACAAACTTGACACACGGATAAGTATCTATATCTAGAATTTGCTAGCAATAGCCTCTCTTCTCATAAAACCACCATACACGGGCACGAGTTCTTATTTCTTTTTTGTTTAATACTATGCAAATATTCGAACATAAACTTACCCCGCCTGCTATTCAAATGCAAATTTCAACTTAAGAATTTGCATATTTATTGCTTACACCTGTAGAGATAATAATGAAGTCTTATATTTTGGGATATATATAAATGTACGCATCTGTTGCTGGGGTGTCGAAATTTTATATTTTTAAGAACATACAGAGTGATCAACCAAATTGTCCCTTTAAGAATCTTCAATATTACGGTAGAAGTTTAATTCTGACCTTTTTAAAGCATAAAATCCATTTATTTAATTTAAGCAAATCATTTAATATCTTTTTTCAAAGAATCAAGAAAGAATACCGTAATATGCAAGCCATTAGAAATATTGTGAACGTTAAAATAAACCTGAGTAATTTATGAGCAACGTATTACACAAAGTCCAACCGAATATACAAGAGAAATGAACAGAAACCATAGCTGAAGTATGTAGCAGGCAATCTTTCCGTGCTTAACAACTGCTTTACGAAAACTGCTTTGTTGATACCGCTACGTTGATGACACCTTTGTGATTTGGATACGTGGAGCAGAAGCATTCAATAAATTCCATAATCATCTTAATGGAATCTATGCACGTACTCAGTTTACCATGGATATAGAAAAAGAACAAAAATTGATTTTCCTAGATGTCTCGGTTATTAAAACTGAAGATGGGTCACATGCTCATAAGGTTTACAGAAAACCTGCCTGCACTGACCGTTACCTACATAAAAATTCCAATCACCACCCAGGACAAAAACGAGCAATTATAATAACGCTAGTGGATCGTGCTACACATATTTGTAAACCAATACACCTAAAAGAAGAATTAGAATACTGAGACGACAGTCTTTCAAGCTAATGGTTACAATAACGAAGAGATAAAAAGGATGATACACCACAAATATGCTGACAGAACATCAACAGAACGCCGAGGGGTTACACGCACAGGTTACAACTTTTTTGCCATATTTTAAGAAGAACAGATAAAATCGATAGATTACTTGAACGACATAACATAAGAACTATATACAAGCCCGCGATGCAAATTAACAGCCAATTATGTTGTCCAGTCACGTAACGGTAGAAGTTATTCAGGAATGTGCACGTGAGAATATAAAATATATTGTCATATAACTTATCTCACACGTCATTACAAATACAAAACAAATTAACTTACAAAATAAAATACAAACATTTACCTAAGAAACCATAAATATGTTAGTAATTTTAAAAATTCAGATTTAAAGGTCATAATTCAAAATTTTATAAACACAATCAAGCAGAACTGTAAATCATTAATTTATTAAAGCATGTTGAAGTTACATTTTAGTTTTCTTTTCATCCACATCACTAATTTTAAATGTTTCATGAATTTAATTAAATAATTAAAAATATATCTGCTAAGTTGCTAACATCTACTGAGAAAACAGAAAAGTTAACTCTTATCATGTTGTATACAGACCAGTAAACTGAGTGTCAAACAAATTTGTAATTAATTGATTTATTAAAACTAATTAATATAAAATTAGTGAGAAAGGAACAATAATTGAACAATGTAAACCAATTAATTGTGTTACGTGACACCGGAAGATTCTCCGAAGGACTTGCATGAAGTCGATTGAATTGATCCAGTTTGAATGCAATCCAACAGCATAAGATGGTTTGGGATGTAAGTCCAAGTAACCTATGGTAAAAGGAAAAGAGTTTTGTTGAAAAATTTGAGTTCAGAAGTGACAAAATAGCGTGGGTGGATAGACGCGTAAAAATTGGGTTGATAAAAAGTTAAGATAAAAGTATAATTAAAAAAAGTCTTTTATCTGCAAAAAAATCGTTTTACTAAAGTTAACTCACCCATAAGTGACAGTGTTTACTTCCGAAATCGATTCATACTCCAAATCGAAACACCACCAGAAGAATTACTAATATCAAATAAACGGTATTTTTACCTGTCGTAAAGGAATTCATCATTCCTTTCTGTAGTCATAATATTAGTTGAATTTCATGTTATGTCAAATTTATTCATCGAATCTTGTAGATTCCACCAGTTAAAACATTCAGAGTTTATTTAAATTCATTTAGATCATAACCTAGAAGTTTAAAACGGCCAATTGGTTTAATTTTACTTAGATTTACATTTGAAACAGAGCTCGAAAAATTATTATAGGTTCTTTCTCATATCAAAAGAATTAATTTTATTGTATTCCTGTGTTGATTTCGACCTATGAATGTGCTTAATGTATTAATGCTGATTGTTTACTTATTTTTTTAATATAATCTGTTTATTTTACCTGAATATTTGTGGTTTTCTTGGGAACATTACATCACTTTTATCGCACATTTCTGATTTCACCGACAATCACAAGTTTTGGCGGTAAAAATTCGTTATCAACAGTCTTTTTTATTATTTAACCGTAATTTTTGCATGGTGAACAACAAAAATAAGTCCAAAAAACGTCCAGAAATGACGACAATTAAGTTAGATTTTAAAAAAAAAAGGTTATTTCAGGGTAAGTAGCGTGCTCTCGTGTCGTTCAAACGAACCTCATAAATGCCCTGAGAATAGATTTTTATATATATTTTTATTATTCAAGAGTCTTATTTATGTTATATTACAATATTTTACTTCTACCGAATTCCACCTAACCGTTGGATGTTCTTTTGCGCCCCTTAAAAAAGGATGCAGGAAGATTCTGACTGAGTGGAAGTCTAAACAAAAAGGCCCATTTGAGAAGAAAGATTTTCTAAAATTTCTCTGGAAATCCTTACGAACAGTTGAAAAAAATTTGAAAAAAATGTTATCCGGATTTTGCGGGTCGGGTATTTAGCCCTACAATCTACAGATAATTTTTCCACAATTAAAGTTCCTATAGAATATTCTTTAAAAGAACAAATTCTATATTGCAATAAATTTAGAATAGTATAGAATATATTTCACACACAATACAAGACAATAATCATATCGCAATAACAAAGGAAAGCACTGGCATTGTTTTAAAAACTATACTAAATATTTGAGTTGGTTATAAGTAATTTTAAGTTATGGTACGAACTCATGTTTCTTACTTGCTGTAGGTTATGTTTATGTTTATCCACATGTTTATTTATGTAGCGTGGTTATTCGTGAATTATTGTGAAATTTTTAGTATGCCACCCACTTTACATTACTTTAGAAGTTGTTGCTTATTTTACCTGTTTATTCACTTTTGTTGTACTGCATTTGAATATTATTATGTTCTGTAAATGGTGTATACCGTTGGACAGTAAAGATTATTTATTTATTTATTTATTTATTTATTTATTTATACTTATCAATTATAAAACTAAATAACCATCAACCGTAAATTGTTATAGTCATATAAATATTAATTACATTAAAACTTTTTTATAAAGTACTCTTATATATTTAATTCTAAACTGATTATTATATACTTATACGAAACAGTAAGTTGCTCAGCTAAATATTCAACCGTATATTAAATATTTGTATCACAAAGATAATAAATATATGAACACAACATTTGAAAATAAATTTGACGGCTCTGGCTACAAACGCTATTGGCAGAGATAAAGTAGGACTGGAATAGACGAAGCAGAGACCGCAAAATCCCAAACACTAATAATTACTCTCTACAAATTCATTAAAGCTATAAAAGCTATTATTCATTAAAAATGTATAGGTCATCTTCAATATGCTATGCTTTCTTGCTAGATCTTTGATTGCATTAGGCAAAGCATTAAAGGCGGTCAAGGATTTATAACATGCACCCTGCTGCTACAACTTTGATCTGTGCTTAGGAACAGCGATGTCATTGCAATGCCTTGTCATCATGCCAACAGAAATATGTTTATTGTGAACGTAGAGTTCTTTGTTGTTTGAATAGAATGAAACTAACAGTAAAACAGGTAATACAACAAAAGAATCTACTACTACTATACAAAATTGAAAATAACATGATAAGAACTGTGCACGCACACCACACAAGAAGAACGTCTAGTATAAGAGCACAAAAAGCTACATGTAACAAACACACCCTAATACCACCAGCAAAAACTATAAACGCCTACAATAATTTACAAACCGACGTCAAGAAAATGAAATACCTCACCTATTAGAAGAAAATCACGGAGATGATCAAAACGAACCAGCTATGAAGCGCACACAAATAGAAGAAAGCAAAATTTAACAAAATCTAGGAGTCCTCAATACCGGTAGTCCGGGCGGAAAATGCTTCCTTCACCCGCGACGAAGACGAGGACCGTACGCCTTACCGTGCAAAGATGTGTACATACTGTATGTGCTTTTGTTGTATATATATTATGTATACTAAGTTACGGATAAATAAACATTTATTTATTAAATTAATCTGAAAATATACAAGCAAGGCAATTGTAATATATTTAGTGATTTACACAATGATTTGCAAGATGTAGCGCTAGGCACGTGAAACATACACCTTATGAACCTTATTTGAATAATAAAGATTTTACGAAAGCCCGTCGAAGATCCCCAATCCAAAAATTATACTGTACATATGTTAATCTCGATCGAATGTGCCCAAACTAGAATGTTTTTAGTGTATGAATAGTAACATAATGTCGAATCTTATAGATCGCGTAACAATATCGATACAATTCGCTGGATAAATTAACAATCTGTGAAACCCAACTCATCCCTGTATCCAAAATAACACCGAGAAATTTTACTTCATTAGTTTGTTCAATGCCGTCTGTTTTCAAGTAAATCCCATCCCCTCTAGCATTAAAAAGCATGACACTAGACTTTCTAATATTCAGCTGTAAACAGGTCGCTCCAGTCGTTCATTGTTCCCAAAATCTTTGAAACAACATTTGAAACATCTTCCAACGAATCACCGCGAACTACAAAAGTAGTATCGCCGCCAAAGAATGTAATTCTGTAAATCGTTAACATAAATAACAAATAACAGAGGACCCAATATTGAACCTTGAGGCACTCCCTGTGTCAATAATGATATTGGCAAAACAGCGTTCCACGTGATGTTGTTCCGAATTGCAGGTACATAGACACAATGACTCCTGCCAGACAGATACGATTGTAGCAGGTTTAAGGAAACACCCCGCACCTCGTATCGCCCTAATTTGTCATATAACGCCCGATAATTCACAGTGTCAAAGCCCTACTGAACTTGCAATAAATACCATATACCTCTTTTTGTAAGTCAAGCGCCGAAAACACATCCCGCAAAGACCTAAAGCACGCCTTCTCACCCCTTCGGCAGCAATCCAAACTGTGACACACAAAAAGACTTTAAACGTAGAACGTAAAAATTATCTTGTAATCTTTCTTTGAAAAACGAAACATGGGGATGATGCTATCTTTACTTTTCCAAATATGTCTGATGAAAGTATTACTGAAAAATTTTAAATTGCTCAAACTCTGAAGGAACTATTTCGAAGAGGTTGTTATATGTTTTCCAATTTACCTGATCTCGTTTTAGAGTAGGTTATGGCTGTATTTGTGACATAAATGGAATGTTTAGTTATTTTATAAAAGAATGGTTGTTTCCTTTTTAAAATTAATAAATCTTTTTGTGATAAAATGTTTTAGTTATACCAAACAATTTTCCAACTTTTGCAGACGGTAAAAAAATTTGTTGCTAATCCCTCCTGCACAAGCTAAACGTCAGTTTTACGTAGTTATATATTACAGCAAAAAAAAAATGTAACTGGAAGCAAATAGGAAATATTAGTTATTATAAAAATGTAAATAGATATTAGGGACATCTTGGCTGAAAATTGTAGAAATTTAGTTGTCTTGGCTTTTAGTCTCTGATTAAAACCGTTTGCAAAAAGTGTTACCCCGTTTGACAATACAATTATAACATGTATTTTATCCGGTGCGAATGTAATTTGACCGCGTTTTCTTCTAATAAATGGTAAATCGCGCTATACAATGAGTACATAACATTAGTAACTTTCATCGAGTGAATTTTATGCAGCTGTTGCCGTTGTGAGAAACGAGTTCAAAGAACACAAAATACGATAGCGGAGACTGGACCCTAAGAAGTGAGAGATATCTCTATTTATATGGGCTCGGATATATACACTATCCACAAGCATAATGCACTGCCGACCTATTTCTACTTAACTACCTAGCGAGTTAATAAATACGAAATATGGGCACTTCCTGGTCGTGAAGCAAGGCGAATAATGTTTCATTTTGACGGCGTTGTTAGCCTATTCCTAATGCTAGCGTATTGTTGTAAGTTTTAAGTTGCAGTTGTACATTCACGGAGTAAAATTGCCAAATATAGGTAGTTTTATATTTTTAAAATACTAGATATCCCTAAAGTACATATTGGACTATATCATACAGTTTAAGAAATTTATAGAAAGTTATTGTTGTAGAATATTTCCCATTCATTATCATTATTATAATTCATCATCATTTCTATAATTTAAAACCACCGAATATGATCCCTAAAATGTCCGATTTAAATAATTATTTTCCAATTTGCTAAAACATTGTGATAGTTTTATTAAATAGGTATCTTTTGTTTTCGGTACAAAATTTATCGACATCAACCAGCATAATTGAAATGCAATTTTATGCTTTCATCAGATAATTGGTTTTGGTAAAGCCGACACTCCTTTGTTGGAAATTATTCCGTTTTTGATATTTTAGAGCGAACAATGGGTGGTTAAACCAAGACGAACAATGAACTGTTATATTCAAAAAGCGATTATAGCTGCATATTTAGAATAGTTCTTTATAATATCCCCGGTTATAGCGCTGGTTATAATTGTATAGGGTGAATATTACATTAATCCATCATCCGGTAGTAAAATTATTAATACGTGATTAAAACGGATTTTCCGAAAGTTTTTTTTTTCTACAAGCTATATACGTACTGGCTACTTTTCATAACGGCATTATTACTAATTCTGTTTATTTATTGAATTGCAACATTAATGTCTTAACTAGAAACTCTGGAACGCACCATTCTAGAGAAGGTAGCACTTGTAGTAACTCTCCCTTTAATTGCATAGAAAAGGTATTGGAATGCATATTGTGATATAATCATCTCACATGTCATTACAAAAACATAACAAATAATAAATTTTCAAAATTAAATACAAACATTTATCTAAGAAACTACAAATGTAGTAGAAATTTTATAATATCGGATTAATGTCATAATTGAAAAAATTTACAAACACAACCAAGCAGAATTGTGAATCATTATTTTATTAGAGCATGTTGCAAGTTACATTTTAGTTTTTCGTTACATTCAGATAGCAAGTTTATAAGAGATTCAAGAATTTAGATTTAATTTAAAAATATATCTGTCAACATCTAGGGAGAAAACAAAAAAGTTAACTCTTATCATTTAGTATTGTAACCTGTAGCTGAATTGTCAAAAATTTTATAATTAATTGGTTATTTAAAACTTATAATGTAAAAGGAACAATAATTGAAAGAAATTAACAGTTTCATTGTGTTACGTTACACCGGAAGAATCTCCGAAGGACCTGCATGCAGTCGGTTGAATGATCCAGTTTCGAACGCAATCCTACGGCATAAAATTGTTTGAATTGTAAGTCTGTGTAACCTATGGGAAAGAAAAGAAGTTTTTTGAAAAACTTGAAAGAGGGAGTGAAAAAATAGCGTGAGCAGATAGACGCGTTAAAAATTGAGGATATTAAAACAGAAAAAGTCTATTACCGACAAGAAAATCATTTAGTAAAGATAACTCACCCGAAAGTTACAGTGTTTATTCCCGAGATCGATTTTTACTCTAAAACGAACAAAATTTGTGGATTTATTAATGTCGATTAAAGCAGACATCATAGCCGGGAGTCCATCCATGTCACAATCCGAATCCAGACGTCGAGAAACTGCCGATTCCAACAGAGAAGAAGTTTCTATCAGGATACCAGGTTTGTAATATAATTTTATTAATTTTAAGACTATTCAAGCACAGTTGGGGTGAAATTAGTAGTGTATACACTATTTATTTAAAAAGTACTTTACCCTGAGGATCGTAGGAATATCATTGTTCTTGCTGTAGAGATTATAGTAGCCACAAGATAATTTTCATGTTACGTCCAATTTATTTGACAATGTAGATATTATTACCGGCTTGTAATATTGTCAATAAATAGTATAGTATAGTATAGTATAGTATTTATCGAATCTTGTCGACTTCACACTCCGAGTATCTTTATATTCGTTAACTCAGAACCTAGAAGTTTAAAACCAATTGACTTAATTTTATTTAGTTTTACAATTAAACACAACTCGAATTCAATAATTATTGGTTAAGTCGACCATTGTCTTGATAAAAGAATGGATTTTATTATTTTTTTTTGAACCACGATTTACAAATGTGCTTTCGTATTAATGCTGAAGATTTGATTTTAATATAAATTGTTTAATTTACCTTAATATATTTGTGGTTTTCTTGAAAATATCCATCACCTTTCTTACAATGGCAATATGCCAGAGTTTAAATTTATTTCAAGGTAACTAGCGTAATCTTGCATCGTTCAATTAAACCCCAAACACGCTCTGATAATAGATTTCTTTATATTTCTTATTCAAGAGTCTGTTTAGTTTATTATTTTTCCGCAATCAAGGTGTATTATTTTCTTATATTACAACATACAACGCCTGTTTCAACTTTTCTGTTGTACTGAACAACGGCGATGCACACTCCACCCCTATTGAAGCAATAACTAAATTTCGAAAGCCTACATTCTACAAAATTGAGTGCTTTGATTACAAAAGAACTACGCAACGAATTCAAAGAAAACATTACTAATATTAATGTAGCAAAGAAAAATCAACATGATTAGCATTCCTCAAAGTGGAGAGTGCATCACTGCATGTGCAACGCAATTGCCGTCATTTTGTCTGACAAAAGAAAATGCGTTGCTTTGACAAAATTCATTGGATAGAAAACAGTATTGCAAAAAGTTATTTCGATCACCGTAACTGAATGCGGAAAAACGCAGTGGCATTTAAGTGTTCGTTGACGATTTGCATTTCTAGGTTCACTTTGTTTTGTTGGTCTGATTTTTTGTTCCTAAGTCTTTGATGTTTGAAAATGTCAAATCTTTACAATGAAATTTGTTATTATAAAGTTCTCAAACCTCTACATTTACTTATGTATTTTATAAATAAACGCAAAAACTCTAATAGATCATTCTGCTCCTCTAGCGAGAAATCCAACATATTGTAACTGAGTTAATTTAACGTACTTCAAGCGATTGAAAAGCTGCGCTCGGAATTACGAATTAAAAGGGTAATACTTGAATTGCCACATAGAACTCCCACCCTTTTATTTGTTTTAAGCATTCCATTACATGTTTCTCACAGTAGACGGGTATCCGCCGTATTTGCTAAACACGGCATCATTCTTCATTAACCCACGATAGAGCTTTCATCTAATTAAACTACCCCCGCGCAGACATGCATCTGGAGAACAAAAGCCAGGGCATAAAGCATTTATATCGCCCTCGTAAAACTTCCGCCCCGCGCAGACAAAGAGTACCTGAGTAAGTAACTCCGTCTCCCTCTACGAACGGCTCCATTTAATTCTAAATGTGTAATGAGAACACGTGTCCCAGACCAAATGCCCGAGAACTGACTCCAGTGCAAACAGATTGTGCAGATTTAACGGCGTTTATTGCATTCTTCAGCTTGTTTCAGTGCCTTTCTCAGCTGCTTGGAGAGGCGAGGTCGGAGTGTCGAGTTTATAATCTCGCAAATGCTGTAGACTTTTGGCGTCAACATTATGGGCTTCACGCATCTTAAGTTAGGGATTCCTTTTGGTAATGGCAAATTAATTGAGTTCACATGGATGGTGAATTGAGTTTATTGAACTAGTAAGCAAACCGATAATTTTATACGGATAACTGTTTTTGTTGATATTACAGCAATGTTTCTGCCGCACCTTACAAAATATCTTAGATTGCCTAGTTTGTTTTTGATTGGAAACATGTATTATACCGCTATGAAATACTAGTGTAAATACATGAATTCTGGTAGTCGAACTAATAGTCTAATACTGTAAAATAGAGGTATAGTCCTTTATTATTACGTCGAGAAGACAATCTATTATGTTATTTCTACTAAATATGAATTATCCAAAGAATTGTCTACAAAACTTATTTTACGTACCCTATATAAATGTATTATACTGTATCTTTGTATCGTATTTCTGACTAATAACTTACATTTAGTTAATGTAACCATGGATATGGCGGTGTATTTTTCAAACTGGTGTTCGTCGTTTCTTAATTCCTGCGTATCTGTGGTATGCAATATTCCTATTTCTGTTTGGTGTTGCCCAGGAGAGTTTTCCTTGGTAATGATAGTTTTTTTGATCTTCTGAGAAGTAAAGTATTTTTCGAAACATTTTATCTAGAAATTGTTGTTTATCATTTTTAAATCCTAAGAATTTTAATTTACATACTCTGAATGGTAGTACCAGCGAAGAGACAAGAACAAGAAGGCTCACTCTGTATTAGCGCCTTTGATGTTTGTGCCGCTGAAAAATTAACAATAGCCGTAATACATTATTTTAGCACGAGATGCTTCAGCTTTCGTTTCTAATTTACACCAATCATAAAGAACGATTGCTAGATAAGGAGAACTAAACCCAAAATGGCAGTGACGCATACATACATGCGCAAAGGATAACGTAACTACTACGATAGATTTCTTAGTTTTTCTCTTTGACGACGAATAACTTCCAACCACAGAACAATACGATCCTAGCATCTTGTATGAACTGTAATTAAAACTTAATGTGCTTAAATTTATATTAAATTAAATAATTACTCTCAACGACTTTCATGATCAATGTCAGGACAATGATTGCAGTGGCACCCTCTATGTAAATTAACAGACTGCTGTAATTACCGCCCAAGTCGTGCATTCTGACACGCTAAAAATGACAAGTGACCCTTTTTGGTCTTATATGTTCGCTGATAGTACTTTGTTTGGTGCACAATTGATATCAAACCAGTTGTTTGATGGTCTGGAATCTTCTCTGATTTATTCCTGGTGTTTTTAAGAACATTCGGGACAAGTTTGGCTGCGGGTTTCTTGCTGGTGTTTGGGGCGCTTCACGAGAACTGAAATGACTGCTGTAGTTCGAAATATATATTGGAGGAATTATTTGTACCTGTAGTTAGCGAAATTATCATTTTTTTGAACTATTTAATTCGAAATACGTATAAGGTGTTTCAAGATTAAATATTTGTTGATTAACTGTTATATTATTTAGTGATTTGTATGTCTACGGTTGGTAGTAATTCTTTGGACTATTTGTGTATGTTTTACCTGCCACTATATTTCATTTTCATATGTTGGCGCATTTTCTTATGAAAGGTCGTTTGGTGCGAATTTGGTGGGAAATTTGAATTTATCTGTGTATGTAAGACGACAGAATTAAGTTCTTAGTCTGAATTGAGATAACAGAAATCTTTATTATTGTGATTTTTATATAGTAAATGATCCTACTCGCCTGAGATTATATGTAGAAAGCTTTTTTCATTTTCAAGTCCTCACATTGTATATGGTAGAAGATAAATTACGTTGAAAGGGTCTCAAATCGATTTTAAAAGCTGCTCAAACTTTCTGCACTATTAGAACTTTTCAAAATTCGATAAAAACATCCTATCCTACAGTACTTTTTGACCGAGTTGTATATATATTTTAGACACGCTGATATTTTTAGTGATAGTTACTAAATTTCAATGAATTCCCTAAATGATTAACTTCATGTAGATAACTGGATACTAATTTTCATATCACCCTTCCGGAAAATAGTTTTTTCTTGATAATAAATAAAAAAATATATGGTATTTACTTTTGTTTAGGTTGTTCTGAAATATACCTTAAAAAACTTACGGTAAAGGTGTTTTATTCTTTCAGAATATTTATTTAACTTAGTTGGAACACTAATCAACCTAAAAAACAATAAAAAAATTAGAGATATATTTATGACCACAAGTTGGGTTTCAATACCCCACTGTGCGACTGTTCTTTATCACGTATTAAACAAATAAATGGGAGTTTTTTTACATCTATGGAATAGAACAAAGTATTTAGTGCAACATGAATTTAAAAAAATTCACTTGTTTTGAAGGTATTAATTTTAATAACCATCTGAGTTAACTACAAAAAAAATCCTATTGACGTCTGAAATGGTTTTCGAGGACATGAACCTAACACACTAAAAACGTAATTTTTGATAATCATCGATTTTCTGAAGAGCATACGGCAATATTTTGCCTAGTGAGCAATTCGCCCTGTCAACTAGCTTCTACAAGAGTTATTTTGAAATTGGCTCACTGAAAAAAACTTGTATGAAAATGAGCTGGATAGAAAAAACAACCGTTCTGGAAAATTGTAAACGTCTACACTTAAAATTAAATGTTCGAATATACTGATGAAAGAGTGTAGTTGCATCAAAGTTTGTATATTTTTTGAAAGTAGCCAATTATTTGATCAAATTAAATCAATATATACATGTTCGAAGAGATAATTTACTTAAATCTCTAGATATATTTTACAACGATATTAGAATCAGAAGTTACTTTAAAAAACGGTGTTGTTTCGCAGCGTATGTGTTAAATTTGTTTCTCGGTAATGAATCCCTTTCATTTGCTTTTATAGCAAGTGCGTTACTGCAGGCAAACACAGTGCTGTTATTACGGTTGGTACACATATGTGCATTAGATGTGCACAGCGTGTATGCGAGGGTAATTTGTTAGGAAAGCCATCCACGTATCCAATGCACTTTCTGGTAATTATTCCAGCTTTATTTAGCAAATATGTAAGTTTTCCATTTGAGTAATTAGTTTATAGTCCCTGCAACAGTTACAGGCCTTCCAACGTACCTTCTGCTTTTACATACCCTCTTATATGAAGTACTCCCCATGGGGTATTACACAGGTCTCCAGGGTATCAAAACGCGCCCCTTTGTCCATTAGGAATTAAATGCCCATAACGTTGCACTACCCTTCTTCCATATTTCAACCAGTACAAACACCGTAATACACAAAAGTGTCTAAATGTTTCTAGTGATTTGGAAATATGAACAATTCATTATATTTTGCGGTGCTATTAGACAGAATTTAAGATACTTTTCCAAGCAAATTATTCCATATATCAAAGAGATGCAATATTTTGTGGTGTGGTTTACTCAAAATAACATCCATAGATTTGTAAAAAAAAATTAAACGACCATTAAAGAAATTGGAGTCGCAACCCTATGATTATTTTGCGGTTACACACTAGGTAGGTAGATCAATTATAACACAGAACAGCAGTAATACGCTGGCCAAAAGTGCGACAGGCGAGTGCGGCCAAAATGCTAAGTGATATATGAAGGAGGTTTGTCTACGTGCCACGGGTGTGATGAGGTCTACTTACACAATGAGAGTAATTGTAAACTCCCACTTTCATACTTCAACAGAATGAACCACTAGGTCTCCAGCCTAGACACTTATGCACAGCTAAGCGCCGATAAGGAAAGGCGCCAACCATTAAAAGTTATTAAATGTACTGAACGTGACACATCTCACAGAGATACCAAGTGATGCCATAGTTCACAAAATACAACCTGGATAGAAAGTGTCAAGTTCTAATACCAGATAACGGGACGTGGTGAACGATTTAAAAACAGATTCAAAGTGATATAGTGACCACTCCAAAGCTGTTAACGAAGCAGGAGCTAGGATATTTGAAAAAAGAAGTTTGGAAAGGGTTATTGATTAATTCTGTTTTGAATAAAAACAAGACAGTACTCCAGCCTGAGGTTTCCGTGATCCATTACCGCTTCGGAGAATTAGAAGAATGAAATAAGTATTTTCGCACGTAGAAACTTGGATGTCACCAAAATCGCCGTATCACATCTTAAAAAAGGAAACAATTTTGAAGACCGCCTCAATCGAATCAACTCTGTAAGTGTTAACTTTAAGCTGGTTTGAGACTGTGTAAACGTCCTAGACAAACTGCACATCCAAAGAAAGTTAACCTGTATTCGTAGCCAAACAGGTGACGATCTAGCTTTCGTTGGAGCTAGTGAATTTATGATGAACCTGTTGAGTAATGACAGGAAAAACGTTAAAATCCTGGTAACATTACTGTTCATCCAATGACCTGTCAAGGCATGATCTTTGAGAGATCATAAGTCTCACTAACAATAAGAAGCCAATCACAATAGATCTGACAAGGTCCAATCAAAACCTAGTCTAGTCACTACCTTTATCGCACGCATATTCCTAACAGGGCGCCACAAAGCACAGCTTAAGAACAGCTCTTCTATAGAGTTATAGCTCTAAATCGTGCACAAAGAGATTTTCCTAAGAGTTTACAGAGACGTAACAACCTACTCAAGATCGTGTACCTGATTTTTGTGGCGAAAGATAATGGTGAATAATATCCCTACGTACTCCACACAGAGCCGGCATTTAGCCTTTAAACAGTACAATTTCAGGTATAAATTGCTATCGGTTTTTCTTCACCCATCCCTGTATATCTGTATGTCTAATTAAAATAAAAACTATCTAATGAAGAAACTGTTGAGCCTTATGTTTAAAAAGCAAAGCAGACTTTAAGTTTCGCTAGATTTACCTTCACTCAGCATAAAAAGAACATGACTACTTAATAAATGAAATGGAAAGTTAAATGTTAACAAGCCTTGTTGCTATCGATTCATGCTACGAGGATATTTAGGTGTAAATGTAAGTATGCCAGAGAAGCGAATGATATAGGTATACTATATTTTAGCGAAGTAAGCCTTAAATTGCTGGGCTTGGTCAAAGTACTGTATTTTATGCACTGCTAGTAATTTCCTGTAACAAGAAAACACAGCGTTGTATGTGTTCACGGGAAAGGAGTAAGACCTATGCTCGTGTTTCCGTACGGATAACAATCTGTCTGCTTTCTGCTCTACAAGCATTAAGCTCTGATTAAAGCATATTGTCAATTTGTTTTGACAGAAATATTGTGTGGTTAAATGCTTGACCTTAAGTTCTTGTTATGGTAAGTCATTCGTTAAATTAATTATATTTGATGATAATTCACAGTTAGCTAAATCTCAGTCTGTTGGTAAACTTAGTAGACAGAAATTTCGGTTGCTTTATTATCGGTTATAAGTAAATTAGTTATCCAATTCCGTGTTGTTATAGCAGCCATATCTAAGAAATCGTTTTTTTTTTTATTGTAACGCCTCTGTCAACCTGAGTAAAAATAATATTCGCATATTGACAGGAATTCTTACAGACCATTGTAAACTGAACAGGCATCTAAGTAGGCTTGGAATAGAGGAGGAAGCCGAATGTCGATTTTGTAGGATGAAATATCCATCCATCTACTCACAAACTGCGCTGCACTGTGCAACTCAAGGGCGCTGCACCTGGAATCATGTGAAATTGTAGAAGAAAAGTTACCCAAATCGGGGCCTTCTGACATGCACTTTTTAAAAGGAATCAGCCTGGACGGCCAGCTGTAAATACAGCGAGAAGAGGGGACACAATAGATCTTTCACTCTAATATCACACATACAACCCCTCTGTCATGTACGTGAAAAGCATTGTCACGGTCTAAAGGCGCGTGAAGGGTTAACTCAGTGGAAAAATTACAGATAAAGCAGAGAAGCATTTATTTATTTGATGAAGCAAAACATTTTTGTCTCTCTCTTTCTCTTTTATCCAGATGCACTATTGATGCCCATGTATTAATACAACAAGTATAATGAAGGGAGAGTTAAAAACTACCATAGAATCAAATATACGCACTTAAATCTATACTCCTCCAGTATCCCCTAAATCAATGGAGTAGAATTGTGTTCGAGAAAGAATTTAATTTTAACTATCATTCTGATTTCTAAAACAAAAATAATAAAGATAGGCAATAAAGCGAGACGGGAAGATTACGTGAAAATAGGCCATTACAAATTTCAACAGATTGAAAAATACAAGTATTTAGGGATCATGGTATCTTGTGATGGAAGTAGGGAGACCGAAATGAAGGAAAAAATTATGGCCGGTAATAATGCATTTCATGCTAATAAGAAATTGTTAAAAAATAAATACTTTACGAAAAGTTCCAAAATAAAGATATATAAAACCATAATAAGACCGGTGATAATGTACGCAGCTGAAACGTTAACCATGACAAAAAAAGATGAGGAGGACTTAAGAATATTGGAAAGGAAGGTATTAAGAGCCATATTAGGACCTATAAAGGTTGCTGAAAATGAGTACAGGAGAAGAACGAATTATGATGTAAATGAAGAAATTGGGCTGGACATTGTAAAGAAAATAAAACAGCAAAGAGTCAAGTGGATTGGACATGTATGGAGAGCAGATGGTGCAATAATAAAGGAAATGCTAATATGGGAGCTTAGCAGTAGAAGAAGGAGAGGAAGACCCATATTGAGATGGTTTGGAGAAGTGATAGAGGATCTCGATAGGGCCGGTGTAAGAAATTGGAAAAGGAAGGTTGAGGACAGGAAGTTGTGGAGACAAGTGTGCGAGTCTATATAACAGAGAAATGGGGATTGATCCACCACGAACAATGGATCTAGAGAGCTTCCGTTTGAAAGCGGCACTGCCCCTTCGGGGGTGTTATCGCCACTATATATATATACCATTCTGATTTCACGGACTTATGTAATGACAAAGTCAGAAATTGTCCATTACTGACATACCATCCCTGTATAGCTCCGAGGTATTGGGTTATAGGCTGAGGAAATCACCGCACTCAAGAACAGTATTGGTAAAAATTTTAAAAAGAAGGAATATAGAGATCGAAGAAATTTGTGATAAGATGATATCGCTCTCAGGAAAGGGAGTTAAAGATGAAGCCCAGAATATTTGTCATGATCGTCTTAGAAATGTGTACATATTTCTGTTACCGAGTTAAACATCTTTAAAAAATATTCAAGTATTTTTGTCAACAGCATTGAACACTAATTGATGAAAAATTGTACTGATTGTCAAAATCAGAAGAAGAATAAATTTATATGGAACATTCATTGGAGCTATAACAACACTCAACCATTTTTTGCAATAGTTTGGATGGTCCTGAATCGTACACCTATGCATATAAATTCTTTCAACAATCTATGATCTGTGTAGCTTCGTACTTGGATCGTCCGGAGGACAAATAATAATCGTGCTCACAATTACAAGAGACCCGATAACAAAACATGGAACAATCATACTGGTGGATTTTAAGGATTACGCCAGAAGAGTCGGACTGCAATTACAATTCGCGTTTTATTGATAATAGAATACAAAATTGAAAGTAAGTGTTAGATAATAAGTCAAGGAGATAGCGAAGCCAGTCTTTTTTATTTGCAAGCTTATGTTGCTAAAGATAGACAACTCTACAGATATCCAGACTTACATAATACCCAAGGCACTATCAATGATCACTACATTTTTTAAATACTTAGATAAATATTCTAGCCTCAATTGGTAGTCAAAATTGCAGAAAGGCGCCTCTCCATTAGTATAATTAACTATGGAAAGCAAATACTACTTAAAGGTGCACATATCGTGCAAGACACGAATCTGGGGTATTGTCAGATACAAATCAAAATTCCGACATTACAGACGATTGGGTTCTCCACTCCCTAGAATAATTGTGATGTATTAGCCCCGTTTATAATATACCAATCTAAGACAATATTAACAATAGCCAGAAATAATTCTTACTCTCTGATTCTCAACCCCACTATATCAATAAATCAAATAAAGATTTATACCACAAGAAAAAAGTTTATATTACATGGGCGAAAGTAATTTGCTTAATATGCCAATTATGAACTCTTACCACTATTATTGCAGATGTCATCCTAGTCGTCTCACAATGCACTCATCTTTCATACATATCTATATAGTACTATGTTTCACGAAAAGTTTGAACTAGGGGATGGAGAGCCCTTTACGAGCAATTGTACACTAATTATATATGCCAGCTTTATCCCAACTCCTAAATTTCGATTTGTGGCAGTATTTCGGGTGTTCTTAAGAAACAGACGTCATTCTTTTGTGAAGGTAACCAGTTAACAATTTTTAGTTACTTCACCAATAACAAGATTTCGGAAATAATGAAAAGTGACTGGCAATATGGACAAAGGCAATTTAGCAATTTTATATATCAATTTTAAAAATGTCTACAGTTGTTTGAGAAACGCAATTCAAAAATTATTTTATGTAACCAAGTTTGCGATTTAAAATACCTTACAAGATGTTATAAAGGTACTTCAATTTTTTTTTAAAATGATGGTTTGTGCATGAATCTGTGTTTTCACAATGATAGAGCTTAAAATACACTGCAGAAGCTGTTTTGAGGTTTTTAAGTCATGTTCTCTTTACCATTTATATGTTATTCCCTCTAGATATTTGTATTCATCCTAAAATAGTCAGTTACTAGTAACGCTATTTTATCTTATTTGCTGTAGCTATATTTAGTGTCGTCAGTAATTTATTCAGGAGGATCCTAGAATAATCTTATCCCCCTGAGGACCAACCATTCTTCTGATTAGGTCAAAGTCAATAGGTCAAACTTTGCACCAGGACCGAACGGCACCACAATCCCTAGCACAAAATGCCCACAAAAACACCTTAGAGATCATTCTAACGAGGAGTGAAACAGGTAGACAAGCTGGACGATGGACGAAACACACAAAGAGATCAACAAATAGCTGCCTGGAGGCACTGTCAGCTGGAACATAAGGATTGTGGCGATGGTTTTTTTTTCCCGAGAGTCCGCGAAATGGACATTAACGCCAAGAAGTCACCCTCTCTGCCGCTGTCATTTCTGGAAAAGTGTCCCATACACCGGTCGCGTGTCTAAATTTGACTTTTATCTGGTATGGCAATGTGTTTTTTTTTTTGTAAGAAGCGTGTACAGTTTTTAAAACGCCTCAAGTAAACGAACTGCAAAATCGATAATTAGAACTAGGCTAGGATGATTTGGTCTTTTTGGTCAATTTATATGTAAATATATTTGCATAAATGTACCAATAAACCATGATGATGATGATATGATATATTATCTCCAGCCATGTGCCCAAAAAAAAAAAATAAAAAAAAAATAAGAATATTATGAATATTATTTCTTAAATTAAAAAAAAAACAAATACAAAGAATCAACACAATCATGCATGAAAATATAGTAACAAGTTTCAAGAGTATTACAGAACATTATGGAGAAGACGTTACCAAGTTAAGTAGTTAATTACACCGTGCTACAAAATTTCCTTTTTTGCAAGCACTTTCAAAGTGACCTAGTGTATGTTATAGGTCTAGATGAGTGTATTACAAAACCGGTTTTAGAAGTTTCAATATACCTCCAAATTCCCGAGTTATGGGCCAAAGAAAATTTTTTGAGGCTGCTACTTTTAAACATTTATAACTTTTTTATTTATTAACCGATTTTTGAAATTCAAACGGTTTTGGAAAGCAAAATAATTGTTATTTTTAAATATATATACTTCTCATACAATATTACTTTTTGTGAACAAAAGAGTGGAAACCTGTTTCGATTAGATTAGCATGATTTAATAAAATAACTTTAATCTAATAAAACTTAACGAATTTTATATTTGTATCACCAATTTATACATGAAATTTTTTTAAAAATGTTTACTTAATCTATTACGTTTAAAATACAAATCATCAGTTTCTCGCTTTAGTGACCAGCAGTAATTAGCTAGCATCCTGATTTGACTTTTTCCTTCAAATCTCTTTTCAATTGTTAATAACTCCTGATGGAAACGTTCGCCTTGTTCGTCACTAAATTGGCCTAGATTTTCTGGAAAAAAATATAAATGGGAATGCAGAAAATGTATTTTTATAGACATTCTGCACCCCATTTCTTCGTAAGCCTCCAGAAACTCATTAACAACATGAACGTAGTCAGCGCTTCTCTTATAACCTAAAAAATTTTCCGGCAATGACATGAAACTAATCCATGCTCTCTTTTCAACTGCATTTAACAATTTCGTAAAGTTGTCATCAAGAAACATTTTTCGGATTTGTGGTTCAACAAAAATGCCTAGAAATAAAAATATAAAAAAAATTTTCAATGTCTCTTAAATGATTGAAAATAAAATACACCTTCTTTTATTTTGGCTTCACTTAGTCTCGGGCCGGACTAGTGGAATATTAATAACATTTTTTTCGCTTAGTTGAAATGACTTTCTTGGTGGCCAGTCTTTACATTTATAATGGTCCTTTGCACGACTATTCCATTCACAAAGATAACAGGGATACTTAGTGAAACCTCCCTGCATTCCAAAAAGAATTGTCAATACTTTTAAATCAGAGATGATTTGCCACTGATGTTTGCTGTAATTAATTACGTTAAGAATTTTATCTAATGTGGCATATGTTTCTTTCATATCAGTCGTATATGCTATGGGAACTGATGGTAACTCGTTTTCATTATGTAAAAGAACTGCTTTCAAACCTAGAAATTCGTGATTTTAAAATCTTTTCCACTCTTTTGTTCACAAAAAGTACTATAACTTCCTCATTTCTCAACCGATTTCAACAAATGACGTCTCATTTTACTCAGAAAAATACTGTCTTTAATATATTTGTTGCCTTTAAACTAAATTCGGAAAAAAGTCTCGTAGAAATTTTAAAAGTTTAAAAAAAATTTAAAATTTTCCATATAATTGAAGAAATCTATGCATATTTGTGCTAATATTGTATGAGAAGTATATATATTTAAAAATAACAATTATTTTGCTTTCCAAAACCGTTTGAATTTCAAAAATCGGTTAATAAATAAAAAAGTTATAAATGTTTAAAAGTAGCAGCCTCAAAAAATTTTCTTTGGCCCATAACTCGGGAATTTGGAGGTATATTGAAACTTTTAAACCCGAATTCGTAACATGCTCACCAACACCTTTAACGCACACTAGGTCATTTCAGAAGTGCTTTTTGAGTGTAGCACAGTGTTATTAAAAGGACACAAATTACTTACTGGTAGCGTTATCACTTGCAGTACTTACTACTAGTATGTACTTATTATATTCTAGCGTCCATGGACGGTAGAGTAACGGAAGTGATGCGCTGACTGTTCAATTCGTCAAAGTGACGCTTTCTATCTTCGAATGAGGTAATAGGATTGTACTTTTAGATGTGGTAAACGAAAAATAAATTTTACAATGAGTTTATTAATTTAGACATTCCACACTAAATTATCCAGTTGTAGATTATATAAAACAAAAAATCATTAGAAAGAAATATTACAGAAGTTGAATATACATTGACAGATGCTAACGCGAAGTTTCATTCATTCTAGTTATACTGCATATACTTTGAATATCGTCAATATTGTTGCTGCTGTCATACCTAATTGAGACAATTGAATTTGTTTACGTTTGGTAAAAAGTGTAAAATGTTAATCGTGAATAAATCGTTGTAAAATAATTGGTTACAATTGGTTTGTGACATAAAAATAAAGGTATAAAAAAAATCTCATTCAAATATTACAAGAAGAGTAATACCTAACATAAAAATGGTAACAGAGCGTAGTTAATACAAGTACAAGCACCCCAAGAATAAAAAAACACGCTACGAGGATACTCAGAGAGGTGAGACAGTGCCTTCTTCGTAGCGAGTCCCAATGAAAAAGTTACGATCTATCTACACACCCAAACTTCGGAACCAAAGTCAAAGGAGAAAGGGATAGCCTTACTTTTTCGCTTAGAGTACTATACGAAACAATTCAATTGCCAAAATACTTGTGAGGCATGGTTATTACGCATTTCGTAAACAATTTAGTAAATATATAAGATTTGACAGTTAGCGGTAGATAAACACAAATTGTCATTATTAGAATCTACGAAAGGGCATAGAAAAAGAGCCAAAATGGCCGCATTCCACCTGGCTCTTTAACCGCATAGAAAAGGTCTGAGAATACCAGGGCATCGACAAACCATTGAGATACTAATCTCGATGGTGTATTTTCTTACACATTGAAATTATTGAAACAAAACGAATCATTAAGATTCGTTGAATAGCTTGAATATAACTTGAAATTATATTAAACTTATAGTTACAAATGTCTACTGCCGGAATGGAGAATTTCTTACGTCTCGACAGGTAAATTATCTTATTTTTGAAATTGTCTTTCTATTCATAGATGAGCTTGAATAGTCACGTTTTTTTTTGTTTTGTTTTTTTTAGTAAAATTCTACTGCAAGCCTGGTATCCCATTAGAGATCTCAATGGGTGTAATTCCTTCCTACAATTTACTGTCGAGCGTGAGAATAGTAATTCCATACCGTTTCTAGGTACCCTGGTCATCAGACGTAAAGGTCGATCTATAACGTTGGATTGGTATACGAAACCTACTTTTTCGGGTATATATTTGAATTTTACTCAATATTAGTGCTTAACTATTCTACAGGTTGAAAAAAAAATGCAGTAGCAATCGAAACTCGTCTGTCATGAAAAAGTAGATACGAAAATAAATTTTTAATTGCTCAAACCAGCCGTTTCTTTTTCGCTGCCTTGTTTAATAATTGATACAGACAATCGAAAGATACTGAAATAAAGGTGCTTTGATGGATTTGGTTGGTGGAATATTTGTCACATTAGTGCACTCAATTTCCTGAAATAAAAGATTTTATCAATATTTTATTAAAAGCAATAAATTAATTATAAAGTGCTACGATTACCCTTTTATAACTATTTAACGTTGACCTTAATTCGTTCGTCAACTTACGACCTAATAATAATACGAACAATAAAATCGCTGAGAGACAGTTCTTCGACCGTTTAATTTTATCAGCATCCGCATCGCGGTCTAATAAAGCCCTCAAATTGAGTGTGGTCTCATTATCGATGACGTGGGAGGACGGAAGCGGTAACGATAAAAAAATCTGCTGCGTTTGGCGCGATCGCAGCCGAGGGTGGCGGCGATCCCTTTTTCTCCCACCACCATTCGCCGCCGGTCGACCTCTGCGCTTCTACAACGACGAGCGCACAGTTCCAAAGAGAACACTGCACCATCCTCGCTTTTGTCTTCACAAAAGCCTTTGTTATTAAAATATGGGCACTTTTCTAACGACCGCGGACCGTCGACGCGTTGGAAAATGGCCTCAATTAACGTGAGACGTGTGGATAGTGTCTAGCATTGGAACGTGATTAAAGCTGCCCGGCCATTAATAACAATAAAATCGAGAAGCGAGCGGTATGTGGACGACGTTGAACGTGGGAGAATATTATTAATGTGCCACTTGTTATATTCTCTACGTATGACCTGGGAAAAGATGAATGAATGGGAGAAAAATAAAAGAAAATATGGGCGAATATAAAAAGGAATTATATTAAATTATTAGCTTCTTTTTCAGGCGAAATATAACAAAAATCCTTGCCAACCTTTGCCGAAGGTGCACCTCTCAAATAATGAGTTTGTGTTTTATTCAAGAGTTATTCTATCATCTTATATGTGAGAAACAACTGAAGCAACTTTTACAACAAACAGAGGGGCCAGGAAAATGTAACACGAAACAAGTAAAAAAAAAAGGTAAAGTTCTGGTCGGGGAAGGTGGTGAGAACACATGCACTTAGGCTACTCTTACCGGGCCCATTGTGCTACCTCCCCAGGGTGCCGGACACACCGAGCCGCTTAGGCAGAAGTTTTTATTGAAATGGTCACCCATCCAACAACTTGTTGTGCATATTGCTGTTTGATGCACAAAACTGACAATGATGCAACGTACTATTACGCCGTACTGCCGGCACGAAACAAGTAATAAATAAGTAAAACTCTGGAAAGATTATTGCTATCAGTTGTGTACACACTTATTAACAGTTACATCTTTTCTAATACATATCTTGGCTCATGCTGATAATTTCATCATTGACAGTAAGTTTACACTGCAGAAGACAGCAATGGTCTGTTGAAACGTAAGTAAATTCTAAAACTATTTGGAAATAATAAAAAAGCCGATGTTACTATTAATCTCTTAGAGTTATTATTTAAAAAAGTTACCAAGACAACAATTATAATTATAACAGGTGTCCCAAGAGGAACCATATATCAAATTGTAGAAATCTCACTAGCTGTTATTTGTATTTAGTATAGTTTGACAATTTATCACGGCAAAATCACGCTTCGACAGCGTTTGATTATTATCCAAAAATTTTATAAAAATAATCATTCTTTTATTCAAACTCAATGTAATCTTCGTGATGATTTTGGTCCACATAATTGCCGTCCTGTCCTTGCTATTCCCCTTCGACACAAATTTCACTTTCACGATACCAGAACACCAGTACGACAACGAATCTAAAAAAATCAAGAAAATATTGACGTCAGTGTTACACAAGATGCAAATCGGTCGATTAATCAACGTTCTGAAGAACTTGGCCTATAAGATTTTGTTGACCCAAGAACTGAAGCCACTTGACCACAATAAGCGTCGTGTGTTTACTGATTGGGCTCTAGACCAACTTGAAATTGATCTTGACTTTTAAAAAAATCATCTTTCCCGATGAAGCCCATTTTTTGCTCAAATGGCTTCGTTAAGAAACACCGTCGCTTTTGGTGTGAAAATAATCTACAACAGATTCACGAGATGTCTTTGTATCCAGCAAAAGTTACTATTTGGTGTGATTTATAGTAGGACGATATCATCGCACCATATTTTCTTTGAAAATACAAATGGAGACAGCAGCAACAATGATTGGTGAGCGCTATCGATCAATGTTAACGGATAATTTGTGGCCAAAATTGGATGAAATGAATTTGCAAGGTATGCTTTTGCCACTATGGGGTTATTGAGAGAAATGTTTGATGAGTTTGCAACTCCAGAAATGGAACTGTTAATTGGCCTCCAAGAAGTTGTGATTTAACACATATGGACTCCTTCTGGGGTTATTTAAAATCGTTGATCTATGTCAACATTCCTCAAACTATTGACGCTTTAGAATTGAACAGCGATCGCTGTATTAATGACCTGATTTATAGCAAAAAGTTGCCGAAAATTGTTTTAATCGAATTCATTCTTGCCAACGAAGTCGAGGTGGACATTTGAATAATGTGTTATTCAAAACATATCGTCATAAGTGGTACTATAAAAGAAAGAAAAAGTTTTGCTTTTGTCTCAAATATTTTGTATTTTATTTAAATTTAAAAACATATCATTCCTATTGGGAAACCCTTTATATCTTTTTATACTCATACAATGATATTAATTAAAGCAATGACTCCTGTAGACCTTCTGGTGTATAAGAGAAAATACATGTATGAGGATGGTGGTATTACGGTCCAGGAGATGGCAAAGAGAATGGTAATGGACGTTTGGCAATGATAAGTTGGGACAATGGACGAAAAGATTAACACCAGACTTGCGGATGTTAACGGACTGCAGATTTAGGAAGATGGATTATTAGCTGTCCCACGTGCTGACTGGACAAGGAATATCAAGAACCTATGCCAAGAGGGTTTAAGAAAGATAACACACACCTATGTGCATATTGCGCTGCTGAAGAAACGACTCAGCATACAGTGTTTAAATGCGTGCGATGGATGGGCAAAAGAACGCGAGACAACTTTAACATAGACGCAACTGTAACACCTCAAAAAAAATTATCGAGAAAATGGAAGAGTATTCACACCTGGTTAAAGGAACTGCTGGCAACTAAGGAACAGGGCGGGTGGGAAAGATAAGTCGTTACCAACATCCGAAGGAGAAAGACTGCCCATTGTGCTTGATGATATGTCAAACGAGATGATTCCGGGCACATAAAGCGTGTCGAAACAAGAAAAATTTAGTGGGTAGGTTCGTGGTTGCACACCACTTACGAGAATCCACACGCAGGAGGATACGGATCCCTTTGTATCTCATTTAATCTCTCTTTTAATTTTCCAGCGAACGTAAGATTTTATGTGCATCGTCCACATCATCAAATTTCACTTCTAGAGCCTCTTGGTCTATCTTGAAATATATTTCGTCCAACGACTTTCTAAATTAAACTGGATCAGTTGTGCTGGTGATGTTAGGTTCCGAAACACTATAAATAATAATATTACGAGCACGACTAGGACTATCAGCAACTTTCTCAATGATATTTTTGCGTATTTTGCGATATTGTTTATTACGAGTGGTGTTGTTATGTTTATTAATATTGTTGTTGTCATTATTCACCTTTTTTCCTAGTATACACATTTACTATTGTCCGGTTGTACGGACCTCTGTTAGGTTAACATTCGCTGCATGATCCATGATTTGGCCTTATAGCGTACTCTCTAACAATATTTGAGCGATACATGCTTCGATTTCCATCAAGGTCTCAGCTGAGCTCAACCTGGCGTTTTAGAACTGTGTGTTTTGGTTTGACAAATGGATTATTCCCTAAGATTTGGAAGACATCAATAGTACTCCCTTTAGATAACGCGTCTAATGCAACTGAATTGCAGCAGCTGAGGCCCTTCAGCATTCTCCTGACTGCTTCAAAGATTATAGAGATAATAGTTTACTGATCAACTAAGAAGTCACATGGAAAAATATAATATTTTTCCTTCAATTCAATCAGGATTTCGTATTTCAGCACCAGTACAGCGTTATTGAAAGTGACCTCACTATGGCCATAGACTGCGGTCATGTCTCTCTGCTAGTCCTCTTTGATTACAATAAGGTGTTTGAATGTTTAAATCATGAAAGGTTATTAGCAAAGTTAAAATATCTGTGTATTAGTACCCCTGGGTTTCACTGGTTCTGATTATTTGCATGATCATTTACATTGTATTAATCTTAACAATATCTATTCTAGTGAAGTTACGATAAACAAGAATGTTCTGCAAGATAGTGTATTGGGGCCTACTTATGAATAGTTTAGTTTTAAGTCACCTCGACTATTGCAGTCATGCATATTATCCTTTTTGAAACAACTGCTATAAATTAAAACTGCAGGTATTGCAGAACAGCTGTTTGAGGTTTGCCTTCAATATCCAAAGGCGGGATCATGTAACTTGTTATTCCCGTAGGTACAAAATACTTAAACTTAATGAACGTTTCAATTTTTTATTTGCGTGTCGTTTATATTCAGTTATCATTAATGCTATCCCGTCTTACTTAGTACGTCATTTTATGCTGCGCTCAATGCATACAGACAGAGATTCGGCTAATCTGAACTGCTACGTAATGCCGCCATATACATAGATCAATTGACTTTCGTTTATGTTTTACGTACTTAGCTGCTACAGTTTTAAGCACACATTTACATTTGTATTATTGTTTCATTCGTATTTTATTTTCTTTATATTATTTAAATTATCCATTAGTTATAATTGTCGTAATGTTATAAACGGCACTGCCTATATATTACCATTTGACTAAATAATGTACTTAATTTGATATTAATTGTTATGTTACTTTATTCAATAAACATTATTATTATTATTATATAATTATGTGTATATTTTTTGTTAATTGAAGGTAATTCAATTAAGGAGATTTGACTGGTGAAATCAGTGTTCTCCAGAACAGCTGGATGATAATGAACTTAAGCGTGTTTTTATATAGACGTATCTCTGATACCGGGATTGCTAGATTTCAAGGCAGGCGCCGAAACGCGGTCAACCCGGACCACGCCAATAGCGCTCCCGCTGCGTTAGGCAACCCCAACGGTCGCGTCGAAAGTCGGAATGTTAGTGACCTAGAAAGGTCGTCTCGAGGCACACATTTAACTGAAAGTGATGAAGCTTTGGGAGTCGATTTTGATTGGAGGATGTGAACCAGACAAAGATGGCTTCTATAGTACATTATTTAAAAAAAATCGACAGTACACAGTGGGATAAAATTCCAAATGTGCGGCCAAAGGTACCATTTTATGATTTGTAAGAATTGTAGCAAACAACTACATAAAATTAATGGGAAGATATTGAGCCAATCGACTGTGCAGGTGGTAATTACTCCAGCTATTGTTAATAGTAGTTACAGTTGATAAAATGTGATACATGAATTTTTCGATAATACGGTGTAAGGTGTAACAGTGTGTTTTATGTAAAAAAAAAACTATATTAATTTTCTAAAGTGGATAAAGTGTGCCATGTCTCAAATAAACCAAGATAGGTACTCTTTATAATATGTATAAGATAGTTAATTGTTACCTGTTTCCATATAGTTTCTCCCTCTGTCCCTACGCTTCTTGAATATACAGTGGTACTTATAATTTGAGCTACAATTTTAGTAAAACATACTTATGTGCTAGGATTTGTAGAACACTTAGTCTTAATTATGCCAAATACACTGCAAAAAATTCAACTGCATATCTGTGCAACTTAGTTTGATATATCTTATAATTTGCCATAGAGGCGTATAGTATCTACATGTTAAATCATTTGTTAAGTCGCTCACTTGACTTAAAATACCAACGAATGGATTTGTATCAAATATGGCAACAGAAAAAGAGAGAAAGTGCAAGTAGAAAATGTCAGCATGTGCAAAACTAAGTATTTAATAACATAAAAGCCGAAAATTTGCAGAGAGAATATATTACTCAAATAGAACAAACTGTTCATGTTTTCTGTAGCCAAGTATTTTTAAAATGATAGAAGAGCCATCGTACTGAAAAGCAATTTTTAAGTACAAATATTGAATGGCTAAACGAACATATTCAATTTTCATACTTAGAAGAACCATTCCAAGACAAACAGGTCGGCCGCGAATTCCGTTTGCAGAAAGTAGTGATCGGTCAAAAAAAAAGAAAAACCGTGAACTTCGAATACAGCATGAGATGAAGTAGTATGCGCTGTACAGACTAATTTCATAAAATCAGGGGAAAGAGAAGCCGAAAGTTTAATGAAGGAAGCTCTTTAAACTGACCCAACTAGAGCAACAAGCGTGGTTAAAGAAAAAAGATATTATTCCCCATTCACAGAAGGAAGCTTTGTCCCTTATTGTTGAAACAAAAGTGACAAAACGTTGTTACGCACAAATTAGACTGCGCGCAAAACAAAGACACGCTAATATCTATCCCAGCTATCACAACATTAAGACCGCAAAAGAAGAATGCTACCCAGATCGCACACTTATTTCAATATCTGAGTCCACAGTTGAAGTTAAACTGCAAGCAATTCTAAATCATACAGCTGCTCGACTGTTAAAAATTAAAGAAGAAGTTATCGAAAGTCTAGATGGAAACGTGTCCGAACAAGTTATTAAGTTCCAAATGGGATTGTGATGGCAGTAGCGTTCATAGTACGTACAAACAACGTGCTTCGAAGGAGTTAACTGACGCAAGTATGTTTGTGACATCATTTGTTCCGTTGCGCTTGCATTCGGCGACATCGAACAATATAATTATGCGGCAAAATACAGCACCCTTGTCAGTAAGAAATTGCAAACCCATTAGAATACAGTACATCAACGAAACTACTAACGTAGCTCAAATAGAAATTGCGTTAATAGAAAATCAGATAGCAGGCCTGAATTTTTCCGATATTACGCTAAATAATGGAAGAAGGGTTAAAGTAATTCATCAAATGTTGCTGACGATGGTTGATGGGAAAATATGCAATGCGCGACTACCTCAACATATGTGGAGCTACACCAAAAGATATGAACAATTTGAAGAAGATTGCCTCCAAGACACCAGATGTGACTACATATTGATTCGGTCTATCCACGCTCCATGCGTGGATTCGATTCTTCGAGTGTATTATCCACATTTCTTATCGTTTGGATTTTAAGAAATGGCAAGCCAAAAAACGAGGATAAGATAAAATTACAATCGGGATTTCTCCCTAAGCACTATCCATACAGTTTTAAAAAACATAAATTTCTTCTTTACCAATATCTATTTACACTGGTGATTTCGAGAGAAAATTGCAATTCGCTCATTGGTTTATTAATGCGTGTCACGAAAATCCTGATTTTTTTTAGATGTATTTTGTGGACTGATGAGTGTAATTTCTCTAACAGTGGTATGTTCAATAGAAAAACACAACATTATTAGAGTAATACATAATGCTTGTTCATTATCATAATCCAAGAACTCGTATTAGTGTAAATGTTTGGTGTTGTATTATCGGTCCAATTTGATCGTGGATCAGAACAGCGTTATGTTGAATTTTTATCGGAACTATTGGAAAACTTCCTGGATGATTTAAACTTGTTAGACCGACCATTTGTCTGTTTCCGACAGGATGGTGCTCCAGTCCATAATTATCATGATGTGTAGCAATTACTGGACAGATTATTTGGAAATCGCTGGATAGGTACAAACGGGTCAATCTCGCTTTTTTTTATGGAGACACGTAAAAAATTAGAGAGACACGATATGAAACGCCAAATCAACTACAAAATTCCATTATTATCATCAGAAATATTGATCCACAAATTATTCCTATATTTTTACTCGCAGCGTTTATAGAAGAGTAGTTAAGTATGTTGAGCAAGATGGCAATGTTTTTGAACAATTATTATGATATAAACTTATAACTTCTTTATTTTTTATTTTATCGTAAAACTTGTTTGTTCCCAATTCAATTTTCAATGAAACTGCAGTAAAATATACAGACCGATTCATTTAAAAAAAGATTTTCTTTATAATTATATTATCGTATTTCTTTTTAGTAAAATTTGCTATAAAATGCATTTTCTTGCGATATGATATTCGTGTTTTCATTAAAATTCGCTATATTATACATATTTCCAAGATAGATTAGATAATCAAGTTAATTGTCGGATTCCCTTCTTAATCCTAAACCATTTAGCATAAGTATGAATCAAAACATTATAAATTGGAATGTAGTATTTTTTTAATATTCGCCGCACTCATTATATTTATATGTAAATTGGAATTTTAAAATGTGCATTGTTGGCTCACAAGAATGGATTATAGAAGATAAATAAAATGGGGTATCTTTCCTTTCCTGACGTTCTCCCATGTTAAACTTCATGGGTTCGGCTATATTTAAAGCGTTACATTCAATCTTATTGATATCTAGCTATACTATCAGTAGAATATATGTCCCACAACAGTCCAATACACATAAACCCGCGGATTATATTGTCATAAGTGAATCATTGTCTGTGTCATATGTGAAGTATAAAATGAAATAGGGATAGAAGATACTTCAAGCAAAATTTCAAACTACAGCAATATGCAAGTGTTCAAAACTCATTGTTCAGTATCTAAAACCTTGACTAACATTTAGATTTTTTTTTTAAATTGAACACCCTGAATATTTTTACACAAACGAATTGAGAGGTTAATTATGAAAAATATTTAGTAGCATTTTTGGATTAGCGGACTCTAGATACTCTACAGAATTGATCGTAAATTATTTTATTGACGTTTCCGAGTGTTTCAATATTCCTTCTTTGGAATTGTGAAACTAGTGTATACAATCCAATACCAAAAATATAATAAAATGTAGTTACAAGTATAAGTTGTCAAATTTCAATAGATATGAAAACTTTTTGCTAATGTGTCCCTATAACTATCTAATAACTAAAAAATACAAAGTCCACAGGAAATTTTATCGTTGGCAAGTAGCTAAATAAATGCACCAGATGAAAATTAGAAATTTAAATTCAAGATGCCATCGGACGCGGAGTGGGCCAGAGTCAAAAATTAATTTTTCACTACCCCACTGACCTAGGTGTCGTATACCAGACATCAAAAATTTACAACTACCCGACCTTTTGAACGGTAACCCGTTTTTTCGGCTTCCATTCACAGGACTGATGGATCGACCCTAGTGCAGACTGTTTATTCATGACGTCGCTATAGCTCAATACGGATACCTGAAAATCTCTAACATAGGTATATATCAATGCCATTTAGCAGCCATGCGCCCATCCATATCCTCCGATTCATGTATATTTATGTAGCAGTGTCAGCGGAACTGTATGTAGTGAAAAGGTGACCAACGCACAGGAATAAAATATACTAAGGAATGAATGATGAGACTTACATAAAACTAGGGCACTATCCGTGAGTTTATTTAGGAAAATGATTACATGCGGACGTCACCCAGACTACTAAACAATGAAGAAATCAAAAGAACCTTTTTATAATAAGCAGACTAAGGATAATGATATAAAATTTCGGAAGCTATACAAGAAGCTCGAAAAACAAAAAACAAAATACTGTCAATGCGATATCAGGATGACCTAAAATGCCATATAGTACGATTTGGGAATTTTACGCAAATTTTTTCATTAGGAAAAATTGTTGAAATTTAAGTTAACACTTTGCGGTCCATTGGTTTCACTGTGAAACCACATGGTAGGGAGTTGTACAAGTGGTTTTGGAAGAGGTATAGGATGAATCTTAGTGATCTGTAAACAACGCGATCGCTAATCCCTGTGCCCCTTCATTGAAACTTATCTTTGCCAATCAATACGAGGTTACTAACCACAGCCACAATAATTAGCATTAGTCGATAGTCTTCAAACCAGCATGGCTTTATTCCTGGACGCTCCACTGTTACTAATTTAGCTTGCATTAATCAAGAGATGGGTGAAGTACTTGATAAGCGAGGTCAATTACATGTTATTTACACTGACTTTTCACGAGCCTATGATACCCTAGACCCTAAATCATCAAATTCTGCTACATAAAGTAAGTTCCTTTGTCTTTGTTTCACCAGTTATAAAACTCCTTCAGTATTACTTAAGCGATCGTAGATGCTATGTTATTTATAATGGATTTCCTTCCTTCGAGTTTTCTCCCAGCTCGGGGGTTCCTCAAGGCTCCAATCTAGGTTCTCTTTTATTCAACTTATTCATAAATGATCTACTTTTTTCTTTCACCTGCCCTGTTCTTGTGGTGTAATTAATTTAAGCTTCACGTTAATATTAGTAAATGCTACATAGTGTGCTGTTATTGTTTATTTGGGTGTTTTGTTTGATACTACTTTTTTCATTTAAATACCATAGCGCTTAGGTCTGTTCCGAATCTTCAAAATCGCTGGGTTTTGTAATGCGTATTTCTAAGAATTTTCATGATATTCAATTGATTAAAACCTTATATCAATTCTTTGTTCTTTCCAAGCTAGAATATGCTGTCCTCATATGGTATCCTATCTATGCTTGTCAATCTCTACAAGTTGATCGCATACATCGCAAGTTTAGAGCTTATCCTCTCACAGGTATTATCTTTGTTGAGCTTATTATTCGCCATGGGATGTCTTCGCTAACGTCAAGGCGGGATGGTGTCTGTGCTAAATTTTTAAACAATTTGTTAAATAATACCACGGATTGTCCTTTTCTCCTTCAACGAATACATTTCCTAGTTCTTCGTATTCCATCCAGAACTCAGTGTTGTTACCGTTTACCTACTGCTAGAACCAACTGTTTGCCCAGAACACCATTTTCTATTATGGGCTTCTTAGCTAATAAGTTATAAATTGCTACTTTCATTTACTGGTTACTATTTCACTTTTTTGTTTTTCTTTTATTTTTACTCTTGCATTAATTTTATTTTTCTTCCATTGAGTTTATATTGTTACACTTTGCATTGAATCGAAAATGACTTTGATTTCAGTAATTCATTTCGTTTTTTTTTAATCATAGACAACATCAGCGATATAAACGTTATTTTGAAGGCAATTTTAAATTCATTCTCTTTACTTTTAATCTGGCAATTGCAATTACAACTTTAGAAACACCGTTACGTCACTTAGCGGTTCCTTTTCGCGCGGGAATATTTAACTTACGCGCCACGACATTTAAACTCGGTTATTTTAACTTCATTCATTTACGCGCCAAACTCTTAGACGCTTCGTTTTTTGATCGTTTGTGCATCTCTTGACTTTGCTGTTGGTTCATCCTTTTTTGTACCTACTTACCGAGCCTTTATAAGGGCTTTACACGCTACGCGCGCTCTCTGTTCCCTTCAGTTAATTTTGCCGTCGTAACGGACTCGTTTTAACTCGAAAACACAGAAACCACGTGCTGCCCTTCAGCATACACAAAAGCGTCGAAGTCCTTTACCTTCAAGCTACAGCCAAGTAATCCTGTTTAAAACGTATATATCGCTTTCTTTTATTTTATTTCATTACTGTTGCTATTTATTCTTTTAACTTGTAGTTGCCAGTAACTTTGCTCTCACTAGCAGTCATTTACTATTCATTTATAGAAACTAATTAATTGCGTCACTTTTAAATTAATCTCAGGAATTCAGCTACCACGTGCTATTCCTTATTTTTGCCTTAATTTTAATATCAGAATCCAGCAACCACATGCTGTTTTTTTTTTTCATTAATCTTAATATCAGAAGTCAACAACCACGTGGCCAGTTTTTTTTTTATTTTTTTTTTATTTTTATCATTACAATAAAGTTATCGTTACGTTTTGGATCTTTCTTTTTTTTTATTAATCATTACAGCGACTCCAAGCGTCATACTCGTGTGTACCGCTTTTCTTACTAAGTTGCGTCAGGTGGAGCACACACTGCGTCTGCACGCCACGCACACCTGATCGTAACAATATCTACTTCCTCTTAATTTTGGAGTTATGTCTAATTAATTTCACGTTGACATTTATCAATATTGAATTATTTTTTTTTTAGGTTTTAGGGTTGTACCTGTTTGGAGAATAAAGTTCTAGTATTATTAGTATAATTCATGGTATTTACTTTGATACTTTTCAACACGAGAGGGACAGAAGAATATTAGACTTCATTGAAGATTGCTTCATAATTACTATTATACCTTCACTGATGTAGCGAGATATAGTTAATAATCATGCGGATTTTCGTGTCCGCTGTTTTATTAAAAGTTTGCAATACCAAGAAAAGACTAGGAGTTTAGCTAATATTCTGTCTAATTTTATCTTAATGCATGCATGCCTTTCAATCATAGTCTAATGAATATTCGGGGAACTAATTAACAACAATAAGTGAATTTTCTGTATTAACACCAATATTTATTATTAATTATATTAAGTTTAAACTACACATACTTTTACATTACTTTACCATATTTTGTAAACGCTTTTACTTGCGTGTATCTCATTTACTAATGCATTAAACAATAAGGTTTAGTTATTAATAACAATTACAAGGAAAGTTTACTATTTCGTCGTCCATTAAGGCTGTCCACGCCTTTGTTTGCATTATAGATTTTTATCTACGCATTTAGGGTTTCACCTTGAGCTTATAAAACAATCTTTCCAAAACGTTTCCCATCCAGGTTTTTGTCATTAGTACATCGCTTGCAAGTTTGCGCTTCATTTAATCCCACTCCTACTTCAGACAAAAGAAAATGAAATTACTTCTATAGTAGCTCATGCTATATGGATGTCCTACTAAAACAAAAGTACCCACTGCAGAACTTCGGAATAAAATCCCTTTTTTCCGTAGCGAAGAAAGTAGCACTCTTCGAGAAGGACTTGATCTACCGTTCCCTGCTTCATTCCCAAATCGTCTTAATATACTTAAGAGCTCCCCCAATGAGATAACAAATAGTTATGGTCTACCTTGGGATTCACCCGATGTCACGGTGGAAGTTTTCAAATATACAACGGTGGAAAACAATGCGTCACCATAGCGCTCTGCCCCGCTATAGCGCTATTTATCAGGACCGGAACCGGACGACTTGCCAAAGAGGATCATTACTCACCTGGAACGACTAGGCAAGCGATTGTTCGAATTTGCGACCGATAAATCCGGATCAAGAATGCATTCAAGCGTACAGGCGGTGTGCCGATGGTACGCTACTTGCACTATGACTCCTCGCTATTTACTAACATTGTTGTCTCTGAATCAATGAGGTTTGCGATAGTTTATGTGCGATGTGATGATGGGAACCTCGAGCGAAATGCGATCGGAAAATTTAGAGTTAATGGAATCCGTTGGGATTTATTGAAAAACTTGTGGTTATACGTTATGTGGAAATACACCTATAAATCAGCAATATGTACTTTTCCAGTCATAAATTTCCTGTACTAATGTTAGACTATAAAAATCGACACTGGCATTCAGCTTTGCTTTCATACATTCATCATGTAACGAAAACAGTTTATTAAAAAAAAATACTTTTCCATATTTATAACGAATGACGTCATAAAATATGGTAATGTGGTCTTCGGTTGAAAATAGAAATATATATATGAATTTCCGAAATAAATGTCCTGAATTAATAAAATCGTATAGGGCGGAGTAATCGGATATCTTGTGTGCCAACGTAAGTCTAGTCTACTTAATCCTCGTTAAGTAATTGAATTACCACAACACTCTTTGTTTTTAGTGCTGTTTGTTTTCTTTACTTTACCATGTTTTAACTAATTTTCGAAAATACTTACATAAACATATTTTCTTGGAATTTTATATTAATAACTGTGAAGTATGTAACACCGCACCGTTTTATTGGGTTGGCTAACCTGCCACCTAATTGAATGTATGTTAAAACAGTAGCATAAGTTTAATGATAGTTTTGGTAAAGTCTCCTTTTTACTTTTATCGACCTTAAAATTATCTTAATTAAACTCATCAAAATGCAATTGCGTTTCATTTAATTAAATATCCTCTGCTCAATTCAAAGGTTATTTTTTACACACAACGGGAACGTCTGAGCCCAACGTTCCCGTTGTGTGTAAAAATTAAAGTTTGTGACTGTTTGAAATAAGTGTGGAATCATATGGAAATCAGACGTATTGCACACAAATATAATCGAAACATGGCAACGGATAATCGAAACTCGGTAACTGCCGGAATAAAACAATTCGACGGAAAGAATTGTATGCCTGGAAAATTCGAATTCGTGCAGCCCTGGATGAGATGTGTTAAAAGTAATCAGCGACGATTCTGGGAATATGAATGAAAAAGCGTTCGATCAAGCTAATGAGAAAGCCAAGAACGTGATTATTCAGAATCTACACGATTGCATCCTCCATAGTATGCACGACAAAGAAAAAGCGAAGGATATCAGGGATTACGTTGAGAAAACGTACGCTCGCTCCGAATGTTCAGAGCTTATTAAACTAAAAGGAAAGTTAAATAATATGAAGTTCAAAAGTGGATAGCTGTATTAGAAGTATTTTGAAAAATTTGACCGAGTTGTGACTGATCTTGCCAATGCTGGTTCAATTCTAAAAAACGAGGAACTGTTGCCATTCTGTAGGTGGAATGCCTCGATCTTAGAACTCAGAAACCGCATCCTTTAGACATATTATTTTCGAGTGAAACGGAAATTGATGTTCACTTTGTGAAAAATAAATTGTTGTTGTAAGACTCAAGACAACGGAAACAAGGACATAACCTTACACTATCTGGCTTCATGGCTCAAACAAGCCAACGTGGACATGGTAAAATGAAACGATTTCAAGGTAAGAAGGGCACCAATACCAACACATTCTTGTAGAAATGCTAACGATGTTAAAAATAAAATTACAAGTTAGGGATTTTAACAAAAGTTTAGCCCTTAAGGCTTATTCGATTTTCAACGATCGTATGCTTTGGCACCGTATGCTGCCGGAAAATTGAAAATTATGCTTGACAAAAATTTGATTACAATCGATAGAAATCTCGGTAAAAATAAGGAAATTGTGTGTGAACTTTGTGCAAAAGGTAGACAAACAAAGGATCCCAGTACTGTTGGCCATTATCTGGTTGAGTAATAGCACAGTCGGCATTGTGTTGGCAATAGCTGCCCATGATATGCCAACAGTTAATTTTAATTTGGAAATACATATGTTAAATGTTGATTGCATTGTACCATCATAGGACCAGTGGCATAATTTCAGTAGAAATTACTAATTGGATGCGCGTCATCGGTCCACTGCAGGATAAATATACTTACGGATGCAGTGATATATGTACCAATAATTTTTCTTATGAATATTAATTGCACCTATCATGGACTATTACTATCAATTTGTTTTCAATCATGTATGTATTTGTTAAAATTGATTGATGATTACGTCCTTCTTGATTCTTGACTGGTGGTACCAAACGTGACCAAAGGTCAACGTTGACCCTGGCGATCGCAATCCATATCGCAATTTCGTGTTTTCTTATGATCACAAACGTGTTCTGTTAGGTTATGTCACTTAATATCTAGTTGCTCAGTAAACAGGAAGAGGCCTGTTAAATCAGAACACAAGAAACGTGAAATTAGTGTAACATACTATCTAAAAAGGCAAAAAAACATAGAAATTAGAAAAGGTTTGTAAATTTTGTTTTATGGATGCATTAGGTTTAAGAATTCGAAAGATAAATAGAATAGTGAACTCAATTAATGGACGAATCGAGCCGAAAGAACGACGTAGAGGGGATAGACAATCAAAAAAATAAGGAAATAAGAATTAAAGCGTCGGACAATTTATAGGAAGTTTGAAAGGAACGGACAGCCATTATAGCAGGGCAAAGAGACTTATATTCCAATTAAAGTATTTCCAAATTACATCAAATTCATAATGGTAAATGTACACAATCATTGCAAGTAAACTTGCCTATGTTTGCAAGAATATTTAGAAGAGATTTTAACATAGGTTTCTCATCACCAGCATCAGATGTTTGCGCTATGTCTACTAGGTTGAAATGTAAAATTAGCACTGAAAAAAATATACAAGACAAAAGTACAGCAATGTTGCAATATGGAATACTTAGAAAGCGAGCTAAAGCTTTCTATGGATTAGCTAAAGAAAAGCCAGAGGATTCTCTAACATTATTTTAGAGTAATTTACAGCAGGTACAGCCGTCAACAGGAACTCCAACTTTCGCAGATTTTTATGCTCTAGTTTGGTGAGCTTCTTACGCATTCTGTTGTGTAGACATGGCATCTAGACGAACAACGTTAGAATAACAGTAATGAGACTGTGCTTTCAGTGGACAGGACAAACATTCCCACATCATAAGTGGTTTGTACTATTGCTTAAGGACAAGACCGCTAGGATAGTGAACAGTTTTACGACATACCACGACATTCCCGCCACCGACGAAGACACCGAGTCGGAAGTCAACAGCAAGGCGCCCGAATTCTTCCTACAACATCCAATCAATCCTTCTTCAGCAGAAAGCTTCGTAACCACTCCCCGTACACTTGCTAATCACATCAAGCGATCATCTCCTCGTAAAGCTCCCGGATACGATAATCAAAACATTCTCCTCCGAAACATCGTCCATTACATACATGGTCAACTCCATCCTTAAACTACAACACTTTTCCTTAAAATGGAAATCCGCTACTGTAATTCCTATCCTAAAACCCCACAAAAGTCCCTCACATCCTTCTAGGTATCTCTCTACTCCCAGCTCTATCCAAATTAACCGAACGTGTTCTCCTTTCCCACATAAATACCTATCTCGATTCCCATGATATCGTCCTTCCTGAACAATACGGCTTCCAGTCAGCCACAGCACTGACCACCAGGTTGCAAGTTTGGCTTACGACACAATAAATAGATTTAATTTACGACACCACACGGCACTCACCCTAAGTGAGCAAATTAAACACAATGTCAGGAAGACCTCGAGTACCATTAGGAAGCTCTTCCCAATTCTGGTAAATCCCCGGACGACCAAGTAAAACAAGATCACCATCTACGAAACAGTGCTGCGTCCAATCCTCACCTATGGTACACATCGAAGACCAATTTGTCCAAACTCCAAGTTCGGTAAAACAATTGCCTAAGACTGGCCTTAGACAGGGGACTTCGAAAGCCGATCCAATAGTTCCATCATGAAGCAAACGTCCCATTCATTCATGACTTTGACCGTATCAGTGCGGAAAAATTCTACGAGAAAACTACTAATCACGACATTCATACGGAGCATCACCAAAACAAAAAAGACCGTTGGAAAACACGAGCTATCCTACCAACATCTACAGCTTCACGAAGTGGATTTCCTGTGTGATTAGGAGTCTTCAAGTTGACACCGCAAATCGACAAAGACTTCATAAATACGGCCGCAAGGGAATTTTGACAAATTTTTCCCCTAGGAAAGAAAAACCTACCACGACACACCACAGGACTCGATGGACATGGTCATCGTGGGCAATTATTATTATCCTGTGATGGGTGGAGACTGTGGCTTGAAAACTATAATACTATACTATAATAATTTTGTGGTAAGGGATTTTTTCAGCTTCCTTTTGGGATTTTTGTTATAATTATTATTATTTATTTATTTACTCGTTTTAGCCCGTGAACCGCAAATCAAATACTTTGTACTAATTAGAGTTGTAAGGGAACGTGGAAAACATAACTTTACATATTAATATAATGTATTAAAATTATTGACATCAATAAAGTTCTTTTGAGTTTGAGTGCTAGATACAAAGCTTCTTGCACCAAAGGAATAAGAAGCTTTCGTACATAAAAAATCGCGCTTACGCCCGAATAACATAACTTCTGATTTTGTAGGATTTGGAGATAAACAGTGATTTTTAACAAAAACGCATAGCCGTGCAAGGTCTTAGTTGATTAAATTTGTTGCTTCATGATATGCAGACGACGGAAATAGTGAAGTATAGTTCGATAACGTCAGCAAAGGAACGCATTTTTGAAAATTTGAACATGTCAGAGGACAATCACTGTATAATAATGTTGGACTCAGAATGACACATTGTGGTACTCCCATTGTTAGGAATATATTTGTGGATCTTTCATTTGGTAATTGCACATATGGCGTTCTATCAGTTAAATAAGATTTTATTAAATTGATTGCGATTGTTCCTAGGTTGATATATCGTACAGATGAAAATAATATACCATGGATCACAGTATCAATTTAATTTTAATTTATTTTTGTAGTATTTCAACTTAGTGCATGCGGGAAATCTAGTTGCCCCGCCTTACCTGCTATGTATTAAAAATGTTTCGGAATGAAACAAGTCGTAGCTTGCAAATGTCGCTTGGTATTAAAAATGGTTCGGAATGAAACAAGTCGTAGCTTGCAAAAGTCGCTTGTGTGCAGTATTCGCTGCTGTATAAAATTGCTTCAATCGGTACAGTGCAAGTAGAACAATGGAGTCTAGAAGGCCGATAAAAATCTTCTGACCAACCTAACCCACTCCGCCTATCCGAAGAATCAGTTTAACAGCACCTTTCTCCAGAAGCCCTGATCTCATTCAAAATGTTTTTGAGGTACCTTAAGAGCCTGAACATGTTGGGTGAGCTTTAAGATAACACAAGCTTTACAACAAGCCCTAACGGTCGCAGTAGGCGGGACGATTTATTTAACTAAGCGGATGTTCCTATTTTATTTCAATTCAATTTTATTATGACTTTGAAACTTACGGATAGGTGGAGGAGGGGTAAAGCTGGATATTTCCAAAGCGATGCCAAAGGCGTTATTGTCGCTTCTGCCGGATCGATTTACAAATATTTGAGTCAGTAAATCCATGAGTATAGAAACATTCCACAACTTCATGTGTACCTACAGAACGCATCGGTACAACAATCACTTCTTGTGATTTAAACCGCCTTGCTTCAGATAAGCAGATATCGCTAATACGGAACATACCTCAACTATTCCGAAGGCAGTATAATGCGTAAGTTGATAATATTAATTGCGGAAGGAGGTTAATAATCAGCAGTTGGGTATTAGGACCGTCTCTGTTCTCCAATTTCGGACCGAAATGCCGGTCTTAATTACAGAATGCGATTGACGCGTACACACAAAGCTAACCGTAACAAATCTTGGATATTAGGGCGCGAGGATGCGCAGCCGTCATCGGCGGTGGCGTAATTAATAATATAAATTAGCTAGTTGGCGTATTTCCGGCTAACTACCGCTCGAATCCCTAATCAAGTAAGGCGATCTACTTCGACGGTACACAGACGAAGGTGGCAATGATAAGCGCGAAGATTACGGTAGCTTTCGTGGGATACGTTCTATCATCGTTTCAAATTTGCTCTGATATAGACGAAGGGCGATGAAGGTGTGCATTATGAACGGGGAGAACAAGTTTGTAATATATGATCACATCTGTTATTATACCCCAGAAGGATGGATCCTGGGCTCTTGCACCCAGTACATCCAAAAAATATAGTTCGTAATAGTGAGTAAGAGCAACTATTGAGTAATTTCATTGTAAGTATGAAACAATTTATTGTTACAGGGAACTGTTAGCAATTGTTTAGTGGTTATGCTTATTAATACTACAATTTGGTATTAAAGTTTTGGCACATAATTTAATGATTTTAAATGAAATAAAAGTGAATTGTATCAAGTTGGCTTTGGGAACTGAAGTTAGTTTGCATTGGTTTCTGTAAGTTGATAATTCTAATGTTGTATAAATTAGAACTTCAGAGAAGTATCTACTGCTTGGTTGGGCGGGTGCCCAATAATTAAATATTTCGAATCTGTGAGACTGACTTGTCGATACGGCAGTTCGAAAAGCAGGGTATCCTTGAAATTGTTAAGGAATAGTCTAAAATATTGAAAATGACGGAAGTGTTTCAAATACACTCAAGGCCAACTCGGGTGCATTTTTTGCCGTATTGAAATTCATTCATCTTTCAAGCAAAGTCACCCAACTGGTCACCTCCGATTTTGATAAAATATTGCAGGTATGTAGAGCAGTGAAAAATAATCGACCGGTATCTTTTTTGGCTGCGAATATTCACTTGCAGGGGGAGTCACAGACCCTATGACACATATTTAACAATATCTTTGGCACTGGAAGAGATATCGAACTGAACTAAAAAGGAAAATGTTCTTTTGGAATGCCACTTTTTTTCTCAAAGTTGTCTGAGGAGAGTTTTACTCTTCTGGTTAATGCCAATATGCGTATATATCTTCCTAATCGTTCGATGTGGCAAAACTTTTCTTAACAAAAATCAATCCTCTAGTAATGGTAATAAAAAAAAAAAGTCTACGAACATTTTACGAAAGGAACATATTAAGAATTAGAACACCTGAGTAAGGAAACTCGTGTAAGTGTTTCACATCAGATTCTACTTAGCAACTATTCGAAAAAGGCTTTAGAAACCCTTATTTTGCAAAAAGACTCGGTTTTGTTTACAAAAAATAAATTTCATTTCACTTTTTGCATATATTGACAGTTACGTTTTCAATTGCATTTGTGAGGGTTGTATTGTTTCGGTACGAGCGTATATCGCGTGTTAAAACTGACAAGATATATGGTTCCTCTTGGATCTAAATATCAAGCAACGTAATTGAATCTTGTATTTGTTTGGACATTTTCCATTTATATTCGCCATTATTAATCTTGAGGATTTTCTTCTCCGTAATTATATACTCCATAGAATTCCTGAATTAGCATTTATATCTATCAAAATTGACAATTTATACAACTACGAGGACTTCAGAAATAGATTCAAACCACGTGACCACTTTTACGAGATACAACTTTGGTTGCATACATATTACGTTGGCAACGAATTAAATATTCCTAGGTTCGATATGGACGGTATGGTACGTGCTCTACTTTTCATTTGGCCAAGGGACACTTACTCTTTTGCCGCATTTTCTTCATCATTATTCGTATTATTAAGCTTTATTTTATTGTATCAGTTTTCGTTAAAACTACTGACAGAATAATATCTTCGCTTGATGAGTTATTTGATACCTTAATTATAATAAAGGTAATAATCTTTCCTTATGGAATTTTAGATTATTACTATGGTGTTTCAACCAGAGCATGATACCTTTATTTTACAGGCACATTACAGAAGCGGTACACAAGATGCTAATGCAATTTAGAAATATTCCGTCCAAAGCTGCATCGATCAGTTTACCCTGAATTTCCCTGATTTCGATATGAACTACGAAGCATTTAAAACCCGTAAACATCCAATTATTCATAGATTTGAAGATATACATTATATTTGCAAAAAGAGGTGTACTGGTGGACCCACCATATTAACAGAACCGGCTTTGGATGATATTCGAGAAAGAATGGAACAATCCTCATAAATCGCTACCAAAATTAGCCAATCAGACAGGTATTCTAACTTTTTCTATTTCTGTAATTTTAACGTCGCTTATATTTATTTTATACGACTATCTGTTGGAACTTGTCATAATGCACTTACAAAAAAACTGCATATGCGTCCGTGCAGCAAGTAAGCACAGTACAATTGTAACATTTTGCCACCGGTCAATGAGCATTTAAACACTAATAATATTCTTGACTTGAGGTTCTTTAGCAATGGAGCTTGATTTCATTTGTCAGGATACTTTAATTCACAGAATTGAAGAACATGGGGCACTAAAAATTCTCATGAATTTATCGAGACAACTTTGCATCCGATAACAATTAGAATTTGGGTAACAATGTCTAAACGACGAATTATCGAACCAATATTTTTCAATTAAACAATTACAGGTGAACGATATCGTGCTATATTAAACGAATTTATTCCACAACAACACGACGATGACTTACAACATGGATTTCTTCAACATGACAATGCACCACCACATACAGCTAGAGATACTCAGCAATACCTAAAGGAATATTTTGACGATAGACTAATTAATCAAAATGTATGGCCTCCACGCTCTTCGGATCGTATCCCCTTCGATTTTTGAAAAATAAACTGTTTAGAAATAGATTGCACGATTTGGAAGAGCTACAAGCAGCAATTCAACAAGAAATTGCAAATATCACTGTGGAAGAGCTTCAACCTGTGTTTGAAATTTAAAGCGAAGAGTAAATATTTGCTTGGAAACTAATGGACAACATTTGGAGCATCTGCTATAGATAAATAGTTGATTTTATTATGCTCTCCCTTATATTTAACTTTTAACTGTCGATACAACTTCAATACTGTCAATAACTTAAAATTCTTCAGTTTTATTTGTTAATAATAATATATCAAAGTAAGTAAATAATCAAACTACACATCTACTTTGTTATTTTACCACTTTATTACATTTAGTGACTGCAATTTCAACAGGAAACTGTCATTTTGAAACTCTTAACAACGCTAAATACGTCAATTCAAATTTTCTTGAAATCAGGGAATTTTTTATTAGTTAGTACCACATTACAAGGTTGGTTGCATACCTAAAACAAGTCACGTGGGTTGAAACCTTTTCTGAAAGCATTGTAGGTACATTTGAATACATTTTTTAAATTATAATTATATTTTTTGGCATTAGATCATATATAAAAGCTTTACCATTCTGACGAAGAAGTATTAAATAGGTACTTCGAAACGTTATTGAAATAATTTAACATGCGAGTCCGCTCATCCAGATATTCTATTGAGTTTGCCATTATTTACACCTGTTTAGTTATGTTAAAAACTAAGAGCCCCGCACGTAGAATTATCACGGGCCGCCAATGTCAACGACACAAAATATTTTCTTATTAATGAAATACGAAAAATTTACTTGATAAATAACGGGCTGACGGGGAGTAGCGGCCCCGCGGAATTCCGAGCTAACCACCTGAGGGGGTAGCAGCCCTGAAGGTGAGATTCGAAATTGCTCCAAAGACTAGGAGTCAAAGCAAGGGCGTGGCCGGGGACCTGTCTGCCCCGGTTCGGAAGCGCCGTGATGACTTGCAGACTGGCACAGGAAACAACCGATTAAGCTACTTATCATCCGGTACCGAGGCGTTAGCCTATACCCGGGGAAAGCGGCTGTGTTGCCGTCCGGGCTCAACAGTACGCGACCAGAACACCGGCTCACCATGTACTGCTAGCGCCCCCAGCTAAGTTCAAGGGATAAAATAGCAAGCTATAGCAACTCACCCGTAAGAGGCCGACACCTATCCGAGGGGACCGCCTGGTCGCCGCCGGTGGGCTACCTCCTCCCCTTACTACCTGTTAGGTATTTTAAAATATTCATTTAATACTATTGGCGCCCTCTTGTGAGGTTTCGTTCAAACACTTTAAAGGTGCGCATGCGCAGAAACCAAATTTTAGTAAATAAGAAGATGATGTAAGACAACGTGTCAATAGTGAACATACATACATGTGTGTAACAATTACAATAAAGTGCATTTAAAATCAAAAATACAGTCCACTCATTAAAATTCATACACTACTCATGCTGAGCAAGTTCCCTTGCTCCCGTTTGATGGGTAACCGTCGGGATCAATCACTCGATTCCCTACCAGATAGCGCGCACAAGGCTAAAGAGCCTTAGCGTAGAGGGAGCCGTCTGGTGGCAACTCCCCCGACCGTATTAGGATCGCTCCAACCTGTTAGACGGTCAGCGGCCGAGCCGAGGCTCTACCCAATTAAATGCCGACCATAGTGTCTGTTACCAAGATGACTGGGATAGGATCCCCTAATGGCGGCTAGAGTTGAACGCTAGGGTCCGCCTTCAACCCACCGCCCGTTGCCCTACTAGGTAGGGATAGGATAGACACCTCTTGACGAGATAACGCAGGGTGGTCAACGCTACCCGACCGTGTTAGGATCGTCCCTCCGACTCTCCAACCAGTAAGACGGTCCGCGGCCGACCCGAAGCTCTACCCAATTAGAACGCCGGCCAGAGTGTCCGTTACCCAGAAATCCGGGATAGGTTCACAGCTGACGGCTAGGGCTCTCTGCTAGGGTCCGCATTAAGCCCACCTGGTTTCGGGAAGTTTGCCCATGCATCGTTCCCCCGCACAGGCCAACGGTCGGCAAGCCGAAGCCTACCTGCCACCCATGGTGATTCCGAGTGCGTCGCCCGTTGCCCTACTAGGTAGGGATTGGGTAGACACCCCCCGGTTCTATGGGTAAACACTGGGTGGTCAATGTTTACCCAGACAAGAGACAGTGAGACGGGTGGCACTGCCCTGCGAGTTGGAACCACCAGAGACGGGAATGGAAATAGGCCCACGAACTACACCACTGATCCAATCGCCGAAGGTGTTTCTCAGGACATCGAGCTTGAGCCCACCCAGGCGAACCGACGAAAGCATAGAACAAAATGGTCCTCTGAAATAAACGAATTTATTGTTCTGAGCTATTATGTGATCACCAAGCTAGAGACGGAGTCGGTACCGTACAGCGAGCAGCTGCACAAGGGTGTACTCGATAGATTCCCATAGAGGGAAAAGCTATTCAAAACATCCTAGACCAAAGAAGATCGGTCATGCACAACCAACGGATAACAGCTGAAAGACTGGCGGAGCTAAAATCGGAAGCTGTCGAAAAGCTGTAGGCGCCATAAGAACCATGGAGGACTGGAAGCTAACGGAGGAGGAGATAAAGAAAGCTCTCCAAAAAGCAGCCGATTGGAAAGCGGTAGGGACAGACCATATACACAACTTTTGGTACAAATAGTTTGGCGCCACACATAAAATAATAGCGGCCCGTATGACAGACATACTTGCGCACCCCGATAGCATCCCGGAGTTCATGAAGGTGAGAGTGACATATTCGATCCCTAAGTCAGACATCCCTCCTCCCGACCCGGCCAAGTATAGGCCTATAACGTATTTACCCACTATCTATATACTACTGACATTGGTCCTTGCGGAAAAACAATGCTTACATCTAGACCGCAATATCTTGCTATGCGAGGAACAAAAGGGATGCAGGAAGGGCTCCGGAGGGTGCAAGGAACAACTAATTGTCGACGCTGTCGTGATGAGAGTGGCAAAGAAGCTGAGAAGACCTTTACACACTGCTTTTATCGATTACCGGAAAGCCTTACTTGGCTACTGAGGGTGCTGAAGCTGTACCAAGTAGAGCCGCATATATGTGAGTTCCTGAAGGCTGTATCAATGCGCTGGAAAACGAACTTACAACTGAATACCTGTACCACGACTATTAACGTCGGAAATATAAATATACGCTGAGGAATCTTTCAAGGCAACGCGCTAAGCCCATTGTGGTTTAGCCTGGCACTGCGACCGCTAACAACCTTGCTGAACAGCCGCAACAAGGGATACATATTCCAAGGATCCCAGCTGAATCTAAGTCACTTGCTGTACATGGATGACTTGAAGCTATACGCTTCAAACAGACCTCATTTGAACGATCTTCTCTCATGTACCGAACGATTCAGCAAGGACATATAGATGGAATTTAGGTTGGGGAAGTGCCGGGCGCACGAGAGGGGCAGATGGCAAGATTGCGCGAACTTTGAAACTGCGACCCAAGATCAGATACAAGGGATGGAGGAGGAAGAGCTTTACAAATACTTAGGTTGCCAGCAGGGACGAGGAATCGACCAGACCATCGCCAAACAGCTGCTGCACGAGAAGTACACTACCAGATTAAAACTTATCCTCAGATCTCAGCTGTCGGGGAAAAATAAAAGTAGAGCACTGTCAACGTACGCGATGCCCGTCCTTGCATACAGCTACGGTATTCTGAGCTGGACAACCACGGAGCTCAGAAATCTAGACATAGCGTGCAGAAAAGAATGCACTAAGCACCGAGTCCATCACTAGAGAAGCGCAGTGGAAAGGTTTCATCTGCCAAGGTCGGAGGGAGGAAGAGACATACCAACTGCATATGATCAGCACCGGCGCCAGATACAAAACCTGAGGGAATATTTTTGCCAGAAGGCAGATACTAGCCCGCTGCATGCCGCGGTTATACAAAGCGATGCGGGTTTTACCCCGCTTAATTTAAAAGACACACTCGTAGGACCACCAAAAGAGCTGGAAACACACCAACAAACTATCCAGCGATGGAAGTCAAAATCACTACAAGGAAAATTCCCTACCTCCCTGCAAAACCCTGTGATAAACAAGCGAGCAACCACCGCTTGGCTCAGAGAAGGAAATATCTATAGTGAAACAGAGGGATTCCTGTTCGCGATCCAGGACCAGGTGTTGGCCACGAAGTACTACAGAAAACATATTATGAAAACAGACGCAGGGCTAGACGACAAATGCAGGATGTGTGGCGCAAATAATTCGCCAAGCGCTACTCGCGAAAGTAGACGAACAATCCAACATGATCCCGTACTACTTATACACTCCGGAGAAATCCATAGTGACGCCAGAGTACAAGCTTTTCTGGAACTGCCAAGTACCAACCGACAAGACGATTCCGCACAACATCCCGGATATCCTGTTGGTGGACCGTCTGAAAAAAGAAACACACATTATAGACGTGGCAATACCGCTGGCTCACAACATCAATAAGAAACACGCGGAGAAAGTTACCAAATACTTACCATTAGCGGAGGAAATAAAGTCCATGTGGCACCAGGAACGGGTGAGCGTCATCCCCCTCATTATCGGCGCGACAGGTGAAATACCTGAAAAACTTTTCGAAGCTCTGGAGGAACTCCATCTACCACAGGTGCATGTACATACAGCTCCAAAGATCCGTCGTGTTGGACATCTGCAGAATTGTGGGACGAGTGCTAGGACAATCTGAAGACCTTCATGGGTAGTAGATGGGGCTGCGGATCTGTACGGTGGCGACTCTGCCACATCAACCGACAGTAAATTAAGAATTTTTAAACCGTACTGTTGGCAATATGCCCCGGGAAAGTGGATACTTACCATTTTATTTGATATTATTGAATAGTTGTTGTAAACATTTTTTTAACAGTTTACATATTCACCTATTCAATCCGCAGGCGCTGATTCCATTCTTGGCCGGGAAGGTGACCTTTATTTCTGGATAAAAATCAGATAGGATGTAGAGTCGTACATCCTGTGTGAATGCGATGTTTGGCACGTAAAAAAATGCCTACCGGAAGTTGGAACGCTTTCGGGATGGTACAATACGTCAATAGATATGCCTAGAAGTGTCAAAGTGTATTCCACAACCTGAAGCTTCGCCCATCAGCAAACAAACAAACCTTTCTTTCCTTGTGATCTATGGTTTATATAAAAATACATATCATCAGGTAAGTTTTCCAGAGTAAAATATAGTTAACTGCTAAGGTAAGAGAATAATAATCATGTAAATGCTCATTAAATGGAAAGAAAGAAATCATGTTCCTTTGAATCCAAAATGCCTATTCTTTGTTTTTATGGAAATGAACAGGAAGTACTAAATAATGTATTTAAAAAATGCTATTTCTAGGTTATGTACGAAGAGTTTTGAACTTATACTTTATTTAAATTATTGACTACTTTTAGTAACTTTTACATCCACTACCACTCGCTAGATCTATCATATAACAAATATTCTAATATGAAATCATCTTTCAAGTCTGTCGTATCTTATGATGTATAGCCACCGAGGACAAAAGTCAAAGCAAGCAGACGTCGAGAAAGGCTTTAGTAACATCTAGTATTTGTTTTTGTAAACCATAAGTTCAAATATATTTTTTTAGAACCTGAAAAAGACACACACAATATATTCTTCAATGCCTAAAGTAACGTGAATTCAAGATAAACACGAAGCTAATTTTAATAAAAAACAAAACCGAACTTTATACTAGTAATTTCACCAGATGAGAAAAAACAAACTGTCGGAAGTATGTTCTTAGATATAACAAACGCTTATAGCGGAGTAGATTTAAGCATTTTAGAAAACGAACTAAATTCTGTCGGTTTACCTACCACCTCAGGCCTATCGTAGTATTACAGATATCTTTCGTAATATTAACATTTTTATTAAAACAAGTAGAAATGAAATAATCGGTCCAAAATTTATATCGAATGGGATCCTGTGTGAGTCCTATACTTTTTAATATTTACACTCTTGACTTGCAACACTCTTGACTTGCACTCGATGTATTCCAAAAACTAACATCATTCAATATGCAGATGATATTTGTGTTACAGTAACTGGAAGGAACGTCAAACTACTAACTACTGACCTGTCTGAAACCACGCACACAATTCAAAAATGGCTATTTAATAATGGGTTGGATTTAGCACCGGAAAAACTAATGTTGTTTTCATGCTCGAAAGCAATACCATTTAATAGCATCAGTTTTGACAGAAAATTAAGGACAAAATTTGGAAAAATACTGAACATCTTGCGGATAATTGCGAACGTACGATGGGGCTCAGATTCAGCCGCTTTAACAAATGTTTATAGAGCTTGTATAAGATCACTAATTGATTATGGTTGCACAATTTACAGTGACATTACTGCAAAAGATCTACGAAGGTTAGATATTAACGAAATCCACACCGATCGGGGCACTACAAATTGGAACGGACGAACCTCCTTTGTTTCTAAGGCGCCAATTTATAGCAGTTAAACGTATTATTAAATTGAAGACATGTAATGTGCCACTTATTCTTCAAAATATTGCAACGCTGCCAAATTTAGACCTAACTGCACCATATTCGCGGAAGAAAAAATCACCTGCTTTTTGTGATGCATTCAGATATGCAGCTGGATTAGATACACGTTCCTGTAAAGTTGTGAAGAAAAATATTACCTATTTTTAATTTATATTATTTATAGACCTGACACATCGTCTTCCCACCATATACAGGGCAGCACCAGCATGACTCACAACTTTGTCACCATATTTTAGATCAAGGTAATAAACCGAAACGTTTTACTGTGAGTATTGTATTGCCTCTTGTAATTATATAGATATTTTTGAATTTATATTATTAGGTCTGAAGAAGGAATAAATAAATTCCGAAACGTCACAAAGCAATAAAGATTTGTTGTTCTTACTAAATATAACCCAAAATTCTATTCATAATAGTAAAAATATATCACAATAGAACATACCATCAGTCAGTATACTGATATACTTCTTTCACATATATAAATATATATGTAAAAAATAGCAATGCAGTCGATCGTTGTCATCGAAACAAAAGTTAGGGGGAAGTGTCATAAAAATTAGACATAAAGAAGTTGTGCGTATTTTTGTAAACAAATTTAATATCTTTTGCTAATAAATCCAAATTGTTATAAACCGACGGGTCTTTTATAACTTAACGTTTCAACGAAATTATTACAATTGGTGCCGAAACCCGGGATATTTGGACAGTTTAGCTAAAAGTATTAAATAACGGAACGGGATCATGGATCTAGCTATGAGAAAAACGTATCGCGCACAGTTATCAAAAATAGTGAACAACGTGAACGAACATTAAAGAACAATAAAATTGATAATCATGATATACCAGTGCTAATTAGTAGAATCAAATCGCTAAATACAAACTTAAATAAAGTGAATCAGTGGCTAGCTTCGACATTTGAAGACCAACAGTTCGAAAATGAATGTCAGAAGATCTTTGAATACGAGGACGTCGCTGTAGAGACCATCACAAGGCTTGAGCAACGAGCGAAGTCACAGACGGAAATAACGGAGGAAACGAGCCAACAACGTATAAATGGTGGTAAACAAACAAAAGGACAAAGAACGGTAAGATTACCCAAGTTAGAATTAATAAAATTCAACGGAAACAAATGTGCATGGCCGGCATTTTGGGAGCAATATAGCGTAGCGGTTCATAAAAATGAGGAATTGGACGAGGCGTCAAAATACGCTTACTTAAAATCATTGTTGAGCGGGAAAGCTGCAACAACTATTGCAGGTTTGACTCAACCAATTATCGTATAATGACGCTATCGAGCTCTTAAAAGCGGAATATGCCAATACAGATAGCATAGTGAATAGCTATATACAACAGTTAATGACAATTCACCCGATAAAAAATGAGAGAGACGTCGGTTCCTTACGTATCTTATATACTAAAGCGTCGACTATTACAAGATCGTTAATATCACTAGGCATAACCGCCAAACAGTACGGTCTCATGGTAAAATCTATTATACTGAACGCACTTCCATATAGTATGAAGCTAGAGTATAGCAAGCAAAGAATAAGAAACGGTAATTCCATGGGCAACGATGACGTCTTTGAATCCAATACAGAGCATAATAATATAAGCTTGGATTGTAATAAAGAAATAAAGGAATTATTGCAATTTCTAAAGTTGGAATTAGATTCTATAGAACAAGCACGTGCATTGACCGAACGTGATAAGGATGAAACCTCTTTCACAAAAGATAACGAAAATAAGACACGTAAAAGTTTTTGCACAGCAGCTGGTTTATTTACAAATTCGAAAGCATGTTGTTTATTTTGTGATAATAAATCACATTTAACCGTTGAATGTAAAAGCTCTATGATATAACTAAGAAAAAGGCAATTTTAAAAGAAAACGGTTGCTGCTATAGATGCACAAAACCGAATCACAATTCAAAATTCTGTAAAACAAAAATTGCTTGTGCAAAATGTAAAAAGAGGCATGCTACTTCAATGTGTGACCCATACAGAAAAAAGGGTGAACATAGTGAATCACAAACTGATAAAGTGGCTCCAGTTGAAAGGAAGGTAGCAAGTATTCGGTCGGCATCATCCCAAGATAACACTACGAATTTATTCGCCAACGGCAGCTTAAATAGTATTTATTTGCAAACGGCGTATGCAATAGTGGACAATGCAAAAAACAACAATACTGTTGCTCGTATTGTAATGGATGGGGGAAGCCAACTTACGTTCGTAAAAGAAAACCTAGCAAGAGAAATAGGCTTACCAATTATTGGAACACACAAGATTTCAATAATGCCTTTCGGTAGTTCAAGTCGTACACCAGCGAGATTGTGTAATAAGGTAAGAATTAAACTAAGAAGTCAATACGACAATGAGAAAATAGAAATTCATGCTATCGAGGTTCCTGAAATCTGTTTCGACGTGTTAACGCCACCCTCAAAAGATGATCCGATAAAGGGACTAGTAGAGTACAACCGCAGTAACACTAAAAAAGCATTTTTTGGAACAACCAGAGCAATTTGTAAAAACTGCAATGATTTTGTCAAAGGCATTCTATGTTGACGATTTGATTGTCTCTGTAAGTTCCCTAGAGGATGCTATAGAATTATATGAACAATCCAATCATATACTCGGATCAGCTGGTATGAATATACGAAAATGGTGTTCGAATGATCATGAAATGATGAAACGATTCAAGGATAGAGAGGCAGCAACTTTAAACACTAATCAGAAGAAGATATTGGGTATTAATTGGTATCCGGTAACGGATGAGTTGTCACCCGATTTAAAATCGGTCTTAAACGCTAATGACAACGTGCCTACTAAACGTAACGTTTTGCAAACTATTGCTAGGATATTCGACCCAATAGGTGTGTTAGCTCCGTACACTGTTAGAGCTAAAATCTTACTACAAGCAATTTGGAAGAACAAGATTGAGTGGGATAAGATTATACCTGAGCAACTAAGGGCGGAATGGTTCAAATGGTGTCAAGAAATGCCAATCGTGACGAATATACGCCTCCAAAGAAAAGTCTTAGACAACCAAGATGACGAAGTTGAACTACATATTTTTGCTGACGCGAGCCCTCTGGCATATGGAGTTGTTGCTTATGTAAAATGTTTGAGAACACAAGAGTGCATATTTTTAATGGCAAAAAATAGAGTAGCACCTGTTACACAGAAAGGAGGAAATGAACTTACTTTACCAAAGCTGGAATTCACCGCTGCTTTATGTGCTGCCAGGTTGCAAAATTACATCAAACGAAATTTAAATTTACACATAAAAAGTGCCATATTATGGTCCGATTCAAAAATCACACTGTACTGGATAAAGGGTCGATCTTCAAAATGGAAACCCTACGTGCAAAACAGAGTGGATGAAATAAGACGTTTAGACTCCGAAAATTGGAAATACTGCCCTGGAAAGGACAATCCAGCAGATTTACTGACTAGAGGAATTTCTATGCAGAAATTGGCGGAAATAACGACATGGTATGAAGGACCGACGTGGCAAAAAGAAGAACTTGCAAGCAAATTCTGGACGCGGTGGTGCGTGGCTTACGTTCAGCAATTACGTTCTTTTCATCACGTGACGCGAGTGCAATCGAGAGACATAAAAAAGGGAGATGTCGCTTTATTATACGAACAATTCGTCCCTAGATTATTATGGAAGTTAGTGCGAGTAGTGAAGCTGTTCCCTGGAAGAGATGGAAGAATCAGAGCTTGTGAAGTTGAAACCAGCCGTGGCCTCAAACTTCGAAGACCTGTCCAGCAGTTATATCCACTGGAAGTGGAACCTACTGGCCCGGGGGAGGATGTAAAAAATAGCAATGCAGTCGATCGTTGTCATCGAAACAAAAGTTAGGGGGAAGTGTCATAAAAATTAGACATAAAGAAGTTGTGCGTATTTTTGTAAACAAATTTAATATCTTTTGCTAATAAATCCAAATTGTTATAAACCGACGGGTCTTTTATAACTTAACGTTTCAACGAAATTATTACAATATATATCTACTCATCTCCTTTATATAAACTCCACCACATCAGTGAGTCACCGAAGTGGCAGTACAGGTATGAGAAAGAAAGCTGATTTGAACCATATACTGTTTAACTGCCCACTACATGATACAACTTTAAAGTTACTCACCCAAGAACTAGTCACTGAAGGGGTACAACTACCTACAGGTGTAATCACATTAATGTGTGCAAACAATAAAGTAGTTTACGATTTAATCGTTAAAGCAATAGTTAAAATAAAAATCAAAATTTGATATCGCGTGTAAAACGACTCCCGTACTTTTCTCTCCTATGTGGGGAACCTATTGTCCAATGGCCGTTTTCTTGTTTTGTGTCGCAAACGTCAGTCATTCCGATAGGCCCCGGGATGTGAAAAGTGTGTCTCTGTCTTCAACCTTATAGTGGTTCGTACTTTCATACTGGTTCTTTAATAGACAGTTTTCGTCACATTTAATTATACTTCCCGGGGCTCATGGGCTTGATCCCGAAGTGCAACAAAAAAATATACACGGAATATTAAAACAATTCTATTGCAGAAATCAATTTGACATCTGTAAAAATATTTTTTTATCCTTAAATGATGTAAAAATGGATTCTAAGATCACGTTAAGAAGTGCAGTTGGAAGATATAGTGTTTCGGATAACACGTAAAGTTATATTAGGTGTGAATGTACAAAGCGTTACATTAACAAAAAATGCAAATGTATATTGATGAGGTACACGTGCAACAGCAATGCTATATTCTTAAGTTGTTTAAATAAATACTAGCAAAGGTTTAGGGCTGACTGGGTTTACACTACTACATAAGTACAGGGTGGGCTAATTTCGATGGGATTTTGTGGTTTAGGGTACTTCCTAGCATTGATATCGAAAAATAAGTTTACATGTCCTGGGCTAAATTTTTAAGACAAGTTTAAATACGAAAACCGCCTTTTGTTATGTCAAGGAGGGGATTTTCAAAAGATTACATATTTGTTGTCATATATTTTTTATTACTAAAAATTTTGTTTTTTTGGACAGGACTTTTTTTAATCTGCATTAGAGAGATCACATCTGAACGCAAATCAACACATTGCTTCATTTACCGCGAAAATTTGGCCACGAGAAAAATATCAGCAGAATTAAATAAAGTGCTTGTAAGGCCGTAAAGATTGTAAACTATCTAAAGACGAATGCCTGCAATTCGCGACTATTTACTTCACTGTGTGATGAAATGGGAGCTCATCATAAGCAGCTCCTACTACATGCTGAAGTGAGTTGACTATCAAAAGAAAAAGTTTTGGTCAAGGGTATTCGATTTGCGGAACCAAGAAACCAAATTGAGTGCAACTTTTCCAAGATGTAAATTGGGTGGCAACCCTTGCTTATTTGGTTGACATTTTTCCCACCTTTAATTAGCTCGACACGCCGATGGTGAAGAATGGTTTCCTGTTTCACAATTGCAGATCAGATCGATGGATAGATACGAAAACCGAAGGCTTGGAAAGATCGAATATCGCGGTATTGTTACGATATATGTAAGTTAGGGATATTTATCGACAACACAGAAGAAGAACTTAATGTTAAATCTCTAAAAAAATAGCCGAAAGTATGTCACTGGCGTCATTTTGCATAAAGCCAGAATATCCTGATCTCTCCAATATTGTATTGAAAGAACTTCTTATTTTAGTCAGTACTTATTTCTGTGAAATTAGCTTTCTTACAATGAGTGCAGTGAAAACGAAATATAGACATACTATGAATGTTCATCCTGCACTTGCCAAGGCCCTATTGTCAATTAAAACATGGATAGAAAAACTGACCAACAATAAGTAAGCCTATCTGTCGCATTAAGTTTATTTTTTGTTTATATGTAGCTTTTTTATACGCTTCAATAATGTTGCATTTTAAAAAAAAAATAATTTTAATCTTTAGTAATATTGTAGCGGTCCGTCACACGATAGTGAATGTAATGCCGGTCCGCCACAGTAAATAGTTTGAGAAACACTGACAGCAACAAAGCAGAAGCCCGAAAGAAAAGGAGACCAATAAAATGGCTGTACTCTAGTCTATAACATTTTCAATTTTAAACGAACAATTTTATATAAATTATTACTCCATGCTGGTTAAGTTTGAAAAAGTTGGGATAAGATTATTCTGAATGATCGTAACGATATTATAAGATGAACACTTCATTATTTAGAAACGATTAAAAAAGCCAGGCAAGAAGGAAGAAATATTGTCTATACTGATGAAACATTGGCAAATTCTGGAATTTTTGCAAATAGAGTTTAGGCGGATAACACAATAAAATCCTCTCGACAAGCATTTATGGCTGATCTCACAACAGGCAGCAATGCAGTCGTGGTCAAGGTTTTGCTTTACTATAATGTGCTGGCAATGAAAACATAAAAAATTGTTTCAAGAGCAACTTCTACTGAATTTACCGCCTAATTCCGTAATTGTATTAGAGAACGCTCTGTATTATAGTCAAAAATTAGAAACACTTCTAACATCCGCATAGAGAAAACAAGATGTTTGGTCAAATGAGAAAAAATTGCCACAAAAGAAGGTATATTAAGAGAGATCTCCTACATTTTATATCACAGGTATATAGGTACAGGGTTATTCATGCTATACGGTACGGAATACGGCCAAAATATGTGACATTCAAAAAGTTTCACTTTTGGGATATATGGTGATCTATCATGGGTACTTTTTAAAATTATTTTCAAATTACACAAACCCTAAAAGTATCAAAGTTGTGTTTTGTTAAATGCAACTCCCAATATATTATTGCATTTTTGGATTCTCTGATTAAAATGAGTATCGATTTTAATAAGGTTTATAATAGCTAAACCTATTAATTTAAATAGAATACCATATTTTTTAAGTTAGGACCAAATGCGCTTCTTAATTAACTATCGAATGGTGTGTATATCTTAAACTTTAACGTTATTTGCATCATTTAGTTTTTCTTTTCAAATAAAAGTTCTAATGTATCTAGTTGCCTACGGCATTTAGAAATGTCAGATAATTCATTTAACCTGTCACTTTAGTCTACAAGTCTGTTTTTGCTATACTTCGCTTTAGCAATTCGCTATTATTTGAATATCGTTGTTGTATTACTTATTGTTGGTCAAAATGAAGATTTACTCAAAGAAGAGCGTATTGATATGATTTTTATGCTTGGAGAATGTCATCACAATTGTTTGTTGGCTTCTGGAGTTTATGCTCAAAGGTTTCCTGAAAGAAATGGTCCTAAATCAATCGTTTTTGGGAGACTATTAAACCAGTTTAACACATTGACTGCCGCAAACAATACAAGTGTAAGTCATATAGATTCATACGGCAGTCAACGTGTTCAAGAAAGTGGAAGGGTTAGTGATAAAAAAAGACCATTACAAGGAAATTGGTCACTGAAGATGAAGAAAATGTTTTTACTGTAGTTGGTTCAGTTATCGAAAATCCCAATATTAGTTAAAATCAAATATCCGAAAATACTAACATTAGTGAAGCAAGTATTTCAAGAATTCTTAAAAAACAGATTGCATCCTTATAAAATTCAGCTTTGCCAAGGACTTTACGGTAACAACTTTGACAATCGAATTGAATTTTGTATGTGGGTGTGTGAAAATGTGGCAAGAAATGGAAACTTTTTTGATAATGTGTTATTTAGTGATGAATGTACTCTTCATAACAATGGTCTCGTAAATAGACACAACGTTCATTATTGTTCTGGTTCGAATTCACATGAATACAGAGTCATGAGAAATCAGAATAGATGGTCCATTAATGTGTGGGGTGGAATACTGGGCCCATATTTAATTGGATCCCATATTTTTAAAGGACATTAAATGGTATGATGTTTCTCGATTTTATTTTACGCCAACTTCCAGTATTATTAGAAGAAGTCCCTTTAAGCATCAGAACAAGCATACGGTTTCAATTGGATAGAGCTGCGCCTACTTATAATCGCGAGGTTCGGCAATTTTCAAATCAAACCTTTCAACACTCAGATCCCCGGACTTAACTCCACCAGATTTCCTTTTATGGGGATACATAAAAGAGATTATCGCATAAGACACACTTTTGAAGCTGTAACCCGGTAAGTGTTGTCCAAAGTTAGCAGTGGTTTTCAAAAAAGAATATGTAAGTGTCAAGAAATGGATAGTCGACATTTCGAACATGTGTTCTAAATACATATTTGGTTCCTGTTTTATGTTATCGTTGATAGATATGTTATTATCATTATTGCTGTCATAGTCTATTACATTATAAATAATATTCTCAGTTTATGAAAACTTGTGTAAAGATATTCTTCATTATTATTCCTATAATTGTAAATTATCCGACATATCTAATGCCATAGGCAACTAGATACATTAGAACTTTTATTTGAAAAACACCAAATGGTGCAAAAAAACGATTATTTGGCGTATTCTGTAAAAACGCGAAGACTAAAAGCTTAAGATATAAATACCATTCGATAGGTGATTAAAAACTGCATTTGCTGGTAAATTAAAAAAGATGACGTTCTATTTAAATTAATCAAGTTATAGCCACTTAACGTCCCTATTTGAATAGTTTTCATTGTTGTACAGCCTGTATAACAGAGCAAGTTTATTATAATTGGGTTATAAAAAAATAGTTTATTGTTACACACTCACAAATTTTAGTAAATTTACCAGGATTCTGCTAAAAATTCCAGTAACATTTGGGGTATTTTTACGTTTTTTAACAAAATTACATATACTTTTGGAAATTTCCCACATATCGACCAGTATTGTTCAATTGTAGGTTAAAGTGCTACGTAAAAACGTAATATTACTAACATTTTTATGCTTTCCAAGGGATTCGTATTAAATTACTTCGTGATTTTATCCAGTTATGAAATTTATGTAAGAAACCAAATACATACTTACAATGCGCGCATGCTCAATTTTATGGGTTCAATTTGTAGATAGATGATAGCACATAGCACGCACGGAAGTGGCAGGGGTCGTTCTTTTTTTTTATCTGTAGGCATATTTAGGTAAGTGACTTATTTAAAATAAGTTTAGTAGTTAAATAATACATTCTTACTACTGTGGGTGACCTACAGCTGCATAATTTACAAACGTTGGAACATAGGTTTGTGCACACACAATATACCTAATTGTGTTCCAAAGAAACTCATTATGCCTCGACAAGGTATATAAAATATATTTGTAGTTTGTGTATTACCGTAATGTTAAAGCAAATGGTTATAGATATTGCTTTTTGCAGTCATATTTCGCTACTCTGAAGTAGATATTATGAAAGTGTTATTCAACTTGTCTATTTATACTTAGAATATTATCGTATACCTATCTATGCATTTGTTTTTATGGTTAAGAAAACGTTTAGGTATAACAACTAAACAAGCACATAACTATTATACGTTTAGTAACATTAATGATTTCTTCTACCAAATTTCGAATGCACAATATATATAATACAGTTAGCCTGCTTCATACTTTATTTTTTATATACTCTTCAAATAGGTAAATTAAAACCAATATTTTACACACATTACATATTGCATACTAAGATACTAATTGATATCTATGCATTTTTTTTTCATCAATGCTTACGATCTTGTAAGTATCTCAATAATGAAAGAAGATCAGTTGTTTGTTGGAGTTCCTCCAACGCTACGTCATGAAGACGCATCCTGATGCCGACACCAAAAGCAGCCTCTTTTCACACTCGAAAAAGAAAGTTATAAGTTTAATGAAACAGTTGAGTACCATCTAAATGTATTATTGTTATTATTATTATTATGAAAAGCATTGTTTTTTATATTTGTTAAATTACCTTTAATATATATTTATAATGGTATTGCGGTGTCTATATTAATCGTATTCCTTGGTTGAAATCAGATACTTACTCGATTTTACTCGTGGCTGATAAAAAAGACATACCTTTTTTATCAGCATTTCCGTAGTACTAGAATTTGCAAATAGGAAAGTAAGTGATGGATTTACAAATATTTTCACATTTAGGACAAACAGAATTTGTAATATACGAAGTGTAACATTAACGGTAAACTTGTGAAAGAAATTCTATATGTTATAAAGAAATGATCTTGGCAAACTATTTTCATATGTATGGATTTTCCTACTTATAAACTTCAGCAGTATCGGAAAAATACCTACACGTAGTAAACTTCATCGGTAAATTACAAATTTTAGGGATATTCCTATACAAAATTCCTTTATGTATGTTTAGGAATTTTCCTAAATACATAGTAAAGCTCCATATGAAATTTCCATGCTAAACGATTTTTACTAGGGACCTTTTTTTATCATAAGAAATTTACCCAGTACATTTCATTTTATTTAGTATTTTTGATATACTAGTAGTAAATTTCCTTGGTGAATTTTTACATCAAAGTAATTTTACTCAACAGTAATAGTAACAAAAATCATGGCGGAGAGTATAGACACTAAGTGCGTGAAGTGCAAAATTAACGCAAAAGAACGAGGTGAAAAAGTGATAAAATGCAGTGGTTTCTGCGGCAACTATATACATTATATGTGTAGTGTTTTCAAGCCTGGTGAACTTAAATTTATTGAAGCACAATCCAGAAATATTAAGTGGTACTGTGACCTATGCGCGGGTAATGATAGGGATGTGATTATTAGTGAAATACACTTAAAACTAGAAAACTTGAATAACAAAGTTGACCAATTAGTGATCATTATTAATGAACAAAAGCAACAAATTGTAAAACAACATAATACAATAGATAACCTTAAATCTAATGAACCTAAGAAACAAACCGACAAACAGAGACCGACAACACGTTCAAGAAACTGTACTATAGATGGCAATATTCCACCAGAGCAAAAAACCCCTACGCCTGTGAAGGCAAATACGACACAGATAAAGAAACAAGTTTTAGAAAAACGAAATCAAAACAAACTACCACTTGACAAAAATGTGCCTGGAAAACGTAGAGCAGAAGAAAACATCGAAAATAAACAGGATTCAACTGATACGGACAAACAACATGATACAACACTTAAGATAAACATAACAAATGATAAATCAAAAACAATACGAGGTAGCAGAACTAACACGTCACTTTTAGCGGCTGAAAGTAGGAAATGGGGTTTTCTCTGGCAATTAATAAAGACGACCACAGAGGATGATGTAAAAACTATCTAAAAGAGAATAACATAAATCTGACAATGCCATAAACTAAAAACAAAGAGCGACGAAATAGCAGCATTTAAAATAGGAGTAAACAATGAAATTTATGAAAGTTTATTCAATTCAGATTTATGGCCAGCAATGTTATTGTGCGACCTTTTAAAAACAGAAATTTTCAAAAGGCAATACCTATAACATTAAACACATAAACAAGAAAACCACTTTCACTTTTCTTCACCAAAACATACAGAGTGTAAAAAACAAAACTGACGAAATACTTGTATTTATTGATAGTATGAATATTGATGCATTGGCACTAACAGAGCATTGGTTGAAACAGGATGAAAAGAATTACATTCCGGGCTTCCAACTTGCCTCATGCTTCTCTCAAACAAATGGTTATGGTGGTTCCAGTATATACATTAGAGATGACACCGAGTGTGAGGAGCTTCAATACCTGAAACAAAAAAGTATTCAATCGGTATTTGAATGCAGTGCAGTAAAAGTAAAAAAACTAAAAATCATTTTAATTAACATCTACAGACCGCCCTCAGGTAATATTGACGAATTCCTTTTGTGCTTAACTGATATTTTGGAACAACTTCAAGATAGTTTTAGAATTCTAATAAGCGGGGATTTTAATATTGACCTGAAAAAGAACGACACATATTCGAACAGATTATTAGACACTTTTAAAATGTATAATTTTCACAATTCTATTAACGAACCGACTAGAATAACTAGAACATCAGAAACTTTAATTGACAACATCTTTGTAAATGTTGACAATTATGAGGCAGAAGTTTTAAAGTCAGCTTTATCAGATCATACCGCACAAAAAATCTCATTTGAAATGGGAACTACCTATTCAAATACACCTACAATGGAGAGGCTGGTCCTACCATTTAAGCACTTAGATTCAGTTAAACTTCAAATGATGAACACGAATTGGAGGCTGATTACAGAACAACAAGAAGTTAATAGGAGCTATAATGAATTTTTGAAATTAATCCAGGCTATTTTGGGAAAATATACAGTACGTACACACGCAAATAAAGAAACAAAAATTAAGAATTGATGGCTAACGGATCACATAAGGAGATTGTCCGGAATAAAACGTCAATTATATGAGGCAATGTTGGAAGATAGAATTGGTGAAAATGTCTATAAGGAATTTTGCAAAAATTACAGTAACAAGTTATCCAAAAAGAAAGTTTATTCAAAAAATTCAATGAAGGGAACATGGGAAGTTGTTAATACTATAATGGGAAGAAATAAAAAAGATTGTTTCAATATAAAGGATTTAGATTATGACGAAGACAATACTAAGCAAGTACTAACAAAAATGAATCAACATTTTGCGACCATTTCCATAGAACAAAACAGCCTGACGCAAATTCGACACAAACTAAAACAGGTACCGGACTCCTTTTTACTGTTTCCTATTGACGAGGCTGAAGTTAGCGATGTAATTTACGATCTAAATGATACAGCTGCAGTGGGGTTCGATGGAATACCTGTTAAAGTTTAGAAGCACTGCAGGGAAATTATAGCGGCTCCGTTAACATACATTGTGAATTTGTTCTTTGCGGAGGGAACGTTTCCCGACCAATTGAAGCTCTCGCTAGTGAAACCAATACATGGAAAAGGAAAAAAATCTGAATAACAAAACTATAGACCGATTTCACTAATCTCAAATATCGCAAACATTTTTGAGACAATTATTTACAAGAGAATTGAGAAATTTATGAGCAAACACAACATTCTAAATGATTGGCAAAATGGGTATGTCAAACAGAGATCCACGGCGAGAGCCATGTTTCAACTGTTGGAGGAGATCGCAGCTGGATTGGAGGCTGGTGATGTGACAGTCGCAATGTTTATGGATTTGTCAAGGGCCTTTGACCGTGTCCACCACAGAGTGCTGCTTGAGAAGCTGGAGATAATGGGTTGTCGCGGTTTATTTCTAAAATGGATTCACTCGTACCTTTCGAACAGGCATCAGTGTGTTGTAGCTCATGATTATTCTGGTAACGAGATCCGTTCAGAATGGCTGCCAGTATCGTGTGGCGTTCATCAGGGTTCGATACTTGGCCCATTGTTGTTTTTACTCTATGTGAACAATCTTCCTGAGGTGGTTCCGGACCGGGTGGTTATGTTCGCGGATAATACTACAACAGTAACTCGGTCGAGTAATAATACGGAATTGGTTGACACTTTAGAATACAATCTAACACTATTAGGAGAGTGGTTTAGTTATCACAACTTACATTTAAACTTCAACAAAACCAAACTAATTAAATTTAACAATTCCGGAAAAATTAGTGTTAAAAATAATGACCAGTGCCTTACCTGCGTTGATGACACCCTTTTCCTGGGATGTAAACTGGATTCTCACCTTTCCTGGCGGCCGCATGTGGAACACATATCCGGTAGACTTTGCAGTGCATCTTACGTGTTGAGAGTGATTTCTAGAAGTGTCAGCGTCCATGCAGCTCTACATTGTTATTATGCTAATCTATTCTCTCAACTGAAATACGGCATCATCTTCTGGGGGAATTCCGTCGAAGCAGGGAGAATCTTTATTCTACAGAAGGCCTGCATTCGTTCCATATTTGGTGTTGCTCGCCGTGATACGTGCAAAGAGTTTTTTAAGAATTTTAAGTTACTTACTTTGCCTGAGATATATATCTTTGAGTGTGCTAAATTCACAAAAGTAAACTATAACAACCTGTTTTCAAAATATGCATACTATGCATGAGATAGTCATAACACCAGAGGCGTTGAGCATAACCATTTGCTTCCTCCAGCAACCCACCTATCAAAAATACAAAAAACTGCATTATTTCAATGCATTAGAATATACAATCACTTACCAGATTTATTAAAAGCCTTACCGCCTCTTAAATTTAATAACAAACTCAAAGAGTTTTTACAAAAAAACACTTTCTATGAAATTAGTGAATTCTTTCATACAAAGCTTCGTTGTGAGCATTTTAATATGTTGTGAATGTTAGTTTATACACAATTTTAAGTTTTAACTGTTAATATTGACGTGTTATACACCTTTGTAGGTATTATTTAACTAATATATATTATTATTATTATTATTATTACTCGCACAAGTAAAATACCTGTACGGTTTTGGGGTAATATAATAAAAAAAAAAAACAAATTTTAACACTTTTATAAATAATTTTTAAAACTAACCATAAAACAACCCCCATATCGAATTATTATATATATATATTATATAACATTTTGTTAAAAAACAGTTACCCACCCCATTTCATAAAACGCCTTCTATATTCTAAAAAAAGCCAAAACATAATACCATCTAATACAACCAAAACTATCCTAAATGAAGATCCTACTAACACTATTTATAAATCACTAATATACGTGCCAAATTTAACAGATAAGATTAAAAAACTTTTCGTCAATACTAACATCAAAATTGCATTTACCTCTGCTATACCTTGTAAAACATTCTTCACAAAATTGAAAGCATCGGTACCCAATGAACAAATGAACAATATAGTATACGCAGTAAAATGTCAAGATTGTTTACAATACTATATTGGTCAGACTTCACAGAGGTGGAGAGAAAGGGTCACACAACATCGAAGTGACGCCCGAGTAAACCCTAGAAAATGCGCTCTAGCCGCTCATATCAGAGAAAAAGGTCACCAAATTAATTTAGAAAACGTTAAAATTCTATATAAAGAAAATAATCAAAATAAAAGAATCTTCCTTGAAAATATAGCCATTTTTAAACATAAAAACAACATCAATACAAAAGAAAATTCATTAACACTTCCTTCAGTATACAGGGTTAGTAAAAAGTCCCGGAACGGTCGAATAACTTTGTTATTTGAAAATAATGATTTCTGAAATTTGGTATGGGGGTATAGTTTATATAAATGCATTTTATGCAATACAGTTAATATTTTTTTCACTTCCGGTTTAATCGGCAATACGTCCAATTTTTTTTTTTTAATGGAACGCCCAGATTTTTTTAACACTTTTGAATGCAAAATAAAAAACTACGTTCAGGAAGTATTAAGATGTTTATTTTTATTCACAAGAAAACAGTTAAAAAATTAAAAAAGTGTCCTAATACAGAAAAATCAAGATACCTGTCTATTCAGGTTGCGATTACAATAATTGTTCAAAATGCTCTCCATTTACAATTTGACAAAAATGTAAACGGTCAGTAAAATTTCTTATTGAATTTTGTATTTATTCTGGAGTGATGCGATTGGCTTCTTGAACTATTCTCTCTTCCAATTGTTCAAGATTATGGGGACGATTTTTGTACACTTGACATTTCATGTGACCCCAAAAGAAAAATCTAATGGCGAGAGATCTGGCGAACGTTGCTGGCCATTCGATTGCTCCTCTACGTCCGATTCAACGTCCCGGAAAAATTTCATTCAAATAATCGCGGACATTATGGGCAAAATGGGGGGGAGCTCCATCTTGTTGAAACCAATATGTTTGCATTTGGAAAGAGGGCCGCAAGTGCTGGAACAACCTCATTTCGCAATAAATTTAAGTAGACGTTGCCAGTTAAATTTCCTCTTATAAAAAGTGGTTCTATGATGTTGTTTCCAACAAGACCAGCGCAGACATTCACCTTTTGAGGACGCTGTGTATGGACTTTTTCAATCCAATGCGGATTTTCAATTGACCAGTAGCGACAATTATGTCTGTTCACAGTGCCGTTGAGACAAAACGTTGCCTCATCTGAAAAAATGATGTGATCTAAAACATTAGGCTGCTGCTCGATCAATTCCATCATTGTTTCGCAAAATTGTAGTCTAGGATCTGGATCATCTTCAGTTAACTCATGGACGGGATACATTTTATAGGCTTTCATTCTTGCTGATTTAAGAATCGTATGAGCAGATTTTTGAGAGATCTCATGAATTTGACCTAATTCTGTTGTGGACACGTGATGATTTTCTTCCACTGTAAGTAACACATTCAAACTAGTTTCTTCATCTGTTGCTGTTAATGGACGTCCCCTTCTAGGTAAATCCTTCACCTGACGAAAGACTTCAAACTTTTGAATTGTTCGGCATACCGTACTTTTACTAATGTGACGATCCGGATAAACAGTATTAAACAAAATACGAACCTCTTCAAAAGAACGTTGACGATCACCGTACTCACGCATCATTAATATCTCAATTCGTTCTGATTCAGTAAGTTTTTCTGCCATTTTCAAATGTGTCTATGTTTAAAATAAGTAAATTTATAGCGATGCAAAAGTTAAAACGCTTTTAAAATTGTCAAATGTGACGGCAAAAAGAATGCAAACACTAAACAACAACTTTTTTCAAAGGTACCTTGATTTTTCTGTATTAGGACACTTTTTTAATTTTTTAACTGTTTTCTTGTGAATAAAAATAAACATCTTAATACTTCCTGAACGTAGTTTTTTATTTTGCATTCAAAAGTGTTAAAAAAATCTGGGCGTTCCATTTAAAAAAAAAAGTTGGACGTATTGCCGATTAAACCGGAAGTGAAAAAAATATTAACTGTATTGCATAAAATGCATTTATATTAACTATACCCCCATACCAAATTTCAGAAATCATAATTTTCAAATAACAAAGTTATTCGACCGTTCCGGGACTTTTTACTAACCCTGTATAACAACCTTCTAAATCACATACAATACAATTTACATTAAATTTTTTTTACATTAAATTATCTTTATGATTAATATTCAGATTAGAAAACATACGTATTTTGGATCTCGAATTTATTAACTACAAAATATATTGTATAATGTCTTGGTAATTTCTATTGTTTATAAAAAATGTTTATATAATGAAAAAAATTAGCAACCCTATGTTATAAATTTAAATTAATCAATCAAATTGACATATGTATATGACAAAATTTTAAAGTTTAATAGTTAAGTGTAAGTAAAATGTTAATTGTGCTTGTAATTACCTTGGTTGTGATAAATATCCTTTTAGGTCTGATGAAGGAATAATAAAAATTCCGAAACGTTACCTAAAATACAAATAGTATTTATTTATTATTAAAACCCGTATTCTGTTATTATAACAGTAAATCACAGAATTAAAATAAACAGGACAAGCCAGCGTCGTGAGCGGCTTTAGATCCACTAATCTTACCTATTATATAGAAATATATATTATATCGAACAATAAATACCACGATCAATTTATTACGTCTAAATAACTTTTCTTTCTTTTTTTTTCGCAGAAGTACGTCACAAAAAGGTTTGTTTTTTTTTTATAAATTTCCCTCTCAAAGCGTAGCAGATTACAAATATTTTCCTGAATCGCACTGTACGGCCTTAATTAGAAAGAGAATGACGCAACGAGGCAACAATAGCAACGCGCAATAACAATGAAAGCTTTTCCGATGACATTTCGGGCGTTCGTCCGCAATAAAAGTTGAAAAGGAAAAAAAAATATCAACACGGAACCTTATTATTTATTTGGAGCCAACGTAAAGAACTGAAAGAAAAGCAATGAAAAGGAAACCTTCTCAATATGCAATGTTTCGATCTCTCCTTAATTAGATATTCCTAATAGGGGTTCTTTTACATGTTACGCATTTATGAATTACAGTCGAACTTCTATTTAACAAATCGCTATCCCCGGTGTAAACTTCGTTTAAATAGAGTAAAAGCTTCTTATATATACCGGATACACAATACATGTTTATTCTACGTAATATACCAGATACATACAGTGTGATGATAAAGTTCAGAACAAAATTCATAAATGAGTTATTTATTATTATTATTATGCCACCGATATAATTTTTTTTTTGAGTAATATCGGGCATTATTCACTACCTGGTCTCGTAACTCCCGGGAAATTATGTAAATTATCTAAATGGGCCGTATTAGGAAAAATTAGATTGTCTTACGCAGAGAAGTCTTTATGTATGTTTCGTTTAATATAATTCACCTCTTACAATTTAAAGCTTATTATTCTCACATAATAAAGTAATGAATAGGTCCCTGAAAAAACACCCGTGCTGGAAAGAGTTTATAAGGGTCGGGTAGTATTTGTTTTCTGAAGATCGAATCCTATATTTAAAGTAAATAAGTCTCACTTTTGTGAATAATAAAAACAACATGATATAGATATGGAAATGTACTTGGATTACTTTATAACTTGCGTTCGAAGTGCGAGTAGAGAAATGGCTGAAATTATTATACGATGCTATTTTTATTTTAGAACTTTTATTTTTGTTTATTTATTCATTGGAATTTGTTTATATATTAGAGGAATTAATAAATATATTTGATTAGTTGAAATACTTTTATTTAAATATCTTTTTAATAAAGTATGTATTTATACTCCTGCAGTTCATATTATTATTAAGCAGCTGATTACACTAGTTTACAAAATGAAATTTTTTTCATGTACATTTGATGAGAGATAGATTTCCTTATGTATTTTATTCCGCTGAATTCGAAAATCAAGGTTAAATTTTTTTTTATGGAACAGTTTTTGAGATATTGTAATTTTTTCATTTTTTCGACCTTTTTTCACTTGACAAATCATATCTCGAGCTAGAAATGTCCGATTGATTCGTTCTTGGTACCCAAATGCAAGGTATTAAGATGACGAACAAATATGTATAATCGGATCTTTGATGGGTAAAGCGGTTCAAAATATATCGATGAAAATAGGGCACATTTTCAAAAAAATGATATTTTACAGTGATTCTGTGCCGACAGAAAAGTACAAATCGTTAAAAAAACGTCTGGTTTCTGTTCATGTACGTAAAGATGATACTTCTACGTAAGAACTAAGACCAACCAGAAGAAAATCGACCGAAAAATGACAAAGTTATAAGCAATTGAGTGAATAAATCCAAATCCCATATTTTCCGAATATTTTATTTTTTTCGACAATTTATTGGGTGTAAACGCTTGCAATACATTCTTGACATTTTTGTGTGTTAGAAATAGTTGTGGCTCTTGCTTTGTCTTCGGTTGCTTTTGGGATCGGTTTCTCTAGTGAGTCTTCTACATAGTCTTCCAACATTGCTTCATCCCAAAATCCTTGATAGCGCCGCTCAATGGTCTTAATTTGTTGGTGAAATCTGTCGCCGTGTTCGTCACTTACGTCACCAAGATTGTCCGGAAAGAAATTCAAATGCGAATGCAAGAAATGGATTTTTAGAGACATATTTACACCTGTAAGAAATAAATAAAATGGTAAAAACAATACAATAGAAAACAACCAGGAATGAAATTATATAATAGCATTCCGTACCCATCTTGTTGTAGTTCTTCAGCAAATCGGTAATAATTTCCTCGTAGTTAGCGCTTTTATTGTTCCCAAGAAAATTGGTAACAACCCGCTGAAATGAATTCCAGGCCTCGTTTTCAACGGGTGTTAAATATTTTGGAAAATCTGTGCTTTTTACCAATTTCTTTACGTGTGGACCATTGAAGACGCCTTCCTTGATTTTTGCTAAAGAAAGCTGCGGGAAAAGGGTTTTCAAATAGGAAAATACTTGGCCTTCCTTGTCTAAGGCCTTCACAAAATTTTTAATGAGGCCAAGTTTAATGTGCAACGCTGGAAGGATTATATTTTCTTTTTTGACATAAAATAAAAAAAATAATAATATTAATAAAATATCATTTTATTAGGGTCATGATATCGCTGCTTGAGCGACCTTCATGATATTAACTGACAAAAAATCCCACAAAGTATTGAAAATGTCATTAGCAAATTCCTACTAAACATGTGCATATATTTTTCGTAAAATGTAAGAAAATTAAAGATTAAAAAATACGTAATTGTAAACAGCAAAAATGTAACAGGATGCGGCGTAAACATTTACGACCTTATGTGTAATCAAAAACCTATTGCTATCTACCTGTGAAGGCATTTGTGTGTGAATTCACATAAAGGAAAGATAGCAGATATTAATTTTTGGTTATGGATAAAGCCGCTAATACTTTTGTGCCTGTCGTAATGAAAATGAAAATAACAAATAATAAATTCAATATATTTGCGTGTGAACAACTGAACTCATAAATTGTCGAAAAAAATAAAATATTCGGAAAATATTGGATTTGGATTTATTCACTCAATTGCTTATAACTTTGTCATTTTTCGGTCGATTTTCTTCTGGTTGGTCTTAGTTCTTACGTAGAAGTATCATCTTTACGTACATGAACAGAAACTAGACGTTTTTTTAACGATTTGTACTTTTCTGTCGGCACAGAATCACTGTAAAATATGATTTTTTTGAAAATGTGCCCTATTTTCATCGATATATTTTGAACCGCTTTACCAATCAAAGATCCGATTATACATATTTGTTCGTCATCTTAATACCTTGCATTTGGGTACCAAGAACGAACCAATCGGACATTTTTAGCTCGAGATATGATTTGTCAAGTGAAAAAAGGTCGAAAAAATAAAAAAATTACAATATCTCAAAAACTGTTCCATAAAAAAAATTTTAACCTTGATTTTCGAATTCAGCGGAAGAAAATACATAAGGAAATCTATCTCTCATCAAATGTACATTTTCGGTGTAAACTAGTGTTATGAATGCATTAAAATTAAATAACATTTTAAACAAAGGTTTTTCGCAATCTGGACCATGTCGACTATATGACAATAATACGAAAACTATATGTTGCGTTCATTTACATTTATGCATTTTACGATTCACCCCTGCTGTGTTTCTGACGCACAGATAATTACTAAATGTATTCATAATATAATTGGGCGGCTTAATATCATACAAAAGGCTATCTCTATTTTAACCAAATTTCTTTCATCACTGTTAGAAAAGATACCAATAGCCGCAGGCAAAGAAAACCGGTAGTTCCAATAGTTCACCAGTTCAACTTTCAATATAATAGTAAACGATGATAAGAGCTATTGAAAAAAGTGGGTGATTCAAGACATTATTTTCTGATAGTACCTTGCATAACAATTATATTGCGGAAATGATACATTACTTTCCCAAGAAATAAAACATTATTTTTGATAGAAAACTTGTACTTATTTCAGATCACCAAGAAAAACTTAATGTTGAAAAAAGTGTTTTATGAAATTGAAATTAGACATACATTCTGAAAACAAGCATGGCAGTAAATGTAAGGGTGTAAATTGTTACTTCGAGAAATAATTGACATTTAGAAATTTCCACACATTCAGTTGAAATAAAAGTATATAAAATGGAAACTTTATCTGAACGAGAAAGAATAGAAGCTATACCCAATGATCATTAAATCATTGGGTAAAGCATATACAGACTACAGACATATGCAGAAGCATGTGAATTATTTAATCAAAAACATCCTGATAGACCACCTATTAGTGATACGACGAGTCGAGTTCTGAACTGGAAATAATCGAATCTTGAAAGTACTTATTATACTCGAATCCCAATTGCTACGTACTTGAGCTCTCGGTTATGAGTTCCTATTTTCGAGTACTCGATTTCAGATTCGAATATGTAGAATCGATTTCGGACTCAAATATATCGAATCAATTTTAGACCCGAATTCAAATATTTAAATCTACCACGTACGCTATATGCATCAAGTTATCGTCCTAAACAAAATGCTTCGTTTCGTTTTGTTTGACTACAAAATATTTGTGAACAGAGTATGAAATAAGAAAATACTTAACCATTTATTACCCGTTTATTAAATAATAAACAGAGAAATTATCATGCTAAATCTAGATGGTATACGCAGTGCCGGCCTAAGAGCAAAATGCTGTGTGCGAAGGAAAGAGTTTTGGTGCCCCTTACAATGAAAATGGTTATAGAAAAGCATATCATTATTCAAAATTTTTCTTATTTTGGCGTCTTTCCCAAAATTGCACCCCTGCGTTCGCACACGCCTTAGGCCGGCACGGGTATATACAATTCTAGGACTACTCGGATTATGCTTGGTCAGATCGTAAATATATTTTAATAAAAAATAAAAATATAACGATATTTTTCTAAGGCGCATATACACTATAAAATTTCTTTGACAAAGATCTTCTATAACATATATTTGACAACTTATATAGTGTACTTAATAGGCTAACTTTCATAAAAGTTCTTTGCAGTTCAATGCAGTGCTAAGTGAGGTTAAATTATATCCGCCGATATCTTCGACATCCCTCAAGATTTACGTGTTGTCATTTCTGAAGTCGATAAACAAACCCTCAAACTTATAAAAATCACATTTATTTTTTCCCACACAACTTTCAATCTCCTTAAAAAATGGCGGGTAATAAATAAATATCTACCTCTTGAACATTTTTATATAGCCATGTCGACAGGCCAACACTGATGTTTTATGATAAACTGTCTTTTATAAAAGAAGTTTTGGTAAAAGTTTTATAAAACATCTTTGGCAAAAAATTTTTATAGTGTAATGTACACCTAAAGCAGTTCTTCATTTAAATGAAGAAGTTAAATTAAACGTGCTCCATATCTTTCTACCAGCTACCAGATAGCTTGCCGCAAAAAACAACTTGGATCAGTCTAATATTGTAAAATTATTAAGAAAAAAAAATATCACTCATACTAAGTGATACTGATGCAGGAGTTGGGCGGTGACAAGTTGAGGTTGCTATTTAAAAAAAAATAATGATGTCTTTATCCGAACAGGCATGACGTCGCAGTACATTTCCGTACGTCAAAAGATGGCATTTGAAAAAACCAAATTGACCTGTACGAGTAATTATCATATAATTGTAAAATGTTCCAAACTTTATCATCACACTGTATATATTTGTCGACATACTATAAGTGCATTCGTATATACTATACAAGGTTTTGAGAGAATGTTTTGAGAAAGTTTCAAGAAAATACTAATACCGGAAGTGAATGAAACACGCATGACCATTATGAAAATTAACATAATTTTTTTTGCTGTCTATAGTAGAGACACGAAATAATTTTTATTCGATAGAGTTTTCAAAAGCGATCAAATTATGTCTCTTGTAAAATTTTCTTATTTTTATTCGTTTTCGAGAAAAACGAAAAAAAGTGCTTATGGTCGTGCGCTCGAAAAAAGCAAAAAGTAATCCAGTCGCCTATGATTTCTATCATAAACAAATGAATTTCGCATAGCTAAATAATAATAGTGTCAAATCTAAAATACCTTAAAGCTTAACTTTTCGTGATTTATCATAGGCGGCTGGATTACTTTTTGCTTTTTTCGAGCGCACGACCATAAGCACTTTTTTTCGTTTTTCTCGAAAACGAATAAAAATAAGAAAATTTTACAAGAGACATATTTTGATCGCTTTTGAATACTCTATCGAATAAAAATTATTTCGTGTCTCTACTATAGACAGCAAAAAAAATTATGTTAATTTTAATAATGGTCATGCGTGTTTCATTCACTTCCGTATTAGTATTTTCTTGAAATTTTCTCAAAACATTCGCCCAATAATACTAACTGACCATGCCAAAATCTTATTAAAATCGCATAAGCCGTTTTGAATTTATAATAAAAAAACGATTTCAAAATTTTAACTTCAATGCCGCATAGCGCCCAAACTAAGCGACTTTGGACTAAGGTAAGTTTACAAGGAATATGTGCACTGAGAGAACAAAATGTGTTAAGTTAACAAAAAAATTGTCTATCCAACAAAAACATTTGGTTAAATATAGTCAAACAAAATTTTTTGTCAAGGTAACAAAATGTGATTGTTACTATAATTGTGTAGATTAGACAATATTTTTAGCATTGTCTTAACAATCAAGGTAATTTTGATCTGAATCTTTGAAATTGTTCGGGCAACAAGTGCCTTGGGTTAAACAAACAGTTATTTTATGTTAAGTTTACCAAAAGAATTGATTAACATTAAAATTAGAAGTTGTTAGGTTAACTATTTACTTTTGTTTGTAGTAAATATGTACAGTTGTTAAATCAACGAAATAGGAATGTTGTTCCTATAAAAACAAATACTCTCTTCAACCAAAAAAATGTATTCATTTAAATATGATTTTTTGGTTAAATTAATGATAGTCGTTTGGTATGGAATAATCCTCCGTATATTGCGTTATACTGTACCTATACATTTAGTTACACTTGTACAGAAGCATATTGTGGTTGTTCAAGCGAAAATTATTAAGTTCAAATTGATAATTTCTTAATACCTTAGCTTAAAAATTCAAATGATCAGCCGAATCATTTTTATGTCGGTGATATTAGCTATTAATTTTAACTCTATCATCCAAAATGTAATTCAGCAGATTACTTGAATTTTTAATCTCAAGTATTACAAAACCATAAATTTGAACTTAATGAACTTCGACTTGTACAACGATCTACCGATACAATTGCAATATATACATATACACTAAATATAAATGGAGAAGGATACACTCTAACTGCCTTAAAGGTAGGTAATGCTGACTAACATAATTATTATCGCGAACAACCCCGAAACACAGAACATCTAATTCTTATTGCGCAGCTACACTTGCATATATAGCCATAGGTAAAAACATTATGATTTTCCGCAACTATTTTATTAGATAAAACATGAATTAAGTTTGGATTAAATGATAAGAACAAATTATAAATTACAAGATTTGAATTCAAAAAATATTTCCATTAAAAGATGCCCGACAACAGAAGTACATATATTCGTGGATATTTCATTTTAACCTCCATTAGGATCAAGTTTTATAGGTTGTTTAGTGTTTTAGGCGCAGGAATGATTATTATATAGATTTTTTTTTTTGAACTGTTACATTAATAATTTCGTTTACCTCTTCAAACTGCCAATTTAAAAGAAACGGATGCATAAAGGCATATGTATGTTTGTAACCTAAAGTTACTACCGTAGAAATAAGAGATAAGTACATAGTGTTGTCTTGGATACTTTTCTGTCATGTTAATGCACATTTTGTTTCGTTTAACAATACATAACAGATCATGCTATGCATTTACATTAACAAAGTGAATTTGTTGAAGTAAATATTTATGTTTGTCAATATATGCTAGTGTAAAGTTTTCCTTCAACAATTATGACTTGGTCAATATAACCAAATATTTTTAATTCAATGAAACGAAATATTTTGTTGCTCTTCGTGTTAACAAATGGTATGTTGTTGGGCTAACAAAATATTATCAATCATTTTTTGCAGTTGTTGTAACCTTTTATTTTGCTCGATTTGATTAAAAAAGTTGTTGATATAACAATATTTTTTCAACAAAATGGTTTTTGTTAATTTAATGCATTTTGTTCTCTCAGTGTGGTAGGCGTGTGTAAAGACCTTTTACAGACACCTTGTATATTCACTATAATTGAAATGCATTCTCGCAGGTTGATTATCTGATTATTTTCAATTACATTTATAATTTTCACTAATCCGCTTTAGGATAACGAAATTTAACATTTTTTTATTTTTCCCTGAAAAGTTGTAGGCATTTCAGTTTGCTTAAAATTGTAGGGGGATGTGCAGAACAGTTGTGAATAATTAAAGCTATTTTTCTATATTATATACTCATTTGTTTATTTAATTTTAGTAGCCAGTTTTCAAAATAGAAAAAAAATCCACACGTGCAAATACTGCATATTAACAAAGTTTGTACAAATATTTTATGGAAACCGGATATTAATAGTGAATTGTTTCAAGTTATTGAAATTTATATTATTTTTCAGATTAATAATGGGGAAAATATTAATTTAAATTTGTATGAATGTGGGACGTGGATATTATTAGTTCTAGTAATATTTGAAACTATTAGTGTTTATTTGCGAAATGAATTTGCTTGCATATTAAATATTTAATGAACGTTACAATATTAAATATATAAATATCCGTATTTCACCTATAAAATAATGTAGGAATAAACAAAAATGATTCAAATTGTAGATTCTTTGGTTGATAAACATATACAGAACTCCATGCATTTATGTACCTAATATAAATTTATATTGTATGCATAATTAATATGCATTGATATACAATTTTTAAAACACAAAAACGTAAAAACAATACATCTATTTTGAAATCTGTTGCATTTACCTCTAAAACACGTATATCCACTCACTAGATTAACACCGGACTATCTGCCTTGGACCGATCTATAGTTTTTTGCAACTCCAAGTAAAAACAGTTTATACACGTAGGTAGATATAAACAATTTATACATGCATTCTCACAATATACAGGGTCAATTAAAAATGTGATTTAATCTCGTTATATAATATATTCAGTTTAGGAAATATGTTCAATATATGTTACACAATTTTTATCTTCATTTGAGAAAACTTAAAATTTTTTTCTTTATTCGAAATGCAATGATAAGAAACTCGATCTTTTATTGGTTACTACTAATATGTCGAACGATTAACTGCCAAACTCAATATTTCCCTGTAATCGATTGTGTAAATTTTAAAACGTGTTCCGTTGCAGCGGTTAATATACCCATTTCAGAATAATCCAGTTTCATCTTACACTTACCAAATATAAGTTATAAATGTTCATGGGGAACAGTGTTGCCATATGTACGATAATTATCGATTTTGTACGGTATTTTACCATCGGTACGTTGTACGATATTGCTAAAATGCACGATAATTTAATAAAATAGTGTGCTCATTTTACATTACTACTCAAATTTGAAGAACTCTTGATTAAAATTATTAATTTTAGTTTTAAGAACGACATAGGTACCACAGGTATTGTTTTTATACGACGTATAATAATAATAATAATAATAATAATCCATGCCTTCACATCCCCAAACAGCTTTCGCCAATTACAGGGGGCATCGGCCGGCCATGAGTTATTATTACGCCTGCGCCCGTGGAGCGACTTAAGGTGTTTGTCTCTCAGCATTTGCCAAGGAGTGAGGAAAACCACGAAAACCTCACTCTGAGAGCAGGTCCTGGGATTCGAACCCCGGACCCTGTATGGCAAAACAAAGAACTCAAATATATCGTCACGAACAAGATAAATGATTTAAAGGGTTTTAAAGGGTAAACGTTTAATAATTAGAAGTAAATTTAGATTCATCACAAGCCCGATGCCGCGCTTGCAATGTCGATATCAAGGCAGAAGTTACTGTATTGAAAAATCGTTCGAAGTCCGCTAAACATTTATTAATAAAAGTAAAACAATTTCCCAATGTTGGGATTTATTAACACACCAGATAGTTCATTAGAAATACAGAATAAAATTGCAGAAATAAAATTAACTGCATATTTAGGCGAGCACAATACATAATACTAAACGCTGCAGGTCATCGATGAGGCCTTGTTAATATATATTTATAGTTGTACAACCGTTTGGAAGTACAACAGAATATCTCCAAGATGGTGCACTGCGTAAATGGGATTTTATATTGGCGTCGTGCGCCATCTAGGAGACATTCTGTTGTACTTCTAAACGGTTGAACAATTGTAAATATAGAAAACAAGGGTATAAGTTATGGAAATAACAAGTACTGCATAACTATTAAAAATTTAAACGCTTGAGGTCCCAAGGTAATCACAATTTCAAGAGTGGCAAGCATGGTTTTAGTGTTGAATTTTATTATGTTTATGCATGTTATAACTATGTATATTGTTTATAATAAACTGTTGGTTTTGCAAAAGCAGTGTGTTTCTCTATTATAACCTTTTAGAAACGATAATTTTCCAACGGGTACCATAAAGTGTACGATAAAATACGATAATTTTGATTAAATAGTACGATAATCAATCAAAAGATATCTGGCAACGCTGATGGGGAATATCTTACTTATATTTCAGTAGATAGATAGCATTTTGGTTTGAAATTTTAGAACTTAAGGTATGATAAAGGAAACGAATTTTAACTCACCACTGTCGTCCACTTGTACAAGAACGAAATCGGAAGTCATCTTGACAACTACGAACAGAAAACGTGGAGAAAACTGTTGCTAAAATGGTTGAAATGTTGTTTAACGGTTTTCAGACAAACACTAAACCAAAGCAACGTACTAGCGCCAACATCTGTCATGTGTCATGACTGACAGCGGAAATAGTAATAAACGATAAAATTATATTATATATACTTTGAAAAGACAAAAAATAATTCGGCTTAAGATAGCGTTACATTTTGAAATATTACAAAAAATATACGGTCAAATTTATATGAGGCAATAAACAATTTGATATTACCCTTCTTTATATATATCTAGTTATTCAACCGGTTTGAAGTACCTTTGGGTGGCGTTCAGATGGCGTGTCAAGTGTGGCGTGCCTAGGCGTGCCCATTAATTTTTTTTAATAATGTTGCATTGTAATTTCTTAATTTTGATTGGTTTTACTTTGTTATTAATTGCTGAAAGTTTATTTCAGAATCTGCAACCAACATAGCTCGCATTCCAATGAATATTTGGCGGTATTTAATTTCATTCATCAGTACTTTTATACTATCGCCGCCAGATATCAGCACCTTACGGGGAGCTCGGTTGAATAACTATAAGATATATAAACAAGGATATTACCACAGACAAGAGAACTCTCTTGTCTGTGATATTACTTACCTGAAGATTACCTGTTTTGAACAGTTGTGAATACGTGCCTAGTTCTTAGCGGTAGCAGTAGCCACACCTAACCACACCTAACGGCCAATTTCAGAACTCGTTGAAAGAACAATGTCAATGTCATTACTTTTTATAACTTGTGTTTTTAGTTTACAAACATTGTTTATTTATTCTAAACAATTATCGCCTGTCTTGAGTTTATCTGCTTATCAATATTTAAGGCGGAAAAAGTATGATAACTAATCAACATCGCTCTGAAGCTAATAGATGGTGCGGAGTTCGACCGTTCTGACAGGATTGAATTTCAATAGTACAGTTTTCAGTTAGTCGCTTTGTGCAAACGATAGTTTGCAGTTTTATCGTGTGGCATCTAAATTGAGGTAAACCTGTTTTTTTATTGCATCCTTTGTTATTAAAAGCTATAGCTAGTGCTATCTTATATCTTATATTTAGCAATAACTAATACTTTACCATAATAAAGTTAATTTTTGAAGCTTTAAGAAGCCGGTTATCGCTTTGCATTGTGTATAGTATAGTATTATAGAAGACGATATGCTGCTGTCGCGCATGTCCATAACCTATAAAACCCATACAGCCGACTAAAATGTGTTTTTTTCTAATTTGCATTTTTGTTTCTTTCGTTTTTAGTAGTTCAACTAACAATAAGTAAAATATCAGAATTTGGTTGATACTCTAACTATTTAAAACTATTTAGTAAATCTAATATTTACTTTCAACAAGTGTATAAATATTTCTTCTTTATGCAGAACTATAACGTTTCAAGTTCGTCCAGTTTTACTAGTAGCAGAATATTAGTGTTGCTTTATTTGTTTTTATTTTTTTGCCTTGCTTATTTAACGATTATAATTTTCGTTCCGTTAGTTAATAAATAGAATTTAGTTTAATTTAATTAACCTAGTTTAGAAGTTTACATGTATTTATTTTATTTTCTTTAACAGATTACATGCACACCTCCATTATACAAATAAATTATTTTACTACATTCTCAAATAATACTGGGGAATTTCTTTTTTATTTCATCAAATAGGTAGGTAGGAGTCCTGTAATAGTGCGTCGGTTTTCCATTGCTTCTTTACGAAATCAGCTAGGAATTTCATTAGTATCTCGTATGCCGATTTATACTGTTTTATAGAGTGTACCTATCTCAAGAAAATAATTTTAGTAATGGTGGACTTCCGGTTATACCGGAAGTAGATGCCAACTTTGTTTTAAACATAACACTATAAATTATTGCGCTTTTAGATTCCTTGTTAAATTTAAATGCCACTTTGTTAGACACACATTGGATCTAAGTCGCAAAGTTTCTGAATTACATGACGTTTATTTTTTAATGACATTTCCGGCATCTGCAAATCTGTCGAACAAAAATGGCAACAAATGGGAAAAATGAGTGTGAAAATACCAGTCAAGCAAGTGTAGGACAAGAAATTGGAATAAGTGAGAGGTCACAACAAAGAATTCTAAAGAAGCATTTCACAAGGACCAATGAGCGGGTGTTGCACAGGTATGTGAATAGATAGATAGATGCATTGCTGCACAACACGAAATGAACAATCGTCAGAAAGCAACACAGAAAAAGAATAAAGTTAAGATTCGCTCACAAAGAAATCATCCATTGGCTATCAGTCACGGGGTCCGGGGTTCGAATCCCAGGGCCTGCTCTCAGAGTGAGGTTTTCGTAGTTTTTCTCACTCCTTGGCAAATGCTGAGAGACAAACACCTTAAGTCGCTCCACGGGCGCAGGCGTAATAATAACTCATAGCCGGCCGATGCCCCCTGTAATTGGCGAAAGCTGTTGGGGGATGTAAAGGCATGAATTATTATTATAAAGTCATTTATAGATATTAAACTTTTCTTAATTGTTTGGTATGCTTGTAATGCTTTTCTGTAATAGACAGTCTGAGAATGGGATAGTTTATATTTATGGATCTCGTATAATATTGCTGCTTTTCAACATCAAAATATGTTCTATTAAAAAAGAATATTAAACATACATGTTACTTTAATTTCGTCATTTCCGTGAATTAATGTAGATGAGTTTGATTTGTGGTAACAGTGGAGATAATTAAATAAACAAATTTATAAAGGTTAACCCTTTATTTTTCTAATTGCATACGTTTCGGTAATATACAGGGTGAGTGGTGAGCATCGCACCAAACTTCAGTGTATTGTAGTGTATTGTACTCAGAAAAATACTTAAAAGAAACCCATGTCTTGTTAACCGATCTTGATTTATTTTTATTTTTTTTTACAATCTGTAATAAGAAACAGTAAATAACTTTTCAAGAAGAACTACACTACACTTTGTTTTATATGGGTGGTCACTACAAGCATATTTTTATTTTATGTAAGACGAATTCCTTAAAACATTTTAAGTTTGTAAATTTTGTAATGATCCTACAACATGAAAACAAATGAAGATCGGTTAACAAGATTTGGGTTTCTTTTAAGTATATTTAACAATACACTCCCGAAGTTTGGTGCGATCCTCACTACTCACCCTGTATACACCTATTAGCTACCTTTATCAATGCATTAAAATTATACTATAAAAAACTATAAATAATAATTAATTGTTACATTATGAATTAATCTGGGAATGGAATTATGTTTTTATTAACAGTAATACTGATTGATTTACTTCATTCTGCGAATAATTAATGAAATAAAATTTGTCAATTAAACTACATCATATTACATACTAATGGAAATAAAATTGTTTTAAATATGACATCGTTACTGTATTTGTAAAATTGAATTGAGGAAAACGTGTTTACGATTTATATGTGTAATTTTTTTGTTTGTTGAATGTACAGTTATCGGTAAAAGATATGTGATGAATTTATAGATTTTAGAGGCGTTTAATACGTAAGTTAAAATAACGAGAATTTGGTAAAATTTAAACTTATATAATGGAGTAGTAAATGCTTGAAAGGTTTGCAATTTTCTGTCTGTCTTTAATAGAATTAATGTTTTTTTATTTGGATTAATTTACGCAAGCTGCGTGCTTTATAGTTTTTTTTTTTTTTATAAGTATAGCTTTACTATATCATTTCATTTTGAAAAGTAATCTATTCATTGTAAGTTTTCTATTTTTTTTGCACAAACTTTATTGTCAAATTTCAAATATTTTAGTTTTAATTTTTAAAAAATCTAGAATCAAATTGAGTCCCCTACACCTTACATGGAAAGTTAATTTTTGTTCTTCCTTTTCTAATCTAAGAAGTTATTTTCAATGTACTTGTAGGGGTATTTGTTTTTGATTTAAATCAATTTTTTAGCAATTACATCATACTATTTTTCTCTTTTTTGATAAAATTCATTTCTAAGATGCATCTGGAATAATAATTATGGTCTTGTATCCTTTTTTTTTAATATTGTTTTGTTTGACCTATATACAGGCTATTACAATTACTACATGCTACTTACTTCCACATACTTTCAATATAACGACTCATATTATAAATCAGTAAGATCAGAAACAGCATTAGTTAAAAAATTAGGATTATATCGATACATTATTATTTTACTTGAATACGCAAGTCAGCATAAAAATACCACCCGTCAAGCTCCCCCAAAGTATCTTCCAAATAGAATTTATTATTGCAATTTAAAAGAAATACAAAATTTGCCGACGAAAGCCAAATTATATAACCTAGATTATTTGCATTGAAGATTATTTGCATTCACGATGTTTGTCAAAAGTTTATCCAAAGTTGCAATGGTGAACAAGCAGACGTCAAAGTTTCGTCGTGAGTTGTTAAAGACGTGCAACGGAACTTAGATTAGATAGAGCTATAGATCTATAATATTGCTCATTTTGTCGCTGTGAATTTTGATGACGTGACACTAGTTTTGTATCCACTCTTTCTATAATGTCATCTGTCATGTTATTTCAATTTTCTATATTGGGATTTTGATGATAGAAAGGTATGTAGTATGTTTTTATTCATTGTTCTTATGTTAGGTATCCTTTTATTTTATGAATTGTTGTTGAGTTTATTATTTTGGCAGTTAATAGAAATGCATTAAAATGGCGAGAGTTTTTTACATTTTTTGTTTTTAAAGTTTGAAGTAGGCCTATGATATATACGTGACAGTGACAGCGTTTTTTTTTTTAAGAAGAAAAAATATAGTAAGTGCTGTCACGGAGAGCATCTACACGCGTGCAAGTAAGAGTAATTAGTGTCGCCTTCAAGAGCGTCCTTATTTAAAAAAGAGGACAAGTAAGTACGTGTTACTGACTACCATAGCTGTGTAATAAAACAAGTTAGTTAATAGTTTTACCTTTTTTTTTTTTTTTTGAAGTAATGAAACTACATTCGCAAGTGTCCGATAAGAATACAGTAATTAAATTGCTTAAACAATTCAAATGCTCTAAACTCTGGAAGATGACTGCTCAGCGTCGTCCAAACGTCGGCACAGCCTCATACTTGATGGTACCGGCGTGCCACCTACATGTCCTTCTACGCTTGTGGGCAGGGCCGCGCCTGGCAGAAAATATAATTTCGCCCTTTCTCAGCCCAAAAATATATTGAAATTAAAATGTTAAAATCAAAATGTTATTTCCTATAGTGACTTAAAAGTGATACGTATATAATAAAGAAAATGTGGATATAAAAATGTTTTTGTTGTTTTTGTGATATAAAATTGAGAAATTACAACTACACTACATATCACTACATAAAGAGCCGTGCATTTTTATTTGAAGTAGGTTGTAATAAAACAACAACTAATTGTATTGCAATTCCTTTTTTAATAAAAGCAAAAGAAAATGGATATATTTCTGTAATTTTATAACAAAACAAAATAACAATAATAATGCATAAATATAATAAAATATAAAATTGTTGCACTTTTGTAAATATATTAAGATTCAAAAAAATTTACTTTCTTCGGTTTTGATTCCGCAAATTGTCTTATTAATTTTTCTAAGTTAATATTCTTCAACAGATCGGCTTCAATAGCGATAATCCCCAAATTCTTCAGTCGCTCTTGTCTCATGGTGGAACGCAAATAATTTTTAATTAATTTCAATTTGGAAAATGGAAACAAGCATAGTTAAAAGTATGCGTATGGCTATATAAGTATTAGGGAATGAATGTTCTAATTTATTTTCAATGATGTATTGCAATAAAGTGTTAGGAGAAGTTAATATAGTACCATCGCAAGACTGCAAGAACTGTAATTCTTCGCCGTTTATATCGCGTTCATTCTTATCAGTTAGAACAACTTCAAGCTCTAAACATAATTTTAATTGATCTTTTTCAGATTTGTTTGAAAATGTCTTAATATTCCACAAAAAATTATAATGTTTTGCATAATTTGAAAGTAGTTTAAATCTTTCACTAATAGATTGCAAACTAACGTCAAGTACAGTAAAAAAACAATTTATTTTAATTCTTAATTCAGGATTTTGAACTGTCTCGTCTTCTTGTTCATAGATAAATTGTTTCTTTATTTTTCTGGCTCTCAAAACGCCCTTTTGAGAGTAGAGTTTGAAGTAAAAGATTATGTATATAGTAAACAGAGCTTAGTTGATTTTTATAAACAATTTACAATGTATAATTGCCCGAAATAATCAATTTTCGGGCTATTAATTTTGTTAGAGTTTTTTTTTGTTATAAAGCTTAACTCTGGTTTGAGATTGTTTTGTGTAAAGTGTACAATAATTAAAATTATAGAACAATGTAATGTGCGGCTTTTTCAAGTCATTATAAAAAAGTACTTCAGTTTAACATTACTTCACCTAAAATTATTGCAATGATTCCTATAAGTATACAACATAAACAATTTTAAATTGTAAGATATATATGTATAGGTATCGAATGTTTTTCTAAGCTATTTTATTAAATTTTATTTTATCTGTCTCTTTAGATTAAAAGATGGAATAGATAGTCTAACAGCGATTGTAACTTATAAGTACCCTGCTTGTAATGTTTAAATATGAATATGGGCTAACTAACATAGAACTATTATTACTTACGAAAGTAGAATAAAACTATAACTTACCTTAATTAATCCTTAATCAAGTATCAGTAGGTAATGTTACAATGAAAAGTAAAAAAAAACAAATACACGAAGGTATTAAAAGGAGTACCTAACACTAAACACCCCACTTAATTTATGTCACAAGTCACAAGAAATAAAACAAAATGATTGCAGGGTTGGGGAACCGCTAATCTTAATAACGCAATATGATTAAAAACGATATATGTACTTCAATAAAATTTCCAACTGGCATCTATACAATTCGAACTTACAGACTGTCGTTTCAACACAACTTGCTTTAGAAGTCAACTCTGTATATTTTACCCAAATTTATCGATCTACAACTAGGCACGTAATCATAATAAACACACGTCGCGTCCAGGCGCTCGGCGATGATCTCATGCTCATAAAAAGGGCACACGTTAAGAGTAATATGCTACGATTTATATAGTCAGGGACTGCGTGCCTTTTATAAATGAATATATTTGTGCCTTTTATAAATGAATGTATTTTCAGTAATCCTATAAATAACTACAATACAGAATAAAATTTAAAATTCCACATATTAGTGCGGCTCCTCGCGGCGCCCCAAACTGCCCGGCGCCCCAGGGCACCGCCCGTGTTGCCCTTATGGGCGGCGCGGCCCTGCTTGTGGGCTGCCTCAACTTTTCCAATCAGAATTCACGATCCTTGATCGACTGCTCATCGCTAGTACCGGTCCCGTCTTTGAAAAATTACGCCAGCAGGATACAATCTGAGCGTGTTTACACAAAACACTCGGTGTAATAAAAATTATGATACTCAACCAATATGTATTAACTTATACTTTTAATATATTGAATAATTTGGAACACAACCAGTATGGAACACAACCATTATGTAATAATTTAATACTTTATTATATTGAATAATATGGTACACAGCCAATATGGAACACAACCATTATGTAATAATTTACACCTTTAATATATATTATAATTTGGAACACAACCAATATGTAATTAATTATACTCCCAATATGAGTTATATGGTGCACACCTAAGATGTTCGTAAATATTTAAGTAGGTATATTCATGAAAAACAATTGTATAGTAATTTATGACTTGTCAAACAAGAGTGTCAAAAAGCCATCTCGTCAACAAAATTATTAAAATCTACTAATACATGCCAGATCGTCAAATGTGTAATGTTTGATACACGCCGCCTTAAATAATAAATAAATACACCAATATTTGATGAAACACACATCTCACACATTCAACTAAAAGATGCGCCTACAACATGCAACAATTCATATATACAATATTGAATAATTAGATACCCAGCTGTGATTGTCAGTAATTAAAACGTACCTACTTGTGCTATCCTCCAAAGAAACTCACACTCCGGTGGCGACACTAAATATTTTCGCTCTTCAGGAATTGCACGCGTCTCCACCTCGTGACAGCACTCACTTACTTCCTCTTTTTTTTTGTGTTGTCACTGTCACCTATATGTATATATCATAGGCCTACTTCAAACTTTAATAAAAAGTAAAACAAACCCTCGCCATTTTAACACATCTCCATTTATTAACAAACAACAAACTTAACAAAATAAAACAATAAAAGAATCCCTAACAGCTGGGTCTCTTATTATTATTCAATACTGTGTATATGAATTGTATGTTGCATGTTGGACGTGCCTCTTTTAGTTGAATGTGTGTTTCATTAAATATTGGTGTGTTTTCTTAATATTTAAGCCGGTGTGTATAAAACATTATACGTTGAATGCTGTGGCACGCGTTTGTATGTTTATAATAATTATGTTGATGAAATGGCTTTTTGACCCTCTTGTTTGACAAGTCTTTAATTACTGGTTGTGGTCCATATTAATCAATATATTGGGAGTATAAGGTATTACATATTGGTTGTGTTCCTTGTTATTCAAAATACTGGGAATATTAATTATTACATAATGATTGGGTATCATATCATTTATTACACCGAGTGTTTTGTGTGGACATGCTCAGATTGTTTCCTGCTCGTGTAATTCTCAAAGACGGAACTGGTACTGGCGATGAGCAGTCGATCAAGGAACGGGTCGTATAGGGGTTCTGACTGGACAAGTTGTGGCAGCCTAGCAGCCGTACAAGCGTCGGCGGATCTATAGGTGGCACCGCTGGTACCATGGAGTATGTTACTGTGTTGACGTTGAAATGATGTGAAAGCAGAGTCATCTCCATCAGGCATTTGAATTGAAACTAATTTGTTTTAACACACTTGACACTTATAATTATATTTCTGGTTCTTTTTTATTAGTGTTTAAATAAATCGTCATATTGCCTTAAAATTAAACTAAAAGATCCTGAAAAGTATGTGTTTTTGGATCGGCAACTGATTTGTTGATTTGAAAATTGAAATGTTTTAATTAGTTTATTTTCAGTTAAGTACATAATTTTGGCATAAGGTATTGATCGATTTCTTTATAAAATCTAGGTAATTGCTAACCCTTTTGTAAACTATAAACCCGTAAATACTTCACTTCTAATTCGATTTTATTCTATTTCAGACCAGAATTTTGACAAGGACTCGTGATTCGAAAACTTCAAAGTTCCTCAATGAATTTTGAACTATGGAAAACCATATCAGTGCACCATGAGTCGATGTAAATCTTAATTGAGTGGAGGAATCTGGCTGGATTCCCTTGTCGATCATTAGATTTTGGTATGAGATCTTTTAATTTAAAATTTGAAAAATCATTACTTATTCGTCATGTGTATATCACTTTCATTTCATTATTGTCCCGTCATTTGTGGCATAGATGTTGCATTATTTATATATGATATACAATTAGTGACTTTTACTTCAATACTCTAAACTGTATCGTTTAGTTATAATTTCTTGCAATTTTGACGTAATTACCGAAAACATTTCTTTGATATCGTCCACTCAATCACCAAATGCTTGAGCTTTACTGTTCGACATTATTTTACTCTAAGGCTTATTTGCATACAGTTTAGTGCCAACTTTAGTGTAAAAGAAGTGCGAATAGCAAGGAATTTATAGTGCCAACTTGGATTTACATTAAATGTGCGGCTCTACTCCGCTGCTGTCTATTTTGAAACAAAAAGTTGATTTTAACCTAACTGTTATGGATATGATAAGTATAATTACGGCAGTTGTGCTTTTTGGATTCACACAGTTCGAAAACAAACCATACTTCCTGCTCTCGTTCACCAAATATTCAATAAAGTTTGTATCTATAAACTGTTCGAAAATTTCTACAATTGACATATTTTCATGACTGTGAATGTTCAGTATCAAAATCAGCGTGTAGGTCCCACCTCGGTTTGAATTTGCATTTTGATTGCGCCGCTCTTTCAACCAATTTTCCGCTTCCCCATGCAATTGAATAGTCATGCGAGCGTTCTCCATATTTCTTACAGGTTAATGATCCTCCTCATCGTAATTTACACCTATCCTATCATTATTTGGCAACCTCCTTTCAGCACGGGCTCGCAATTGTCGGAAAGTTAGGTTGTCAACCAATCTGCAAGAATAAATTATGCATACATATATAAATACGTAATGTACAGCATATAAAATAACACAAACATTGTAACTTACCCGCCATTTTCTTCTTTGACAGAATCCTCATCAGTATCCACATTTACCTCTGGAGGTTCAATATAAATATCTCCCTCTACATCATCATCGTAGATCATACTCAGCGCTTCAGCAAGCGAAAAACCTTTCCTGGGTTGGAAAAAATAATAATAGGATTTACCTACTGTGTATAAGCAACTATTGTTGCCATATGGCAACGGTAAAAGTTGAACATTTATAGTTTGTGCAAGTTTTAGTCAACGATTTTCTAATTTGCTGACCACGACAGCTTTAACCATAATAACAGTATGGCTAGAGTGGCGGTTGTAATAATTCATTTCAAATACGTCAAATTTTACTTACTCGAAATGAGGCTCCATTTCTTTTTTACGAGTTGTAATCCGACAATATTGATACAAGATGCACTTTACACTTTGCGCATGCTTACAGTAAACAGCTGCTACCACTTTCAATAATCTAGTGATCGTTTCCTCCATTCAGCAACAATTTAAAACACTTGTTTGCTGTGGCCGTATGGCAACGCACGGCGCTATGGATTAATGTTAAAATTATTGACGTTTAATGATAGGAAAATAAATTCTAGATAAATTTTGAATTTCTGTTCGGTTATCAACAGAATTTTTTTGTCTTTGAACTTGTATACTGTAAATAATTCTAAAATGACATATAAGGGCGCATAGCAACAGTTGTGAGAATAAATCCAGCTTTTATTTCAAGTGTCACATTTACGCACGTGCGACCGTATGGTATCAGTAGTGTAGTGGAGCAATTTTAAGTTCGCAAAGTTTCGGTTTACTGTTCCACTACTGTTCTCTTCTATCCCTTTATGTAAACGACTTCATTTAAATATACATCATACATCATTATACTTTGGAACTCCACTACTTTTACCCTAAAGTTCGCACTAAGCTGTATGTAAATAGGCATTTAATCTAAATACAAATCCCAAAGAGATAGATATTAAATTCGGAATTTTGAAAATAATTTGGAGGTATAGACTTATGCCGAGTTATCGTTCCATCCAGTTTACAGCTCTTCGAATTTTCTATTTGCTTGTTCCTTTTCAATCTCTGATTGCTTCGTCTCTCAGGAGTTCCGCTTTTCAGATTTTTATTTACTTGACATGTCAAAAGTGTCTACAAAATTCTTAGTATTTAATTAAGAAATTTCGTCTAAAAAAGAAAATCCAAATTACAATAGTGTTTATTACTCAAGCCCTAACACCTACGATTGACCCATTGACTGAAGATCACACCAATGACCAAGGCTATTGGAAGAACACCGTCGGGTGATATAGTCTTTTTGACAATGCATAGTAATATATAGGCTTGTATTGCTATTGTCAATAAATGAAATTTTTAAATTATTAAATTATTAATATTAATTAATTTTTAATAATTTTCACTGATAAATTACACATAAACTTTTTACTTGCTGAATCGTTCAAGAAAAATATCTATAAATATTGAATGTAATAAGTTTTTTTTTTTTTAAATTGACGTTAGTAGTTGAGTAATAATAAAGATGAATTTCAATTAGGTTTTTGTAGGTCGACAAAAAATAACCAAATCTAATTGTACATTTAGTATTTATTAAAAAGATGCGACATTTCGTCATTATTTAACGACATCTTCTTGGCGATTATAATTGCAAATTAAAACTGAATGTGTGTATCTTGGAAATGAATCATAATGTAGAAAATAAATATAATATTTTGTCAAATGAAATTGATACATCATACACAAAAATTTTAAAATGACAAACACATTTATAATAAATATGCAAGGCATTTTAACATTTTTCACAAACAAACGATGAATTCATTCATTGAATGATCATCATCAATACGTTGGGTTGCCAAGTCAGTCCCGTAATATATGTTTTGTTCTTGGATAAGTTTGACAATTTTTTATAAACTAACAATTTGTTTAAAACACAGTGGATATTTTATAATAATTGCCTGTATTTATAATATCGAAAATATTCATTGGTTTAATTTAAATATACAGTGACCGGCATAAATGTTGCAACAAATGGGAATTTTTTATTATTAAAATATGGTAAAATCTTTTTTGCGGTATAGGTTCAGCATGTCCAATGAACCCAAAATTTATTTTGACACCTGTAATGTGACCACTGGTATGGCGGGAAATTCAAAAAATGTGCATTGAATCAGCAAAAAATGCGGTTAGATGACGTGATATCCAGAAAAGTTATTTGAAAAAGTTGCTTAGCTCCATTCTGAGGCAGTGTGCAAACTTTTGTAAACGTATTTCAAAAAATTTAAAAATCACAATTTTTCCAAATATTTTTTAAATAAATTACATATTTCGATTTTTTTCGGTTTTAATAGCTCAATTAAAGCAAAACCTCTAAATATGGTTGATACTCAAAGTAACTGGTTAATTCGTGCAAAATGAATATGGCTAAAACTAAAAAATAGCTTTCCAGTATAACAATTGCTGTTGCAATGAACTGTATGCGAAAGGAATAAATAAATTTTACAGATATTTTTAATCTAGATTGTCTAGCAAACATTACTTTTATTGAAAACTAAGTTTTTTTTTTGTTCAAGTAGTAACAGTTAGTCCAAAACTTATCACAATGTTAATGCACGCATCGAAGGTATTCAAGTAGGTTTTGAAAACAACGAATAATAATAACCAACAGAAATATAATTAATAAAAAAATAAATAATATTTCATTTTAGTTAATTACAAGAATACTATTGATTTCAAATCCTGCTTAACCCCTTCGATGCGTGCATATTTAAAAAAAATTAAAATCACAAATTATCCCAATATTTTTTAAATAAATTAGGTACATATTCCCATTTTCGTCGGTTTTAATAGCTCAACTGAAGTAAAATCTCTAAATATGGTTGATACTCAAACAATTTTGTCAATTGTTGTAAAATTAATATAGATGGCTAAAACTAAAAAGTTGCCAAGTCTCCAGTATGGCAGTTGCTCTTCAATGAACTGTATCCAAAAGAAATAAATAAATTTTACAAAAATTGTTTTATTGTAAACTACTCAGTAAACATCACTCTTAAAAACAAATTATAATATTTTCTTTAAATACCTTCGATGCGTCCATTAACATTGTGAAAGATGAGATACTCAATGTTATAAGTTTCGGACTAACTGTTACTACTTGAATGGAGAGAAAAAAAAGCGTAATTTTCAATGAAAGTAATGTTTACTGGGCAGTCTAGATTAAAAGTATCTATAAAATTTACTTATTCCTTTGCACACAGTTCATTGCAACAGCTACTGCCATACTGGAAACCTACCTTTTAGTTGTAGCTAAATTAATTTTATAAGAATTAACAAAATTGTCAACCATATTTAGAGATTTTAGTTGAATCGAGCTACGAAAATTGAAAAAAAAAATTAAATATGTAATTTATTTAGAAAATATTTGTACAAATCGTGATTTTCAAATTTTTGAAATCTGTTCACAACAATTTGCATACTGCCTCAGAATTCTAAGTAACTTTTTTAAATAACAATTCAATTCTCGATACATTCCACATTTTTTAAATGTCCCACCACACGAGCGGTAACATTATGGATGTCAAATAAATTTTGGGATTCTTAGACATGCTGAACCTATCCATCAAAAAAGATTTTAGCATTTTTTAATAATTAAAAAATATATACAGGGTGATTGATCGAGACCGTCCATTAGAAAGATTGGGCCTCCTAGTAATAATTAATTTCTGTAAAGTTGCGTACGTACATAGTGTAATAAAATATATGCCCTGAAAATATTTTCAAGATGGCGGCACTTCCGGAAACACCGAAAATTGACATCAACTTTCTTATTTCAAATGGAATGGTATAGTTTTTTTGCACTTTTGAAATCTAAACGTTATTCTAGAGGAACTTTTACTAATATTCCCTATACCTAAGTGCAGCCGTTTTGGAGATTTTTCCACTTTTTGAAAATTTTTGGATTTACATCACGATGTTTATCATTATGTACTGTCGCGAAATTTTAATCGAGAACCCTAAAATTAAGACTATTGATGGAAGAAATCCTGACGTTTCTGTCGATGTTCTTACATTTGTTGCATTATCTACATTTTGTAATTTCCTCTAAAAATCAAAACCCGATTTTTTCAAATAGAATGCCCCATTGTTTTCAATATCATGAAACCTTATTGAATTTACATCAAAATGTATTAGCATTACAGAAACAGTAAAATAACCGCTAATAAAAATACAAAGTCTAAGAAAGCTATAAACACTCTATGTGCCCCCCATTGACCTGCTGGCAGCTACGGATTCTTGAAGAAACTTCTTTTGTACAAGCCTTGTAAATGTAATGAGGATTTAACTGTCGAAATGTCGTTCTAACGCGATCTTGCTTTAAATGAGGATTTTCCGTAGACCAGAAGTGTAAATTGCGCCTGTTAATTATTCCCTCCCTGCTAAATTTTGCTTCATCTGTCCAGATAATTTTTGACAGAAACAGTGGACCTTCCTGCATTTGAATTAAAACCTGTTCGCAAAATTCCAATCTTCTTATACTTTTGTGAACGAATAGTTATGCATTTTATGTTTCTTTAAAATTGTTTGAACCACAAAAAATGTTAAATCCAAATCTTGGGCTGCCGATAGGATTGACTGCTGGGGATTGACATTAAAGTATGTCAGGACATTAATTTCATTTATTTCTGCATTTGTAATTGATTTATGTCGACCACTAGCGGATATCGCTTTTTCATTTTCCAAAAAATTCAATTCTATGCGTCTACATTTCCCTCTTGTCATTGCAGCCAAATGAGGGTATCTTTTATTGAACACACGGCAAGTTCTTTCAATAATCCTGTGATATTCTCCATGAATATAAAATAAGTTTAAGATATCTGTGTTTGAATACCCTTTAAACTCCATTTCAGTGGCCGCAACAGCAAATCGTGACTTGACAGACTATGGCGACAGTTATTAATAAGAACGTTTGTCTATCATGTTAATCTATGCAAATGATTTGCATTAAGAAAATTTTAAAATTTCGTCTAAAATGTATCAAAAATCTTCATATCTTGAAAATTATTGCTGATATGTATGAGGAATGGTAATACATTTTGATGCAAAATTTAATAAGGTTTCAGAATATTGAAAAAAAAGTGGGCATTATATTTAAAAAAATCGGGTTTCTATTAAGAACATTTTGTAATTTCCTCTAAAATGTATCAAAAACCTTCATAATTTGAAAATTATTGCAAATATGTATGGGGAACGTTAATACATTTCGATGCAAAATTTAATAAGATTTCAGAATAGTGAAAAAAAAATGGGGCATTGTATTTGAAAAAATCGAGTTTTGATGGTCTGCAGTTGCGCTAAAGGGACAATTTAATTTTGGACACCTGTAGATAACGCAACAAATCTAAAAACTTCGACAGAAACGTCAGGATTTCTTCCATCGATAGTCTTAATTTTAGCGTTATCGATTAAAATTTCGCGAAGTACATAATGTTAAACATCGTGATGTAAATCCAAAGTTTTTTAAAAAGTCGAAGAATCTCCAAAACGACTGCACTTAGGTATAGGGAATGCTAGTAAAAGTTCCTCTTACTCTAGAGGAACTTTTACTAGCGTTTAGATTTCAAAAGTGCAAAGAAAACTATATATTATATATAAAATATATAATATATATTTTATTTGAAATAAGAAAGTTGATGTCAGTTTCCGGTGTTTCCGGAAGTGCCGCCATCTTGAAAATATTTTCAGGGCATAGATTTTATTACGCTATGTACGTGTGCAACTTTACAGAAATTAATTATTACTAGGAGGCCCAATCTTTCTAATGGACGGTCTCGATCAATCAGCCTGTATATGTTGCAACATTTATGCCGGTCACTGTATAATAATAACTAATGCACTCCCACTATTGCTTAAGGAATCTAAATTGTAAAGCGCAAAAACGTTACATATACAATGGATTTAACAATTCAACGCTAAAAATCCACGTTTCAGTCTAGTAATGTAGAGAATACAATAAATAAGTTTTATTACCAAAAATTTGTTTAATATTATAAGAAACTTCGTATAGAGGTGAAAGAGTTTTCCGATACTTTTTCATATTTAAAATCAGTTTTTCCACGTCTTCGAAGCAATACAACATCGCCTATTCGATATATTATTAATTTACCACGTTTATTTGTTATCGTAGCCTGTGTTTTAATGAATATTTTATTTAATTTTTTCTTTTTTCTGTCTCGTTTGAAATTGTGTTGATTCGTTAAGGATACGTTTACATTCATAAAGAGTAGGTGCAATGCAAACAGATTTTATCAACTATAACAGCCATTCATTCCTAATACATCTCCCATAGAAATCTTTCGTATTCTTTTATAACAGTCCAATAAATTAAAATCAGTTAACTGAGATTTACTTAGGTTTTTAGGTCGAAATTTGACGTATATTTGCTTAGTTGCGTTTCGTTATATATATTTGCCAAAATGTTCAAGTTTTCTTATTTAAATGAATCATGTATCTAAAATTAATAGTATAAACTACGAATTTTATTTTATTAATAACAAACAAGGAAAAAAATGTCTAACCTTGTAGTCATCCTGTCCTTTTTATATTTCTTTCCACACTGGAATAAGTCAGACGGTTCGTTTTGATGATAAATCACTACGTTTTTACATTTGTAATGACAATGAGAAACAATTCAATACGGGACGCAATAACCCATATAAAATTGAAAGTGGAACTATTTGTTAGCGTAAGTTATCTGTGTAAACTTTTTATGTTAAATTCTTTTTGTATTGGCACAGTTATTTTTAAAATGATACGGAGTAAATTCTGCCTTTTTCTAAATGTTGTATGTTAGAGGGAGATGAACGGATATTTGGTTTTACAAAATGCATACATTTATTAAGTTTATAAAACTAATAAAAAGCTATGGTAACAATTCAAGGTGCAGGCAACCAACTACTCCAGTATATCGTTATATTTATTTTTCTTTTCTATGATTGATTGAATGTAAAATATTTCTTTCGAAATTTTTTCTTGTGATTTACTTCGGTGTCAACAATGTTTAGATTGTTAAAGCCGAGACTGCGTCTTAAATTGTAGTGGTGTCGCGCTAATGTGGTTGCTCCCGCTTTTTTTATGTTAATACTACAATTGTGAGTAAATTATTTTTTTTAATGTAGGTTTATCCTATATATGTTCCCCTACAATTACTTATATGTTTTGTTCAGATAGCCTATTTTAGTTTCCATTATTGTGGGGTTTAAAAATATATTGAATTGTCGGATAATTTAGGAATGTAATTTAAACTAATGTAGGTTTTTGATGTTTCCGATATATTTTTTTCCTTGGTGGTATTGATGATACTTCCGAGTCTGTACAGTCTACGTTGTGTGTTTCTGTATGAATGCTGTAGAGCAATTGTTTTTCTTTAGCATTTTAATTTCATTTAAATTCTCCTGTAAATTATTTTCTTCCAAGAATATGTAACACCGGTCAACCAAGCTATTTATCACGTTTATTTTATATTTTACATATAAATTAAATTAAAATTGTAAGTGATATTCCCTATTTTTTTATCGCAATTGACCTGCACTATGCTCGATTCAATTCCATTTATTTGACATTTTTAGCTAGAGGTTTAGTTTTATGAGGGGGTTCATGTCTGCCTCTTTGATCACTTTTAGCAAATGTTTGGGCAATTGCATTGTGCAAAGAAATTGCTTGCATACTTTGACGCAGTTTATAAATCTCATATACAAACATTGGAGAAAGTGCAGATAAAGCTATTAAAATATATGTTCTATAGAACTGAGGGTGTAGGGTACACACCCTCTGCGGGGATTTGATTATAACATCCTCCTGAAACAAATTAATGTGGATTCGCTAGAGCTACAAAGAAATATCATGAGCATAAAGTTTTTATATAACTTATTACACAACAACGTTGATTGTACCTACCTTACATCACAATTAAATTTTCAAGTACCGAGATTTTCAAGTCGACAAACTATAACTTTCCACATGCCTAGATCCACCATTGTCACAAATAAAAGTGTTAAGTCATGTTAAGTGTCTCTGTTGTGTACTTGTCCCTTTTATAAAATTTTAATGTGCATAATCTGTATTTGTGACAATGGCTGTGTTTTGTACTATAACAGTTTACTTATGTTAAATTTATCGTGTTTTAATTGAAAAAGAGTTGAATAAATGGTCGAAACATCTTAATAGCAATTCAATTTATTTCTATTAAGCCTTATTACAAAAAAAGGGCTAATTATCTCCATACAAGAAATATAAACATTAAATGTTTGTAGCATAGTAATTATTTATTTCATTTATTTATAGGAAGTGTTGACTATTACCTGTATATAATATGAACAAATTACAAATACATTACATTCTTGTATTTATAATGTTTCTGACATATTATTCGGTAGGTAAATGCTTAGTACTGATATCCGGTGTAGATGCCTAGAGTTTTTATTTCACTGATGGACATAGCAAATGCTTTTAAATGTAAACGAACGAGAGTTACTAAACAACAATCCTTTAAGATTATTCAACAAAGTGCGTTGCACATAGTGTTTCTTTCGTCCCACATCGCCGACATTCAAGTTTAATTGCATATTATTAATCCATAATAATCATATTCCATAATTGGCACCTGCAATGATGAAATAAATCTGATTGTTTTACGTTTTATAAGCATAAAATCGTATCTTATTAGATGGAAATATTTCAATTAATATATAGCTGCATATAACATCTAACTATGTAATTATTATAACTAAGGACCTCAAAACTCCGGATAATTTCCTATCCGGATATTCGGATCTGGACATTACCCCGATCCGTTATTTGAATTTTCGGATCTAGTATAATATAGGCGGTACTTTATTTAATTTCATGTGGCGCATAATCTTGGGCAATATTTATGCATGTTGTTTTTTTATTGTTGACTTTTGTAAAATGTAGAAAAACTACTTACCTGTCTGTTTTTTCATATAATAATTTCGTGGAAGGAGGGAAAATATAATTGCCCCCTCTCTTACAATATGTTTGAACATATTAGTTATAACATTAAGGTATAAAATAATAGGTATTGCGTTCCAATTAAATGCTTTTTTTCCTTTGTTATAAAAGATGATTCAACAAAATGCGCTGCACATAGTCTTTCATTAGGCCCACGAATTAATATGTCTCATACGCTATGGCATGATTGCACATACTCGGTTCTTCCAGGGTACAACAAAGATAGCACTATTGATGAGAGAAATAGATAAAAAAAAACATTGTGTATAGCTAATCCAAAATGAAAAGTAAATATGTTGTTATCGTAATATCAACGTAGAGTACGGAAACTAAAGTCATCAGTGGTGAGGGTGAATTATTTTGTGGTAGGACTTGCAATAAATACTTCTGTCAAAGTGATAGGAACCTGCATCATCGGCTTGTCATGTCGTGGTGTTTTGGAAAATAAAATAAAAATATCAGTTCTCAAAATGATCTTCGACTTCTAAGTAATCATACCAAAGAAGAGGAAGATATGAAGGAAGAAGGAACATTGCATAGAGGAATATATATAGTTATAACAGCAACTAAAGTCATCAGTGATAGGAATGAATTATTTTACGATAGGAATTACAGTAAATACTTCTGTCAAAGTGACAGGAATTGGCATCATTTCGTGGTTTAGAAGAATATGTAAATGAAGAGTGAACATTAGAGCACATAACATAGAGGAAGCGAAGGATAAATTGAACATAAATTGAATGTGTCTCAATTTAACATAAAAGATTTCTATATTGTTAAACTGTTAAGGTTATTTATCCGTATTAACTTTACCACTGCTATACCTAACCCCTTTTAAATGGCTTAAAGAAGAGAGTTTTGTATATGTACCTAGGTATACAGATTATGAAATACACAAGATAACAATTCGGCCGATTCGTGCAAGTTCAAAGACAGGTGCCATTTTAATGATGACTCAATGCGGATACACCCCTAAAGCAAGTGTAATAGACTCATCCTACGATTTCTGCGCTCAAATATGACGACATATGTGTACGTATCATTTTGGGTTCACTCTACATGTTGGTAACACAAACGTCCATTATTGTATGACATAGCGGTGTCCATGTAATGTATGTGATCTAAGGCTGTTATTTAAAATAAGATTAACATCTGATGCTGTGTCAAATAACACACAATCAATTTGACATGTCCTACATTTACTGTCACAAATGTTAATGTATTTATCTGTAATAATTTCGTTTTCAACAACTTTCAGTAATTCTTCCGGATTTGCATAATTGTTTTGCGTTATGTAAAAGTTTATATAATATAGTTTTGCGGATTACTTTTAAAAAATATAATTTTTTTAGTATCGTATAACATTCTGGCTTTATCTGAATTGCCTATAAATCGTACGTATTGTTTGTGATATATCTGAATTTATAACCCTATCATTTTTTTCTAGGCGACTGATTTGAATTTGGCAGATGTTTGTTATTTAAATTTAAGTTATCTAAAATGTTGCTTATTTTGTCGCTGTGAATTTGGATGACGAGGTGTTGTTGTATCCATTCCTTCTGTACTGTCATTTGTCGTATGACTTCGATTGTCTCTGCTGGAATTTTTATGATAAAGAGGTATGTATGTATGTATTTATTAATTGTTCTTATAATTGTATTTCTGGTTTTTTGTGACTCTAGTGTTTAAATAAATCATCATGTTGTCTTAAAATTCACAAAGATTTTGAAAAGTATCTATTTTTTGGATCGACAGCTGATTCGTTGATTTTAAAATTGAACTGCCTTGATAAATATTTAATTAGTTCATTTTAAGTTAATTTTGGCATAAGGTTATTGAAGGATTGTGTATTTCTTTATAAAATATAATTCTCTTAATAAGCCCCTTTATGAATTATACATATTTTTGCTTACCCGTAAATAGATCAATCACTTCTAATTGAATTTTGTTCTATTTCAGACCAGAATTTTGACAAAAATGGTGATTAGAATTCTCGACGGTTCCTAAATGCAGTTCGAACTATGGAAAACGATATTTCTGCATTATCTGCCGATAAAAACGTCGGTATTATACATATTTTTAGCAGACTGGTATTTGGTTTTATGACACGGTGTTTGTGAGTAGAATCGAGGGAACTCATTGGAATCTCTTGTCGACCATTAAATCTTGGTACGAGACATTTTAACTTATACATAATTTAGAAAAGTATTACTTATAACTACATGTGTAGTTATAACTGTCATTTTTATCCTTCTTCTTATACTGTGTGTCTCAAATCGAGTGGACTTGTATGGGTAACTTTCTTTTCATCGAAGATGGAGATTCGCACTGATATTATACAGTTATTTAAAAAAAAACTAAAAGCTGTCATTTTCTTGTATGTCAGATATCTTCGTACGTAAAATAGATACGAAAACATTTTCATATAAAAGTCACTATGCTCGATAAGTCCAATTTAAAATTAATATGGATCAGTCATTTGAAGGCGGCGTTTGAAGTATTCGTATCAACTTTCTTAAGTTATATGGACGCCATATTTGATTTTTAGCCCAAACAATAGAACTTTTTATTCTCTTCTCAGCGATGCGCGATGATGGAATAAAGAATACTAGTAAAATGACTTGTTTGAATGAAGTAGGCTTACATCGATCCGAACAAAAGTGAACAAAATTTATACCTATAACATGCATAACTTAATTCTAATAATCAGATGTACTGTTCAAAATGCTGGTAATTCTTAGCTAAACATACTTGACGCCGCCTGAAGAGACTTTGGGTTACTTTACGCAAAGGATTTAGATTAATATCATCACACTGCTTCGCGCAGCTGATTAACATTATCCCACCAAAAATGAAATTCAAAAAGCCTTAGATCCGCTGACCTGGTTGTACACCGAACATTAGTATTGGTGACAATAACCTTATTGCCAAATCTGTCAATTAAATAGTCAACCCCGTTGTTTGAATTGTGAATCGGGTAACCACCTTGTTGGTACCATAGCCCAGTCCTGTCCGTCAAAGATAGATCATGTGTGAAATCTAACGATGTTTGAAGAATTTTTAAGTAACGTTGACTAGTTAAATTTTCATGAAACAATAGATGCAATTAAATGACGTCCCAGTATATCCCGAAATACAGTAAATCCAAATCGGAGTTGATTTCGAGCTGGAACTACAATGTGTGAATTTTCCTACCACCAGTAGTGTTCGTTGTGTCGATTAACAGAGAAGAGAGAGAACAATTTTATTTACATGCTCCTCAGTTTGTCCAGCCTGTCGAACTTCTGTAGGAACGCTTATTTTACGGCGGAACCGTATAATACACTTTTATTTCTTTAGGAGTTACGTTCAGGAAAATTTCTTTGCAATCCGTACATCTTACGCATTTCTACTATTAAGTCATTGATTCAAAACATTCTACAGGTGTGACATTAGGATTATAATCATAGGATAATACTTCATCGACATCCCCCCTTGCAGATCTTTTACTGAATTGATTTTCTTTCTTTACCCAAACACATGTAGAACTGCTACGCTTCTTAGAAATTTGATTCCTTTCCTTAGTTCTTTCATCTATAATAATTTTTCGCTTCTTTGAGAAAATTTGAACTTTAGCAGATTATGTTTCAGTATTAGAGTAATCACATTCTGGTATAGGTGCGTGAATTCCAACTTCCGAATGTAACATTCGCCCAGGTAGTCTATTTATGTCACCTACATCTTTGTCACCACTGTCCTCATTCATAAATTGACCACCCTCAGGTGGAAACAAAACAATATCGTTTCCAAGTGGAGTCGTTTCTTCATCAATATAATCTTCTAAAATTTGTGTGATTTCATGAAGCTTAATTCTAAAATGCACACTTGTAAATGTTCGTAACTGCCAATACATTTAGGAACGTAACTGTAACGCTTGGTGCCACCTATGGGTGACATATAAAACTCTACACAATCGGACATGCATGGATATTAGATATCCCCTTTTATAACTTCACTACCTCAAGCTACATATCATTAGGTACTAGTAAGTAATAAAAGCAATTTATATATTTATGGTCTTGTCCCTTCATAGTGTGATAAGTTCCGTGATGGAGAAGGCGTCCCCATATTTACATGCACTGGTTCACAAAATATTTTATATCACCATTGAAGAAGATGCCTAAGTCAAAACTGTCAAATTTTACTCAAGACAATGAAGCCATCTATTGTATAAACTATGAACTAAGTTCGGAAATTATAATAAAATTGGCGACGCTTGCGATTTCGACACACCAACCTGTGATTGTATTTTTCGAGTTGATATGCCTGGATTAACCGCGACACAAGCCATTGTTAGTAAATAATTTAATATATAATTAAATGTGAGATCGTTTCGTTTTACTTGGTTGAGTGAATGTGCATTTTATAAAATAATAAATATAATAGAAATCTGTATTCAAATCACTAAATCAAGTGTTCAAAGTGGGAACCTGCATTAGCAGTGCAAGCATCTATTCTTCTTTTCATATTTTCAAACATATTTATTAATTGCTGTTTTGTAATTTCTTGCACAGCTAGCTAAATACCATCTTTCAAATCATTTAGTCGATTTCTATAAATTTTAGTTTTTAAATATCCGAATAAAAAGTAATCAAGAAGTGCCAAATCTGGCGAGTGAGGCGGCCAACGTCCTTCACCATAAAATCCTTCCAATAAACGTACAGATTCTCGTGCATTATGTGGAGATATGTTATCATGTTGGAAGAATCCTTCTTGTAGTTCCAGATCATCGAGTTGATTAACAAATTCCATTATAATATTCCTATAACGAGCACCTGTTTCTTGGAGAAAAAACCGGACCAATTACTCTACGTCTACTTTCACAGGATGTAATTGTGTTTCGTGTAAAATATGACGATTTTCTGTGATCCAAGCCCGATAGTTTTGCGAATTCACATATCCTGATAAATGAAACCACGCCCCATCAAAAAAATATGATAAATTTAATAGATAATTATCTCTTAAATTTATCATTATATGTACCACTGACAGTATTCTACTCGCTTTGCAGCATCTAATGGCAATAATTCATGTACCACAGTCATTTTGTATGGGTACAAATGTAATTTCCGTTTGACTATTTTGTGTACTGTACCAATCAATACAATCCTATAATAAAAGTCTGTTAGGACTTCGCTCAGTGCGGCTGTGAACATTTTCTACAACATCATCAGTTAGAACTGATGTGCGTTCAAGGGATTTACCTTTACAAACAGTACTTGTACTCTGAAAACAATTTACAATTCTGTATATACATATGCCTAACTGAATTGTCACGCTGTGCACGCTGCAATATCAGGGTATTGATGTTGAAATTTATTAGCACATAGGTCCATAGAATAGCACCTTTCCCCTTACTCGTTTCGTTGGACATTACGAAAACAGCTCTCCAAAATAATTTGTCCTTGCTTGTGAGAAGAAGGCATTGTAAAATTTAACCTATAAAACGATTTTTGGTTTACGAATTTGACGTTAAATTTACCAGAAGCCTAATAAATTCCCTAATCGCTGACTTGAAAGATCACGATAATCAATAATGATCACATGTTATACAGTCAGGTCGTAAATTATCGCCTCCCTCCACATAACTTTTGAAAGGAATTTGTGATGTTTTGATATACAGGGATATGGACCTGGCTTGAAATGTGAAATAGAGGGCGCAGCTATGTTTAAAATTTGAAATGGAAACTAAGTTCATATATAGATATACGTATATTTTCTTGGTTTTTAAGTCGTATAATACAACTATTCCCAGTAAGTAAAATATTTCGGTTTATTAATTCAAACCTTAATCATTTACATTGTAACATTGATAATGTAAAAAATAAAATATTGATGTATAACTTTTACAAAATATATGACATTTTTTGTTCTATTGATAAAATAAATTCATATAGAAGCTCATTTGAAAGATATTTCAGCACTTTTACGACAATGCAAACAGTTTTGTGATTTTCTAAATTTTTACTAACATACCGAAGATTAATGATTGAGCCCTCGTATTCATTTTTGAGGTGTTGTATACAGAAACCTGTAATACAAAACACACACGACACATACACGGACAGCAGGCATACAACTAACGCGGAGAGTTATTGGCACGTTACTGGTTAGAACAGCTATTTGCAGTCAGTTGTATAATAAGTTAATCAAGTTTATTGTTAAAAACACCAGTATATAGTTTCTACACATGGGATAAGTTTATTTTTATTTTATTTTATTTTATTTTATTCAGTATACCATGCATTTATGCATCAAGTTCTGCAGATGACATCAGAAAGACGATGGCCCCCAGCAGCCCCCGAATTCGATCCTTGAGTTCTGCCAAGTTGTGAAGCCCAGTTAAACCAGAAAGTTATTTTACCCGTGCTATGATCTAAAATGTTTTTGCCAGAAAGGTCGGGTGATCTGAACCTACAATTGTGACAAGTGTTAATACAAAAATTTTGAACACCTTAAATTTAAATCAAGACCTTACAAAAATAGACTTATTTAAAAAAGAATGTAAAGATAAAAGCTAAGAAAACCTAAATCGTGCAATTATGAACAAAATATATGAAACAGCCGAAACAGAACCTTTTTTGAATTTTAACAACAAAAATAAAAAATCACAATTTCGAGATACACATTACTTATCGTAATAAATGTCCAAAATGCTCGCCCATTATTTCTTAGCAATAAACGAACCTATTGGAAAATTCCTCATTTTTTCTAGCATATGTAGGGTTATTTCGGCACAAAGTTCCATCGCTTAAATCGTTGATCGATGCAAGTTGAGTAACATACACTTTCGATTTTAAGTAACCCCACAAAAAGAAATCTAATGGATTTAAGTCTGGTGGTCGTGCCATTCAATAAAATTATACCTTGTCTACAATATTCAATATTGCAAATATAAATTTGGTTACGATAATCGCGTAATACTCTTGCGTAATGTGGCGTGTACCGTCTTGCTGTAATATCAGGTCTATATCAAATTCTTATCTGGTCACGTAACAGATTTAAATAAGTTTCCCCGGTTAAATTGCCATCCACAAAAACAGAGGCCAATTATACGATTCCTTAAATTTCCAGCCCAAACGTTCAATTTTTGCTGGTATTGGATGTGCGAGCCTCGATGAATGTGAGGAATTATTTTACTCCAGTATCGCACATTCTGTCTATTAACCATTCCGTGAAAATGTGAATTCGTCACTAAAGCAAATATTTTAATTAGGCAACAATCAAATTTTTTCTGATAGTATTTCACAAAATATGTATGCTCTGCATCGTCTTCTGATAATTCGTGTTAAGATATTTTTAACTGTTGTAGAAGAAACGTTACACTCGTTAGCAATATTTTTGGTAAAAGCATTGGCTTGCCAATCACCCAGATTCTCAGATCAGACTCGTCCAGCCACCGGCCGTGGGAACGAGGCTTAACGTGGGTATGACAGCGCGCGCATAGAGACACCGCCAACTTAGTTTCAGCACCGTTTATTTCGCGCCATACTGTACTTCTATATTTCTTTTTGCATTTTGTGCAATCGTGTTTTTATTGTATATGTTTAAAAAATTGGTGATTGTTAATTAACATTTCTTTTGATTTTTTAATATTCTGCTGGATATTGCGTAGCTATCCTAGAGCTATTCTACAGCCGCAAACATGTTCACTGTTTAAAAAAGAGTTGTACCAAAGAGAGACCTTTTCCATCAAAAGAAAAATCGATTTGTTTTTCTTTCTTCACGTCCTACTTCCCTTAAATATGTAGTAAAAAGAAATTATATTTGAGTAATGTTAATGAAATTATCAATCAAAACTTTCTGAACGTTGTTGACATCTTTGTAAGTATATGAAGATAAAATTCAGAAGTCAAAATAATAGCGGTGATCGTATGCTCGTGTCATGTAGCGTCCATCAACACGAATTTGAGAAATATACCTGAACATGAATATCTAATATCTGCATATCGACGACAGACCAATTCGTACGGAATATACATCACGGTAATACGCTAAGTCATAAACCAAACGACTTTACACCTTTGGCGCTGTCGCCAATAATGCCCATTTGTCGAAAAGATCTAGCCGTGAGCTTGTAGGTAAGATTTCGGCCGAATACAATGTAAGTTCAGTTTAAGGAAAGCATGTACGTGATTGGCAACGCGAATTTGAATATAACCCATACATGTTCTTCGAGAACGTATGACATTAATACACAAAATGAAGGAAACTTCTCACTCACAATTCGGTTTAATTTAGTACAATATGTACATTTCGTTAGCCGCGCTAACATCTACTAAATAAATATGCATGTAGGTAGGTATATCTTAGGTAAAAAATATGAAAATCACGTTGCAGAGCTATTATCTTCAATGAAATCTAAATATTTATTATTAGGAGGGGTTAAATCTGTATTTAATAGGATATTATTATGTTTCTTCATATAAATGACTAAATTATGTGTAGGAGAAGTGTGTCCTGTATTAAAAACAATGATGTGCTGAAGCTGAACTAGTGGGAATAACACTGTGTTATTCCACTAGTGATTTGGTGAAGAGCATATCTTCCAAGGTTTACCCTAGCCGAAAACACTACGTTTAACACTGCTCTTCACTTGTTTTTCTACTGAAGATGGCAACTTAGTTGCCGAAATACGTATTTAGATTTCTATTTTTAATTTTTGTGGTAAGGGATTTTTTCACTTTTTCTTTTGGATTTTTGTTATAGTTTTCAAGCCACAGTCTCCACCCATCATAGGAGTAAACACATTGTATATTTATCCATATTCATGTAAAATATAACAAAAGTTTTGGTAGAAGTGTTGAAACGAAATAAATAAATAATGCAACTTCAAAAATGTTCAATATGCCTACCATTTCTCTCGAGGCACATTACTAATCGTTTATGAACTCCTTCAGAAGTCACTCGGCTTAGCTGGTCTCGAGTTAATGTCTGGAAAGCGTTTGTTACTCTTTGTCGCAACTCTTCTTCATTGTTTACGGGTATTGAATATACAATGGATTTTATATGGCCCCATAAATAAAAATCCAACGGGGTTAGGTCCGGAGATCTTGGCGGCCAAAGCCAAGGCCCATTACGCCCGATCCAACGATCTTCGAACATTCCCGTGATAACTTGATCTACGACATGGCTAGAATGTGCTGGAGCTCCATCCATTTGATACCAGCAATCCCGTAGTCTATTTTTTACTACAAAATGTAAGAACATGCTCGCTAAGATAGGAGATATAATGGGTTAACCACTGTTCCGAATGTTTGTTTATAAAACTTATTATAAGCTAAAGGCATTTTGTTCCATACACAGTTTTGTTAATTTAATGTATTCAAACTTTTATCCAGAACAAAATCGTTAAATACTAAGAAAGATTCAAGATTTTCTAAAGTTATACCAATTGGAAATTTGTTAAACTCTTGTACTAACCATTCAGAAATTGTGTAAGTAGGAGAGTCAATATTTAAGACAATAGGTCTATATGAATTATCTGGTTTATAAACGTTAGGTAAACAGCACATATGTGTGTGATATCATAGAATTAGTGATTTTAAGTTTAAAACTTAACTTCTTATCTATAAGATTCGTACATTCTTTTACTACTTTAGTAACTTCTCTAATATATCTACCTAAAGGATTTTTTGCTATTACTTCATAAGGACCGGTGTCTAACATGTCTTCAACATATTTTATATAAGTTTTCTTATCATGGATTACTATTGCATTACCTTTATCCACTTTAGTGTACATAAATTCTTTCGTTATTAAAGCCTGCAACTTTCTTTTTAATTGCTATCTTCTCAAGAACACGTGTGAAACGCAGTCTTACTTTCTTCAGGTATGTAATTCGAGGCAGACGTCATTTATAAACTCATTGGCTTCGATTGAAAACTTGTCCCATATTCAGTAGTTGGAATTCCTCTTCTGTCAATTGTATGTAATTCCTATTAATGATATTGACATCTGAATTCATGTGGTTAGCAGGTGTTTTCTGAAGAAGTGATCAAAGTTTCTTGTTATGTGTTGATGCCTTCTGTTCCAATTTTGCGTTTATGACTTGTCATTTCTCATAAAAAATATCCCATTCTGAGCGGTTTAACCATTTACTAATCTTCAAATGTATGATATGTTATAAGTTATAATATTGTCGCATGCTGTGTAAAATTTGAGAGAATTAAAGCTAAGAGAGCTGTGGCCGTATAAAAATAAATTCCTTTAGCTACTTGAGGAAGTCGTAATCGTAAATCATTTCCGCATCTCTCCTACTATAATAAACTCATAGCACATAATATATCTTAGCGAAAATTACGATATCGTCATGATTTGCGATTATATCTATTCCAAACAACTTCTATTTAAACAACCAAGCTAGTGTAGGATATCTAGAACAGAACAAATCAACTCCGCAGTCCTGCAGGGTAAAAGTAAAGGAATAAGTTACGCATTCGAAGAAAGTATTCATAATGGAGGGTGTTTATTGCCGTAATAATTAATTTTTAATGTCCGTAGGGGAATGTTTCCTCGCTCAGGGTTCTGGAATTATAATTTCGGTACCACAAAAATTCCTGGTGTATGGTAGCAAGAAGGCACCCTTACAAGATTGCACCTAATTTAAAATGTCAGCAGCACAGCTGGCAAGGGACGCTAAACAATAAATTATTCTCCTGTTACTATTCCTCCTGTAGTGGAAATATCACCTAATGATTAGAAAATCAGTGTGAGACTTCTGGGAGAGTAAATATGTTTTCTCGATATTAACACACGACAAACTGCTTCATTCCTTAATACAGTAAAAGATTTCTTGATATTTAAACAATGGCTGCTCTAACATCGATAAATACGTTCGGTTTGATTTTTTAAACTGCTTTGATAATTGTTGATTAATATACTTTGAAGTCAAAGAAATATTTAAAGGTAGCATAATTTTACAATATCATGGTACAACTCTTTTGTTTACCTTTTTTGAATGAACTCTTGATTAAGTAAAGACTATATTTATCTAGTATTTGTCACACGTAATTATTTACAAAATTTTACAAAATAGTTTATTTGTTATTGAAAATCCGCACGTCTACTCATATTTCTTATATACTGGGTGTCCAACCTAAGATGCAACGGTTCCTAGCCAATTTATTATTGTCTTTTTGAAAAAATGTTTCAAATAAATGTTGAGTCGAATTATATTCTACACATGCTAAAATTAGTTTCAATAATGGCGGACTTCCGGTTGTACCGGAAGTAGATACTAACTTTATTAATTTAAATGGAACACCCTGTATATTATTGCACTTTTGGATTCCTTGTTAAATTTAAATAACAATACGTTAGAGATACATTGGGGCTAAGTTGTACCGTTTTCGAATTGCATGACATTTTTCGAAAAAAATGACATTTGTTGTGTCTTCGGTGTTTGGAAATATCTCAGGAATTACGAAAGTTAGAAAGATGCGGTTTTCAATTTTCGCTTAACCATGAAACAGCACACGTCTTTTATTTTAAAATTGTTGCGTTTAAATTACAGCATTATAAAATGGGGATCTGTAATTTTCGAACTTTAAAATCATGGATAACTTGATTTTTTTAAATTGAACGGTATAGCAATTTTTACATAAATGGATGTAAAATTGAATTTTCTTTCGATTTAATATGGGTATCATTGTGTCTATCTCCAACGGTTTTGGAGATATCCGCGATTTTTCAGTATCTCACGATAGATAGGTATTGCGAAGCGCCGCCGCCGGCCACCTTCCCCTCGCTTTTCACCAGGCTTGGGACTGGCAGCAATAATACTGGCATGCTTAGAAAGTGGCCAACAGAACACAATAGAACCACTAGAAACAAACAAAACTTGAAATTAAAAAAAAGAAGAATTTAATAAAGTACGTTGTGAAACATTGGAGATGAACATAGCAAAGATAAAAAAAAACACAACATTACTGGAATATCAATATCAGCACATTTTTCAAACTACATTACTCTATCCAATGTATGGAGTACGTACACATCGAGCGTCTTGCTAGCAACAGGGTACACTTTAAACGCTAGTGTTGTCATTGTACAGAGAATTTGTACAACACTGTTATATTAAATGTTCAAAATGCTGTCCGTTTTGGGCACTACATAATCGAAATCGCTTTTGCAAAGATTTCTGAACATTTCTGAGCATTTCTGGAGTGACTTCTTGAAACGCTCTTAAAATACGATGGCGCATATCATCAGGGGTTGTTGGTGGCGTTTCATAAACTTTATTTTTAATGAAACCCCATAAGAAGAAATCGCAGCTTGTAAGATCTGGCGATCTCGGAGGCCATCTAACAGGTCCTCCACGTCCAATCCAGTGGTCCGGAAAAGACACATCCAAAAACTGTCGAACTTCGGCAGTATTGTGAGGTGGAGCACCATCGTGTTGGAACCACATCAGTTGACGAGTAGCTAACGGAAGATTTTCTGACAGAACGCCTAAATTATTTTGAAGAAATTCCATATAAACCCTACCCGTTAGGCGTTGGTTATGAAAAAACGGACCTATGATATATTGTCCAATGATACCTGCCCACATGTTGACCGACCATCTGTATTGACTGTGTGCTGCAATAAATCGATGGGGATTTTGTGTGTCATAATAATGACAATTGTGACGATTCACAAATCCATTTTTGTGGAAGGTAGCTTCGTCTGAAAACATAACTTTATCGAAAAAGTTCGCATCATGATCAGTTCTTTGAATTGCCCACTCACAAAATAACAGTGTGCTTTCGAAATCACCTGCAGTAATTTCCTGGTGCAACTGAATCCGGTACGGATGATACTTATGTATTCTTAAAGTGTTGTGTACCGAAGATTTACTGATATTAGTCATTCTACTTACTTCGCGCACACTTGATTCTGCATTTTCTTGTACTACTAATAATACTTGTAACTGATTTTCATCCGTAAGTACGGAGTTATTGCGGTTCCGTTTTGGACGTGCTACGGATCCAGTACTTACAAATCTACCCAGTAGCGACAGAAATGCTCTCCTATCTGGATGCCTTCTACATGGGTAATGCTGTGCATAAACTCTTGACGCTAACAAAGCATTTCTGTTACATTCACCGAGAACGAAAACCATATCTACTAATTCTTCTCGAGTAAGCGACATCTTTAATTGTTATGTTACCAAAAAGTACTCTGAACGTCAGTTCTGACACTTGGAACATTAATAATGGTTAGATATCTAGTTTGTTTTTCAAGCCTACTTTGACTTTAAAGATGCCGCTTTAAACATCTCAAGTATCTTTTAGACAATTTTGTTTGTTTAAAATGGTGGTATTGTGTTCTGTTGGCCACTTTTTAAAGATGCCAGTATTATTGCTGCAAATCCCAAGCCTCGTGAAATGCGAGGGGAAGGTGGCCGGCGGCGGCGCTTCGCAATACGTATCTATCGTGAGATACTGAAAAATCGCGAATATCTCCAAAACCGTTGGAGATAGACAATGATACCCATATTAAATCGAAAGAAAATTCAATTTTACATCCATTTATGTAAAAATTGCTATGCCGTTCAATTTAAAAAAATCAAGTTATCCATGATTTTAGAGTTCGAAAATTACAGATCCCTATTTTATAACGCTGTAATTTAAACGCAACAATTTTAAAATAAAAGACGTGTGCTGTTTCATGGTTATGCGAAAATTGAAAACCGCATCTTTCTAACTTTCGTAATTCCTGAGATATTTCCAAACACCGAAGACACAACAAATGTCATTTTTTTCGAAAAATGTCATGCAATTCGAAAACGGTACAACTTAGCCCCAATGTATCCCTAACGTATTGTTATTTAAATTTAACAAGGAATCCAAAAGTGCAATAATATACAGGGTGTTCCATTTAAAATAATAAAGTTAGTATCTACTTCCGGTACAACCGGAAGTCCGCCATTATTGAAACTAATTTTAGCATGTGTAGAATATAATTCGAGGCAACATTTATTTGAAACATTTTTTCAAAAAGACAATAATAAATTGGCTAGGGACCGTTGCATCTTAGGTTGGACACCCGGTATATTACGTATTATTGAATGCTCTATTGTAAGTTCGAGTTTTACTTGTGGAAGTGTAGTTTATTTGAAGATCTTCTCAATTAAAAGTTTTTCCTCAAATGATAGCAAGTTTTTTTAAAAGAGTTTGCACACAATTATAACTTTCATCATTAATAATAAACGTCACTTTGAAATCACACATGCGTTGTACGCGCCGAAAACAATGCAGTCCCAACGAATGCACGACGTTTACTGGAGACGCGAAATTTTGTGCCGGAATGAACGCAGATGACGAAGACAAACGCAGCCGGCCGATTCATATTCGAAATAGAGACATCGAACATTGTCCCCCGGAACATAGTTTCGAGCGTTGCATATGCGCTAGTGTCTGGTGCGGAAAGAAACTTTGAAACTTTGATTAAATTATCCCAGTTCATAAGCAGATTTGTATTAAATTAATAGGTATATAAAAAACAAAAAGAATGAAAACTATCGTAACACTTAAAGGTTGTATTTGAAAGTCTTAGTTAGTTATAGGCTCACTCGATTCCCGTTTCACTTCCGCGTTGTTTGCGTTTCTCGTCGTCACTGCCCTTGTCAGGCAACAAACGCCCCTTCTTTTTCTCGGAGGGTTCACAATTTTCTACATCCTCCCCCGACCCAGAATTGATCTCCAGAGGATATAGCAATTGGATCGGTCTTCTTAGACGAACTCCTTTTGCGGTTTGAATTTCACATGCCCGCACTTTCCCATCACGACCAATAAAAACTTCTTGTATGCGCACAAGCTTCCAAAGAAGTCGAGGCACAGCTTGGTCGTACAACAACGCAACGTCACCTTTGGCGAACCGTCCTGCTTGGGTTCCAGTTGTGTGGTGGAAGGACCGTAACTGTTGTAAGTAGTTGGAACTCCATCGATTCCAGAATTTCGTGGTTAACTTCTCTCTCATCTTCCATTGCCTTAGAATGTCGTTTCTGTTTAATTCTGGTGCTCTGGTATCAATCATTAGTCCGGACTGCGTAGGACCAATCAAGAAATGTGATGGTGACAAGATCAATAGATTGTCTTCATCATCGTCTATGTATGTTAGTGGTCTGGAATTGACACTTGCTTCAACCTCTGTCAATATTGTTTGCAATTCGTCTGAGTTGACGCTCGCCCTACCAAGTGTGATTTTGAGTGCGTCCTTGACGGTTTTAACCATTCGCTCCCAAAATCCTTCCCACCATGCTGCACGTTCTACTATAAATTTCCATTCTATTCTATGGCTTGTTGACATTTCTTGTACTGGGCTACTTCTCATTATGGCAAATAATGCTTCCAATTCTTGGGATGTTCTGTGGAAGGTTTTAGCATTGTCAGAGTAAATGACTTCCGGTATTCCTCGCCGTGCAATGAACCTCCGTAGGGCTCTGATGCAACTTTCTGTTGTCAAATCGGGAACCAACTCCAGATGTACTGCACGAACTACTGCACATGTTAATAGCATTATGTAAGTCTTTGCTTTCCCATTTTCTGTTGGAACATATAAAGGACCAGCGAAATCCACACCCGTTATCTTAAAAGGATTGACTGATTTTAATCTATTTGCCGGAACCGGTGCGAAGGGTTGATTTCCTGGTTTACTCTTCAGTTTCTTACATTTTAAGCAACCTCCAGTGATGGTTTTGATTCGTTGGCGCGCTTGGATAATCCAATATCGTTTCCTGATAGCGGCTAGTGTTACGTTGACACCTCCATGTAGTACATTCTCATGTTCTTTGTATATTATTCTGTCAGTTAACGTTGACCTTTTTGGTAATATTATGGGATGCTTGGTTTGATAAGGCAATTCTGCTTCCGTAAGTCTTCCACCTAACCTTAAAATTCGATCTTCATCTAAAAACGGGTCTAGTATCAATATGGATGACTTTGAACTTAGCGGTTTTCCAGCTAATAACGCCATTACTTCTTCTGAAAATTCCGATCCTTGAATTGACCTTATCCAATACATCTCCGCTTGATATACTTCGTATACCTTTAGTTCACCTGTGTATTTTTCGTTGGGATGTCGCAAATTGTGTATAAATCTTTTTACATAAGCCGTTATGCGATATACCTTTTCAATATTAGAAAAACGTTCCAAAGAAAACAATTGTTCACGCTTTTGTTTTCTGTCTGAGGTGAATAAAAGTATTTGCGTACTTATTTCGGTATTTTGTGCCATTTGACAGTCCTCATCTGATGGCCAGTTGTCAGGTGATTGCTTCAGCCACCATGGCCCTTCAAACCAAAAAGGCGTCTCAGTTAATTTCTTTATGGTGATACCTCTTGTAACTAGATCTGCTGGATTTTCTTTTCCTGGACGTATCTCCAATTCTCTGGGTCATAGCGTCCTATTTCGTGAACTCGATTTTGTACGTATGGCTTCCATTTGGTGGTTCGTCCTTTTATCCAATTTAATGTAATCTTGGAATCCGACCACAGTGTTTTACATTTTATGTTTAACCGTATATTTTGCTTTATATAGTGGTATAAGTTAGCTGCGCATAAGGCTGCGGTTAGCTCTAGTTTCGGAAGCGTTAGTTCATTCTGACCATTTTGTGATATTGGTGAGACTCGATTTTTTGCCATCAAAAATTGACACGCATCTTTGAATTTTATATAAGCAACTACTCCATAAGCGTGCGGGCTTGCGTCCGCAAAAATGTGTAATTCTATTTCATCTTCTCGAGTGCTTACAACACTCATTGGCACTCGTACGTCATTTGCGTCTGAAATGTCCATGCACCATTTGTGCCATTCAGTTTGCAATTCGACTGATATGACTTGATCCCAGTCAAATTTCTCCTTCCAAACACGTTGTAGAAGTATTTTGGCGTTTATTGTATAAGGCGCTAGAATTCCGATAGGGTCAAATATTTTTGCAATTTTTTGCAGAACATTGCGCTTCGTTGGTATTTTCCCAGCATCATTAAGAATTGAGTTCATATCCACCGATAGTTCATCTGAATATAACTGCCACTCCATTCCCAACACTTTTGTTCGGCTTGTCTCTGCGTTAGGTGTTTCTTCTTGATGAAACTCTTTCATTAAGACCACATCGTTCGTATACCAAGATTCATACTTGCCGATCTTAATATTTTTTTTGACTGTTGGTAAAGCTGTCGAGCGTCTTCCTTCGAATTTTCGGCAATAACCATATCATCTACGTAGAACGCGTTGGATATTTTTTCTGCGATCTTCCTATGCTCTTCAGGTTGCTCCTTGAAATGTTTCTTTAGGGTCACTGCCAAGATGAATGGGCTGGTGGTCACCCCAAATGTAACTCGCTTCATTCGATATTCGGTTACCTGCGGCAACTGTGTTGTCGATGAGATACCGTCTTCTATCGGCTGTTGATACCACAGAAAACGAATCTCTGTCTTCTTCGCGCAAAGATATTTGTAGGAAGGCCTTTTCGATGTCGGCAATTATTCCAATGGAACCAATTCGAAAGTTCATCAAAATACGCACTAAATCCGGAACTAAATTGTCTCCGCAAAATAGCACATCATTTAACGATGGAAATCCCGGCGAATGCGCGGAAGCATCGAACACTACGCGCACTTTCGTGGTCTCTTTGTCGTCCCGATACACCGGTTGATGCGGTAAATAATACGTTTTATTGGGATTGTCCTTAATTGGTATTCTTTCTGCGCAGTCACAAGTTAAATATTCGCGTATCGCCTTATCATATTCATTAAATCTTGTGTTTTTAATCAATTTTGAGGCTAGTGTTTTTAATCGCGCAACCGCACCTTGATAATTTGAATCCACTTTGTCCGTTTTCCACGGTAAAGACACTTCATATCGTTCGTTTTTAAATACTATATTATTTTCCATATAATGTTCACTGAAATTATTAGAGCCTTTTTCGCTCCCGTTTATTCCGATTGTTTCTAAGTCCCAAAACCGTCGCAATTGATCGTCCTCGCACTTTATTTGCGCGGAACGTAGTCGCAACTAAAAAGTTATAAGAGTCGCTTTCGTTGCCCGAACCGTGTAATGTCCATCCGAATTTGGTGTTTACAGCTGTCAAGTCATCGGTAATCCTCTGGATTTCACCTGTTACCAGCTTCCAGTAATGATCTGCGCCAATTAATACTCCAATTCCCTCATGTGTTGGTAACTGCGTTATGTTTACATCCGCTAACTGATGCTGCGACGCAAACCTTTGAATTACCGCGTTTTTTCGCGACGGCGTTTTTAAAGCGTCGAAACATATCTCCGGCACTTCTACCGCACTAATTTCTATTATGTCGTTATTATATTGACTTTTAAGGGTTAGTTTAACTTGGTTACAGAATTTTGATGGTGTGCGACTTTTGCTTCCGAACGGCATTATAGAAATTTTATTTGTACCGATTACAGGTTGTCCCATTCGTTTTGATAAGCTTTCTTTTATAAAGGTTAATTGACTACCGCCGTCAATTATCAGACGCACTAAAGAATTATCTTTTAACCCGTTTCCCGTTATTTTTGCGTACCCGGTTTGCAAATAAACATCATCTATGCGCCCGTTTGTTAATAAATTCGTTGTGGTTTCGTTTTGAGACGACACAGTGGCGTTAGAAATCGTGTTTGTTACCGTAGCCGTTTTTTCTCGTTGATTCTCCAACTTTGTTATTTGTTTATTTATTGGATCGCATATCGAGGTAGCATGTCGCAATTTACATTTAGCACATGAAATTTTAGTTTTACAAAATTTTGAATTATGATTCTTTTTCAAGCATCGAAAGCAACAACCGTTTCTTTTTAAAATATCTTTTTTTTCGTTAATGGGTTTTGAACCCCGGCACTTTTGTGTCATGAGAATTTCTGTCACAAAAGAGGCAGTAATTCTTTACATTTGCTAACAACCCGGCTGCAGTGCAAGTGTCTGCCTTTTGTTTCGACTCCGTCTCACACATGTTGAGCTTTCGTTTAGGGTCTCGATCTTTGGGTTCAGCTCGTTCCAAGGCATCCAATTCTATTTTTAAGAACCGTAATAAATCTTGAATTTCCTGGTTGTAGTCTATGCTGTTTGTTTGAATGCTACCATTCTCGGAAATATTATCGTTTAAGTGACCTTTCTTAATTTTTTGCCTGTTATATTCCACTTTTAAATTATATGGTAAGGCGTTAAAAATTATTGATTTTACCATTAATCCATATTGATCTGCCGTTACTCCTAATGAGATTAATGAACGCGTTATTGTGGATGCCTTTGTGTATAGATTTCTTAATGAATTAGTATCTCTTTCGTTTTTTACGGGATTTATTGACATTAGCTTTTGTATGTAATTATTTATGATACTGTCTGTGTTCGCGTATTCGTTTTTCAAGAGTTCAATCGCGTCGTTATACGATAGTTCACTTTGCGTTAGACCCGAAATTGTTGTCGCGGCGCGTCCGATCACTAATGATTTTAAATACGTGTATTTTGTAGCTTCATCAAGTTCGTCGTTTTTGGGAATCGCGACACTATACTGTTCCCAAAACGCTGGCCACGACGCTTCGTCACCGTTAAATTTAATTAAATCTATTTTAGGTAATCTTACCGTTCGTTGCACAATATGTGTATTTTGTTCATTACCCCCGTTAGTTTCCTCCACTGTTCCCTGGCTGCTTCTTGGGACGTTATCGAGTGCGTTGGTAGATTTCTTAGCCTCGGATATCGCTTGTTGTTCTAATTTGGCTTTGGCTTCGACTGCGATTTCTTCATATTCAAATATTTTCTCACACTCAGCTTCTAACTGGTCTTCGTCGAAGGTATCCGCTAGCTTCTTATTCACTTCACTTAATTGAACTTCAAGTGAACTTATTTTTGCAATTAAAACAGGTATTTGTTCCACGGTGATTTGATTTTTGCTTAGTAGCTCACTCACGTTATTTACAATTTTCGTTAATTGAGTCCTATACGTTTTTCTCAGCATTAAATCCATCGTTATAGTCTCTTGTTTTGTTACGTTAAAACTGTTACAAATCTCCAGGGTTTCGGCACCAAAATGTGAAAAGGGTCGTTAAATTAAAGGTTCACAACTTTCTACAGATACCATCGTTATATAAAAAAAAATGAAACAAAATAATGCACTGAATTACATGCAAATTTCTTTCTGTTTATCTTGGTGGTTGGGTGGGCACGTGTCCTTGTGCCCTTTAGTACCAGCCGCTACTGCGTAAAGTAGCATTTCACGGACTAGTGCGTAAAGTGAAATTGGTACTAGCTGACGTATACAAGTGCATTGGCATTTCTGGTGACATTTAACAAAGTGACTAACTGTCAAACGTTAACATAATACATATTTGACAATACATAAGTAGGCAGAATTAATCGTAATAAACGATATTTGATAGTATTATTATTAAAAGTATGCATTATTCGTGCAAAAAATGTTGGGTGATACATTTCGCGAATTCGTGCTCATGAAAGTAGCCACGCATTCGCGAAATGTGTTTCGCGAACTAGGTTTGTAAATAACTATTTTGTCACTTTTTTTGACAACTTTCATAATTGATAGTAAAGTATGTTTTTTATCTTGAACTATTTTAATATAAATTATGCAAACGTCTTAAATAAACTTAGAAGTATAGAAAAGCCTACTTTCCACTAGCATTAGAGTTGTTATTTATAATAAAACAGGCTACGAAAATACAACTATAATTACAACCATTAAGAGCATAATTTTTTGTTACCTTAAAAAGATATTGGTCCAATTATTCGTCTGTGGCCAACAGCTGTCCAACATGTATTTTTTGAGTGCGTAGCGGGTTTACATGGCTCTAAATTCTCATGTTTTTGTAATTTACAAACCCTGACAGGTGAAACCATGCTCCCTCAGTCTAAATCATTTTTAGTAATAATTCCACATGATTGACAATGTTATTAATTACCCAGTTACAAAACCCAAGACGTCGTGCATAATCTGCTAGTTTCAATTCTTGTACCGCATCGACACGGTAAGGATATAGTTGCAGGTCTTTGTGTAAAAGTTTATGAGTGATTCTGTGAACGGCCATGCACCACCACCCACCGAATCAAGAAAGAGCTGTCAATCTGTCAATCCTTCCGGTGTCCGGGCCTGGTGAGGTTTCCCGTGTTGAGTCAAATTAAGCCGCAAGCTCCACTTCTGGTGGTATCATAGTATACCGTGCATAACCGCAACAGCGCTCCCTAAATGAGTAGTAGGCATGTACAATGCACAACGCATACATCACCAGCCGTGCGCGTCATAGAAAGTGGCGGCTGGCTATGGACAGGTAGTAGGTCTGTGTTCATCAACCACGATGTGGACCATGTACATCAGCTGCCAGTGCTCGGCGTTAACATTCATACATACATCCATATATACCAAGGAAAGACAACGTACTAGTGTAAATAAAAATATAATGTATAATATATCTTTTTTTTTATAAAAATCAAGTATAAAAAATAATAATAACAGAAACGAGGTAATTAACAAAGATTGTGTATAAAAAGATAAGAAGAAAAAACAACAGAAACATGTAAACTAGTCAGAGACATCGGCCTCCCACGACGGCCCGGTCTTGATCAGGCTGAACCGCGCCCGCTTCTTCGGCGGCGAGCTCTACACAGACAGACAGAGAACCAGTTGTAATACGACGCAACAGCGACTAATGACAACAAGACACTCACCAGCGGGGAGCATCCAAACAAGGGGTGCTGCATCGTCTGGTATCGGGCCCACGCTGCCTCCACGGCAGCCGCCAGGCGGCGCCAAATATCCCCTGGATGTGACTATCGATAACAATACATGTGTTGGTGACTACAAGAGCGAGCGAGGGAAGCGACACACACTTACCGGTACGACGATATCTTCTGCGGCGGCGTCGGCAATCCCGGTAGACGGCGACGCATGCGACGGCCCGGGGACCGCAGCGGGAGGAGATGGAGGGGGGGGGGCACTATCGCCGCATCCACCGCGTCCTATAACACACACATACCACATTATATAACATATATAGTAGTCAATAATAACAACAGCTAGCAGCAGTAGCAGCAACAGCACCAATACTTACAAAGCTGTCCGGAATCAGGCACTTTGCGCATCTACAAGGCCACGACGATCACCGGGACGACGCTCGACGACGACGACGACGACGACGTGACGACCTATACAATGAATAAATCTTTTTATTACCTATTATTATGTTATTGTACACTCACCGTCGACCCCGTAGGGGTGGAAGAAATCGTCTCCCGCCGCCTAGGTGTGCCTGCCCCGCTCGCGCCACTGGCGTCCGACCCCTACAACATGAAAACACGGATTGTCAGTGACAGTCGACAACTGTCATTAAGGTCAAACACTCACGCGATCGACGCACCTGCTGCAGCGGCAGGGCCCCGATGACGTCGACCACGACAACGACCTGGAGCTCGATGACGATGACGACGATGCCTACGACGACAAGAAGCAGTAAAGTAATAGCGACATGTGGATACATAGGTACATACGACGTGCTAAGAAGCCGCCTCCTTCGTCGCCTCTATCGCAACCGGAACCCACGACACAAAAGCAAAAAGTGAAGCGAGCAACGAGTGTTGATGTGAGATATACATACAGGTGCATCGGTGGCATCCGCCCCCCAATCCTCCACGACTCCAAAAACTACAACAAACAATAGGGCACATCAGTGACACATTCAAAATAATAGTGAACATACCGTCTCGGCGTCGGCCTGGGCCACGAACTCGCGTTCTTGCGCCTCAAACGCCGCCATTTCGCGCTCCGCCGCATCCACCGCCGCCAAATCAAATATGCGCTGACTCATGGTGCTCCAATCGATCGACATGACGCAAATAGTGTACGTTTGCTGCTTATTAATGTGTGACGGCAACCAATGTCAACGGACTGTCAGACAATAACAATAATAATTAAATATGACAACGGAGCGACAGCGTGGATGCCCGTGATTGGCAGGTGGCGTAGGCGTACGAAATAGGGTAGCCACGAACGCTGTCAAGGCACGGCGTTATAAAACAATAGGAAAAAACGAATCGGTAGCCATTATTGTTGCAGCATCCTTTAATAACGCATCGTGTCTGACGCCCTAACGAGCCATAAAAGCGAATTTATCGAGTTGGAGCCGGCCAATATACAAAACAAGGTGAGCGCCAACGCTAAGCATATACACACACATCGATTTAGGCCAATCTAATATTGAAATTTTGTTCTTGGTTTTAGCAATAATAAAAATTTATAATGAGTACGACTAGTGGGAGTACCCGAAGTAGTGTGCGGCTCTCCGGTTGCAGACGGCAGCAACCAGCGGCGGCGTCCCAGCAGCAGCAGCCGGCAGCCGACGGAGGACCCCCAGCCCAACGTCGCCGAACACCTGGGCAGCACGTCTCCATCACCATCGACCTGGAGATGGCGCGGGCCCTCCGCAGTGGGTTTGTGACCATTTTCCTGGGCGTGCTGAGTACGCCTGCGCCAGGGAACGGTCGGAGACTGCCCAGGTGACGGAGGACGTGGAAGGTGTACATGGCGAGCTGGGTTACGAAGAGGACGAGTTCCTGATGGGCACCCGCCGCCGCTGCATCGAGCGAGGGTACTATCCAAACGAGCACGGACCCCTCCCCGCCGAAACGGCGCGGGTCGTGGGCACGCCAGCGGCGTACGCGCATCAGCAGGACAGGATGGTGCCGGTGGTGCAGGCGTGCGCCACGGAGCAGCAGACCGGAGGGCCCATCCCGCGCTACCATCTGCACTGCTACCTCAAGTTTCAGCGACGTGTGTATCTGGACGAGGTAAAAGCGCGCGTAGCCGCATGGGCCTACGGGCTCCGGTACGACGTGCAATTCTGCGAGCGCCGCGACAAGTGGCTTTCCTACATATGGAAGCAGGATGCCATGGCGTACAGCAACGTGCGCCTGTCGCAGCGTGGGTTCTTCCGATGGAGAGAACGACCTGTTTAGTCCATTGCGTAATGAATATTTTCGGTGCATTATTCATTATTTGTTGTTCAATATGTTTTTTCGGTGCTCCGTCAAGCTTTTCGTAGGATTCTACTTGTTTCTTGAAACAAGTCTTCCAAAGTTTTTGCTTTTAAATGGCATGTCAACAGCAAAATTTGGAAACTGCTATAAATTCTAAGCAATTTTGGACAGAATAAACCCATTCTTCGTCAACACGGGTGCCATTACGAAAGTAACTTTAAACTAAGTAAATTCTTTGTTCTAAAGGAAACACCGTAGTTGCAAGTTGTACGTTGAGGTTAAAAAGCCGACAATGAAAGAATTAAGTAAATAAACACTTGAAACGTTAAATCAAGTTTGCTTATCAAAACGGAATTATTCTGACAATTGTCAAGTGTACAACCACACTCTTATTCTATCAAAAAAATCACAGATAACTTAGTGACGTTGTTAAGGAGAAAAAATAAAAATCTGATTTTTTCATAAACTAAACGTCTTTCTGGATGGAACGGTGTATCAAGGAAAAGTGCCGATGAGTAAAAATGTTGAGGGACACCACTCTATTTGGTATTTTACAAAACAGCAGATGCAGGTATATAGATTTAGTCAAATAATATTTATATTGTACGAGGGGTGACTTTTGTTGTAAAAATTATTGCGTTTTGTACAAAAACAAATTTTCACTCACCTTCAAAGCACTCGCGATTAGAAACTTTGCGAAGATTGAACTTCTTTCCCATAGTGTTTTTATTTTGATTTATGCAAATAATCTCTGATTGATTGATTGAGTGCAATCCTGCATCATAAGATGGATAATCGTCCTCTTCTACTTCAAAGAGTTCTTGTTTGGTACACATTCTTGTTGGCTCTTTTGCTTCATTTATCCTTCGTTGGTCCATTTCTTGTTTCATGTGTATTAAAAACATTTTGCTAGGTTCAATACTAGATTCATGAAAAATTTTGCAGTAAGTAATGCCATTGTGGAATGTAACGATGGCATCATAGGTAACAAAGGTTGATTCCGGCAGACCAACCTAAATTATGCTATTGAAGCTCTCGTTTAGGTTTAGGAATGCAGACATTTTTTAATAGTTCTATATTGGCCAGGTTTCTCTGATAGTCGACTTTGTTAACTTCATAATTGCGGATGACAAATAACAGGCGGTGTTCAGAATTTTCCTCGCAGACAATACATATCAGTAACTGTCTCCGCTACACAAAATGGCGACCGCTTCTTAACTTGTTATTGATGTTGCCTTACGTTTTTAAGACGAATTGTCAATAGTTTCCGAACCACTTGGGAGTAGTTACGTGTTCTGAACACAAAACTGCATAAAATCAATAAATGGTTTACCTTGTGTTGCAGGAGTATCTATTTCAATTTGGTATTTATTTTGGACATTTTCGACACCAACACTTTTAGAGGGTTTCTGTCTGTTAGAGAAAACCCTTCCTCTTTTTTTTGAATAGGTTTCCTTTTCGCCACTCTTTGATTTTTCAAAAGAAATTATTTAAATCTAAGAACCACGAGTTTTCTACAATTTGATACATTCAAATGTACCACGCAGTCTGGCCAACTTAAAATTGCGACCGATAATAAATAGGTTTCTTTTTTTTTCGACTAATTTCGACAAGTTTGCTACAATCATTCGAGAATAGAAAGCGCAACTTGTGAAATGATTTACTAAACTGCAAAATTCGTTAAAAGGTACATGTAGAGTCACATGCCTGCAAAATGACAAACAATCTGCCTTTTCAAAATGTTTGATCCAGTTTTTCGGAAACGGCTGAAGATATACTACTATTTTTTCTTTTTTTTGCTAGTTCTTTATACGTTAATAAAGCAATAGAGAATCTGCGAAAAATAATTAAAAAAAAAAAGATAATAAATGCACTGAAATGAGGTGCCCCTTTCGCCTCACGTGTCTCGGGAAGTTCCACGTCGAAAATAAAACTCTGTGCTCCAAATGTAAACTAAACATTTGTCTTCATTTTCCAACAAGTTTCATTCACATCGGTTTTATTATTTTCAAGAATACAGATCGCAAACATGGCGATTTTTATACAGAATAAGCAAAGCTAAATGCATATTGCTGAGATAATTATGAAAATGTGAATTATATAAAATTAAATTAATGCTTGTGACCAAATGTCTGAAATTAATTATTAAGTTAAGCGCCAACTCTAAAATAGAGTAAAAATTGCTTGAAGAGCATGGGATTCAAAATCCCAGTGGTCACCTTCTGAAGGTAAACCTTAAGAAACTGAAAGTGGGTGAAAATTTTACCACGATGTGGGGAAACAAATTAAAACAACAAAATTTGAATTATGAACTTAATTCGAACTTTAATAATAAAAAAAAACAAATAGGAAGAAATTTAAAACCTTAGATTAATTAAAATCCAGGCTTAAAAGAAAACTCCCTATATTTAACGTGAAAATAACAAAATTAAGAATATTTAGAAATATAAAATTTTATACACCACGTGTAAATCGCAAAAAAGGCGTTCTCAGGTGAACGTCTTTAACCTTAAATACTTAAAACTGCTCAATTGTAATCAGCTATTAAAAAGCAAGGTAAAAATACCTTCAAAACAGTGAACTACTAACAAATCTAAATGAAAAGGGAAAAGAATGAATCAAAAATTAATTAAATATCAAATAAAAAAAAAATGAACTCTCAAAAAGTAAAATTAAATCAGCCATAACTAACTATTTGGAATTCCAAATATTATACAAAGAAAATTAAGTGAATTGAGTGTAAGATGCCTCTACTATGGTTAGATTTGTAAAAATCAAAAATGACACGCGGAAACAAAATGTCTTCACACGACATAAATTTACAGCGCTCAGGAAAAAGAACTCACCTCAGCAGAGTCACCTGGTACACTACTTCTCTCTCCCGCAAGCGAGCAATCGCCGGCCCAAGAGAAGCGCACGCAACAGCGGCGATCTTACACGGTGACATGACTTAAACCAGGCAAACAAACATATAAAACAAGAAACTGAGCTAAATGAAAATTACATAGCGGTAAAACAAAACTAAAAATGATATTAATAAGAATTTTTCAACATGTTTCAAAGTAACTTAATACTAACTTAACTTTTACGAAAAATTTAGTGTCTTTTAAAAATCTTCTTGAAACAGCTGACTTGGACGAAGGGGTCAACGTACTCACGCACAGTTTTTCATCCCCTTTTTCCACAGCACATCTCCCGATTATAAAAGAAAAAAATTGCACTTGAAAAGTGTCATTGTTTTGCTTTTAAAATCGCACGCACACAAAAGAAAAAACAAAAATTGACAGTCCGAACAACGAAAAATAAAAAAAAAAAAAATCCTGTCTCCGCACACAGGGGTGAAAACGTCACTTCCGGGCGGCGAACTACCCGGGGTCGTGGTGAAAGTTCTGGAGGGCAGAGATGTGGTACCGACCTTTGTTCTGGGTACCGTCCAAAGTGTGCAGTTCGTAGGTGACCCCATCAAACACACGGGCCACTCTGTACGGTCCAACAAACGGAAGTTCCAGCTTTTGGCAGGTTTGCTGGTCACGTCTTCCCAAACGATATCGACGCACCAGGACTTGGTCGCCGACATAGAACCGGGTACGCTTGGTGATCTTGGCATTTTCTTGGCGGACATAACGTTGTCCCCTTTGTTGAATCTTCCTTCTGGCTTCCTCTGTACGTGCCTCCACGTATACATCCTCCTCGAGAAGGTTCCACGGGCGACTAGGCAACCTTCCATACATTAAAGTGTATGGGCACTCCTCCGTGGTGGTGTTGGGAGTGTTGTTTATCCAATTTTCGATGTTTTGGACGTGGCGGACCCAATCAGGATGGCGTTGATGGGTTTGCCTCCTGAGAAACTTGACGACTTCCTGGATGTATCTCTCGCAAGGATTCCCACAAGGATGACGTATAGAACAGAAAGAAACACAAACATCACGCTCATACATGGCGTCAACAAAACGATGCGTGTTGAAATAAGTGGCATTGTCAGCAAGAATGCGGCGCATTTTACCTTGATTTCGTATAAAATTGTCAATACAACGGATTGCTGTATCAGTGTTGTAATATCTGGTGGGAAAGAGTCTTACGTATTTGGTGAAAACATCTACCATGACGAAAATGTTGCGGTAGCCATAATGTCCAGGTATGAGATTTCCAAGAAAGTCGACGGCGACGAGGTCGAGTTTGTACTCTACAACTATGCTTTTGATGACGTTTTGGCACGTGCGGTTCTTGGTTTTTCCAAGTTGACACTGAAGACATGTGCGGACGATTGACTTGGCAATTGTTTTGTCCCTTTTGGCGAAGAAAGCTTCTCGAAAGGTGAGCCAAAGTTTATGTCCTCCGATGTGTCCCAGGGTTTGATGTATTTCTTCCATCGCCTGACGTGCGAAAACCTCGGTGAGTACAACGTTGAACTGATCTCGAATCCGCTTCATCAGAATCCCATCTCGGATGACAAACTCCTTGTACTCATCCCGGTGGACTAATGCCTCTCGTATCTGAACGAAACAATCATCTTGCTGCACCTCATTGATCCTGACAAAGTCAAATAACCCCTCGGCTTCATACATGTTGTATGTGTTTACCTCAACGTGGTTGAAATGGCTCTTCAGATTGTGCATACGAGATATTGCATCAGCTGTTACATTCAAATCTCCTCTTATGTGTGTTATCTCAAAAACATATTCTGATAATAATAAAGACCATCGATAAATTCGGTTGTTTGAGAACCGAGTTGACATTAAAGATGTTAATGCAGCATGATCTGACTCAATTATGAATTTCTTTCCTAGTAAATAAAATCTTAACTTGCTCACTGCATGAACTACAGCAAGCATTTCCTTTTCCGATACAGTGTACCTTAACTCATAGCTTTTCAAAATTCTGGAGACAAAACAAATTGGTTCTTCTCCATTCCTACCAATTTGAATCAAAACACCACTGATGGCTGTATCACTGGCATCGACACGTAACAAAAACTCTTTACTAAAATCTGGCAATAATAAACATAATGAACGATGAAATTCTGACTTTACCTTTTCAAATGCTTCTAATCTTTCTTTTGTCCATGTGAACTTATCATTCTTTCTTAACAATTCAAATAAAGGTGCACTGATGTGTGCTAATCTTGGAACAAACCTTTTGTAGTAATTGACTACACCAAGAAAACCTCTTAATAACTTTATGTTGCTAGGTCTAGGGTACTTTTTGATGACGTCTAGCCTAGATTCATCTACTCTGACATAATTCTCTGTTAAATCATATCCTAAAAACTTTACTTCATGCTTTACAAACTCACATTTTCCTAAATTCACTTTTAAACCATTTCTTGCTAAAACTTCAATAACTTTGCGCAAATGCACTAAATGTTCATCTAAACTCTGACTAAAAATTAAAATATCATCGATGTAATGAGCTACAAACGAATTGTATGGTTCTAAAATCTGTTGCATTGCCCGTATCAACGCGGCAGCCGAACTACTTAAACCATAAGGTACAACCTTAAACTGATACACATTTCCATCAACCATAAATCCACAAAACTTTCTAGATTCTTTGTTTAACGGTACCAACCAAAAAGAGCTCTTTAAATCTAGCTTTGTAAAATAATTCGCATTTGTACACCTTGCCAACAATGTTTCAACCGTGACTGGAGTTTCGAACTGCGGTCGTGTGCGTTCATTCAGACGTCGGGCATCAAGACACAAACGGATGTCTCCATTCTTCTTTTGGACGACGACTAAAGGATTGACGTACCTTGTTCTTCCACGTTCAATTATCCCATCTTGAAGCATTTGGGATACCTCAACTCTGACTTTTTCTTGCATGTTTTTGGGAATTGGATAGTTCTTGATTTTGAAAGGTTTCGATTCATCTACTTCTAGAGAATGTTCATAACCAACTGCTAAACTCGGGAATTTATCAACTAGAGAAATGTACTGTTTTAAAATTTCTTTGACTTTAAATTCAAACTTTTCATCACAATCAATCTTAAATTCATTTAAATCATCTGGGAATTCAATCTGGGAATTGTTTGCTTCTAACTCTACTACTTCATCAACAACATCTACTTCTAAAACCTCTTGGGATAAATCACTACCCTGTATACTATCACATTCAACAACTTTTCCATAACTCTGTATATCATTCTTAAAACAATCATTTTCTAACAACTCTAAATTCACATTTTCCTTCTCTTTTCTTAAACAATTTATAATCCTCTCCTCACTAGGAGTCTCATCACACCAATTAAGTCTCTCCTCTCCTATCTGAATTAGTCTCTTATCAACATCTACCACCGCTCTCATCTTGTCTAACAAATCAATCCCAATAATTCCATCTCTTTTTAAACCTTTTAATGAAATAAACTCTCCCAGAAAAGTTGAATTTTGTAATTTGAATTCTACGACAAAAACTCTGTTGATGGCAGCAATTATCTTTTTTGTAGCAGTAATAATTGTAATTTTTCGAGTTGGAATGAATTTCCCTACTTTTTCTTTCTCTAGCAATTTTACTTTCTCTTCGTCTAAAATTGAAACCTCACTTCCCGTATCTACTAAACATCTTAAAACATTCTTTCCAAACATTGCATTTACATGTGGCAAATCTGAATTGATTGATCTTAAATCATTTTGTAAAATGGTGTACAATTCTTTCTTTTTGGTTGGATTTTCTAAAAATCCTGCCCACGAGCTTCATCGAGTAGTTCTTTCGGCTTTGTTTGAACCTTTTGCTCATTTAAATTAGACCTAGTGTCTTTGTGAATTGCGCCAGTGCTGTTTGATATCTGATTTGTTTGAATTTGATTAACGTAGCGATTTGAATTCCACTGCACAGAATCTCTAGGCAAAACTTTGTCAGCTGACTTAATTGAATTCTGATTTTGTGGGGAAGCCACTTGATTGACGTTTGACCTTGTCTGGACATCGTGACGGTCATTTTGGTGCGTTGTGGATACCTGAGGCACATTCTGATTGTTTGAATTTGGACTCTGACGTCCACCATTTCTAGGAGTGAAAGACTGTCTCCTGTTGAAATAGGGAGCTGGTCTCGGATTTACATTATCTCGCGAATACTGTTGACGGTTAAAACCATCATTACTCGAACTACCAGTTGCCTGATTGTGGATTATATGACCTTCAGGACTTCGCGTGGTTCTAGAATTTACCTTGCATTGTTCCGCTTGATCTAATCTCTTCATTAGTTCCAACAATTGACTAACAGAGGTTATATTTTGCATCGCAATGGCTTGAGTGACCTCAGGCTCAAAATGCCTGGATAATTGCGTGATTAAGTCAGCTTCCAAAACGGGTGGATTTAAAAATTTAAGAATATTGATTTTTTTTATGACATAAGATTCTCTACTATCTATACCGCACTTGTTAAAATTACCCAAAAATAGATTGGTTCTCACCCTTTGTTGTATCTGCTGATTCCAGTACTGCCTCTGGAACTCGTCTTGGAACTGGTCCCATGAATTGATTGAGTCCTCGATGAAATTAAACCAATCCTTCGCTTCATCCTTCATGGCGTTGCGTGCCATCCTCAGTTTGTTCCTGTCTCCAGGCACGGACTCTAAAAATTCGTTCAAATTTCTTAGAAACGCCATTGGATTGGGCGTTACCGAACCAAAAAATTTCGGTAACTGTTCCATTTGAACAGGCATTGACAAAATACTGTTGCCAAACTGATTGACATTGGGAATTTCTTGAATTGATGAAATTTTTCTGTTTATTTGTTCTTCTGCTCTTTCCACACTCTCAGCAATCTTTTCCTTCACTTCGCATTCTATTTTTCTGACTCTTTCTTCAACCACATATTCTCTCTCATCCCATTTATTTTTCATTCCTTTTATCTCTTTCTGACAATGTTTAATTGATATTTCATTAGCTGTTGATCTTATTGTATTATCTAATACTTTATTCTCTACTTTCTTAACGTTTTCATCTACTCTTATGATTTCTGATCTAAAATCACTCCTTATCTCATCAATCTGTCTCTGTATCCCTTTTGTTACATTCATAATCTCATTAAACATCATCATCACATCTTTCATTCCTATACTTTCCTCAGAGTTTTCCGTCTCACCCCGCTCCAACGTCTCGATGTGGGACTCCCTCACATCCGTCAAAGGTGCTTGTGGAAGCTCCATCTGTTTGCTCTCCTTTTCCTCAGGAAATGAATCCTCCGAATACGTCTTGTTTAGCACGGTTGCCACAGATTCCTCGCTCCTGTACCTGGATTGCTCCCTCCAGGTTCCTTCTGGGACGAACAATTTGTCCTGTGCTTGGTTCTCTCCGGACATTTCGACGATTTTCAAAATTTTTTAAACACAACAGGTATTAGTTTCCCCGAAACAGTTGAAAAATTCACGAAACCTCGTGCAGGGAAAATTACAAAGCAAATCGTGGCCAAAAAGAATCAAAACAACAATGAATCGTGGCCAAAAAGAATCAAAACAACAATGAATCGTGGCCCCACGTTGGGATTGCCAAATAATTATGCTGAGATAATTATGAAAATGTGAATTATATAAAATTAAATTAATGCTTGTGACCAAATGTCTGAAATTAATTATTAAGTTAAGCGCCAACTCTAAAATAGAGTAAAAATTGCTTGAAGAGCATGGGATTCAAAATCCCAGTGGTCACCTTCTGAAGGTAAACCTTAAGAAACTGAAAGTGGGTGAAAATTTTACCACGATGTGGGGAAACAAATTAAAACAACAAAATTTGAATTATGAACTTAATTCGAACTTTAATAATAAAAAAAAACAAATAGGAAGAAATTTAAAACCTTAGATTAATTAAAATCCAGGCTTAAAAGAAAACTCCCTATATTTAACGTGAAAATAACAAAATTAAGAATATTTAGAAATATAAAATTTTATACACCACGTGTAAATCGCAAAAAAGGCGTTCTCAGGTGAACGTCTTTAACCTTAAATACTTAAAACTGCTCAATTGTAATCAGCTATTAAAAAGCAAGGTAAAAATACCTTCAAAACAGTGAACTACTAACAAATCTAAATGAAAAGGGAAAAGAATGAATCAAAAATTAATTAAATATCAAATAAAAAAAAAATGAACTCTCAAAAAGTAAAATTAAATCAGCCATAACTAACTATTTGGAATTCCAAATATTATACAAAGAAAATTAAGTGAATTGAGTGTAAGATGCCTCTACTATGGTTAGATTTGTAAAAATCAAAAATGACACGCGGAAACAAAATGTCTTCACACGACATAAATTTACAGCGCTCAGGAAAAAGAACTCACCTCAGCAGAGTCACCTGGTACACTACTTCTCTCTCCCGCAAGCGAGCAATCGCCGGCGACATGACTTAAACCAGGCAAACAAACATATAAAACAAGAAACTGAGCTAAATGAAAATTACATAGCGGTAAAACAAAACTAAAAATGATATTAATAAGAATTTTTCAACATGTTTCAAAGTAACTTAATACTAACTTAACTTTTACGAAAAATTTAGTGTCTTTTAAAAATCTTCTTGAAACAGCTGACTTGGACGAAGGGGTCAACGCACTCACGCACAGTTTTTCATCCCCTTTTTCCACAGCAATATGTATGTATACTTCAGATCATATATTTATCTTCAATTTTCCTAATAATTACTCATCATAAACAAAACATTTCCTTTTTCCTTGGTATGGCATATTTTTGCAATTTTATATTCATGTTCAGATTTACGAATTTTCAAACTTAGGAAATACTCAAAAGGCAAATATTTGATTGTGGTGTCAATGTAACAGTAACGAACCCCAATAACGGAAGTAATAGAACCACATCATACACACACACACCTTTGTCATGTAAATAACGATAACCGCATTAAACCCGATCTCACGTAAAGCGCACATAAATGAATATTTCATGACTTTTTTATAACAACAATGGGAAATATTTCCGAGTCGAAAACTTCCCTCTTTCTCCACCGGGGGGCGTATAACGTACGCTTCCTCTGTGCGCGTCCATATATTTGATATTCCCATTAAATTGCCATTTCGCTGAAACATGCAATCTCCAGATCGCGGCGGCTTTGAATGTGTGATCAATTACAGGGTTGGGGGAATCCCTACCCCATATTCGGCTTGTAGCATACGCAGCCGTCGTGATCCTGAGTGCTTTTACGGTGAATTATTAGAGAAAGGAGAAAAGAAAATTGATCGTTTGTGTATTTGTAACGAGGTGGCTGCAATTTTTGCATTTGGATTCTAATAAGTGATTTTTTTTTATATTTTTGCTGAAAGGGACCAACTGTTGTACAAACTGCTTCATTGTATTAAAAAGATTCAAGGTATTTCCAAAGAACCTGGAATATTCGTGTTTAAATTTGTCTACGAAAAGTTTCAGTAAACATCTATGATAAGTTCTTTTGTTATTAGAATGTTTGAAGCTATTTGTTATCAAATTAATAAGAAATTACGTGGCTTATTGGGACCTTTAGGACTCAACAACAATTAGTTATTCATGGATGTAACAAACACATTTTTCTCCTTTCTTTCGTTTAGAATTTAATGAAAATAAGTGCTATTTGATAAAATTATTTTATACATGGAGAATTTAAAACGCAAAAATCAAAACAACTAAACGGTTCGAGAGAAAACAAACTAAGGTACGTTAATTTATAGTATTTGTCTATTTTATGTTTTAGCCTACGTCATCGATTTTTGTCCATATGAATCAAATCGATACTTCAGACCCAAATTAAGAACCATATGAACAGGAAACAGGTACACCTTATGCTCGGTTTTTTAGTATTCGTTTGAACTCGATTCTGAGTTTAAGTTCAACGTTCAAACAGTATTTCAGTGTTAGTTGAACCTTGAACCAAACAAAAACTTTCGCTCAACTTGAGCCCAGCTATGTATTTGACTAAGCTGGAGCTTTAATATCCCGCTCAAATATAACCTTGACATAAGTTTTTGTATCAACCCGATGTTAATATAAAAATCATGAATTTAGTGGAATTTTATGATGAGGAGAACAATAAAGGTGGAGTGCCAATCATGCGGCTACAACTGTAGCCGCGCGACTGTGCATGCGCGACAACTGGTATACGTTGAAAAATATGAAGGCGTTGTCAATCAGCGACTACTCTGCCAATCGAGCCGCAAGAGCCGTTGCGACTACTTGGCTGTAATTTCATAGTAACCACGTATTTTATAGAGTATTGATAAGAAAAATGAATGATTCCCTGTTAAGTGAACTTGTAGGGCTACGTCGCTGCTTATATGATCACAAGAACACGTCCTATAAAAATCAACATATAAAAGATAATATGTGGAAGGAAATTGCAGCCATTTTGAATCAATCTGGTAAGTAAAGCAAATAAAACAAGCATTAATTTTATAACATGCATGTATTATTAAGAAATATCGGTCTGATTTTTCTTGCAACGAAAGTGAGCCCTCTTTACTGTAAAATTAACGAGTAAATTTCTCCATGACGTTAAACCCTTCCGCACTGTCAAAACCACCGGCTGCACGTACAAGTATCTGAGGTATCATGTTGTTGGTTGGTAAGTCATACAGATTTTCATCTGGCATAAAATTATTATCTTCAGGGAATGAATCTCGGAGCATGTTATGAAGACAACAGGCGGTCATAATCAAATCATCTGCCACTTCTGGGCTAACCGCACTTGGGAGATAACATTCTAAACACCTCGCTTAAAAGGGCGAAAGCATTTTCGGAAACCCTTCTTGCCGCTTCTATAGCATCAAGGCAGCAAAGTTTCTAGCGGATGGTTTCATAAGATACTTTGATAATCGAAAAGCTCATCTCCGACAATTACAAAAGGCACAACAGTATCAGAATTGAGTAGTGTGCTTGGAGGAGGGTAAAATGCATCATTTATCAAATTTTCAAGGATAGATTTGGCTAATGCGCCACTGTCACCTTCCTTACCATAGGATCCAATCTCAACCTTTATACGTTTATAGTTTGCATCTACAAATGCCAACAGAACGATGGAAAAGAAATCTCTGTAGTTAAAGAATAAAGATCCGCTTTTTCCCGGACAAAATATTCGCACGCGCTTTCGTGCTTTTGAAGAGCAACTAGATGTTCAGTCGAAAAAAAAATTAAGATTTGTTTTCATCCTGTAAAATATGCCCCTGAATCAACATATTTTGGTAACCTTGTTCTCGTTGGGCCCAGATAATATCATGAGGACTGCTTCGTTAAGAATATAACACAAGAAATGGTAAGAGCTCTTGTTCCTCTTCTTCTTCATTTTCTGCATCGTACCACGAAAACATTGTTTCTTCCATGATTGTAAATTAACAACTAATTTCGCGTGTAACTTTAAACGCGAAAACGTATGCCTACAGTCGCACAATTGACACACGAATATGTCGCAACAGACGCACGACTACGGTCGCGCGTTTGCAGTCGCACGGTTGTAGTCGTTGCAGCCGCATGATTGACACTCCACCTTAATTGTATTGAATATCTTGAGCGTGTTAGAAGACTGAATATTAATCTAAGGTGTCCTAAACTTTGACATTTGAGTTGATCATGATTTCTACCGTATGGATATAGCAAATTCTACAAATCACAACCAACCAGCGCAAACTTAAGGCCGAAAGAAATGTAATTCGTTTAGTAAAACGTTGCTTTTCTAAACTCGTTGTTTAATATACTATTAATAAACCAAATACACAAGCTAACGATGCTGAACAGGTTAGATTTGACAACTGACAGGTCCCATATTGAAAACCCGAAACACTGCACTAGTACTGTACTTAAACCAAGCAGTAATAGGACTATCTCTCTCTGTCATATTCATAAAATTAATCCCTGTAAAACTTCTCCTATGAGACAAGCGGAAACTTGGCTTGTTTTTTTCTGCAGCAATATTTGAGACAAATACTCAATTCAATAGATTGTCTTTATTTGTACGTTCAATGACGCAGATTAAGACATAAAATAGACAGATAATATGTAAAGTTGGTTGTGTGAAAATTATTTACGGTTATTCTCATATTCTACATTACAACGCAGATTTGGACAAAACCATTTGCTTTCATTTAACCATCTGTAGTATGTTCCTTCATTTATTGATGAAAAGTTTGTGGGACCCGGCAGTACTTTTTTATCTTTCCATCTAAGAAGGCAAACCTTATCCTCTGCGTCCGTTTTGTAAACATACGAACCCCTTCTCATTTTCTCTAATGTTTTCTTATCTATCAAAGGGCACTTTCTCGTCTTACTTTCTTGTATCGTACCCGTTGCACAGAAGTTATTTTGCGACAAATATTCGAATAATGGTACGGAAGAAAAATAGTTGTCAAAATAGAACTTGAATTCGCAGTTGGATAGATTTCTGCAGCATTTATAAGTGACACTACGACATCGCCACCTATTCCAAAGGTTTTTTATCTTTCAGATTTTCCTGTAAATATATCAAACGTAACCATGTATCCATTACTAGTGCACAAGGCCCAGTTCTTGTACCCAAGTCTTATGGGTATGGCTTTGATATACTGTTTCGAATAGTGCTTTCCATAGTATGGGATCATGGATTTGTCTACAGAAATGTTTTCCTCTAAACCTCCGCGATAACGAAATTGCCTATTTAGTTCAATTATTAGAGGTCTGAGGTTATACAGGCGATCACTCTTGTCCAGTTTACTGTTATAATTTCTGAAAATTTCCTTATGCTGTTTTGCAATATTTTTGGTACGTCTTCACAAGGCGACCAATACATCCATTTATTTGGGTATTTCGCATATTCCCATAAAAGTAACCCACCAAAGAAACCAAACTTTCGTCCATTGTTACATTTAGACCAATATTTTTTTGGGATGAATATAAATTTGTTTAATGCAGTATGTTCATTATCAATTGATCGCTAAAAAATAGCTTGAAAGACTGTAGAGGTGTTTTCGCCGACAAAGCCTCTTGTGACAGTGGTATTTCCGTACATACTGTTTCAATTTTGAAATCTGATTTTTTCATAATCCATTGTTTAGATGCGGATTCCATTTGCGTCTTTTTCTTATTGCGCTTGTTAGGTGGAACAGCGTAGCCAGAGGTATGTCATATTCTGAGAATCATCATCATCATCTCTCTCGGTACTAGAACCGTGTATTAGAAATTCGCACGTGTTCGTTAACATTTTTGGTCCCAAATGGTTTAGATTGCCTTCATGTTCTTCATCAGACATATCAGTGTCGCACTCAGTATTGTTTCCATCTTCAGGTGGTATAGTATATACATCCACCGCCACATGAATATCTTGACGCTCTGATAACAACAACCTAAAACCCAAACAACATAGATAAGTTGTATTTTATACATACTAATACCGCCATGCATAAGATACGATATATCGGATCCAAAGTTTTAAATGCATTGTTATTTGTAACTTTAGACTGCAAAATTGTGTAAAAGTATATATATTAAACTATGATTTTACTATGATAATTACGTTACGGTGCAATCTGTTGCTATTTTAAAATGAATTAGAGTAGAAAACAATAATTTACTTACCCACTACCCCTTGTACTATATTGCGACGGATCAATTTTCGCCAAAAATGTCCTTTTACGATAACGTAATCAATAGTAATTGGCGCCGCATAAAACGAACGAACAAGTTTAGAATTATGATACATTGTATCATAAAATTATTCTGAACAAGGAGCCTAAAAACTTGTTTAGAAGAGTTAGATTTCGTACAGATGTTCACACCTTGAACATTCGGTTTAAGGGTACGTTGACTCCTCCTGTCCAGTCTACAACTTTGTTCGAACGCTCGTTTTCTTATAAGATTAGCAATGTCTATAATAAAATTCCTGAAGAATTTAAAACCTTCAATTTGTCTACATTTAAAAAACAAATGAAAAGGTATCTGTTGAAATTCAATTACGTGTCGTGTGTGCGTGCCATCTGAAGCAATCTCTTTATTCCTTTATTTAACTAATCACATTTCCACTGTTGCCCTTAGATAGGTAGAATTATTTTTGTGTATGTGCATCCAAATATATATTTAACTTGGGTTCATTGCAGAATTTAGATTTAAGTTTAGATTTAGGCAATTTGATCCATTTCCTCAGTTTCACGTAATCCAGGTTCAATGAAAGAACAATGCAAATATTTTGGTTGTAATTGAATTGAATCTTGTGATCCTATTGTTTTGATAATGTTAGGTACATATGTTTCATTTATACGCTGCTTTATATTAATTTTTCAGTATTAATTTTGATCCAGTAATTGGGTTTTGGAACCTTTGCTGTAACTATAACTATCACACTGACAAATGTCAATGCTGGGTTTGCTTGGGTGAAAGTGGCAAACCCAGCATTGACATTTGTCAGTGTGATAGTTATTAATTTTGAGATAAGGTTAATAGACGCTTCATATTGTGATTCTGATTCTATGAATATATATTAATAAATTAATTACTTTCTTGATACGGTAACTGTTTTCATTGTTAAAATCAATGATCGCCACTGTCAAGGCTTAATTTTCTTTTAAAATTTCCTTGCGATATTGTTATTTATAATATTATTAAAAAAAAAAGTATTTTGTGCGTTTCGTGCAATGTTAATCGTAGCAAAATTTACAACAAAGTATTGGTATAATGTCTGTTTTAGTAATAGTTTCAGGTCAAATCATAAATTTTAGAATGCGTAAACTAGACGATTCAATTATCTAAAATTTCTGTATTATGTTTTAACGTACAATGAATACGGCCAAATAAATAGCTAAACGATACATGAAATTATAATAATACGTGTCTTTTTCCACATGTAATATACTTACAGTTGTAGTTATTAGCTCTCCTTTTACAGCAAAGTATGTTTTATTTAGAATTTACCATATTCCTAGTTTTATTGTTGTAGAGAAGAAATATTTGTGCGCAACTTTAATCTGTGGTATACAACAATCACAAACAGGTGATTTGATCTGTATATTTTTGTTAGTTTAATGCCAAATGTGATTTAAGATATTAAGGAATTCTCTCCCCGTAGGGAAACACATTTAACTATTTTTTGGATATTTGTAATTTATTTGCATGTACAATAATTGAAGCTGAATTTTTTTTCTTTGTGCGATGTACTCTTTTTTTTATGTATATTATAGTATTATGCTATAAATTATTTCAATAAAGATGTTTATAATAAAAAAAAAGAAGAATCTTCAAACGTGTGCAAAACTTTGACGTTATGTTGATAACGTCATTTTGGAATATTTTCCCACCATCCGATATATCGGATCATATGCACTAATAGGATTTAATAACGTAAATTCAGTCCATCAGATGGCTCACCTAACATAACCATTAATAGAGTCGATGCTTTAGGTTTTGTTTACCAACGGTTGTACTTTCGATCTCTGTCCTCTAAATTGGGATTTCAATTGTCGACATAGTGTGGAAATCCAGAGAAGAAAGCGATCTCGCCTCATTTAATCGTAAACGATACTGTTTCTCACAGTTTCATCAGTGTCCCAGAAATACCTTTTGTTCGGCAAGTCGTTGTAGCCAGTCGCTAGCAAGATCGCCAAAACAGATTTCGTCTCTTGTGGGATTAGCACAAATTCTAAACAAAGTGCAACGACTTTATAGTTCACAAAGAATAAAAGTATGCCTTCGTATATAAATTGCTCACACGTAGATAAGTATTAGTATCGTTGAAACTATGTCGACTAAATATAGAACAATAGGTACGGACAAGATCTACCTATTTAACATTTTTCGTAGAAATTTTGGGCATCACTAGGAAAAAAAGTCTAGTTTATCTAACAAAGGCGATGCTGGGATGCGTTGTTTATCAGTGAATATCGCTTCTACTCTAATTATAAGTTGACTAACTGGTAAATTGTCCGTAGAGCCTCTATAATTTTCATCCCCAGAATCTCCGTCGGTTAAAATAGTACCTGGATCTATGTAAATATCCATGGCATCATGGTTATAAGCCATTTCTTACGCTTCAGTCAGTTTCAGGCTACCTATTTTTTGCGTTCCAAGTACGTTTAAAATGCTCACGTCAGTTATAAAAATGTTTCGTGCGTAGTCCTTAAAACGTGAAGTATTAACACTATAAAGTTTTTCTCACAAACAAGAACGAAGACAAACATTTTAAAATCATACCGCACGCGAACTAAACAAGTATACAATCTTTTATTATACAACTTAAAAACAACATCAACAAATTATATTGCTATTAGAGTATGTGCCTATCATGTTTCACATGTCCAGTGGAGGTTCCCAAGCGCAAGATTTTGTAAATAATACATTATGGCACATCCTCACCAAACAATATCTATTTTTACTTCCATTTAAATTTAAGAAGGAGAAAATGCTTTCACCCGCAGCGCGGTCATGGGGTAGGCATGCTATATTTTGTAGGAATACTTACAAAATGGGAAATACTGAGACTCCCTATGGCATTTTACAATATTCAAGCTCTGCTATCAATTCTTCCAAATCCATTGTGTTGTTTAATTTTACTCTCGATAATTCTGAAAGCACTTGTAGTAACACTTGTAATGACACTGTACTTAGGACCTATAGACACTTACACAACTTCAGCCAGACTTACCACTTAAGTAAGTTCCCGAACCATCGCAAACTGTTAACGAATAAGCGAACTATTAGCGAATAAGCGAACTATTAGGGAACGCCTAAGTAGCTTGGTGTGTATTAGAGGTTGCAGACAACCAGGGTGGTACATAGAGAGTTAGAAAGCTTTTTCCAATTACTTATTTTTTACTGTATCTATTTCTTTATACAGTAACTTTGACGCTTTCTTTTCTTTATTCCTTTTCTTTTCCTCGATGATCACTCAAGAAATCATTTTCTAAGACTTCCCAGTCCAATGCTTATATGTCACCCGTTCTTAGCGTCAAATCTATCCATTGATAGTTCCGTAAGTTGAAATCAACCCTTCTTCACTATAAATTACTAGATTGTTTTACTCAACTCATTCCAATACTTTTTCTCTTCTTTTGGTAATTACTTAATCGCCCATGCTGTATTTCTCGCATTAAAATATCTTACTACTTACATTATTACATTAGACTGATATCAACTAAATTGTTTAATAGCACCATTTTTCCTTTCTCACGGATTGTCTGATTTTCTCGAAGTCAGAGTCGAGCGTCTTTAAATAACATTTACCCAGGCAATTAGATAGGAGGGAAATCTTCACAGTCATGGCCGCCAAAAGGATTTCTTCACAATCATGTGGAGATACCTACATCTCACACAACCTCAATTGCAAATTTAGGCATGAAAAATCACTCACATTAATTCCTTGCACCCAATGCTGTGGAAACATACCGTATATTCTACTTGTATATAATCATAATGTTTCTTCAGTGTGTAATTTACACGTTTATTGATTAAAACATGTCCTAATGTTAAAGCAAAAACGAACGAAAGCCCAGCCACATTCGATTAGCGTCAATCTCTCTTATGTACGACATGGCGTCCATCCCGAATACCCACTGACGTCGGCGGATTGTGACGGTGTCAATTCTCATTTTGAGGCAATATTTCGGGTACTAAAAGAAATGTAAAAGATGTCTTAACTTATTCATCTGCTTCCAATGACATCTATTTCGAAATATACCCTCTTCAGCATGCGCCTCCTGCGATGTGTATTCCCGCTAATCCTGCGTCAGAGCAAGCGAAAAATTCAAGCTGACGCGTTTGAATGAAGTTATATATTGGCACTCGAAACCTATCAGTTACTTTTTATATTACAGATTGACGTCTTTTTACTTAATATGGAGAGAAACGTCATCTGATCGAAAGAATGTGATACTGACACTTTCATTCTAACAGAACGATGGGAATAATATCCTTAGATTAGGGAAAGAGGTTTCAATAAAGCAATAGCAGATAATATAAGTCAACAAATTAAAGCACATATGAAAACCTGATAAATAGAATAATTAAAATGCATTACATTTTTTTATAAAGCTTTTCCATTTTCTCATAGCATTCTGTGGGTTAATTTCACGAGCAGTTTAAGTTGGCATTTGATTTATTAATACATGGTTTATGACGGTAATTTAGCGGAAGATTTGAATTCTATTTCTGATATTAAAAACGAGAAATACGAGTTTTTAGTTTGGATTAAGATTATCGAAATATTATTATTGTGTATCTAAGATAGGAAAGAACTTACTTGCTCCTGAGGGAATCTTTAGAAGATTCATTTCTTTGTTCATCAGATTTATTTAACTCTAAATAAATAAATTATGCTATATTTTTGTTTAATCAATGTATTACAAGAACGTCACTAACTAATAACTACTACAGTCACATTAAAGATATTTTAAATGTTATAAGCTTTATTGGTATAGTAATCAGTGATTAAGCGAAGCACAATATCCTCCCGCGTCCCGAGTGTGACTGAATCCTATTCGTTTACGGTGTACTTAAAACCCTGTGGTGGGGACAAATTTACTTTTCATCATTATTTGAGATCCGGCATATCTTTATAATTAACGAGAGTATAATAGATGACGCTGAGTGGTGTTTAGTAGAATAAAACAATGTTTACTTAATTCAAAATTTAATTGAAAGTAAACAAGTGTTTTTATTTTACTAAAAACCACTCAGAGTAATCTATTATACTCTCATTAATTCCAAAAACATGCAAGATCTCAAATGATGGAGGGCATGGAAAGTAAAATTTGTGCCCACCACAGGATTTTAAGTACACCGCAAACGAATAGAATGATACTGATATTTATTCAGTAACTCTCGGGACGTGGGTGGATATAGTTGCTCTATCTAATCACTGATTATTATATCAATATAGCTTATAACATTTAAGTATCTTTAATGTTATTTTAGTAGCAATTAGTTAGTGATATTCTTGTAATACATTGAATAAAATAAACAAAAATATAGTGTAATTTATTTATTCAAAATGAAATAAATTTGTTTAACCAAGAAATTAATCTTCTGAAGATTTCCTCAGGGTAAGTAAGTTCTTTGCTATATTGGACACATGATAATAAGATTTCTATAATCTTAATTCAGACTAAAAACTCGTATTTCTCGTTTTTAATATGATAAATAAAATTCAAATCTATCACTGAATTCCCGTCATAAAACCATGTATAACTAAATCAAATGCCAACTTAATATGCTTGTGAAATTGACCCATAGAATCAAATACAACCTCACATAACCAAATTCACTAGATTTACAATTATCATTCAAACAATTATAACTTTAAACTCCCTATACTTTATACGCAGATTATAAGTTCAAAAGATGCTAAAATCGCTTACTTCAGGAACGAAACCTGCTGTAGTATAATCCAGATAATAATACCATATTCAAAACAATTATTTCAGCTTCCAAATAGTATTCCAACGATCTCACAGCAAACTGCTTCGAATGTTGTTCTTCAAAACCCCAGGATTAGACGAAAGGCCACCCCAAATCTCGAAATAACTGGATACCATCATCTTAGCACTATACACGTATTACCCTCATTCTTGCAAGTAAATTTGAAAACCTTTATGGACTTAAATTGTGATAGATATTACAAAATTCAAGATAAATATACGAAAAGCAACCAAACTCAGGAAAAACCGAAAAGGAAGTCCCACACATTTGTTTTCAACAAACTCAATATCTCCAAGACAAAAGGACCCCGGCAACTATCAGAGAAATCGTTTCCAACGATACGACTGCATTAAAATTCTTCGTCGGACATTCATCGAAAGACATACACATGCCCTAAAATCCATGGTTACAAGCATTAATTGGAATAGATACGAAATAAGTAAGTTTTTAGTTTAAATTATTACATGCGTTGACAAAAAATAAGTAAATAGATAAAAATACATTTACATAAACAATTTTATGGTCGATATTAAGATCGGGGATCGTGGGTTTTGTATAACTTAATTCCCAGAAATAACAGCAATATATGTACACTAATTACATTTGTTCAAGATCTTACCTATTCTTTTTATGGTGGCGCTTACCGCCACGCCGACCGCGGCGTCGCCCCCACCATCCATTTAATGGCTGCGACGGTGGCCTCAGCGTCGACTGCGGCTAGGCTACTGGCGTCGGCTGCGACTGTGCAGCTGGCGTCGGTTCCGGCTGTGCGGCCGGTGATATATTTTCGGTGATTTCGCTATCAGACTGTCAATTTTAAAACCATATATAATTTGTATTAAAATTAATTAAACAAAAGAATTTTCATAAGGTTAAACATTATGCTATCAGATATATAAAATACACAGCACGATGGTAAACGAACTGCCCCTTTAAACGTGGTCCAATATTAGTGCTGCACGTCAGAATAGTTGTTCAGTGTTGTTTTTGTTGTGAATTTAGAAACGTTTTCCAGTACGGATTTCAGTTTTCCGACATTGACTCTTTCAATGTACGACAAAAATTAATTGGAAACTGATATTGAAGGAAATATTAAGATAAAAGGCTCAAAAACTATCGAACGGTTTTTCATTAATGAAATAAAATATAATTTTCTATCGATATTGATAGATGATGTAGGATGGATTCAAAGATCTTGCTGAAGTTTGATATAGTTGAAATAGGACGAAAGTTCTTCAGGACGCCAGTATCACCCTTCTTATGAACCGGAGTAATCCTAGTTTTCTTCCAAACTGCTGGAAAGGCGCAGGTCTCTATAGATCTGTTTATAATGGCTGTCAACAGTCTTCCAAACACAAAACTGCAGTCCCGTACCAGAAAACTGGGAAGCATATCATCGCCAGCAGTGGATTTTTGTGAAGAAGTAGCCATGATCTTCACAATCTCTTGCTCGGTGGCAGGTCTTAGAGTAATGGAGAGAGCGTCACAAAACTCATCAGAAGGTCCAGCGTAGGTGGCGTTCGATGTGGCTTGCGAGAAGAGATCAGCAAATGCGTTCACTATATCCTGCGGCCGCTCAAACGTCCTATAGCCATCCTTCAGTCTGCCCGGAACCCTCGTAGTGTCGTGTTTGACCCTCATGAAGTTAAATAATTCTTTAAGGTTGGATTTAATTCTCAGTTCCATCTCACGGAGATAAGATTAATATGAAGAAGATATTTGGTTTTTACATAGAGTTCTCAGCCTTCTATACTCACGCAGGTTACAAACGGGCCTGCAGCTTTTTGAGCGCCTTCTGTAGTACTCCTTGAGTTGCAGGTTAGCTATTATAGATGCGTTGAACCACGGAGGATAGCTTGATCGCGATGATCGGCACGGAGGTACAGAACGCTTTCAGATTGTATAAATCATGGTATAAAATCCATCAACCACCACGTCAACGTATATCCGTGTATAATTTTGGAAAATCGGCGGGTTTGAAGTTGAAGCGCAAATTATTTGCAGACGGGAAACGTGAGATTGCTTGAAGGACTGAAAAGTTTACTGATACAGAGAGGGGTGGATGATAGGAGTCGATACAAACAAGTGGTTGTATTTCGCATCCGACAGAGACCTCAAAAGATAAATTAGAAAGAATCAAATCCAACATTCCGTTATCCACGTCCCTAACAGTGTTATGCTGCTGAAGGTTAAGTACATTCAAACAGTTGCGAAGGATTCGGGTCTTAGCACAAGTTGCTGAGGGCAAAAGAAAGAGGGAAGATTAAAATCTCTCATATGATAGGTTTATCAGTAAGTACAGTTTCAAGAGCACTAAGAAATAGTTCAAACTCAGCAACCGGTATGTCTGGTGGTACAAAAACGCCTACAACATGAAGGGAAATGGGCCAATGCGGCAGTCGCAGACAACAACATCAATCAATGGAGCAAGAATGGACAGGTTGGAGGTGTCAAGTTGTGTGGATGATATTTTCTGTGACAACCCTACGAACACACCGCCACCTCTAGCTCTCCGAGTGGACACAAAATCTCTGTCGCAACGAGCAGCGCTATAGAAACACGGAAACAACTCCAAATCACTGAAAGGATCATCGAGCCAAGATGCTGTTATTAATATTATATTGTAAGTTAAGTTTGAAGCATTATTGAAAAACAAGTGTATATGAATTTAGCGAATGGAAACAAAAAAAGTAAACAAAAGTAAAACTATATCTTATATGTAGAGGTTGCCACTGAAAGCGAGGGCACAAGAGCATGCTAACCCACAAAGTAAGCACCAGCAAAATTTATTATGGTCCGTAGAGAATCAGCATTAATGTCGCATGTCTCCGAAATGAGGTTAAAGTTGAGCACATCAGATGCACCGGCGATTGGAGAAGGAGATTAGTACGAGAAAAATCGCAGTAAAACGTAGAAGGTGATCTAGAATTAAGTCTAGGGACTAGAAAATTTAATTTATGAAGCAACTGCGCGCAATCAAGGCGGTTGTGAAACAAGGAAAACAGAAACTTTATTATCTGCACCATTCTAGTATAAAAAGAAGAGAGAAATTAAATTGAGACAAGAGCAGTGAATAGTCGTAACCTCTAGGTGGGTGGATATGATCCTTCATATATGAAGTAGAGAAATTTTAAAAATCTACGCTGAACAGATTCAATGGAGTTGATATGAGTTAAATAGATAGGACACCATATTAATGCGGCATATTCCAAACGAGATCTAACTAAATCGTAAAACAAAGTTTTTAAAGCAGTTAAATTTCCGAAGTTTCTACAATTACGATAAATGAATCCATATAGTTTAAAATACTTACTTATTAATTCATTAATATGATTAGTGAAAGAGAGAGCCGGATCAAATAAGACACCTAGATCCTTGATGGAAATAGAGGAAGTTAAAATATTGTTGCCTATCCTATAGGAGAATTGGAGAGGCACTAGCCTTCTGGTGAAGACCATGGTGGTACATTTAGGCACATTCAGTGACAGTCTGAAGTCCTCGCACCAAGATGAGACAGAGTCAATGTGACTTTGAAGTAGTTTGCAATCCAAAGGAGATTCAATGCTAGTAAATAGTTTTTTATCGTCAGCGTACATAAGTTTATCACAAATGAGTATGTTCAGCAGGTCATTAATAAATAATACGAAGAGCAAAGGACCGAGGTTAGACCCCTGGAGCACACCTGACGTCTGCTTAAATTCCACAGAGGTATTATTGCGAAAAGTTACGCAAAATCTTCTGCCCGTCAAGTAAGAGCTAAGTAAAGAAAGTAAAAGATCAGAGAACCCAAAAGAACGCAATTTTCCGATAAGAATATAATGATCGATTTGATCAAAAGTTGTCTGGAAATCCAAACGGATTGCGCTTGAGCACCGATAAAACTAGCGCCGTAAAATTTTCCACGGATAATAGAGTTAATTTCGAACAAACAAAATTTCTGGGTGTCATGGTCGATTCTCGGCTAAATTTTAAACCACACGTCGAGGATCTATTTCTCAGATTGTCCTCGATTATTTACGCCATACGAAGGGTAAGAAACACAGTTGGTCTGGAAGCAGCAATTATCACGTATTACGCCATGTTTCAAAGCACCATTACTTACGGAATACGAGTGTGGGGCACAGTGGCGAACATCGACAAATTGTTTGTGCAACAGAAGCGGGCGATACGTGTGATTGCCAAAATTAGTAATACGGAATCTTGCAAGCCCTACTTTCACCAATTTAAAATTTTAACCTTGCCATCCTTGGTGATTTATCATAACTTAATCTATGTTCATGTCAATTGCGAAAACTTCAGTCATAATTACAACTTTCATAACTACAATACAAGAAAGGCACAGAATCTGGTGATACCTATACATCGGCTTGCGCTTTCGAGCAAGATGCATGTCAGTTATAGACTGTACAATAGATTGCCAGCCTCGGTACGTGAGCTTTCACTGTTGAGGTTTAAATCTTTTTTGAGGGACCATTTGCTGGGGGAGTGCTACTATCGTGTGGATGATTTTAAGATGTAGAGTGCAACTTCATTAGTTTTGTGTGTATGACATTATCTTTGTACTTATGTCCAAAGATGAATATATTATTATTATTATTATTATTATAGACTGCATCGACCTGACCACCGCCATCAATTACCTCAGACACAAATTGAGTGAAACATGCCAAGTTAGATATTGTTGACCGATGTCGCACGAATCCGTGCTAACTAATAACTCAATATATCTTGTTTAAATATCAAAATAGAATTCGAATTCCCCGCTAAATTCCCATCATCAAATCAAGTATTGTCAAATAAATGCCAACTGAAAATCTCTCACAGCATCTTACGTTTGCTTACATACAAATATCCCTAGAATCACTGTTATTAATATGATAATCTAACCTCACATTTCATTTACGCTCTTAACGCCGGTTAAAAATTCAAAAGATGAATATTCTTTTACCTGAAGTACGACATACTGCTCTCTTATACTCCAAATACTGATTTCAACTTAGCAACAATCTTTTCTACTCCCAATTAGTGTTCCAATGATGTCACAGCTACTAAGCTCGAACGAAACTCTTCAATCGGCCCCAGGATTAGAAATACGCCACCCAAATCTTCGAAATCACTGGATTTCCTATCATAGCAATACATATATACTAATTACAGTTGTTTAAAATCTTACGGTTTGGTACGTTGGTCCCAGCACACCGGCTCCGGCTGCCCTGGTGTAATTTCTTCGCTTGATGACTGTCAATGTTAAAACCATATATAATTTGTATTAAAATTAATAAACAAAAAGAATTTTCATAAGCTAGGGCATATCGGGCATACAACGGTCACATCACGAGTATCCTAAATGTGTTCCGCGAACATACTCGGGATTTCTACCGCGATCGAAACTAATAGCTTTGTTTCAGCTGAACTCGCAAACGGTCAGATGGATGTTAGACGCATGCGCATTACTTAATTTGTTAGACATAAGTGTGTTTATTGCAACGTATTTACTCGATGCGCATGCCTCTGATGTCCATCTGACAGTTTGCAAGCGTGATGGAACAGGCCTAATATTAAAAAATATTCATGATTGTCAAGGGTCTGCGTAACACTGGCCCGACTGGTACTACCTAAATCACTAGACTATATTAAAGATAAAGGAAAAACTTAAAAACGATACTTACCATGTTTCAGTAAATTATATGACATTTTCAAACAAAAGATTACCTTAGGAACTCAGTTCAAATATTTCTTAATTCAGTCACTACACTTAATTCAATAGCGTGCGTTGCAAGCGGAACGCGGTGGATCATGAATTTGGTGTGAAAAAGCAACAAAGTAGACCGATAATTAGTAAAATTTTAACATTAAAACTTAATGCACCTATAAAAAATTAAAATCCCTAGATGACAGTCCATTTAAAGCTTTGCGGATTCAGCCTTTTTTTAAAGTGGAAGGTGTCCCGACGATCCCAAACCAGTCACCGGTGTAGACGCGGTGCGTTCCATGCGGAACGCGGACTTTCTGCTGAGTTGGGGCGTAAGCGGTCATCAAACAACTATTTAGTTGGCCGAGTGAATGGGCCCGGCTTTCAAGTTATTTTCTATTCGATAAATTACCAAAAGAATTTACTATTTAATTTGATTTTACTTATATAAGTGTACTATATCTTGTATCAATGTACTGTATTTGTAACATTCATGATCGTATAGATTTAATTAATGGAACCGTAACTATGGATATGACGGTGTATTTGTATTTTTCAAACTGGTGTTCCTCGTTTTTAATTCAATGGCTGATGTTTGTGTTATGACCCACATGTAGTCTGTTATGTGGCATATTACAATTTCTTTTCATGATGTGGTAAATGCTGGAAATGTTGTGGTAATCACTCATCTCTAAATCTTTTTCTGTAGGGCCAGCTTTTACTTCAATGTTCGTATGTGGCAATAGATATTATATGAAATTTATAACGAATTTTATACCTGCCATATTGAAGAAAATAAAAATTTAAGTCACAGGGATATTTATTGAGAAAACCACAACATGTAATCTGCAGAGTATTGCCAGTATGTACATACATTGAATCTCATTTTGTATTATACACCTTAAAACACTTGATCACAAACTGCACTGTGCTAGACACACGTGTTTCAATAGCAAAACATTAGCCGCAAAACTGAATTGATTAAAGTGTATCTTGCGGTAAGGTGTTAGAAATTGTGTAGTTCATGACGAGAGATTGTTGACGATCGATGATTACTAGAGTTGTTGTTTGGGCTATTTCCATCGTTTGTGGGATTTCGATGATGCGACGTTTCGGCAGTTCATCTACTGCCGTCATTAGGGTTAAAAATGTTGTTAAACATCAAATATGGACATTTTAATTCATGCAGCGTCAAATTGTGGTGTTTCAACTGATAAAACGTCAAATTTTGACATTGTAGCTTATAAAACGTCAAATGTTCCTGTCTGTATGCGCAGTTATTCTGTCTCCGACCTCGTGGGTGCCGATCTTCTGCTTAGGCTATCTCTGATCATTGGTAACCAGACATCTTTTATTTCCAGGCTTGGGGTACTTATGACGATTTGTGTTGTGGTCATATATGCCGCTTCTTTCAGCTTCCTTTTGATGTAGTTTTCCTCTCTTGCCAGGATTGTCGCTTTGTCCCATTCAATCCTGTGATCTTCTTCCCAAGCGTGTTGCGCCAAGCGGGACTTATCCGTTTCACCCAGTCGAACCAATTTCTGATGTTCTTTGATTCTGACATTCAGGGGTCTGCCTGTTTCTCCGATGTATGTTCTTCCACATTCACACGGTACTTGGTATACACATTCTTTTGATCTCTGATTTTCGTTGTCCGGCTTTGTTTTGGTTAGAATTGATCTGTTGGTGTTTGTCGTTCGTATTGCTGTTCTAACCTTGTAGTTGTTACCTATTCTCCTGATTTTTTCTGATAGGCCTTTTACGTACGGAATTACCGTTGTGCACACTTTGTCTTGTTGTTCTGTGTCTTGATTCTGCTGTGCTATTCGATTTTTCCTTGCTTTTGACAACGTCTTGTTTGTGTAACTGTTCTGTGTCAGTGTGTGGGTTATGTTATTGAACTCACTTTTTCTGTCTTCTTCCTCTGAGCAGATACTTCTGGCTCTGTCATACAGGCACCTGGCTACTCCAACCTTCACATTGTTCGGGTGGTTGGAGTCGAAGTGTAAATATTGTCCTGTGTGTGTAGGCTTCCTGTATACTGTGGTCTTGAGTGTGCCGTTGTTATTCTTGTGTACCAGGACATCCAGGAAAGGTATCTTGCCTTCTGATTCCAATTCCATGGTGAATTTAATGGAGTTTTCTATACTGTTTAGATGGTGTAGGAAACCATTTAAGGCTTCTTCGCCATGGGGCCATATTACGAATGTGTCATCTACATACCGTAGCCACATTTTCGGCTTTTCATTGTATGTATTTATGGCTCTGCTTTCAAATTCTTCCATGTAGATGTTGCTCAATATGGGAGACAGTGGGGAGCCCATTGCCATTCCAAATTCTTGTTGATAGAACTTGTCTTCCACCTGGAAGTACGTAGTGTTCACACAGATGGACAGTAGTTCTACGATGGCATCCACACTTAGCGAAGTTCTTTCATGTAATGTGGTGTCTGCGGAGAGTCTGTTCTTTGTTGCTACCAGGGTAGGTTCGGTTGGAACATTAGTGAAGAGACTGGTGACGTCGAAGCTGACCAACATGTCCTGTTCTTCCGGTTTCAGGTTTCTAACTTTTTCTATGAAGTGTTGCGTGTTTGATATTGCTGACTGTGTTCTGCCCACTATAGGGGTGATTATATCCAGTAGGAATTTGGTTAGGGGGTGACATGGGGAGTTTCTAGAACTGATTGTAATTGTGTAGTGTTATCAGCGCCATAGGCTTGAGTATTTTTCTTTTTAACCATGTGTCATTTGTAGCACCTTTGAATTGAAATACATTAGCTATCTTACTATGTATCTCAATAAATCAAGATTTATAACAGTGATAATTAATTGCTTTTGTAAAACGATTCAGCATGAGTCTGAAAACACAGTAGTTTATTAATTTATCCTTTGTTCACGGCATATTTCCAACAGAACATTATATCTTCAAGAGGGACGAAATTCGATTATAAGATCCTCACATTAATGAGTTTTCAACTGCTATTATTATATATTATGTATACTTTAACCAAGGTATGTAAAGAAAGGCCACTGGATTTCATAATAGTGAAAAAGTTTTGTAATTAGCTAGATGGAAGCACAAGTGAAGTCACCCCGCTTCAATAAAATATTTTAATTGAACATGTCACTTTTCTCATAAAAGCAGCGGAAAACAACGTATGATAATAAATTATTTTATTATTACATTACTTCGTTTGCCTCGCAAAGTTCCTAATTACTATCCTAACTCCTTAACTCATTTAACACGTTTCAACTAATCGAGGAATTGCCTTTCCGGCGCAGGTTACAAAATTAATAAGTAAACGCGCAGGAGTTTAGGTAGGTATATATTATGTAGTGAATAAATTAAATTTATTGTAGGCGCACAATTACAGAAGCCGATCTTTCGTAAAGATTTTACAATATCATATTAGAATTGTGCGCTCAGAGCATGCAATATTAATCATACAATTAACCCCAAACAGTACAGAACAATCAGGAAGGTCCCGTGACATTGATTTCCCACAATTATATAATAGAGATTCTATGTACCTAATTCAAATCACTATTTCTATAGAAATGTGCTCTATGAGATATTTAATGCATGAAAGCACGGAATCAGCTTGCGCAAGCTGTATATTTCCGAATGTCAGAATTTCGAGCGGTTGACGTAGATACAAGAGAAAATACTCACATTGTTCCCGTTTGAATTTACATAATCAGTTACTGTGTACAATAACATACTAGCCCCACACGGGAAATTAGCGAATTTAAAGTGTAAATTGATTATAAAAGGAACCTGTTAAGAGCTGAAGCTACCTTTATTTACACATATCTTTAAGTTAAACCTGGAATCGCATTATTCTAAGGATAAATTGCAAATGCGCGTTTTACAATTCAGATATTGCCAAGGTTTTTCGTAAACTACGGAATAAGGGTGGGGTAATTTTATACGAGTGATATTGGTCGGTAATACCGAAGATATAACCTTACATCGATATATAAATGTTCCACTATTTGAATCAGATGATGAGCAGCAATTCCGTGTTAACAATAATAGGCGTAGACGTGTCAGGAGATTTCAAAATAGGTTAGTTATTATTTTTATCTGTTTGGTACATGTAAATAGGCGTATGTATATTTACAGATAACAATATGAGGAATTGGCAGTACGTGAATTTGTTGAAAGTTTCCTCTTACAGAGGCAAACTACAGGTACTACTGATTTGTGGACCGATGCGTCGGTGAAAGAACACAAATTGCAATATATTGCAATTTTTTGTGGATTGGTTTTCGTAGAAATGACGGACTCCACTTTGACCATGATGGTAAAGGCTGTAACATTAATGTAAGTAACACACATTATAAATTACTTAAACTTTTACTATCTCTTCTATTGTTTTTGCTGTTACTCTTTTGTGGAACTTCTCTAATATATTATGTTTTATTAGAAAAACATTACACTAGTATTTTATAATAAACATAATTTTTTCCTATATTATCACAATCAAAAGTGTTTTCATACCCTGTTTTCTCAATACCAATGATAACCAATACCTTATCTACCATACTACTAGTTTTTATATCACAAGGACCACACCACCCACTTTTATACAAGGTATTTTTAAATTTAGCATAATCTTCTAGAGTGCTTTTTTTTTTAAAGAGTCCCATTTCTTTTTTAACATTTTTGAGAACCTACCTGTCCCCAAAGTTGCATTGAAGTCGCTTACCAACTTTTCCCAACACCTTTAATTTTCACTGTTAAAAGCATGATCTGTTGGTTTGTTTTCTGGAACATTTATTTTTGATTATTACTTTGTTATCCACAATTATGTACCTACATGTACAACTCTTTGCATTAATGTTAATCTAATTGCTACAACGTGTTCGGTAATTTTACAACTGAAAAATACTGTCGGGTTTGCTAAATGTCGCAGTGCTTGTATTTTCTCTATGTAATTTTAAAGCAGCCCAATAATTTTACAAAGAAAAAAATATTTACAAGTGTAAATTTCGAAGTCGTTGTGAAATTTCCAAGTGTTCTTTAATTTCACGGATGCCCCAGTAAGTTTAGTCGTAAAATCGATGGTAACAAAATTGCAATCGATTTTACCAGTAATTTTACAGAAAATTTTTTTGAGTGTACAATGTTTGCTGGAATATACCACCTTTACTTTAGATCAGTTCAATGACGACAATACATCCGAAAATAAAAGGCATTCCTTAATGGGCTTTATAACACAAAATTGAAAAAAAATTGAAGATACGATAGATTCTAAGATTTGATTTTGTAATTCTAATGATGTATTACGAATTTTCACAGTTAATGAATCACAGAAAACCTCGTTCATTCTCGGTAGTGAACGAGAAGTCGTAGAAGATGTACCAATTTAGGCCTTGGCTTCTGACATGACTTCTGTGATTTCAATACTATGTATTTGATAAATTTTGTTGAACTTGTCGATTCTTATCTGTAAATATAAATATTAGTCTAGGTTAAGTGCGTCGCCTCCAAATTAATTGTAGTAGTAGCAGTACGTTTTATCTTATCCCTTGGTGTTCTGTTTTAGTAACAGCATTTTGTGTAAGGTCTTTTGTCAAAGGTCTTTTATCAAAGGTCTGTATAGTTATATAATAAAGATTCTATGTACCATTCAAATCAATATTTCTGTACACATTTTAACTACGAGATATTTAATGCACATAATCATCTTCCCTAGGCATAATAATTCAATTTATTAACAATATTACAAGCCTACTTATTTGTATACACCGTCGAAAAGGCCCAACCCACCGATGTTCTTCCTATATTCGGCATTCCTTGGATTTTCACCTTTCCGAGCCAGTCATAGGTATTAGGGCTTAACTAATTACCACGTTTGCAATTTATATTTTCGTTTTTCGACGAAATTACTTATAAAAAATACGTCAAATTGATGAAAGTATCTATTGGTGTCGAGCAAACATCAAACACCTGGCGTACATGTTACGATAAAAAAAAGAAATAGCAAACAATAAACATATTTTATTCGCTAAAAAAAAAAATAATAAAAATAAACATAGAACATTCCAAATTACATTAGACTTACATAAATTTATTAATGTTGACGCATGCGCCGCGACTTATGTTGATGTTGACGATTTGAACAATTTTTGTGCTGAAAACAAACAAAATATATATACATATATACTAATTACAGTTGTTTAAAATCTTACGGTTTGGGACAGTGGCGCCGGCCACCGCGCCGCCCGCGCCTCCGCCACCACGTTGGCCGTTCAGCTGGAGTTGGAGGCGACGGGGGATCCTCCTTCACCGGCTCCGGCTGCCCTGGTGCAATATCTTCGCTTGAGGACTGTCAATGTTAAAACCATATATAATTTATATTATAAGCTAGAGCATATCGGGCACACAACCGTCACATCACGAGTATCCTAAATGTGTTCCGCGAACATACTCGGGATTTCTACCGCGATCGAAACTAATAGCTTTGTAGCTGTACTCGCAAACGGTCAGATGGATGTCAGACGCATGCGGATTACTTAATTTGTTAGACATAAATGTGTTCATTGCAACGTATTTACTCAATGCGCATGCTCTGTCCACTGATAGTTGGCGAGCGTGCTGGAACAGGCATAATATTAAAAAATATTCATGATTGTCAAGGGTCTACCTAATACTGGCACGACTGGCACTATCTAAATCGCTAGACTATACTAAAGATAAAGGAAAAATTTAAAACGATACTTACCATGTTTCAGTAAATTATTATATGACAGTTTCAAACAAAAGATTACCTTAGGAACTCCGTTCAAATATTTGTTAATTCAGTCACTACACTTAATTCAATAGCGTGCGTTGCAAGCGGAACGCTGTGGATCATGAATCTGGTGTGAAAACGCAACAAAGTAGACCGAATATTTAGTAAAATTTTAACATTTGAATTGATGAAATGCTACAGATTTTTGTAGATAAGCTGAACACAACGTTGCTTTGCTCAGTAGAGATTGGTCTGCGATCCCAGTTTCTGATGTCATCGAGATCGCTAGATTTGATATTATTTGTGAATTTAAATAGTGAATAAATAAATTTAAATTATATTTACACGAACGTTTTCACTATAAACTCCTTTTTAAAGCGAGACGTGGTTGAAAAACAAAAAAGCAAAAGTAAAACAAATACAAAAATAGAAAAAATTGCGAATTTTTTTAACGTGGCGCGTAACGTCGAATGTAGCGACAGCGCCACGCATTGCGTCGAGTCTTTTTTAAACAGGCGCGTTTGAAAAAAAAAAAATTAAAACAAAACAAAAATTAAGGAAAATTTAAAAATTATGAAATTGCAAATCATTTTAAAGTGACGCGGAAAGTCGGGTCTTTTTAAAAGTGAGAGGCATTTGAAAAAGAAAATTGAAATTAAAAAATTTACAAGAAAAGAAAAAATTAAACATATTTCCAGCGAGAATTAAGAATAAGGAATATATATACAGGGTGTACCGACGATCCCAAACCTGTCAGGTGTAGATGGAGGTTAGCAGAGAGTGGTGCGGTTTGGCTGGTCTAGAGTTGGGGCGTAAGTGGTGCGTTCTAGGTGGAGCGCAGACTTTCTGCTTTCTATCGAGTTGGGGGGTAAGCGGCCATCAAACGACTAATTAGTTGGCCGGGCCCGGCTTTATAATTTGTAATTCTAATGATTTATTACTAATTTTCACAGTTAATGAATCACAGAAAACTTCGTTCGTTATCGGTAGTGAATGAGAAGTCGTAGAAGTTGTACCAATTTTGGCCTTGGCTTCTGACATGACTTCTGTGATTTCAATACTATTTACTTGATAAATTTTGTTGAACTTGTCGATTCTTATCTGTAAAAATAAATATTAGTCTAGGTTAAGTGCGTCGCCTCCAAATTAATTGATATTCGTTTTCACTTTAGAAAAGAAAGCACTAGTCTGTCCCAGTACGTTTTATCTTATCCCTTGGTATTCTGTTTTAGTAACAGCATTTTGTGTAAGGTCTTTTGTCAAAGGTCTTTATGGTTATACAATGTGTCCAAGATAAGAATGCACCGCATGGGGATCTCGGGAACGGTAATAGATACAAAGTTGTTTAAATGGGGAAAAAGTTGCGCTTTTTAGTGGCTCTTTACATAGCGTTTACATAATTCAATTATTTTATTTAGTTTTTGAGATATTTAGAAAAAAGTGTTTTTCTTAAATTTTGTTTTTATTTTTTTCTGACTTTATTTTATAAGTTATCGAAAAATAAATGAGAGTTCTTCATTGACAGCTTTAAATCTCTACAAGATGGCGTTTTTACATTTTGAGTTCGACGTTTCGTTTTTTAGAAACCATCATCAACTTTTTTTTTTCATATGGACGGAAAAAAAAGTACACCCTGTATCTGATGTCTGTCATTTTTCATTACGAATGCAACGGTGTGTGACACATTATGTTTTTGAAGTTGTATTTTGCTAAAAACTATAATCTTTTTAGATTTTCTTGATAGTAGTTTTTCCCTAGTGATAATAAATTTGATAATTTGGAAAAAATACAGTGTTTAATGAAAATAGTGAAACATAATCTAAAATAATATTTTGAGAAATACTTATTTATTATTTTATAAATAGATTGGATTTACAAACGATCCTCAAACAGGTTACCATTACTTTCTAAACATAAATATGATCTTCTAACAGTAGAATGCAAAACGTCATGTAACATCTCTGGTGTAATCGCGTGGAATGCTGCCGTTACAGATTCAAACAGTTGTTGCTCATTTTCGAAAGAATTTGAATAAACTTGATTTTTAATATGACCCCAAAGGAAGAAGTCCAGTGGGGTTAAGTCTGGAGATCGAGCTGGCCAGGACACTTCACTGGGAGTTCCAATCCACCTTCTAGGAAACCGCTGGGAAAGATAGTCACAAACAAGTCTAGCATTATGTGCTGGAGCACCGTCTTGCTGAAACCAGCAGTTATTAACCACTGCCAAAGGCAAATCATCTAAACTGTCTTCTAAATCATTTTGCAATAAATCAAGATATCGTGCTGCAGTTAAGGAGTTGCGATAAATAAATGGACCTATTATTTTTGTGCCTAAAATTCCACACCACATATTGAATCCAAAACGATTCTGGTATCTGGATATCTTTTTAACACGCGGATTGTCTTGAGTCCAGTAGTGTGTGTTGCGGCGGTTGAAGATCAGATAACATCAGATACAGGGTGTACTTTTTTTACCGTCCATATGAAAAAAAAGTTGATGATGGTTTCTAAAAAACGAAACGTCGAACTCAAAATGTAAAAACGCCATCTTGTAGAGATTTAAAGCTGTCAATGAAGAACTCTCATTTATTTTTCGATAACTTATAAAATAAGTGTTATTCCACTAGTGATTTGGTGAAGAGCATATCTTCCAAGGTTTACCTTAGCCGAAAACACTATGTTTAACACTGCTCTTCACTTGTTTCTACTGTAAGTTGCCATCAATACGTATTTAGATTTGTTATCTAATTTTGTAGTAAGGGATTTTTCACCTTTCTTTTGGGATTTTTGTTATATAAAATAAAGTCAGAAAAAAATAAAAACAAAATTTAAGACATTTAAGTGGACACGTTGTATAATAAAGTTCCTATGTACCTCGTTCAAATCAATATTTCTGTACAAATGTTAACTACGAGATATTTAATGCACGTAATCATCCTCCCTAGGCATAATAATTCAATTTATTGACAATATTACAAGCCTATTTATTTGTATACACCGTCAAAAAGACCCAACCCACCGATGTTCTTCCTATATACCCTTCGTCATTTGTTGGATTTTCACCTTTCCGAGCCCTTTCAAAGGTATTGGGGCTTAACCAATTACCACTATTGCAATTTAGATTTTCTTTTTCCGACGAAATTACTTATTTAATACTGATAATTTTTTTGACACTTTTGACGTCTGTTTTTTATTCTTTTTAAACTTCAGTTTGATGTATAAATCTTTTATTTCAGTCAAAGGGATATTCGTGTTTAACAAAGTTATGCGTGATTTATTGTGGTAAATTCACAACGATATTACATGCAATATTCCTGATTCACCATGGTAAAATTAGTATAATTTTTTACGGAGTATTCTAACAAGAAAATTATTTATGTGTTAGGTTTAGCACCCATTAGGATCTAGTAATTTTTCACTAATTATATAAACGCTGGGCTGATGAGCACCTCTTACATTACGTCTAATACCCAAAACGCATATCGTGCAGGTACCCTTACTAATTTACGTTAATTCCAGTTATCCTCCGTTATCAAGCGTGTTTCCACCTTCTGTTACTACCGCAGAATGACACCTGTACCTAGAAACTTCATTATCATGCACCGAATTATACATTTAGATGAGAATTGTTATTGTTATTATAATTGTTATTGGAGTATTAATTAATTTAGTACAAAGAGATGGGAAACCCTATACCTTGTGAGGATCTCATTTATGTAACCAAGGCGACACTAGGGGAATGGTGTATTACACGAAAGTTAAGTGGTCGAAATTAATAGACTAATAAGTATTTTATTACGCATTAATGTTTACTGTTTGTTTTAACAGGGAAGCATAAGCAGTTTAGCGATTTCTTTGTGGAGCATTTTCTCAAATTTTTGGCGGAGGAAGTTACAATCTGTTGTAGGAGCAACATTGAGCTGGAATATTTTTTTGCTATTTGGAGATATTTGTTAAGTCGGGGCAATTAAACGATTCACTTTTCAAATACCTCATGCAATATACCATATGCATGTAAACAATTTTAGTATTGAGTATTGAGAGTATGAAAGCATCTGCATGGTTCGATTAATTGTCCACTCGGCGAAAGTTCAGGCCCTGAGGCAGTTCAGAATCTTGTTGAATGCGCTCTTTCTCAGGTCGTCTTGGGAAAGATCACGTACATAATATCGTGGTAGGGCAATGATGTAAGATGTGCTTGCCTGTCTTCCGTCTCTTTGGGGAACTCGATTCTGTAGAGGTGCTTTTGGAATCTGAACTCTTGCCTAGAAATCGTTGTGTGTGGTCAAATGATGACCAAATATTCCGTCTACACCTTGTTCTGTATTCGAACCCTTCGTAAATCAACAGGTGTACGTGTTGGTCCATGTTTGCTTGTTGCATCTCCATTCCTTTTTATTTGAAGAACAGATAATGTAATATGCTTTGATCACTGTTCGAGTAAACATCAAATCCGACGGCATTCCTTGCGTACTGTCGGAAGCGACTAATTTCACAATCTTATTGGTCACACAAACATGAGTGTGTGGTACCCCAAGCAGTTAGATGAATATTAAATTAAATCACAGTTAAAGATAAACATATTTATTCAAAAAAGAATGTTTGAACTATGTAACATTGCAAGGCAAAATAAAAGTAATTATTTATTATCATTTTGGTTGATTTGTAATGATATTCCCAGCATTTAGATTTGTAGTAATATTTTGTTAACTCAGCAAGAAGTCTAGCTTGAAGGTATTTTATAGATGTGACGTTCGGTGAAATAAGTAGTGTATCAGAAAACCGGTTCTACTTTTAGACTGTTTTAATATCTCAAGGTGTAGTAAAAAATGTTTAATGCTATAAATATATATAAATATAACCGTTGCAAAACAACGAAAAAAGAAAATGTTATAAAAGTCGGCAATTACAAAAATTACCGAATTATTTAATTTTCCTGTTGAATACTTCTAGAGTTCTCGCTTTAGTTTCTTCTGGGACTACTTTTACTTTCAACACTTTGACTTGACCTCGGCTCCTCTACAACTACTTTCTGTTTCTTTGGTTGCTGACGCTTGCAGCAACCATATCTTATTTATTATATCGCTATATAAGCAATGGATGTTATTAAACGGATACCATTTTCAATTTAATGCGAACGGTATCAACAGAGGCATGTCATCAGCAGATTTTTCCAGCATAAATAGGTGAAACGTTTTATAGATAGATAGATAATTTTATTCGTGCGTGACAAAAAAAAAATCGTATGCACATGTCAACAACAAAGAACATTAGACATTAACAACAGACAAAGATATTAAACATTGACAACGAACAAAGATACAAGTACAGGTCCGGAGCCAGGGACACATGCTACTCTACACCCACAGTAGTTATCTTACTAATGAATTCCTGTATTTCATAGTAAGGATTATCAATTAAATGAGTTTTAATTACTTTTTGGAACATTATGTCATTAAGATCTTTCCATTTAATAGGAAGTAAATTATATAGTTTTAAAGAAATATATCTAAATGAGTTTATGTTTTTGGTTATTCTAAATTGTGAGTTAGGATATAGTTTATTCCTGGTATCGTACACCGTCTGGCGATAATAAAAGTCCAAGTTATTCCTACAGTAGATCAGACACTGTAAAATATATTGATTAGTAATCGTTAAAATTCGAAATTGTTTGAAAAAAGGTCTGCAAGAATCTCTATTGTTGATGTTTGAAATTATTCTGATTGCTCTCTTTTGTAAAAGCCACCCTTGTTGTAAATACACATATTAATCCCTTATGATCAGAAAGAGCTGGGTCAACAACTCGTACCGTGAAATATTTTTTTATGATGTTGGTAAATACATTATCAATTCTAGTCCTTGATGCTCCGCTAACTAGGATAGTCGTTAACACACTCATGCATGCCGTACCCGATGAGGAGGTTCCGCACACCCGTAGAGAGCCTCGAACTCAAAGCAAAATCGATATTAAAATCGCCGAGGTAAACGATATTATTATTTAAATGAAGGGATTCTAATAAGTCATTTAAGTTATCATAAAAATTGTCGTAATTCCCTGCTGGGGACCTCTACGAACAGCAGGTAGTGACATTGTAAGAAACTATTTCTACCGCACACAATTCAAAATCAAATTCAAAACAAAAATTTAGGACAGATTTACAAACGTTGAACTTCAAACTTTGTTTGACAAAAATAGCCACTCCTCCATGAATATGATCACTTTTTGAAAAATGAGATGCTAAAGTATAATTCTCTAGTTGAATAGGGGTGATTAGGTCAAATCGAGTCCAGGTTCCAGTGAAACACACTACGTCATAGTTATTGTCAGATAAGAAGTGATTTAATTCATGGAGTTTATTAGTTACACTCTGTATATTGATGTAAAATATCACAATGTTTTTATCACTACAAGTACGGGATTTATCGATTGACACATTACATTTAGTTAAATTATTAGAATACTTGCATTTTGAACTAACATCTGAACTGTTAAAAAGGCGCCTCTATTTCACGTCGGTCGATTGCGCGCTGTCCTCTATAGAAACGGAAACGCTTCACCAGGATACCGTTCGGCCACCGAGATGGGTCGTAGACAGCATCGAGGAGGGCCATGTCCATGCCGATCCGGAAAGCAGAGTTTGTACCTCTCGTTTCCAGGTTGGTTATGTCGTGCTCCGTGCCGGGGAACTTCACTTCTAAGTATTTTTTAAACATTTCCGGACTGGTATTCAGTTTACACCTTCCGATATATACCCAAAGTTTTTTCTCGTTTGCACCGAAACAAATATCGTCTGGTTCGGCATTGCATTGTTTGTTATTACCAATAATTACGTTTTCTTTATTCTTTTGAAAGGTATTTCCTACCTTCGAGGCCTGTTTCTTTGTAGAATTTGCATCTTTTTCTTCGGTATTTCTTTTTTGCCGACAATATCTCTTTGCTGGACGGATCCGACAATCCGCTAGAAATATCTTCGTCGTATTTAAGAGCTTCTTTACTTCTAATATTTGGTACTTGCTTCACAACTTCTTCGCTTTTTACATTACATTGCTTTAAATGATTTCTTAGTTCGATATTTAATTGTTTTAGTTCTTGGATTTCACTTCTTAATGATATAATTTCTATTCTTAATTTTCCCATTTCCTTGTCGAACAACTCCGTCAAAAAAATTTTTAATTGTTCCGTTTCGAGAGTAGATGGTTTTTCGGATGGGGTCTTCGGTCTTCTTGTTTCTCGAATTTACCATTTTTAACGTTAAAACTGATTCAAGTCGCGTAAAGAACTAGCACAAGACTACACGAGAGACAATACGCACATGCACACATATATTTATACGTCCGGTCGAAGCGAAGGTTAGTCTAGGATCTATATGGATGGTCTATATTACATGGTATTTGCGCAAAAGATCACTGAAGTAATATAACGCAGCGAGGTTGCCATGAAGGCACTATAAGTACTCCGCATTATTCAATGGCTTCTCGAAGAAATACGATGCCAAAATATACCCTTTGACAATATCCCTTCTTGTATGGTGCCTTTGCATCCAGTGCGGATTGCTTTCGAACCCGTATCTACAATTGCGCTTATGCACTTTCCTACATAGTGAAAAGGTTAATTCGCGGCTGAAGGGAATGTTATTCAATAAATCCGGGCGGCCTGCAATTGTTGCATGTTTTCACAAACATGAAGCCACCGACAACAACATGTTCTCACCTTTTAACATGTTGAGAAGATATTTGGTAAATATACCAATTACGTATTCCTGTCCTATGAACATTAAGATGACGATAAAGAAGTAATGTTTGGCCGATTATTTCTTACGATTATTCAAACTCTTCCAGGTACATCAGCGTTTCTGCATTTATATACATTTCTACTCTTTATTGTTTAACAACAAGTAACACAAAGAGGGGAGATAACAAAAATATCAAATTATAGGTTAGTCTATATTCAAATTATTTCGTACCTTCAGCAGCATGTTGAACTGCGTATCTTTGATTACTTCAGATTGCCCTTTACGTGGTTTTCAAAAATTATGTCATCACCCATTGTTATGTTGCAGAGGCGTAAATCAATTGCAAATGATTGTCTTAGTTGACGAAGAAGATCTAGTAGTTGGCTCATTACTCCTCACAGTTGTTTTTGATGTTCGAGGGATATCAAACACTTCTGCATTTTTATATAATTCTATTCCTTTAAATTCTTGAGTCCCGTTGTAAATCCTTCCACAAAAGCTTGTCCACGTATATGAATATTTTAATCTGTCCATACCGCTTGCGAGGTATGAACGTCATTCATCCAAGTTTCGTCTAAATAAAAAATTGGCCTGTTCTGAGTTCTGAATTGGAATATAAAATATCCCTGAGATACTGCCTCCTCCATTTTACAAATGCTTCTCAGTTCAAATACTATTTCTGCTCCTTTATATGTATCTACAAGATATAGCAACATTACATGTGTATTCCTAAATATTATATAAAAAATACTTATTTTAAATTCATATATTTCATTAATCGATACAATGTTGTTCGATTCATCATTGGTAAACCGTTATTATTTCTAATTGCGCCAAAGCTTTGTCGGTGATTCATTTCCTATGAACATATTGTGAACAATTTGATGAAGAACAGCTTTCACAGATTCGTTAAAGGACTGCAATAAGAAACGCCGACTGGTTACTTCTGTCAATCTGCCGAACTTCCCATTAAAATCGTAAAGAACAGCCTTTCATAAGTCAATGCGCCAATGCATAAAAAGTCGTTTTTTTGTTTTTCTTATACAAAAAAACGTACATAAATTATATCAAGCATAAATATACGAATTCCTAAAATTCACTACACAATTTGACAGATGAGTGGTCATCAAACGACTAATTAGTTGGCTGGGTGAACGGGCCCGGCTTTCTAGTTCTTCTTCTAGTGCTGTTATATAGTCATCAACATATCTTTTAAAAAAAAAGAAAATATTTCAAATTCTATTTTACTTAACATTTCTTGTTCAATGTATTCTAAAACAATTTGTGCAATGATGCTATCAATATTGGTACAATATTCGTGAACCTATTGCACCTCCAAAAATTTGTAAAATTTATTTTTGTATTGGAAATATGTTTCTGTTAATTCTATTGCATTTATGAATTCTGTTATTGCCATATTTGTATAATAGTCTTTTTTTAAAGCAATTTGTTTAATGCAATTTCCTAACAAATGTGATAATTTGTAGAATGGGCTTTGTATATAAGAAACTATTGGTGTCAGAGGTATGTTATTTTTATGTAGTTTTGGCAAACCGTATAACTTTGGAGGATGTCCATTATGGATTTGTAAAGAGTTATATTCACTTTTCGTTATAAATTTAAGTAATTCCCAATTTTTAATTGATTCATTATTGTGTTTTTGAAACATATTAGTTGGATCACTTTTAATTTCTTTATAAGTTCTGTGATCACTTAATAATTCATTTATTTTGATGTCATAATATTCCAACAAAGAATATTCCGTTTTTATAATAAATCAACATAAACTATAGAAGATAATCAAACAATTACAAATAACATAAAAATTCCTTATGTAAAAAATTTAACTGAAAAAAGAAATCAAATTATCAAACCTTATAATTTTAAAATAGCAAATCAAAATAATAATAAATTATAAAATCAAATTTTACTCAAATAATATCAAACGTTTTACTTAAATATATATTGCTATGTTATTTTATGCGAATTATTATTTATGAAACCCAAAGAATCCTTGACATTTTAAATTGTGTTTATCTAAGTGTTTTTTAATCTACCTAATTATGTAAATTAATGTAAAAATTCTGACGAATAACTTACTTGATGGTATAAATTTAATTATGTACTGTTGTTACGGTTTTGATGGTATATTCGTATCTTTCGAATGAATGTTCGACGTAGGAAATGTTAATTTAGTGGTATCGTAGGAAACGATATCTATTTTGGGGTTGCCGGGTTAGTTTTGCATTGGAAACAGGAGTTTGTTGAAAACTGATTTCCCGGGGAGTATAGTAGCTTTTCGAAATGTTTTATCTAGAAATTCGTTTATTTATCCATCTGAAATTCTAAAAATGCTGTAATTTACTTACTTTGAATAAGAGTACAATGTGTTTGGTGCAAAAATGATATGTATTCAGTTATTTCATAATTTGGAGCCGCCCGTTATCTAATCCTGGGGTTTTTAAGGTCAACGTTTGAGGCAAGTCTATGCAGTGAGAAATACGACTAAAATGCTACTTTTGCCTCTTGCTGAAATTCTGACAATATTTTCATCAGACCTACCACCGCCGCTCATGTTTCTGTTTTGAAAAATTTTGACAAGTTTCATCAATTTGTTGGAATATCGTTATGTAGAACGAATAGAAGTTACACCTCCTTCGTTTGACAAACAACATGCTATATTGTTGTCATTCCACTTCACAGCAATTATTTTTAAGCCTTTAATGTTTTGGTAGTCCAAGTAACCCCGATTTTCTTTTTTAATTCCTTTATTGTTAAGTAAAAGTTTCCCTGTCAGACGATTCTCTCTAACAGTACCTGCACCAAATAACTTACGTTCAGACAATGCTTCTAGTAAAGATACAGATGTGAAATAGTTATCAAAATACAAATGAAATGAGCGATTAGGCCACCGTTTTTTCAAGACACGCCAATGTCAGTTTAGAACTACTGTTGCTCCAACCTCAAGATCTTTGATATTTGACTTAACTTACGGTTTTTTGCATTTTTCGGGTACTAGACGAAATATCTTCACATAGAGCATACATTGATTCTGAAAGCTGAGAAAATTTCCTATCGAATGGTGCTAATCACATCTAGACCCGTATGACTAGTTCTCTAGATATACGCACTTGAACGAATACCGCGAAGACCATATTTGGCTTAGCTTACGGTTTTTTGCATTTTTCGGGTACTAGACGAAATATCTTCACATAGAGTCCTTTTTTTAATTCTTTATTGACTGCAAAATTAGTTCACAAACTTATTCGTATAGAATTGTGTGCATGTCAAAGGCATCCCCGTTATAAAATTTTTAAATGTGTCTTCGCCCAAAGTTTTGTGCTACTTTCATTTTAGAGATATTAACAATTCTTGGTCGGGGTGCGGTGGACATGGCAGCACATCCAGTCCTATATTCGCTGTATTAAGGCTCTAGACTCCGTCAAGAAATATTAGCGTTTTCAGGGGGTTCGTAGTAAATAAACTACAGGGTAACTATTATGTATATTTGAATACGGTTTTCACTAGTGTTTTCTTAAAGCATAATTCTATGCTTTTATGGAGCTACTTTTTCTAAAGCGCGGAAATAAAGCGCAATATTTTTAATAGAGATACAAGACAGAAAAATTGCGCGACAAATAATCGTAGTGCGCGCCTGGCGTTTGGTACCTCGTCCCGCACGCCGCGTAAAAAGAGAAACTAAATGATTGGGAGTCTAGAGTCTTAAGGTGCGTGAGGCATTTGTTATACGCCAAAGTTTTGTGGTGTAAAACTTTGGGCCAAAGTGATACAAAGTATTTGGTCTACAGTTGCAAAAATTCCTATTCCAGAGCTACAACTCCAGAAGTGGAGGGAAGGCGGGAGGCGGCAGCTCGTTACAACGAGTAATGCAAATGTTTGTCATATATATTTATTAACGAACAATAGTTTATATGTTTTTTGTTTATTATAGGCTGCTGCTTGCCGAAAGAGAGAGGGAGCGGGAGAAGGAGCGAGAAAGGGAGAGGGAGCGAGAGAGGGAGAGAAAGCATAAAACTTAATATTTTTTTAATAATAAAATTTTTTAATAATATTAGATATATCTTACACAAATATTTAACACAGAATGTAGAATGCAGATTTACATGTAAAGTTCTTGATTTAAAAAACATCATATATATATATATCAACAGTATATTTATTTGATTTAAACTAAATATGTTGACTATTTAGGATTCAAAACCCAAAGGGCACAAAATGAAAACCCCAACTGACCAAAACCGGAGCTATTGACACATACATACACTCAATCACACTAGAGAAACCCATGACTCCACCACCACGCGAGTCCTTCAGCATTCGGCCGGAACAACTAAGGAAAGGAACGAAACTAAAAACTCAATCTGGCTAAAGACGCACCCCGCGCCGCATGCGAACCAACAAAGCACCCGGACTCCCGCGACAGTACCCCGAAGAAAACCTAGAGCAGGCATAAGGAAAAGCTGCATATAGCACCGAAAAAAAACGCAGACTGGAAGGGGATCATTACTTCCAGCGGTAGAAAGAAGAAAGAAAGCTGCACTGTTGCACGAATCCAAGAACTCTGCCGACCCAGACACGAAGCAACGAGCGACAATAGGCAGCGTAAAAGGTACATTGCCTGTGAAGCAGAGCAAAGACCAATAATAAAACAAGGGACAACTAAAAACGGGTTCATTACTACCAAATATAGGATACAAAGTGGATTAAGGATCTGGAAATTGGAAAAAGGTAAAAATATAGGTTCTCCTCCATTCATTCACCAATCATACAACCGCTCACTCAGCTCCAACTAAGGTCAATAGGTTAACCTCAAACCCTCATATAACTAACCTAAATAAAGCCAAAGCTAAAAGATCTGGCCGATGGGATGAATACAGAGCGTCCCTGACCAGGTACAACTGTGCCTTGAGAAAGGCAAAAAGAGAGTCATGGAAAAAGTTCTGCCAGGAACTGGAGGGTGTCCCTGAATGTTCCAGAATTCGAAAAGTCCTTGCAAAGGAAGGGCCCTGTAAGATTGGGTCTCTCAGTAAGCCCAATGGCGATAAAGCCGAGACTGAAGAGCAAGTCCTCAAGCATCTCTTGGAGGTGCACTTTCCGGGCTCCAGGGTCGTTCAAACCCAGTTCGGGGGGGAATGTACGGGACTGAGGTCAGCTCAGATACCTGCCCTAAGAGCACGGAGGGAGGACTGGATTCTTGCGCGGAAAATTATTCAAGTACCCAAAATTCGATGGGCAATCGAATCCTTTAAACCCTTTAAATCGGCCGGTAGTGATGGCATCTTCCCGGCCCTGTTGCAACAGGGCCTGGAACCGCTTTCCCCAGTTATATGTACCCTGCTAAGAGCAACCTTAGCTCTGGGATACACACCTAGCAGCTGGAGAGAGGCCAGGGTGGTCTTCATTCCGAAGCAGGGCAAACTGTCCTACACGGAAGCGAAGTCGTACCGGCCCATCAGCCTCACCTCATTTCTTCTCAAAACCCTGGAGAAGATAATTGATAGACATCTTAGGGATTCGGCTCTGGCAAGTTTGCCTCTGCACGAGTACCAGTATGCCTACCAAACAGGAAGATCGTGTGAGTAGGCCATTCATGAGCTAGCTCGACGAGCAGAAATAGCCTTTAGAAACAAAGAAATTGCATTGGCTACCTTTCTGGACATCGAGGGCGCCTTCGACAGGGCGTCCTTTCGGTCGATGGAAAGGGCGCTTCAAAAATGGAAAGTCGAGCCAACTGTGAGGAGGTGGATCGGCTCCATGCTAAGAGAAAGAATGGTTAATGTTTCGCAGAACCTTTGTAATGTAAAGGCAACTGTGGCAGCTGGCTGCCCGCAGGGCGGAGTGCTGTCGCCCTTGCTATGGTGCCTTGTGGTGGATGGCTTGCTTTCTGACCTACGGATGGCGGGTTTCCACGCGCAGGGCTACGCAGACGATATCACCATCATGGTCTGCGGAAAGTTTGAGGGCGTGGTATCCGAGAGGATGCAAGTCGCACTCAAACTGGTAGAGAGATGGTGTCAACAAGAAGGGTTAAATGTAAACTCTCGGAAAACGACTATGGTTCCGTTTACTTGGAGGAGGAAACTTCCAAAACTACAGTGCCCAGCCATCTTCGGCTCGAAGATAGTGGTCTCTAGTGAGGTTAAATACCTAGGTGTTATTTTGGACGCAAAACTGACGTACAAATCTCACCTTGAACAAGTGTCGAACAAAGCCACAAAGGCCTTTTGGGCCTGTAGAGGAATGTTTGGTAAAACGTGGGGGCTAAAACCGGCAATGGTGCACTGGCTGTACACGAAGGTCATTGTACCCTCCATAACCTATGCCTCGTTAGTCTGGTGGCATAAGGCTAGTCTGGGCTACGCGGTAAACGCGCTCAGCAAGGTCCAAAGGACTGCCTGTTTAGGCATCACGGGAGCCATGTCCTCGACGCCGACTGCGGCCATGGAGACCATTCTTGGGCTTCCTCCGCTTCAGTTGGTGTTGCGGTCAGAAGCTACCCTTGCAGCTTACAGAGTAAAATGTAGCGGGCGTAAAGGTTTCTCTGGCAAAACTGGAGACCATACTAGCATTTTCAACTACATCGAACAGACAGTACCTCTGTCCACTAGGGCGGACAAGATTCCGCCTGTCTTCAGCTTCACTAGGAAATACTCCGTAGATATTTCCAACAGTGAAGTCTCCAAAGCATACATTCACAGACCGAGGCGATGTTTGCATCGCTGGTTTGTGGATGCCTCGAAGACGCCGAATGGCACAGGCATTGGGATCTGGAGAGATGGAGAACCGAATGGCGAAGCCATCAGCTTAGGGGGCTCCACTTCCATCTTCCATGCTGAAGTTATAGCCATCCAGACCTGTGCAGAGAGCATCTTAAACTGCCCGCATGGGAATGGATCGGTCGAAATTTTCTCCGACAGCCAAGCTGCCCTCAGGGCACTACAGGCTGTCAAATTTGCTTCCGAAGTGGTACTGAAGTGCCATAGGAATGCATAGATGGGTGCCTAGTCACTCTGGGATTAGAGGTAACGAAATTGCTGACAAACTAGCTAGAGGCGCCAGTGGTCTACCGTTCACTGGTCCAGAACCGTCGTGCGGTAGTTCCTATGGCGGTATCAAAGCCTTTGTCAGATCTCAACTCGCTGCTAGTCACCGCTCCTATTGGAATGGACTAGTCGGCGTGAGACACTGTAAAATCCTCGGTTTTTATCCGGGCGATGAAAGACTCCGCAAGGCAGTCTCTATGAGCAGGACCAGACTGAGACTTCTTACGGGAGTCCTAACCGGCCACTGCTCATTAAATAAGCATTTGCACCGAATGGGGCGAGTGGACTCTCCCCTGTGTAGAAACTGTGGGAGAGCAGAAGAAACTCCTGTGCACCTCCTTGCCGACTGCCCGGCAGTGGACAGGGAGAGACGGAGCTGTCTAGGGGTCGCTCGTTTGGACGAACCCAGTATAAGTAAATTAACTCTCGACCAACTCGCCGACTTGTTTGTTCGTTTACAACCGGGTCGAGAGGGTTAAGACATCATGGGGGCACAATAGGTCTCAAGGCCGAGTTGCCTTACGGGGTTAAACCTGCCCATGAAAGCAAAAAAAAAAAAAAAAAACCTCAAGATCTTAAGTTTTTTTTGTAGATGTTCCTATGATATAACGACCCTAATCTGGTCGTCGCGAATGTACTATTTTACATCCATGGCGTCTGTAATACAGTACCATGGCCTCATCGACCGAAGGAGTTTTTCCATGCGGAACTAACTCTAAAAATTTTTCATCCAAATGTTTGATGAGAAGTCTCAATTTCACAAACTTAACTTGATAATCTATGGCAACATTGTCAACAACATGAAAGTTAGGTAGAATATACTCAAATTTGTCTCTCGTTCTAAAAACATCCAGGAGATCTAGGAATTTGTGGATACTTACCACTGAGGAATTAATGCTTTTCCTGCTAATCAGTGCAATTAAATTACAAAGCAATTTTAATATTAAAAATTTTACTTTGTGTAGGATTTGAACCTGACACCACTCGTTTACATGACGAACGCTCTGACCAATAGAACTAACGATGCCGTCAGATTCCTACGATTTCAATTCCATCAAATACAGTTCTTAGAAAGCCGGTAGTACGGCAATACGGCAAAGCAGTTTTTAAATTTTCTATGAGTTGAAGTTGAATATCATCAAAAAATAAAGAAAATGAATTGAGTGGTGTCCTTTTATTGCCTGCTAACGCAGTTTCATGTTCAAAGGAAGGCCTGTCAGGGTGAAGTGAATATTTTTTTATTCGTATTTTTTCTTCTTCTTGGCGTTATGATCTCTAATTTGTTCGGCAAGTTTTATAAAAGTGGATAACAGCACATCATCGTCAAGAGATCATTCATCGTCAGAATGAAATTTGACTTCGGACATAGCATCAAGTTGAGACCCCGACAAATTGTTTACTGAAAGATAGAGCTCATCTCCGTAACCTTCATCTGTTTGGTCTTCGCATGTATTTACTGGGGGATACATAATTATTTCTTCCGTTTTTCTACAAAACTCCTCATCATCCTGAAGCATAGCTTCTTGTAGAGTCTCCTATAATAAAAAGAATTAGACCTTATTTGCTAAGTAGGGTGCCTACATTTGACAGTCAAATAAAGATATTTATAGTAAAAGTGTATAAAAGAAACCAATGGCACTAAAATATATATTATTTAACTAAATTATTATAAACAAAAGAGAAAACAAATATTCTCTTACAGATGAAATCGATACATCATAAATCGTATGCCGAAATCTTCCATTTTACAATTTTAATTTTATAATACACAAACTTATTTATATATAAAACAATTCAAACGATACAGTTCACTCTGCCATCCACTTCATATCAAAGCTTGCGCACTAACCAAATCAAACACAAACTGCTTCGTTTATAGATACAATAAATTTTGCAAGTTGAATGTGTGCATGTTTTAGCCGTGCTACACACATAGGACATTCGGCATAAATGGTTTTATTTTCATTTTTATTTGTTTTTTTTTTACAATTTATTCTTTCTTGTGTTCTTTCTTTCTACTGGAATCACTTTTACTTTCTTATCAGGAACAAATAGTAATCTTATTTTTTTGGCGGATTCATTATTACACCAGTAATGTTTACTTAGAATCATTAATAAGTTTATTATACTTTCCAAGTTTACAAGTAAGTGCGCCCAGCGGAATACGTAGTGCGATTTCAACATTTTAGTAATTAAGTAGATAAAAACTTCATTTGTTTGGGCATACGGTATATATTTTTCTTTGTTTTTTTTTTTACATTAATAAAGTTACGTTTCGGTAATTAAGTAGAAACAAATCTACATCCGTTTAATTGCAATTTGATAGCATAATGGTTTTCTTACACACCATGTTAATGATTATTCAAAATTAACGTAAAATACACACGTTCTACCTCTATAAACACCTCTGTTTTAGGGCTTTGACGAATGACCGTGGATTGTGCATTGAATGTAAATAGCGTGTCAAGCAGCTACTGTAATCGGTTACTTTGCTGAGAGTGTGCCTGTATTTTCGGTAAACGGTATTCAAGGGAATAACTTTTGACTATATTTTTGGCACTTTCTTTCACTCCGTTTCGGCGAAGGAAGGACGGTCTACTGCAACAATGTCAATCTCACCTGTGATAGTTTGATGGATCTATAAAATGCGACCCCCGTGATATGTAACTTATTATTTTTTTCTTCATAAGAAAGGTGTAAATCGCAAAAAAAATAAGAATTGTTAAAATTTCAAGGGGGCATCCTCTTAAAGGTGAGGCTTGGCACAAACGGAGGGCGACCATTTACAACAGTCAAGAAAGGTACCACAAATGTACCCAATTTCATTAAAGTTTCAATAACGAGACGTAACGTAGCAGCATCACCACCTCCAAAGTTATAGAGAGATAATAACAATTTTATGCTTAATGACGCCAAATAAAAATTAAAATGCAACAAGTCTAAGCATATCGACCTTTTAGGAAAAGATTATTTATTCCATTATTTTAACGCTAACATTTCAGAAATTTGCGACAAATCTTGAACGAGTATTTATAAAGAACTCGTTAATTATAAGCGCTTAACGCGAAAAATTGTACATCTACCCTAGATATTTTCAATTTACTTTATTGCCGTGTCTGCGGAGTAGCTCATTAGGAATTACTAGCGCACTAGCTTATTGATTGACCGCGAATGCGAACACCGTGAAAAGAGATCTTAGATTAATTAGTAGACGGCACATTAACGACTCCTGCAGAAACATTAAAATTAAGGTGGTGTAATATAGAAAAGTTCATTTTTCGTCCAATTCGTCTTTAATTTAAAATATTCAATTTAAAAACTTACGGTACGGAATTTACATCGAGGCCAATGTAAATTCCGTACCGCGACATGAATAAAATGAATTTTTATCAATCGGCAACCTTCTTATTCCAGTGAAAAAAAGGGAAATGTTAGGAGTCGAACCTTAGAAAAAAAAGTATCTGAATTATTGAATAAGCAGCATTCCGAATCGATCAATATTGGTTCGAAATATTGTGTAAATAAAACTCTTGGGCAGGCACAAATATATGCCATGTAACTCAGGCGTTTATATCGGACAAACTTCGGACGTAACTCGTTCGGTTGGGTACCTCGTGAAAATAAAACTTTCAGAGAGGAAGTTGGATTCATAACGCAACGCCCTCATGATTCCCTACTCCGTTCCGAAAATGTACTACCAACGAAATTTAATTGGAAAACTTTATCCAATTAAAGCAAAGCATAAAACGGTTTTGGTATTGAAATTGTGGTACTGGTATGTTCGAAATTTTTTTTTTCTGCTTTCCTTTTAATCGTAGGATGAATGCAATTTTTTATATGTCAGCTGGTACGGTAGAAAAACATACATTTTTAACCGTTACAAATGCTATATTAAAACTTATAATCGACGATAATATAGGGATGATACAAGTAAATAAGCCTGTTGGACAAATTTTGGGTGGTTTTTATTGATATTGTATCCTGTTAATTGAGATTTTGGTAGTTGCAACCGAAAATACATCATTAACGCAAACATAATTTATACCCAACTAATCTATTCGAGTCTAATTCTATGTTCTCGCTTTATAAATACTTCGTTTATAACAAGCGTACGTGAAATTTGGAATGTTGGTATGGGCGTCACTCATTTAGGGTCTACTGGAGCCAACACAAACGGAATATGAACTTGGGCAGTAAGTATAGCATATGAAGCACCGTCGATACCCGCCACATTAGCTGATTCGAAGCAGCAACTAATTTTTCGTCTACAGAAGCGTGCTCTACGCAATATCGCGGGTGTTTCCTCTGTAACCTCTTGTCGCCCCTTGTTTAGGGAATACAAAATGCTAACAGTGCCATGCTTATATATCTTACACACACTATGTATTGTCAAAGAAAATATTCATAAACTTCCTCGCAATAACTTTAATCATTCCTATCCCACCAGCCATGGCACCGACCTGCGAATACCCAGTCACCGCATGGCGTTATACGAGAGAAATCCCACTTGCGTCGGTATACACTTTTATAATAAGCTGCCCACAGATATAAAGGAGATAAGTAGTATTAGAACCTTCAAATATAAACTAAAAGAGTACCTCGTGGGAACTAGCTTTGTAGCAATGAATATATGACCTCATGAGACCTTCTCTTTATGCCATATTTTATTCCACTCTGGAATCTTTACTTATTGTTGTATTTTATAGTTGTACTTTTATCTTATAAGTTTTTTTTATATTCTTTTCTTTTATGTCTGTAATATATGTATGACCTTCTCTTATATCATATTTATGATCAAATGGGACGAAATATATTATTATTATTATTAAACCAAAATTCTCCTATTTAGGAATCTGTACGTTGCACAAACGTCTCGTCCTTTAGGTAACGTGCACGGCAGAGTGAGCTGCCAACCAATCTTCTGCAGTGCGTGTTTATTAAAGTTGCGCTAGCCAATCACAACCCTCAGCAATATCTTGCTGTCCTAGACGGTGCCTTGAAATGGCTTTCCATCGTTGTGGATTTCCATCTATTCTTATGTAAAGTAGTGCTCCATTGATTTGTTAAGATGTTCAGTATCATGGAAATTAAGAAGAACAGATTCCGGTCCGGTATAAGGAACACGCGCCGCTAGCTCATCGGCAGCTTCATTACCTGAATTGTCTTTATGAACTTGAACCCATATGACAAATGTGAGTGTCGTCAGTCAGAATCGCTTTTAGTCCATACAGCACTGAAGTACCTAATTCCAAGTGATTATTATGGGCTTTAAGATCACCCCGACTGTTACTACTACTATCACCCTAATATCACACACACGTTATACTGTATAGGACAATACTTCGTCCCTTAATACCTCTTGCTAGGACTACTGCACCATGCAAGATCGCTAATACAACTTGGAAAACTGGGGCTAATCTTGTAACGTACCGTTCCGTGAGAAAATCCATTTTAGCGTCAAGTTGTAAGTTTCTTTCGAATTAATCATTAATTCTTTTTATGTTGATTGATTTTCCCTTGGACAGTAGCGTTACTACCACACCTTATTTTATTTCGTTAAGTTTTTTATTTGTTTCATTCTGTTTACGACGCGAGTGTCGTCCCTGCAGACGGTCTCCGATCATGCACGCTGAAATTCCTACCATAACGAGCGCATGGGGGGAACCGCAAGTGTATATAAACCGCACGCTCAGCACAAACATAGTAGAGTCCCTAGGTCCCTCCCATCCCACTCTGACTGTTCTGTTGACATAGCTTTCTGATATACGCCGAGCCTCTCATTACAGTTATTCACGGCGTGGCTGTCAGCCTGGAGCCGGTTTTTCTGGTGTAACACAAGCACTTTACCGGTTTTCTCCGCTCTAGCCTTTGCGTTGGCACAGCTTACTGATGCACCCAGGGCTTTATTTACAGTCATACCCGTTCTGCAAAGTTTAGCGCCGCCACAGATTTCTAACCCGTCATAGCACGTGAAAACTGTTCCCGTAGTTATCGACCGATCCCCGTATACAGATTGTGAATTAGGTTCCGCGTCTAAATTTTAAAACTGTTACTGAAGCCCCGCGAATATTCGATTGTTTATCACTGTACATATATTTATATCTGTATATGACTGTACCGGCTGTCCCACCGAAGATTGGGTCTTTGATTACAGCTCTATTTGTCATTTTAGAAAGAAAGCTTTTCTACAAGAATGTTATAGGATCCAATGCTGCATCACCTAAAAATATTTTTGACTATACCGAGTGTCCCAGAAGTGGGCAAACGGATACTTACTTCGTTATTTTAAATGGAACATGGAAACATCCTATATATTATTTCATTTTTCAATTCTATGAGGAAAAATAACATGACTTCATATAAACTACTATATGTCTATCTTTAATAACAACGTTGTTATTTACTCTTTTGTCAGAAATGGTTAAGGCAGCGTGGTTTATATTTGCATTTGTTTTGGACATTCATATTTTAAATATCATACATACATACTTACACCCCTATTCTGTAAATTTCGATAATTAACGAATGTTATTCAACAAATTTCGTTAAGGTACTGATTTTCTAACGAAGTTCGTTGTTTTCCAATTCTGTAAGTCTTACGTTACGGCCTGTGTAACCGTAACGAATGATTAATATTTTTAAGTACGGCAATACATCTGTAACTAATGTCAATATGATGTCAATAATGTCATTGCATTTATGTGATAAGTGATGTTCGTTGTTTGTGTTCCAAAATTATATTTATAAAATTGTAATTGATACCTACTTCAATTACCTAAAATGTCGGTAGAATTGATTGTTAAGAAAGTTTTGAACAAATTTCAGTTCAGACTTGATTGCTATACGTGTACAATCAATTACACCACCCCAGAAAAATAAAATTTTTGATAAAATCCTTAAATCTTTTGAATTTGCTGTTGTGTGCTTAGATATAGAATATATCTTTGTAGAAAATTATTATTCTCTATAACAGGAACTTCGGTGATGGCACGACCGACAGCAGATAGACTCATGGAACAGTGGTAATCTTTGCTTACAGATTTCTGATAACTTCCATGGGCGAAGAAATGTAAGGCACTTAAAAACCGAAGCGCCTTTGAAATTTTTGTTGTCCTTACACTCTCCGTCATCAGTGGTATTAACTCCAAGAACACTTCTCTGGCAGTTTCAGGCGAAAATCTATATAATGCCCTAAAATTTTCACCGGGCATATTGAAAGGATCGCTAACCCAATAAATAAGTTCATATAAAAATTCTTCATAACAACATACATACCGATTTCATACTTTCTTTCATGTTCTTTAATAGCAAAGATTAGTAACAGATCATTATCTTGTACCATTATTAATTATATTCTAATATGCTGAGACACGAAATTATTTGAATAAGTAAGTTTGGGCATAACTAATTTAATATCCAGGTAACGGTAACCCGGCAGCTTTCATTACTTTCGTTGCGGATTTATCTCATGAAATGTTTCCAAAAATTGTTCCACCTTTCAGACTCGGAATTTGACATGATTTAATATACTACCAATAAACAACACGTATGTAAATCGACACCTTCTGTCACAGCAAAACAAACAAAGTATAACCTGAATAAATAAACAATGTTATGAGTGACGCGGCTGCTTCCAGTAAAGTGTCTCCAGGAGATATCTCATTATTGCGCAGTAAAATTTTTGTGGTATCTCCATTCACTAATATATATAAGAAGCAACAATGAGGAGGAGATATACTGTTCCCGTAAGGAACGATAGATAATTTTAAAATACACATTCGTATGCACAACTCCTTTTCCTAAAATAATGGAGATACCCGCTTCTTGCACTGGACCCCTCAATTGGCTGAATTACCATTTTACACGATCTTTTCCGGTTTTGCATCAGCTTCTTCGCACGTTCAGTAATTAATTATTAATATTTTCAAGTAATCCTCTTGTTTTATTTTTTTATAAAGGTGGTTTATATCTTCCCGCATTTTAAATTAAGGGGTCTTCCTAGTGTGACGGCCTAAAAATAAGACGATTTTTGGGATTTTTTTTGGAAAAAGCTACTCTGCGGGCGAGAATGACACGTCTACTGAATATATCTGGAAAATCTCAAGTAAATTGTTCGATTGGTTCTTGAGATATCGTGGCAGCCATTTAAAAAAATGTCATTTTGAGAAAAACGCGTTTACAGTTTCGCGTACTACATCAAAGGTACATGATTTGTACCTACGCGCCGCTCCGCTTCAATGCCTATAACTTTTCCAATTTTTCGAATCTGGCTAAATCCCTTTGGGATTTTGTTTTCAAGATGTTAAACCATAAGAAAATGCAAAAAAAAATTTGGATTTTTGAACCCGTCACACTAGGAAGACCCCTTAATTCATTATATCATATTCTTCCTCATCTTATAAGAGCAGTATATCTGCCAATACTCGCTTGCGGTGTAATAAAATACTTATGTTTGCACTACTACTTTTCACGTCTTGTTATTGCAATTTCCAATCGAGTTTTAGCCGCAGCGAATACTAGCGTTCAATGAAAACATGCACTCGCGGCGACTAATCATCCCGTTCTGTTTTCGGTACGTGCGTGCAACACCGAAATCTTGTTGAGTGAGCTCATTTACCGGGGAGTTTGGTTCAGTGCTGTGAACCGGTCGTATGCCGGCTATAGACGGGTGACGGGCTCGGTTTCGAATCCCAAGTTAGCGCTACTTTTTTCGCCGATGACACCGTCATATACGCGATTAGCAGGAGCGAGAGACTGGCTTGTGGTCGCCTTCAGGCGGCCACGAACCACTTCGTTCGCTGGGTCTCTCCATGGAGACTGAAGTTGAACGAATCCAAATGCGTCGCAGTTGGATTTTCAAGGAAGAGACGTGTTCCCAAGACACGTATCCGCGTGGGAAACGTCAGTTTACCGTGGAGCCAACAGGTTAAGTACCTAGGAGTCATCTTCGACAGACATCTCGTCTGGACGAAGCAACGTAACGAGCTCAGAACTCGCTTTCTTGCTGCCCGCAACTCTCTGCTTCCCATGTTAGGTCGGGAGAGTCCCCTCCACCTAGCCAACAAGTTATTGGTTTTCAAATCAATACTAAGGCCGGTCCTGGTGTATCGCGCTTTTGCGTGGGCGTCCATGTCACCGACAAACTTGGTCCCTCGAGGCACTTCAAAACAGGACACTCAGGCTAATCTTGAGAGCCTCTTGATTCGTTCGGAACGCGCAGAATCACTGCGATCTGCAAATTCCACTCCTTCGTGATTTCCTGAAACAGACTCTGACCGCTGCCTGGGCGCGTGCCCAAGACAGCGAAAGCCCCTGCGTTCAGGCGGTCGTCGTTCCTCAGGATCGTCCACCTCCTCTCGTTCAAGTCAGACGTCTAGCTGGTTCTTTGAAACATGTAACGCCTAGGGCCCTGACGACCGCCTTCTTTTTCACCAAGTGAGACGAAATTATTCATTCATTTCAATTTTTCGAACTTAAACGATCATCCAACACCCCGATCAGTGTAATTTAATTACAAACTTTTCTTCACACACCCCGCGGCTTGATCGTGCCGCTCTATCAGAGATGAAAGGGTACATGACCCTAGGTTTTCCACCCTAGATGTGAAGTTCCGATCTTCGAGCGAGCTCACTTTTCCCTTCCTGCTGAAGTTATGCCCATGTTTGAAAATTTTTTTTTGGATTCACGAACCCGCCGGGTGTGATTTGTTAAGTGGTGTCTTGAAATAATATGGAATAGTTGCCATCAGGCAATGTTCCGCAACTGCTGATTTTTCGATCTGTCAAATTCGACAATTCCGTTTGTATTCTTCTATACGTCTGTTGAATTATTAACTTATTAAATTGTTGGACGAATCCTTTGCTGAACTAACAGAAAGATCACATATTCAAGTTTTCGTTCACTGTATTAAAATACGGTTTGTGAGATTCATATTACTATTTCGAACGCAAAGTTTCAATTTTCCTTATTAATTTATTATTTGAAATATAATATTAATATAATGGCAACATTTCTTTTTTTTTTAACATTATTTTGATAAGTGAATGCTTTTCAATAACCAATAAGGTATTTTATTTACAGGAAAGGTCAATATTAGTATACTTAATTATTTTCATTTGTATTGCTGCATTGGACATTTTTATAGAGAGAATTTTATGACTAAAATGTGGATACCTGAGCTCCTTGGGTTAGTCTACTTGGTTATAGCTAATATAAGCTAACAATTAATTAATGGAGCCATTAGGTAGTGTAACGTGATGCTTTCGGATTTAAGTACTTAGCGAAACACATCTAGAAACAGTATACATATGTACATAGGACACATACAGAGATATACTAATGTGTGGTATTATATTTAATAGCTGCATATAACTCCGTTGATAATTCATTATATCTGTTTCCCTACGGGACGTTATCTATCCTATTTAATACCCGCACTGGCTTCCATTAACCCAATCCTATATTTAGTAACATTAGTTACATAAACTAAATCAATTGTTTGTCTCTGTCTTATTTATGCATCTAGAAGATTAGTTAGAAAATGGTAGGGGTGCACTCTACGATTCACAGCTTTCTACAGTACATTAGTTGTCAGTATGTAACCTAATTTATCTTGTACTTTATTTCGCCAACATTTCTTCCTAAATGATTTCAAATACAATTCCGCTCCAGTTCATGTAATTGTTTGCCGTTCCGAAACAAAATTATTTCCAATTACACGCTTGGTTATCTATATACATTAAATACAAGCTTCTTTTGAGGGAAAGAAAGCTATACTTAATATCGGATCCCTTATAGATCGGGAGCCTTGTTCAGGTGCGAACGATTAATTAACTCAGATTCGATGCGATACTAATCTCACCAGTTTTGTTTTCGAACAGATGATGCTAATAATTAAGCGAACGAGGATTAAGAGGTGCCGGGACCAACTTCGATTATAAATCTTATCCAGATATAATCCTTTGTTTATACTGGCAATTAATTTGATTGCAATAACTGCAAGTATATTTGGAATTCACAAATATACTGCAGTGTTACTTTTTCCAAAAACGTAATAAAATGAGGTTCGAATAAGTCAGTCGACTTATGCCGGGCAACTTTGGAATGTCAATTGACAATTTGTCAAATTTAACTAATTTTTTATGTCAAGTCAATTATAATTAAAAAATATCAAAATATGCTACACAACTATATTAAAGAATTACAAGAATTTATATTTTAAACATCTAAAAAAACATAAATACCTTAATTACCCCTTTGTATGTGTTTGTGTTACACCCGCTTCGTATACAATTTTTCCTCTTCTTCTTCTTATTCCTTATTCTTCCGACACCAATCTGTTGTGCTCTTTCTTATGTTTTCTTGTTCCACTTACTCCTTCAATAATTTTTCCTTCTTATTGTACTTGTTCCTTTTTCTCCTTCAAAAATTCTTTCTTCTTATTATATACTTGTTCCTTTTACTCCTTCAAAAACCTTTCTTCTTATAGTATACTATCTGATGTTATATTAACTTTAATTTCTTTCTAATATCCGTAAAATCGTCCTCTTTTTCCTTACAAAATCCAAATCCACACTCACTGTTTTATTTATTTATCTCATCTCCTTCACAACCAAAATCCCAGCTTACTTTTTCTTTAAATTTTGATATGTTTCCCATAATGTGATATTGTATAGTGCGGTGTAATGTAATATAGTGTTTCACATGCATAGGATCGTCAAAGAAATAGAATATCATAAATACAAATGCATTGAAAATGCTTTTCACGCGAAAATTTAAATAAGATGGCACGTTTGTACACAGCATAAATTCCCCCCTCTAAAATTAAACATAATGAAAGATGAATCATGTTTAAATTATTTGAAATAGCATCTACATAATAATAAAAATATCAACATAATCAAATATCAATTAAGTTTAAATTCTTTTGAAACCAACTAATTTAATAAATAACATTATCTGGAATATTCCAAACGGAACCGTTTTAAATTGGTACGTTGTACCATTTATAGAAAAAGCACAATACTTCCTACTGTCCTTGTGGAGTCGTATCAACCAAAATGAAGATTTCAAATCTATTTTACTAAAGTATTGCATATTGCAACATTTTGATAGTAATGTATCGATATTATCAGGCTGCTCATATTCCTTTTTGGTAATTTTGTTGAGTACCCTTGCATCCAAACATAACCTAATGCTATTGTCTTTCTTTTTTACCACAACAACAGGATTTAAATATGATGTCTTAGCACGTTCAATTATCCCATCCTTCAACATTTTCTCAATTTCCACATTAACACTTTCCCGAAATGCCCTTGGAATAGGGTATGTTTTACATAAAAACTCAGCTTTTTCATCCACACTCAATCTATGTTCATATTTCTCATCAGCCACCACCGCTACTTCGTTCACCAAATCTACATTCTTATTAAACAAACCTATCATAAAATCCTTATATTCATCATCACAATCAATATCCTCCTCCTTAAAACTCTCTATACCATCATCATTATCATTATAAACACAATTACTATTAAAACAATTACCTTTCCTTAACCCATCTGTTATCTGAATATCTCCACTCATATCTATCTCATCATCAACATTATTACCCCATTCCTCAATTATACCTGCCTCTACTTGCACATTCTCACTATCTACCTTCTTATCTTTTTCATCTATACAATTATTAACTATAATCTGCTCATTCTGTCCCTTATCCTGCATTTTCCCTTTACCTTTAATCTCAAAACTATTACCCTTTTCGAACGTTATAACATTATTTTCAAAGTTTAATAAAACATTATGCTCTTTCATAAAATCATACCCCAACACTGCATCATATTTAAGTCCTGGCATAATATAAAAAGTACCACTATAGGTATGAGAATTAATGTTAACCACCGTACAACATCATTTCTCCAATTTACCCAATATTTTATTATTCCCAGATCTAATAATCGTTTTTGTAATATTAACGACACTACTATCAAACTTATCTAAATACTTCTCAAAAACATCTTTAGATATTAAACTAATCTCAGCCCCAGTATCTATCAAAACATTTAATATGACCCCTTCAATACTTACATTGATAAATGGCAATATTTCTTCATTTACTTGCTTACAATCACCTTCAACAAAAATGTGTTTTGGGTGTTCATAACTAATTTTATTATATTCATTAAGAACGAAACTATTACTTACAATGCTATTCCTTTCAACTAAAAATTTTCTTGAACAGGTTGAACGTTAGATGAAGTGGATCCAGGTGTAGCTACCTGTATCTCATTGTTATGACTAGAATTTTGTGAGTTTACCATATTCAATGGATGATGATCCTGCATATTATATGCGTTGAATGATCTATTATTCCCACTATATCTATGACTGAACTTCCTGTCCCTATTAGTGTTCAAATTGTTGTTATTGTATCTTGTGTGATCTCTATTAGTGTTATGATTGTAATTTTGATTCTGAGAATGGTGATTATTGTAATTATTTCTATGTGTATCGTTATAATTCTGTCTATTATGCTGATATGTATGTTGTGTATGATTATTGTTTCTGTATTGATTGTTATTCGGATTGTTGTGATGATTTTGATTGTAATTATTGTTATTGTTGTTGTTATTATAATTGTATCTATACTGTGGGTTTTTATAAGAATTGTAGTTTATTTCATTATTCATGTGGGTGCTATGAGAATTTCGGCGTATATTATCCAAATCATCAAATTGAATCAATAAATCACAAAATTCTTGGTAACTTTTTATATTTTGAGTAATAACGGATTTTACAATCTCAAATGAAAAATGCCTTGATAAATATTTGATTAATTCAGGTTCTTCAATTTTCGGCATCAAATGCTGCATAATAGAATAATGTTTTGAGAAATATAACTCCCTAGATAACTTACATGAATTTGTATATTTCCCCATGAATAATTCCCCTCTTATTTTAGATTGTGCACTTTCGCCCCAAAATTTTGCATAGAAGATCTTTTGAAATTGTGAAAAGTTACTGTATGAATTTTGGACGATATCGTGCCATATTAAAGCATCCCCTTTCAAACAAGATCTTATGATAATAATTAAATCATTCAAAGACGTATTGGAATTAACAAATTTATTTAATGTGTTAATAAACATTACAGGATTTTCTGACCCATTAAATGACGGTAATGCCTTATTCAGTTTAAAATTGAAAGGATTTATACTTTCCGATGGTAATGCATCGGATATATTATTATTGTTGTTGTTATTGTTGCTACAAGGAATTTGGTTGACATTTTCTAAATTGGCTATGCGATCATTGAATTGATTCGTAAGAGTTTTAACATGTTCTATTACATTTTCAAACTTTTCTGACATTGCTTGTGTGAATAGTTTAAAATCATCATTTATATTACTATCGAAATCCCCATGATCATTTCTATTTCTTTGACTCCTAGGCATTTTGATATTTTCTTATTATTTTAATTTTTAAATTTTAAATTGAATTTGATTTTTATTTGGTGATATTAGTTTTCCAAAGTTGCCCCACGTTGGGCGCCATTTTATGCAGTGTTACTTTTTCCAAAAACGTAATAAAATGAGGTTCGAATAAGTCAGTCGACTTATGCCGGGCAACTTTGGAATGTCAATTGACAATTTGTCAAATTTAACTAATTTTTTATGTCAAGTCAATTATAATTAAAAAATATCAAAATATGCTAAACAACTTTATTAAAGAATTACAAGAATTTATATTTTAAACATCTAAAAAAACATAAATACCTTAATTACCCCTTTGTATGTGTTTGTGTTTGTGTTCCACCCGCTTGGTATAAAATGTTTCCTCTTCTTCTTCTTATTCCTTATTCTTCCGACACCAATCTGCTCTGCTCTTTCTTATGTTTTCTTGTTCCACTTACTCCTTCAATAATTTTTCCTTCTTATTGTACTTGTTCCTTTTTCTCCTTCAAAAATTCTTTCTTCTTATTATATACTTGTTCCTTTTACTCCTTCAAAAACCTTTCTTCTTATAGTATACTATCTGATGTTATATTAACTTTAGTTTCTTTCTAATATCCGTAAAATCGTCCTCTTTTTCCTTACAAAATCCTCTCCTTCACAACCAAAATCCCAGCTTACTTTTTCTTTAAATTTTGATTTGTTTCCCATAATGTGATATTGTATAGTGCGGTGTAATGTAATATAGTGTTTCACATGCATAGGATCGTCAAAGAAATAGAATATCATAAATACAAATGCATTGAAAATGCTTTTCACGCGAAAATTTAAATAAGATGGCACGTTTGTACACAGCAATACATTGCCCGGCAAAAAGAAAACCGACCTCAAGAGTTTCAGGGAACAGCTACACGTTTATTAATTCCTTTAGAAATTTAATGTTTGTTGCAGCACCGCACATTTACAATGAGAGACGCACTGAATGGAAAGAAAAGGGAAAAACAAAAAATTATTTAATTATAGAAATATAATGGAAACAATGAAAAATTACATTTTACTTTAATTACAAAAACTGAAGATGATGGCTTCTAATGAACCTTAAACTGAATGTTAATAATTTGTATGTCCTCCTAAAGGCTGGATTACACTGTTCAATCGTCTTGGAATTGAATTTATCGAATTTGTTAAGCAAACTTGAGGAATTACTTCGACTTCTTCTAAAGGAGGTAATCGTAGCTCTTGCAAAGTTGCAGGCATTACCGGACAACGATGAATACCCTCTGGAGTTCATCCCAAAGGTGTTCTATCGGATTAATATCTGTGCACTGGCCAATCAAGTATACCAATTCGTACTTCATCAAGGTACTTAGTAACTACTCTTGTCGTATGTGGCCTGGCGTTCTCATACATTAAAACAAAGCCATTTCTAATAAGCACCATTTTCTACAAATATTGGCCTTGCGTATTTAAGAAAAAAATAAGTTGATAACGGTTGCCCACATAATTACGCACCTTTTTTTCTAGTTTAACCAGCTTTTTATCTCTTACCGTTTACTAAGTCCCCATACATACGGCCTTTATCTTGAACTCCCGGTATATTAAATGTACTAAAGGTAAATGCACCGTTATTTCCACTTTGAAATATGATTTTGTGTAACGGGCTACCAATGTAGTGGCAACTGAACACAAAGACAGTGAAGCTCTTGAATAATATGTGACGTCGCCTCAGGGAATGTAGTAAAATATTTACTCAAATGCGATTTTGTCTGTCCTCTGTACGACATGTGGACGTACAGAATAAAATAGCAGTTAACACAAACTTTGCTCGATGTATATTTAATGTGGCGTTTATCAATTCAATTATTCACACTTTACTTTGCTGGAGCCTTTAGTTTCCATTGTTGAAACTTTGTGCGGTAACGGTTCACATAGTTTACTTGCTGGGTGTGTATTGTTGCGCAACAATTATTAAATCCAGTGTGATTCCTTGTGGAAAACTATCCGTGTTTTGTATGCAGTTAGTTTGATAAACAAAATGATTAGATGTGCGTGGAACTTCTAAACAATTATGTTTGAAACTGATAAGTATGTAATAATATAACACTCTAGTATTTTATAATGTATCTGCTATTCCGTTCGAACAAAAAATTATATGCGAATGCCCTTTAATACACATGTTTATATACCGGTGCACCATTTCCGTGTCGGTGGAATTTAGCACGAAAACCACCAAAGATAGGAAACTGAGATTTTGTGTACTTGTAACATCACGCATTTTTAAAATTATTTACAAATATACAAGCCCGAAGCTGCATTCAACTTGTGTATTTTAAATTGATTGCTATAGTTTTATTAATCATTTCGATAGTCACCTAAAATACCTTTGCATTGATATATGGTTGTGTGCTTCCGAAAATTAGTTCTACCTGTATTTACAAATTTTACCAACATTTGTAACATGTAGTAGTCAACATAAACGTTACTGAATTCGACATAACTTCGCTGGTGGTTTCTTCCAGTAATTAGGTCAGTGTACGTATCAGAATATTCGAAGTTTGGAAAGTTTGCAATTTTCGACAAGTAACCTCCAGTTCTTCTGCTAGTCACTTGATTACGGCAGATCTTCCTATGATATTTAAACAATGAGTGCTAACTTTTTGCATTTTGTGGACATATTCTTGAAGTACTTTCTGCATATTTTCATACAGTTAATACAACTTTTTAATTTCTCTATTTCTGTCATAGAACTTATCATTCATTTTTATGCAGAAAAGAATTGTGTTTGACTGCAGTAAATAACGTATATCACATGGCAGCACTTAAGGCGTTGTTGAGCTGTTGGAACATGTGGCTGACGCATTTGATGAGGGGGAAGAAACCCTACTTTCGATATGCAATTTGGAAAAGCCTTTGACTCTGTAATTCAGGAAATCTTGCTCAATAAGTTTGAAATATGCATATGGTATCAGAGGATTGGCACACAAGAAAAGAAAGTCATACCCCGAATATCGTTGGCAAGTCATTCTTGGCAAAATTAAGTGCCAAAAAGAGCGTCGGAGAGTAGAGGTGTTGCACAAAGATCCATGTTCCATAGAACCGCTGCTCTTCCTTCCACATGTTAACGACATACCTTATAACACTACTGACTCTAAGGTGATAATGTATACCTATGATACGTCTTAGAGTGGAAAATTTCAGAAAAACCAGTATTCTAGAAGCCCAAAAAAAATGTAAAACGCAACACCTTCTACTTACCACAAAAAGGGAAAGCACCCCTTGTTTGTAATATTAAACGTCTGATGGAAGTGACAACGTAAGCAGCGGCTAGGACAGGAAACAATGCGAGGGTAGCACCGATAATTTCTACAAACTGGTAAATCAAGTGGCCGTAGAGAATCAAACGGGCTGTCAAACAATTGTCTATTATTTTGTAGTTTGACATTTAAAATTTTGTTTCGATAACTGCAGTGGCTACTTTTCAGTTTGTTGACAAAGTGAGTGAAGTGTGTGGAAAATGGATTTATCAAAAGAAAATTTTGTAGCCATGATTTATTATGATTTTAAAAACTCGCTATCTCCGAACCAAATCGTGGAATGGCTTCGTACTGCATTTGATGATGAAACGCCTTCTCAAAGAACTGTTTCGATCTGGTACAACGAATTTAAATTCGGCAAGGCTGCACTCACCGACGACTTGCGAAACGAAATACCAATTTCTGCAGTTACTGATGAAAACATAACTGCCGTTCGAACGAATATTATTATTATTATTACAATCATCAAAATAGTTTTTGTTCGACACAACTTGATTTACCAGTTTGCAGAAATTTATCGGTGCTACCCTCGTATACAGCTTTCCAAAAAAATAATTTAGGGAAGAAAAAAAAAAAGATGCTGCTGAAACGGCGTTTTTATATTCTACAAAAGTACATGTGCTGCAATTTTGAGAATGGAGAATAAACGTCACATGTATTTTTGTTTATTTTGCTTCATACACCTGTATACATGCAATTCCTTTTTTGACATATTACATTTTTTTACTAATTTTTTATATTATATGTTAATGACGGTCCTTGAAGGAACGTATTTTACTATCTACTCTGGGGTTCTTGGGCACTATATCGGCGCAAGCATATAGTTCACTGCCGAATCTATAGAATGTGTGCCAGGCAATTAATAAGCTTTCGCTATATACTATTTTTTAAGCGTTTTTAAGATAGTTCTTTGAGATTTTGTAATCATGTTCAAATAACAGATACACAAATGACACATACACACATAAAACACAGAGATACATAGAGGTTACGAAAAGCTGAAGAAGGATAGTTCGACTATACCTATCAAAGATACCATGCAGAAAATCCGTAATCAAGTATCAAGGCGGAAGCTGGTGAATAAGATTTTGTTTCTTTTCTTGATCTAAAAATACTATCGATAGTCCTCATTCAAATTTAATTCCTCTTTAGAGAAAAAAAAAAACTAAAAGTTGTGTTTTACTACTTTGTTTTAGCAATTTCTTCGACTTATTGGATGGTCACATTATCCTTAATCAATTAATTATATGCTTTGTTAGAAGAAATTTAGAATTGGACTATCGATAGTACCATCGCCTTTATCTATGCCAGAACATCACAATGACGCAGAACATGATCTGGGATTTCCTTCCGTCTACACTGATCAATTTATAGTCCTATTATCAACTTGGCAGTTTTTCTACCTTTAGTATGCAGATTTTTGCAACTTTAGGTCTCTATTTTAAAAACTGTTTTGTCTGCCTTTGTCTTCACGGCTTTCTATAGTTACTGACGCCTTTATCTAGCTTTTAGGTTTCATCTTGAGGTGCCATTCATCAATGCACGTCAATAGCTAAACTTTCCCCCCTCCGCGCCAGCGTACATATGTTGTGACGTTTGCATAAGTAAATTAATCGTTTGTTATGGATATAGTGTATGTGGGGATTAATAGCAACTTATATTCAAGGGCTCATATTTATTTAAACGTACGTGAACTCAGTAATATAACACCACGTTATATTTGTATGAGATCTCTATTCAAACGACTTTTTTTTTGGAGCTGTTACTTCTTGTTCTTCCAGAGTGGCGTTTCCCCAGGGAAATATGCTCGACTCTAGCGTAATATCGTGCGTTGCTGTTGTGGGGTACTAGGCATTAGTGAATTTTAAATCTCAATTTCAGAGACTGGTAAGTATCTAAAAGGGAACAAAATGGCAAGCCTAAATTTGACTTTCATTTGCTATGTCGTAGTAGATTCGTATCGTGATGTTTTTTTATGGTTTAGCACTTGCATTTTAAGAAGTAATACTCTTTGCAGGAGTTGTGCTACATAAATTTATATTCCAAGAATTCCAAAAATTCTGAAATAAGCTGTAGCGCCATATTTACGACAATATCTGTAACACAATATGTATTCATATTCGTGTAATTATTTTCTATTTCATTTCTGTTTTTCTTGGTTTTTAGGTCTTTAATAATAAAAGCATGAATGACTATAACGACGTTTCGCTTTATTAAAAGCTTTTTCAAGTTATAAATAAATGTAAAAAGTGTGATAAATAAGATGTTTTTGTTTAATAAATGACAAATTGTTTGTTTTCTATGATTTTGAAAATATTATTATGTTTTAATTAAAGATTGCGTTTTAAAATAAGATGTTTTGATTATTTATTTTTGAATTTTGTAATTAAATAGTTCTTTAAAAATATTGTATTTAGTTATAAAAGTAAATTATATAATTTTGTGAAATATTGTATATCGGTTTTATCATTGACTGCACTTTTATGTTTATATATTTGAATTATTTCTAGTATATTACGTGTTTTTAAATTTTGTTCTTTGTTTAAAATTGTTACGTTGTTGAAATCAAAGGTATGATTTTCAGTTATTTCATGTTTTTTTAAAGCTGTAAGATTTTTATTATATTTGTGTCCTTTTATTCTATTTTCCAAATATTGCATGGTTTCACCTATATATACACCATTACAGTTTTGACAGTCTATTTTATAAGCTATGTGTGATGTTTTACTTTTTTCAATTTTTGATTTTAATTTTGAATAGATTTGGTTTTGTAGTTTCTTTGTGTTTTGATGGGCAATTTTGTAATTATATGGTTTGAAAATTTATTTTTTCGGATAAATGTTTAACATAAGGAATTTTTATAAATTTTGTAATTGTTTGACTATTATTTATATTTTTTGTTGATTTATTATAAAAAAGAAAATTCTTTGTTTGAATATTTTGTTTATAAGAGAATTTGGATAATTATTTTGTTCTAGAATATTTTTTGCTTTGTTAATAATATCTGATCGAAAAACTGGACTTGTTAATTTTATTGCTCTGTCAGCTAAACTAATAATAACACTAACTTTTTGAGATAAAGGTTGTGAAGACTTAAAATTTAGATAACGTCATGTTGGTTTAGTATACCATTGAGTTAAAATTTTATTATCATTGTTGATGAGTTTGAGGTCTAAAAAGGTAATGCTATTGTTTTCTTCGATTTCAATTGTAAATTTTAATCTTGGATGAAAGGAATTAAAATTGTTAAGTAAAATTGGTATATTTTTTTCTTCTAACGCGGTTATGCAATCATCTACATATCTTTTGAAGAAAATTATTTCGAAATTTATTTTATTTAAAATTTTTTCTTCTATATACTCTAAAACGATTTGTGCAATGATACTAGAAATTGGTGACCCCATTGCACATCCAAAAATTTGTTTATAAAATTTATTTTTGTACTGGAAAAAAGTTTGTGTTAGTGTTAATTCCATTGCATTAATGAATTCTGTGATAGGTATATTTGTAAAATTTTCAATTAATTGCCATTTTGTATGTATAATTTGTTTTGCTAGGTCTAATGGTGTATTTGTGTATAGCGATACTACATCTAATGATATCATTTTGAAATTTGGTTTTAATTTAATGTTGTCTATAAATTCTTTGAATTGCCAGGAATCCTTTATATAGTAATCATTTTTGAACGCGATATTTTTAAGGCAATTTGCTAAAAATTTTGATAGTTTATAAAAAGGACTTTGTACATAAGAAATTATTGGTCTTAAAGGTATATTATTTTTATGTAATTTTGGTAAACCATACAATTTTGGAGCTTGTGCATTGTGAATTTGTAATGATTTGGATTCGTTTTTGGTAATAAATTTAAGTAATTCCCAGTTTTTTATTAATTCATTATTTTGTTTTTGATAAATATTGGTTGGATTACTTTTAATTTCTTTATAAGTTGTATTATCACTTAATAATTCGTTAATTTTGGTATCATAATCTATTGTATTCATTATTACTGTGCTGTTACTTTTATCTGGTTTTAATATTATAATTTGTGGATTGTTTTTAATAAATTTTTTTGTTTGTTCAAATTCTTGTTTTAATGTTTTATTTTCTTTGTGTATGTGATGTTTTTTATTTTTAAAATTATATATTGTGTTTGTAATTTTTGTTCTTATATTGTTTTTATTTTCATTTGGTAATTCAGAAATTGAAGATTCAATATTAGCTATTATATTATTAACAGGAATTTCGTTTGTGTTATAATCTAAAGCAAAATTTGGTCCTAATGACAGGGTATTAATAACATTATCAGGTATTATTGTATTTGAAATATTGGTTACCCAATTATTGTTTTGTATAGTTTTGGTGTTTTGAGTTGTAGGTTTGTTTTTTAGTAGTTTTATTTTTTTTTTGATGTTTGAGTTTAATGGTTTTAAAACGTTCTTCATATTTAAAATTTAGATATTCTAAAAATGTGTGTTTGTATGTGTTGCTTGTCAAACTGTCAATTTTGTTTATAATGTCAGATATTCTATTTGAAATGTAATTTATTTGTTGTGTGCAATCTTTAATTAAAACATTTAATAATTTAAATTTGAAAGTACTTACGGTTTTTTTGATTTTGTCATTTAAGAAACTGCTATTACATATGATATGCTTAAGATTAAAATTAAGGAACTTTGGAAAGATGTTTTCAGTCTTGCACGTAAGTAGAAATATTCTTCTGTTCTTCAAAGCTGCATATTTTATGCATAATGATAAAACCGATATACAATATTTCACAAAATTATATAATTTACTTTTATAACTAAATACAATATTTTTAAAGAACTATTTAATTACAAAATTCAAAAATAAATAATCAAAACATCCATTTTCCATTTTTTTGGAGAGAAATTAAATAAATACGATTTCAAATAAGAAACACCAAGACATTATTGTGGCCACCGAGAATTGAGACTACAGTATAGTGTAATTTATTAAATGTGTTGCGACTCACTACAATATAATTATTAACTGCAAATATATAGTTGATAGCGTGTTCTATGTTAACTAACAATACTCAAAGGCTCTATCACAATATGTTTACTACAAAAACCAAGATAATTCAACATACGCAGCTATGATTTCTTAATATTAATATGAATTGCTAATTGTGCGACCCATTATTGTTTTGTCAGCTCTATGCAGTATCAGTTGCCAAAAAGATAGTTTATTATCACTTATTACTGAGGTATCTAACTGCAGGCCTGGTAGAGATTTCAACATCTTTCACTCTCATAGGTACAATAGTATCTATTCTCTTTTTTGTAAGAATAACTATTTCAGTTTTATGGAGTGCTAATGTCGGCTTGCATCCATGGTGTAATTTTTCTGATACACTGATTACTTTTGATCTGGGCTATTTCGAGATCTTGCGTAGTTACGAGCAGTGCGATATTATCGGCTTATGCAACTAAAAGTACATCCTCAGGCATTTCCAATTTCAATAGCCCGACATATAGAATATTCCATAAATCTGGTCCCAAGATGGATATATGAGCAACTCCCTATGTTAATCATAGATTATCGAGCGATTTTGGAGATAATCATCGAACATGCGTAACAGATATTGCGGAACACGAAATACATAACTGCTTTAGTACGAAGCCTTTATCGCCTCAGACACTTCTTGAATAGCGTCAATGGCAGATCTTCCATGACGAAATCCAAATTTACGACGCGATAATCCGCCTGCGTCTTCTACGGTATCAATTAGTCTTTTTCTAAGATGCTTCTCACGGATCTTACCTGCAGTATCTTACACATGAAGCGGTCGGTATGTAGATCGATCATCAGGGTCCCCCTCCTTCTTATTAATCGACACTAATTTAGCTACTTTCCAATGAGACGGGAATATACCCCCCACTAAGCAAGAATTAAACATACCTAAAAGCATATCTGCACTGTACTGATACACCATTTTATAAAGGGTCTAGGCGAATAAGCATGGTGAACTGGCCCCCAGAACAGATTTTTGAAAAAAGTTATGCATGGGCACTGACAAGTCATAAGAAGGTAATATAGGAGTATTTTACGCCCCGACTCCCCACTGACCTTGAAATAATCAGAAAAATGTGCTCCAAATAGGCCTATCTTTAACTTTTTTTTCCTAGAAAACTATTCTCTTTAGAAAAACGGCGCTGCCGCCATCTGTTAGATATTGAACCGTAGTATATTATATATTTTTTTTGAAAAAATTTCATTCATAAAATCAAAAAAAAAATTATTTTGAAATATTTAAAATTATGCATTTTATGGTTCCTCCAGAGTGACAATCACCAAAAAAATACAAAATATTACTAATTATATATACTATAACTCCTATAAGTTTGATTAAAAAATAATGGGTGCAACATATTAAAAAAAAAAATAATTCGAGTTATGACCATCTCTATGCTTATTATACCCATCTGCTGTTGTTAATCTTTTGTGCCTATAAAATCACGAGTCACGTGATAATCATAAAAAAAAAATGAATAGTTATTTGCGTTCCGAGTAGAGATAAATATATTTTTTTATTCGAGGTGGCAGTTCGTGGCCCGAAGCGCAGCTGTGGACCACAAGCCACCGAGAATAAAAAAGAACTTACCCTATAAGGATGCGCATTATTTTTTTTGTCGTTACCACAAACACAACACTCAATAATTATACATTAATATTTAATAAAAATAAATTGACACATTTGTGACAGACAACATATGTAAACGTCAGTGTAACTGACATAACTGAGACACCATATGTAGAAAGTTACCTGCTACGATAGGTGACCTGCCATGGTAAGTGGCCTTGCATGGTAACTGACCTTCTGCGGGAAAATGTATTTTTTGGTTCTTAGATACAATCATACTGCTCACTTCGTTACCTGGTTGTTTTAATTTCCATTACTGTCGACCTTTTGACAATGTAATATCAATTTACGAAAGTGGTAGCGAGAAAATCCTACTGTCTGCCATAGTCATAAAGCTTGTTTAAAAACAATGGTGCTAATATTAAACAAGCGAGTGACCATTAGTATTCCTATTGTATATATGTACGTATCTACTGCATTATGCACCTTTTATTTATCGTCACTAAAGTACCGTTAAGTATAGAATTTCTAAGTTTCTTATCTTTTCAATTCAAAAATAAAAAAATAATCAAATGTAAAAAAGTAAAAAAAATTATATACCAATTCTGCCAAATAAAATACAACTTACGAGAATTGGTAGGATCCAGTAAACAATATCTTTAACTGCTGCTGGAAAATTTAATAATTTAGAAGACGCTGAATACTCGAAAACAGATTTTGACTTTTTTGGTGTTGGGTATATAGGTATGCCATCACAAATTAATATAAGCTGATCTTCTGGAGAATTTAATAATTTTTTGGCAGTATCTGTTGTGTTTACTATTAACTTTTGGTGGCATATTATATTAACACCGAAATAATAGAGAAAAATATCTTTCTCAAAACTTTTAACAATTGTCTCACAAAATTGTGGCACCTGTATAATAAGCATAGAGATGGTCATAACTCGAATTTTTTTTTTTTAATATGTTGCACCCATTATTTTTTAATCAAACTTATAGGAGTTATAGTATACATAATTAGTAATATTTTGTATTTTTTTTGGGGATTGTCACTCTAAAGGAACCATAAAATACATAATTTTAAATATTTCAAAATAATTTTCTTTTTGGATTTTATGAATGAAATTTTTTCAAAAAAATATATAATGTACCGGGTGATTCAATACGGGTGGCGACCGGCTGTATCTCGAAAACTGCTATGCCTAGAGCTTCGGGACAAAAAAATTCATAACCAATGTGGCCACCAGAAATATCCGAAAATTATTTTAATGTTCGAAATTTTACCGCTAGGGGGCGTATCTGCTATGTTCAATCATAAAATCAGTATTATCTCAGAAAATTGCAGATTGAGCTATAGTTTTGAATGGACCGTTCGAAAGCTGAGTTGATGTCCCATTATTTTCTTTAATGACTTTTTTTCGTATCTGCTATAATAAGGAGCGAGGAAGCCAATCTATTGTTCAATATGTAAATTTTAATATCTCCTGAACCATTCAACCAATCTGAAAATTTTTAGACTCGTTCGATTGAGCATTTCATGGGTTTTTTTCTAGAAAAATTGTCGTTCTAGCATTTAGTTTGAAATAGGTAAACTAGAGGGGGTTTTCTGTAGTGATTACATATTTTGGTGAATTTCAAGAAAAAATTAAATGTAACCGTGGTATATAATTGCCACTGTCGCAAGCTAAATTAAATTGTTGAAATTTCAGTGAAAACCGCATCTTAATATCTCTATCCGTTCTCGATTTATCGCCAAAAGAATGAAATTTGTAACAAAAATCAACTGCGGCCATGAAAGTAGGCGACGCGACGGATGGTTTCCATGGAAACTACGAAACTATCAGATTGTTTATTGCTTATATCAGCTAAAAATAGTCAAAACTGAATGGAATAAATTATTAACGAGAATAATAACAGCAAAAAGAAAATATCTAACCAAAAATTTTAATTATAAATGTTCGGAATGTCTACCATCACTGGCAACCCACAAATTGAGTCTGTTACTTGTGGATAATACACTCGCGTCTACCTCGGCAATGGAAATATTTCTGACGGCTTCTCGAATTCTTTGTTTCATATTATCAGGTGTTGTTGGGCGGTCTTTATATACTATATCTTTAAGTCTACTCCATGTATAAAAATCAATTACTGTGAGATCAAGGGACATCGGCGGCCAAGAAAAAATGCTACCCCAGTCTATACATTCATTTGGGAACCGGTTATTTAAAAATTCCTGGACACTTCGCGCATAATGCGCCGGGAAACCATCCTGCTGAATCCACATACCCATTTTTGTCTCCAGGGAACTATCTTCGAACAATAAAGGCAATATATTTTCCAAAAAATAGCCACACCATTTAAACGCTGTTCAAAAAAGTAAGGACCAATAATTTTCCCCCAAAAATTCACACCAAACATTAACACGCCAACGATTTTGAAATTGAACTTCGCGTAATCAGTGAGGATTGCTTTCTGACCAATAGCGCATGCTGCATGGTCAAAATCACCATCCTTTAATTCTTGATGTAAGATGACATGGTAAGGATGAAACTTACGATAACGATAGTAACAGACTCAATTTGTGGGTGGCCAGTGATGGTAAACATTTCGAACATTTATAATTAAAATTTTTGGTTAGATATTTTCTTTTTGCTGTTATTATTCTCGTTAATAATTTATTCCATTCAGTTTTGACTATTTTTAGCTGATATAAGCGATAAATAATCTGATAGTTTCGTAGTTTCCATGGAAACCACCCGTCGCGTCCGTTACTTTCATGGCCGCAGTCGATTTTTGTTACAAATTTCATTCTTTTGGCGATAAATCGAGAACGGATAGAGATATTAAGATGCGGTTTTCACTGAAATTTCAACAATTTAATTTAGCTTGCGACACTGGTAATTATATAGCACGGTTACATTTAATTTTTTGTTGAAATTCACCAAAATATGTTATCACTACAGAAAACACCCTGCAGTATACCTATTTCAAACTAAATGCTAGAACGACAATCTTTCTAGAAAAAACCCATGAAATGCTCAATCGAACGAGTCCAAAAATTTTCAGATTGGTTGAATGGTTCAGGAGATATTAAAATTTACATATTGAACAATTGATTAGCTTCCCCGCTCCTTATTATGGCAGATATGAAAAAAAGTCATTAAACAAAATAATGCGACATCAACTCAGCTTTCGAACGGTCCATTCAAAACTATAGCTCAACCTGCAATTTTCTGAAATAATACTGATTTTATGATTGAACATAGCAGATACGCCACCTAGCGGTAAAATTTCGAACATGAAAATAATTTTCGGATATTTCTGGTGGCCACATTGGTTATGAATTTTTTTGTCCCGAAGCTCTAGGCATAGCAGTTTCCGAGATACAGCCGGTCGCCACCCTTACTGAATCACCCGGTACTACGGTTTAATATCTAACAGATGGCGGCAGCGCCGTTTTTCTAAAGAGAATAGTTTTCTAGGAAAAAAAAGTTAAAGATAGGCCTGTTTGGGGTACATTTTTCTGATTATTTCAAGGTCAGTGGGGACTCAGGGCGTAAAATACCCCTATATTACCTTCTTATGACTTGTCAGTGCCCATGCATAACTCTTCTCAAAAACCCGTTCTGGGGGCCAGTTCACTATGCTTATTCGGCTAGACTCTTTCATTTGGAATATTGTCCGGTCCTGGACAATATTTCACCAAATATCCATCCAAATATTTCAGTAATTATTAATCCATTTTTCTTGTTGATTTACAAGTATTAATGCTTTTTTATTTTCAATCTGTATACACGAACGCTTTTCAACCCTTCTAAATTCAGTTCGCTACAGTGTCACGCTACATGAAAATCTCGCGTAACAGACAATAGAATTACGCCTGTACGTTTGAGGAGTGACTGCAATGCGGACGCTAACGCGCAAACAATAAGCTAAAATACATGTGTAGGAGCAAATATAGCACTTGTGATTAAAGCGAGTCCACTTTTTTCAATAAACGCCAGTTTCCACTTCAGCTTAATACCAAACGCTGTCTCGCAATTGTCGTTATTGAATTTTGCGAAATGAAGGCATGTGTTTCATTAAATCCGTACGAGATGTGGATGGAGTTTTTCTGTATTACGTATTGGACGTTTGTCACATGTCTTCGTCATTGTGATATTACATATACACCATCCAATGATAGAAACTCTTAAATTCTTATTTATGCACAAATTTGCTATACCTTTTTTATCTTTGCTTCGTTCTTCTCACTTCTTTTCCAGTAGTTTTCCAATTGTTTTATCCTAGTTTCTCTTTTTTTCTCTTTCTTCTTGTTTCTGTTCGTGCCGCCATACTTGTTTCACTTATATTAAATTTTTTTGATACTTTTTCTTCTTATTTTTGTTTGTATAATAATAATTATAGCGATAAAACGATTTTTCGGTTTATTTTAAAAAATCGTTTTCAAGTTACATTTATAAAAACTATATGTAAGTTGTAGAATATAACGGAAAATTATTATAAATAAATTTTTGTTTGATAAATGATAAAATCATGATTGTTTTTTTATTTTATAAATTAAGGAGTACCTAACTATAACATATATGTTTAAAATTAAAATTCAAGAAACTTGAGGCTAGGTTTTCTGTCTTGCAAATTAATAGGAAAATTCTTCTGTTCTTCGTATAATTTTGACAGTGGTTTGAATTTTTCGTATATTTCCATTCCTATAACTTATTTAACGTTCTTGAAATTGGTATGTGCATTGTTGTTGTTTTCCATTTAAGACGTAGTATAATTTCTTGAAAGAAAGATGTTTTTACACGGGCTTAAATTGTCTATTATTTGGCAATGTTCCCAGTAACTTAGTTGTATCTGCGAGTAACTCCTTTAATTCGTCTTAGAAACTTCATTTCCGCCGCTTGGATCTTGCTGCTTGGTCTGGTATTTAAAACCCTTATTATTTTGCTTTTGGGGATATATGGTTTTGCGCACTCTTATGTCGCACCAGGTGATGTCCGCTGCTCACGAACCGAGGATGGGTCGTCAGTTTGTATTATTTTTTATTCTTTTCTAAATATATAGTTGTACTAAACAAATGCAAAATAAAAGAAATAAGGTAATTTATGACCTTTGAACAGATTCTCCATTACTATCATCTAATAATGGTTTCATTACTTGCTTAGAATATTCACCTCTTTCTTTATCACCCATGGAATAAGCATCCACTTCTCCCATACCTTGAAGCAAGAATAATTCTTCTAAGCAAATAATTTTCAACTACCGGCGTTGTCATCGTTTTGAAATTTTTTATTGTGCGGTTTTCGAACTTAGCTGCAATCACTGCAGCACAATGATATAATGCGAAATTGTTTCTATTAAGTGGGGTTGTTGTTTGGTTATTACCATATTTCCAGTCATTACTAGCAGGTCTCAAAGTTCTGACGCTGTAGTATAGTAGTCTATACTGCATGACCACTCCTCAAAAACATTCGTATTGAACCACTCATATTAAATTTGATTGTACCTGACGCCAGCAGGTCCATTTTCTGTCCATGTGTTGTATAGCTGGTCTGCTTTATAGATATAGCTTTATAGACCGGAAACATCATTCTAGCAACGTGAAAACATTACTGTTGCCGTCTTAAGTGCTTGTGTGTGCTGTTGTCCCGGAATTGTGGCACCTATGTTTACCTCTATGCAAGTACGACTTGCATAAACAATCTATGGCCTTCAATCGATTTTCTGTTTTCTTTTGGCTTTTTGATATAAAGTTACAAATGGTATTTCACATTCTTTGTTTGAATCCTTTAAATTTTGACCCTGTAGATGGAGTTTATGTATGTATGCAGGCCGCTCTAAAATTCACAAAGAAAAAAGAAATGATATACCACTTACGAATATGAGTATTGAGATAAAGATACCATCCGCATGGGTCGATTATCCGTCCCATCTACCACGGCTGCTAGGGCCTATTGTACAGCTGATGTTATCTTTAAAGTTCATCCAACAAGTTCAGGCCCTTCAGGTAGCTTAGAATCTTTTTGAAGCAGAAGATATGCTCAACTCCTTGTTCGCCCTCCAAAACAGCCGGCATTCATCTCTTAAAAGCGTCCGATTCTGTGTAGGTGCTTTCTGAGTTTGTAGCAAGCTGTAAAGACAGAAACAATTACATTTTTACGGTCAAGTTCTAGTAGTTCCTTGGTTCTGACATGATTAAACGAAATACACTTTTTCCCTGGAAATGTTCCGCAGCACCCTTTTTTGCAAGAGTGTTTGCTTCCTCATTGCCATGAATGAGTGAGTGCCCAGGTACTCAGATTATGAATAGGTTATTAGCCGTCCCCACTGTAGTTAGAGTGTCTTTCCAGCTCCATATCAGCCTCCAGTAGCAATTATGCTCCTCTAGTGCCTTCAGTACCGCCTGACTGTCGCTGAAATTTTTTATTGATTTGTGTCTGATGTTTTCATCCAAAATTTCTCTAGCACACCTCTCAATGGCATAGATTTCAGCCTGAAAAATCGTTATGTTGTCCAAGGTTGTAGTATTTTTCTAAGTCTGCTCTTCTAGCTCTGTTTTCAAACCGTCCGTAAACCATCAGGTACATCTCCATTCCCCTCTGTTTGGAAAGGAGGCACACATCATTTCCGATGGCATTCCCAACATACTGTCGGTAGTAACCGATTTCAGCAGCTTGTTAGTCACACAGACCTGAATATGCGACAATTGCTTCACAATGTGCCATAGACGGAATGTAGTTAATCTGGCCTCTCTGTGCAAGGGTGGTAGGTCTAGAAGAATCTCCAATGCAATTGATGGGGAAGAAGACATTGCTCCCGTGATTGCCTTGTTTGCATAGCTTTTGTATGGATGCAAGTTTTGCTGCGGCTTTGGCTTGCAACGTTTTCTGCCACCACGCTATCGCTCTATAAGGTATGGTTGGACGTACCACTATCACCTAAAGCCGATGGATCAGCTTTGGGAATATCCCTCAGGATTGACCACATATTCTTCCTCAAGTCCATAAGGGTAAACTTGCTTCGTGAGTAATCTTTTCCACATGTGGATTCCAGATAAGTGTCTTATAAAAAAGGACGCCTAGATATTTTACATTATTTGCAAATTCTAGTTTCACATCTTGAATAGTGGGTGGTACCAAATGCTCCACTCTCCTCTCCGAGTGAATGGTACTACTTTGTTCGGGTTGATGTTTAGGTTTTCCCTGCTACACTAGCAACGAATGGCGTTAATTATCTGTAAACATGTACCCTAATTAAACGCACGATTGACTACTGGTCGCAGTAGTGGATCGTTCGTTTAGGAACCATGTAGGCATTCGAGAAGGGTGCAGTTTAATGGATATTCTACTTCCATTTCTCCTTCATAGTTTCAATCATTTTACTATTGTGAGTGCTGAGATTTTCGCCTGATGGAGACTTTTTTAAAAGTCGAAACTAGTAGCGAGGCTTAGCATTCACAATAAAATGAATTAAAAATTAGGAAGCATTGAAGTTCTTATTTAATTCATACCGACCTAATTATGGACAATTACCTATATTAATTCTTATTTCCCTTTTTTTTCCAAAATCTTGATTGTTAGTGATAACTTCATTAATAATTAGGAAACGGGGCATCAGAGCAATGGCAAACATGAACACTTCTATCTTTGCAATAAAAAAACTCTAAAATACTTAAATCTGATATAAGAATAAAAAAAAAGTCGAAGATAACAATTTTGAGGTTGTAATTGTCCGTTGCCTTTTTATGGTCTGCTTATGATCGTAATAAAAAAAACAGATTTACTGTGGCCGATTTGACTTGAAGCTTAATGGATGTGTTTCGGTTTCTCAAATAACAGCGTTTAAAAATATGTAAAAACGATGGATATTAGAGTGCTATCTTCTGAGCGTTCCAACAGCTCTCCTAGGAAGTATATTTGGATTTGATATTGAATGGCATACGATCATGTCTATAGTCTGCTGTTTTCATTAGTCGGCTGCATTTCTGTTCACCCTGCATTATATTAATTAAAAATCATAAGCTATCAGAAAATGATAAAAGAAGGATTAGAAAATTATAACTCATTGATCAAAGAACCATAAACACTTCCACAATTCTCAATCAATAATTTAAAAGTCTGAACTCAGGAAGTTTATTAAAGTCCTATTATTTCTATCTCGATTGAATGCTGTGCAATTTCCTAACTCACTTTGTTTCACCTTAGTTATCAGAACTCTCCCGACAATTACTTCTGCGGGATTTAGGTGGTGCGAAGTGAATAACGTTACGATCTTTTCTTTCATCTCCAGGGAGCCACTTGATGAAAAAACTGGACGGCTTTAGGATCCATAAAAATAAATTATAACGCAGTTAGGTCTTATCTCTCTAAGGCTACTGACGAAAATCACCAAGATATTCGGTAACACGGTTTCTGGATGGCTATGCGTATATACCCGTTCCTCCGCAGAGCGAAGTTTATGATTTAACAAAGACCTTGTTTTAAATTAAAAATTATTACTGCAAGGGGTAGGCTTTTCGTTTAATGATACCATACTTTCAACAATGGTTTCATATTCACGGTTTTTTTTGTATAATATGGGCTATTTAAATTAATTTTTATAATTAGTTAAAATAATTTGCGGAAGTAGGAAGATTTGTTTTAGTATTAAATGATTCGATTGTTCACCCCATTCAGATTTACTTAAACAACAGTTTAAATTTATTATTATCTATTATTGCGTTTGAGAAATAGTGACATTAGCAGTTTTTTAAAGTGTACATAAATAAATGAACTTGCTTAAAGTTTTATCGAAATATGTTTACTCAATTCCCAGGATCTAACTAACATTTCTTAAACGCTCCACTATTGCAAACTTGATATTATTCATCAAACTCGAAGATAGTCAGAAACATCTGAAAGATCAGCTTAGTTATTTGCTATCTACACTTACGCTAGGTGCACAGACATAGATTTTTCCTGTTACGGAAAAAACGTAAAATCCAGAATGCATTGCTATTTGAGAACTACACCGAATAATTACTTTTAATAGGGACGACAATCGCGGATATATCGAAATGTGATGGTTATGGATGTGGGTTTGCACTCAGAGTATCCCTGATAACACTTATTGCTAGTAGGCCAAAACTAAAGTCCGTCTCTAGTGCTATTACCTTTTCATTGCTTTTGCTGGTATGGCGATTCCAACAATGGACCATGAGTCCCGTCATGGTGGCATTTTTTGCTTCTAATTTTATTTAGGCATTTTTGTTTCATGTTTGTACTTACGACTAGTGCAGGGTACCAGAATATTAGAATGGCTTGCATTATTCGGTGGGTAAAAGAATGGGACCAGTATCGTTATTTAATAAATGTTGCTATTAAAATTACTTATTTTCATGAAATAGGTCCTAATTCAGAAATATCAGGTTCTTCATGTAACCACTCAAATAAAGAAATCTCTTTTTTATACAATATGCAGGAGCGGCCGTGTTTTGTAGTGGTGGTGTACCGCCCAAATGTTACAGTTCCTGAACTCGTAAATATTTAGTAAGCAGGAGAAACTACATCAATAACAATGGTTCGAAGTCGTGTAAATTTGCATTTTCTTCAGGTTTCCTATAACCTTCTGGGGCGCTCGCGCTCGCGCGGCGGCATATATGCCGCCCTGTGTCATTTCCATTTTCAGTTTTACGATAAGGTAAAAAAAGTAAAAGGTGGTATAAGCACCTGAAGATTAAGCACCTAACATTGAGACATCCATTAATACAATTTGGAGAGCTTTCAGCTGAGGCTTGTAGTGGTGATGTTAAAAGTTTACATTAAACCTAAACAATCGTGGTTCGGGTTAAACCATAATTCATGAATTGGTTGATACTGAATGTAGCGAGGTGTAGTTTTGAATGCTCCCCATCATATCTGATTTATGATGACATTTTACTGTAGACGAAATCAGTTGTGGAATTAAACATTAGCTTTATTGACAAACCGTAATATTTGTTAGCGTGTATAGATTGTCATGATCTCAGTTTATTAGAGTCTTATGTCCCTAAAGCATTTACCTGGGTTGCTATGCAACCTAAGTAGGGCCTAGTTGTTTAGCGTTCTACTTATAAAACACAAATCAAAAGAAGGTAAGAAACGTTATACTGCTTCAGGTCACTCAAAAACTTGAAGAAAATCGATGTGTGTGCAACAATCATTACATTATAATCCTTGATTTTGTTTTCATTTATAATGTAGCTATATATTGTAATCTTTCAAAAGTGTGCAGTAAAGCAGAATACATGTTCGTAGTTTCAAAGTATTACCGCTTGGGTATGTTTCTGTTAACCAACGGGTGAGGGCGCAACAGGACCTACCACCTTCGCTTCGTTCAATTCTATTGCGCCAGTTAGGTGCGAAGGATCGGCGAAAGACGGTCAGAGATAACTCCGACACTGACCTCCGCAAGTAACACTGCGTTAACTTTCTTAAAGGATGCCACTGCTCATACTTTTTTCTTGTGTACTCACCTATATTTCAAACTTTGAAACACGCTAATTTTCTTATTTACAATTAATTATTGCTTTTTAAAGAACTACTTAAACTTTTTATTAAAAAAAAAAATACATCTCATCTTAAGTAACAGTTTTGGATGAAGCGTAATCGTAATATGTTTCTTGTAACTGCCTTGTTTCTTCGCTGTGTAAAAAACATGACTTCGCCCAATTCGACAACGCCTTGCGTCGGTGTCCATATGCAGGTATAGTGTGGTTCAAAATAACTGCTCCCGCCGTAGATTCGACAACGACATCTAAAATGGGAATTGAATAAATGTAATAGTAATTACAGAAATACGGAAACTTGACTGGAATTTGTTATAAACAAACAATTTTATTATTTGATACATATATATGAATCAATTTTTATTATATTCTCTAATAGGCAAATATTTTCAGAAGTTATTGATTGTGGTAATTTTCCTTTGGTTTCTGAATTTTGTAATTTAAGTATTACATATCTTATACAAATTCTGAAGTTTAAATAAATAATACCTGGATGAATTATATTTAATTTAGCCAATATAATTGAATTTTCTGTCCTGTAATATAGAATTAATCATTGCAACTGGCGGGCAACATGCACCAGGTCATTCATAAATACTTAAAATAACATTGGCTGCAGCTCATTACACACGACTCTGCCAACTTTTGAACTTACGATGTCATTATCGACCTTCAACCTTACATATTGACTTAACTTTACCTCTGAAGCCATACTTTCCAAGTTTAGAAAGAAAAATTGAATGAGAAACACAATAAAAGGCTCTAGATAACTTACAGAAAATGGTGGCAGTTATTTGTTTGTCACGCAGGCCTAAAGCCATACTGACAACTAGAAAGTGAACCCTCAGCCTCTAAGAATTTTCTAACTCTTGAATCGACAACTTTACTTTTGACAATGATGAGAGCACAGGAACATACCTATAATCCGATAGCCCGAATTTATTCCCACCTTTATGTATGGGAGTTGTTCTTGCGAGCTTTAGACATGACGGAAATACAGAATTAGAGATATCGTCGTATCCTTTGGAATTCTAATTTTTAATATTACGTATTATAGTAACGATTTCGTGAATGTCTGTTGGTACAAAGAAAAATGACTTATCATGATTAAATTCTAGAGATGACAAAAAAAGATACTATATAAAAGATGTTTTAGGTACCTAACTAGAGTAAGAAAATGATAAAATGAACGTATTGACTTTGAAAGTAAAACAAAAAAAAAAAAACAAATTAAATGAAATAAGCTTGAAACAAACGTTCTATTAAAAACTTGATGCATTGGTGCTGCTGGCGATAGCTAGGATAACCGCAGTCATCACCTGACTAATTTTTTTATAGTTAATAACAAATTTTTCCACTCTTTCCATTCAATAACGTCTGTGGAGTCGTTTTTTTTGTCTAATAGTAAGTAGGTACCTACTTTGTTTCAGTGCGGTAACAAGAAACTGATGTAAGCTTGTGTGTATTTAGTTTACAACACATAATTTGCTTTAAATACGCCTATTTTAAATAATATCGCCGCTGCTATGATGTTGATATTTTGTTGTAAGTACATTTGGATTACTAGGTATATACGTCGAATATTAGATTTGACTTCACATTGGTTGGCTTAGGAAGTCAAGCATTGCTTTTCTAGGTGCTCCGCTGCGCTTAGCTTTGTATGGGCACCGAAGTTTACTCACAGAAATACAATAAAAGAAATGAAAACATTTTCCTCCGAATTCGCACACGCTAATGGACTGAGAAATTCGCAACTGTTTCTAGCATTATCGCGTTTGCTAAAGCTGCCGGAAATGTACTACATGTATTGGCATGCACATGAAGTAAGGATCTTTGTACAAAGGTGCAGTGCGCTAAAACAACGGATTATTATTCAGTCGCACACTGCTGTGGTTTCGGAATATTTAGATTTTCCTTCGCTGTCGTCAAAACATTGTGATTCTCGCGCAATGTTTGTATACTGTGTTGTGTGTTTTCATTAAATATACATGCAAATGAATTTAACACTGCAACTGATTAAATTTGTACGTTTACGGCATGTAGAATTTGTACCTCGCTTGTGCAGAGAAAACATTATAACATAACGTAATGGGAATTACATTTGCTAGTAAACAATACAGGGGAAAGCTTTTAAACAAACACATTCGTAACACATTCAAAAGAAGACTTAAAGTTTTTATGGTTCTGACTTTCTAAAAAAATAAGTATTCAAAGAAATAACTAAAAATTCGAGCCAAATCCAACAGGCTAGATAACTAATTTAAGTACTCAAACTAAACCAAGTTTAATAGTTGTAAAGTGTTTATAAGAACGACAAAATAATGCCTGGGGTCAATTGTCATTGTCATTGTAAAACAAACAATGGAAACAGCACAGACAAAATTATTAATCATTGAATCAACTAAATGGCAGAAACCGTTCTTGTAATGCAAATTTCTGTCTGATCCCATTATATCTGCGCACATTTTTGAACCTGTATTTCTTCAGACTGGCGTATGTGAATTGATTGATTTTCTTTTCGGAGAAGTTCGATAACTTTATAAACTCCGCAAAACTTGGTAAACCACCGCAAATAGCCAGAACGGTACTCGCTTTGTCGCATAAAACTTTAAAATGTGCACACGTGTGCGATAAGAAAACTTCTCTGACCTAACTTTCAATTTCGTCCCCACGTAATTTACTTACAATTTGTTCGACGTCCCACGTGATAATTTTTCGCTGCGGTCGTACGGATTCGATATTGAATTTAAGCTTGTTACGGGAGCACAAAATAGAACGCGGAATTCTTCTTTACTACGAAAGGGACAAAAAATTATTCAGTGTTCAAGCTTGCAAGAGAGCATAGTTATGCTACGAGATGCAAAACTTTCTTTAGAATTCTTCTCCCTACCTCTCAAACCTTGCTCTTGTTCCGTTTGAGAAAGCTTAGTTAGTATTTGGCCTTAAAGAGTTATTGACAATATCACATTTATTCTTGCATCAACGCAGAAAACCTAGCCAAAAGTGGAAAAATCAACGGTTTATATTGGTTTATAAACGTTTTAGGTTGGTTAGGTAGATAGTCCAAAACTCAAATTCCAACATCTTACACTTGCGATAGTACGTTAGTTTGAAAATGACCTTGACTCTAGCTAGGCTTGTCAAATTAGAAACTGAATTTTAAAACTGTACTTAAGTGGACGCTACAGCAACAAAAATAGAGCAATTTTAAACCTGAAAAATTAATTCGAAACCTGAAAGTAAGTAGAATATCATCACGTACAGCAGAATTCACAGTAATAATTTATGTGATGTTAATAAATGAATGGTTTGGACGAAAATTGTAAACTTACAAGCAAAAGTAAATTAAACTATTATCTAATTAAAACAACGAAAAAATGCTGCGCATATTTGCGCACCTGCGATTGGCGTATGTTTTTCTAATAAAATCCGATTTCTCTTTAATTTTGGCCATTGAAAACGTGGTTTAGATACAAATTGTGCGGTTCTGAAAAATCTGTTCCAGATTGTGCTCATACTTTGGGTCCAGTCAAGCTCAAGCGTTGATAAGTACAAGTTGGTTCATTAGGGGTGGCGACTGGCTATATCGCGGTAACGGCTTGTCCTAAGCGTCTGTTCACACATAGCGTTTTCACAACGACCGTTTCTGTGTTGCGATACCAGCTAGTAAACACAACACATGTATTTAAATGAGACTGTTCACATAACAATACAACTGACTGCAAATCGGACTACTCATCTGATGACTATAACTAAATATATTGCTGTGGATAGTTAAGTTTTAAACTTCTTTAATGCTTTCTAAATTAAATGTATTTAAAGAATTAATGTTGGTTCAGGCGCAATATCAATAAAATTAATATTCTTTTACGTGAATGTAGAGATAAACAGTATTATAAAATAAAGAAATAGATTTATGTAGGAAAATGTTTATTTATAGGTATTTATTTAATTCGAACTTTTTTTTAACTCACAGATAAGTGATATGGATTAAATGAAGATATTGAACAAATTTTAAATTCATTCAAAATATCCAAAGTCTGATGGTAAAATTTTAAACTCAATTTCAAAAATTCATTATGTAAAATTTTAAAACTCCCGTCAAATCGCATCCTTTCCCCTTATAGCAACAGATAAGTTTCTAGGTATGAATAGGCAAATATTTCATAGAGAAAGTCACCAGATATTCAAATTTGCACTGGAAAATCATATCAAATACTAGCTACCAACTTATTTCTAAACTAAACAAAAATTCCTAGACAGTTTACTAAAATGCATTTAATATGGCCGCCGCCGTTCATAAACGTTAATTGCGGAGATTTTCGATGCTTATAATATTTTACGTTAAACTAATTGAAATAGGATTGTTTTCTGTGAGAACGGTTGTTACGAGATCCATGGATTCGGACAATGCGGCAGATCGGAGTCGGTTCTGACGGGATTGGCCCGCAACATCTAGGTATGTTGGCTCGGACTGGCAACGGCAGCGTAAGAACTCGGGAAAACAGCTCTCGGAATAAAGGTTAATGCAGGATTAGATAACTTTTAACTGAATGGATATTTATTTTGATATGTTGTAGGTAAAATTTGGAATAACTCGAATATTTTAAGAAAATTCTGATGCTAAAATTAAGAGTACAGACGTGCACGTCTGTCTCTGTTAAAAATCTAAGAGGAAGTGAAGTGGTTTGAAAAGAAAAAGCAAACTGCCACAAACGATATGTTCATTTCTTAACACGAAGGATAAAGAACCGAATGGAAACCACCGATTAAAAAAATATGCAACAATTTTCAACCCCAAACTTTGGATGTGTTTTTACAACAATATAATACACATAAGAAACACAACATTAATATTGGATAAATTATGAAACTTCTAGTTGATATGATTTGCCATTTTGCTTACAAACAAATAGCATGTAAGGGATGCAACCTTGTGTACATCTTTCTGTAACCAAGCTCTGATGACTCTATATTTAAACTCTTTAAACAAGTATTAAACTAATCTACACTTATTCTCTTTTTACCCGGTGTTAAAAATAATTTCTATAATAAATATTTATTTCTAATATTATTTTGATCTACATCTATGCTGATATTAATCAACTGTATTACCTGCCTTAGATATTGTTGAAAAAATGCCCTGTGGTGATTTTGATATCAGTTTACACGTTGGATACACCTCAGGAAGTTCGATAGTATATCGGAGTTTACGTTGAGAGATTTGCATGAATACATATCCTTATTTATGTTGTAGTGAGTGTTATGACAGAATATTAATTTATAAATAGTAAGTAATAGATAAAATAGTTATATCTTTCAACAACAACAAAAAAAAAACCATTTGCTTTTCTTGTCATTTCTGTGTCTTTACCGTTAGCAACTTCATATTCAACTAAATGTTAATCTCTAATGAAAAAAAAATATATAAACTTATTTTCAAGTATTAAAATTTGGTAGCGTTCTAATTTTTCTTTGTTTCTTAGAATATTTCAAATAATTTGTTCTGTAGAAGTGCTCCATTTTGGATCCGCTATTTTATATTTAACTTTTACCTTGAATTAGTAATAAGTCACTTAGTGACTTTATCTTTATTTAGAAGAAAATATAACAAAATGTAATTGTAAAATCAAAATAATACATAATAGTTACAACCAAGTGTATTAATTCATCGAATAATAACCAACAAAAACAACACAAGCCATAAGCAATGACTGATGTTCGCTATCCTAGCCCATCATCGTTAACTGCCCGTCTTAACCGACGGTGATTCGCCTAACGTAACGTTAGTCCAGAACGTCATTGCACGCCACTTTCGTGTGTCACCCCATCGTGGTAGATATCGTTTACAATAATTTTAGGGATGTAACTTTTATGTTTGTGTAGAGATGGCAGGAATATGGGGCGACTTAATATCCGCCATCCTGAAAAAGGGTATTTCAGTTAAATAATTTTTAAATTACAACACATTCAGAATAGGTAATCGTATTTAAAGGTTTCGGCCATTTTTTTGGGAAACTAGTAAGGTCATTGTTAATAAAAATATAAGTTGGTATTTGATTTGGTATGATCGAACATTGGAATTTTTAAATGTCTAGTGATTTCATGCCTCAAATGTTTGTTTAATAGATTTGTCTTCATTCAGTTGTGTATTATATAATAGCGGAGCACCCCAACGGGGTATCACCGCTCCTAGAGCTGTCTAGATCTTCATAATACGGGTAGATCAATCCCCATCCGCTCCTATATCGTCTCACACACCTCCCTCCACCTGTCCCTGTCCAGCGTCCTCTCCTCCTATCGATGAATACCAGTTTTGTTAAGGTCTTCTTTAACTTCTTGTAGCCATGTAGATCTAGGCCTGCCTCTTCCTCTTCTTCCTCCTGGTTGCCATTCCAAGATACTGCGGATTACTGCACCATTTCCGGCCCTCCACACGTGTCCCAACCATTTTATTCTGCCTCTTAATTTTTTTAACCACGTCACCTTCCATTAGCTCCTTTGTTAATTCATAATTGGTTCGTCTTCTATATTAACCGTTGTCCATTTTTATTGGGCCTAATACAGTTCTTAGTATTTTCCTTTCTTGTATCCTAAGCTCCTCTTCTTGTTTCTAAGTCATCGTTATTATCTCTGCAGCATATAGTACTATCGGTTGTATTATAGTCTTATAAATTCTCACTTTTGTTTTCTTTCCCAATATTTTACTTTTTAAGAGTTTTCTATTTGCTTGATAGTCCTTGTTCATATTAGTTATTCTTTCTGTTATTTCTGCGTCCCTGCTCCCGTCATTTGTTATTGTCACTCCTAAGAACTTAAAACTGTTCACCTTTTCAAATGTGTAGTTACCTATGTTAGCTGAGTTATTTTTACTTTCTCGTTTCGTGTCTAGTCTCATTAATGTTGTTTTCTCTTGGTTTATCTTCAGTCCCATTTTGTTCCCTTCTCTCACCATTTCATCCAGTATTGTTTTGGTCAACTGTCGATTTTTTGATACAATTACGATATCATCTGCATACGCTATTATTTGTGCTCCCTTTGTTCTTATGGTACCTTTATCTAGTTTTCTTAAAACATATTCCAAAGCTAAGTTAAATAATTCTGACGATGATGAATCTTCTTGTCTTACCCCTTTATTTATTTGAAACTCCTCTGTCTGCCCCTTCTGCGTGTTACTTACTCTTGTGTTTGACATTGTCATTTGTATTAATCTCCTTAATTTATGTTTGATTCCCATTTTCTCTAAAGCTTCCATAAGTTTGTTTCTCCTGACGGAGTCGACAAATAACATTTCTATTCCTATTTTATACTCGTGTGTTTTTTCCACTATTTGTTTGAGCGTATGTATTGCGTCTGTTGTTGATCGTCCTTTTGTGAAACCACATTGATATTGTCCTATTAGTTCCTTTGTTTTGATTGCTAGTCGTCTCTGTATTAGTTGTGACAATATTTTATAAGGAGCACTTAATAATGTCAGTCCTCTATAATTATTGGTATTTTGTTGGTCACCCTTCTTATGTATTGTAGTAATTTGTCCCATGTTCCAATCCCGCGGCATCTTCTCTTCTAGCCATATTTTTGTAATCAATTGGCATATTCTTTCTTGGAATGCTTCTTCTCCGTACTTGATAAATTCTATATTGATGTTGTCTTTCCAGGGGCTTTACCATTTCGGATTTTATTGATAATTTCATTTATTTCTTTTCTTGTTGGTGTCTCGTCCTCCTTACATTCCATTGCACGATTTATTTTGTCGTCTTTTTCAATTTCTAGATTATCTTCGTGGTCATATAATCATTCTTTAAAGTGTTGTTTCCATACTTGTTTAAACTGTTCGTCATTTTCTACCATTTTTGTGTGTTATGTGTAGGATATTTAAAATAATCAAGCTTTTAATTGAGTTCTGGATAAAATATTTTAATTGTTAATTTTTTTTTTTAAGGGGAATGCAGAATTTATTGAAACTCTATTTTTTTTTAGATAATAGATGCCGCAATTACATGAAAATTTCAATATTGTTTCAATAATTTAAAATCATTAATAAGCAATTAAATAAGAAAAGAAGCTGAAAATATGCAATTGGAACAATAAATTGAAAACAAAAATTCCACCAAGCAAATAATTGCTTGTCGGTGGATAAATCCCGACCATAAAGTGAAGTAAAATACACATCCCAAATTACAAAATTGTTTGAGTTAAGCGAGAACAAATAACAATTCCAACTAAACAGAGGCAAGTAAATGAAATAAAGACATTTGTTGTGAACAAAAAACTAATGTAAACAGAAAAGTGCTGAATGATACGAATGCAGTAGAACAGAAAACAACGATAAATTATAAATAATAAATAAATGAGGCACTCCTTACATCAATAATAAAAAAACTTAATCCAGATGGAAAATATAACCTACAAATATTACAGAGTATTTGTACAACATAGGTAAATATCGTTGACATCTGTCAAATAGCTCAAAAAATCAGTTACATACAAATGTGAAGAAGAAACAAAACAATAAATAACAAATAAATCAAGCGAAACTGCAAGTAATAGCATTTGTAAAAACAACATTCAAAGTAATCAATGTAAAACAAAGATTCACTGAGATATTGAGATAAAATACAATTTCAATTCTCTTCTTCAGTACCCGCACGGAATCAAGAGAAAGAAGACGCAACGGGAGGCCATAAAACACTGACCAGCACCACACACCACCTCCGAGCTCCGTAGCTATTATTCCATCTTGGAATAGGCAAGTCTCCCGCAACCAAGGCTCTAGTAGTACGATGCCGATTCAACGGCAAACCCCGCAGATAGAAATAGTGTTTCACTAAGAGTTTATACAGGTTTTTAAACGATATTATAAAGCGTTCCGCATACCAATTAACACCATGAGGTCGAACTGTGCCCATATTTTTCAAAATCGATCGTTGTATTGAAGTTAGTTTTTCATTAGATATTGAGAAGTACCGCCATAAACCACAATCCCGTATGCAGCAACCGACTCCACCAAAGAGTAATATATTGTGTACATTGTTCGGACAGGCACAAAATTTGACAGATGGTAAAATCTATGAGCAAAAATATAATATAATAAAATAATAATATTTAAACTTACACTTACATACCTTTGAGATTTTAAGTAGGTAGTCCTTAGGTTTTACACACACACAGTTATTGGCTGAAAATAGTAATTTTATTTACATCAAAGCTTATTATATAGTACCTAATTAGCCATATTATTGTAGAAAAAGACATACCAACCAAATTTATGTTGTGGTGAACACTCGACGGCAGGCATCCATCCTCTTGACCACTGAAGAAATAAATAAATATTTATTTTGCGCTCCTAAGATAAATCAAGCGAAAGATTTTTAGAGACGTCAAAAAGTTCAGCCATCTATTGTTCTCTATAACTTAAAATATGAGAGACGACTCTAGGAGTGCGTTTCAAACAGACACAGGGGTAATGCTGAAGTATTGTTTTTTCTTAAACAATAAAATAAATCTAATTAAACTACAAATTATAATCCTCAAAGTTTGTCCTAGAGCAAAAAAAAAAATAGTAGGTAGGTACCATTTACACAATTAAAGCTAATTTAAACTAATGCATCCTAGCGTCAACAAAAATAAAAGAGAGCCTTTTTGACAGGTCTATAAATATTAGTTTATACATACATATATTTATTGTCTGAATGGTGCAATGGAAAAAAACAACACTACGAATAAAGTTACGACTCAACAGCATAAAGATTTAAATTCGACGTCAGCCAGACCGTCAGTAATAAAAATTTGGATCAGCTCGCGATGTGGATACCTTTGTATAATGTATGGGCAGTTTATTTTTTCTCTTAAAGGGCGAACATAAAACCCGTCATAACTTCACACGTAAGTATCGCAGTAAATGTTATATCTACGTACAATGCAGTCACTTTAAATACAATTTCCTTTTATAATTTATGAAAATGTGAAGACCTGTCGGAGCTACCAAATTATTAAAAGTGTTCACAGCATCTTCGAAGCATTCTTAGAAGTAGTAGTCGACTGATTTCCTGTTTAAATTAATATCGGAATGTCTAGTATTTGTTATTTAGTTTTTATTTAAATGTTTCTGCTTCCAAATAATATTTTATTTAAATTGACGTATAACAATTTCAACGAGTTTTTCGAATTGGTTGAAGAAGGTCATTGTCTAACTACTAACTGTGGCGAACCAATTTACATCCACCTACACTAGCTTTAGATGTGCTGCAGCAGTTTCCGCTAAACGAACAAAGAAACTAGGTCTTTCCTTCCAACTGTTATTTTATTTGCAAAACTTGATTACAATTGTTTCGATGTCCACAGATCCACAGAGAAAATTGTAGCCGTAGAACTGGAGCGAATGTTCTAAATCGGTAAAGGAATTCTCGTTAATTAATTGCAACTCAGATTGTATAGCGGCAGAAACCTATTCTATAATTTATTGTATTATAAAATGATAGGAAACGACCAGTTGTAAAACTTTTAGGATTTATGGCATTAAAATCTGTAAATGCCCGGAGCATTCTATGGGAAATTAGTCAAAGATTGTGAAGACCATAGGAATTAATTAATTTATCTTTAAGTAATAGCAACAATTCATTTTTTCTCTATTGTATGCAATTTATGGTGTTAGAACAATGAATAACCGAGTAACCTAATATTCAACTGCGTTAAGCAAGTTCAGTAATGTTAAGCAATGACGCACACATCGTATGATGGCGTGGATACCACCTGTGAGACAACTAGGGGACCGTATGCTATTTTGTTGTTAGAAGTAAAAACTACTAGAGCAGAGCCTCAAATCTCTTTGAATTTTTATTTACAATAGACTCGGGAGTATGTGAATTTAGTAAAACCGCCACTGTTCACATACTCAAATTGTTCACATAATAGAAATTGCATTAGTTCATATAGTTTACACATACTGCTAAGACACACCTGCTAAATTTGTCCGTATTTATATTTTAAATATCGTATACAATTTCTTTATTATTATTATATAATCTTTATTTTAAATACATTTCAGGATTTAAATATCAATTTAATTCAATTAAACAGTTCCCAGGCTCATCTGTAATACTTTTAAATAAATGTAAAAATTGGAACCCTCTTTACAGATGGCGCGATACATAAATATCCCCACTACATAATACGCCTTACCCTCCTACCAACCTACTACTTGGTGTTTGTTTGTCATTTACCTTATGGCTTATTTATTGTGTTAAGTAATCTTTTAATGTACTTTGTTTTTTTTTCTTCTTATTTTCTCTTTAAAGTGCATTTTGGCAAAACCAAACTGTTTTATGATTCTATGGTGAATACAGAGTATTATTATTTATTTTTATCTCTTCTATGCATACGTAAATTTATCATAATACTTGAAAGTTAAATGATGTAACGACGTTCTGTCGGTTCGGTTAGGTGTACTGATGTTCACTGCTTACTCCTTACTGCTTTCAATTACTTACTTACTTTTGAAACCTGATTACTCCACGTGCGGAAGTTCGCCCTGTGCTCATTGGGCGGCGCTGGCTGCACAGTCAGTTGTCAAACGGTGACTTATAACCTCGTGGAGGTTTAAACGATGTTACGTCTTATTTATGCCGTTACAATGAAATTTCAACCCTAGACAGATAGCTATGAGTGTGAGTGTGGGGTTTCCAAAGTTTTGATTAAAATTGGGCAACGATTTAAATATTGAAGAGGTATTATAAATTGAACATTTATTTCCATGCCACAGGTTTGAAAGATATCGAATTGTACAGCGAGAAAAAAAAGATGAGTGGCAAAACATATGTATAGTCCAGATATAAATATATGTACAGTGATAAACGATCAAACATTCGCGAAGCCTCGGTAACGCTTTTAAAATTTAAACTCGGAATCTAATGGCTTTAATTTTGTTACCAACATGCTTCTCTTGTTGGTTTCAATTGCTCATCTTTGAAATAGTTCTAAAATCTTCTCTTTCCACCACTCAGAGGTTGTATGGGTGTATTGTATAAAACTCTCTTCCATAAGATTGTTTATTTTCTTCTGATGAAGCAACTTAAGGATTGGAGTTGGCAGAGGTTTTATACTTTCCCACATGTTTCTTATGGTCACATCTTCACTGGGCCCTGGGGATGGTGTTATCCTCAGTCTTCGCTTTCCATCTAACGCTGATCTGATTTTGAATATCATGTGTTTCCACTGAAATTTAATCTCCCCAGCTGATTCCGACATGTTGACCTTTGCCTTGTATGTGCTGCCGGGTGATGAGGATCTAGATTGGCGGCTGGTCTGCTCTTTGGTTTTGGAGCTGGTTTTGTCCGAGGTGTCTGATAAATTTTCTAGATTTTTGGTCACTTTTTGAAGTCTATCTACCCCCTTGTTGACAGAGTTGACCAATGCAGAGCAACTGGACATCATTGTCTTGTTTGCAAAAGAGAGATCTTTCACTTGGCTGTTGATATGATAAATCTGAGTTTGCAGGTCTTTTGATAAAGACATTCCCCTCTCAGATAAGGTATGTCTGGCCATAATATTGGCCCCCATGAGTGCACTCTTTAACTCAAAGTCCTTTAGTTTGAGTGAGGATAGGTTTTTGAGTGACATTTTATTCAACTCTTCAGCAAATAATATGATTATCTCATGAGGCACTACATTTCTACAAGTTTTGTAATAATCAAAAAATTTGCTTTGACCTAAAAATTGTCTCACCTTCTCTTCCAAATCATTCAGGAATGTTACTGAGGATCTCTGCGTTATATTATCTTCTCTGCTCAACTCCATTGATAAATCATAGGTTTCCATATCATCTGCATCAGATGTTTTGGGAGGTTGTCTCTTCGGATCCCTCTTGTCAGGAGATGAGGTTGGTCTTTTTGAGTGTGAAGGTTTGTCCACAGTGTCTTTTGAGCTCCCAGGATTAGGTGTTGGTTCCTGTAGGGATGAGCTAGAGGAGGTGATATCTATAGAGGTAATAGCCAAACTATCAGTATCTTCTCTATGGGATTGGAGTTGTTTCTCCATCATCTTCCACTGAGATATATCTATAGCTGACAGCTCTGGAACAACATCCTGGGATTGTTGTAGGATGTTTGGGAAAGTGGATTCAATCGAATGAGTGACTGATGTCACACTGAGGGCCTTGGACCTTGGTTTTTTTCATTTTCTCTTTTTCTTTTTCTTTTTCTCTCCCTCTGTCTCTTCTCGATGGAGTTTGAGCTGTTGAAGGGTCTGGATCTGACTCTGATCTCTGGGTTGTAGAGGATCTTGTTGAGCGGGGGTTCACCATTGGCAAGGATCAGCTATATGAGGGGATATATTACATACATATATACATGAAATGACAATTTATATACTGGGGTCGGTCGAAATGTACGCGGACGGCTTTCACGTGCTATGACGGGTTGGACATCGGTGACGGCGCTAAACTTTGCGAAACGGAAATTACGATGTGTAAAACCCTGAGTGCATCGGTAAGCTGTGCCAACGCTAACAGCCAGGCCGGGAATAACTGGAACGAGAAGCTCGGCGTGTATCAGAAACCTGTGCCAACACAACAGCCAGAACGGGCTGGGAGGTATCTAGGAATTCTCTGGAATATAAACAGAAATTTCACTCAGTGTTATTCCTCATGGTCACGATTTTATTTTTTTGTCTTGGACTCCGCGATTCCGTACACAAACACGCTATAGATGAGCAATGGTTCTAATGGTTCTAAATGGTATTCAGGGCCTGTGATAAGCGCGCCGATTATATATACTTGCGGTTTCCCCCACGCGGTCGTGATGGTGGGAGATGGTAGGGACTAGTGTAGTAAACAAGATTAAACAAATAAGAAACTTAATGAAATAAGATAACATGCGGTAGTAACGCTACCACCTGTGGAGAAATCAATCAAAAGAAAAGGAATTAATGATTAATCTGAAATAAATTTAAAACTTGACACTAAAATGGATTTTCACATGGGACGGCACATTTGCCTTGTTTGTGTTTGTCATATTTAATGTAAATCATGACATGAGTATACATTTTCTCCCATGTACGGTAGGACAAGTAACTCGCGTAGATTTGTTACTGGCACGTAACATTATAACTGATTCAATCGTGCCAGTATACTTATTGTTAGATGATGTAAAGCGTCAAGTATCTAATGAAAGAAATCGATGAAGTTGAATAGGAATATTTAGTAGTGATTTTAACTGATTGATACAAAAATACACAGATGGTCCTGTTTAAGAAACGGAAATCAGTGTTTACCCTTAAACCGGGTAGATAATTTTATGTGAATTCATGTCCTATACTTGATTTCTAAATTTGGTTTTTCAGCTGCAAATACAGCAGTTCTAAGGAGCCATAGAATTATTCGATATCTTTGGAACGTAGGAACTCTTGCTTGACTTGAGTCATATTTTTAATCTGCGGGATGAATAAAATTGATTTATTTATAATTAATTTCTTCTTTTCTTGTTTTATTGGTTTCAAATAAAGTAAAAACGAGATGATGTTTACAGGATACCAACACTTTTGTGGTAATTTATATCTTTCTTCAACCCACACTCTGACATTATCTAATATTCCCTGCTTGAGGCCTTCGTTTTGAAATAATTTTAACGAATTTAAACTTTTAAATTTATTCATTATTAATGAAATTTCTTTCCATTAAGTCGGATATTTAGACAATAGGTAGTCAAATTTTGATTTTATGGACACATTTAGTCTACTACCCTTCTGCTGGGCCTTTGTTGGTAATCGCTTGTTATTGGCAGTGGACAGGAAATGCAATAATTTAATTTCGTCAATTAGATATTTGCATTGTAAATATGTATTAAAGCTCAATTGTGTGAGGTAAAATCAGACTGTTACAATTCCACTAATTCTATTATATTCACCCCTATTTCGCAATTCAAATAATAACACAATAGCGCATTTCGAATGACAATATTACTCAGTATGCACTTATTGGCCGTAATTAATAAAATATATTGAAATGTAATGTTTAACACTATTCGATTATTATATTATATTATCATATATATTTTCATAGATATCAAACCAACGAAATCCAAATGCACAATGATATTGAGTTCTGTATTCTTTTATTATTTGACAACTTCTGACAATAAATACCATTATTTGTGCTTCTACCTAACATATTTGAAATCAGATAGTAAGATCTTCTACTACATGGTAGTGCGACTCATCTCCGTAGCATTTCTACACTGAAAGAAGCAGCATTTATTCAATAATGTAAACATGAAACGATATACGTTAATGTCTGCTGCAATGTATAGAGTGGATCGAATTTGTTGTACGTAATGAGTGAATACGCATTGCGATTATTACGCAATAGATTATATACTTTTGATGTTGTTTTCTTATTTGGAATTAACCGTTAACACTAAATTTCTAGGCTGTTACATTGACATGGATCTCACATGGAATGCCCACGTTGATGCTCTCTGTAAAGAATTGTGTTCTCTTCAGTATGCTGTACGCCAATTGAAAACTAGTGTCAGTAAGGAAGTGCTTTTGATGTACTACCACTCTCATATCTTATCAAGATTGAGATATGGTTTAATGTTCTGGGGCTTGTCTTCCCAATTCCCACGATGTTTTGTTTTACAGAAAAGGATTTTGCGAAGTATATTTACGTTAAAAAATACCGATAGCTGTCGTCCACTTTTTGTGGGCCATAACCTGCTGACTCTACCGAGCATTTTTATTTATGAGTGCGCAGTGTATGCAAAAAAAAAATTTAACAGTTTCGTACGTAACTGCGATATAAGTAATATATATGAGACGCGGCATGCTTGTGGGCTGTCGGTTCCGAGACATAGAACAGCACTATTTGAAAGAAACCCTAGGTTTATATGTATTAAAATCTATAATAAACTCCCTAAAAGCTTAACAAATTTAAACATTCTTAAATTTAAAATATCGTTAAAACGATTTTTAGTGGACAAGTGTTACTACACTGTCTCGGAGTTTTTGACTGAGCCGATTCGTGATTGTTGAGTGTTTTCTTGTTGGTTATATTGTGTTTTGTATTTTTTATAAGTATTCTTATCTATACTTATGTTTTTTTACTATGTATTCTTATGTCTGACAAAGCCTATATCCTATGGATCTACTGGCTAATAAAGCACAATACAATACAATACAACGTAACGTAACGACGTCATACTATGTTTCCTAAAATTGAAACTATATATGCTATGATATAATGAAATAGCGAATTTTACCACCTTTATAAAAATACGGGAAAGTCAGTAAGTAGGTCACAAATTATAAAAATAATTCGACAAATAGTTAACGAAAAAGAAGTTTTACTTTTCAACAGTCTCCATCTATATTAATCCAGTTATCCCAGCACTTTATTAATGCCCCAATGCCTGCTGCATGAAGGTGTTTCGGCTGCCATCTGAGTCACGTGTACCCCTCTTCTTGAACATCGTTCATCATCCTCAAAATGTTTGCCGCCAAGTTGGTTTTTGAGTGGACCAAACTGATGATAGTCGCTTGGGGCTAGGTCGGGATTGTAAGCCTGGTGTTCAAGAAGTTCCCACCCTAATTCTTCAATTCTCACCTGAGTCAAGTGGGCCGAATGCGACCTGGCATTATCGTGATGCAGCAAGATTTTTCTCGTTAGTAGGCCTGGACGTTTTCGTCGACTTGCATCCCGAAGCAACAACAAAACTCTACAGTGTGACTCAGCAGTCACGTTCTCATTTCTATTCCGGAAATGGGCTACACGCACACAACCTTACCAGTTGAAGGCACAATCATGAATTTCTTTATTGACGGTAAGGAAGGATGTTTTCATTGCATTGAAGCACGCTTTGTTTCGGGTTGATCGTGGTGGACCCATGCCTCATAACCAATACCAATCCGATTAAGCATGTCCTCTCCGCTAACACCCTATTTTTTGTCGGTAAATGCAGGACTGGTATACCCTTTAGAACCACCTTTCACGCCCAGTACTCCCCGGGACCATCCTGTAGGACTTCTGCATCACGAAAGCACTGTATGGTCGCATCCTCGAGTAAGTATGTTAACCTAAGTCCATTCAATGACCATATTTTGCCTATCGCGTTCTTCCTGCACCAGGTTGTCGGGAGTTAATACACCGGGAGCACTCAAAGACGGTATGCTAATACTTAAGTTAGCTAGTAGTTCCTCAATCTGCTGTCCATATGTCTCAATAGATTTTCCATATGTTTTATATGGACAATTCCAGCCCCAGCCTAAGCGGAACTCAGTCCTTTAGGCATAACTTCTTCCTGCTGTCGATCACAGTGCGGGGTATAATTACCCCGTCTTACTCGAGGTACCACTGTGTAAGCAAAACACTGCGGTCTAGACCAGTAAAGGCTGATAAGAAATCTCCTGACCGAGCTGTCGTGTCGTAGCTAATGGTCTGCACTAGGAGTACGGCGCCGGTCGTAGAGCGAAATTATTTCGCATACGATCCCTCCCTTTTGGGAGTTCTGGGGGTGCCGATAATGGGATCTCCATGAGTGAACTAAGAAAACAAAACTTAAACGCTAACGGGGGAGCATTTAACAATGCAATTCCTTCATTCCTATGCAAGGAGGTTTTAGCGTGAGGCGTACAACCGATCGTAGCAGGCTGGATTGCTGCTATGATTACGAATAGGCTTGCTACAACGACCCTAGGCGGGAAGATAGTCAGGTTCAGGCCGAGCAGGGGTGTCGCTAAGTGTCCAACGTGTACAAGGGTATATGTACTGACGCAACAAAATAAAGAAAGAAAAATGCTTATTTCTGGAGTGCCATTGTTCATAAAGTTAATAATTCCAATGTTAGTGGACAATGTAGGCTTTGTTATATACCAATAAGTTTATTTAAAACGGTTTGGCAAAATGTTTTGCCTTCTTCAGTTTTAATTTTCTACAAATAATATAGTTTTAATTACTTAATTTATAATAAAATAGTTCAATGATAAAAATATACCTCAATGTCAATTTTGAAACCTGTCAACAACAGTGACAATTCCTTAAAAACTTGATAAAAAATAGATAACAGTAATTTTTAGTGTATACATTATAATACGAAAGGATAAATTTTGAAAACACTTTTAAAATTTAGAACGAAACAAAATGATTAATGGGTTGAACAACTAACGAATGATAAATCTTTGAGAGATTTTGTATATCAGTTTTATCGTTAATACTATTTTTCTCTTTTTTGATAAAAAATCATTTCTAAGATGCACCTGGAAACATAATTATGTTCGTTTGTTAATATTTTTGTGTTGTCATAGTCAAATTTGTGTTTTTTAAAGGCAGTGAGATTATTAGAAGTTATGTCCTTGTGTTCTGTTTTTTTAATATTGTTTCGTTTGACCTACATAAACGCTATTACAATTACTACATGGGATACTGTAAACTACACGTATATTTTAATAATAAGGTGTTTTTGATTTTAACTTAGAATGTAAATATTGTAAATTGTTATAATTCTTATGTGTGAGATTTATTACGCGGTTTTAAAATGTTATTTAATTTTTCTGCTAATGAACAATATTTAATGTTATTTAACATGTCTCTATTGGAAAGTGAACTTTGATTATGTTTGTTGTACATTCTATGTAATCTTTGTTTGATAATTTTATTAGTAAATTGAAAACGGTATTGATTTTGTATAAGTGTATTGTATTACTACGTCGTTGGTTGTTTTTATTGAATACGTAATAATGAACTTACACGTATAAGAAATAGGGAAACTGTAGTGTTTATAATTGCCACTTACCGGCTATGGGCTCTTATCTCAGGGTTAAATGTGGGAGCCTTTACAGCTGTCTTTTGAAGTATTGATATGTTGAATTAAATAAATATTTCCAAATAACAAATGATATTTATTTTAAGAAATCTTTAAATATTGAGACACCTGTCGTTAAGGTAGGTTTTGATCTTAATATAGGCTGAAATTTTGTCTTTTTCACGCCAGATATCGCTAAAGTTCATACAATTAAACGTTACGTGCAAAATTCCAATCAGTGATGGTCGATCGTTAACTGAATCGATGTGAAAATGAATTTCATAGAAATAGTTTAAATTGTTTAAATTTATAATCAAGCAGAAGTTAACTAACAAGTTAAAATATCTAATAAATTTAGAATATTCTTTTAAAATTCGCCGCGAAAAGCGTAAATCATTTACATATGATATAACAGGTAACAGTGACCGATAACAGGTATGTTTTGTTAATGAAATAGGAAGAATAACTTGAAATTTATAACTCTTAAAATTATTTTAGCATCCACAGGGGTTAAATTCGGGACTGACCTTAGATCTGGGTTCGGAACTTCTGGACAGTTTTTCTTGGAAGGATTCGGATTGGAACCGGAACAGCTTCACTGTCATGGGACTTAGTGGTGTTCTGGGAATGTCAATTTCCGATGAATTTATCCTTCAGGTATGGAAGGTTGGGTTTTGGATATTCCCAGGTCAGGTAAATGGATTTCATAACCTGGTTTAATGCGTTTGTTAATTTCGCGAGCATCTAAACAGAGCCTCAAACTGTTGTCCGATTTCTTGACAATTACGACTGGATTGATGAAATATGAGTTGGATCGTTCTATGATTCCTTGTTGTAGCAAATGTTGAATTTCTTTTTCTACTTGTGCCTGGTATTGGAAGGGAATGGGGTAATTCTTGCTCTTCAGTGGAGTGTCATCTTCAACTTCTAATACGTGTTCATAGTCCTTCGCGAATGCAATTTCTTCATTAAATAATCTTCTATTCTTCCATAACAATTCTTTAAATCTTTCTTCTATTTGTTCATTATCTATAATAATATTCTTCATTGTATCCTCAATCATATTTAAATTAAATAATTCATCTTCTAAATAATCTTCATTTATAATATCAATATTTTCCTCATAAAATTTATCTTCAACTTCTGTCCTTTCTTCTTCAAACTCATCTTCTGTATTTTCCCTTATCTCGAATTGATGAACTCCTCTTGTTGAAATTCCTTCCATTTCTATGTCGTTATTTTGTATGATGATCCTTCCTTTTTCAAAATTAATGTTTAAATTCAACTTACGAATATTATCAATCCCTAATATGCTATCAAATCCCATATTTTCAAATAAATAGAAGGTTATGATGTATTTTTCTTGACCCATTTTTACCTCTAAATTGATTTTCTTTTGTATGTGGCCCATTTTCTTGTTGTTGGTTGCTATTATATCCAGTTTGTTGATCCTTATCCCATTTTTTTCGATGATCTCCTTGGTTAGGCATGACTCTTTTATTAATGATATTTCCGCTGCTGTGTCGATTAGGCATGAAATTGTAATGTGTTCAATTTCTACAAGAATGCATGGGAATTCCGTCTGTGTGGATCCTGTTTCGTCTTCTTCAATTTTAATAAATTCCAGTGGATGCTGATAAAATTTCCTTATACTATTAAAAAAACTCTTACAACTACTTAAACTAGGGATAATATCAAAAATTTCATTTGAATTGACTGAATTTTCTAATCTCTGGAGGTGCCTGGTTTGGGTTCTTCCTCCATCGAAGTTTTTTTTTGTTCAGGGCTAGGACTTCGTGATTCACGTGTCCTGTTCTCCGGTTGTCTCTGCGGATTACTGGGATTCTGTTGTGTCCGATAATTATTTATGTGTGCTCCTCGGCCTCGTCCACTGTGTCCATGATAATTTCCCCTATTATGGTGGTAATTATTAGGTCGATCTTGATTGCCATTATCAAAAGTAGATTGATTGTTGTTGTAGGTGCGATTGTTTGAATATTGTGGATTATTTTGTGTGTTATTATTGTTTGTGTAAGGTGTTCGATTTTGGTATCTTGGTGGTGGCGAATTTCTTCTATTTTGATTTCCATTATTGGCTTGGTTCTGGATTCTGTGGTTCCGCTGCATTTCCGATAGATCGTCCAGTCTCCTCAAGATTTCCATAAGACTTTCCAAGTCTCTTACGTCTTGGCATACCACAGCATGAGTGTCAGTCAGGATGAAGTGCGTGAGCAGGTGTCTGACAATGTCACGTTCCGTTAGACCTTCAATATTCTTGCATTTGTTGTAGAGGTCGCACGCGTAAGTCTCTCTCCTCATTGGACCCTCTCTGTATTTTCCCGTTAACAAGGTTACTTTCACTCTGTCCTGCTGGTTTTGATTCCAATACTGTCTTTTGAAGTATTCTTGGAAGTTTTGGACACTGTTTATCTGATCGCTTACCGATTCGAACCACTCTAGAGCTCTCTCTTCTAGAGATATCCGAATGAGATTTAGGGCTTCGCTCTGGTCTTGTATGCTGGCTGTTAGTCTTAGGACGTTTTTGAGGTAGGTCATAGGGTGTAATTTGTCCTGATGACCTTTGAATTTTGGCCATAATTCGGGCTTCGTAAATACAGACGTTTGTGCGCATCGTGTAGTGTGTATTATGGTCTTATCTTGTGTATTAATTCGCTCTATTTCCTCTTTAAATTCTTGTTTTATTTCTAAGTATTTCTTTTGTAACTCTTGTGTTTCAGTGTAAATTAAATGTTGATTTCCTACAGTAAGGTGCTCAACCTTTTCTAATCTTCCTTTATTTTCTCCTTTCTGTTCCTAAGTCACCTACTTGTGTTTTTAAATCATGCGTTTTTTGTTCTAACGTTTGTATGTGTTGGTTTGTTTGTTGGTGTGCTTCTTGTGTGTGTGTCTCTAATTTCTGAATGTCTGTGTATACTTTCATTTCTACTTTTTGGGTGTCTTCTTTAAGGAGCGTTTGTTGTTGTTGTATTTCTTGTATGGTTTCTTGTGTGTGTATGTCCTTTGTATTTAGCATACTTAATTGTGTGTTCACGTGTTCTTGGATGGTTGTGATTTTGTCGTTTAAATTTTGTAAATTTGTGTCAATGTTGAGTTGATATGTTTGTAAATCATTTTGAAGTTCAGTCTGTAGAAGTGTTATTCTTGTGTCTATGTGTGTTTGATTTGCCTTTGAGTTTTGTTTGTAGACCTTTTTGATTTTCTTCTAATTTTGTGTGATTTGACTCTATTTTTGTGTGTAGTTCTTTAAAAAGACGAGCAAGTTCCGTTGATTGGCTGGTAGATGCATCTCCTGATGAATGACTACGAGTTCGTGGCATTGTGTAAGTAAAATTTATTAATTCAAATAAATAAGTTTTTAACTGAATTTTAATTTTAGGTTTTATTTAGTGATTTGACAGACTGTTAGAATTATACAAAGAATCGTGTGAGTCAGTTTCAAGATTGCTAAGGAAGGCCCCACGTTTGTGGCGTCAAATGGTGAAATAAATGAATTCCGTTTTTGGATATACAATTCCGAAAAAATTAACTCGAAAATCCTTTTTTGAATAAGAAAATGAAGTGGAAATTCAGATTCCTCGTACGTTAATTAGTCTAAATACCAATTTTGGTAAATTAAATCTGTTTCTTTCTAGATTCGAAATTATCAAGATGCTATTGTGAATTCTGTTAGAAAATACCTATTTTAAATGATTCTGATGGATGGAACATATTTCTAACATTGTTCGGATTAATTTGAGCTATAATATGCATTCTGAAATATGCTAGTTATGGTTTAAACATTATTTGAAATTTTGCTGAAATACGCTTTTTTTTTGACATGAACAAAACACTTCCTTGTACATAATTAATTGATTAATGATTACAAACGATGAAATTCTTAAATAAAGGTACATTTTTACTAATTTTACTCATTTACGCTAATCTGATCTGTTCGTAGAGGAAAATTCTTGTCGAGCCGAAGTGATTTGACAGATTGGAACACCTGTTTGGAATTGCATGTTTTGATACGGAAATTACCCGTGAAAAGGGGTTGTTTATGATCTTCTTAAGGTATGGTGTTAATACTTTTACTTAGAATGAAAGAAATGTAGTGATTCCTCCTCTCGCATTGAGGAATTTTTCTGAATGACTGGCTGTGTGAAACGATTGCATGTTTTAATTATGACAGAAATGAAGTCAACAAGACAGTGCAACATTCATAAATGAATTAGCCTCACGTTTCATTACAGTATCTTAGTTTTTTTTTTTTAATTTTGGTCTATATTTAGAAGTAGTAAGTTGTAGTCTTCTATCAACTAGAACACCAACTTTTATGAGATGTAGATGGAGAAGACATAAAATTTACATATCTACCAGATGATGTAGGTTTGTTATACCAACAAGTTTCAATTTTGTCGTCGTTTTTTTATCAAAGAAATACCTAAGAAATTAATGGTAGTATTTTCTTCTACTTTTAAGGTGAATTTTAATTTGTTGTGGTATTGGTTAAACTGATTTAAAACGTAATTTATTTTTTCTTTAGGTACAATAACTAGGCAATCATCAACATAACGTTTGTATAGTGTTGGTTGGAAATTTAAATTAGCAGTTATACTAGATTCTAAATCTTCCATGACAAGTTGAGCAATAACATTAGAACATTACTCATTTTACATTGATCATTTTATTTGCTCCTAAATTTTAAGTGTTTTTAAAATCTATCTTTTTATTTCATAATGTCTACACTCAAAATTACTATTATCTATTTATTTATTTTTAATCAAGTTTTCAAGGAATTGGCACTTTTGTTGACAATTTTCAAAATTGACATTAAGGTATCTATAACAAAAATCCAAAAGAAAAAATCCCTTACGACAAAAATTAAAGATACAAATCTAAATACGTATTTCGGCAACTAAGTTGCCATCTTCAGTAGAAAAACAAGTGAAGAGCAGTGTTAAACGTAGTGTTTTCGGCTAAGGTAAACCTTGGAAGATATGCTCTTCACCAAATCACTAGTGGAATAACACTGACATCCTTTACAAACAACAAGGCTTATATACTATCTAAATCTAATGGAGCGTGACGAACTAGCAATTAAGTTAACAATAATTCGTATAAGCTGGACTCGGGTATTGGTCCTTTGTCGGCATTCATTAATTTACATTTGTTTTTAAGTATATAAATACTTTCGTAACTATCTAATTCTCTAAAATTATTTACAGTTTTAATTAGCCTAAGGCTATCTGTAGGCATACCGTGACCTGTGTCTAAAATATATCGAGCAACGCTAGATTTATCTGGTCTGTTGTTGTATTTGAAATGTGCAGTATGTTCTTTATAACGAGTTGAAATTGAGCGCCTAGTTTGCCCAACATATTTTTGATCACAATCTCTACAACTTATTTCATAAATCCCAGATTTTTGATCTACCTCAATTTTATCTTTAGTGTTACCCAAAAGAGATTTTAATAAACTGCTCGACTTAAATGCAATTTGAAGATCCTGTTCTTCAACTTAGTTGCCGAAATACGTATTTAGATTTGTATCTTTAATTTTTGTGGTAAGGGATTTTTTCACTTTTTCTTTTGGATTTTTGTTATAGTTTTCAAGCCGCAGTCTCCACCCATCACAGGATTAAGGTACCTTTTTATCATTGAGCTATTATGTAATTAAACTTATATTCCTTGTAAAAAATTAAAACTGAAGAAGGCAAAACATTTTAGATAAACTTATTGGTATATAATAAAGCCTCCATGTCCATTAGCAATTATTATTTATAAAATAATACGCTAAGGCTACGAAAATTCAGTTATAATTGTTCACAAACTTGATTTAAATGAGTTCCTCGTAGTAGTTCCATACTACATTTAATATTTATTATTTGCACCATAGATATTGATGTACCTTTCACCTACACTAAATATTTTTTACTGCTTTCTAACAATGTGTAATAAAAAAAAGTAGCATCTAGCAAACGACAGTAACTGTAAAAATTTCAAACAAGTTACATAATACACATTTTAATTAAGAGGACATAGGCAACAATTCCAAACTATAAAATAAGTTTCTGTATTAACAAATATATGTAACTATTTAATATAATTACTACCTCTCGAATGAATTTCTTCGAGCTCCCAACTTCGGAAATGTACACATTTGTTCAAAGTACAGCAGCCAGACATGCTATCCAAGTGCGCGGTATCCATTAGCGGAATTGATTTTCTCTACATCCAATATTTAATGTCATGGAGTTTCAGAATATTTCACACTAATTTCGTAATGCACCTACCCGTGTTATTCGGAATAGTTTCAGTGTAAGTTTTAATTGTTTAGTTTTGTTAGGTAGGTATACAATAGGATGAATATATTGTCGATTCAATGCACAAGGAAGCCTATTTAAACCATAGCTAAGGGGATGACTTTGTCAATTTGTTTTGATACTTTACGATATAATATTTATGCTATATTGAGGTGGCTAATGTGTAGGCATTTAAGTTTTCAATTGAGAAGTTTCTGCTCATTACCAAGAAAACTACCAGTAAAGCTGTTTTCCAACGTATTTTTTCAACTACTAAGCGAGGGTTATGTAAATATTACCCCTTCAACACGCTCAAAGTTGAAACAGTAAGAAATATGCTCGAAAAATATCTACTTAAGTAATTAGCTTCCTCAAAATCATTATTATGCAAATGAGGCGAATTACTGCCCCATTAATCGCACTGAAATCTCATGGGCATCAGTGACTAAAGTGTTAGAGATTTGACCTATTTCCAATATTAAATGCGTTAAGGAAATTTCTACTTTTCCATTAAATACTTTTTAAATTCAAGTAATCATTATTCTAAAATAAATATGGTTAGTGCATTAATTGTTGCTACAAGCAACTTTCGCCATGAACCTTCCAATACACTTGATTTAGTGGACGGGCCATTATGCACTAACGTACTTTCAGTATACCATGACACTTTATTTCGTTTACAAAATGCGAAAATTAACTTCGCAGAATCGATTAACATATTCAATTTCGAGATTATATGACACGATTGAACATCTCTCTTTTTTTGTCTATTTTACAATTATTTTAAAGGGGATTGATAGAAAATACGTAAAATATATTCATAAGAAATCCTTTAGGAACACCTAGAAAATTGAAGGCAACTTTAATTTATGAAAATCGAATGTATGTAATTATATTTGAGTTTTTATAGAATTGTGTTGGGAAAAATAATAGAAAATACCGATAACATTTATTGATTTAAACGTTATTTACAACACTGACAGAATCCATCTAAAAAGTATTCACTCACTGTGACGTTAATATCATTGTATATCTTCTATTGTGATCAGTTTCTGAGAGAGCGATTTCCAACATTGCATACTCTACGCTTTTTGTAACACTTCCCCTCAATGAGAAATCGGTTCACAGTACCAGATATTCGCAGTAGACCTGTGCATTTATCGTGTTTCGGTTTAGTCTCTTCCGTCGGCGGATGGCATACCTTTAAAACGCCATTCTTCAGAGCATCTCGAATGAAGTGATGCCTAATATCGATATGCTTCCTCGTTCCGTGAAATACCGCATCTTCTGCTAATTTGAGTGCACCTGCGTTATCGGTGTCAGCTGAGATACATCTTGAGAGCCTAATTCGCTTAATAGTTGACGTAAATATTCCTTTACAGCCTGTCATTCCCATGTACTCGGCCTCCGTAGAAGATAGGGCTGCACTTCGTTTCCCACGAAATTAGTCTACCACTGAGTGAAAAAACGTATCCAGTGTAAGATCTTCTATCTTCGATGTTGTTTCCCCGATCGGCAACCACAAAACCTTTCAATGGGTCATTACTGTGTTCATATGTTATCGCTTAAATCTGATGTACCCTTTAGGTATCTCAACACATGTTTAGCGGCAGTCTAATGAGTTTTATCATAGCAGTTGTCGAATTGACTTAAATAACCCTATTTAAAAGCAATATCTGGACGAGTAGCAGTAGAGAGATAGGTTAATGCCTCAATAAGTTTCCTGTAAAGTTTAGAATTAACATCCATTGGAGTTCCAACTGGTTTACAGTCAATCATGTTAAACCGTTTTGAAAGATCATCGATGTATTTTGACTGACGTAATTGTAATTTGTTTCCTGTATGTAAAAATTCAATTCCGAGACAATATTTGACTTTCCCCAGATCTTTCAATTCCACCTTCTTGGACAGATGTGTCTTTATTACTTCAATATCTACAATTTTCTTGGATGCTATCAATATGTCGTCGACACTGATTGCCACTTACAATCAGTGTCAATGTTTACCCTCACTTGAGATAATAAAAACAAGGGCCAGAACTAGAAGGTTTCATGCCTAAGTCTTGCAGTATAGAATCTAATTTCCTTTGCCACACTCTTCCAGCTTGGCGAAGACTATATAAGTACAGTAGTATAATATATGCCGGTTCTGTACCCATCAATTTATGAACCACCATATTTAGCTTTATTTTCCTATTTTCAGAGGTTAAAACTACTTATAGTGCTTAACAATTTAACAGTCTATAAACGGTACAAAAGTTTGCGTAAAACCTTAGTAATTCCCTTGAAAATGTTTAAAAATTGCTACATTTTAAAATATTTTCACCAAATTTTATCCATAAATTTACAATCACAATTTTGCTCGTTCACAAGTTAAAATTACATAAAAAACTGAATTTATTTAATCGCCACCAAATTGTGAACGAGTATAAATAGCTATATTTACAGATATTACTTCAATTTTATACTAATATTTTTGTAATATACTTTACGTATTACTTTCAGGAAAGCATCCTAAAGCGCACGTAAACATGAAACATAGAACGTAACGTAATCGTGAACATTGAACGTAATGTAAGGGTAAACATAATAATTCTAGTAATATAACAACTCTACTTAATAATTCCGGCATACTTGTAACAGTATTCGCAGATCTATTTTCTGTCATTCTATTTAGTAATGTTTCTATCAGTTGATCACATCTTTTATTTTCTATAATCAAACTTTCGAAAAGTTTATTTATATCTACATTGCTTACCGCTTGGCTACTTGCCTTACTTGACGTACTCTCATTTATAACATTCGTATTCATATTTCGTTGAAATTCTTAGAAATTGTCGATCCTTTCGTTCCCGTCCGCCATTCTTCGTTACTTTGCTCTCTCTGATTGCACTCAAAATTATCAGAATATGTCAGAATATCCCAGAGTATCCCACTTCTGGATTGTTAGAACTTCAATATGTAACAATATAGTATACATTAGTTGTCAAAAGAAAAACAAGCAAGAATAAGAAAACAATTACAACTCACTGTCAGTAAAGAAATAAGAAATACAAAATTATTTTATGCACAACATATTCCATAAAAACACATGGATACATTAGACACAACGTGGTTATGAAAATACATATATGAAGTACATACATATGGTGAGTGTTTTTATTTTCCGTTTTTTCTACTTGTTTTGACACGAAAATCAAAATATTATAAACCTGCATATATGTATAAGTGCGTCGTCGCTTTGAACGTCTATTACACAGTGGTACAAATGGAAAAAGCGTTTATGATTGCATACATTCTTGTATTGAGTAGAAAGTTTGTTCGAGGAGGTAAGCTTTTAATTGTTTTCTGAACTGTTTTCTATTAATAGACCTTTTAATGTTATCCGGTAGCTTATTATAATAATACTGGTTACATTAAGAGTGCACTTAGGTGTGTGCAAGTGATCTTTAATTCTGGTATTGTGTTCGTGGACTTCATAATTGTGTTTGTGACCTTGTATATTTGCGAATACATAAGACGCAGCTTCCAGTATATATAAGCATGGCAGAGAGAGGATTTCTAGCTGTTTAAATAATGGTCTGCAGGAATCTCTATAGTGAGCACCAACCATAGCGCGAATCACCGCTTTTTGTGCCACAAACACAGAATGTGCGTCCGACGACGAGCCCCACAACAAAACACCGTAATGCAACCGCGATTGTATCTGCGCATAGTAAGATGTAAGTAGAGTTTTCCTAGACACCTGTGCCCTAAGACATTTAAATAAATAGGCTTTGTTAGATATAGTCTTTGACAAATTACTGCAGTGAGTCCTCCATACCAGGGTCGAATCTAGACTCACCCCAAGGAATTTTGTTGTGTCACTCCGACGTACGTCCTCCCCAGCCATATGTAATGGATTATAGTTGACAATCTTTTGTCTCGTATGAAATTTTATAAACGTTGTTTTTTCAAGACTCAATGTTAATTGATTTTCAATGAACCAGTTGTGAAGAATATCTAGCAAGTTGTTATTTACCGTTAAATTAGTCTCATCAACTAGAAGAGATATATCGTCGGCGTACATCGTAAGACAAACATCGTGCAATAACTCGGCTATGCCGTTTATATATATATAAAGACTAAAGGGGACTGGGCCAAGTACCGATCCCTGCACAACTCCCCTAATAACCGGCAGGCACTCCGAGTGAAAGTTCTTTATCTCACCCTCGTTATTCTTAAATTGTATCTTTACATACTGAACTCTGTTCTTCAGATAGGACTGGAACCAGTCAAAGATTTTTCCTCTAATACCATAAGCATGCAATTTACTAAGCAAAATATCATGCGATATACAATCAAAAGCTTTCTTTAAGTCACAAAAGATTCCTATACGAGAGAGTCTCCTCTCGTCTCAATGTGTTTCAGTATTTCCGTATAAAATTGGAGTAGAGCAGATGAAGTTGAGTGATTTTTTCTGAAACCATGCTGACTGTCCGTTAGAATGGAGTACCTTTCAAGAAAACTATCAAGTCTATTCATCATACAGTATTCTAATATTTTAGATATTGCAGAAGTCAGTGACACTGGTCTATAATTACCCAGTTCTTGTGTACTTCCCTTCTTATGTAATGGTATTACCACGGAGGTTTTCAACACTGCAGGAAAAATACCTTCCTCGAATGACAGATTTATGAGGTATGTAAGTACGTGCCCATATAGATTGTTACAATACATTATAATAACTAATGTGTTTCTTGCTATTGTATATCCTTTTTTGTTCTACTTTCTCTTTTGTTAATTTCACAGTTTTACCAATCTTTTCATCAGTCATCTAAAAGTAACAATTGTTTACTGTTGCATGTCGGTGTGGAATCATTGATATGCCTCCCATTTTCGTACATTTCATATAATTTTTGATCTGTTATTTTGAATGAAACAGCATCTGCTAAATTGGGTGCACTTATGTAATAAACTGGATCTAATTTATAATTTTTATAACATGTTTTTCTAAAGTTATCAAACACATCTTTTAAAAGAATTGTATCTAATTTTAAATATAAATCATGATATCCACCAAAATTTTTACAATTAAAATGTTTATAAACATTAACTGCAAAGTTTAGGTCATGATCACTTATATGTATATATCTGTAAATCTTCTTGGTTTTTAAAAGTCGGATAGTTAAACACTATTAAAATAAGTAAAACGTTTCGGTTTATTTGCAAACCTTAATCATTTACAGTTTTAAAAAATTAAAGATGTAGAAAATAAAATTTTGGTGTATATATACACATATTTTCGATTGGTTTTTATATTTTCTACATGAATACAACATTTTTTAGTAGTTATATAACTTGGTAATTGTTTATAAGTACCACCACGGGGAGGAGTATAGATACTTGACTGTAAATCTACCTTTAAAACACGATCAAATCTAATCTTTGTATTTTTTGCATTAAATTCTTCAAAATTTCTTATTATTATATGTCGTTCATTTGTGTTAAAACTGGTTTGACTATAGACTTCTTTTGGGATTTTTGTTATAATTCTATTCTTATATTGTTTCCACTTTTTATGATATTTATTTTTTTCCCTTATCACTTTTATAGTAGCATGACTGAACCAAGGGGAAAGCGAGAATTAAATGTATGTTTAACGGGAACATGATTACTGATTATATTTCTTAAGGTGGCATAAAACATATCTATCATATTATCAATATCATCCGAAACCAAGAGCAAATCAGACGAAAAAACTCGGCCCAGCTCAGTTCTAATATGAACATAGTCCGCTTTATGAAAAAGTATCCTAGAATTTTCGCATTTCAAACGTTTAACGTTGATAAATTTTAACATAATATCCAATGCTGGGTGGTATGCATCGATCTTTATCAGAGGGGAGAAGCATTCAGTAATAGAATCTACAAAGCTGTCACTGGCAAGCACTAAGTCAAGCCACCGCTACAATTAGCAATAGAGTTAAACTGGAACAAAGTGCAATAAGATATTACGTTTACAAATTCCATAGATCTGTTGTCATATTGAGCTGGAGTTAAATAGTCGTGATTAGAATGTAGCCAAGAAATAGAAGGTAAATTAAAGTCACCCAAAATTAACACTTTATCCTCAGGACGGTTGGTCACGCCTTCTTGTAGGTTTGAAAGGAAACACTGGTAGGCAACTTCATCATTTGGAGGCAAATAAACACCACAAATCAACAGGTGGCCACCAAAATATTGGACACTTATCCAAAGATCCTCGGCGCCGCACTGCAGATCCGCCATATGAGTCACCACAATATCGTTCCTAACTGCCAGTAAATACTAGAATTATTATGTTTTATGTTCACGCTTACGTTACGTTCAATGTTTACGTTCGCTTTAGGATGCTTTCCTGATAGTAATACATAAAGTATATTACAAAAATATTAGTATAAAATTGAAGTAATACCTGTAAATATAGCTACTTATACTCGTTCACAATTTGGTGGCGATTAAATAATGTCAATTTTTTATCTAATTTTGAGGTGTGAACGATGTGATATGCTAATAATTTTTTTATAAGATAATTGTGCTAAATTAACAGAGAATATGGGTGTTTATATTCGTTCAGAATTTGCTGGCGATTAAATAAATTCAGTTTTTTATGTAATTTTAACTTGTGAACGAGCAAAATTGTGACTGTAAAGTTATGGATAAAATTTGGTATAAATATTTTAAAATGTAGCAATTTTTAAAGATTTTCAAGGGAATTACTGAGGTTTTACGCAAATTTTTGTAGCGTTTATAGACTGTTAAATTGTTAAGCACTATAAGTAGTTTTAACCTCTGAAAATAGGAAAATAAAGCTAAATATGGTGCTTCACAAATTGACGGCCCAGAACCGGCATATATTATATATATTATTGATTTTTGTTTTTGCATGGTTTGATGTTTTTATTTTCACCCTTTTTAATTTTTAATTTCAATTGTTTCTATTCAGTTAACTTGTTGACTTTCTGAATGTAATGCTGTCATTACTCGAAGAAATAAAACATTACTTACTTACTTACTAACCACTTCCTTAATTTACAAACCATATCTCTAGAAACTAATTTGCTCAACATCTGACCAGCTTTTACTCCAATGCCCTTAGTCTTCATTAGAGATTATATCTTACAAATTTTTAGATGCTCCACCAGAACTTCTAATTCCCCGTGTAAATATGCCGTTGTTACGTCGAATTGTCTTATGTTCAATTCAAATGTGGCGACGAGAGCAGCTAAGAGTCTGATAGAGCCCAATCGTGCAACAGGAGCAAAGGTTTGGTTAAAATGAATGCCTTGTTGTTGTTTATTTCTTAGTATCATTCGACTTCCAATTGCCTAGCGATCATCTGGTCTTGATCATAATTATTATGTTACAACGTTCACGTTATCTACTAATTTTTTTAGGTCATTGTAGTTGTTTTACTTTCAACCTTTGTATTAATTACATTCTGTAAAATGATAAGGGAACGGGTTTGGTAAAATAAACAGCTATTGTTCTAATTTGTTGCCATGTAGGGTGTATACCGTTGAAGATCGTATTATCATTTTTGAAAGTAATTGCGAGGATGCACCAGACAAGTTGAGTAGAACAAATTGTTAGCAACAGTGTAAAGAGAATCGAATGGCGATGGTAGAATGTAGCATTATTTACAGTTAATTTACACAACGTCAGAAGAACTGTTACATCTCATTATCAAAGCAGTGCTAATGAGGTATACGAATCAGTGCGTTTCATAATTGGAGAAACAAATAAATAAAATAAAATTTCTTAATGAAAAAGAAAAGAACAACACGAGTAATACAAATTAAAATATTTGTCTGTGATATAGTATCTTTTTATCAGCTGTTTTCTTCTCATAAATTAAAAAAAAATTCTGTTTTGTTTGTTAAAAAGTGTACACCAAGCTAAATACTTTGATAGCTTTTCACATCAGTAGAGTTCCTAGACCTGCCTTTAAACCGCAAAAGGCAGTGATTGATATTGATTTGGCAATATATAACACTAAAACAAATTTAGACCGACGTTTTTGCAATAAGTCGTAGATTCCATCATCAGTTTGTTGAGGTATTAAACAATTTCAAATTGAAATTGTAACGTACCGTTTCATGGGAAAATTCATTTCAGTGTCAAGATTTAAGTTAAGTTTGAATTAATCATTAATTCTTTATTTTGATTGATTTTCCCATGGGCGGTAACGTTGCTGCCGCGTCCATCCAGTTTTTATTTGGTTAATATGGTGCCCGATTCACGCAAGCTCAACTCCCACCATTGCCACCGCGTGGGGGAACCGCAAGCATATTTAAACCGCGCGCTTAATACAAGTGGGGAGAAAGTTCCCGAGTCCCTCCCAATCCTCTCTGACTGTTGTGTAGGCAAAGCTTCTGACACATCGAATATCTTATTCCCGGTCTGACTGTAACTCTGGCAAAGCTCACTGGTGTAACACAGGCATTTTACCGATTTTCTTCGCTCTAGCCGTTGCGTCGGCACAGCTTCTGACACTCCCAGAGTTTTGTTTACAGTCATTACCGTACCGCAGAGTTTAACGCCGTCACCGATCTCTAACTGTTATAGCCCGTGAAAACCGTCCGCGTACTTTTCGACCAACCCCCGTATATAGAGTGTGGTTTCACGTTAATCGAAAAAAGAAAGAAAGCTGCTAGATCCCCGTTTAGATTTCAAAAGCGTTACCAAAACCCCGCAAATGTTTTAATGTTCGTCACTGTATGTGTTTATGTATGCTTACGATTGTGCATGCATTTGTTTACTTACCTCTTTTGTTGTACATATATATTCCAAGTCTTTTACACCTGTTGTATAGAAATGAACGTTTGATTTATGATACACTTTCACTATTTGCGTAATTATTCCAGAACCGTGAACCCAGGACTTAGACTCATTGTTACCACTTTGAGGTTAAATATTTATTATAACGGCGTGAATAAGACACAACACCGTTCAAACCGTCACGAGATTGTAATTCACCGTTTGACAACTGACGATCAGCTGACCTGCTCTTTCGACTTCCAAGGAGCAACGCATAAGTAATAAACATTTTAAAAGCAAATAAGTAATCGAAAGCCCGTTAGCAAGACATTGAAGAATAAGCGGTAGATACCATCATCAGCACCGAACCAAAAAACCAGAAAGAAAACGTCGTTACAAAATATATGTAAAAATTGATAGTGTATATCAAATGCATAAAAGAGGCATACTGGATAGATAATTTCAGATAATATTAATAAAGAATATACCAATAAAATACCAAAACAATGACTCCTGTGATATTTGTGAAATACCTATGTATGTATCATCTTTATACAAGATTTAACGTTATTTTACACAATTTCAGATTTTCATTTTAAATTATTTTATTTTTAGTTTTATGTACCTGACAAAGACAATAAATTTGTGATCATGTTAGCAGGTACTTAAAAGCAAATCTCTTACATACTATAGTAAGGGTATGGTAGAACGAATCAAACGAGTTTCAAGCTGGATCTTAGTTTGTACCTGACTCTGCATCAGATGATACAATTAGACATGAATTGCTATCAGCTCAAGCAGGCTTGCGAGTTTTTTTTTTTTTTTTGAAATAAGTAATGATTGAAGTCCTTGTATTAATGAAACGAACGAATCTCATCTCAAAACCGGAATTTGTTACTTTCATATCACGCAAAGGTTTCGTTCGTTTTTCCTTTTCGAAATTCACTTCTTCTTAAACTACTTGATGTGGCTACAAGGGAAATCTTTACTGCAAACCATAAAACCCTTTTCAACACCTGCATTTCCTGTTTTAAGATCCATTTGAAGTGCATCTTGTACAGTGCTCCGACCTTGATGATCGCTAAGAACTGTAAAGTTTTTGTATCGCACAGTCAATCTACCACAGGACATTCTCAATATTGAAGCTATAAAGGTTGCATTAAGAATATTAAAGGTGACTGATTCATAGTTATTATCCAATAAAGTATCCGTTTCGAAGTGGTAAACATTCTAGAGTAAATTCCGTCTACAATTCTCCGTTCTTGCCAGTTGTTTCTTCTTTATTGTCTAATATATTTTTTATTTCTAGTTTCTAATTCAAAATTAAAATTTACTTTATAATCGAGTAAAATATATTCACTGATATTCGATATTAGTATTTTATTTACTACGATAAGCTTAAAAACAACCGAACATATAACATAATATAGTAAAGTGGAACGTATCAATCTACTTGAGTTAAGAAAGCTTCGTGCTTAAGTATGCGTATCGCGTCTTCCAGCCAGAATCGATGTGCTCTATAGCGCCACCGTAGCCTATTCTCGACAACCTTATCCTCCCACTCTTACCGGTACCTGTTCAGGAACCGCAGTTCACCGTAAGTATGACATAAATTTATTTAACGGAAAGCTTTACGTCCTTTAGGCCTCCACTGTACGGCACAATCACCTAATCCGGGCAAACGTAGAATACAGGAGTATACAGAGTGTTTCAGATAGCATATCTACTATTATTTTTTCGTAATACATCGTAAGTAAATTAATCCAGTAACAGCTTTGAAAACAAAATACCGCTCGAAATGTCGTCTGAAATTTCCTTTGTTTTCAAAAAATGCTTTAGCTTCGCTTTTAGATTACGTTTTATATTACATAGCGTTGCGACTGGTCTTCCTTCGGGAATCATAACGATGTTGATTTAGCCCTTCAGAACTTCTATCATGTTCTTTATTCGATTCCGAATGTATATAATAATAATAATAATAGTCTTTATTACGCAAAGAAAGAAGAATAATAACAAATGAATGACAATATATAAAAAAAAAAAAAATAAATGGGATATTTGCGTAACTCTAAGGCGAAGTTCAGCCAGGCTGCTTTTCAACTTAACCTAATATGAGACAATCACACTCAAATAAGGCAATGCGTACGACACTACAGTAAATATAACTACCACAATTACTGCTAAAATCACTCCTCCTCTATAGCTTCCACCCCAACGAAAACCGCCATGCACATTAAAAGTATTTCAATTGTTTATAAAAAGTCTACTACGCAAGCATCAACCACCCCCCTGCTCAACAAAGAGAAGTTTCCGTAAATTATCTTTAAACAGACCCAAAGAGCCCGAAACTACATGTTCTGGCAAACCATTATAACAGACATATATCTGATAAGTAAAAGAAGACTGGTACAAACTAGATCTGTGAGGTGGCGGTGATAATTTACCTCGAAATCTGGTCTGCAAATTGTGAACATCGGTTCTGTACCGAATCTTGCGATATAAGTATGGAGGTGTTTTAAATGAAAGTATCTTGTGATACAGAACCAGAGTCTGCAAGCGACGTCGATAATACATATTGAGCCAAGAAGCACTTCTCAACTTGTGAGAAATGTGATCGAATTTCCGCACGCCATATATAAATCTTAAACAGGCGTTCTGAACTTTCTGTATACGGCTTCTAGTCATATAATCTAAAGAAGCATGATAGACTGGTGAACAATACTGAAATTGAGACAAAACGAATGCCTCGCACAGGTTTTTCTTGATTTGCTCGCTAAGGCCATGACGGTGTGGATACAATCTTTTAAGATTAGCATACGCATTACGGATAGAATTAGAAACATGATCCCTATATCTAAATGAATTGTCAATAACTAAACCAAGACACTTAGCCTTCTCGGCAATTGGAATTTTAACATTATTAATTTCAACACGAAACACATTAGATAGGTTTTGACAGGTTTTCTTGCTACCGAAAAGAATAAATTTAGATTTTGCGGGATTTAAGACAAGGTTGTGCTGCGATGATCTTTTATACAAAAGAACAAGATCGCTATTAATGTTATCACAAGCATGCCTCCAATTAGATGCAGCAAAACTGTAATACAGTTGCGTGTCGTCAGCGTATGTATGAAAGTTACAGTACTTTAAGTTAGAAAGCAGATCGGAAGTATATATAGTAAATAATAAAGGGCCTAAAATAGAGCCTTGCGGCACACCACTACATACATTGCGCCTATCCGAAAATTGATCATCAATCCTAACGGCCTGTGTGCGATTACCCAAATAACTTCGAAACAGAGAGACAGATACACCATCAAACCCAATATATTTTAGAATAGATGTTAGGACTTCAAAATTAACAGTATCAAAAGCTTTAGTGTAGTCAAGTAATACCAAACACGTAACCATACCCTTGTCAGTTGCCTCCAAAATATCATCCGTAATTTTAAGGAGAGCGGTCTCACAACTGAAATTAGCTCGAAACCCTGACTGGGTAGGTGGAAGGATATTAAATGTCGTGAGGTATTCCTTCAGTTGGACCGCAATTACTCTCTCCAAAACCTTAGACAAAACCGGTAAAAGGCTTATGGGCCTCAAATCACGTAACTCTTGAGGATTCTTAATTTTAGGTAACGGACATACAATAGCGTTTTTCCATGCATCTGGAAATACACCCTCAACCAGACAAGAGTTAATCACGTGAGTGATAAAAGGAATAACAACAGGACCACATATTTTGATCATAGTGATATTTAATCCATCGCTACCATAAGCCCTTGATTTTATATTGTAAATCATGTCAGCAACCACGCTCTCAGCTACAGGCCGCAAGGAGAATTGGGACGAGAACCGGATATTATTTAGGTAATAATCAACAGTTTCACTAATATTTGCCGTACAGGGATCATTACAGGAATCAAGGAAATAGTCGTTAATTACATTAGGGTTGTTGAATTGTGATGGTAAAGAAGCCGGGGTACCTTTTTCTTCCATACCTAAAAAGCCGAGACGCTTCCAGAAAATAGCTCTAGTTTGCGAACGGAAAGCGAAATCATAGTATGCCTTTTTTTCAAAGTTAAAGGTGTTGGTAGTTAAATTACGGAGGGATTTATAGTATAGCCAGTCCTGTTCGTTTCTAGTAACACGATGCTTAGCTTTAGCCTTGTCTCTGAGATTCATTAAAAGTTTTAAATTATCGGTAAGCCAAGGAATGTACGGTTTAGTAAACCGCCTGAAAATTAGTGGAGCATGTCTATTAAATAGCTCCAAAATATTATGGGTTAAAAACCCAACTTTATTCTCAATGCTGTGGGAACGAAAAATTAAATGGAAAGGAATGTTAAGTAAATCGATGTTAAAATCGTTATCGTTGATACCAGCAAAATTTCTATAACTGTGAAGACGTGAAACAGTTTTTCTTTTAGTAAATTTAATATTGAAGTAAATAAAATCATGGTCAGAGAAACTACAATCTATAACTCCACTATCTGAGATGATATCCTGCTTACTAGTAAATAACAGGTCAATTAAAGAGCAGCAGTTCAAGGAAAGTCTGGTCGGTAAATTGATAAGTTGCTCAAAACCCAATGATTCAAAGAAATCAACTAAATACATAGTTTTTATATCGGAGCACTTCAGATAATCTATATTAAAGTCACCACAACACATTATAGCCTCACACAAAGGTGAAACCTCAGTAATAGTATTTTCTAAATAGTCTAAAAAAGTCTTGTAATTGTAAGGTGGAGGCCGATAAACTGCACCAATTACAAATTTCGTACCAGTGTTATGAATCAGTAGAAATAGTTGCTCAATATTTAGAGATGTATCAAGAACGTTATATTTAATGCAAGTCTTAATGTAAACAGCAATTCCACCACCCCGAGTATCTCTATCTCGTCTTATTAAATTAAAATTTCGTATGCAGACTTGATTGTCAGAAATATTTGAATTTAACCAAGTTTCAGTTATAAATAAGATATCAATGGAGTTGTCCCGAATAAATACCCTCACCTCATTTATCTTGGGGAACAGGGAGCGCACGTTGATGCAAGCGACCTTAATAATGGAATCAACAGGCATAGCAAGGCGTACCAGTCACAGTCAAAAGCCAGAAGAGGAGCGAAATACACATCGTACAGCGAAATATCTTACTAAATAAACAAGAAAACACAGATCGTGTGTTTACAAAAATGTAGTAAAAGACAATATGTTTCTCGAAAGTATTCCATTAATTAAAAGTTTCCTCCGAGGCTTACCAACTTATTTAAGCGTAATCTAAAAATTAAAACTTACTATGACAAAATGTTGATGAAAACAAAAAATACATCTCAGTATAATGAATTTAAAAACATTCGAATTAAAAACGAAGTAAGAGACATAGGATTTATCTAATTTATTTTCTATAAGATATAATTGGCATTTCCTATATCTATTTCTGAGTTTCTTGCATGTTAGAAATAGATATAAGGAATGCTAATTATATCTTATAGAAAATAATCAGACAAATCGTATGCATTAATAATATAGAGGCTGTTCCATTTAAAATAAGTGAGTTATTGCGTTTTATTAGTTAATATACTTCAATACCCTTGTGTGTCACCCTGTATTATTAATTTTTCTATTATTCCAACTTTGTACAATACTACAACGTACTAACTACACAGCTAATTTCAACTCCTAATTGAAATATTTCGTCTGTTGTTGATTTTTTATTCCGTTGTCGATAAACCGTTAAAATTCAATGAAAATCCATTTCTCTCCAAAACTATCAAAGGTAGGTATAGGGCAATATTAACAACTTATTTTTGATAGTGTATGCTATCAGAAATAAAATAATATACAGATTGTTCTATTTAAATTAAAATAAGCAAGAAAGATCGATATCAAAAACTCCTAAATCCAAATTTTCAGCATTCAACTAGTAATAATTCCTAATATTTCGCTAATCGACGGTTTAGACGCCGCACTCTGTATAATAATACCAAATAATAATTGTATTTATTGCGTTAAAAGAACAACATACAAGATTATTTTAGACAAGGAATAGAACGATGGAGTATAAGAAAACAAAGGAAAAACATTAAATCAACCTGCAATGCCAATGAGTCAACAAATTTGCCCAACCTTATGGCGAAACTCAGTTACATAATAAATATGCACGCTGCTTTAGCCTAACCATGTCTCATATTGGAAAAAAAAAGATTATACACTTTAAGCCTACAACTAAACTAACCTAGGAGCCTGCATGAACATGCGCAAGTACACGCTATCTCCAGCTATAAAGGAAAAAGAAAGCAAAATATGGCAATGCCAAATTAATTTAATGAGTGGTTAAGTCGAGTTGTGCTGCTATAATTTGAAAAAGGTTTTCTGAAGCAACGTAAAATAGATCGCAGTTTTGCTTTAAAATGTGGGACTGAGTACAGTTTAACATACATACAGCAACTGCATACATACCTGATGATAATAAGAAACTCACTTCGGGAATAGTCTTAGCAGGATTAAGAGCTATGAACCACTATCTCTTCACCGGAGAATAGGTGTTACTACATAGGGAAGAGTCTGGCCTGAATCTTCGTTATTCGAAGTTCTTTGTAGCTTCTATTATTACAATTGTTCAAAATGCGTACCATTTGTGCTATTTCTCCAAGACAACATATCATATCGCAGTATTCGTTTCGTATGAATTTAAAATCGATTATTGCAGATTGATGTTATTAGTGGCAGCTGTTTCTAGAGGACACACTTCGGTACCTGCTTTTTCAAAGAGTTAAAGGTTGTTTAGATTATTTTTCACCAGGGGAAAATGCTTTATTCACACCAGACCCGGAATCAGTGGTCTGGTAATGCGGAGTCTGGCCAGAGTTTGTCTACCCACTACAAAAAAAAAAAACGATACACTCCTAGAAGATCTACGCTGCTGATAAAGCTTCTACATGAGAGAGCGTATGGGTGTCTTACTAGGTCTCGATCGTCTCTATCCACTCCTCTAGCGTAAAGATTACTTGATGACGTCGTCTAGGTCCCTTTACAATTACGGTCTCAGTCTTTTCGGGCGCCAGTATAAGCCCATTCGTTTGCATCCAAGTACTAATCTCGCCCAGGCAGAAGTTGCAGTTTCTCCTTAGGACCTCTTCATTTCTTCCCCCAACGACCAGAGCCAGCTCGTCGACGAAAGGGAAAGTCTCGCCCCGCATGGTAAGCTTCTGACCTTAGAATTCCATCATAAAGCACATTCCATAGGGTTGGACCCAAGACCGACCCCTGCGGTACTCCTACGCCGGTATCCAAGAAGTCGACCCTCTCGACTGTAATTTTTCGGTTTCTTAAATAACTAGAGATGATATTCACCAGGTATCGGGAGCTGTTCCTTTTACGTATTTGCTTAATGTTAAGTTTGTGACTCGCGGAGTTGAAGGCATTTCTGACATAAATAGTCTGTTGCATATGTGGGTTTCTAACAATTTGTTCATAGTGTTTAGCGTGCAGATGGTTCTGAAGGAAATTGGCTGGTCCTTGCCGTTTTTAGAATTAAGATCACTTTGGCAGTTTTCCAATTCTTGGGAAATTTCTATACCATTTGTGAGTTCCAAAAGCAAGTCCTTCCGCTCACATGCCATGAGATTAAGTGCCTCCGGTGGTCTTTGATCTATTCCTGGCGCCCTTCCGCTTTTCATAGCGTTGGCCACGCATATCAATTCTTCAATTGTGAACCTGTCGGCGTCAGTGTCCATCTAACCATCGTCCCAGATTTCACATGCAGATGAAAAAAGTTTCCTTAGGAACTGTTTTTTCTTGTTCCCTATGAAGCTCAGATGGTGCCAGTCTGCTGAATTTCTTTGACATAATCTTGTAAGCGTCCTCCCAAATGTTATTTTCAAGTTCGTCCCGTAGATCCGCCCAGACTTTCCTCTTGGTTTGACTTACAAGTTTTGAGATTTCCTGTTTTGACTTCATATAGCTCTCTTAGCTCTGCCAGAAAATCTCTTTCCGGGATACACGGGTTATTTTCCTCCTGGTAAGATTGCAACATTTTCGCGTGATCAGTTAACATCATATCGATCGACGTTGATCACCCATAGAGAAGAGAACAACGATTTTTCCCTACGCTTCCCGTTGATTTTTACTTAAGCTTTGAGCTGATTTTGGGAGCGTGGAAATAAAGTTTCTTCCACCGTTTTGTTGTTGTTGTGCGTTATTTAAAGTTCCGATTGAAGAAAAGCGTGTTTGAACACGGATCACACGTTGCTTATTTCTTTTCTCCGGCCCTGATCGACGTCATCCCTGAGGACCTCGCCCTCCACAGGAAAATTCTTCAATCTTCAGTTAAGTCTTGTGTTAACGTATATGTAAGTTAGTTTAAGTTTTGTCTTTTCTCTATGTAGATATTTGTAACGAACTCTAATTTAGTTTTTTTTTGTTTCACTTTCTCTTTGTTTCTTACCGTTTAATTCAAGCCCATCGGTGGCAATTTTGTATCGCGTTTTAATTCATATTTTATTAGAAAACCAGAAAAATTACAGTTCGTGAAGTTGATGCATGCTCGATCGAGTACGTAGTTCTTTTGTTTGTTTTCATAGTACACTAAGAAGTGCGCCAATTTTAAAAATTTACCTCATTGTTTCAACCTAAATTTAACTTGAATATTTACTTTTAAACAACTTGCTCAGTTCTTTTGTTTTGTTTGTATACCGTAATTATTCCGAATTTAAGATTTAATAAATTTCTCTAAATTATATATATATTTCTATTGTTTTCTTTCACTATTTCTATCATCATTCAGTCAAAGTAACAGCAAGTACCATCCCTTCTTTCCCCAATTTGTTATTCTAGATTGTAGCAAGACCAGGCGATATCTACAGGTAAGAGGCCCTTAACCAATCCAGTGGCGCCCCAAACAAGATCGGCAGCGGAGGTATAACCCGAGCTCAGCAACGCCTTACCCAGTGGATTTCACCGAATAATAAATAAAATTTAGTGTTTTATTTAACCCTTCCCCCGCCTCTCCTGGTACATTGCTTTCTGTTTTATATTTTGTTTGCTTTGATTAATTCAAAATTTTAAAAGTAAGTCACTTTTCCTTTTTCTTTTGATTTCATTAATAGTCTCATGCTTGGGAATAGCTACGTTTTATGAAATTTTAGCTCACGCCCTGAGGTACGTAGCACCCTTTCTTGTTTACTATTCTAGAGTACGAAGTAATCTTAACAATCATTTACACTTTCAAAGATATAACCGTTTGCAGTATTTACAAAATGACAATATGCTTTAATGTTTCCTTCATCAGGTATTTTACAATAGGCAGCCGTATTCGATCATAAAGTTTTTTTCTGAGAAACTGACGTCCTTTATCTACTTGGATCGATTTGCTTTGATATTAAATTGATTATCGTTTCACTTCAGCTTAAGTGTTTCAGTTCGCGTAGTGTATGTGTATTCAAGTTTGCCCTCTTGCAAGATTTTAGGAATATTAAATGCCTTAAATATTATGCATTTGTTTCCATAGTATTGTTCCAGCAAAACTATAATACAGACTTTTAAAACGATTTAAAATTCTGTTACCGTTGAACCTTTTTCGATTGTTCTTCCTAAAAGAAAAGGAAGGAAGTAGCCATAAAACTGAATTAAGCATAATGACGAATTTTTATAGTCACATTCCCTTATTCTACTTAGCATTCTGAAGCGAAACAAATACGAAATAGAGACGTGGAGAATATGAGATGAACGCAGATAAGGCTACACGGAAATTCATTGTTTTTTACCACAATCTCTAGTTCGAGACGGCAGTGGTAAGAATTATGCAGATTTGTCCATTTTTTATCGTCGTTTCTTCCTTCCCGTGTGAAAGTGTATAACGCCTCGTTGATATTCTTATCCTATATTACACTGTTTCTCCTCTCACCGTGCTGTCAGCAGGCTAAATACGCATTGCTATTCGCGGTAGAATGAGAATATATAACTCAAGCGGAAAAAAGCCGAGAAAATACCAAACATGCTTATCCATAATATATTTTACTTACCATTTACCTTTTCATCACGGTCATAATTTTATAAAAGCAGAGCTATATCTAACTCGAAATTAAATTGCTGACATATTAACACCAGCAACAAATCAGATATCGTATAGGATTTATTTTTTATTATTGTTTTTTGTATACAGTTTTATATGATAAAACTATACAATAAAATGTTTAGAACACAGGTAGTTAGCACAAAATATGTAAGATAAATACACTCAGGAACAAAATACCCGGACATCCAGAAATGTTAATCAAAGGTCTAATAGGTTATAAAATCTAATGGTTAAGTATTTTAAACGAAAAACACGTTTCAAACAAAGGTTCGTGTAATTAATCATAAATTTAATACAGTATCAGAAAAAAAATCTTCAGGACGAAAATAATAATAATAATAACTATACTTGTCGCACAGGATATCCCACTTACGGAACAAAAGCATGATAATATTAATAATGAAAAAGAAACGCGATCATTAATCAGTTAAAAATTAATTTTAATAATAATAATAAAAATCTTAATAACCCAAATAGACAGCTAGTACGAGCAACTAAAACAGAACTACACATTTCTATGCATAGCAATAAAAGAACAGAAAATATCTTCAACAAGAAGGTCAGTACTTCTGCAGATAATGAAAACCGGAGCGCGTTGCAACACATTAGTCCGTGATCTTGGGCGGTAAAAGGAATTGTTCATTCTGGAACCACAAACTCAACTTTAGACAGGAGATACGGGCAGTTAATGGAACCATTCATTAACTTGTAGAGGAAATTAGCCGCATGTTCATTTTTTCTGCACGTCAAAGATGTCATACCATGTCTGAGTAATAATTCATCTTGCAGGATATACACCATCCAGTTTAAAATTAAGAAATTTTAAAAAATTTCTGTGAACTTGATCTAAGGCCAATGAATAACAGCCATATTGGGTACTATACTATGCAAGCATACTCTAATTTACTAACAACATACGCGTAGTATAAGGTGTTTATAAGCTGTATATCAGTAAAGTATTTTGAAATACGCATGATAAAACCTAGCACCTTATAAGCGGATAAGCATATCGTCTCAGCTTGAAATGAAAAGTTAAAAGCAGAATCAAAAACTACGCCAAGATCTCTAACATCCTGCTTTCTGTTCAAGAGCGCGTCAGATAGTGTATAATTAAATAAAATCGGTGAATTTCCGCGGCTCAATGTTACAACTGAGCATTTATCGATGTTCAATTTTAATTTATTTAAACTACACCAATTTTCCAATATATCCAAATTAGATTGCAATAAATGTGCGTCATCAGAGGACTTAACTTCTAAATATATTTTTGACATGATATTTCCAAAAGCAAATCGTTAATATAAAGTAGAAATAACAAGGGACCCAGATTAGATCCTTGTGGGATCTGCGAAGTAGCTGTGAATTCCCTAGATGAAAAGCCGTTATACGTCACATAACACACTCTGTTTCTCAAGTAAGATTTCATAAGCTGCGGTAAAGATGGTGAAAAACCAAAACAGGATAACGTATTCAACAATATTACATGACTTATGGAATCATAAGCTTTGAATATGTCACTGTAGATTACATCAACCTGATTGCGTTTGTCCAAGGAAGTAAATTAGTAACTGTGGAGCGACCAGAGACAAATCCACGATGCCGCTCAGAAATAAAAGATCTTACGTTGTTGTAGATACAGCCCTAAAGTGCTTGCTCGTACACCTTCGTAAAATTGGGCAAGATCGAGGTAGGTCTATAGCTAGATATTTGAGATGATTCTCCGTTTTTATAAATTGGGTTAATTCTTGTGCGTGAAAAGGGCGTAAAACCAGTAATATCAATTTTCAGCTATGGCTTAGATATTACGTGCTCGAAATCCATTCTTAGAAACACTTGTTACCACCGCTAACCGCTCAGAGCAGAGATTTGTATGAAAAAAATAAGGAAAAATTGAGAAAAAAAGTGTTCTTACCATAGCTCCGGGACGGCGAGAGCTACAGGGTCGCGCTTGGTCTCAAAAGATTCGGAGCGACCAGGGGAACATTTTGTACTATAGTAAAATAATATATATATATATATATATATAAATAATATAAAATCGGAACGATAGTTCGCCCACAAAGTTACTACACTTGATATGTAAAAAAGAACGGAATTTTACGATTTTCGGCACAAGACCTGAACGACGTTCGTGGCGAATATGGATACGAACATGACGAGTTCCTGACGGTCGCATGGACCCGGAGGCGGAACTCCAGATGCAGTACCAGTGGCAGCAGCGGCTCCAGCTAGTGGTAGGTTGTCGCCGACGTTAAGTCAAGCAGTTAATATGGCCGCGCAGGGACGGTCTTTACCGAGATATCACTTGCACTGCTAAATAAAGTTGCGACAGCGTGTGTATTTGGAAGACGTGAGGGCAAGAGTAGCCGCGTGAGCCAACGATATGATGTTTAGTTCTGCGAGTGTCGCGACAAGTGGCTCAACTACATATGGGAGCAGGAGGTCATGGCGTACACCAACATACTCGTATCGCAACGTGGATTTCTGCAAAAGGCTTGGCATTGGGCCAATAGAACGTCACATTTCTGTACCACAGACCCATTTGTGACTTACTATCGGCAAAATGGCAAATTCTTAGTCCTACCACGTCCAAACGATAGAGGAGCGTATGGCACGCGCGTTTACCGGGCTACGCTCGATAACCAAATACTATCCGCCCCTGGACTCGATGGACGGGTACTCACGATCGGCCGCATCAGAATGTTGCCGTACGTATTATTCTTGCCGGGCGTGGGTAAATGTTTCATGAGCCAAGATCCACAAGGTCATCCTCTTTGAAAAGTTTGACGAGATCGTATGCAATTGTTAATGTGTCCTCAAACATTTGATGGAGGGGTCCCCGTACGGCTATCCCATCAAGTACGAAGGTGCCTCTCATCTTTGTCTCTAATTGGAGCGAGACGCTGGTGAGCGAGGGTTTGCGCGGCCGTGTGCACGTGGTGTACGCGGCTACGCGCTATTGGTAGCGTGAGGACGAGGGAATGACTATAGCCTTACAAACGCTACAAGAATGATTAAAGTCTCTCATAAAGAAATTTTTAAATAAATATTTTTTTAAAAAGAACTAATAATAATAATTATTAAGATTATTCTATTTTATGAATGACAACATTCGTTTCGGTAAGTTTATTTTACGCCAAAATCGTCTATTTAAACTGAAATAAATTCGCAAAAAGAATCGTCGTGCGTGCGAGGATGTAACCCATGAGAAAGGAGCTTCGATACAGTCAAACACTTTTAGTTAGGTAATGTGCGAAATAAATTCCTGTGCGTGTCGCATTTAAAAGTTTACACAGACCGTGGATTGCTAAGGCCTCTGGACAGTATGACGTCGCTGGTGATTGACACACACTGTCTTTGCTAATGGTTTAAATCCCAGTACACTACTCCGCAGGGATAGGAACCGATATCTTCTCTCTTGCTCGCCGCATTTCGTATCGTTTGGATTAAATTTTCTCCAAGCGTACCCTATAATGGATAAATTGGAACGGCTTCATAAATGACCGAGGTACAACGCAAAGTTCAATATTTGTACGTTGTTTGTTTGACCTTCCCTTAACATTACCAAAGTTTATCTTCTACGTAGATGAATGTTTTTAGCAATAACCCCTGTAAATGGTAATACAGCTCGCAGAAAAATAATTCTACAGTAAAAAAAAAATGCGTTGTTTAGCATAGCTAGACAGTTTTATACTAGTGATTAATTGCTTCATCCTTTCTATTATTTTTATTAAGCGTCAAAATTTATACTGTGAGCGTCTGCTAATTTTCTTTGCGTTTGTTTCGAAACCTTGGGATTTTTTTTTTATATTTTTTTATATATTGTAAAAGGCTTCTAATTCAAGCACCCATATTAGCTGTGATGTGCTCATACTGAACCTGTAATTTGACATGTTAGACAAAAGATTTCTACACCTGGTAACTCTATTTAGAAACCCCTTGCAACCACTTATCCCTCGTAATAATTAATCCTGTTGTGGCTCATAGATTGCGAGATACATTCTTATAGTCACTATTACTGCGTGGATCTTTAAGAACTTAGGTGACACTCAGCAATTTTTTAAACCGTTTTTGTTAACGTAACTTTATCTTAATAAATATTTTCAAAATTAATTTTAAACTTGAATGTAGGAGAAGAAAACCTAGAGTAAATTAATTTGATTAAAAAGTACCCAACCCTATCTTTTGAGAACATTTAGATACTTAATCCATTACGTCATTACTTTTTAAATGAAAATATGTCGTGTACAAGTTTCACCATTTAACCAAATATTCTAGGGGTATCCTGATTTAATCTAACTAAGTGTCCCATCTCTGTAGTATACGCACTTGTAGTCGTATCTTTAATTACGTACACTATGTGCTCAACTTGGGTGAAAATTCAATTCCACATCGCCAAGTCTATCCGTGTAATTATCGATCTCCTGTAGTGATTTCCTCACAATGCGAGATTGCAGCCGCCCTCACTCTTGTCCCGCAATAATGTCTTCCGATCGATTGCCCCGCTCGGTTTGCCGTTCTCATCGCTTTCCTCTTTACGCACCCACTAATTCGTGAGCCCTGCAACAAATCGGGACAGTCGTAACAACGTCCTCCACATCTCCAACGGGCTAAATTGATGAGCGGTGTCGGTCAGCAGCCGAAGTAATGGAACAGCCGTAAATAACCATTTCGCACAAAGGGGAGAATTAACAAATCCTCGGTGTGCGTCGAACTGGTTCCCTCGTAATAACTGGATAGCTGTTCGAATGGCAGGTGTACTATGCGTGCACCTGATTCAGCGATTTAATGACAGCGGTACAACGCTACCAGCGTTTGGGATTCCGATAGATTTTGTAACGCAAAAAAATGTTGAAGATTTGTTGCGAATTCTGATTATTACTAAGAAGAACTTTTAAGGAAGCCGGTGTTTCTTTATTTCATTTTTTGGTAAATAACAGTTATTCTGAGCGGCCTAGTGAAATTATAATTGAACACATGAATAAAGCACCGGTAATTTGCTGTAACCTTAGTATTCAGTGAGTATATTACATCCAGTTACCTAAATTTCCGGCACCGAAAGTGACGGTAGAACACCGAGGAAAACCGCGAGGCAAGAAATTAAAATAAAAACAGAAAAGGTGATGCACTTCCGCTTTACAAACCCTCGAATAAGTGGGTTGATATTCGGCAATCATGCAGGGTGCCAGGCGGCTCGTCGGCGAGGGAGTGGGTTGATAGAAACACAAACCCAAGATGGATAAAAATTTCGGCGCCACCTGCTTAGGATTACTTACCCTGTCATGCCCCCAAGATAAGCAGGAATCCAAGGTGTTAAATGGATATCGAGGGGTGAAGCAGTTGGCAAAACACATACACAAAAAAATAAAAGGATAGATTTACTGATAGAGCAGTTAAACTTTTATTAATAAATTTTAACATAAAATAACGGGGAAAATGTTGGTATTATTGACATAGGATTCAAATAAATTTCAACATAAAATAACGGGGAAAATGTTGGTATTATTGACACAGAATTAAAATAATAAGTATGATACTCTGTATCAGTAAACGTTATTAACGACTATTAAAAATAAGAATGAAATATTGAACAAAAATAACAGATAATCCTACGATAGGACTCGAACACCGAACGCTTTGGCCAACGCAATCAGTTCACACACGTCATATAAAGAAAATTCTTACGCTAAGGGTTAATTTAAATTCAAGAAAATTTTACAGTTACAAAAAAATAAACTACTAAAATAAAGCTAAATATTTGACTGGATTATACTAGCGGTGAATAATTCATCCTGTATATTACAGGCCGATATTTAATCGGTTGATGTTTTAAATAAATATTCTGAATTCGTTAAAAAGAAATGAAAGGATATATGAATACTACAGTTAAACCATTGTACTGAACTAGTGACACCCTCTGATCCTTGACATAACATAAATAATTTCCAGATTTGTTGAATAAAACATTAAAAAAAAAAAAAACTAAGTGATCGGGGTAGTTATTTACTAATGAAAGTTTTAAACGCGGACAAAATTTACAAATAAAAAGAAAACGTTGCAACTTAGCTTTTGTTCTCAATCAGTTGTTATGGGGCATGGAGATCCTCTCCTATCCGAACAGATCGTAGTCTCTGGGCTGACTCGGTAATACCCGAAGCAGACGGTCCACTGAATTTCAAAAGCGGTAGGCTCTCCGAAAGACTCAACAAGTCGCAGAGGTCCTTAGCCGCACGTGAGTGTTCAAATTCTCACATAAAACGAAGGTAAAATTCCAGGGTTCCAAAAATGATGAGAATATAAAGACCTCGTTAAGTAACGAGCTTTTACAACGAAGAGAAGAAAGAAACTGATATGGCGTTGCAGACGCGTGGGTTCTCAAATTATATATCGAATTATCGAATTCATCTGCCGTGGTAATCACAAAAATTCCACATCAAACACAAGCGAAGATACGTCCAATGATTATTTCAAGCAATCTTCCAATAAAATCCACAGATGTGTGAAAATATCCAAAATTTCCAAAGATAGGATGATGTACTCGTGAGAACGCGTCTCCACCAACCACCAAGATGAAACGGGCACATGAAGCCGGAAGGGAGAATACGTCACACAACCAATCAGAAAACAGAAAAATAAAATAAGAAAACGGGCATAGAGGTGCCCTCTAACGTCGAAAAGATGTAAATACAGAATAGAGCAGAACTGAATGGAACACGATCGACCGACAAATCGATGCGTGGGAATCGCTAATACCGGTAGAAACAGACCTAGCCTTGAAAAGAAAACGTCAACTGTCAAAACATAGGAATTGAAGGGAATTTACTACAATGAAAGAAATTAAACGAAAATCTAAGACCGCTTTAAGTATAAGAAAATATCTGTAAGTAAATGAGACTAAAAGATACAAATTCTAGCTAAGCCGCACTAACATGGGAAAGAAAACACAATTTGGAAGAAAATAAATGAATGTTAACGTTGTGGAAAAAAAAACAAGACGTAGGAGCAGCTCTGAAGGTAGAGGACGGAAAGAGAGGAAAGTAAGGTTGCAAAAGCTTGTCGAAGAGACTAGCTGAGAACTAATTCGAGGTAGGCGAAGCAAAAAAACCGTAACAATCCATGTTTCTTTCACTTGATGGTTTCAATAAAATAAAGTACAGGGTATGCTACTTATCTGATATTGGTTAATCACAAGAAATAACTCAAGATTATTTTGTTATACACATGTTTTTCGGTTATTTAAGTACGTTTATTCTTCAAATTGAACGCTCTGTATATCATTATATTTTTAAATTCCTCGTGTCAACAAAAATGGTAATCGATAAACGATAAAACTTAATACTTTTTCAGTTGTTTGCAAAGGTTTCGGTGGTATACAAAGGTGCTCAAGGATTTAGAATCTAAGATTTGAAAGTTTTGGCTAATTATATAAAATGCAAACCCTACAGCATTTGCTGCCTTTGGACCATAAATGCAGATTTGAATAACGCCTTGTGATGATATGATTTTTTCCAAATATTCATTGGACATACTATATTCGGGAAATACTTCTGTAAGAAAAGTGAAAGTAGCTTCCTACAGCATGCTTAATAGTGTTTTATTTCGATGTTGTATGTCTTCTTCCTATATTTTGCATCTGGTCTTATATGGTAAGGTAGAACTGTCATTGGTCCTACACTTCGTGTCATAGCACTTCCCTTTTCTTCCCTTAGCTCATTTGTCCTTACTTGATATGCTGCAAAGAAGTCGACAAAGGTGTACATGTTCCATACCAGTCGTCTTAGTCATTTAACCATGCCATTTGAGAACAAATTAAGTTTATCACATTTGCGTTAATCTGACGATTTTTTTTTTTGCTGCAAGAGAGTCAAGATAAGATGCACATGTTCCGCACCAATTTTCTTTGTCATCCAGTCCTAATGTTTTCAATTCCAATCCTGCAGGTGTTGCTGATTGCTCCCACTAGTTTTCTGGCGTCTTCTTACAATGTTGTACATCTTTCCTCTACATGTCGCCTGAAGTGGTTCTTTTTCTGATTTGTGTTTAGGTTTCCTTTACAATTGTTCTTCTCCTGTGTAACGATGCTAAATATGATCATTGTTATTAGAGAAGAAATTGTCAAGTGTATCACACTTATGTCAATTTCAATGCCATGTTTTAATTTTACGAACGAAAACGAAGCGAGTACAATTTTTTTATGGTTTAGTATTGTGATAGATTGCATGAGTATTGCTAGTTATTATAACAACACACACTCGTAAAACAAATTACATATTTATGGTTAGTACGAGTATATCGTAGTAATCCATACCTCAGTGAATAGTTAAACATACAAATGTAATTGGTAAATTCTACAGGTCCATTTATTTATTGTTACAGCTGTTGTTCGGGAATACCTCGCTACTTTATAAAAAAATATATATTGTTTAAGGTTATATATTTGTTCATATAAAGAGTCAAACAAGACATAAGTGATATTTTGCACATCACGCATTTTATTTCCTTTTAGATTTACATCTAACTTAAGACAACTGTAGATAAATATTATATGAAATGAACATAATAGCATAGAGTAAATATAATACAATAATGCGTCGCACAATTAGCAATTTTTGTGATAGATCATTTGAGTATTGTGAGTATAAGAATATAAGAACACACAATCAACTATATATTTGCAGTTAATAAATATATTGCAGTAAGCCACAACACATTTAATAAATTACACTATACTGTAGTTTTACTTTCTCGAAACCAGCAATAATGTCATGGTGTTTCTTATTTGAAATCGTATTTATTTCATTTCCCTCCAAAAAAATTGAGAATGGGCCTGTTTTTGAGGATAATATAGACATTTGCTTAAATCGTGTTATAGTCAAGTCATACTTATATAATAGAAAGTAGTTGCATGAATATGAATACATATTGTATTACAGACTTTGTCATAAAGATGGCGCTACGGCTTATTCGATAAGTAGTATTCGACCTGCCACAATACTTGCTCTTATACATATTAAAATTTTAGCTCCGTAGACGTACACTTATTTTACTATTTTCTTGACATTTTGAAATTTTCGGAAATTATAACGCAACCGCGGGACGCCAGGCAGGTCTTTAGTTTCCTAACTAGCTACTAGTAGCACAAGGCAAAGAAATTGCATAATAATGGGTTAGTACCAGCTAGTTAAAAAAATTATGATGTAATGAGAATGGTGATTAAAATTATAATAAAAGAGAAATTAAGGTATATCGAAAATATAACGTGTTATTCTTGTTAATGTACAGCGTGTCAAAAAGTACATACTATATGGATTTTTTTTTGTTATGGGCTTAATTATAATATAATAATTATATATAATTAATAATAATGCCGAAAGTTTGAGCAACGTTTAAAATAAACTTGAGATCCATCCGACGCAAATTATCTTCTATCGTATACAGAGCGAGCGCTTAAAAATGAAAGAGCATTAAATAATAGTATTTTGCATAAACCATTCAATTAATAAGTAACTTTAATTGATATGTTTAGAAATTCCAGAATTTTTTAATGTTAAAATAAATTTTCTTCATTGCGTAACCTTCCACTTTATAGTGTACCTTCACTAACCCTTAGTTTTATGGATATCGTTTGTACCATACGGCTTTCAAAAAGTTTGTTATTCCCATATACATTGTAAATGTGTACTTAATAACGATTACATAGGGCAAATGAAAGGATTACTGAACGATAAGGGATTCCGTACTAATTTGTTACCCAAACCGGCATTTTCAATGGCGATTCGTACCAGAGATACACAAATTAAGTTTCGTGTTGACATTCCTAACGAAATATGCGGATATTTGGCCGTCAAATGGGGTTTTATGTCCCCCGAGTTTGGAGCGATGCCATTATTTTTGGCTGTAATGTATGAATTTAATCACAAGAGGGATGTAATAAATACGAAATTCCGCTTTTATGCGGCTATAAAACGAGAATCATTATTATTGGGCTGGTAGTACACGTTAATTTATTAATATAATATTATTCATTATCTTTGCTATTATCGGTTAATATTTTCATCATGTATTACATTTGTTTTAATAGATTTAACGATTATTTATTAGAATCCTTCTGACCATATTTCCACTAGATTTATATAAAGATATGACGTTATTATAATAGACTTCCGCCGATTGGTTTTACTGATAGTTTTCATTTTTAAATACGTGTTTACGTTATAACTGGGGGGTAATTTGTGATGTATTATCGTCATCATCCCGCATGCATTGTCATGTCCCTTATACATTTTTGCCATACCGTCTCTTCCAAACAAAATTTGACAACAACCGAATATTTTACAAAACCACAATGAAGTGTTAGAGGTGCCTGGTGTTGCTATCATTTTGACAGACAGAGTGGGCACAGTCGGGCAACTTACTTGTGTGGTAGACAAGGAACGCCACGGTGATTTCAAACCGACCCAAATGCGACAAAATCCCAATTGTATCAAATTTTTCAAAACAAAAACTAAAAATGACGCAAAACAACTTTCATGTAAATATTATAATTTAAAAAAGAGACATTAATATAAAAGTGAGGAAGAGGGAGGGGGTGGGAAGAGGTATTTAAAACCTACCACGAACCCTACGTTAAAGTAAAGCAAATCGGGGATGAAGATCAGGGACAGCTGTATACAATTACATCGATAAAAATGTTCATTGTCGCATGTCAAAAACAAACGCTAACTACGCCTTCTTAGAGTTAGAGGTTTATAATTTTTTTAAGGTAAATAACAGCGTTATTATTAAAGATAGACATATAGTAGTTTGTATAAAGTCTTATTGGTTTTTATCGTAGAATTGAAAAATGGAATAATATACAGGGTGTTTTATTTAAAATAATGGATTAGGTATGCTTTTACCTACTTTTGGGACAGTTTGTATAGGCAAAAATATTTTTAAGTTATGCTACATTGATTTCTATAAAACTATTATAATAATTTTTTTCTAAAATGAGGAATAAGGCTATAAATATTTTGTATAAGAATTAATATAAAAGAATCCAAAATAACTACAAAATGTTTAAAGGAAAATTAAGAAATAGAGAACAACAGATTTTTTACATCGCCGTTGAAGCTGGTTTTCAATTCAGTTTTAGGTGCACTTCTAAATTTGTTAATATAAGGGTCGGAACTAGCAAGAAGCATGTGGCGTACATCCTCGTTAGTAGCTATTCGACTATTTTTACGAGAATGTCAGCTCCGCTATTTATCGTATCCAAGATGGCCCCAAATCTATAGATCAATCCAAAATCGACTCCAGTAATTTTAGCCGTAAGTTTAGGACCCTGAAAAAATTTACGCGAAGTATTTTCATCGTTCGTGGTTCCGTGGCCTTGCTTTGCGACATCAATGCGGAGACCCAAAGTTCTTTTAAATTTTTCCTGAAAATCTTTCTTTTTCTCTTCCTTCTTCTTTTTCGTATTTTTATTCACCCTCCATGCTTCAAATGACTGATTATAAGCAATGTGCGAAATGCACTCCATCTAATACTTGCATGCAAGGGAGACATTCCCAATTTCATTGCTTCATCGGACTCAGTTTTAGTTTTAAGAAGTTACAGATTATTCCTTTCCGATGGTTTTCCTTTGCATATACAACAGACTGCCATGGATGATGTATCTGTGACAGCCTGTGCCACTTTTCCGTCTATCATTGTAAAGAGTAGTTGGTGTTGAATATTGAAATTTTTATTATTGACAATCGCGTTTGACATCTGTAAAGCTGCAATTTCTTTTTCCATTCTATCAACCTCTTTTCGTATTGATTCTGGTGTCTCTTTTTCAAATTCGAGCGCTAGAGATCTGCAAAATCTCGTAGAACCCGGTCTTCGACTTTGTGAATATATTGGGTTCCGGTTATTGGAGTTTACTAATTACACGGGAACAATTGACGTCAGAAACATATTTGCGTCTGTCACATTTTGGTCAATAAAAGTTTGCTTATATTGACTATGACCAGAAGACCCATCACATTCCCATATGGATATCAGTGTTAGGTCTGTCTCGATATCCTATATGTTTTTTTCAGCTTCGGCTAGAATAATTCGTTCAGAAGTATGGTTTAAAATATGAATGTTAAGAACAAACGCCAACTACGCCTCCTTAGACAAAGGTTGAGATTGGCGTAATTTTTTTAAGGTAAATAACAGCGTTATTATTAAAGATAGACATATAGTAGTTTGTATAAAGTCTTATTGATTTTCATTGTAGAATTCAAAAATGGAATAATATACAGGGTGTTTTATTTAAAATAGTGGAGTAGGCATGCTTTTACCTACTTTTGGGACAGGCTGTATAGTCAAAAATATTTTTAAGTTATGCAACATTGATTTCTATAAAACTATTATAGAAAATATTTTTTTCTAAAATGAAGAATAAGGCGATGATTAAAGGTCCAGTCTTTAGTGGGACATCTGTACTTGCACGCACATCTATTCCAAAATCGCAGATTATCGCAGCTGAAACTTATCAGTATCTACTCTTTGGAGTTTATACTAAGTGTTTTAAGAAGTCGGAAGGCCGCGCTAGCCCGCGCTTAAAAACTACGCTTTTTTAAAGTTATATTTTTTTCAGCACATATTTTAAAAATTATAAATTATTATTAATACATTATTTGTCATTTAATAATATGCCACAAATATATAAAAATATGCTTCTTCCAAATTTTCTTGACTTTTTATATAAATATATTTGTAAATCTTCTTGGTATTTAACAGTCGGATAGTTAAACACTATTTCAATAAGTAAAACGTTTCGGTTTATTTGTAAACCTTAATCATTTACAGTTGTTTAAAAAAATTAAAGATGTATAAAATAAAATTTTTTGTATATAGAAATATATAACATTTTTTTGTTTTATTGATAAAATCAGTTTGTATTTTGTTTTAATTTGATGGTTTTGAAATGTTTTAAATAAAGATTGTTTTATGAAATGTGTCAGTTGTATTAGTGTTTAACTATCCGACTGTTAAATACCAAGAAGATTTACAAATATATAAAAATATGTATATTCATTTATTATATACATATAATTATTAATTTATTATACACATACAATTATTATTAAAAAAAAATCAAACAAACAAAAATGATCATAAAAGTTATCATTTCTAATCGTAAACATTCAAAACAGATTAGTGAAATAAAAAAAAAAATTCCATGTCTTAGGCAACTGAAATGTACTGTACTGTATGTAACTATCCTATATACTGAAAATAAAAGCCGTTTTCCATTGGGGTAAGTTGAAAAAATTAAGGTTTTCGAGACCACTGTGGAACGCAATCGGGCCAGACGCTTCAAATATCAAAGAGCGCTATCACTTTTCTAAAACAACACCTACCGACATGTCGAAAATAAGTGCATCAAAAGTGACACGACAACACTAAAAATGTGTACTGTCGCAAAGTTATGAAATCAAAATAATACTGTCGAAGAGCGACACTCCAATCCTTACAAGATGGCCCTCCTGGTATACCTTCCTTTATGTGTTGCCAGCAGTACGGTAATCATCATCATTATGGGTACTATAATATTTAAAATTACGTATTGTACACAATCTATATATAATTTGATTAAGAAAGGTTCAAGATAATTGAATTCTTATTTTTAGCGTCTAAAACTATTTTTTTCTTACCGATATAAATAATTTCCCAGTGAACACCTGATTTAAAGAAAATTTAGTAAACGCGACACAACCTGCGTTACCCTATCATTTAAATTTCCATGCCTATTATTATATATTCATTGTCGTATTCATAAACGAATATTTCTAGAATCAAATGCAATTAACAGAAAACGTAGAAACACAATTTGAGACCTTTATGCAACCAACATTGCAGCAGCTAGGTGGAGACACATGGTTCCAACAGGACGGAGCAACCGCTCCGTTTTTCAAAGAAAAAGTGTATAGCAAGCGTCTAACCATCAATGCCTTGAAAGAAACAATCCGTGCGGAGATGGCTGAAATGACAGCGCGCGTTATGGAAAGCTTCACAAATCGCAGGTGTATCGCTAGCGAGGGACGCCATTTAGATAACATCGTTTTTCATAAATGAACTTTACAATTCTATGAACATTTTCCAACACATTTTTCCCTATTAATTAAATAAATTTTCATTTACTTTTTCTGCCGGACCCGTTATAATTTAATGGAATGGGAGTTAAATCATTGATAAAACCCACAGAATCAAAACGAAAACAATCTCTGAGTATACAAAAACGATAGGTAGGTGGAGCAATGCCAACCCCAGATATAATGTAAGCAAGGAAACGATCAGATATAACTAAATAAAAGAGTATGCGCAGAGATGGATTTGTACGGGACTCCTAACGTATCGCTACTGCTACCAATAAAAATCTTAACCCAGAAGTAGTCTAAGTCAACATCATCGGTTATATAATTCTAGGGTTTGATACAGCATCTCTCTTAGACGAGCTGACTAAAAGAAAGAGTCTCAGATTAGCGTTCTTTCGGGGCAGCATTTATGCGTGAATCGTTGTATTTGGATCGTTTAGGGAGCATTCAGGCCCACGCCGAGATGAAAATCAAATATGTTGAATAGATAAGGCACGCTAGCAACATATGCCTCTGTCTGTCTAGCGGATGGCAAAGTGGTAAACGTTTGAAATAATCTCGTGTACTATAAAAAAACGCAAACTTTGCGCGTTTGAGAATGAAAATACGGCACCGAGGCGGTCGAGACATCAGGAAGGGACAATAGCGCGAAAGGGCACTGTGCGAAAATAAATAATAATATATTCTTTAATCATTGAGATTTCATGTGTAATAACAGCCATGTCCAGAGACAAAGTCTTCGGTTTAGTGTGCAACGGCAAGAATTTTTTTTGGGAAACTAATGCATTCATTTCCCTTTATTTACCTGAACTATTATTGGTAGAGAATCAATCAATATAATCGAAATAACAATTTAACAGCGCACCTAATTGTCTACCATTCTACCCGCACATACGCAACGAAAAAGCTTTTGATGGTAAGTGACGATTAGTCAACATGTGCTGTTTATGTTGTTGTATAGGCGCAGTAGGTGTGACAAAGGTTCAGCCGCTGTCAATATCCTCCAACTATAATTAACGGGACAGGCTCATTTATAAATGCACATATATTGCATTATGAACATTAGTGGATATAGTTTGGGGGAACAATAGCTGCCGAGTGAATGTACTGTGCTCATTTGATTGGTGCAGCAAATGTTATCCGATAAACATAAATGTCCTGTCATATCACAATACGTAATCGTAGCGGAAGTATTAAGCAGATTACAAAAGGCAGGTTTTCGTTTAAATTTAAATAAATGTGATTTTTTTTAAAGAGGATATTCATTATTTAAGTCACAAAGATAGTAAAAAGGGGTTAGAAAAAGATTATAGGAAAATTATATTAAGTAAGGGATTCATTTCTAATGATATCAGGATTCTTGTAATTACTCAAGTAAAAGATGTTTAAGTAATGGAATAAATGAATGAACTAAAAATAATTATTTATTATATAAATTTGAATGAAAAGTTACTAAATAGTGTTTATCATATATTAATATTCGATAATGATAATAACAAGCACATAAATGTTTTGAAGGGCATGTATATGTATTTGGAAATATTTGTCTTGTTAAGATTAATATAAACAAAAAAATTCTAAATATATTAATTGGAAAAAAAGTTAATTATTATTATAATTATTTAGTAAATTTATTTTTAAATGAATATTATACAATATTTAATAAAAATGGTATTTTAAATAATGGATACGCTGGTGATATAAATAAAAATGTAATAATGTAAACGTCAAATTATAATCCGGTTGAATATTTTAGTACTGATTTACCATCTGCACCATATATTTGTGATACATCAAAACCAAATGAAATAATAGATTTTATAAAATTACAAAATTCAAATATTTTGAAAAGAATATTAGATGATGACATTATTACAGCAAGATGAAAATAAAAAATTTATTGAAGAATTAAAATCATATAAATATAATAAATTTAAACCGATAATAAAGGATTTAAAAAATTATAACACAGTACTAGAAAATGATTATAAAACAAATATAAAATTATCAGTAGCAAAACTAAAAATGAAACAATTAGATTAGAGAAGAACTAGAAGGATATATAAAAGAGTTGAAATATTATAGAATGAGATTGAGTAATTACATTACTGAATAATATATTAAAAATAAAATGAAAAGTGATAATTTCAAAATATTAACAATCAAATAATCAATAATTATGTCTGTTGTTTCTAAGATTATAAAAATTAGTAAGCCTGTTATAAATAACCATTTAACTTTTTTATTTTCCATATACAGTTGATTAATTTTTAAATCTGCATCATTCAATAATTCATTTGTCATCATTTATTGGTAATTGACAGAGTATTTGACAAACGTCTTTTTGCTCTTTGTCTGTCAACATATCTAGTAATTGGCTGTTTATTTAACAAATTATTAATTTTATCTTCATCATAATGATTGACATCTTTTAGGTCTTTTTCTAGCACATTAATTTTATTATCTTTATATTCAATTTCTTCGTCCATTTTCTCAATTGTGTCAAGTGCAGCAATTCCTAATTCCTTTAAAATGCTGTTTTCAGTATATAATTCTTCTGATGCTTTTGATTTTGAACCAACAGATAATTTATTAAATTCAATGCAATCAGCTTTAATTTTATTTTGTATAATTCTCAATTGATCTTTATCTATAGTATCAATCAATGACATTATTTACTAGATAAATGTCAAATTGTCATAAAAATTTTGCGTTTTTTGCGGACAACTGCAAACGAATGCGACCCAACCCCAATAGAATTTATATGGGAATTAGAACTTGTGATTGTATCAGAATTTACTTGAGTTGATTTAATTTTTGGATCTTGTTTAATCAATATTAGTGATGAATCAGCAAGTTTTTTTTGTAATATTTTTCTCTCTTTTAGAAATTTTCTTTTTGAAATATTATCTTTAGACAATCTATTTAAGTATTCCGTTGCTAAATTTATTTTATAATAATTTTTGGCATCATTTATTGCAGTCCATTGATCTTATGTATTTATTATATGTTTTAATAACATTGCTATTGATTTATTTATTAATATATTTGAATTACTTGACATTCGTAAATACGTATAATACTTAACACTAACATTATTACTCATACTTATTATAATATATTTTTATACATTTAATTTAATTATTAATAAATACTAATTATAACTAATAATGGCTGACCAAAGAAAAACTTATTTGATGAAAATGATAAACGTCAAATACTTGGCAATGAATCGCAAATAAATTTTGGATTGAGACCATAGATTGAAAGAAAAATGGGTGGTGAATTATTATCACAAACAAAAAGAGTAATAATTATTATAGGTCCATCTGCATCTGGTAAAACAACAATTGCTCAAGAAATAATATTTGATATGGAAACGAAATCAATTTCAGAAATAAATTGTTTTTTACCTAATGGAAATGAAGTCGAAAAAGATATAATATTCAAGTAATTACAGAATTATGTAAGGAAACTTTTATTTATTTTAATATATACATATAGATACGAAAAAGATAGTATACCAAATGAATCGCGAACACACAGTCTCAATATATTTGATCATGCGCATAAGAAAATGGGTTTAACAGATTTAACAGAAAAATTATTTACAGAAGGAAGACATAGACAGCAGCATGTAATATATATTCAACAAACTGATACATTTATACCAGCTGGAATAAAATCAAGTTATAGTGAAATAATTATTGATTGATAATAAAACAATCAATTAATGTCTAAAGAATTACAGGAAAACTGGATTCTATACAGTTAACAAATTTGTTTTCCAACAAAATTATGTGATTACAAATCCTTCAGAGAATATAAAAATAATATTAGCAATACAAATAAAATTTATAAATCATATAAAAATGCTGGAGCAGATGATGCTAAGAAAACTGATATTATAATTGATAATAATAATTATATTCAGCAACTATTCAAGGTATTATAAATGACTGAAGATGTTAACATTCATCACTTCGTTAAGAGACCAAAGATCAATCATAATATGAATAATGCTATCCTAAATTATTTTGTTGACAAATGTAGGAATGATGTTAGTAATCAATTATCAAATGTAGATTTGGAAAATATTTTTAAATTAACCATAAACATAAGTTCCGATAAACTATTGTCATACGGAATAGATAAATTAAATAAGTATAATATTTTTAATTTAGATAATAATAATAATAATTCCATTTATTGACAATAGCAATACAAGCCTATATATTACTGCATTGTCAAAAAGACTATATCACCCGACGGTGTTCTTCCTATATTGGAATACTGGAACATATTGGATTGCTATGTATGTAGATGATATTAATAAGTTAGTTAATTTCTTTGATTCATTTAGCAATTCATTACCAGAAATATTTATAATTCTAGAAAGTTATATAGTAACTCATAATAATTATAAATTTCAAAATTCTAATGACGTAAATTGTTGTGGTGGTGTTTATTATTTTTGTACGTATTGCTGTGTACTGAAAGTACCAACAAAAATGTAAAAATGAAATTTAAAATGAAAAAGTAAAATAGCTAGCTCAAATGATAACAATTTTATTAAGGCGCAAAAGAACAATTAAACTCAGGGTTTCAATTTTAAAAAGAAAATTGTGGGTTAAAAGAAAACTGACTTTCATTAATACTCAAAAAAAAAACAATTTAAAAGGTTTAATTAAAAATAAAAGAACAGTAATTTTGAATGATATAAAAATTCTATAATTTTATTTTATAAAAAAAAAAGAAAAAAAAATGTTAAATACAAACTTTGCAGAAAAAACCTTGGACGTAAGATCCTGGTCGAAATAAAACTGCTGGCTTTAAATTACAAAAGGACAATTCAAAATCCTTTTACTAAGCAAAAGAAAACAAAAAAGTTCAGGAAGATAATAAATTTCTGCAAATCAATCCACGTGGTCTCAAAATTAAAACAACTAAATTACACGTGGAAAATTCCAGTAATTTAAATAAATGAAAATTAAAAGCAAGCACAATGCTTTTATTCACCCAACCCGAGGTGATTAATAAATAATTACAAAACAGAAAAATTAACAACGAACTAAAAAAATTACTCTTTTAAACTTAAACTATCTTCCTGCACGTAAAAATAATAACAGATCTTATATCTAAATTGTGTACACAAAAATACAATATCAATTATTATTAAATGAGTTCCATGATTAACGATATTAATTCAAAAATGTGAATTCAATGCTTGAAAGTAAAAATCTCAAAATGGCAGAAACGAAATACAAATTTTTATATATCTCTACTTACACGTGTTATCAGGGAACTGCCTTTACACGGTTCAAGCAACCGTATATGTATAAAATTCTCCGGGTGCGTGCGAAAACAACGCACCAAGAGCTGTCCGCAAACAGACTCGCAAAAACCAAACAATATATACAATACCCGCGAAAGCAAAATGTACAAATGAATGAAATTAAAATAAACAACTCAACAATAAAATAAACAAATTAAACAATCCAAAACATTAACTCTCTTATATAAAAATAAAACAATTAGAAATTTCTCGCAACATTGAAAAACTCTTAACGGAATTAACAAGAAAAAGAAACAGAATTTACGCAAACCGGGTTGCCAGACCACAGCAGTATGTTATTTAACGTCAGAGACAAAAAGTTTATGATCTTGTTTCAAATAATCGAGGATCCTGTAGATTTAACAATTTTTTAATTTCTTCTTCCAAATTTTCTTGACTTTTTAATAAATATGTGTAGATCTTCTTGGTTTTTAAAGTCATATAGTTAAACAACTATTAGAGTGAGTAAGACGTTTCGGTTTATTAATAAAACCTTAATCATTTACATTTTTAAAAATTAATAATGTAGAAAATAAAATTTTGATGTATAAAAATATATAACATTTTTTGTTTTATTCATAAAATCAGTTTGTTTTTGGTTTTAATTTGAAAGAGTTTTGAAATGTTTTATATAAAGATTGTTTTGTGAATTGTGTCAGTTGTATTAGTTATGGTAGGTTATGGTTAAATATGAAAAAGGTTACTAAATTTTTATTAAAATTTCATTTATAGAATTAAGTTATAAAGTTTAGTGAAAAATTGTGTGTCAGTTTTATCATTTATGGAATTTTTATGTTTATAAATTTGGATTATTTCAAGTATAGTTCGTGCTTTATAGTTTTGTTCTTGGTTTAGGATTGATACATTGTTAAAATCAAATGTATGATTTTGTGTTATTTCATGTTTTTTTAAAGCTGTAAGATTTTTGTTATATTTGTGTCCTTTTATTCTATTTTCTAAATATTGCATAGTTTCACCGATATATACACCATTACAATTTTGACAATTTATTTTATATAGGTACTATATGTGATGTTTTATTTTTTTCAGTTTTCGATTTTAATTTTGTGTAAATTTGATTTTGTAATTTATTATTATTTTGATTTGCTATTTTAAAATTATAAGGTTTGATAATTTGATTAATTTTTTCAGAAAGATTTTTTACATAAGGAATTTTTATGTATTTTATAAATGTTTGACTATTATTTATAGTGTTTGTTGATTTATTATAAAAACGGAATATTCTTTGTTTAAATATTTTATTGATAAGATGATTTGGATAATTATTTTGTTTTAGAATAGTTTTTGCTTTATTAATGGTATCATTTCGATAAATTGGACTGGTTAAAGTTATAGCTCTATCAGCTAAACTAATAATAACACTACTTTTTTGCGAGATTGGTTGTGATGATTTAAAATTTAGATAACGTCCAGACCATGTAGGTTTGGTGTACCATTTAGTTAAAATTTCATTATTGTTTTTTATCAGTTGAATATCTAAAAATGTAATGCTGTTGTTCTCTTCGATTTCGACTGTAAATTTTAATCTAGGGTGATACGAATTAAATTTTTCTAATAATTTTGGTATATTTTTCTCTTCTAATGCTGTTATACAGTCATCAACATATCTTTTGAAAAAAATAATTTCAAAATCTATTTTATTTAAAATTTCTTCTTCAATATACTCTAAAACAATTTGTGCAATTATACTTGAAATTGGTGAACCCATTGCACAACCAAAAATTTGTTTATAAAATTTATTTTTATATTGAAAATATGTTTCAGTTAGTGTTAATTCTATTGCATTTATGAATTCAGTAATTGGAATATTTGTATAATTTTCAATTAATTGCCATTTTTTACGTATAATTTCTTTTGCTAATTCTATTGGTGTATTTGTATATAAAGAGACTACATCTAAAGATATTATTTTATAATTTGGTTTTAATTTGATATTGTTAATAAATTCTTTAAATTGTCATGAATCTTTTACATAATAGTCATTTTTAAACGCAATGTTTTTAATACAATTTCCTAAAAAATTTGATAATTTGTAAAATGGGCTTTGTATATAAGAAACTATTGGTCTCAGAGGTATGTTGTTTTTATGTAATTTTGGTAAACCGTATAATTTTGGTGGTTGTGCATTATGGATTTGTAAAGATTTAGATTCTTTTGTTGTTATAAATTTCAGTAGTTCCCAATTTTTAATTAACTCATTATTTTGTTTTTGAAATTTATTAGTTTGGTCACTTTTAATTTCTTTATAAGTTGTGCGATCATTTAATAATTCATTTATTTTGATGTCATAATCTATTGTGTTCATTATTACTGTGGTGTTACTTTTATCTGGTTTTAAAATTGTAATTTGTGGATTATTGTAAATGAATTTTGTTGTTTCTTTAATTTCTTGTTTTAATTTTTTAATTTCTTTTTTTATATGGTGTTCTTAATTTTTGAAATTGTAATTTAACCAGTCCAATTTTTCGAAATGATACCATTAATAAAGCAAAAACTATTCTAAAACAAAATAATTATCCAAATAATCTTATCAATAAAATATTTAAACAAAGAATATTCCGTTTTTATAATAAATCAACAGAAACTATAAATAATAGTCAAACATTTATAAAATACATAAAAATTCCTTATGTAAAAAATCTTTCTGAAAAAATTTATCAAATTATCAAACCTTATAATTTTAAAATAGCAAATCAAAATAATTATAAATTACAAAATCAAATTTACACAAAATTAAAATCGAAAACTGAAAAAAATAAAACATCACATATAGTATATAAAATAAATTGTCAAAATTGTAATGGTGTATATATCGGTGAAACTATGCAATATTTAGAAAATAGAATAAAAGGACACAAATATAACAAAAATCTTACAGCTTTAAAAAAACATGAAATAACACAAAATCATACATTTGATTTCAACAATGTATCAATCCTAAACCAAGAACAAAACTATAAAGCACGAACCATACTTGAAATAATCCAAATTTATAAACATAATAATTCCATAAATAATAAAACTGACACACAATTTTTCACTAAACTTTATAACTTAATTCTATAAATGAAATTGTAATAAAAATTTAGTAACGTTTTTCATATTTAACCATAACTAATACAACTAACACAATTCACAAAACAATCTTTATATAAAACATTTAAAAACTCTTTCAAATTAAAACAAAAAACAAACTGATTTTATCACTAAAACAAAAAATGTTATATATTTTTATACATCAAAATTTTATTTTCTACATTATTAATTTTTAAAAATGTAAATGATTAAGGTTTTATTAATAAACCGAAACGTCTTACTCACTCTAATAGTTGTTTAACTATATGACTTTAAAAACCAAGAAGATCTACACATATATTTTTTAATTTCTTCTGTTGGATTAATATTTCCAACTTGTTCACTTTTATCAAAACATAATAATGATATGTCATGATCGCAATCTGAATCCTCTTTGTAAGAGCTCTAATATGTTTTTCTATAGTCTCATTGTATCTTTCTGAGACAATATTTTCTTTAAAGGAATTGAATTAAATTAAAATGAATTCCTTATATTAAGTTAATTTCTATTTCAGGCGAAATATTTTCCGAGTCCGTAGATCCACCGCTCGAACTCGACGATCCATCACTGTAACAGGTTACATTATATTAGCATCAATGTAATAATTATTTATTAATACATACCTTGCCATCTCGGCTAAAAAAAATAATTTTCCCTCCGCTGTATTAAAAATTATTCGTAGCATTCCTTCATTTCCTTCTATTAATACTTGGCTCATTATGTGGGAATGAATTGTTACATGATTAAGAAGTATAACCGACTCCGCTATTCCCGGAGTGTACCGGTTTATGTGCAGAAAGTTACCTGCTCGATAATGCACGATTTGCACATTTTCGATGTCACCATGGGTTACACTTGCGTGCAAGTTATCAAATGCCGCGGAATTTATCCTGGCATTGAAAACCTTACTAGATTTATATCTTCTGTACCTTTCATACTTCGAATAGCAGCAGAACGTTGCTTCGCATTAGCTTTATCAGTCAGATCTCGAAGTTGCCATTTTTTCACTTCGAGGCGATAACTAATATGAAGCAAGCATTCGAAACAACGAATCGAGCCGTGCAGTGTAGATACAAAACCAAGGTTTTCACTATTCGCTACAAATTCCCTACATTCATTCATTAGTTTCGGGGTTGCTCCACAAATATAGCACTTTTGTGCAGAAGAGGTTTCGGTCAAAGCATCGGACACTTTACCGTCAATCATTATTTGCGGTAATTTGGATTTTAATTATTCACCCTCTGTACATATTTTTCGAGATTTTTCGTTTTCTAATTATGATACTTTTGTTATTCATTTGAAATGTATTCCCTGGTACTATATATACAACATCAATAATATTGATGATAAAGTTATTACATTTAATGAATTCATCATAGATTTGTTCAATAGTCATGCTCCATTGAAAACATTCATATTTAAGAAACAGTATACACCCTGGCTTACGGATAATGTTAAACTATTAATGAGACTCAGGGATAAAGATCTGAGAGATGCTAAGAGTAATAAAACTAGTGCTTCTTTTAACTATTACAAACAGCTACTAAATTTTACCACCACCTCTACTATACGTCGTAAAAAACGAGGAAGGACCATAGGATGCTGTGGATTAATCTAAAATCATTAAGTATTTATAACAAATGTAAGAAGGTGGAGTTGCCGTGTCATCTGTCGGATGTGAATGAAGTTAATAATCACTTCTTTACGTTTATGTCGAATGCTGCTGCTGATCCTAGAATACTAAATTTTTATAACAATAATAATAGTTTTAATACTAATTCTTTTTCTTTCAAATTACTAACAACAAATGAAGTAGAATCTTTGCTTAAGTCCATTAAATCACGAGCAACGGGACTGGAAGGTGTTTCGATTAAAATGATTTCTCTTTGTTGTCCTTATTTGTTGCTCATGATCACCCATATAATTAATTCTTGTCTGCTTTTCCTGATTCTTGGAAGAGAAGTCTTGTTACTCCCCTCCCGAAATCAAGTTCTCCAACTGATTTTACTGACTTGCGACCTATATCTATTCTCCATGTTTTGTCTAAGTTATTAGAGAAAGTCTTGGATACACGTAATGTTTTGCCCTTGAAGCAATTGAGATTTCGTCCGGGATATAGCTGTGAGTCTGCGTTGGCTAACATTGTGGATGATTTATTGCGCAGTATTGATGATAATCAAATTACAGTTTTGATATTGTTGGATTATTCTAAGGCCTTTGATACTATTAATCATGCTCTTTTGCTCACCATCATAAAGTATATAGGTTTTTCTCAAAATTTCGTCGATTTTTTCTTTTCTTACTTATTCAATAGATCCCAACAGGTTTCTTATGATGGTCGTTTATCTTCTCCACTCCCAAATATATCAGGCGTTCCTCAAGACACCTCAAACATCGTTAAGTGCTTGCAATATTGTAATTAGCACCTTCATGCTGATGACACACAACTATATTATACCTTCAATCCTGGAGATATATGTGAAGTCATCTCATACATAAATAGTTACCTTCAGTCACTTGTAAACATGTCTGAAAAACATTGTCTCAGAATAAATAATAAAATAACTTGTTTTGGTTTTTGGGCGTGAAAAAACCCGCTGCGATTTTGAAGGATATTGAAATTAAATTCAAAGTTTTCATTGTATCTGATTGTGTGCGTAATTTGGGCCTTTTCCTTGACACCAAATTTCGTTTTAAAGAACACGTTTCACATTTAATTAGATTGGGTTACAGTAGTTTGAAGGTTTTGTATGGTAGTAAAGACTGTTTGGATGTCGGTTGGCGTAAGGCCTTATGCGAATCTTTGGTCCTTTCCAGATGTAACTTTTGCATAAGCGTTTATTATGACTGCTTGGACACCATTGACAGGACTAGACTTCAGCGTTTGCAAAATTCATGTCTTAGATTTATTTATGGGATACGTAAATTTAACCGAATCTCTCATACACTCGATTGGGCTGGTTGGTTAAATATCTTTGCCAGAGCTGAATTTTCTGCTACCATCGTTTTCTATAAAATTATTTGTTTCAAGAAACCAAGTTACTTCTTCCGTAAAATTTTGTTTAGAACAGATGTACGTAATATCAATATGAGATACAAAGGCTTACTAACTCCTCCAGTTCACCACCTTGAAATTTTTAAAAGATCGTTTAGTTACAATATTGTTAGACTTTGGAACAAAATTCCACTAGGTATGCGTTGTTTGAGTACGCTTTCTCTGTCACAACAATTGAGAAGGAGTGCTTTCTTTAATAAGTAGATATATTTTCATTTTCCTTTATAACTTTCTATTACTTTTCTCTTTATGCTTTTTGCGCTTAGACTTGAATTATTATTACTTTTTGCTTTACGATTTTTTATTTATTGGGTTAACGTTATTAATGGTGCTGGAGGAAGAACAGTGGCTTACGCTTTAAGCAGCTGATCCTGCACTTTTTGGCATTTTGGTTGAATTTTAGCATTTACTTATTTTTATATTATGTTTGATGCCAATAAACCCCCATTATTATTTTTATTATTATTATTATCATTATTATTATTATTATTAAATACCTATGCATGGCCTATTCACATCGAATTTAATTTATGATACTCTATAAAGAAGGTAACTCTTGTCGTCGACAACTTAGTTTCCACAAATGTGGGAGTGCAGTTAGGGAAAGGGAAAAGTCGTAACTTGCTTAGAAGAAAGGCTGGTAGTGGAGCAGCGAAAAAACGTACTGAAGAAGTTGTTGCCAGTGCTCAACAAATAATTGATGATGCTCCGAAAACATCTATTAGGCAATTGAGTCAACTGGCCAGCCTCTCTATCGATACTAATCATAAACTTTTACTTCTATCTTACCGTGTCACTGCGGACGTGAATTGTCTAAACCAGAAGATTATGCACGACGTTTAGTAACGGTAAATAACATTGTCAATAATGTGGAGATACTACAAAGAATGGTGGGCATGGTTTCACAGCTGGTTGCACAGCTTCTGGACACAGACAAATAATTGGGCCATTATTTTTTCCAGATTACGAAACAATACACTCCTAATGCTTCTCCTCAATTGTTATTGATTTTGGGTAGACTGAACGCTGAACGATACCGAAATTGTAGAACCACTTATTATTAACTTTAAAACAAATAAAAATAGATATATAAGTTTTGCGTTTTTTTTTTTTACTTGATATGAAGTCTATTTTACACTTCCAAAATTTGAACATAACGATACGGGAAACCTTGTATAAAATTTATTTTAAAGTGTACAACCAAATCTGATACTTTAATTTTTTATTGCTCTAAACTTATTTTCGCGTCAACATGACGCATGTTCACCAAATAAAATCATCGATTATTGCTAACTGTATATTGTATTATAATTCGAAAACAGTGTTTGTTCATTAGTACTAGATTTTCAACTGTCAGTCTGGAATTATCCACTTAAAAGCAGTGTTATAAGCGTACGCGCTACTTCCGATAATCGATAATGGGAAATTTCAAACGACCGGCTTGTAGAAATAATTAAATTAACAGCTTATCGCCTATTTTTCAATTAGGCCTTTTCTAGTTTCGAGTATTCGAAAAAAAATAGGTTACGCATCTATTAATTCGTTATAAAATCAATATAATGCCATTTTACATTCTTGTCTGCATATAACTAAAAATTGTCAAAATTTCAAGAGTTGATTTGAAGTTAGATCCAATCGAGAAATAGTATTTTTACCAATCAATGCGTAGCAGGAATACGCCAAGCTTCATTAGAATCGGTGAGTGACAGTCTGGTGCTTCTCCTGGAAATATGAAATTTTTATTCTTTTGTTATTATTTGTATATTATATTCTGTTTGAACCACGACAATAAAGCCATTATTATAATTAAATTCAGTAACGTCATTGTTAGTAACACATGAAAAAAAATGAAATGAGATGTAAATAGAATTGTCACCTTCGAATTCATGTCGAATTAATGTTCTTGTAAAAAAGAATAAAAAGTGTGTTAAAGCCAAGCAGAGAACTCATCATTACTATTTAAAAAACAAGTGGTAATACCCATCGGTATTACAAACACCAGTCATTAACAAGAACTGAAACTAATCCAACTTGTAGTTAGCTAAATAGGAATGGAACAATATTTTAAAATGAAAAGACAGTTTGACATAGTGGGAATCGTTAAACAAAATTCCATACGTTTCAGTAAAATATCTCTAGTAATTAGCACGCGGCTATCAATGGCCTTTTCTAACGCGCAGCTCGCAATCCGTGATCACTGAAATGAAAACTGATATGCGTTGTTCGTTTGCTTCACGTGATTACGGATTACATGTTGTATTAGGGCTCACGTGTGACCAGCTATAAAATATGTTTGGTCTCGTCAACGGTAAACATACAATTACCTGCCAGCCAACGCAACAAAAGTTCATTTTACCAGGTTAGGGTGGTAAACCTGATTAAAAAATTTAGAAAATAGAGTCGCGCCCTTATAACTAGGTACTACTACTACTATAACGAATAAATTATTTACTTACATTTACGATTTGGTGTCGCATTACCAAAGTTACATTTAAGATTTATGTATTTTTCTTTCTCAATTAGTAATTCCGAAATAATAAATAATAATAATATTATATGTTTATTCTTGATCAATTTTGAGATAAACGAATATAAAATGACACATGACAAAGGGAGCTTGTCAGATGTCCCGACGGTTTTAAGTAAACCGGAAACGAATAGTATGATATACTTATTATATTCAGTAAGACTTGGGACGTGGGAGGATATTGTTGCTCCGCCTAAGCACTGATATAACCTCAAATGCTTTTATACGTTATATGTCGATCATAAGTTCGAAAGATGATAAGATCGCTTACTTCAGGTACGAAAACTGCTCTAGTATAATCCAGATACTAATCCCATGTTCAGAATAATCATTTCAGCTCCAAAATAGTGTTCAAAAAGGTCTCACAGCAAAACTGCCTCGAATGTTGTTCTTCAAAACCCCAGGATTAGACGAAAGGCCACCCCAAATCTTGAAATAACTGAATACCCATCATCTTAGCACAATACACGTAATACTCTCATTCTTGTAAGTAAATTTGAAAACTTTTATGGACTTAATAGCGATAGATATTAGAAATTCTAGATATTTTGATATTTTGTTTCCTGTTTTTATTCTGACTATGGTGTCTATATAATTCTTTGATTGCATCTATTAATGTCATGTTAATGTCACTTCTTTCCAGAACTTCCCATAGTTTTGAAACAGGTACTGTGTAATATGCTTTCTTCAAGTCTACCAGCAGTAGGTGCACTTCTTGTGATCTTGTAGTTCTCTTTTGTATTAGTTTGAGATAAACAAAATATACTATCAATTGTTGATCTGCCTGCTCTAAAGCCATTGTGTTTTTCAGATTTGTACGGATGATATTCCTCGCATATGAATTCTTATTAATTTCCCGTGTAACCTACTAAGAGTACTATTTACCGTTGTGCCTCTGTAATCGCTACAGTATTTTTATTGATGTTCTAATTGTTAAAATCATCATAAAAAAATTTACTTTAATTTAATGACAAATCATTAAGCCACAGCTAACAACAATCCAGCTATACAGCACCAGTTTTCGTTTTATAGTCACCCGATTATAGCCGGCCAAGTTAGAGGGAGGGTCTTTAACTTGGCCGATGAAGCGGAAGTAATGGGAAATTGGACTGTTCAAAACAATCATTTTATAACTTATTTATTATTCCTACATATACATATGTCAAAATATGGAAAGCGGCATATGAAATTAACTACAGGAAAATATTTCACCTATAGCAAAACCATTAAATGGGAAATGAACTAGGTGGGATAGAAAGATACTATGGAACCTCGATTCCTTTCTCTTGAAAAAAAGCTCTTGTCAAAATTCTTTTAGGCACAAAATAATGTGTAGCTGTATATAAATCCTGTCGCTACTTTAGGAAGTTTTGTCTATACCTTATTGTTAACTTCTTAGGTAGTTTTACTGGAAAAAAAGCAAACTAACATACTTATATTGTTCGCTTCACCATTATGTGTTTCATAAGAGAAATATAAAATCGCTGCTTCCATTAAAGAACACCGTTGACAACTACCTCAAACAATCATCGAAGTACACAAAAGAAAAACAAACAAGGAATTCTATAATAGATATCCGGTATAGGTTGCCACACCCCAATAAGCAGACGTGTCCCCTTGTTCGCCACTTTTCTCTTACATTCTAACTCCTACCCATAGGAGAGAAGAGGAAGACGTAAACAGGCCGTTTGTACGGAACACATTTCGAGTTCGTGATGAATGAACAACTGACGGCAAGATGTTGCTGCGTCCATTTCGCTTTCAACACCAATTTTCCAAGAAAATGTCGCCGCACGTTTGATGACAATGAATAGATAAACGAGATACGGCACAGGTGTTCAGTTTGTGTGAAATTAGCAGAAACAAACAAAAAGAAAGTCATTATTTTATAATTCAAACACAGCATATGAAATCTTGCATGAGGCATCATAAATATTTAGTATGGATTGAAAGGGCTTTGGGTAAGGGTTAATTTAGCACAAGCAAAAATAAAAAAATATAGAGTGCTATTTAAAAAAATCAAGTTGCCTTGGATTAATGTTAAGCAAATATTCAGAACTATAGTATACAATTACATCGATTTTAATTTCAATGTTGAATCAGACTAAGCGAGTATGTATGGTACTTAAAATATGAATGTCTAAAACAAATGCAAATAAACCACGCCGCCTTAACCAATGCTTTGCATCGGGATCACTTTTGACAAAAGAGTAAATACCGAGTTGTTTTTAAAGATAGAGATATAGTAGTTTATATGAAGTTATGTTATTTTTCTGCGTGGAATTGAAAAATTAAATATATAGGCTGTTCCATTTAAAATAACGAAGTAAGTATGCGTTTGCCCACTTCTGGGACACGCTAGGTGATTCAGCATAGGATTCTATAACATTCTTGTTGAAAAGGTTTCTAAATTGACAAAGAGCTGTAATTAAAGACCCAGTCTTCGGTTGGACAGCCTGTACAGTACACAAATTAATAGTTATTTGTATCACTAGGCCAGAAACTATAGTTTTGCGAGTGTGAGTACAGTTTTTGGGGCCGAGGCGAAGCCGAAGTGCGAATACTCGCAAAAGAGTTTCTGGCCGTGTGTTACACACTATTTTTTGAACCGACAAATCTTAATTTTGTTCTAAATAATAAAAAAAAATAACGCTAGGGAGTTAACAGTACAGGTTGGCAATACATATTACGTATGAATTTTGAATTAGAAATCAACACCTTAGTGTTTTGACGATTTAATTTTTTTAGTAGTTTTGATACATATCCATCAATAATAAGGACAATGGAGACCCCAGCTCATATTACAGAGGTTGTGTGTGAAGTTATTAACCATTTATAACTTGTAAAATTTTCCGAAAATAGAATTGGAAAGAATATGAATTAATTAAGGGATTATGTAACGAGAATTCTGGCATCTGTCATCGAATCTATAATTAATCACAGAAACGTCAGTAATTCGAAAATAGTGTTGCAACCATTAGTGGTCTTTTTGCCGGCCTAGGCCGGAGAATGGTAAGTTTCCGGCCGATTTAAAGTAATGCAAAATCAGTGTTTCTGGACGGAGGCGAAAAAACTATATTTAGTGTAGCAGAAAACAGTAAAGATGATGCTTCTATGATATAAAATTTAATTATATTGGAGAATTTTTAAAATACTGTAGTCGGATAACGTTGAATTCGCATAAATCAATTTCGCATAAAAGGCGACTCACTGCACTTATTTATATACCAACTAATGTATTTGAGTCTCTGGAGACAGCAAGAAATTTTACCTATTGCCATTGAAACGTTAGCAAACGCGTCGAAAAAACGCAAAAACAAATTCTAAATAAAAATGAAAAGGTACACAGTTGTATTTCGCTGCCTATTTTGTATGGAACTCAAATTTAAACTTTATTTAAACTCAAATTAAATTTTATATCTTTATTTTTTTTTTAATAAATACACCTACTCTCACTATTTTTTTTTTTTGAATTATTCACACTAGTTTATTATTTAAATTTTTCTTTATTAAATTATTAAGTTTTAATTGATAACGGATTTTTTTCTAACCACATCGATGCAAGCATCTGTGCGTTCACAAGTAATTACGCTGTTACTGATTACCAATACAAAGTTGGACATACGAAACTAGTAAAAAAATCATCCTCTTCTATAAATAATAAATACAGTTCTGGGAATAGTACAAATGAAATCGCTTTTTACATTGCACATCAATATATAAATGCGTTGGCGACAAGCATGTGTCAAACGTAAGAATCATGTGATATGGACAGAATATTTCACACGTTTTGTATCAAAGAATAATATCGTTCGGATTCTATTATAAATGATAAGGTTAGTTCGACATGTACTATCTAAAAATAAAATAATGAAACGGAAAGCACTAAAATTTAGTGAACAGGTATAAGTGGGGTATTATCCATTTACCTGGTCTCGTAGGTCCCGAGAAATTATGTAAATGAGGTATGGGCTATATTAGGAAAAATTAGATTATCTTACCCAAACAAGTCTTTTCTATGTATTTTTCGTTTAATATAATCTACCGCTTACAATTTAAAGTGTATTGTTCTGAAATAGTAAAGTAATGAATATGTCCCTGTAAACCACCCGTGCTGGAAAGAGATAAATTGTGTTCGAAGTGCGAGTACAGAAATGGGTGGAATTATTATACAATATGTTACTTTTATTTTTATTTTTGTTTCTAAGAAATTAATAAATGTATTCAACTAGTTGAAATACTGTTATTTAAATATCTTTTTAATAAACTATGTAGTTATACTCGGAGCAATTTGTATTATTATTAATCGGCTGATTATGAATGCATTAAAAGTAAATAATATTTTAAAGAAAGAGATCACTTTTAACCTGTCGATTGCCGTAATATTAGTAAAAGAAGGATGAACTATGGTTTCTATGAGTTAACAAAGTCGAGAAATACGCATGCTATTTTACTGGGCGAGTGTATCAAACATACCATCACCACTTCGCAATATATCGTTGCCGTTTAACGGCTAGCAGACACCGGTATTTTCTACCCTTGGCTATCGATATACGTAATTCACTTCACGCGATGCCAGTGTCAGATTCACTTCGCTTATTCCTAAATAAAGCGTCGCGGGATATTGGGGGTGCGGTCCTAGTTTTATAACGGGTAAGGTTTAATCGCGGTCAGTAATTTTATAAGAAAATGGGCTATTATACGCAGGCGAAAAACTATTTATAGTAAAACAATTTTACGGTGGCAATTCCGCGGAAGTTAAATGCGAATTATTTGCAGTAAAATATCCCGAAATATCAATTCCTAGCGCGATTACTATTCGTAATACGGTCCGACGTTTTGAAACAACGTTTACATTAATAAATGACAAAAATAACAATATCCCAACGAAACATGTCAACTGCCGACTGTAATATTAGTGCAACTACTGTTTTAAACCTTTTACATAAAAATAAATATCGGTCGTACAAAATTAGCACATCTCAAGAACTTTTACCCGATGGTTGTTACCGTCGAATGAAATTTTGCGAATTAATGATGAATACTTACTATAACGAATTAGTTTTGAATAATATTTTATTTACTGAAGAAGAAACATTTTACGTCCATGGGCATCCTAATCGCGCAAATGCTCGTTATTGGTCGCGTAAAAATCTATATTATAATACACCAACATGTTGTTGGGTAAAGTAATCGGACCTTTTATTATTTAAGTTTTTAGAATTATTGCAAACTAATATTATTCCTGTTGTACGGTATATGATATTAATGAAATTTGGTTCCAACAGGACGGTTGCCCGGCCCACAATACCCGTACTTTTTTTTATGGCTTCTTTTTAAATAATTCAATATACGGATACGGTGAACAACATCTATCGAATCGCGAACAATTACGCGCGTAAGTTATTGTAGTCAGCAACAACTCCGGATTTTATAAATACCTAGTTAATTTTCTTTTTAGTATTTGTTGTTATATTTATAGTTTTACATTTGTTTGCTATATTGCTTTTAAGTTTAAAATTGTTATATTAACTGAGTTTTCATTTCTTCTAATAGGAATTCGGAAGTTTCAGAATTTTATTTACGTTTATCACTTCTATTTGAAAAGATTTTTTATTGAGTTTAGAAAGTTTAATATTATTTTATTTTTCATCAGGCTAACTGAAACCTGTTATCAGTTATTACTACACACCGTTATTGTGTGTTTTTAGTTATTCAATGATTATTGTCTTATTTTTTTTTTTTTTGTTTATGAATTAATGATTAATAAATATCTCGAACATGAATATTTTTTCAATAATATGCTATTTACCGACGATTAGGTACTTCATTTACTATTGTTAGGATTGTTAGAATCTATGTTTGTTATTTTATTTGATTATTGACTTTTAAACATCTTTTTCATTCCTTTTTTCCTTTGATATTGTTTATGAGCTCTGTCACTGAAATTTATAGTTTACATTATCTCATGATTCGATATAAAAATAAATGAATAAAAGCAAACCAATGCTACGCATAGCAGTTTATCGCGTTTGTAGTTATCAAATGAGTATTGTCTTATTATTTCCCTCTTCACTAATGCAAACGTAGTATTGAGTTTAATATTAGTTTTACATACTTCCTAAATTATGTTTACAATAGCTCATCCAGATAATTGGCTATTAATTTGTTGTGCCACCAATATCTCGCTCATTTTACTTTCACTGAGCTATGATGATTCGGCAAACGTTAACAAATTTGTGTTGCGACCTTGTGCGTAGGTCACCTACAGCTGAAGTCCCTCCAATTTTCAGTTGCCCAGAATGCAATCCACAACTCGAAACTTTTCTCCCGGTATATATATATATATATATATATATATATACCGAGAAAATAATTTCTCTCGAATAGTAGTGGAATATACACCAGATGAGAATGTCGATATGTTTCAAATTGGTAGGCAGCAAAGCCCACTGGTAGATTTCCCAGTATTTGACAGAATACAGCAGCAGAGTGTTGAAATCAGACATAATATCAAGGTTTGCATGTCGGATCCTAGTGAATAGGGAGAACCCGAAAATAGTCAAGATTACGGTAGGACTATTCTCCGAGCCGAACCTACAGGCCCATAAGGAAATCCACCATGTCTGATTTCAACACTCTCTTGTTGCCAATCTTGAGAGAACTCATAGGCTATTGAGTGCTGTTTTCCTAAACCGCATATTCCCTCCTTGCCTGCTTCCGGTATAGGAGTTATGATATCGGGAACTTGATGATTTACTTGGTTTCTTAACTATCGGCTGAGGTGCTACTGTTTTCTCTTTTTCCAGCGGCCTACTCCAGGAAGTGTGTAGCTTCTCTTCCACCGCCGCTTCCGCTTTCTTTCAGATGGGGACTCGGGTTCGGTGTCGGTGGTACTACTGGAAGAACGTGGAGGATTTTCGGCGATGGCGACGGCAGCGGCAGCTGACTCATGAGCCAGCTCTGCTGAGTTATGAGCTGCTGATGCCGACCTGTGCGCCGAAGCAGCCGCCAGGTGAGCCGTAGAAACGTTATTTATTGTTTGGCACGGTTCAACCAACGGCGGCGTCTCAACCACCGGCTGCTCTGCAAAGAGGCCCGCCCTGTTGCTCCGCCGGAAAAATTGAAAAAGTTGCCGAGCATTCCTATCAATTGCCACTTGGTCCCTGAAGAGCGGTTGAACTAAATTTCGGCATTCGTCTAGATTGAAATAACCTCCAGATTGCACTATGTCTAGGAGCGCTGGGTCTGACCTAATGGCGTTAAGAATTTTCGCCCGCAGGTCCTCGTGATGCATAATCCCCCCCTTTTTTGACCGCCATTTCGGAGGATCCATTAAAATAACTGATAATTTTGAATGTTTTTAAAAACTGAAAATTTTGACTATATTGTCAATTGCGAAATTATTTACAAATATATATATTTGGTCAGCCTTCACAGAGGTGGAGAGAAAGGGTCACACAACATCGAAGTGACGCCCGAGTAAACCCTAGAAAATGCGCTCTAGCCGCTCATATCAGAGAAAAAGGTCACCAAATTAATTTCGAAAACGTTAAAATTCTATATAAAGAAAATAATCAAAATAAAAGAATCTTCCTTGAAAATATAGCCATTTTTAAACATAAAAACAACATCAATACAAAAGAAAATTCATTAACACTTCCTCCAGTATATAACAACCTTCTAAATCACATACAATACAATTTACATTAAATTTTTTTTTTTTTTTTTTTTTTTTTTTACATTAAATTATCTTTATGATTAATATTCAGATTAGAAAACATACGTATTTTGGATCTCGAATTTATTAACTACAAAATATATTGTATAGTGTCTTGGTAATTTCTATTGTTTATAAAAAAATGTTTATATAATGAAAAAGTTAGCAACCCTATGTTATAAATTTAAATTAATCAATCAAATTGACATATGTATGTATATGACAAAATTTTAAAGTTTAATAGTTAAGTGTAAGTAAAATGTTAATTGTGCTTGTAATTACCTTGGTTGTGATAAATATCCTTTTAGGTCTGATGAAGGAATAATAAAAATTCCGAAACGTAACCTAAAATACAAATAGTATTTATTTATTTTTAAAACCCGTATTCTGTTATTATAACAGTAAATCACAGAATTAAAATAAACAGGACAAGCCAGTGTCGTGAGCGGCTTTATATCCACTAATCTTACCTATATATACATATATATATATGTTTCGTTCATTTATATACAGGGTGCGCCATTAGTGTGTCGGCGGAATTTAGCACGAAAACTACGAAAGATAGGAAAGTAAGATTTTCTGTATGTATATAGTTGATCAATGCGCATATGGTAAAATTATTGTTAAATATACAGGGTGTTACAAATTCCCAGGGCCACTTTCAACTTTTTTATTTTAAATGGATTGCTATGTATTTTAGTTATTATTTCGATAACCACCTAAAACACTTTTGCAGTGATATATGGTTATCTGCCCTTCTGACTGTTAGTTTAGGCTATATTGCAAATTGTGTCAAAATTTTGGCAGTTGCGACTTTAGAGATTTTAACTTCTATCTTAAAAACTGTTTTAGTGTCGCGCGTGACTATTTTATTATGGATTTGGGGGCTAACAGTTAGCATGTGTCAAGGTGGTGTAACTATAAATATATACAGGGTGTTAAATATGTCATGGAACATTTTTCGAAATTCAAACGCTTTTCTTTCGATTTTTTTAAATGGAACCTATATTTTCCAATATAATCAGCAAATTCCTTGTAAAATTGCCTTCAAAGTGGAACCGATAACGTAATACTTATTTTCATTATTTTCGAAGATATTATGGAAAATATGTTTAATAATAGCAATTTACCCCTATTCATTTGTTCTTTTTTATGTAAGTTGTTTAGATTATTTATAACGTAACAAAAACAAACCGTACGTGACCCAAAATTATTTTATTTTTTACACTTTTAAATATATATAATAATTTTAAATCAAAAGATGCTCAAATATGTCTCTATTCAGCTCCGTGTGTATGGTCTGCCTTACATTTTCAAATATACATATTATCATATTATTCACATTTAACTGAAGAGAAGCATTTCTTATGCGTTTGTGCATGTTGTCTGCCGTTGCATCGGGTGTCATGCATATGATGGTTTTTTATAGTAGGCCGTAGAAAAACATCACAAGGGGTCAATCTGGTGATGCGGTGACCAACTTAATGAATCCCAATCTGTCTATTAATAAATACCTTATAGGGTGCGCTTTTACAGCAACACCGTAATGTGTGAATGCACAATCGTGTTGGTACCCACCTATGGAGGCCTTCTAGCAGTATTGGTAAATTATTTTAAAAAAAGTTTCTATAAATCTCACAATTTAAGGTATTGCCAAAGAAGAATGGATCCACAACGGTGTTCCCTGATGTCCCCCCCGTTTGTGTTGATACTAAATGGGTTTTGTGTATCATAGTAGTGTGAAGTTTTCTGTTTATTATTCCAGAATTGACAAATGTTGCTTCATCTGTGAAAAGCACAATAATCTAGAATATTTTCACCGATACAGAAGTTTCTTTTCAAAATCCGTGTGTAGTAAGCCATGGTGAATATTAATTTTATAAGTGTGAAATTTATGTTTCTTTACAATTCTCTTCGTGATAGTGGATGCAATTCCATGATGTTTCGAAATTGTCCTTGTAGAGATTGGCGAATTATCCACAACGGATTTTCTATAACCATAGTTTTTGTCCTTCCATGTTTATTATAATTCACATAACCCGACCAAAGAAACCTTACCAACAAATTCTCAAAGCTTACTATCTGACGCTCTACAGGTAGGATAATCCGCTGCATACATTCTTAGTGCTGATAGTGGATTTCTGTTGCAAGCAGCAAAAACAAATATCATGTCTACGAGTTCCTCCTTGGAGAAATTTATTTTTAATAAATGAATTTAGGTAAAAAACAGGAACAAGACGATATAATTAACAACCAGATTAAAGTAATAGGTAATACTTAATAATCTACAAATAAATAATTCAAATATTATAATAAAATCATAAAACATTGTAAAACGCTATGACACCAAAAATAAACTACAAAAAACAACAACAACGCGTTTGAATTTCGATAAATGTGCTATGACATATTTAACACCCTGTATATATTTTGACGTTGCGCTACCTTGAAACATTTAAATCGTTAGCCGCCAAATTGATAACCCAAGAATAACCCGCGACACTATAACCGTTTTAAAGATAAAACTTAAAATCTCAGAAGTCGCAACTGTCAAAATTATGACGAAATTTGCAATATAGCCTAAACCAATTGTCAGAAGTGCGCTTAACTATATATCACTGTAAAGTAAGTGAATTTGTAACACCCTGTATATTTGAAAATATTTTTACCATATGCGCATTGATCAACTATATATATACAGAAAATCTCACTCTCCTATCTTTAGTAGTTTTTGTGCTAAATTTCGCCGACGCGACGCACTAATGGCGCAGCCGGTATATGCATTTTACGATTCACCCATGCTATGTTTCTGGCGAACAGATAATTACTAAATCTATTCATAATATAATTGGGTCGGTTCAGTATCGTACAAAAGGCTATATTATCTGTTGAGAGTGCTTGTGCATGTGAAGCGAAATGTCGAAAAATACCGTAGACTGTAAATGGTTGCTTCACACCAGTTATTCTGCTGTTTGTTGGATAGGGACAAGCGCGGATTTGAGTAGAATAAAAAGCGACGCGTGTAACTTAACACACTTTAATAAAAATAAAGGAACACTTTAAATTATAAAAACCACTTCCAAATTACACATTCTCTAAAAAATATTCACTTACAACTCTAAGTCTGGCATAAGTGCTAAGGCAGGTAACAATATATTTGTTAAACTGTTGAAATTGAAGAAACTGATGGTATTGAAGAAACTAATTTTTTAATAAATTATGGTTTATAAATGCTTGTCCCCACCATCAAGACAGCTTTAAATTACTAAATTTCCAAGACAATTACTGGCAATTCCAAAGGTTTCAATTAAAATTAAATACAAAGGGGTACAATACTTCCCTTAATGTTTGTCAGGAAATCCCAAATTAAAAGCAGTTATTTACACAATATATCTCCAACTTTCGATATAATAGTTTAAAAGATCAAGTAATAAACTAAAGGCTAATGACGATTACGAAAAGATATTACCTGTGCATTATATTCTAACTTTTATGAAAAGAATTATTCTGAATAAAATTCCCAAAATCTAATGCCTAATAGTCTTAAAGGAAATGAATATGCAAATGATTTACTGCGCTACCCTGCAAATAGCTCATTACAATTATAAATTAACACGTGAATTTCCCGAAATGTAATAATGAATAATCTTAATAGCTTAAAGATGAATGTAAATAGATATATAAGTATAATTCAACTTAAACTTACTTAAAATTCTAAATTTGAATTCGTCCACTAAACACTATCTCAACTACATTTCCTTCATCACTGTTAGAAGAAATATCAATAGCCGCAGATAAAGAGAACCGGAAAGTTCCAATAGTTGACCAGTTCAATTTTCAATATAATAGTAAACGACGGTAAGAGCTATTGGAAACAGGGGTTATTCAAGACATTATTTTCTGATGGTACATAGTACGCGAGGTATTTTCAAAATATATCTGTTTAGTATATATTATAAGTTCATGTCTTATATTTAATTTTGTGTATTTCGTTTAAATATACGTTGCTATTAAAATAGAAAGTGTTCAAGGCCATAAAGTATTCCGGAGAAGAAGAGCAAAAAAAATGGGTTCCGCGAGAGGACGAGGAGTAAGAAGAAATAGAAGATATCTCAAGTTGCTTCTATTGAACCTGCACGTTCGATCTCGTTTTCACCAGGAACAACCTCATCGAAAAATCCTCCTGCTAGTTCTATTTCTTCATTATGCTCTAAATTGAGTTATTAAAGCCGAAAATTCGATTCTGTCGACGTAGAGCTAAGCTTGGCTATGGAATCGATGGGTTCTTGTAAAATTTGCAAAACTTGAAAATTTTGATTTTATTTTGTTCACCTGACCACGTTATGACTTTCAGGAAAGATCTACCACCATAGTGAGCACATCAATTTACCGCGAGATGTGATGGATACCATAGAACCATTTTTTCGAAATCTGGTAATTTCCATTCTACTGGAAAAATGTTTCCATGGGTCAACAAAAAACTCGAATCAATCGAAATGTCAAAGAAAACTGAAACAAGAATTAGAGGAACAAGTATGGGAACCACCATGCGGTGCAGCGAAATTCTAGTCTATATTCCTTTTCCCATAAAGAACAAAATACTACATACAAGAATTTGGTGTTAAAACTATTTTTTTCAGAAAGTAATTTTTTTGAAATGAAAGTAGAAATTTGATTCCATTCTTGTCGGTACAAGTGGTTCAATTTACTTTTTGAAAATCGCAAAACCTCCGCCAGAGTGGTGTTAACTTTGTAGGTTTCGTAACTTCACAAAAGCCACTTCAAACTTTACAATTGCAAATAGGTCTTTAATATGAACTTGATGAAATCTCTAGAAAATTAAATTATGTTTCTTTTCTATTTTTTTAATTCACGATACACATTTCCCAAAGGCGACTGAAAATATTTTAATTCTGCTTATTTCGTATGAACTCTCATTGATGAAGCTATATTTAGATGTTGAGATATGTACTCGCTTAATTCTGCTTGATTAGAATAGAATAGAATAGAATTGTATTTCAAAAAAGTGTACAAAGACAAAGTGTACAGTATATGATTCGTCAAAGTAATAAAAACACAAAACACTTAAAAATAAAATAAACCCTTAACAATTAGGTTTGAGAAAACCTTCGTTAGGAAAAGACGGTGCATGTATATATTAAAAAGTAAGTAAGACACCAAAAAAGAAATACTTAACAAGACAAAACAGAAAGAATTTGACACTGCACACACGAAAAACGGGTCGAGTAGTATCCGGTGGCTATCTCCTCTTCGCAGTCGCAGCAAGGCCCGTGGCGCCCGTCAGGTAGTATTCCTCCAAACTGTATATAGGGACGGAGAGCAAAAACTTTACCACTGCTCTTCTGAAGCACGTCATATCCATATTTCTCATGTGCCCCGGTAGCTGATTATATAGTTTTAAGGCAGTATAATTCGTACTCGTCTTAGCTCTTTGTAAACGGTGGAGAGGAATGGTGTAATCGTTTTTATTTCTGGTGTCGTGGTGATGCACGTCGACGTGGGTGGCCAGGTTGTGTGACCCATGGATATACAGGAGGCAGGTTAGTATATAGCAAGATGGTAGTGTAAGTATATTGAGGCTTTTAAATAATTCCCTGCAACTCGTTCTTGAACTGTAACCCATTATCGCCCTCACTGCTTGTTTTTGTTGCAGAAATATTGTTTTTGCTGCAGCTGAGCCACCCCAGATAAGGATGCCGTAGGTCGCTCTAGAGTGAAAGACTCCGAAATACGCTTGTCGCGCAGCCTCCCTTCCTACGATTCTTCTAATTCTGCGAATGGCGTATATCGATCTTGCTAGTTGCGACCGGCTGTTGTTTACATGCTCCTTGTAAGAAAGAACACCATCGAAGGAAACTCCCAAAAACCTCACCGATGCCCCATCAGCCGCATCCGCTGGAAACCGTAGCGCCTGGGATTTATCTACGTTTACTTTCTGTTTGTTAGCTACAAACCACTCCGCAGCTTCACCCATGACCTCCTCCGCGGTGCCCGACAAATGTTTTCGCAGCAGGAAGGACGTATCATCTGCATACATTAACGTTTTTAAGGAGCAAATGTTGGATGGCAAATCATTTATATATATTATAAACAGGATCGGCCCCAGGATGGATCCCTGAGGTATCCCTCTGTTAACGATCCTCGCTTCTGACAGCTCCCCCCCCACAGCACACACGCTGTTCTCTGTCCTGCAAGTAACTCCGTATCAAATTAAGTGTTTGTCCTCTAACTCCTTAGTATTGTAGTTTATCCAGCAGAATTTTATGGTCTACGCAATCGAAGGCCTTTGATAGATCGCAGCATCTTCATCCCACGCGTTCGCCACTTCATCCACGAGTTCAATCATAGCGGTTGTTGTAGACCTCTTTTGTCTGTGGCCATGTTGTGAGTTGCTAAACAATCGCCTGGCTTCGAAAAACTTGACCAATCTATCTCGAATAGCCCCTTCTACTACCTTTGATATTATTGGCAATATTGATATAGGTCTGTAATTACTGATCTTGGTGCTTTCCCCCGATTTTAAGATAGGTATTATCCTTGCTCTTTTTAACTCTGCTGGATATGACCCGGATTCAAATATTCCATTTATTTGGCGTGCAATTGGCCCACTCAAGACGTGCACTGCACGCCTGAGTAATATGGAGTTCATTCCCTCGATATCTAGAGTTGGTTTGTTCTTCAAGTCAGTTATAATCCGGACCACCTCTGTTTCAGTCACTGGCGCCAGATATAATGAGGCAGAGTTGTCGACTTTCTGTCTCTCAAGTAAAGTGCGGATCTAATGCAGGCCCTGGTGTATTGAGAGAAATATTTTCGCCGATCTTTGCAAAATAATCATTTATTTCATCCTTCGTCAGTAGCATGAACGACACATTTGTATTGATTTCATTCAAATATTGGTGTAACTTGTATATAAACCTCCTGTTAGTGGCTGGAGAATAAGAAAAAAACCAACTATTTGTTTCACTGATTTAATTTAATCATTGTGTATATTATGGTTATGATATCCGCCGCATGCACACTACTTCATTAAAGTTTATTTCGATCATTGCTGTACAACAGAAAGGGTAAGCAACGGTGTAAAACATCGACAAGCGCAAATTTACGCTAAATCAGTTGACAGAAAGCCAACCGTACGTATGATCCCCATTCGCTTAGGCAACCCAAAAAGCCCGCAAGCAAAGGAGGTAAACGATAATAAGCAATATTTATATCAGCTAATCAAACCAAACAAGCATAAATTAAAAGAGAAAACATGTTGTAGCGTATAGACACTATTTGAAATTATTTTGAAGATCTTAATAAGAGGGAGTGGCTAATCTCGACAAAAAAAAAAAACGATGTACGGAATACCTTCATTTCAGCTCTTTTAATGGCACTTCTCTCCATGAACTATGCGATTAATGTTAGTGTAAATATCTAAAGGCATTGAAAATATGTATATACAGTATGGTGTAAATGAAAGGAATAAATTCATTGTTTCGTAAACTAGCTACGAGCAAAATCCTGAAACCTATGTCGGTGTTGCAATACATCATTTCAAAGGCATTTCTAATACCAATTCAGCCTTAGCAATAGTTTTAAGTATTTAAGTTTTCTATAGTTTCAAACATTTTTATTATTACAATAAATATTATTATCTATTAACTACAACTAAATTTAAATCAAATGGTCAAATTGATAACCCTCAGCTAAAATGCATTGATAGATTGTGGTCTATTTTGCTACACTTTACTTTTTAAGTATCCCAATAAAAAATCAAGTGCTGTCAAATCTGGTGATCGAGGTGGCCATTCTATTCATCCTCTTCGACATGTGCACCGATTTGGGTAGACGTTGTCCAGTTCACTTGTATTAACTACTAAAGAGGGGTTTTCAGCTTAAGGAAAAGCTGCCGGGCCAGAAATTTTGAAAGAATCATAGGATAGGATCTACACAGATTGAAGAAGTTCACACATACGTCACAGTATTTATTTGTTTTATGGTAATTAATATCCTGTTATTTGCACAGTGCCCCTTGTTATAACCATACTATTTGTGGGATATGTACTGTTTGATTTATAAGACGTTAACGAGCACTGACGTGGACTTTTCAAGGACAGGATGCTACTGGCAAAATGCTTATCAGTGGGTTGACGGAAACATTATGTAAGCATTTAAGTAGTAAAAGTGGAGGTTATCGAAAGCTTCAGAGAATTAGACTACAGATTTAGTATGTACTACCCCAACATTATTTTTCTAAATCGTTTATATTTTGCTCATTATAAACAGTAACTTTCTATATCTGTTGTACTCCTCAACTTCTGCCTCTAAGAACGTCTTCATAATATCCCTTCCTTCAATTATTTGTGTATTCGTTTTTGGTACAATCAACGTTCCACTGTATGTAGTATATATCCACTCTACCATATACACAATAATGAACCTCCGATAAAGTTGTAGGTATATTTTTTCGACCTCTCTTTGCCTTTTTACCTTCGAATCTTGTTATTTTGAAAGTCTTGTGATTTTGGTATTTTTTTTCAGGAATTGATAATCTGTGAGAATTAAATTTTGTGAAACTTTCTAACGAAATATCATGTTCTGATTAACTTTTTTGAGATTTAAACCTTGACTTACATCACTAAGTTCATAAGAAAAAAATTAATTTAAAAAAAATAGATAAAGAACATAAAAGTGGCTTATGTCATATTTATTTAGCTGTAGTAGGTTAAACATATTGATTTTGATTTTCAATAGCAATTGTTTGTATTTCTTCACATCTTCTATTTCGCCAATTTAATTAATGGTATTTGCCTAACCGTCTAGCCGAATGTTTACATAATTTGTACGTAATATCAGAGAATGGTAATATCTTGTTTGGGAGGGTTAATATAAAGCTAAGCCAGTGAGTGAAGCTCTAATTAGTTTCGATCAAACAAATTTCATAGTATAGTCGCTACACAAACACAATTGGAGCTTAGATGTACAAATAATGCTTTTGGGAAAACAAAAATTAATAATAGATTTTGTGGAGATAATAATCCAAAAAATAATATATTATATGAACATTTTTAGTGCAGGTTAAATCATGCGATTTAGTTCTTTTGGTATTTTACTCCTCTTATCGATGATCATATTTTCCATCATATATGCCCAATGTCAATAAACCTTAATTCTCGGCAGAAATTTGAAGCATGTGTTGCAAAATTTACTTCTGTTGGAGATTCACTGGTAGTAAGTTCAATTTTACTGCTGATGATTTGCTGGTGAAATGTGCGTTCAGCGTAGTTAAGGTTGTGGTAAGGTGTTTTAAAGTGCGGAGTGTTATCAGTGCCACAGTTTTGAGTATTTTTGTCATCTATTGGGGATGTTTATTTAAAAATATAAATGAATATATAAAACGGGATAATAGAAAGATCATTCAAAATAACTTTAGTTTTCTTTTCCAAAGAATGGAACTGTAATTATGCCCCAGTGGGCCATAATACCCACCTATAAACCCTTCTCCCTGTGTGTTAGTTCTTCAGTTACACTTCGACAGTGACCAAAGTAGCAGTCCTGAAGAAGATGAACCATACAAGTGAGAAAGAACTGCTCATGGCTGGCATTATGAGCAGTTCTAGGAAGCGGTTCAATTCGGAATTCTAGCAGTATATAATTTGGACAATTTCTGCGAAAGTCTACCTGTAAATTTATTGCCAAGTAAAATTGTCTAAATTTTAGTACATATCATCAGTACACCGAGATTTCTTACTGAAAGCACTGTTTTAAAATGTCGGTAATATTTTGCGAAATCCTTAAAGATGTTGCTATTACACTAACGCTATACAATTCAGAACCCATCTGATTTCTCATTTTACAAGAAATAAGGAACGATAGTATAGGACACGGATTATTATAAAAGCTCTAGCCGCTAGTTTTACTTTGCTACCAAAAGTTATTGCTATTTAAAGGGAATTTCAAATGAAAAGTGGTGAAACTTACTAGCTAGAACACCAATTTCATTTTGTTCACAATAAACCTAAAATAAAACGCCCGGCCGCCTATATGAATCCTCTACCGCAATTTATTTCTTTCGTATAAACTGCGTACTAAAACAGAGTGTTTAAAGTTCTTTCATTATTCTGCTATAATTAAAACAGTTTTTGTGGCCTAGCTACGCGACTCGTTTATATAAAAGTGCTCTCGTTGGTGGTTTTATTTTCTCGGGTGCTCACGCTATTAGTGGAGATAGAAATAGGGTAGGAAACGACTGCCATCAAATGCAAAGGAATATTTATTTTAAAAAGGAGTGTGAAAGCTCTCAATTTCTCATATGGTTTCAGCACCCCTTCCGCTCTATTTGTAGCACCATCAATTTTAAGCAAAGGATTTGTAGCGGTTCATTAAGAGATAAAAGAAAGTTCAGTAAAAAATGTGTGTGCAAATTAATGCTAAAATTATTTTTACTGACAAACTGCAACATGCTTATACTTTTTGGAGCCTCCTTTTTACTACGATATCAACAGTTATACCATCTTTCTAATCGTCCTTAAACTTATTTTATTATTTCATATGAACCTTACAAGGAACTTCCAACATGTTTTATTTCCGAAACCATTTCAAATTGGATTCACATCATCATAAACAACACAATGCGTTACGTGTGATATATCGGCACAACAACAATAATACATGGGTATAGTACAATGCAATCGCCAACTTGTCATTACATTACAATATTAATCATACGTCAAAAGCCCATATGATTCTTACATGCTTGCGTTTCATTTCTAAATAGATTGACATACCGTCAGTCATTGACGAACACGTCAGGTGATTACGTGAATACAGAGGTTAATGATACGTCAAGATTTAACAGTGACAACGTCAAACTCAAGCACATGTTGTCTAAACATACTATTCGCCCAATGGTTCTTTACCCATGACATCATAAATTTTGTACATCTGAATCAAGTCAGTACTTTATACTCAAGTTAAGTACTACACTACACCATCATATGGGTGATATTTCTAACCTATTGACAATTGTAAATGTCAAAACATTTTGTTTACATGAAGTTTATAAAACTATAATGCAGCACTTGTTTTTACCAAGTTCAATTTAGAGATATTTGTTCGAGAGCACGAATGAATACCACAAAAATTAGTATAGAACTGTGAGTGGAAATATAATGTTTTGATTGTAATGCCTACTACCGTATTAGAAAAGTACAAAACGACAATAATAAAACCACACAATAAATCTAACGTCAAAAAGCTTAATGACAGATCCATAGACAAAACTTTGACAGAACAATGCAAAATGATGTACTGATTTTGATTAGCGCCGTACAAGTGCAGCACGTTTAAGAATAGATTATTTGGCTGTATTCTATCTCTTTTCTATTTGAATAACGCGCAATATTAGTACTTCGATTGCTTGAACCAACGGCTAGAAGACAAACGTTTCAAGTTGAATTTGCTTTCTCTTTCTTGTATCAAACGGAAATTGTACGAAATGCATTGAATAACATATGAGTATTATTGCTATATAAATCAATTACGCATGGGTAAAGATCCGTTGGACGAGTAGTACATATATATAAACGCGTTAAACGAAAAGTCAAAAGTGGCGTGCAACATTAAACACAATCCGTCAATAGGGACGTCAAAGGTTACTTTAATGAGACCAAATTTAAAAAAAGGTCAAAAGTGACATGCAACATACTTGTTGCGTTAATAGGGACGTCAACGGTAAAGTTAAAGCTAACAATAAAAAAATGGTCAAAAGTGACATGCAACAAACTTGTTGCGTCAATAGCGACGTCAACGGTAACGTTAACAGAGCAAGTAAAAAAAAAAGGTCAATAGTGACATACAAACGTCAAAATAAAACAACAACAACAAACCTTCATTATTATTGCAATTTTTTTATTAACTGTAATAATACGTGTATTATATCATGTTATATTAGATTCTTTAATATATTAAATGAGGCGTATAGATGCAAAAGTTACTCTTTGCTGAACATGTAATTTTGAGATATCCACAAAAAAAAACGTTTGAAAGTAGATTCCGATGTATTACTTGTTTAAACTTTTAAGGGTAAATAGCCATAGATAGATAGATAGATAGATAATAGATAGATAATTTTATTCGTGCGTGACAAAAAAAATCGTATTCACATGTCAGATATTAATTTACAACAATGTTTTACTGGTGTTATACGTAAGTAACTGGAAGGGCCGCTTACATTAGTAAAAAGTAGTAACGAGTGAAAAAAAAGACAGTATTCTAAGAACACCATCACTTTTATTTTGAGCTAATACAAAATGCACTTGCACATCGGAGCCGACTTTTAATGTTTTTTTAATAAAACAAAAGAAACATTGGGTTTGTAAAAGCTTCGAAAAGGCAGCAGCTTTTAGCTTATGAAGTCGTTGTACGCCTACAAGTTTTTGTTTTGCTTCCTTCGGTAAGATATCTTTTAACATTTCGTCAGCTTTCAAACACGTTGAGCAACAATCAGTTTTCGATGACCCAAAACCAAATAGCTTAACTTTACAAGAAGATGCGGATCAATTTTTGAGGAGTACATATTGTATAACTTTTTTATATTCAATTCGCAAGGTAAGTAAAGACTCAGATGCATCAAACGCAAAACATTTTTTACGACAAATGACGAACATTTTTCGAATCGCCGGTTCTCACAGACCGAGACCCCGATTGTAGGGTTAAGCAGGTATACTGTTCCTGCAAACTATGTGAACTGTTAACGAAGATGTTATTTGTACACTAGCAGTTCTGGTAAAAGCCATTGCAATCGATGTCAAATCAAAAATAAAAAAGTATTGCGTTACCATGTATTTTCGTTAAAAATAGTTGCACAAAGCTGTATCCCATCGATAAGTTATAGCAGTATTGCAAATTCAATTTTGTTAATAAAAATGTTAGTTCTAAGCTATACAAGCTATATTCAACACTTAGCTTTGAAGTCCCTTTTTTGCATAAATTACGCATATAGAAAGAAAGCTTCATGACAAGAAAATATTAAATATTTGCTTATGCGCATGTAAATTTAGAAATAATTATTTACATTAAAAATTGTGCCATGTTATCACTACATTCTCTGTGCTGTAATAATTAGTAAATATTTGCACAGAAAAAAAATACAAGTTAAAACTGTAACCAGTAAAATTTTAAAATAAAGAATATATTTTTGAGTTAGTTGTAAATATTATAGTGAAATTTAATATTTCGTGGAAACTGCTTTTACAATTCAGGTATACCGAACATCTTAGACCCTTGGTAAATACTATTACAGTAATTAATATGGAACTACCTTTATACATATTTTGGTTCGTCTTGTTCTTAATATTGCCGTTGGAAATAAGCAGTGTGCGAAATGCTTAGACTTATAATAAGTAAAGACTATATTTTCAAGATATTGATCCACACTTATCAGAAGGGGGTGATTCGAAAGAGAAATGAGGCACACATTCTGGTGTGCAAGATGGCTTAATGTTAGCAAATGACAAAGCTGTACAAGTTAACTTACTATTGAATTTCACTCCATTGACTCCAACATTATTTTATTAAATACTCATAATTTTTTTAGAAGTAAAACTTAGCTATTTTTAACGCTAGAAGAATAATGTAATTTGTGCTTGCTAAGACTAAATCGGGAGTCTATAAATTAACATGTGGCACGTGTACAAAAACATACATTGGACAGAGTGGACGTTCTTTCAAAAAACGTATTTCAGAGCATTTGTACTCATTTAAATATAAAAAAAATGATTCGTCGTATTCCAATCATTTAATTAAAGAAAACCATAGTTTTAATAATAATTTTAAAATTCTTCATGAAGAAAACAAGAGTAAAAAATTAGATTTATTAGAAGCAGTTGAAATTAATAAACTTAAATTTTCAGATGATTTACTTAACGATAAATTAGACCTTAATCATTCTCCATTATTAAATTTATTCCTCTCATAGACTTCAAATGTAAATGTTTCTTAAATTTTAAATTTGTTATTACCAGTTTTGTTTTTAATGATGTTTGTGTAGAGCCAAAAACCGTCGGCACATTTTTTAAATACTGATGTTTTGTTATGTTGTTTTTAAAAATAGGAGGCTGTGCGCATGTGTAGTTTTAGTTTATAGTATTGTATATTTTCTGACGAAGCCGTTGTACGGCGAAACAGCTGTCAATTTAACATCCGACTAATAAAGTGTAAATCTCACAAATTTTGTGTTTTTATTTATTTAATATGGATTTACATCAAGTAAACGCCGAATCTATTAAAATCTTGCTAAGACTACTATTATCAAGATTCAACGCTTTTTTTGTCGTTATTGAATCACTCTAATTTTAGAAATTCGCCGATTTTAGCATTAGATTTCAGATATGTCTGAAACAAAATTTACTGTTATCATGATAATCAGAACCATAAACCTTTTATATCTTTACTCTTTCTTTTTTTGTAAACACAAGCAAACACATAAATTTCCTTTACACGTGCGCCACAGAGTGTTGTGCTTTATGCCCCATATATTGACAACAAAAGCACGTACGACGAAACCTCGAGGCTAAACCGGCAGTTAATAGCGTAATGGAGCGTCAAATATGTCAATGTCTAACATTCCCCATTGTCATTCGACTTTCACTTTCGTTCATTGATCTCAGCCGTTTTTCTGTAAAACATGTAGGCAAAGGTAAATGAAAACGAAAAGCTTTCATCGCGTGCTACGGAAGATTAGCTTAAAAGCATAACAATTGTTTCTAAACATCTCACGGCTACAAGTTGTGAGGTATTTGCAATCCGAAAGCGAAATTTGACGATTGCATATGTGATACAAACTGATGTTATTTGACATGCCGTAGCCTGCAGTCTGTTGTTTACTGGTCTCTGGAAGCGAAATGGGTAATCAAAAATATTTAGGTATAGTTGGATATGTTTTACGACATACGTGGAATGCGTATTAACTTATTACAACTAAGGTGTGTGATTTTACCGTATTTATAGTCACTGTTGCCATTCGTTGATAAAATGGAAAAATACGTTGTTGATTTATGTATATGTTGCAATTTTGAGTGTGTATATTACTTTAAATTGTGTTCAATGGTAAGTATGTAGTTTTAGTCTTTATGTGATCCACTTTAAGTATTCAAATGTTTCTGTATTTTTAACTCTGTTCTAAATTACGTAAAGCAGTTTAGTTTTTGTGACAATGACGTGGTATCCACAAGAATTATCATCTATATTCAAGTATTACCCTTAGAGGCGCAAAAATTTTTGAAACACCCATAAGACGCGCAGATTTATTTTTTTTATTTTTCAAAGTGTTAATAGTATTTTAAAACACAAGTGTCACAATGACGTTTATGTAATGCGAGCACAAGTTTGAATGTCGAGCCGAGGGATATTCAAAATACGAGCATTACAAGTCATTGTGGCAAACTTTTTTTACAGTATTTTTTCTAATTTGCACATTAAAGTGCGTTAATATCTCATTACAGCACAGTGTGCGGTAATATTCATTTCAGCACAGCGTCGTCTTTTGTTTTAGCTTTATTGCAACATCCAATTAGAAAAAAAGAATTTATTATCATTGTTTCATATTATAACACGAATGTGCGAAACTGGCTCAGTACCAACATCGAATACTTTTTCATTACCGCTTTACAAAGTCGAAAAAGATCGACCAAAGAACAACTTTGCAACAACCCAGTTAACAGAAGAACGGATGTATTTTCTATGCGATGTATTTTCCTATTTCGCGAGATCTAATACAAATTCCCCGCGACGATGTTGTTTCTAACACATTGCTACATTCCCCGAACTATCACGAGAAAAGTTTACGTTAAACTTCTGAAACTGCAAGCGTCAGTTTCTACTTTGCTTATATATTAAAGTAAGTGAAGTACTCGAAGAATTCACCTGGAAAATATGATACCCTAAAAAGAAAAACGTAGAAGAGCATAAACACATGTAGACGGTAAAATAAAGACAAACCTTCTATTCTTGTGCAGCAGGTTATACCCAAGTTTTCAGAGCTGAACTCCAAATTATATGCAAGATTTTGAAATGCACAAGTATATAAAAGTTTAGACAAGCATGCAGGAGTAATTCTATGTTTTTATACAGTAAAGTTCGGGGCGTAGCGTTATTACTATACAGGAATAACGAAAGAAACATGCAACTGTTTACCCTTTGGGGAGTATAAAGAACAGCCAAGATTAAGCGATATGGCTTTGAATCCGTTGATAGTCGTGGATACGATTTACGATTTATTGCGTACTGACAATCAGTTACCTTTGTACATTAACAGTAAATAATAATTATGATTTTTGTTGCGTTGTAGAATTTTGAAAAACAAATATTAGAGATTCTGCCTCGCAATGCTGCCGTTCTCTGCACCAGTTCAAACGTTGACGACAGTGGTTCGCTGTCGAATGAAGCACTAATCGTGGCTTGATGCTCTGTGGTACGCCTCGGTTGACCAGTTGGTCTTCTTCGTGTGCCTTCTTCTGTCCACGCGCGACACACACTCATTACCATCATTGCAGTACAATTAACACGGCGGCTAATTACGCGATAGGACAAACCATCATCTCGATGGGCAACAATTCTACTCTTGTCAAAGTCGCTAACATGATGTAATTTTGAGGTCTTCGAACTCGAGGCATTATGTTACACTTAACACTAGTAGACGGAGGGGCAATAACTTAAATATCTGTACTAGTCTGCTCTCGTGGACCGGTATTTTCACAAATCCTCATATTTCGCAAAAAATTGGATTACATGTAAATAAAATTTCTTGCAAACGTTTTTGTTTCATTCTTGATGTAAGACTACATGGTTGCCAAAAAATCAAGTTGAAGAAATGCTTTCTTCTGGGTGAAACATTTCTAATGTCACGGAGTATATAGTGTATGGGTTGTCAAATATTAATAAAGCAACATTTTAATAATTGGAGGAACCATTGAAAATAAGTTAGCTGATCGTCCCGAACAGTTTTATCCTTTTTTGATGAACTTTATAAAGTATACGATTGGTTAACATAAATTCTGAAGACGGGCAATCTATATATAATCCTTTTAATGACTACTTTTCTTGTTTTCATAGACATGTATCCTTTTACCGTATTATTTAAATACATCATATATATATATATAATCAATAACTCCTTCTACCTCAATTAAGGTGTAGGAATATTTCTTTTCTTTTCAGCTATGGACGAACCTCTTCCATTCTCTTCTATTTTCTGCCATCTTCTTCGCTTCTACCCATTCTTTGTTTCTTTTCTGTAAAATTTTCCCTATCACATCGTCCCAAGTTTGCCTAGGTCTTCCCGGCTTCCTATTTTTTTGTATTCTCGTCTCCCATATCTTTCTCACTGACCTCGATGGTTCCATCCTCAATAGATGTCCCCACCATTCTAACTGCTTTTCTTCTATAAATTCTAAAGTCGATTGTATGTTTAGGTCTTTTCTTATATCTATGCTTCTCATCATAATTGAGTAATCTGAACGTGGGTAAGTCGTGCATAGGTCGTTTCATACAAGCTGTTTCCGATCCCTATGAAAATGTGTTGATGTCGTACCGATTTGTAAGAACGTTAATAAGGCCTCAGTTGGAACTACCATCCTGTTTTCACCTTATGCACTTTGGCTGAAATCTTTGAATTGATTATAATAAATAAATAATGTTAACAATACAATACGAATGGATGCAATTTCAATAGATTACAGCAAAGGTTTTGACAAAATGGGTCACCAAATTGTTACTAATCAACTGTTAAGATTTGTTGTAAATATCACAGAAAAAAAAGAAATGTACTCGATCGTAAATTCTTTAAAAGATTTACATGTTTTGATCCATTCGGGTGATCTTCAGAGCCATCTAAGGAGTAGGAAAATCTAACAGTTCTAATTAATTATCCAACATTGCATAATCTAAATCACTTACGATTCATTTAAGACTTAACTAAACTGTAGGTTTCAGAATGAATTTACAAAAAAGTTTAAATTTAATACTTTGAATGTTTTGGGTTAAATATGGAACGAGTTTCTCAATATCACTTCGAAAACTTTAATTTTAATAATTGAATTTCAATAATACAAGTAATAGATATAATATAATACGGTTCTGTATCTTTACCTACCACGAACCTGAACTAATCAAACGGCGGCTATCGTAGAGCCAAGCATTCGCGCAGGTTAAAATCCGAAGTTTTATTCGGTGTATGTACCTAACAAGTATCAGTTTGTTAAGATGGACGTTGCTAAACGTCTAGTTGCTATTACATCGAGTGTCTCTCAGGGACCACATCTAGATCCTTTACTTTTCAATTTATATATCCATGATATAACCGCATGTTTCGAAAATAACTCCATTTTAAATTTCAACAAATGTTATTCTATACAGTACACTAGAAATATTTCTAAGATTAGAGATCTAGATGTTATATGGTATTCTAAATTGCTATACAATGACCACGTGCATATGCTGTTAACAAGTGCATCACATTACTCCCTTGTTTTCATTATAAACACTTCTGTTGTGTGGTGCACTCAGTAAGTCGTCTATATTACAGGCTTGAATCAATTCTGCGAATATTTATTAGATTTCCTCTTCTTTTCAAACGTCAAGCCAATCCTTTGATATGTAACTATTTCCGTTCATGTTAAGCACTTTGTTTCTACCTTTGAGAAAGCGCAGGTTACTGTCGGTTTTAGTATTATTGCACAAATTGTTTAATAACACTATTGGCTGCCCTAAAATTGTCTCCTTAGCACCAAGTAGAATTCTTGGATTAGCGGACTCTAAAAACTCTACAGAATTGTTGGTAAATTATTTTAATGACGTTTCCGAGTATTTCAATATTCCTTCAGAATTGTATAAGTAACTATAATAAATATTAAATTACATTAAAATGAAATGAAATGAAATTAGAATTAAATTTACCTTTTGTATCTAATCCAATACCAAAAATATAATTATAATTTAACAAAAATATATAGTAAAATGTAGTAACGACATGTATAAATTGTCAAATTTTCATAGATGTAAATAATTTTGTTTTCATCATTAATTTTAAATTATTGAAAAGTATAAGTTTGATAAATTTTAAATTTCTTGTTTGTTATTTACTGAATTATTTTTCTTTTAATTTGAGTAAGTTCTAAAATACATCTACGTTTATAACTTTTTTCTTTCATTAAAATTTTGGTTTCTTCGAAGTTAAAAGTATGACCGCTGTTAATAGCTGATTTTTTTTTAATGATGTAATCTTATTTGAATATTTGTGTGCTTTTAATCTTTCAGACAAATGTTGTAAAGTTTGTTCCAAGATTATTGTCTCCTTAGTTTACTTTTCTGTGTACTCATAACGGGCAAATCAGTAGTTCCAACTAACGTGATATATTTTGTACTAGTTTTGACTGGTCCATTATTTTTTTAATTCAAGTTATCCATAGCTGATCAACTTTAGTAAAATTGTTTATAATAAATGTTTCTTCTCATAGCCCTTCAAAATTACTCACTATCTCATCAACTTTACTGAAGTTTGTCCGCTGAACGTCCATTAAAAGATAACTGGATCGAATTAACCTCGAAGGGAGCGACTATATTACTTCGTTATTACATGCTCTGTGCTTGTGTGAGTGAAGGACTGGTGGAGAAGTAAGTTAGGTAATAAACGTTGACGTTAGTTATATAATTAAATTATTACAATATGTTGAGAACGGGTATTTTATCTTAAAAACAAAACACATAACACGTGGTCATAGGATTTGTATTTTATTCGTCGTAGAGAAGGTTTGGAACCGAAAAGACAGGATAGAGGCGATCAAAAGGCGCGATAGCAGATCGAATTCACGCTCACGGTGTCGCGATACAAAATGTATAGATGAAAGTACCCGGGTATTAGATTAAAATACGTCAAAGAAAGGGAATGTTAAACGTCAATCTAACACGAGAATAGTAATTCAATGACTTACACTATAGTTTTAGAATTGGAGCAAGTGTAACTATCAAGATGTATTAAGGTGTTTTCTTTGAAATAATATACCTATATGACGTACGTGTTTGACATGTAGACGTACTTCGAGCTTGTCTTAAATGAAAAATTATATTGTGGTAAAGAAAAGTAAAATATTGATCGACAAAATTTAATCTTAACTCTTGTGAAACAAGTGTACTGATACAAACCTCAATAATAGTCAATTTATCACCTAATAGGAAATTCAGCGATCTATTAAAGAAAGGCAGAAACGTTAGCTACATTTATTATTTTATAATCCTACAATAATTCTACAATATATTTTCTACAACGCATTACCGAGATGAAACACTACATATATATTATATAATATAGGAACCATAAAATGGGAATACACAGTCGTGGCCGCATCCATTAAAACAACATTTTAATTCTCCGGGACAACTGCAATCATCTTCACATGCCTCCACACAAAGACCCACAATTTCCGGCAGTAACTTCGGGCAGGATCCCGCCTTATGCAGGACGGGTTCCTGACAAACAACTCCACAGCCGTTCGAGCAACATTTTTGTACGTCGGGGCAATCTAAATCGCTACTGCAACCTTCAATGCAAGTTCCAACCGTTCCCGGATGTACTACTGGGCACGATCCCGGCTTTTCGTAGATAGGCTCTTGGCAGTAGCGACCAGTTTCAGAGAAACAGCACTTAGCTATACCTTCACAATCGTAATCGCTTTCGCAATTTACTATGATTGTTTCGTTCAGAGCTAACAATGGTGTTGGACAGGTTCCCGGTTTCGGAGGTACTGTTTGATGTATCAAATTTAGTTCTTGTCATAATAATAGGTTTGGAATTAGCACTTACTAATTGGGGTTTGACATGTAACGCCACATCCGTTCCAGCAGCATTTCTGAATACCATCGCAGCTGCTGTCATCTTCGCATTCTTCTATGCAAACTCCCACTCCACTTGGCTTTGGGCAAAGGCCGGGTTTGTCTGGAGGATAAAATCCACTGACTAGAGGTGCACCTGCAATAGCAAATGAACAAAACAACAACGCAAAATGGGTCTCCATTCTTCCTCAGCGTGGATCAGAAAACGTTTACTTCAGGCAGCTGCGCACAGGTTTTTATATACTCAGATGTCTAAGCGTTCCAGTTTGCTTATTGCATATTTTAAAACAAATATGCATGTAACAGATTTTCTGTTCTAGAAAAAGTATACTAATGTATACATACGTAAATGCAATAAAGAGATAATCAACTAAGTATGTGGTAATACTGTAGTACGTTAAAAGAGCAAATGCGTTTTTTATTCGATTTTACTTCTTACTTTGAATACGCCGTGTACTAAAAAATACTTCCCAAGCGCAGTAAAAAAGAAGCTTTGCAGTCATGTTTTGAGATGATCTGAAAGTCATTTCAGATTATCAACCCCGATCGGGCATTTCTCTCATCTGTTAAAGAAAATAACAATGTTATGAAATATAAATTCGTACTTAATCGAAAGGAAATCATGTGGCTAACATTTCGAACGAGACATACGGACCATAAAAGTAGATGGGCGAAACATAGACTAGAAGGAGGTAAAATACCTAGGCCTTATCCTGGATATTCAACTTTTGTGGAAGAAGCATGAGCTTGAAGTAACTAACAAGGCAACAAAGGCCCAATGGTTTGTAGAAGCTTTGCAGAGAGCTAATCTCTCTAAAGTGCAAAGATTAGCATGTGTATGCATAACTGGAGCAATGAGAACCCTAAATCTAGCTCCTCTGGATGATCAGAGAAGGAATGGCTAGGCATTGGCCTCAGCTTCCTGAAGGTGACCAAACCTAGGACATGCCCCTAGACGACATGGCCAGCTAGTTCAGCTTTGTCAAAAAATTTACCACAAAGTTACCAAAAGCACAAAGAGCAAATGGGATAAAGACACCATCTCGAACCTGAATAGAAACGCCATCAAATGGTACACGGATAGTTCCAAAACGGCATGCAGTTGGGCTGACATAGAGATATATGGGCCTAGAACCAAATATTTCGAATGCTTGGGGATGTACCCAAGTACCATTGTAAAGTGAACGGACATCTAAGTAGGCTTGGAATGGCGGAGGAAGTCGAATGTAGATTTTGAGGGTAATAGGATGAAACATCCATCTATCTAGTCACAAACTGCGCTGCACTGTGGAACTCAAGGGCCTTGCATCTGGGAGCATGTGAAATTGAAGAGGGAGAGTTACCTAATCTGGGGGCTTTTTACATTCTGCACTTTTTAAGAGGAATCAGACTGGATGGCCAGCTGTAAATATAGTGAGAATAGGGAACACATCAGATCTTTCAGATCGCAGTGTACTATCACTCTAATATTGCAAACATACAAGATAACGTGGTAATGAATCAATAAAACTGTTCACCGCCTTGATTTCTTGCGTGTTTTTATGTTTGTGGTTTAAATTGATTATTTTGACACTTTCTTAGGTATTTCCTTTTGGATAGTTTCAAGTAATTTCCTTTCCTTGAAAGTGCTTTGGTTTCACTCTTCAAGCCTATTCTTCTTTTAGCTACTGCACTGTGGGTATAGATGTACCTCGCTTTTTATCTAATGATTTTTTTGTGGGTACCGGTGTGTAATGTGGATTATTCTTGTTTTTTTTAATAGTTAATACCATTCCTGTCACCACCTGCTCTTCTCACTCAAACAACTTCAAAAGATGGATTTTAAAGTCGGTTGTTAGGTCATTCGAACGATAATCGTTCTCCAAATTGTTAATTAAAAGTATTGCAGCAGTAATTAAGAGAAAAATAGGCTTGAAGAGTGAAACCAAAGCATTCAGTGCTCAGGTTTACGTGTGTTCTCTCCAAGTTAATGGATCACAGTACACCCCAGATCTTATACCTGACTAGACCATCGCCCATGTTACGAGGACATGAACCGTGGCCCTCCCTTATCCGCCACCTGTTCGCTCAACCACTACTGCTTTTAACCCATCAATTCTCTCATTTGTGCCCTTAATCATCATTTCTTGAATCCTTCCTGCATTCTTGGGCCTATATTCATGACCACCTCCTTAGACGCAGCATCTCTTTCCGTTGTTCTTCCCTATCTCGCATGTACAACTCAACAAAATCACTCAACGTAAGTTTGCCCTCACGTTGTATGCGCCAATTAAATATGCTACGAAACAGTAGGCAATATTTTTTAAATTTCAATTATATTTTTTATAAATTAAATAACTGCTCTTTACAAACTCTTAATATACCATTTTTAAATCTTTGAATCTTGACCATGTATATATTTCATTTCTCTTTTTCTTGGTTTTTAGGTCTTTAATAATAAAAGCATGAATGACTATAACGGCGTTTCGCTTTATTAAAAGCTTTTTCAAGTTATAAATAAATGTAAAAAGTGTGATAAATAAGATGTTTTTGTTTAATAAATGACAAATTGTTTGCTTTCTATGATTTTGAAAATATTATTATGTTTTAATTAAAGATTGCGTTTTAAAATAAGATGTTTTGATTATTTATTTTTGAATTTTGTAATTAAATAGTTCTTTAAAAATATTGTATTTAGTTATAAAAGTAAATTATATAATTTTGTGAAATATTGTATATCGGTTTTATCATTGACTGCATTTTTATGTTTATATATTTGAATTATTTCTAGTATATTACGTGTTTTTAAATTTTGTTCTTTGTTTAAAATTGTTACGTTGTTGAAATCAAAGGTATGATTTTCAGTTATTTCATATTTTTTTTAAAGCTGTAAGATTTTTATTATATTTGTGTCCTTTTATTCTATTTTCCAAATATTGCATGGTTTCATTATAAAAAAGAAAAATTGTTTGTTTGAATATTTTGTTTATAAGAGAATTTGGATAATTATTTTGTTCTAGAATATTTTTTGCTTTGTTAATAGTATCTGATCGAAAAACTGGACTTGTTAATTTTATTGCTCTGTCAGCTAAACTAATAATAACACTAACTTTTTGAGATAAAGGTTGTGAAGACTTAAAATTTAGATAACGTCCAGACCATGTTGGTTTAGTATACCATTGAGTTAAAATTTTATTATCATTGTTGATGAGTTTGAGGTCTAAAAAGGTAATGCTATTGTTTTTGTTGGATTTCAATTGTAAATTTTAATCTTGGATGAAAGGAATTAAAATTGTTAAGTAAAATTGGTATATTTTTTTCTTCTAACGCGGTTATGCAATCATCTACATATCTTTTGAAGAAAATTATTTCGAAATTTATTTTATTTAAAATTTTTTCTTCTATATACTCTAAAACAATTTGTGCAATGATACTAGAAATTGGTGACCCCATTGCACATCCAAAAATTTGTTTATAAAATTTATTTTTGTACTGGAAAAAAGTTTGTGTTAGTGTTAATTCCATTGCATTAATGAATTCTGTGATAGGTATATTTGTAAATTTTTCAATTAATTGCCATTTTGTTTGTATAATTTGTTTTGCTAGGTCTAATGGTGTATTTGTGTATAGCGATACTACATCTAATGATATCATTTTGAAATTTGGTTTTAATTTAATGTTGTCTATAAATTCTTTGAATTGCCAGGAATCCTTTATATAGTAATCATTTTTTAACGCGATATTTTTAAGGCAATTTGCTAAAAATTTTGATAGTTTATAAAAAGGACTTTGTACATAAGAAATTATTGGTCTTAAAGGTACATTATTTTTATGTAATTTTGGTAAACCATACAATTTTGGAGCTTGTGCATTGTGAATTTGTAATGATTTGGATTCGTTTTTGGTAATAAATTTAAGTAATTCCCAGTTTTTTATTAATTCATTATTTTGTTTTTGATAAATATTGGTTGGATTACTTTTAATTTCTTTATAAGTTGTATTATCACTTAATAATTCGTTAATTTTGGTATCATAATCTATTGTATTCATTATTACTGTGCTGTTACTTTTATCTGGTTTTAATATTATAATTTGTGGATTGTTTTTAATAAATTTTTTTGTTTGTTCAAATTCTTGTTTTAATGTTTTATTTTCTTTGTGTATGTGATGTTTTTTATTTTTAAAATTATATATTGTGTTTGTAATTTTTGTTCTTATATTGTTTTTATTTTCATTTGGTAATTCAGAAATTGAAGATTCAATATTAGCTATTATATTATTGACAGGAATTTCGTTTGTGTTATAATCTAAAGCAAAATTTGGTCCTAATGACAGGGTATTAATAACATTATCAGGTATTATTGTATTTGAAATATTGGTTACCCAATTATTGTTTTGTATAGTTTTGGTGTTTTGAGTTGTTGGTTTGTATTTTAGTAGTTTTATTTTCTTTTGATGTTTGAGTTTAATGGTTTTAAAACGTTCTTCATATTTAAAATTTAGATATTCTAAAAATGTGTGTTTGTATGTGTTGCTTGTCAAACTGTCAATTTTGTTTATAATGTCAGATATTCTATTTGAAATGTAATTTATTTGTTGTGTGCAATCTTTAATTAAAACATTTAATAATTTAAATTTGAAAGTACTTATCAAAAGAAAATAAAACTACTAAAATACAAACCAACAACTCAAAACACCAAAACTATACAAAACAATAATTGGGTAACCAATATTTCAAATACAATAATACCTGATAATGTTATTAATACCCTGTCATTAGGACCAAATTTTGCTTTAGATTATAACACAAACGAAATTCCTGTTAATAATATAATAGCTAATATTGAATCTTCAATTTCTGAATTACCAAATGAAAATAAAAACAATATAAGAACAAAAATTACAAACACAATACCTATATAATTTTAAAAATAAAAAACATCCCATACACAAAGAAAATAAAACATTAAAACAAGAATTTGAACAAACAAAAAAATTTATTAAAAACAATCCACAAATTATAATATTAAAACCAGATAAAAGTAACAGCACAGTAATAATGAATACAATAGATTATGATACCAAAATTAACGAATTATTAAGTGATAATACAACTTATAAAGAAATTAAAAGTAATCCAACCAATATTTATCAAAAACAAAATAATGAATTAATAAAAAACTGGGAATTACTTAAATTTATTACCAAAAACGAATCCAAATCATTACAAATTCACAATGCACAAGCTCTAAAATTGTATGGTTTACCAAAATTACATAAAAATAATATACCTTTAAGACCAATAATTTCTTATGTACAAAGTCCTTTTTATAAACTATCAAAATTTTTAGCAAATTGCCTTAAAAATATCGCGTTCAAAAATGATTACTATATAAAGGATTCCTGGCAATTCAAAGAATTTATAGACAACATTAAATTAAAACCAAATTTCAAAATGATATCATTAGATGTAGTATCACTATACACAAATACACCATTAGACCTAGCAAAACAAATTATACATACAAAATGGCAATTAATTGAAAATTTTACAAATATACCTATCACAGAATTCATTAATGCAATGGAATTAACACTAACACAAACTTTTTCCAGTACAAAAATAAATTTTATAAACAAATTTTTGAATGTGCAATGGGGTCACCAATTTCTAGTATCATTGCACAAATTGTTTTAAAGTATATAGAAGAAAAAATTTTAAATAAAATAAATTTCGAAATAATTTTCTTCAAAAGATATGTAGATGATTGCATAACCGCGTTAGAAGAAAAAAATATACCAATTTTACTTAACAATTTTAATTCCTTTCATCCAAGATTAAAATTTACAATTGAAATCGAAGAAAACAATAGCATTACCTTTTTAGACCTCAAACTCATCAACAATGATAATAAAATTTTAACTCAATGGTATACTAAACCAACATGGTCTGGACGTTATCTAAATTTTAAGTCTTCACAACCTTTATCTCAAAAAGTCAGTGTTATTATTAGTTTAGCTGACAGAGCAATAAAATTAACAAGTCCAGTTTTTCGATCAGATACTATTAACAAAGCAAAAAATATTCTAGAACAAAATAATTATCCAAATTCTCTTATAAACAAAATATTCAAACAAACAATTTTTCTTTTTTATAATAAATCAACAAAAAATATAAATAATAGTCAAACAATTACAAAATTTATAAAAATTCCTTATGTTAAACATTTATCCGAAAAAATAAATCAAATTTTCAAACCATATAATTACAAAATTGCCTATCAAAACACAAACAAACTACAAAACCAAATCTATTCAAAATTAAAATCAAAAATTGAAAAAAGTAAAACATCACAAATAGTTTATAAAATAGACTGTCAAAACTGTAATGGTGTATATATAGGTGAAACCATGCAATATTTGGAAAATAGAATAAAAGGACACAAATATAATAAAAATCTTACAGCTTTAAAAAAACATGAAATAACTGAAAATCATACCTTTGATTTCAACAACGTAACAATTTTAAACAAAGAACAAAATTTAAAAACACGTAATATACTAGAAATAATTCAAATATATAAACATAAAAATGCAGTCAATGATAAAACCGATATACAATATTTCACAAAATTATATAATTTACTTTTATAACTAAATACAATATTTTTAAAGAACTATTTAATTACAAAATTCAAAAATAAATAATCAAAACATCTTATTTTAAAACGCAATCTTTAATTAAAACATAATAATATTTTCAAAATCATAGAAAACAAACAATTTGTCATTTATTAAACAAAAACATCTTATTTATCACACTTTTTACATTTATTTATAACTTGAAAAAGCTTTTAATAAAGCGAAACGTCGTTATAGTCATTCATGCTTTTATTATTAAAGACCTAAAAACCAAGAAAAAGAGAAATGTTAATATACCATTTAGTATCAATGAATTTATAATTTGATTGTTTAATTATCATTAAGTGATGTTTTCCTATACGTTAAATCGAATAAAAGACTGTTTAACAAACGACTCTTAATTTATTAAAGTTAAGTGTGATCCAACCAAAATGTGACAAAGATATAAGCTTTCTGCATATAAACTCAGGTGAGTAGGATCATTTCCTATATAAAAATCACAATAATAAAGATTTATGTTATCACAATTCAGACTAAGAACTTAATTCTGTCGACTTACATGCATAAGTAAATCCAAATTTTCCACCAAACCACCGTTTATAAGTCAATGCACCAACGCATGAAAATGAAACTTTTTGCTTGCAAATATTTAACTCAGGGAAGTTTGAAAGAACTGTGTTTAAATAAATAATATAAAATCAAAATCATATTTTAACACTATATAGTACTTAATTTGTAATGCAAGGCCTAATAATAACCTTTCTAATAGTCTTCACTTTTTGGTATGTTTGATTTTCAATTATATTTCAAGAAAAACTGACTTTCTTTATATTTTCGGGCCCTATGTTATAGAAAAGAAATCTAATTTACCAAAGCACGTGATTTCTCTTCAATAATAGATTGGCTTTAATGCTTATACCTGATGAAAGTTCAAAATTATACCTATTTTTGTTTTAACCAACATGCACCTTACCGAGAAATGTTAAAAATGTCATTTAACAAATTTTATACGCGGACGCTTTATTTCATAAAACCTGTTTCACCATAAACCAAATTAAAACTTTATGTTAAGGTTATAGCTGATTAATCATTTAAATGTTAGTTTAATTTTTCTGAATGAAGGAAAGTATCCGGAAAGAAACGTAAAGCAATTGGATGTGAAATGTTGAAATTGATCAAATGTTATCATATGTACTACTGCAATTAAATATGTGATTAATATCAGCGATTTTTACACAAAAATAATTCGGATTCTAAAACATTCAATTTAAAGGTAGAATATACTAAGTAGGTTTCCAGAAATAAAAGGTAACCTGAACAACCGATGTATTCTAGAGGTATTTGTTGGAATCATAGGAGGAGGGGGTGTCATTCAATATAGGTACGCATGTAAAAAAAAAAACTGTTTTAAAAGAGGAGTAATATCACGGTAATCCATTTCAATTATATGTTCTGAAAATGTTCTCTCCTTTTTAACCAAACTGTCTCCTTTTCATTCTACTGAATTCCAACATGGCTGACATAAACAGATTGAGATGCGAGATTCGTATATTAAAATTTCCAATAATAATGATATCTATTTATTATCGTCAGACTTTTTATAGCTTTAACCAACGGTATGGGGATTGAATTATTACATTTGTTTTCCAAGTACGTAACTAATGTATCTATTTGAATCTGACTCTTCAATAATTGGTAGTTTACTATTGGCACAATGTCCCGTTCTCATACTAACACTTAAATTCCTCTTAAGTAAATGTATTTTTCCTAGGTCTGCCAACTATCTTGTAGGTAGATCCCCCTGATTTTTTTTCTACCAGCTTTATTATTAAGGCTACCGTACTACTAATCTAAAAATATGCATACAAAAATGATATTTAATCGTATATACTATGAGTTTTGTTTTCATTCGTATACTACGTTGCTACGATTAAAATAAATTTTAAAGATATATTAAACACAGTTATTATTTTTTAATGCAAATTATATTATTATACGATCTATCAACAGTATAGACCATAAATCGGTTTTAAGCATTGATGACCGCATCCATTTGAACAACATTTCAGTTTTCCGCGGCAGCTACAATCATCTTTACATGCTTCTAGACATGGTCCGACAGTTCCTATGGGCTGGTGGACATGATCCTGGCTTTGGTATAACAACTTCTGTACAAACAGCTCCACAACCGGTTGTGCAACATTTTCTTAGACCGGGGCAGTCAAAATCGTTTCGACAGAACACTGCGCAAATAGCAAGCGTCCCTGGTGGCACGATTGGGCAAGACCCCGGCTTCTCATAGACAGGCTCTTGACAGATGAAACTGCAACCGCTGGAACAACACTTGGCCTTTCCTTTGCAGTCATAATCACTTTCGCATTGTAACGAACAAACTTTATCTGACAATAAATTTAACTTTGGACAGCTTCCTGGTTTAGGAGGAACTAGTTCACGAAAAGAGAATTTTTGAGATAGCAATAATAACTATGGTTAATAAAATTAATTAATACTTACGAATTGGTGTTTGGCACGTTTGGCCACATCCAGTCGGACAGCATTTCTTTATGGCTTCGCAACTACTATCATTCATGCAACCTCTTAAGCAAATTCTTTGTAGTGTAGGTTCTGGACAAATGCCAGCTTTATTTGCAGGACAAAATCCGTTGACGAGACATATGCTGGCAACAATAGAAACCAAGTACAGCAACGCAGAGTATCTCATTTTTTTTTTTTTAATTTTATGCGTATCAACACGTCTACTCAAGGTCTATCATAGCTAGGCATTCGAGTTTATTTATAACACCGTTTACATAAATAGTTTGCATGCAACAGATTTTATATGTATATTGAGAATAAACACGTTCACGTTTGCGGAAGTGCACTAAAACAATGTAAATAGCATGTCAGCCACATAACTTTAGAATGTGCAGTTAAAAAGACTCAAAAAGAGCTGCATTTAAGAAAAGCAGAAAAAATTAGAGAAATTCTTAGAAGGGCAGTAGAGGAATCTACAGCTAACCCCGATTTGATGTAATGATATTCGATTTTCAGCGAGCTCTTCCAACTGCAAAATTAATTATGTTACACTGCTATAATAAACCTGAGTAGGAAAACTTTTCCTGTGGAATGTGTCATTAGCAAAAACGAGGGCGACTGAGGTGGCTAGTTGTCTCAAAAAATGCTTTGATAAGCATGATATTCGCGGTAAAACGTTGTGTGCCATGCGTGACAACTGCTACGGCCAATACAAAAATTGGATAATCGTTGGTTTTTGGTTGCAACTAGTTGGCTCAGGGAAGTTTAAAAGAATTGTGCATACTTTTTCACAGGTAGAACATGTTGGCAAGCGACAGGAATTTTTTTTTATGAACAAAAATTATATTTATAATGTTGTTAATGTACGTTCTTTTTTTTTTTTTCTTAATATATGGATTTAACATTTAACAAGTTTTATCCCCGGACGCTTCATTTGATAAAACATATTTCACCATGAATCATATTGAAATGTTGCGTTAAGAATATATGTAGTTCAATAATCTTTTAAATATTAGTTTCATTTTTCTGAAAGCATGCAGTGGTAGGCATAAAAGGAACTTCAAGCAATTTTAGATATGAAATGTTGAAATAAGGAGCCCAAAATTGTTTGATAAATCATATAAAAAATAAGTACTTTCTAATTCTTCTCTATTTTTTTATTTACTGTTAATGTACCTGTATGTGTATAAATCGTAGTACCGGTGAGGGTTCGCCCGTGGCGCTACGCATCATTGTCCAAAAGTATTTACATATAGTAGGAAATTTATGGAAATTTTCGGCTTTTTTAAAAACAAACTATTTTTTTATAACGTTTCGACCTAATCTGGTCTTTTTCATAATTTTTTTTATTATTATTTCTTCCTATAATTAACAAATTTGTTAATTACAATTAATTATTATTATTTATTTTTTTTTAATTTTTGTACTTACATGTTTCTGATTACATCAGTATTTATTTGTTATGTTTTTTTATATATAAAACATATTGTCAAAGTTTAAACAAATTATTTTTTAGGTATATGACCTACAAAGTTATTGGGACGAACAACACATTTAAATATAAAATTCAATATTGAGAAGTATGTTAACATTTACACTATATTGGGAAGTGCATACGAAATATAAAAATGATCCGAAAAAATTGTTTACTTATGGATCGACAATATTTAATATAAATGATGATATACAGCTGAACACAGATTTGTTAGGTAATTTAAAATAATTGAGAATATATTTTTGCTAAATGTTCTGTGTCTGTTCTGAAATTAACACTGTTTTTTTCTTTTTTTATGTAGATCATTTCTAATATGTTACGTGTATGATAATTTTTTTCTTTATTTAAAATTTTTGTTTTATCAAAGTTAAATTTGTGATTATTTTCAGTTTCATGTTGTTTTAAAGCTGTTGTGCTTGTGGATGACTTATGGTTTTGGATCCTACTTTTTATGTATTGTTTTGTTTGTCCTATGTACACTCCTACACAGTTATTGCAAGGGATGGAATAAATCAAGTGGGAATTTTTTTCAAATGGGGTTTTTGCTTTAAGTTTGGTGAAATATTGTTTCAAATTATTGTTATTTTTATGTGTAAAAATAATCAACCAATCAAAAGTATTTACTACCTATACCAGTTATTCCATGTTTTTATTCTATTGGCAATTATGTAAAAGCTCAGTGTTTTCACGTCATGCCTGATGAAGATGCAAAACCGAAAGCGGTAGCTTAAACAAAATTATAGAGGAATTAGAAAGAACTTACCCATTTTTTATATCATTTATGTCAGCTTTCCCCCCTTGAATCGCCACTCCATACATTCGCGTTTGCTCTCAGGATCGTAATAGAGCACCATGGTTTCATCTGCGGTTATTATGCGATCAACAATTTGTGTAGGATTGTCATGACACAGTTCTAAAAAGGCGGCAGCGCATCGGACTTGTGCCTGTTTTTGAACTGCCGACAAGAGTTTAGGTACTGGTACTCGCGTTGCTCATATGCAGATGATCTTGCAACGTAGGATGAACACTGCTTTTCGAAAGCTCCAATTTTGCGGCAATTACCCTCACTTTTAACCGACGGTCACTCAACAATTCCTCCTCAATAAAACTGATTGCTTCCACCGTGAGCGTTTCAATCGGTCAACTTTCATATCCAAGATCTTCTAATTTCTCGTCCAAAACAAAACTCTTTTACCCAGTTCTTTACTATGCTATAAGAAGAGGAAGCATCGCCGTATACTTCATCTAAACGCCTTTTCATTTCTGACAGTGAATGACCTTCTTTGAACAGAAATTTAATCACACTTCTGTATTCGACATCTAACATGTCGAAAAAGCATACATATGAACATATGGAATTTAAAAATTTTCTAACATTTATATTGAAAACTCCGATACGTTAAAAATAAAATATCCATAATACACATTGAAGACAGCACATTTAAATTAAAAATAAAAATGGAAAACAAAATCATGTGGTTTTCACATTGTAAACTTAAGAGGAATAAAATTATACATAACAAAAAGAAATGACTATATGTATTTCGTAGATATATTAAAATAATCCAAGGTCGCTACTTTTCTTTAATATTTGTAGTTTTAATTACTAGCCTATATTAATGTTTTCTTGGGTAAATATATAACAAAATTGGTTTCAGGTTTTAAGTTTTATCTAACAAATTGAAAAATATATCAAAGCATGGAAACATTTTTGTAAATACATATAGTGCCGATCTCCAGTCTCCATGTTTTTATCATACCTGCTATATATCTAAACATATGCATACAAAAAGGCTATTTAATTTTATATACTGTGGATTTTATTTTCATTTGCATATTACGTTGCTACGATTAAGATGAATTTTAAGAATATATTAAATACATTACTTTTCAATGCAGATTATATTACTATCTCATCTATCAACAGTACGGACCATAAACCGGTTTTGAGCATTGACGGCCGCATCCATTTGAACAACATTTTAGATTTCCGGGCAGCTACAATCATCTTTGCATGCTTCCATGCATAATCCCCAAGTTCCTGGAAGGACTGGTGGACATGATCCTGGCTTTGGTATAACAGGTTCTTTGCAAACAGATCCACAACCGTTTGAGCAACATTTTTGTAGACCGAGACAGTCAAAATCACTTCCACATCTCGCTAGACAAATACCAATCGTTCCTGGTGCTAAGATTGGACAAGATCTCGTAGTCAGGCTCTTGACAAATGAAACTACAACCGTTGGAACAACATTTGGCCTTCCCTTTGCAGTCATAATCACTTTCGCATTGCACCGAACAAGCTTTATCTGACAATAAATTTAACTTTGGACAACTTCCCGGTTTAGGAGGAACTAGTTCATGAAAAGAGAATTTTTAAGATAGTAGGAATGAGTATGATTAATAAAATTAATACTTACGAATTGGTGTTTGGCACGTTTGCCCACATCCAGCTGGACAGCATTTCTTTATACCTTCGCAACTGCTATCATTCACGCAACCTCTTGAGCAAATTCTTTGTAGCGTAGGTTCTGGGCAAATGCCAGGTTTATTTGGTGGACAAAATCCGTAGACGAGACATGCTGGCAACAATAGAAACCAAGTACAGCAACACAGAGTATCTCATTTTCTTTTATTCTTTTACTTTTTATGCATATCGGCACACGACTACTTCAAGTAGTTAGTTGCACACGTTTTTTTTATATATTGGGATATCTAGATCTTCGAGTTTGTTTATATAAATAGTTTCAATATAACGAATAAACACGTTCACGTGTGCGGAAACGCACTAAAACAATGCAAATAGCACGTCAACCACATAAATTTGGAATGTGCCCAAGAATGGGTGCAATCTTCCATCGTGGAAAGTTGAATCGAAGCACGTTGCGACAATGTTCTTCCGAATGCACTGTTATTATATTTACCAAACTAGCACGAGAAAAGTTATTGTTAAACTTTAGAAAATTCTTTACGAACACTGATTCTGTGATTAGCTTTACTATTTTCGATATAAATGTTGTCCATAAAAGTTTTATTTAAGTTGGGCAACGAACAAAGTAACTAAACTATTATTTAAAACTATTCAAACAAGGAAAAAAGCAGCCGAAAGGTAAACTCTAACTTGAGAATGAAAAAAACACTTCAGCAATCCATATCAAATATAACTACTGCAGCTGTTAATTCAAAAGTTATTAAATTGCCAATGCTTTAAATATTTTTTTAAAACGATTTTTGAGTGTATCCAGGAACCGGTGGCAATATTGTAACATTTAAGTAAAATCGTTAAGATTCTTCAGTTGATAATTACGTCAAAATGAAAAAAACGATCGGGTCTAGACAAGATACCTCCGAATTTAAAAGCCTTGGCGCAAACAGATACGGTTTCTATCTCAACGCGGAGTATTAAATGTGATCTACAAAAGTGATATACTTATCTTGTTCAATAGCGGGTTTCGATTTGGCTAAAAGAATTACTCCAGAACAGCTCCGGTGCTACTTATACATACATATGTATACGAGTCTGTTAGGAAAAATCTAAGTATTGAAAAACTTGCTAGTAATATGTCTTGCGTGTGACGATCTAATCCAAAAACGTCACTCTGTAAGTAGTATTAAATGCCCTAACGTTTATTCAAGATTAAAGTACGATGATATATATATTTTGGATTCCAACAAAAATTCAGACTTACAGATTCAATACTTTTGAGTGGTATATACGCTTTTATAGAAACGGAAGGACTGCTGACTTCCGCACAAAAAAGATTATAGAGTTATTAGAAGGACTGTTTCAGTGCAAATGTTATTTGCATCCGCTCTATAAAAAGGTACAAGCAAAAAATATTGTTTCATTTTTCAATCCCAAATTGCTTGGAGTCGATATTGGTAGTAATATTGTATTTAGATATTGTTAGCAGACGTGCAGCTTCCAGAAATGTTTTAGTTGTTATTATAAGTTCTATACAGGGTGAGTCAATAGTCCGATATCGGTCGATATTGACGTTAATATCTCTCTTAAAAGATTTTTCAATATGGCATCATATATGAGGAAAGGAAGTGCACGTTCTAAAAATATTTTCACGTTCACGGGGTGTATCAATTTCTCAGGACCGTACTCAAGTTAATTTTTTCAAATGAAACCATACTTATTTTTTTAGGCCTGCCGATTTGTTGTAGTGAATGCTATAAATACATATGTTCGTTTCAAATTTCGAATGCTAGGTTGCCAAGTTATTTAACTTCTTACATAAAATTTTCAAAATGCAGATGTTCAGTTAAAAATGTTTTCCGGCATTATCATTAACAATTAACATCTGCATTTTGAAAATTTTATGTAAAAAGTTAAATAACTTGGCAACCTAGCATTCGAAATTTGAAACGAACATATGTATTTATAGCATTCATTACAACAAATCGGCAGGCCTAAAAAAATAAGTATGGTTTCATTTGAAAAAATTAACTTGAGTACGGTCCTGAGAAATTGATACACCCCGTGAACGTGAAAATATTTTTAGAACGTGCACTTCCTTTCCTCATATATGATGCCATATTGAAAAATCTTTTAAGAGAGATATTAACGTCAATATCGACCGATTTCGGACTATTGACTCACCCTGTATACATAGTACATAAACCATTAAGGCTTGATCATTTACGAACCAAGGAAGGTTTTCTAAACCGATTTTATGCTCGTAATGAATCTATAATTGCTGAGAGTAACTAAATAAGATGATGTACCATCAACTTAATCAACACAACGTTTCATTAATTGTCACTGCAAAAGCTATTGCATCGATAAAAATGTAATTCTAAATGTCATGGTAATAGTATCTGTACAAATAAACATTTTCGAGACATTTAAATTTTCTTAACTAAATTATATTATTAGTATATATTTGTTTTACTAAATTACCGTCATTGAAGAAAAAGTAGCTAAAAAATGATTTTGTTATGTTGCTGTTAGGTCGTTAGTACATACATATGTATTAGTTTTCTTTTTGCACGTCTGAATTACTTTGGTATCGTCCAGAATGTTCATGGCTTTGTGTGGCCATCCAGAACGCGTTATGGCATTTCTCAATAGCTAAAACGTGTATTGGGAAAAAATTGCAGGAGCCATAACACGAATTTCACTTTGGAGCTGTTTCGAGTTAGCCAACATATTTACTATGACTACTGAATGTTGGTATACCGCAAGATAGAATTCTTGTAGCACGGTTATTCGATATTCTTGGTAGAAATAAACCAACAAATTATTAGTTTTTATGGATAAAAATTTTATTTGCTTGCAAGATACAGACAATATTATAAAATTTAAGGTAATATATTAACAAACACAAAATGACTGAATGAAAACAGAACGAATATTTCTACAGCAAATAAAATAGTAAATACTTATTAATCATATTATTTATTTTTGTAAAAATTGTAAAGTACTAGGTCTATGCATACACATGGCTAACATAAATGGAAATCGTTAATATACACAGATGCAAAGTTCCAGCTAATTCATGCACGGTAACAAAAATTCCGTTGTTAAGTTACAAATTCCTTATGTTGAAATAACACACAATAATGGTTGATTTAACAAACTATAACATAAACGAAGTTTGTTAATGAAATTTTGTTAATATACGCAATACCCTTGTCAATTTAACAAAATTGTTCAGAAAATTAGTAATGTTCATAATGCAATGTTGTTGTTTTAGCTAAAAGATTTGTTAACTTTTAACAAAGTATGAAGTGTTTCGGTACAACTCGTACATATATTATTTTTTTTTTGTGGACCTTCTGGACCAAAAGAATTTGTTAATTGTAATAAATTTTTTGTTACTGCGTATCGTTATCTAAGCACTTAACTGTATTAATATTACTATGGTAAAAGTAGGACATGTTTAGTAACAACATAATGAAGTATATTGTAAGATTAATGTTAACGGTAAAATATAAGATAAAAAACAGATTAAAATGATTGTTTCATTAGCATTTGACTGCCTATGAATCATACGGACAGTAAACGGGATCTGTGCATTGGTGGCCGCACCCATTTGAGCAACATAATTGCGCCCCAGGACAATCGCAATTATCCTTACAGGCTTCAACGCAAGGCCCCACAGTACCTGGTGATATCTTAGGGCAAGAGCCCGGTTTGGGTATAACTGGTTGTGTACAGACAACACCACAACCATTAGAACAACATTTTGCTAGACCGGGGCAATCAAAATCACATTCACATTCTGCTATACACGTACCAATCGTTCCCTCCGGTAATATCGGACAAGTTCCTGGTTTCTCGTAGACAGGGTCTAAACAGAGATAGCTGCAGCCATTGAAACAACATTTCGTCTTCCCTTTACAGTCATAATCGCTTTCGCAGTCTATTCTACACACTATATCCGGCACTCTACGTAACTTGGGACAGCTTCCCGGCTTGGGAGGAACTGGTTAATGGAAAAGTAATCATTGTTGAGATAGCACTAACAGATGTGTAATTAATACCTATGGATAGGCGTTTGGCATGTTCTGCCGCATCCATTTGAACAGCATTTCTTAATACCAGCGCAGCTGCTATCATCCGCGCAACCTCGTATGCATATCCCTGGTCCTTTTGGTTTTGGGCAAATACCAGGCTTATCTGGTGGACAAAATCCATAGACAAGAGAGCCGGTAGCAATAATGCTAGGAAAAAGTAATAGGGCAGAATACTTCATCTTTCTACGTTGTGTCTACATCAGCGGACGAGTACTTTGGGTATCTCAACAATTTTTTATATATATATATACCTTGACATCTAGTTGTTTTTGTTGGCGTACTGCATTTTTAAACAAATATTTTGCATATACTTCAAAATAAACACGTTCGTGTGTGCATAAAGCCAATAAAGGTCTGCATATAAACAACCTATGATTTTAATATAAAATCTATAGAAAATTAAGAAAAATATGTGTGGTACTCAGGATTTATTATTTAGTTTCTATTCTCTTTCAATTAGGAATGATTTCTTATATTACGTTTAGGAAATTTATTTTTTTTCTTTTTCAAATATTATTATTCTACAATACATTTTCGTATTTTATGGTTTTTATGCTTACACACCTAACTGGTGCGCGTTTCAACAAACATTTTTTAATTTTACCTTTCATAACATGTAAACATTTATGTAAAATAACAATTATAAATAATCATATTTCTTGACAAACAGCAATATCGTACACTGTTATATTCGATATCCAATCTGTTCTTTTACTTTTTTATTTATTTATACAATTTTGCGCCAGAATCGTAAACGATAGTTATTTCTGATAAAAATAATTTTAAGATCTAAAATAGAGGTAGCAACACTTATTGCAAGTGTTAAAACGTGTCCCATTAAAAATAAATGAACTGTTCATTTATTACGGAACTGATATTTTCCATTGTATTTTGGAAAATCTGTTCTAACAGAATTTCCACGCCGGGAATCTGGCAATTCACCGAGTTCTTCCTCATCACCTTAGGGACAAAGCACTGTTAAGATATATTCCAATAAGCAAGATTTTGGTACAATAATAATGCCGGAATAATGTTGAAAGCAATCGTCTGCAAATGCGGTCAGACATTATACCGACATATTTCTTTAAATACTATAAATGACATCTATAAATAGATTGTGCAAGTACTGCATCAAGGATATGGCAACCAAGTGATCGCATGGTAGTTATTAGTTCTACGACGACTGCACGGATATTAAAAATTTTAAAAACCAAAAATTTACTAGGTTCGTGGACAATACCAACATTCTGATTACAAAGAAAAACTTTATTCCACAATAAAATACAGATTTAGCGGTACTGCAATATTTAAATCTTTCGCTACTAATGGGTCATATATTTACAGCCCGTATATGATGTATATAGTAGCAATAAACAATTAGTTTTATAACAACAAACTCTCCGAATTGAGCGAACATTTAAAAAAAAAATTGCATTTATAAGGTAACAGTAAACCTATAAACACTGTAATAGACTAGCCCAGCTAATGCAACTATGTATATTATTTATGAACTATAGGGATAATAAATTGGGTCTCTACATTGGTGGCCGCATCCGTTTGAGCAACACAACTGTTTTCCAGGACAATCGCAATCACCTCCGCAGGCTTCGACGCAAGGTCCCACAGTACCCGGTGGTACCGTGGGACAAGAACCTGGTTTGGGTATAACTGGTTGCTTGCAGACAACCCCACAACCATTCGAACAACATTTCCTTATGTCAGGGCAGTCAAAATCGCTGCCACACTGTGCAATGCAAGTACCAATCGTTCCCGGAGGTAATACTGGGCAGGTTCCCGGCTTTACATAGACAGGGTCTTGGCAGAAGCAACCATCATTACGACAACAGCATTTAGCTTTGCCATTGCAGTTGTAATCGCTCTTACAATATATTTTGGCCACACCCGTCAATGGTGCGATTGGACAGCTGCCCGGTTTTGGTGGAACTAGAATTATGTTAAGTTGAGATAATATAGTAAAAAAAAAACCTTTGGTTACAACTTACGAATTGGCGTTTGACACGTTTGGCCACATCCATTCGAGCAGCATTTCTGAATTCCTTCGCAACTGCTATCATTCCTGCAGCTTATTACACATGCGGGTCCTGTTGGTTTTGGGCAAATCCCGGGCTTATCTGGAGGGCAGAATCCATAGACAGGAAAAACGATGGCTATAAAACTAGGAAAGAGCAATATAGCAGAGTACTTCATGTTAGTATTTCGTATTTGTAATAGCATGTAAATACTTCAGGTAAACAATATATACATACCTAGATATCTAGGTATTTCAGTTTACGTAATGTGCTTTGAAATAAATATTTTTAATGCAATTATTCCTCATACTTGGAATAAGCACGTTTCTGTATGCATACATGCAATAAAGGTCTGCAGATAAATCCTTTGTGCCTCAAAATAGAAAATATTTAAATAGATTCAGCTTATTGCTTATTTTCTCAGTTACATTGTTTTTATGAAGGTCATACATTTAGAGAAAATACAAACAAAAATTACCTCAAATAAGACAATATAAAAGAAGGTATAGAAATAAAAAAACATGTTATTGTAAATTTATATATATATTATTTCAAAGCATGATTACGACGGTAAACACTGAAAGAAGTGGTGGATCGGAGACAATAAAGACATAGCGTCGTTTTACGAACAATTCACCAGAATTAATCGTCAAAGTTTATTCAGAGCAGTATACAGGGTTGCTCATTAGTACGTCAAAGTCTAATATAGTGTTTAAAAAATAAAACTGAAGGAATTTATTTTATGAAAAGTGGTACAGTAAACAATAATTCTAAGTATACCGGGTGATGCCCTAAACAGAGGCACATTCAATTTCTTTTTTAAACGAAACTGCTTTAAATTATATTTTTAACGATCCCTGGGTTTTTGGTTTTGAATGACGCATTGTTGAGTTATTAACAAAAATTAAAAAAAAATGGTCGTGACAAGGTTTACCATACTAATACCATGCGACAATATTACGATTAGCTAAGACAAAATTACTTAGTAAGTATGCAGCCAAGGGATGTGTTGAACGTACAAAATGATTACACATTAATTTTATTATACAGGTATTTGTTACGATGCAGTCAATTTGGCGATTGTCAAAGACCGTTTACTAATTTTTTTCAAATGGAACACCTCGTATATTATTAAATTTTTGAAATGACCCGCTAACCCAAATCCATAATTTTAGAGTTATTTTTAATTTCTGATTACAAACCGCTAAATTATTTGTTTTCCATTCGATCATGTACCGAGCAAACGCTTTGACAAACAAAAACAAATAAACGACAAAAAGTATCAAACTGTAATTTCGTTAAAGGTAATATTTACAATAAATTCTCCAAGTGACCTCTATTTTGATTAGAACACATTTCCAGCCTTGACAGAAAGGACCTATTTACGTGTTGTAACATCTCAATGGAAACTGTTTCAAAAACATGTATTATATGTTGCCTCATATCGCCTGCTGTAGTTGAAGGTGTCTGGTATAGAATATCTTTTATGCACCCCCATAAAAGAAAAACAAGTTTCGTCAAATCTGGCGATCTAGGTGGCCAACTAATAGGACCACCGCGGCCGATCAATCTATCTTCGAATACTTGATTCAAATATTGTCGGACATCTAGCGCAAAATGTGCTCGAGCATCATCGTCCTGGGACCACATATTTTCCCTTAGAACTGGAGGAACTTTTTGCAGAAGCTGAGGCAAGTCATATTGCAAGATATTCAAATATTGTGCACCAATCAGATGTCCATTAAAGAAATGTGGTCCAATTATAAAGTTACCCATAATACCACCCCAAACATTTACAGTCCATCGTCTCTGCTCATCAACCGCTTTTAATATTCTTGGGTTTTCTGTTGCAAAAGTATGAAGATTATGACGGTTTGGGCTATCACTCTGAGTGAAGGTGGTTTCATCAGTAAACAATACTTTTTGAAAGAAGTTAGTGTTACCCTTTCAATTTCTAATCCCCATTCGCGAAATGTCCTTCTAGTATCTAAATCAGGCGCCAACAGTTCTTGATGAAAAGATACACTGTAGTCATGATATTTATTATTTTTTAAAATCCTGCTAACAGTAGATCGTGGTGCATTAGTTTCTGTTGCTATTTTAGTCGAACTAGTAGAGGGCTTCTCAATTACTGATAACAAGATATTCAATTTACCTTCGTTACTTGACTTCTTTCTCCTTTCACACTTTTCATAACTCACATTTCCTGTTCTAACGAATCTTTCCTTAAGTCTTTCCAAACTTGTAACCGAAGGTTGTCTTCTCTCAGGATACGTTTGCGCATAAATTCGCGCAATAAAGTTAATAAACAATGTTTTTGGGCAGATCCCATAATAAAAATCATGTCAACGATTTCGTTTCTTACAAACTGCATATTGACTAAACTAAAAATCGTAATAATAATATGTGACAAATAACAAATGTGCAAGAAAACTAAGTAGCACTTAATCCAATTACTAAATAATACAATTACAATATTAAAGGCAAAAACGTAAGAAATCACTAATCCCTAAGTAATAGCAATAATTCAGTTTTGACACATTTGCCACTTTTTGTCGTTTATTTGTTTTTGATCGAATCGAAAACAAATAATTAACGGTTTGTATTGAAAAATTGAAAATAACTTTGAAATTATTGGGTTTGGGTATAGGACATAATTAACAAAAATTAAGCGCAATTAACGGGTCATTCCAAAAATTGTTCCATTTGAAAAAATTCAGTAAACGCTCTTTGACAATCGCCAAATTGACTGCATCCTAACAAATACCTGTATAATAAAATGAATTTTAATCATTTTGTACGTTCAACACGTCCCTTGGCTGCATACTTACTAAATAATTTTGTCTTAGCTAAGCGTAATATTGTCGCATGGAATTAGTATGATAAACCTTGTCACGACCTTTTTTTTTTTTAATTTTCGTTAATGATGCATTGTTGAGCTAATGCCTCATTCAAAACCAAAAACCCAGGGAACGTTGAAAACACAATTTAAAGCAGTTTCGTTTAAAACATTTTTTTTAATGTGCCCCGATTTAGGGCATCACCCTGTATACTTCAAATTATTTTTAAAATGTGTGTTTTTGGTTAGTCTACCACTTATAAAATTTCTTCAGTTTTATTTTTTAAAGACTATATTGGACTTTAACGCAGTAATGAGCAACCCATGTTTAATCAGTCCACCATTTTTCACTATCACTTGAAATATCCGAGATACATTTCATATAGTTCATTAGCATCGTTAGATTTACCTACCATAAAAAAAAATAATGCCTTATTATACGGTACAGAACGCGCTGTCCTCAAAACATCATAATTTTGTAGAAACGCTCTTTCTAATGCATATATAGATCACAGAAGCAGTAAATGGTTTATATTCACTGAATAAGGTTTTGCACGATGCTCTGCTGAAGACTGGCAAAACACCCCAAGAACATATCTGCATTTTAAAAGTTCTCTCAGTTTCTGCAGGCATATCTTAAATATGCCCTTTCATTGCCTCTTAATGGCTGTGCTTTCGTCAATTTCGTTTTGTAAGAGTTGTGCATTTTCATGTTTTCTTTGGTAGTTTTTCAGCCAGCATGTTCGTTTCGGTGTCTACAACTGCTGATTCCGTAGATGACTGAGAGCAGTTAAATCTTGATCTATTAAAGAAGAATTAAATTATTCCCCTATCACAATATCTCTATTTGTATACACATTTAGTTTAAGAGTTCTTTTGTCCAGATCAGTTATTTCAAATTCCCAGTTCATGTTTGCATTCTTGAAGTGTTCACATTTCTCTCCCGACCAAAGACTTGACTAATTCCTAATTCAATCGCCATAATTGATAAGAAAAAAAAACAAAAAAAAATTGACGCCATCGAAACTCAAACTCACAACCTTTGGATTGTTTTTTGAGGTAAAATGCAGTTATGCATGTTGTGTCGGACTCCCTCAAGAAGAAGCCGAGTAACTAAAATATCCCCGTAAGGTTATAAACAACAACCCGGAATCCCTAATCGCCTAAGTTGTGTGTATTTTGGTTGTAATTTTTCCTGATTTAAAATTTAGAAAAAAAAAATTCCACAAATTATTCCGCCTAATGATCGAGTATGTTTCAGATGAACTTACTTATGAATAATAATTTTAATTTGAGATCAAACTTTTTCCGGTCATTAATACTTATAAATAAAACTTTAACAGTACTACGTTTCGGTATATTTCAAACCTTTTTCTAGTACATATATAAAACTATAAATTATTGCAAAAATGACATTAAAATTGTAAAAACTTGTTCATTTGAAAAAGATAAAATCCTTATTGTCTTGATTTAATACTGAATTTTGAAAACTGTGTTTTATATAAAGGTGTGTTGTAAAATATCTTAATTTGATTTTTTATGGTGAATATAAATTTGTTTTCCTATTTAGAATTTAGATAATTTAAAAAAGTACCTATGTTTATATGTATTATTTGTCAAAATATCAATTTGATTTATAGTGTCCCTTATTTTATTTAAGGTGAAGTTTATATGTTATGTGCAATCTTTAATTAAAAGATTTAATATTAACTTTAAAAGTAATTTTTTTGATTTTATCATTTAAGGAGAAACTTTGACATATGATGTGTTCAAAATTTAAATTCAGGAAATTTCTAGTACGAAAATCCTTCTATTCTTTATAGTGGCATATTTGTCATATGATTTTGGAAGTGTTTTGAATTTTTCATATACTTCTATTCCTAAAACTTCTTTCATTGTCTTGAATTGGTTTCCATTTAAAATTTTGTTTAAATTTCTTCTCTTAGCGGAAATCTTTTCTCCTATTTGAAGTTTATTTTGACATATGTTTGATATATTATAAATCTTATATTTCAACCAAAGGTATACTTATGTCATATCATGATTACATTTTCACAAAATTTTCCCACTTGGTTCTTTTTCCCCTAACACATCGATTCAAAGACAAGATTATGTTATTATTAGCTAAGGTATTTAAGTTTATTAACGGTGATAAATGTGCATAAATGTCATATGGACCTTCTGTTTCTGAGAAGACTCATACTATAATTGGGACAGCTTCCGAATCAAGTATTATACAGAAAACATTATGAAAATTTTAGTTGGGTCTGCAGTTCTGTCTGGTTCATTGAAAAAACCCTTGTAATGCCATAATTTCTATCACGAATGCGTGCATAATAAAGTTGAAATTAAAGATTAAGTAGCGTTTGATGATTCTGAAACAAACTGTATGAAACGAAGCTAGAAGAAATGTTTATTTCACGATGCTTTGCCAGCTGTAGGTATTTTATTGACGGAATTAGTATTATATATCAAATAATTATACTATTCGTCCAATGGTTCTTTACCCATGACATCATAAATTTTGTACATCTGAATCAAGTCAGTACTTTATACTCAAGTTAAGTACTACACTACACCATCATATGGGTGATATTTCTAACTCGAAATGTCAAAACATTTTGTTTACATGAAGTTTATAAACCTATAATGCAGCACATGTTCTTACCAAGTTCAATTTAGAGATATTTGTTCGAAAGCACGAATGAATACCACAAAAATTAGTATAGAACTGTGAGTGGAAATATAATGTTTTTATTGTAATGCCTACTACCGTATTAAAAAGTGCAAAACGACAATAATAAAACCACACATTAATTTAACGTCAAAAGGCTTAATGACAGATCCATAGACAAAACTTTGACAGAACAATGCAAAATAATGTACAGATTTTGATTAGCGCCGTACAAGTGCAGCACGTTTAATAATAGATTATTTGGTTGTGTTCTATCTCTTTTCTATTTGAATAACGCGCAATATTAGTACTTCGATTACTTGAACCAACGGCTATAAGACAAACGTTTCAAGTTGAATTTGTTCTCTCTTTCTTGTATCAAACGGAAATTGTACGAAATGCTTTGAATAACATATGAGTATCCTATTGCTATATAAATCAATTACGCATGGGTAAAGATCCGTTGGACGAATAGTAGACGTTTTCTAAACAATCTTAAGCATGTAAATATGTATATTTATTATACTACAATGTTACTTAATATTTCAGGTTTTCATTTTGGTGTATTTAATATTGCACTAAAGAGGAAAATCACCGACTGCGACTTGACTGGGCTATTATAAGTAAGCTGCTACTTTTCGATCGTCATATTACTTTAAACGTATGCAATGTGTGGTCTTGTTGTTGCGATATGCGATGGTTCATTATACTGATGGGCGCAAAAGTCCGAATTTTCCTTCGAATAAGGCGGCTCCCAGTGCGGTAAGGTCTTGTATTCGCCGATAAGCGGCGGACTGATTACGTATTTACTGGCCATCGGATCCTCGTAATGATGGAGCTCTTCATTGAGATTCTGTGAACGGGAATGCAAGGAATTGAATAAAAAATTGTTGAAAATGCTAATCCAGCGTTGTTGGACAATATTGTCGGAAATTTCCATCGCAAATGTATCGAAATGCATAGAAGTCGGTGGTCAACATTTTCAGAATGTGCTGGAGCGTTTAGTTAAATAAATTGAATAATGACATTTACATTGAATTTTTAAGTTTATCATTTTGATTGATGAAAGGTCTAAGAGATACCTCAACTTATTTAAAGAGTTGCATACGCTACTTGATACATCTGATATTAATTGTAAGTGACATATTTTAATTGTGTGCTGGTATAGCGGCATTTAATATGTTTAGTGATTCTTATAAAATGAAAAAAATGCAACAGTACAAGATTTGCCTAAGATGGCGGACGATTCAGATGACGGGTCGAGTAGTGCGAAAGAAAAAGATAATTTTTGTGATTTTTGCGAATCAATTTTGAAGAAAAATCAAAAGTGTAGTGTGTGTAGAGAATGTAAACATAATTCTATTCATTTGAAGTGTGTTGAGGCAGCTTTTAAGGCAGGTAAATTAGCGGATAAGAAGAAGTGGATATGCAAGGCATGCATTAATTCATCGAGTCAATCAGATTCAAGTAATGAGGATGTTACGTTAACGTTAGACACTGAAGATTCTACGAGCATTAAGAAAGAAAATATTATGTTAAAAACTCAAATAGAATTATTGAATAAGATTATAAAAGAACTGGAAAATTCTAACGAACTACAAAAACAAAAAATTGAATGGCTAGAAAAGTCGTTAAAAACGGAAACACCAAGCCCAGGTTCGCATACTCTATCACAGACGTCGCCTACGTACAGTAATGTTGTTAAAGCAAACATTTCAAAAAATTTGCTTATCGTCAAACCATCAAATAAAAACCAGTCTTCGGAATTGACAAGTAAAGAAATAAAGAACGTTGTTAGCCCCGCAAGTATGTCCATACAAATTAATAAGATGATTCCAAAAAAGGATGGTAGTGTTTTAATAAATTGTGAAGATTCGGGAAATTTAAAAACTTTAGAATCCGCTATTAAAGAAAAATTCGGAGAAAATTATGAAACCGTGGTGCCTAAAAAAATCAATCCGAAAATAATAATATACGGTGTTAGTGAAGAGGAATTAACGGACTTAGAAAAATTTTATGTTAATTTGTGTATACAGAATAAATTAATAAAGTCGGTATCTACGAGTATGAAGGTGGTGCGTATAGCCGGAAAAAAACCTAATGTGAATGTGATTATGGATGTTGACCCTACGACATTCAGACTTATAATGGAGAAAGGTAAATTATTTGTTGGATGGAAACGGTGTCAAGTGCGTGAATCTTTCCATATCTTCCGTTGTTTTAAATGCTCTTCATTCGGTCACCTTGCAAAAAACTGTAACTCTTCAGTCAAATGTTCAAAATGTGCAGAAAATCATTCTTTTAGAGACTGTAATTCTGATCATTACAAATGTATTAATTGTTTAGATAGTAATACAAAGTATAAAACCGTACATAACATTAATCATTCTTCTTTTGATAATAAATGCCCCTGTTACAATCGATTAGTTTTAAATGCTAGAACAATTACTAATTACGAAATCAAGTAGCAATTACAGCGGGGTACGGACAGTGATACTCACAACAATGTTTTATTTACTGATTTTCTATTTTTGTTAAATATACGCAGTCTTAGAAATAAGGTTAATGATCTGGATGTATTGCTTTCCGAATATTCGAGCTTTATAGTGTGTCTTACCGAAACTTGGTTGAGTCCCCATGAGACGCAGTTCAGTTCTATACAAAATTATAACTTAATTACGGTTTTTACGCGATTTGGGGGGATGGGAGGCGGCGTTTGTATTTACTGCAGGCAGGACATAAAAGCTGAACATATTGAGCTTACTGACTATGCTATCGAAAGAACTTTTGAAGTGTGCGGCATTTCTCTGATCATAAATAATATTACTTATTACATTATAAATGTATACAGACCACCCCAATCAGAATTTAATATCTTTATTAATCAATTAAGACATATTCTCCACAAATATGCTCTTAGCAATAGAATAGTGTTTATTTGCGGTGATTTTAACATTGATTTAAAAACAAAATCGCGTGAACAATTCGAATTACTCAACACTATGAGAGAATACGGATTGTCTGCCGTTGTTACGGATTATACACGAGTTACTGAAAGGTCTCAAACTCTTATTGACAATATTTTTACTAATGTATTATCTGCTACAACATATATCACTGGGAAAACTCACATTTCTGATCATAATTTCATTAACATGTTAATTTCGAAAGAGTACGTTGAAAAACAATCCACTAAACAAATGCTTGAAAAAACAATCTACAGCAGTAATAATAAATTACACTTCTCGCGCTATCTTTCTGAAGAATGTTGGACAGAGGTTTATGAAGAAAATGATGTAAATCTTAAATTTGTGAAATTTTTACAAACTCTTTGTTTTCATTATAATAATGCATTTCCAGTTAAACGAATACCCGTTGATTGTAAATATACTTCTTGGGTCTCAGATGAGGTAAAAACCTCAAGCGCCAATTTGCGTGATTTATACTGCATGCAACAAACTTATCCTGAACTACAAAATGTTTATAAGGAAGCTAAGAGAAAACATAAAAAATTAATTTCTGATACCAAAATTGCTTTTAATAGTAATTATATAAGTTGCGCCACAAACAGAAGTTCGGCCATGTGGAAGATAGTGAAGAAATCTGTAACCTCCCCTAAATTATCAGAAAGTAATATTACACTTAACATAAAAGATAATCAGATAACAGATCCTTATTGTATTGCTGAACACTTTAACTCTTTCTTTCAATCAACACCGTCTCGGATCTGTGCAACGATACCTACAGTTAATTGTGATAATAAGATACAAGTCAACCCGTTTTCAATGTTTCTTTTTCCTTTTTCATTAGACGAAGTGTACAAGATTACATTTAAACTAAAAAATAAATACACAACAGGTCCCGATGGTCTTGCTGCTTCGGTGATTAAAGAATTTAACCTATACCTTTGTGAAATACTAACTCACTTAATAAATATATCTCTTGCAGAAGGAATTTTTCCAACAGTTTTAAAACATGCTACTATTATTCCAATTTATAAAAAAGGCATAGTTACAGATATTTCAAATTATAGGCCAGTAGCTCTGACATCTGTAATTTCAAAAATTTTAGAATACTGTATGTTAGACCGTTTAAATTCTTTTCTTAATAAACATAGCATCATTAGTAATAATCAACATGGATTTAAAAAGGGAAAGTCTACCTCCACTGCATTAATCGAGTTTTATTGCAATATCTTAAAAAATATCGATCAATATAAAGCAGCTATTGGTGTTTTCTGCGATTTACAGAAAGCCTTCGACTGTGTACAACACGAAATTTTGTTACAAAAGCTTGAATTATATGGAATAAGAGGTGTACTTGGGCGCTGGTTTGCTTCATATTTTAACAACAGAATGCAAATGGTAAAGGTACGTTACAGAAACAATGAAGGAAATGATACTTTGATTGAATCATCGTGGTTACCCACGGATTTTGGAATTCCACAAGGTTCAGTGCTTGGTCCAACACTTTTCAATTTATACATAAACGATATAGTCTTGTTTCTATCAAATGTATACCTGGCGATTTATGCTGATGATGTCGTAATGTTAACAGCTCCTAATATAAATACTCAAATTACTGAAAACACAACAAATTCTCTATTAAATAACTTATGCATTTGGTTTTCGCAAAATAAACTGTCTTTAAGCTTAGAAAAAACAAAATACATGGTATTTCATGCCAGACAAAAGAGTATCGAACATTACAATTTAACTATAAACAAAAAAGAATTATTTTGCTGTGATAGTACAAAATTTTTAGGAGTTATTTTTGATCATACGTTGATATGGAAAGAGCAATGTGACAGCATTGTGCAAAAGTTACACCAAAAAGCTTTCGTTTTTAAACGCTTAAGGTCTCAGGTATCTGCGGATTGTTTAATTTCACTGTACTATGCTGAAATTCAGTCTAGATTACAGTATGGTATACTCTTATGGGGAAACTCGGCAAGTGCGCATCAAGTATTTTTAGCGCAAAAAACTGTGATTAGAAGTGTTGCTGGAGCTCATTTTTATGATTCCTGTCGACCAATCTTTAAAAAATATAAAATCCTTCCTCTTTCATGTTTATACATTTTTGAATCGTCATGTTACATATACCAATTAAAAGTAAATATTCCGACCAATGCAAAAATTCATGATCATGACACTAGAATAAAAGATCAACTACACTTACCTTCTAGCTCAATGAATATTATAAGTCAAGGTGCATATAACTTAGGAATAAAAATATTTAATCATTTACCCAACGAAATTAGATGTCATAATAGTTATAAAAGTTTTCGAAAGTCACTAAAAGCATTTTTGTTACGTCATTTCTTTTACTCGGTGGCTGAATATTTCGGAGAGTAATACGATCTTCTTGATCTATCTGATCTGGTGGTGGCCTCATTAATTTTATTTTCATTAATTGTATTTTCATTAATTGTGTTTCCTGACCTATTATACACACAACTGTGTCTTTAATCAATAAATATTATTATTATTATTATTATTATTATTTCCTTCGTTGTTTAATTAGATATTCTTTCATTAGTAGAAGACGACATTGCACTTATGAGAATGCAAGTAGTAGCACTCTTTTAAAATATGTTTAACCTCTAGCTAGTTCATCTGTATCTACGCAGATACGTTGATTTAGAAGAAGACCATTATAAGACAGAATGAATAAGTTTATTAAGAATTTTCGGAGTTATGTCAGGAAGGTGTAAAAATTAAATGTTTAGTTTGCCGTATATTTGTAATGGGTTGATCAACAGCACACTGTCAAGGCCACGTGCGAAGTGCAAAGCACAGCAATAAGAAAAAAACCAGCATAAACAAGAATTAGTTCTTAATTCACGTATGAATAGTGTGACATAATTAATCACACAGTAAATTACAAACACAAGACAATTAACTTTCATAATTAAACACAAACATTTAGTTTAATAAACCTCAAATATGCTAATTTTTCTTTATATCAGAATTAAGTGCCATAATTTAAAAATTTAACAAACACAATCATGCAGAATTGTGAAGCATTCATTTTCCGTTCATCTTAATGTTTCAGAATTTTTAAATAAATTAAATTTATTCATATCTGTCATGTTGCTGACTCCAAGCGAGAAAGCAGAAAGGCTAACTCTTATCATCTTGCATAGAGAACTGTAAATAAACGTAATTAATGTAAAATTAGTGAAATAGGAACAATAATTGAACAAAGTGAACGGTTTATTTGTGTTATTTTACACCGGAAACTTCCCCGAACATACTGCATGAAGTTGGTTGAACTGAACGAGTTCGGAACGCAATCCAACTGCACAAAGATGTGCAAGTTGGCTAATCAAGTCCAAGTTTTCTATGAGAAAAAACAAAAGAACTTTGTTGAAAAATTTGAGTACAGAAAGGTGAAAATAGCGTGGGTAAAAGTTCACTATTAAGATTGTAGTGATTAAAAAAAAGTTAATGTTTTTCCCGAAAAATCTTTTATCTATAAATTACTTTCAAATCAGAAAGAAGGAACTCACCTTGAACGTGTTAGTGTTGATCCCGAATTCGAGTTTATCCAATATAACACAAATCTGGACGAGTTGTTACTATCCAGAAGAGCAGATAACAGCACAGAGAGTTCCACAAATACTCAAGACTAATCCTGACATCGAGAAACGACCAAGATCAACGGATAGAAAGTTTTCAGCAGCATACTAGGCCAGCCGAACAATTTTTATTCAAAAGCAGAATTATTCCAGCGCATCTGTGAATATGAAGTAAAGAATAGACTCTGAGTAAAAGAGAAATTCAAAAATAAGGTAATTTACGTCTCAATACGTAAGGAATTCACCAATTCCGCTATTAGACATTTGTGGCCGTAAGCTTAGTTTAATTTCAAGTTATGTTCAAGCTATTCAACGAATCTTGAAGATCGATTCTTTTCGTTAAAGTATTCAGAATTGATTTTAATTCATTTTGTTCGAATCCTAAGAATTCATAAAGGTCAATTGAAATATAATTTCTTAGTTATATTGGTTTTGAAACAGAGCTCTCGTTAAAAGAAAGTAGTTGTAAGTTATGAGAACTTGTGAATTTTAAAGAGTTAATTTTTTTGTTATTTATTTTGGACACAACTTACGATTCTGCATTATATTTTATTCAATGTGATCTGTTTATTTTACCTGAACGTGTTTAATTTCTTAAAAATATCCATTCCATAGAATTTTGGTTTAGAATCTGTTGTATAGTCCACACAAAGCCACTTCTTTATTTTTCAATTAGGCTTTAATTTTATTTTCTAAATGTATGGCACATACGATAAATAACTTCGTAATGTTGTCCGACTCAGTATTGGAGTATTTCTTCCAAAAGGAAATAAATGAATCGTTACTTAACAAAGTAAACGGCAGATTACACACAATCATAGTCGTACATATAAATCAAATAAGAAAGGTTTCTCCGGTTCCTTTATTATTGTGATTTGCAGTTCGCACGTGGTTTTGACAATATGTTTTTAATCAACACATTAGAAATGTATCTCAAAATAAACATTTAATTTGTATGCCATCGTAAGTTAAATTCCGAAAATCTTTAATAAACTCTACACTGCATCTGACAATGGTCGGCTTCTCAATCTACATATCCGCGACATTATTACATATTACATAAATTGCCCTTCCGGATATTCGCCTGCGAAACGCACGGAAAGTTGCCGGCTTTACTTATAAAACATTAATTTTGGTGTATATTTTGAAAATGAAGGAAGATGGTTTATGAACACGTTGTATCTGTCGCGACATGTTCATAAACGAGAATCAAATGAAACTACCGCTTGTCTATACCCAAAACTAATCATCTTTGTAACTAAAGGTTATGTTGATGAAAAACTCCATGGTTTTCGAAGAATTATGATGACTACTCGCAAAAACAAACCATTGTTTGTAATATTAGAGTTCTTATAAAACAATAATCGCTCACTAGGAAGTTTTATCTAGTTCTTTATAGGTAGAGATTATTATATTAAGAATACTATGTCAAAATATACAAATAATGTAGCATTCATATAGTCTTAACGAATAGATATTTTGTTTATTAACATCGTTTTAATTCTGTGATGGGTTGAGACTGTGGTTTGAAAACTATAACAAAAATCCAAAAGAAAAAGTGAAAAAATCCCTTACCACAAAAATTAAAAGATACAACTGTGTTATTCCACTAGTGATTTGGTGAAGAGCATATCTTCCAAGGTTTACCTTAGCCGAAAACACTACGTTTAACACTGCTCTTCACTTGTTTTCTACTGAAGATGGCAACTTAGTTGCCGAAATACATATTTAGATTTGTATCTTTTAATTTTTGTGGTAAGGGATTTTTTCACTTTTTCTTTTGGATTTTTGTTATCGTTTCAATTAAAGATAAATATTTAGTAAAATATACTACGGGCTTACTACAATTAGACCTTTTTGATATATCAAGATGTGAAACTTGTATATTGTTAAGAAAACTGCCAGCTTTTTGGAATATATTATCACAATCAAATAAAGCTTTGCCAAACAAAATTCGATAATTAAAAATATATTTTATGTCCTTATCGTTTACGGATGTTATAATCTCCCCAGAAAAACCATTAAAATGGAAATATCTAACAGTGGTAGGATACATTTAATACCTTTTATTTATAGAGTTAAACAAATACTAATAAATTAGCAAATAATAAATCCATCAGATTCTCTCAGTATAAAACTGAACACAACTGTGGAGAATAAATAAATTCACTTAAAATTTCAATATCTACCTACTGGAAACGGCGAAAACTTTATATTCGACTAGGTAATAAAAAGTAACTGTAAAACTAAAGCGTGCATGTACTGCTAGGTAATTTTCTAGTACATGCTGCCTTCATATTGCATGCAATCTACTGGAGAATATCCGCTAAAGATGTTGCGCCCGTGAAACGACCTTAGCACAGAGAATATACACCCATTGGATACAACATTTTCTCTGGAATTGAATTTATAGCATCGTATTCAGGAAGTATTTACCTGCTGCTTGACAAGTTTGCTTCTATATATTTTTCTTTTCCGTTCTCTGACATACGAGTATTGGTACATTTATTGCACGAATGTTGTAAAGTGATTTTGTCGCATCATATATTTAATACAAAGTTGCGCAAAAAGTTTGTAGATTACAGTGTAATACTTGTTTTGTCCATTTTCACAAAAATATTTGTGTAGGACTGCACCTCACAGGGAAGAACACAGGTTGTTTTTTTTTAATGGGGTAGATGAAGCCTAGGCAATAGAGGCTTGTCAGGCAACCCCGCCAGACCCAAATTTCCCTCCTAATCATCATTGCCACCCCGGAAGAAACCGATTATTGTAATTGGCCAGGGTGGGATTTGAACCCGCGACCCCATGTCTGATAATCAAGCGTGTAAGCCACTGAACTATCAGCCCGCTATGAAATATAATATTATTAGTTATTCGTCTATTTTCGTATTATATCCATTTTTCTATACTTATTTTCTCATCGCTTAAAACTATAACAGTGAACTTACACAAGCAAGAAAGCTATTTTTTAACAGCAGATAAGTTAAATAAGTACTTTTGCGGTATTGAGGAATAAATAACTAAAAGTGTATAATCCAAGCAGTCGCATTAGAAATTTTTACCGAATATAAAGTTGAATAACAGAAACTCATTTTTTACTCCTGGTATTCATTACGCCAAATAAAGTCGTTTAAAAGAGGCAGTATATCAGTTATTTATGAAATATCGAATAACTTGAGATAGTTAAAAGAAGAATTAACCAATCTGGTGCCATTTATTTTAGACAAATGCCTACAACAAGGATATATCGTTTTACCTACAATTGACGTCTTGGAGCAGTACGCATTCGAATCTAAAAAAATTGAGTGTGGTATTCCGCGAGGACCGATACTGCAGCCACTATTATATATGGTATACATAAATGATATACGAATCAGTATGAAAAGGTTGACTGCTCTACAATGTATTATTATTAATAAAAATTAATAAAACTTTATCACATATTGTAATCTTTTCTGAAATAGATTATACTACAGATGCTATAGATTATCCCTGTACAGACTTAATACTCAGCCTTTTATTCCATACTGTCCCCGATTAGTGCTTCCTTTGACTGCGGACCACTGTCGTCAACGTTTGAACTGGTACAGAGAACGGCAGCATTGTGAGGCAGAATGACATAATGTCGTCTTCAGCGAAGAATCGCGATTTTGTCTTGGTACGCACGATGTCAAATAGATGTCAGTGTCTAGAAGGGTCAAGGTGTATTCCACAACCCGAAGCTTCCGCCAGCAACAATATTAATATTATAATAAATAAAGTCTTGAAGATGATAGCCTAATGCTTTAATTTACTTGACGTGACGTTTCGATGATATAATTCATCTTTTTCAAAAGTTACGTTTTTTAGCTTCCATATTAATGAATCTTAATTTTTTGTACAATTAGAACTTTTTGATTATGTCAAAAATTGATGTCAAATGATAATTTAAAACAAAATGCGGACAAGCCAACATTTTAAAACCGTCGTTAACCACACCCTAAAAGCAATTGAATCCAAATTAAAGCATTAGGCCACTTAAAGCATTAGGCCACCATTCTCCAGATTTTTATTTATTATGAACCTCCTGGCCAAGAAAAATAAGAGAAAAAGAAACCAAAATATTAATATTGCCATGCTGTATTCCAGTATTAATATTGCTTCGTTAACTGAAGTACTTTTAAACTAGTGTTTTTAATCGTATATATCAAGTATATGAGTGACAACTGACTTTATATATAAACAACTTGTTGCTATGTACTTATGTACCGATTTAATTGCAATATATACATAACACATACATGTTTAGGAATAACGAGGTCATTGAGATACAATTAAATACAATGTTTTTTCTGTTGTATTTATCGTACTTTAAGCCACTTATGTATTTTTTCTACACTACTCTCATTTACAAAAATGTTCACCTCAATTTAAGAGTTGTGTTTTAGTTGAACATATTCAACATATGAACGTTCTCAAGTTTCATAATTCCAATTTGAGATTTAAAGTAGCGGTCAACATCACCTACAACGTTTTTCTGCAATTCGACTTCATTTTAATTTTACCATTTACCTGTACCTACTACTTCTGTTTACGTTCTTGGAAAAAAACGGTATTTTATGTAATTGTCGTTTTATTTTAAAATACTTGCAAAATGGTAGTTATATTGTTCTTTTTCTCAAATATATCTACTTAACAAAATAAGTGAAATAAGCGAATCACAGTGATTTTTTCTAATAGTTCGCCTCCAAATAAATTGGTATGAATTTGGTATTAACTACCATAGGTTGTTTAATGCAATTATTAATGGATGAGTCTAACAAATAACTTAATTCCTCATAACTACCTCCAATATAATCAATTTATCTACTTACCCATGCAGAGCTTCTGTAAGAGCAAAACATTATTTATCGGAGACAAACACGGGACGGTATAAATCTAGGGCACTTCTTAAATTAATAGAGTGCCGACTTTATGGCGCAGAAAACAAAGTAAGTGATAATTCAGAGATGGCGCTCCTTCCCGCAGCAAAGTATTACCGTAGGTAATTTTTGCGAAGTTCCGACAAAAAGAATGATGCATTGCAGTTTCCGAGACGGTATATTATGTGAAACTCGTCTTAATCTTTTATTTTCCGAACATATTTTTTGCAGGGTGTAACTATTAAGAACGTTTGCTAATTATATGTTTTAAAATGTAAGATGTAACCTTCGGAATAAGTCCAACATTGAAGAGATAATAATTAAATTAAAATTTAATTATGCGATAGTGAAGTACTACAATAAAAAATAATAGTAATAAACATGTGGGCATGTATCTTAAGAAATCGTGTAATAATTTTGTTTCTTATTGATGGTATGCTAACCGCAACCAAATATTTGGAAACACTGCATAATAATATTCTACCAGCTGGTCGTACTGTCGACATAAATTTTAATTGACATGCGGTTTTAACATGATAATTGGCCAGGCTAAACGTCTAAGTGCATAAAAATTTTGTGTTTATTGAATCTTTTAATTAATTCTTAAGGCGCCAGTTCTGTGATCTGCTCCATCTCTTGATCTTTTTACCATATATTATTAAGCGAAAGTTTCATAATTACAAATATGTCGGCATTCGTAACTTAGATGAACTACGTCAGTAAGTTATTAAACATTTCGGTGGAATAGCGGCTAAAATATTATCATATGTACGCATTTAAGAAGCGGAAGCAGAACACTTTCCTTTGAGTTTATTTCAAGGATGGCCTATTTATTGCGATGTTCTAGTTAAGGTTGTAACGACGTTCAGTTCAGTGTACTCATGTGATGTTCACTGCTTACTCCTCACTACTTTATTGACGTATTTTCAATTACTTACTGTCTTTTATAAAGCTTATTACTTATACCTTGGCTATATCTCGTGACGGTTTAAACGGTGTAATATTTCAACCCTAGAGTTGAAGCTGTGAGTATGCGAGCAAGGTTTTCTATGGTTCTGATTGAGGTGCGCAACAATTTAAACAGTGAAAGTTTAAACAGGTGTGAAAGATATCGAATATACAGCGAGAAAAAAAAGTGGCAAAACATATGCATTTATAGTTGTAAACAGATATAATAATATGTACAATCGTAAACAACCAAACATTCGCGGGGCTTCGGCAACGCGTGGAATCCAATGGCTTTAACTCTTGCATAATAGAAATGACAATCTATATACCGGAATCGGTTAAAAGTGCGGGGATGGTTTTTACGTGCTATGGCGGGTCAGAAATATGTGCTGGCGCTAAACTTTCCGGAACAGAAATGACAAAATAAATCTCTGCGCGCATCAGAAATCTATACCAACCCGCCTGCCAGAGCGGAGGAAACTGGTAAAATGCCTGTGTTACACCAGCAAAGCTGTGTATGCGCTAACGGACAGGTCGGCAATAACTGGAATGAAAAATTCGGCGTGTATCAGAAAGCTATGCCAACACAGCAGCAAGAGCGAGCTGGGAGAAACCTCTACTCAACTGTGTTAAGCGCAGTTCATATACACTACAGTGGTCCCCCAGGCAGTCGTGATGGTGGGAGTTGAGCGTGCGTGAACAGACATCGTCTGCAGAGACAACACTCGTGTCGTAAAAACTCATTTAAACAAAATTACATGCTACTGCGTAGGGGAAATCGGCACTTTAGAAGTTTTATAAGAATGCTATTTATCTTGTATTTAATTTACTTTCAATGTTATTGATAAAATTATAATTTAGTTTTGTAAATATGCTGTTTTTTTTTGTTTATTCTACTGTATTCCTCATGTTGTCCTCTCTGTTTAGGTTTATCTGACTCTATAATTCATCCTTGACTTTGTGTGAGTAATATAATTAGGAAGGAAGGAATTGAAATATCTAACTCTCTCTCACAATACACCTGCTGGCAGCGACGCTCGGTTACCAAATTGACCGTAAGTTGAATGTTGTATTATTGTGTGGCATAAAAATACAGAATAAGTGTCTCAAACAGAGAGACCTACCGTCTTGAACCTTGAGAACATGTCTGCATAATACAAGGTTAATTGCGTCGTGTGTCCCGTGTTGCTTATTATAAAACAGTTTCTCTTTATTAAAAGGGCTTTTGATTTTTCTTTTATTTCACTTTCCAAGAATAGGTTCTTTACGCGATATGCACTATCTATGAAACCAATCTTAAAACTGCAATATACTAGTTTTATACGAGAGAAGACAATTGACTGGACAGTGTCTTTAACATTTACTGATATTCTTTACCAAAGCCCATCGTATGTCACGCTTATTTTTGGTAATATACAAACGCATCTGGTCACCGTCTCAGGTACATGTGAATGCGAGGCGCACTCGGTTCTTGATAGCGTGCGCTGAGCATTAATACGAATACACCTCAAACTTGACAACACTATACACGCAATGCATGTAAAACGCGATTCAAGTCGTACGTTTGCCAACACGGTGTTCGATGAGTTTTTGTGCTGACATTCTTATTACCTAATGTATTTATTAACATATTATACCGAGGTTATACTTGCTATAATAACTTGGAACTTACAGGAACTTGTAGTTAATCGTTGTGATCAATAGTTTTGTGGTACAAAAAAAACAGTTTTAAAAGAAATTGTATGATATTTAACATGAATCAACCTACTCACAATAGATACTGTTACAAATTGGAAAAGGTGATTTCTACATGCTGAACGTGTTTCGGGTTCGTTTTACTCTACCGATTTCTTAACCACGCGTGGGGCTTGTAATTTTAAACAATCTAGAATTTGTGAGAGCCATAAAGCGACCTTCCATCAGACTACATAGTTTATTTAACAGGTATCTATCGTTTCTAAATACTTTCGTTTAATAGTTATCGAATAAATTACCTTTTCGAAATTTACTATGTATTTATAAATCATGATTCACAGTAATCCATATTTCTCTCGTTCTTTACTAAATAAACCCAACGACTATATTGAAGCAGTATTTTGACGCCTTATTGTGAATGGCACCCGCTTTTCAGCACATTCCAGCGCCCGATTGTAATGTCGATTTTATGTCTTTTTTTATTGTCATGGTTGGTCACTGCAACCCGTCGTAAACGATTCTCCCACTCCTACCTCCTTTTAACGTGCGTTTAGTGATGGAAGCAGACATGGGGACACGACCGGGTGACAATTTCCGAAGGACTTTACATTCTGAAGCGAAGTTCGTCGTTTAAATTGTGAGTGTCTTCCTTTATGTAAATCGTCCGTATTAAAATAATTCTAGATTAAGGTGGGCATAACTCAGGGTCTGGACTTAAAAAATCTTTTACGGTTTTTTCCTCATATAAATAGTTTATCTCACGTTGCTGTGGTTGACTTATATCTATAAAAAAAAATCCCTAAAAACTCTAACTCGAACCATCCAACATTAAAAAGCTAATATTGTCAGCAATTGACACACAAGAAATCCGATTACTTTTATTTTTCCTTATCTCTTTAAGTGGAATGAACTGATTGGGAGTTAGGCACCTGACCTAGATATTTTGCATGCTCGTTTTGACAAGAGTTAGAATCTATATGCCAAAATGTACCCACTTGACTAAAGAAATACCTGCAGATTGATAGGTTTTACTTTTGTTCTTCTCTCCTGATAACTTGGCACAAACTAATTTATACACGCTAGCAAGAACCGGACACTTCGCACTAAAATTCTACCTTATTGAATTGTATGGCAATTTAGACGGGGTAATTCAGAAAGGGCTGATTGACTATAGTAGGCAAGAGACTTGCAAGAAAAACTTGACGACAGAACTTATACTGACACCAGCGCTCTTAAACTGGCATGAAGATTTTATATCGCTCGCTCTCCCTGTGCATGTATATCCGTACCAGCTGTAAATATTTCTCTTGGATGTGTAAATAAAACTGTATACTTGGAATACATGCCTTTCGTTATTCAGGAAACACCTTCTCGTCGTCTTGCAAGATTTCAATTCATCAATGTATTTTCATAAAGTACAATTAAATAAATTTTGTTTAAAATATTTAATTTCTAGTTACAAAATTTATGACTAAAATAATTTATTCCAAAAAACTGTATGGCGATTCGGTAGTCTCTGATAGTCATTCAATATCAAACATTTATAAAAAAGTTTAGTTTGAGACACATTTGATGGAAATTCAAATTGAATGAAACAAAGTTATTACTATAGAAAATAATTATTAGAAAAGATTTTTCAAAGATATGTAACACATAAAAAATACATCATCAGGACTGCGTGGCGCGATTCATTCACGTTGTGTAATCAACAACCATTTTTTTTTTTTTCTTTTTTTTTTTTTTGTGGCAATAGGGCCTTTTTTGTTATAGTGGCAATAGGGCCTTTTTTCAAAAATCATTAATAACAGTGTAACAAGAAAAACATAACAAAGGAATAGCAAATACATAACAATATAGACAAATGTAACAAATACAAACACTTAGTGGCAATAGGGCCTTTTTTCAAAATAACAATAAACAATAAACAGCCATAACATAACAGAGAAATAACAAATACGTTAATGAAACGTACTCAAGTAAAAAAAAAAAAAAAATCAAAAGCGGTATAAAAAGACAATAAGTGTAAAACAAAACAATTTAGATATAAATATATAAATATTAAATATCGCCGATGAGTATAGATTGAGGCCGACGGCGACCACCGTCGGGTACTTACCGCACATGAAGTGCAGCAATAAGAGGGTTGGGGTGTTCCTCCAGAGAGTCAAAGTGACTTACCGTTAGTTGGTGTATAAAATCACGCAAGGGCAGAATGGAGAGATCATTATGTAGTATGGCGTTTCGTACATACCAGGGGGCGCCAGTCATGAATCGCAGGACCTTATTTTGCCGAACCTGTAGTTTTCGGAGGTGGGATATGGCCGCATATCCCCAAATCGGCGCCGCATACGTTAATTTCGGCCGAATGGCCGCTTCATACAGGAGCTTCTTCATCGACAATTTTAAGTTGCTCCGCGGATTTAATAGCGACTGCAGCGAAGTTGTTGTCGCTATAGTCCTGTTCGCGGCGTCCTCCACGTGGTGCCTCCACGTCAAGCGCTGGTCTAAGATTACTCCCAGGTAGCGTACTGTGGGAGTCCAGTGAACATCCTCGCCAAAGATGGAAATTGGTGGGATTTCGCGTCCGTTGTTATTGCGCCTTCTACTAAAGAGCACCGCCGCACTCTTGGCCACGTTGATCCTGATGCGCCACTTCAAGGACCACTCCTCCAGGGCATCAGCGGCTTCTTGTAGGTGACGGGCAGCCAACCAAGGCGCACGAGAGCGGGAGAAGAGCAACGTGTCATCTGCGAAGAGGGCCAGGTGAGTATTCGGGACACGAGGCATATCGTGGATGAATAAGCTGTACAGGAACGGCGCAAGGACCGATCCCTGCGGTACTCCTGCCTGGATGGGACGAGGGCGGGAGACGGCATTTCGGTGGACTACACAGAAAGATCTGTCAGCCAGGAAGGACTGGAGCAGTTGGATGATGTCTCCGGAGATCCCGGCGCGCACTAGCTTCACCAGTAGGCCATTGTGCCAAACGGTGTCGAAGGCCTTGGCGACGTCTAAAAATAGCGCTGCGGTAGACAAGCGCCGATCAAAGCCGTCGATCACGAAGTCAGTCAGGCGGTGCAGCTGGTGAATGGTGCTGTGCTGAGGGCGAAAACCGAACTGCTCATCCTGGATTAGATGACGTTTGTCGACTTCGTCCATGAGCCTCGCCACTATCGCCCGCTCCAGGACCTTTCCCATGACGGGCAGAAGGCTTATGGGCCGATATTTTTGTGGGAAATGTGGGTCTGCTATCTTCTTCCGGAACATAACGACTCTGGCGGACTTCCAAACAGATGGAAAGTAGCGTAAACGTAGGCACGTATTTATTACGTTTAGTTACTCTACCGATTTCTTAACCACGCGTGGGGCTTGTAATTTTAAACAATCTAGAATTTGTGAGAGCCATAAAGCGACCTTCCATCAGACTACATAGTTTATTTAACAGGTATCTATCGTTTCTAAATACTTTCGTTTAATAGTTATCGAATAAATTACCTTTTCGAAATTTACTATGTATTTATAAATCATGATTCACAGTAATCCATATTTCTCTCGTTCTTTACTAAATAAACCCAACGACTATATTGAAGCAGTATTTTGACGCCTTATTGTGAATGGCACCCGCTTTTCAGCACATTCCAGCGCCCGATTGTAATGTCGATTTTATGTCTTTTTTTATTGTCATGGTTGGTCACTGCAACCCGTCGTAAACGATTCTCCGACTCCTACCTCCTTTTAACGTGCGTTTAGTGATGGAAGCAGACATGGGGACACGACCGGGTGACAATTTCCGAAGGACTTTACATTCTGAAGCGAAGTTCGTCGTTTAAATTGTGAGTGTCTTCCTTTATGTAAATCGTCCGTATTAAAATAATTCTAGATTAAGGTGGGCATAACTCAGGGTCTGGACTTAAAAAATCTTTTACGGTTTTTTCCTCATATAAATAGTTTATCTCACGTTGCTGTGGTTGACTTATATCTATAAAAAAAAATCCCTAAAAACTCTAACTCGAACCATCCAACATTAAAAAGCTAATATTGTCAGCAATTGACACACAAGAAATCCGATTACTTTTATTTTTCCTTATCTCTTTAAGTGGAATGAACTGATTGGGAGTTAGGCACCTGACCTAGATATTTTGCATGCTCTTTTTGACAAGAGTTAGAATCTATATGCCAAAATGTACCCACTTGACTAAAGAAATACCTGCAGATTGATAGGTTTTACTTTTGTTCTTCTCTCCTGATAACTTGGCACAAACTAATTTATACACGCTAGCAAGAACCGGACACTTCGCACTAAAATTCTACCTTATTGAATTGTATGGCAATTTAGACGGGGTAATTCAGAAAGGGCTGATTGACTATAGTAGGCAAGAGACTTGCAAGAAAAACTTGACGACAGAACTTATACTGACACCAGCGCTCTTAAACTGGCATGAAGATTTTATATCGCTCGCTCTCCCTGTGCATGTATATCCGTACCAGCTGTAAATATTTCTCTTGGATGTGTAAATAAAACTGTAGGGGAAACCGGTACATATTGGGACGGATTTTTTCTTTTTGCCATAAATACTATATAAATTTAGTTTTCAGTTTGGAGTTTCATTATAATTATAAATAATTACTTTAATAACATTTTACTAGCTAATGGGCGTGATTATTAGAGTAGCGTGAGAATAATTGTCACAGTCCCAGAATGCACCATATGTCCCATTATGTACCACGGGGTGGTACATAGTGGTCCATCGGGTGGTGCTTATTGGGACATGTAAAAAAAAAACAAATGAATTTCATTATTTAATTCAATTCTAATACAAATTATAACGAAATAACATTTAAGTAACTAATTATTTAAATTCTAAAAAAATCGGACTATTTAAAAGATTTGATAATCACCGAAATCCACATCAAAATTAAATTTTTTCTGAGCTCTTGTAGTTCCACCGGATAATGAAGGCGAAGGTAGTTTCATTATAATATATTCCATATTTACGATATCTTCATCTTTTTCTACAGGAAATTCAAAGCTCCGTTTCAAACTTTTTTTTAGAAATGAAACGCCATAATCGCCATTTTCTATATTTTCCACTCTTCCAACAAAATATTTCACCACCTTTTTTTGAGCATATTTTACTAAAACAAAGTCTCCAACAGATATGCTTTGAAAATGTTCGTTACGTCCTTCTTCGTCAATATCGATATCGTCCAAAGAATCACCACTATCCATTGGAACTTCACTTTCGGAACTATCTTCTATAACTCGTTTAATCTTTTTCTTAGATTTTGTCTCTTTCTCTTCATTCTTTTTTCTTCGTAATTCAGATGCTTGTTCAAATTCTTGTATATTGGCTGTGTCCGTTAATATAGTTGACTTTGCCCGCTTCCTTCCTTGCCTGGAATTCTTTCTCTGGGAAGCTTTCAAATGTGGTCGTACCTGTTCAGGCGAAACAAATGATTTTAAATCATTTTCAGTAGCTTGATATTCTTCTGGCAGTCCCATTGGAATACTACTGCATTGTTCAGTGTAGACAGGTTGAGAATTTTCAGAAGTTGTCGCTTGGGGACTTTCCTCGACAATTTGTGGTCTGTCCGTAACATATGACGAAAGATATTCAGATTCGTCTATAATACCTGAATTAAGCGGCCAAATACCAGCTTTTTGAAATCCTTTAGTGATATTTGCAGGTGTAAGAGCTGAAGGAAGACAGTTGGTCACGATGTTTGCTATATCATAAATGCTGACAGGAACACCAGGATGATTAAGCATCCATTCATCTATACATTTATTGTAATACTTTTTGAATGGCCCATAACAAGTTAAATCAAGAGGCTGGAGCCTGTGGCTGGTATGTGGCGGGAGTGTTAATAAAACTATTCTATTGTCCTTACACATTCGTAGAACATTGACGTCGTAGTGGCTTTCGTGATTGTCTAAAATTACAAGGATTTTGGCATCTTCTGAACAGTGAGTGTTCTTACATAGATGTTTAATATATTCACAAAAATTTAAACCGGTCATCCATCCACTAGGATGTGCAGCACCAGCAGATCCAGGAGGAGCTCCGGTCAGCATATGTGCTTTAAAATTCTTTCTCGGGAAAATAAAGAAAGGCGGTATATATGTGCCGTTGGCGCAGATAGTGCCGCACATTGTCACTAATGTTCCTCTTTCACCACTCGTCATTTTTCCGATTTGTTTTTGTTTTACCGCTGCTATAACTTTAGGCGGCTTGTGGACTGTGGTTACACTTGTTTCGTCGCAATTGAAGATCTGATGTGCTTCAAACTTATATTCTGCTAGAACTTTTGCCAAGTTATCAAAAAAACACTGCACGTTTGTTTTGTTAAAACTAGTTGCACGGCTAAGACTTGTTGGTTCTGGCGTGCGTAGACTTAAATTTGAATGCCTTTTTCGGAATAAAAATGTCCATTCTACGCCAGCGCATTTTTTAATTTCCCAAGAGGGCGGAACTTTCTTAGCATTTGCTGTGGCATAACGGTAGGCTAGATCTTGCGTATTTTTTAATGTTAGTCCGTAACACATTCTGGAGGCTTGTAACAAATAGTCAGCTAGAAGGTCCTCTTCTTTCTTGGTAAAAATGCATTCAAAGCCATGTTTTCGTGAAAAGTCAAAATTTTCATTTTCTTCACAATTTTTATATTTCGTAACTTTTCGCTGAACCGCTGACTTACTAATACCGTACTGAGCCGCTGCTTGTCTTATCGACGCTTTATTAGAAACTACAGCTAATACTGCAAGTTCCATGTTCTCTTTATTTTTGATGTGAGAATTAGTGCTTTTCAATATTGATGAAGCCATTTCCTTTCGAGATATTCGTGGCATTTTGTAGGCGTAAAACCTATAAAATTTAAGATATGTATATTAAAATATACAAATTAAGCAATTATAAGTAACATAACATGGAGTTATAAGCTACACACGACTATATTCCACTATCTACCTATGAAAAAATAACAAATTGTATGTCCCGTTATGTACCGTCAACATTGTCCCGTTATGTACCACCCCGACTTAGTTCTGTTCATTCACATTTTCAAATTTACCGCTTTATTTTCAATTATTTGCATTGGTCTTAGGTTAAGTAGAGGCCGGCATAAGTGTGTATAAAATTTATCAAACATATCAAAAGAATCGCAGTCGTTATAACAAACATTTAAAACCGACTCGAAAAAAAAATATGCCAGTACTCACCATTAAGATATCGAAAACACTGGTTCTAATAAAAAGCAATAAACATTCGAAACTATGGAATCAAAATGACAGTACAATGTATGTATTATTTTGACACTACTGTTTAAAACAAGCGACATAGATGGCAGCAATAGTCTCTGTACCGGTATGTACCGTGTTCCAATATGTACCAGTTTCCCCTATACTTGGAATACATGCCTTTCGTTATTCAGGAAACACCTTCTCGTCGTCTTGCAAGATTTCAATTCATCAATGTATTTTCATAAAGTACAATTAAATAAATTTTGTTTAAAATATTTAATTTCTAGTTACAAAATTTATGACTAAAATAATTTATTCCAAAAAACTGTATGGCGATTCGGTAGTCTCTGATAGTCATTCAATATCAAACATTTATAAAAAAGTTTAGTTTGAGACACATTTGATGGAAATTCAAATTGAATGAAACAAAGTTATTACTATAGAAAATAATTATTAGAAAAGATTTTTCAAAGATATGTAACACATAAAAAATACATCATCAGGACTGCGTGGCGCGATTCATTCACGTTGTGTAATCAACAACCATTTTTTTTTTTTCTTTTTTTTTTTTGTGGCAATAGGGCCTCTTTTCAAAAATCATTAATAACAGTGTAACAAGAAAAACATAACAAAGGAATAGCAAATACATAACAATATAGACAAATGTAACAAATACAAACACTTAGTGGCAATAGGGCCTTTTTTCAAAATAACAATAAACAATAAACAGCCATAACATAACAGAGAAATAACAAATACGTTAATGAAACGTACTCAAGTAAAAAAAAAAAAAATCAAAAGCGGTATAAAAAGACAATAAGTGTAAAACAAAACAATTTAGATATAAATATATAAATATTAAATATCGCCGATGAGTATAGATTGAGGCCGACGGCGACCACCGTCGGGTACTTACCGCACATGAAGTGCAGCAATAAGAGGGTTGGGGTGTTCCTCCAGAGAGTCAAAGTGACTTACCGTTAGTTGGTGTATAAAATCACGCAAGGGCAGAATGGAGAGATCATTATGTAGTGTGGCGTTTCGTACATACCAGGGGGCGCCAGTCATGAATCGCAGGACCTTATTTTGCCGAACCTGTAGTTTTCGGAGGTGGGATATGGCCGCATATCCCCAAATCGGCGCCGCATACGTTAATTTCGGCCGAATGGCCGCTTCATACAGGAGCTTCTTCATCGACAATTTTAAGTTGCTCCGCGGATTTAATAGCGACTGCAGCGAAGTTGTTGTCGCTATAGTCCTGTTCGCGGCGTCCTCCACGTGGTGCCTCCACGTCAAGCGCTGGTCTAAGATTACTCCCAGGTAGCGTACTGTGGGAGTCCAGTGAACATCCTCGCCAAAGATGGAAATTGGTGGGATTTCGCGTCCGTTGTTATTGCGCCTTCTACTAAAGAGCACCGCCGCACTCTTGGCCACGTTGGTCCTGATGCGCCACTTCAAGGACCACTCCTCCAGGGCATCAGCGGCTTCTTGTAGGTGACGGGCAGCCAACCAAGGCGCACGAGAGCGGGAGAAGAGCAACGTGTCATCTGCGAAGAGGGCCAGGTGAGTATTCGGGCCACGAGGCATATCGTGGATGAATAAGCTGTACAGGAACGGCGCAAGGACCGATCCCTGCGGTACTCCTGCCTGGATGGGACGAGGGCGGGAGACGGCATTTCGGTGGACTACACAGAAAGATCTGTCAGCCAGGAAGGACTGGAGCAGTTGGATGATGTCTCCGGAGATCCCGGCGCGCACTAGCTTCACCAGTAGGCCGTTGTGCCAAACGGTGTCGAAGGCCTTGGCGACGTCTAAAAATAGCGCTGCGGTAGACAAACGCCGATCAAAGCCGTCGATCACGAAGTCAGTCAGGCGGTGCAGCTGGTGAATGGTGCTGTGCTGAGGGCGAAAACCGAACTGCTCATCCTGGATTAAATGACGTTTGTCGACTTCGTCCATGAGCCTCGCCACTATCGCCCGCTCCAGGACCTTTCCCATGACGGGCAGAAGGCTTATGGGCCGATATTTTTGTGGGAAATGTGGGTCTGCTATCTTCTTCCGGAACATAACGACTCTGGCGGACTTCCAAACAGATGGAAAGTAGCGTAAACGTAGGCACGTATTTATTACGTTTAGTAAAAACATGACCGCCTTGTTTGGGAGAGCCTTTAAAGCGGTATAAGTAATACCGTCGTCACCGGGAGCTTTGTTGTTTTTAAACTGCGTGATGATGGAGGTGAGTTCGTCTGGTGTTACCGGCGTGCAATTGCCTGCTGCGGGCTGTCTGGACAAGAAGGTGCGCACTTCGCGATTTACGTCGTCTATGTGGTCGAGATCGACATCCACAAACGAGGGGGTGAACACTTGCTCGAGGTGGTCAGCAAATACTTCGGCTTTGTCCATGTTTGAAAATACAACACCGTTTGGGCCGTGGATGGGCGGAACTATGGGAGCGTGCGGCTTCTCCAGTGCCTTCTTTACCTTCCACAACTGCGGATTTTCATCAAGGGCAGCTACGCGTTCACGCAGACGGGAATCGCGATGATCACGCAGTGCGTATCGGACGCGTTCGTTGAGGGCGTTTGCGACGATTTTGTCCGCCGGATGCAGTGTCCTGGAATAGCGACGACGCGCTCTGTTCTTCTCACGAATCAGCATCAGCAGTTCTTGCGGCAGTGGTGCAATGCCGCGACGAGGAAGTGGATTTTCCGCGAATTTGATCGCATCCTGGACGACGCCTGTTAGATGCTGTATATGGGCATCTAACTCTTCTTGTGACAAGATATGGTGTATAGGGCCGATGGTTTCTTGAACGCGTGCTCTGAACGCGGGCCAGGAAATAATTTTTCGTTCCACCGTTGGGATCTGCTCCGGGTCCACCCCGAGCTGGATCAAAATAGGGTTGTGGTCAGAATCCAGTTCGTGTAGCGAAGTAATATCGTGGTCGAAGGCCACATCTTTCGCCACCAAAATGTCCAGAACATCAGGTCGGCCGACTGCACCAAAATGGGTGGGCTCCACGGGTCCGTCCACAACGATGTTGCGCCGCAGCAGATAATCGTGCAGGATGCGACCGGCACGGTTTACAATCCTGGAATGCCAGGCCGGATGTTTGGCGTTGAGATCGCCCGCCAAAATACACGGCAGTCTGTCGTTTAACAGGGCGTCCAGGTCGGCATCAGTCAATACCTCCTGCGGTGGCTTGTAAACAGCGAACATCTTTAACGGGCCCGACGATGTTTCCAGGCAGATCCCTGTGGCTTCAATCCCGGTCAGCGCTGGAACCTGACACTGATGGTGCGCCAAGGATCGTTTCACAAATACGCAGGTGCCTCCTCCGCGTCCAGTGGTCCGATCGTTGCGGTAGAGATCGTATCCCGCAATGTTCACAACGTCTCCCGCCCTGAGGCACGCCTCGGAAACCAACAGGACGTCAATATTATAGCGTCTAACGAATTCAGTCACCCCAAGAAGTTTATTCAACAACGAATTTGCATTCCAAGCGCACGCACAGATGTGGGATGCATTTCCTCTCTGATGACGTCTATCCATGGGATGAATTGAATAGCCGGCATATATCTGCTGTGAAGGATAGAATTATCCTGATGGCGTCTTCTTGTGAGCTGGCCGTTGACAGGCTAGACCCAATTTTAAAGACCAGCTCAATTAAGCCGGCCACATTATCGGGGGAAAAGTAGCGGTTGCTGTTTCCAGCAAAAGAGGGCGGTGACGGTCGGGGACTGGCCGCAGCGGCACTGTAGCTGCGTGTCTGGGAAGGCTGGGATGGAAGCGGCGCACTGTGAGAAGGCGCGGGTCGCAGCACCGGAAACGCAGCACTAGAAAGAGGGGGCACTGCTCCTTCTTGCGGTCCGTGGTGTTGAGGTTCCCGACGAATGGCTGCCGGTCGTCTGCTCCGCTTTGGCGGCGCCCGTGGACAGCCGCGGTAGCTGGCAGGATGGGGTCCTCCACAGTTGCAGCACGTTGCCGGTGCTTCCTTCGGTTTTGTGCAGTCAGCAGCGCGGTGATCACCGCCACATTTAACGCACCGCGGCCGCAGGCGGCATTGGTGCTGAACGTGCCCGAAACGCTGGCATCTGAAGCACAGCGTGACTTCTTGTTTGGCCCTTGCCGATTCGGCTGACACCTGAAGATTGATGACTTCCTTTACCTGGAAGAGCTTCTTATTGTTCTCCGTTTTTGGCTGCTGTACCTTCACCAGCGGCATCGGGATTTTGTCGCGCGATTTTGTTAATCGGATCACCTTCGCATCTGGGAAGCCCTGTGCCTCCAAATCGGCCTGTATATCGTTGACTGGGATCGCCGAAGGTATCCCGCGCAACACAACCTTAAGAGGCTTCTCCTCTCGCAGCCTATAAGTAAAGAATTCGAATCTCTCCTTCTCTAGAAGGGAGATCATTCTTCTATAGTCGCCGGCGCTGGACGGATCCACCCGGATACCGTCCGGTGCATTGCGCGCCTTGTTGAAATTAACACCGTTGGATTGGAATAGTTTACTGATAATAATAGTCCAGCGTTCTTTATTCTTAATGATGACCGGTGGAGGTCGAAGCTATTTAGCAGCTGCTTCACCGCTCGTACTGGGGGACGCTTCTTCGCTCAAGGCGCTGAAGCGATTACTAGTCGGTACAGTCACTGCACCGACAGGGACGGGTGTAGAGGCGGCAGCACTGGAGCTGGCAACACTGACGGTGACAACACTGGCGGTGGCAACATTGGGGGTGGTGGCAACAGCGGAGACAGGCACTGTAGAAGTCATCGATGACGCCTGTGACTTTGTTTTTACGGATTTTTTCTCGCCTCGCTTTTCACGGCGAGGTCGCTTACTTCTGTTTCTTTTGGTAGAAGACGTGTCCGAAACGGGAGTTACCTCCTCGCATTCCATGTCGTCCGACGATGTAGCAATGTAGGCAGCATGCGCCAACGCACGCAATGACTGCTCGATTAGAATGTCACCGGGTGACAGCTGACACCTCGGCTCAGCCATGTCAACCCGACCCGCACTAAAGAGTGTTTTTTTTTTTGCCCAGGGGGCAAACAAAACAAGAAACAAACACAAACACAACAAGAACACGGTTAAACGGACAAGAAATTCAACGAACGAAAATAAAAACACTACAAAAACCAGCGACAAAATACGTTTTTCAAGACTGCGATAAGCATACAAATTACTCACATATGCTTGTATACATACAATAATTAACCCAAGTCAAATATATGATAACTTGATGATAAATGTTGATATTAAAAGGATAAGGATTTGAGTCGTCGCACATCTTTTTTTTATCATAGAAAATAAGGTCGATCGATTTCAGCATATTTTATTATTAAAAATATATACGAAAATAAAATCGTTTTCAAAATGACATTTAGCAATTATAAAATAACAAATATTTTTAGTTTGTATGTCTCACAGTGCGTTTTGTTTGTCTATATATTAAAGTATAATCGTCATATACAGCTTTTATGTATTAAAACGTTAATATAATACTAATAATATAAGAATTCCCAAACAAGTAAATAGAAAAAAAACACAATTTAAATCAATTTAATAGTAAATTATTAATAGAATTATGAAATATGTCCTCATAACAGATATCAGCAGATCGACACATAGTGAATAAAGGAGAATGTTGTAATAAGTTGGTACGGGAAAATGGAAACGTGAAGGTGGGGCAGGAACGAGAGGAAATGCGGGGACAATGAAATTTATTTTAGAAAGAAGAGAAGGGCAGTCAGTCACTCCATGGATTATCTTCCACACTGACTTGGCTCCTTGTGTTTTCCGTCTGCTTTCCAATGATGTCACACCATGCCTTGTCAAAAGCGAAGTATAGTCGACTCCTCTCTCCGGGTATGTGTTGTCCAGTTTAAGGGAAAGATATTTTAAAAAGCGGCGTTGAACCTTTTCAATAGATAGCTGTAGATAAGTATAGTGTGGTGGCCATATAACAGAAGCATACTCAAGTTTGCTAACAACAATAAATAAATAATAAATACAAAGTTTTTACTAGATATATATTGTTGAAGAATTTCGATGCTCGTAATATAAAACCCAGTATTTCAGACGCAGCAATGGATAAGTTAGTAATGTGTGGCACAAAAGAAAGACGAGAGTCAAATAAAACACCAAGATCCTTAACAATATGAGAACATGTTAAGGCGTTGCCGTCTATTTCATACACAGAGTCAACAAAATTTACTTTCCTGGTATAGCAAACAAATGAACATTTACTGACATTCAACTTCAATTTAAAACACCATTTGGTTATAGTATCTAGATTTCGTTGTTGGTGCAATACATCATTCCATGTTTTGATGGATAGATACATTTTCAAATCATCAGCGTACGCAAGCACTGGGCAGGATAAGGAATCTAGCAAGTCATTGATAAATAAGACAAATAGAAGGGGCCCTAGATGAGACCCTTGAGGTACTCCTGACGAAGGACAATATTCAGATGACTTATATCCATTGTAAAAAGTATAATTGATTCTCTTTGTCAGATAAGATTGTAAAAGCGATAATAATGAGAAACTGAATCCGTACGTTGACAGTACTTGTAATAACATACCATGGTCAATGACGTCGAACGCTTTACTAAAGTCTGTATATAGATAGATAGATAGATAGATAGATAGATTATTTATTCAGTGTTACAATAGAGTGCGTTGAACATGTCAATATAAATAAAAATATATAAAAGTAATATAAGACATAATACAAATAAATTGTAAATAACAAGTGCACGTAGAAAAAACAAATAACACGTTAGTCAAACAAAAATAACAAGACAGAATAATAAATTACTATGAAGTAAGTCGTCAAGTATCACAAATAGAGTTCTTGAAGTAGTCGTCGAGTGAGTATATAACTTTTTGCGCTAACTCTTGGTGAAGTATTTTCTTCAACCTGGTAGAGTTTAAGGCTTTCATTTTTGCAGGTAAGTGATTATATATTGTGATAATTTGAGTAACAACACTTCTATTCACCAATGTTTTTGTAGTTTGCGGAGGAACCAGATGGTGGGAAAATAACTGGTCAGTGAAAAGTTGGTAGTTATCGTGTACGAATATCGCACTCTCGTATATATATATCGCCGGAAGAGTAAGTAGACCATTTGTCCCGAACACACTTCGACAGGAAGCGCGGTAAGGAAGGCCGAAAACACTACGCAGACATTTCTTCTGTAAAGAAAAAATTCTATGGGAGTCAACCGAATTGCTCCAGAATATGACACCGTACTTGATTCGAGAGTACACATAAGCGTAGTATGCACTAATTCCTGCTTCTATCGTGATTGTTCCCGATATCGTTTTTAGAGCATAGTTTGACGATGATAAAGATGCTGCGAGGGAATCGACATGAGACTCCCAGTTCAATTGACCATCCAGAACTATGCCCAGGAACTTAGCGTCTGTACAGGTGGTAAGTATTTTGTCTTTATATGGAAAATTGTTTTGATTTTGTTTAAAATATCCAATGCGTAGCAAATTTGTTTTTGGTATATTTAGTTGTAGATCATTTTCTTCAAACCATGTATCAAAAGTATTGAGAGTGTCGGTAATTTCGAGATCTAAATGATTTTTGGATCTTATTACTACCGTAGTATCATCCGCATACAAAACAGTCTTGTACGGTGAAACCCCGGGAAGATCGTTGATATATATCAAGAATAGAAGGGGACCCAATATTGATCCTTGTGACACACCTCTTTGTATAATCCGCCAATCGGAATATGTTTTTCTGTGGCTGACGTAATCATATCCTTCCACTCTCTGCCGACGGTTAGTCAAATAAGATACTATCAACGTAAAAGCGTTGCCTCTTATTCCAGCGTTTTCTAATTTTTTATATAGTGTTTCATAGTTAATGCTGTCAAATGCTTTACTCAAGTCCATGAGTAAAGCAGCAGTATGTTCTCCATTGTTAATACCCGTTGCAATTTCATTAAGTACTTGGTAAATTGCCCTATTGGTGTTTCTTCCTTTCATGAACCCGTTTTGCATGGCACTGAAGATGTTTGACCTGTTTAAGAAATTATGTATTCTGTCGTACAGTATTCTCTCAAAAATCTTTGATATGATTGATAGAATCGATATTGGTCTGTAATTACTAATATCTGCCTTATCTCCTTTTTTGTAGATAAGGATAACATTTGACTTTTTTAATTCGTCAGGGAATTGTCCATACCTCATACATGAGTTAATAAGAAAACTTAAAGGCGGTGCAAGATGCGAGGCACAGGCTTTGACCAACTTTACAGGTATGTTATCATGTCCTACGGAGTTCGAAGGTTTCAGATTTTGAATTGTAGCTCGTATTTCCTCCGGTGTGGTTGGAGCCAGGAACATTGTAAGGGGATTTTTACAAGTGCTATTTGCTTCAGTAGATACATTGTTCGACACCGGTTTGCATATTTCAATTAGGTGCGCATTAATACATGTTCGCTTTTCTTTAAATGATGACGTGAGTGTTTCAATTTCTATACCATGTATATTACAGTAATTTGTAGTGGAGCTGGATGTAGGTGGAGCTATTTGTTTAACTAAAGACCATGTTGCTTTAGTTTTGTTTTTAGAACGTCTTATGATTTCTGAATTTGTGATTACTTTTTGATTTTTTATTTCAAGTTTCAAATGTTTGCAAAAGCCTTTGTATTCCTCCTTACTAATAACATGATTCAGCATATTCTCGTATAGCTGTCTTTTAAGTTGACATTTTTGTTTTAATTCATTAGTTAACCAGTTTTTTCTAGTGTGATTCGAATCAAACTTGACAATTCGTTTCGGACATGTAATTTCTATCGCATTCCTCAGAATTTCAGAAAAAGCATTATAGCTCTTATTGCAATCCACCTCATCTACGGTTTGATACCAGTTGACCAATTCTAAATATTTTTTTAGGTGGAGAAGATTAGCGTCTATGAAACTGTACGACTCAGTGCGGACACGATTGTCCACGAAAAAATCCAAAAGGTTTAATTAAAATATTCTCTGGCCAGAAAGATGCATCGTACAACGTGTCTTTCAGTTCAAAACTCGCGCCCACCTTGAAAGCGGAATTTTTACCTCTCGATTGCAACTTTTCGACATCAAAACGCTGGCCGGCGGGAGAACGTCCTTCCAAGTATGATGTTAGTTGTTGAACCGTAAGATCTGGTCTGCATCGGCCGACATATATCCACAGTCTGCGAACAACTGCGAGGTTGGAGTCGCGATCCGCCGACGTGCCCACTATTTCCATCTCTCTCCTATATTACATCAACCTGACATTGAGCATCAAGTTTTGATAATAGATTTGTTACCCTAGACCTACCACGAAACCATGTTGGTACGGAGATATATAAGGTTTTGTGTTATAATATAAGCAAAAGTAAATAATGCTTTCAAAAACTTCACAAAATTTGATAAAATAGATATAGGTCTATAATTATCTATACATGACTTGTCATCTTTTTTAAATACTGGAACAATTCTAGCAGATTTCCAAGCTGCAGGAAAAGTACATGAATCAATTGCTAAATTAATTATATATGTTAGAGGTTTACCGAACACAAGCATCACGCACCAAAAAACTGGGAATGAGGTTATCACCAGCGCTGTTATTAGCAGGGAAAGACAACAATAGTGTTATTACCTCTTCGACAGAAATACAATGCAGAGTAAAAGAATTGCGATTGCTATTTTTAAACGCACTAGAGCAAGGTGAACTATTAACATAGACCGAAGAGAATTTACCAGCAAAAGCCTCAACTATATTTTGAGGGGTATCTAAGATTATATCATTATGATATAAAGTGCTAGGTATCCGAGTTATGCCTTCTTTTGCATGAATATATTGGAAGACTGTTACGGTTTTTTTCTTCACGTACCTTGTGTAGTGCTCCGCTAGTCTTTTCGACAAGCTTCTGTTATTTTATTTTTCTCCTCTTTCCGTCCTCTACCTTCCAGAGTTGCTTTTATGTTTTGTTTCTCTTTAACGGGTATCGTTATCGTTTCATTTTTCCCTTCTTTCATTTTGTGTTTTCTCTCCCATGTTTGTGCGGCTTGGCTAGAATTTGAGAATCTTTAATTTCATTACCTTCAGATTTTGTGTTGAACTTAATTCGGTCCTAGTTTCTGTTTATATCATTTTAGTAAATCATCCTCTATGTTTTGACAGTTGTTTTGTTTTCAAGGTTAGATCTGTCTGTTGTTCATTTATCTGTTTTACAGATTTCTACGCATCGATTGTCTATTGATTGTTTTCTTTTTAGATCATCATATTTTGTGTTCACATCTTTTCGACGTTAGATGGCACCTCATGTCCGTCTTCTAATTTTATTTCCTATTTTCCGATTGGTTGTGTGACGTATTCTCCCGTCCGGCTTCCTGTTTCCGGCATCATCATCTTGGTAATGGGTTTAAGGCGTGTCTCAAGTGTAATTCTTCCTGTCTTCGGAATTTTGGATATTTTCTCACATATGTGTGAAACTTCCATTATGTGTTTCTCACATAATGGAAGTTTACTGAAAATAATCATCGGCCGTATCTTCGCTTGTGTTTGATGTGGAATTGATGTGATTACGACGGCTGATGGATTCGATTAATTCGAGATATAATTTGAGAACCCACGCGTCTGCAACGCCATTTTGAAATTCTCTTCGCTACGTTGAAAAAGCCCGTTTCTAACGAGGTCTTTATCGTCGCATCATTTTTGGAGTTCTGGAATTTCAACTTCGTTTTATGTGAGGATTCAAATACCCACGCTTGGCTGAGATTTTCTGCGACTTTCTGATTCCTTCACCGCCCTTGGGGAATTCAGCGGACCACCTGCTTCCGTATCTTACCGAGTCCGGCCAGAGTCACGATTCAATCGGATAGGACGTCACATCCAAGCCCCGTAACAGCCGTTTGAGGGACATAAGCTAAGTTGCACGCTATATTTTTCTTTATTAATAAATTCTGTCCGCGAATAAAACGTTCATTATTAAATAACTACCCCGATCAATTGGCTTTTCTATTTTTTTTAATGTTTTAGTCAACAATTCTGGAAATTTCGTATATTATAGATCGGAGGGTATAATTAAATCAGTATAACAGATTAACTCTTTAATATATATTATAACATTAACCGATTAATTATCGGCATGTGATATACAGGGTGGATTATTCACCGCTGGTACAATTAATTCAAATATTTAGCATTGTTTCAGTAAATTATTTTCTTTTGTAACTCTAAAACTTTCCTAAATTTAATTTAATTCCTAGGATAAGATTTTCCTTTATATTGATGTGTGTAAACTTATTGCGTTGGCCATAGCGTTCGGTGTTGGAGTCCTATCGTAGGGCTATTTGTTATTATTTTTTTTCTGTATTCAAAATTTCATACTTAATTTTTCTGATAATTGCTAACAACGTTTACTGATACTGAGTATCATATTCATGATTTGAAATTTGATGATGTTACCGACATATTCCTTGTTATTTCTTGCTGAAACTTATTTTAATTTTATGTTAACAACACCCACATATTTCGTCGTTATTTATATATGAATGCTAACATTACTTTCAATAAACGTTCAACCGAGTTACTATTAAATTTAACTCTTTATTTTCTTGGTGTATGTTTTGCAAACTGCTTTACCCCTTGGCATTCATTTCACACCTTGGATTCCTGCTTATCTAGGGGGCATGACAGGGTAAGTAAACCTAAGCAGGTGGCGCCGAAATTTCGTTCCATCTTGGGTTTGTTTCGTTCAACCCACTCCCTCGCCGACGAGCCGGCTGGCCCCTGCATGATTGCCGAATATCTACCCACTGAGGCGAAGCTTTGTAAAGCGGAAGCGCAGCACCTTTTTGGTCTTTATTTTGATTTTCACTCTGTCACTTTCGGTGCCGGAAATTTAGGTAACAAGAATTTTTTTAGGATTAGATATCATAGACTCCTCGACATGATGCTGGTAACTAGAATATGCGGAAGAAATTTCAGCTTTACACTGCGCGCGAAGTCTTTTAAATTCATTAAAAAAATAAGTGTTATTTGTATAATTCCATTTCCGTCTACAATACTCTTTCATCTTTAAGTGAGATTTTATTGTACTTGAGAACTACTGAGAATATTTCGAATTTTTAATGTTAGCAGAGTGTGTAGGCACCGACATATCGATTATACTGTATAGGTAGTTATAAAATTTATCCAAAGCAATATCAACGTCAGTTATAGACTCCAAAAAGGACCAATCGGCAGTTAAAAGATCAGTGTAGAGTTGAGGAAAATTAGCTTTACTGAAATTATATCTCTTGTTTTCATTAGAAGGAAAAATCTTTTTAATGGTTGAAGGAAAGGAAAGTGAAACAGATAAAGGGGGATGATATAAGTCAGGCGGTACAAGAGCACAAACATCAGAAGACACAGTAATATCAAAATCCAAATTAGAAGTGACGAGATCAAGAAGTGTATTGTCGCGATTAAGCACAGAATTAAATTGCTTCAGATTGAGGAGATTGCAGAAACAAGTAAAAGCACAGCACCTGGAACAAGATAAAGGATCATCCCTAAACCTAACTAGATTGAAATCGCCAAGCAATAGTACAAGTTTATCTAGTAATAAAGCCTCAAGGCCCTCAAGAAATAATTCAAGGTGTTGCTGACCGACATCTGGAGGAACATAAGCAGCAGCCATATGAAAAGAAACATGATTATATTGGCATTTACAAACACTAGATCAATTAATGGAACCAAAGACGCAACAAAGAAGTATCCACAACAGTGTAGGAAATTAAATCAGAGAAGGCTATAAAGACACCACCACCTTTAGATCTGCCCACGATGGAAAACCTTCTATCACATCTGACAGCAGTATATGATGAAGTCAAGCCAGCTCTCAGTTACAACAATATAAAATTTAATAACGATTTAATTTTGGTTGACGAGCATCAGTAGATGACATAATTATTAATATGAAAAGAATTAAAGTAAATTTTTAATTATATTATTCTTGTTTCAAAAAAAAAGTTTAAAATAAAAATATAACGTAGTTAAAATATATGTGTAATTTGTAAATTATGAATTTTGGAAAGAAAACAGTAAAACTTTATGTATAACTAACTGTCCATAGAACCGGCATTCCGAATAAAAAAAATTTCAACACTAACATACGACAAGATTTTGTAAATTACCACTGCATTAATCTTTTGAACCACCAATAATAAGGGCATGTATACAAGGTTTTCGGGCTTAACGAAACTCTTCAGATTGAAAAATTTGGGGTATGTCATAGTTTTGTATTTACTTTCTTTCTGAATTATTTTCAAGTTTGTTTCACTTCCAGTTAACCGAAAGTCGCCATGAACTTTGTTATTTTAAATGGAAAAGCCTGCATATTATTGCATTTTTAAATTCAGCATAAAATTCTATGACCATTACGACAAGAGTTCCCCCCCTATACCTATCTTCAATAGTTTTCTTTAAAATACTCGCTTTATTTGGTAATGCTTACAAATCGTTGAATATTTTTTAAGTAGTAGGCTATGACTTTGACATCACAATAAATTATTGTTTTCAGTAAAAAAGTGTCGAAAAGTTGCAGTGAAAATAGATGCATCTTATTGTATTTCAAAATTTTATGGAGAGACGGTTTTGAAATGCCCAAATATTCAGAAGCAGCCGGTATTAAACTACAGAGTCCTTCGAAATATCCAAATACACTAAAACATTAATCTCATTTTCCTTATTCTCAAGTACATTACAGTTTTCTTTTAACACTACCAGTTTGTTTTTTAAAGTGTTCTAGTGTTTTCTGATTTTCTTTACATCTATTGGCTGCAAATAGTGGTATGGCATATTAAATTATCGGCAAGCTCTTCTCCCAATTCTTTGGCATTCTCCAATAGACACGTTCATTTTTTTTTTGCGGGAAAATATGTTTTATGCACACCAGACTTGGATCAATGGCCTGCTAGTGTAAGACTCCAATATAGGGCTACCCACTAAAAAAAAACCTACCAACCCCAATAAATAAACGCTGCCTTAGTGAGTGTCTAACCCTAATCACATTATATGGGTTTATTCCTCTGTCTATCGAATTCCTCAGATTCTTTCCTGCTCTATGGTCATGAATCAACCGCCACATTTCCCTGGACGAAATCATGCACGGGATTAAGTTATCAGGGGTCAGTGTGCCAATTTTTTCCTGCACCATCCGTCTCAGATTGCTCCATCGAATACACTCGAAGATGATGTGCTCACGGTATCGAGTTTGTCGGAGTACGTGCATGTATCAATAGTGTTCTTACCAAGGCGCTTCGCATAGGATCTGAATGCGGCGTGAGGGCTCGCGTCAGGTAATACCCACTTTCCCGATGCCTGCATTCGGTCCAGCTTTTAATATCACTAATCAGTCGTTTAGTCCATTTCGCCTTAACTTTATCTTTGTCCCAGCGTCCCTGCCAGATCTTGTAGAACAACTCCCTGATCTCAATGCGCCGAGCTTTCGCATCACCTATAACGGATGACAGTGCCAGTTTTAAGCTGCAATGCAACCAACGCACAGTCCTATAAGCCGACCCGCAGTAGCATGTTTCTCTGTGCTTCTCACTAGTAAATTTTTATGCTTCTGAATCTTAATAGCATCAATCTAAATTTTCTATTATTTATTTTGTTAAATTACACAATAATATGCACTTATCTCAGCACTTAAACATCCAACAAACAGTGATGATAACAATAATATTTACGGGCAACAATTTATTGTGAAATTTAAAGTTTCTTTGATATATCTCTAATTTTTAGACAGCCCGTATAATATAAAAGAAAAATTCTACTAAATTTTGGTGAAACAATGTTAGTATGTGAGTTAGTTTTAAAATGCGGGACCTCTGGCATATAAAGTAAGTGAAAAATAAACAATTACGTACGGTGTAAATGTCAAAATTTTCCCAAAAATCTTCATATCTTAGAAACTTAGTACTAGAAAACTATTGAATATAGGTATAGGGAACCCTAGTCGTAATGGTCGTAGAATTTTATGCTGAATTTAAAAATGCAATAATATGCAGGCTTTTCCATTTAAAATAATAAAGTTCATGGCGATTTCCAGTTAACCGGAAATGTAACAAACTTGGAAATATTTTGGAAAGAAAGTAAATACCAAACTATGACAATTTCCGAAGTTTTAAATCTGAAAGGAGTTTTGTTAAGCCCTAAAACTTCTAACCAGCCACTTCCGTGGAAAACCTGTATATTATCTGGAGAAATACCATATTTGTTAGGCTTTTAACGGACAATTCAAATATTTCATGCCCAATTAGTATGCAACTTATTACTCACGCACACAAAAATAATGGAGTGTCGATTATATTCGTCACTTAACCCTTTGAAGCACGAATTTTGGTTTTATTTCCGATTTTAATAAAATTTGTTATAGGCTGTCTCTAAGTCATTACAAAAAAGGGAGGATACTTTTTTTTTCAAAAAATTGTTTATTTTAACTTTTGTAAATGGTTACATTATGAAACCACAATGTAAGTAACAGTTAACATAAATCACATTCTAACAAAACCGAAATATTCGGTACATGTGTTATTTATGATATGTAAGAAAACAGTTTTTTTCTGCCAGTAAACACAACCCGACATTACACTCTATGCAACTCCATCTGGTCCGATGAGGGTTCTTGGCCGTACTACACTGAGCACAACGTCGTGAGGTTCCGTGCAGAGGTAAATGTTTTGCTTGATCACGTCGTTGATCTATTGGTACGTAGGGCTTGAATCTGGATAAAACTTTTTCAGTAGAAGATGGCCTTCCACTAGGGCCTCTTGCAACGGAAGCCCCAATCAGACTAAGTATTACTTCACAACGGAAAATCTTGAGGCTCATAGTACTATTGGTCTTTCGTTTGAAAATTATATATGAGTTGACAATTGATGTGTCAAGAAAATGCCAAAATAATCGGTGGTACCATTTTCTTGATTTCCGATTGATGGCGTAGTAAGATTTCATCATATCAGCTTTGTCAACTCCACCCATGTTCCTTCGGTAGTCTATAACTGCTTTAGGGCAATTGACTTCAGTCATGCTTCCATTTTTCTCTCTTTTATTTACTTTAGTTTGATCTGTAGGAGAGTGTATAGTAGAGAGCAGCTGAATAGTTCTTCTATCTTTCCATCTGATACAAGATACTTTGCCTCTATAAACTGACCAATCGAAATCTCCTCGATTCATTTCTTTATCGCTTTTCAATCCAGTGGGAAGATTCTTTCTGTTTGCGCGTACAGTTCCACACGCATAAATTTGATTTTCTTGTAAAGAAAGTAAAAGGTCAGTTGTTGTGAAATAGTTGTCAAAGTAGGCGTGATGTCCTTTTCCTTCGAGACCCTTAGTCATGTCAAGGACTACTCGTTCACCTAAACCCGTCTCAGGTTTATCTGTATGTTTCCCTGTATAGATTTGAAAATTACTTAGATAACCTTCTTTATCGGCGCATGCCCAAATTTTGAACCCTCTTTTGACTGGTTTCATTGGCATATACTGTCTGAAGGAAATTCGGCCTTTGAACTTCACCATGCTTTCATCAATTGACACTTCTTTTGATGGGCAATAATATTTCTGGAACTTTTCTTTCAGTAGTTCAATATACGGTCTGATTTTGAATAATTTATCAAAAGCAGGTTCTCCTTTTTTTGCCATTTTTGAATTGTCGTTGCAATGGAGACTAGTTAGCAGAGAGCCAAATCGATTTACGCCTATTTTTGAGGCTATGAAATCGTCACGCAGTTCTGGTCGCGAAGACCAATAATCGCGAAAAGAGGGTGATTTTTTTATACCCATGAGTAGATTTACCGCAATAAAAATTTTCATTTCCTCCTCAGTTGTTGGAATAAAGTTTCTTTTTTCTTGGATGGCATACAAATTTGTTTGTTCTGTAACCAGACGAATAGCATCACCAAAAAGAAGCAAGAAGAAATCTATCGGCTTTATAATATCAGTTGGTACTTCAGAGCTTGGACCAGTAAGTTGCTGAAACTGATGAAGTGTTTCAGCTGTTTCTTGTTTTTTCCAGTTCGTAAAGTGGATAAGTGGTATATTATCTTCCAGATCGTCTAGATCGTCATCTATGTCGGACCCAAATTCCAAATCGTCGTCACTCAAAATAGTATCTTGAGCAATCGCTTCAGTATTTTCATTATTTTCACCGCTGTCTTGAATTATTTCTTCCTCATCTTCTTCGTTTTCGCTTATTACTGACTCTCCATCAGAAGGAATTTCTTCAAACAGAGCGTAAGCTTCGTCGGAGGTCAGCTTCGATAAATCAATTCGTTTTGCCATCCTAATCAAAACAAATTTTAAATTTTAGTACACGCACACTGGTTTTACTGTAAAACCATATCCGGTTCACAAAGTAAACAATGAACTATGTAAAACAAATATACTCACCTCTCTATTAGTGCCTAAGTAACATATTCATCCAAAAAAACGGAGTGGTTATCTCACTTTTTACAAAAATAAAGATGAAAAACGCAATTGGTCGCTAAAAGTTGTTTTTCTTTCAGAAATGAAGGTATACCAGCAATACAGTTTTCGGCAATTGCAAATTTGCGATGCAGACCAATAGATGGCGCACTAATAACCATGTAGAAAGTGTGGTTTCACCGTGAATCCAGCGTGCGTATAGAAATAAAAATTTTAGTAAGTGGTTTTCGTATGAAACCACTATGCTTCAAAGGGTTAAGCCACTGTCAATGAAATTATTTCCTCGCTCATACCTGTCAAACACGTCCATACTATTTGAAAGCTAGATTAGAATGTCGTACAATAATTTGCTAAAAACAGTAAATATACACACCGCAAACACAAACAACTAATACGTAATGCCATCAACTTTATTGGTGTGTATCAACTTGACAAATCATCAGAAGAAAGAGCCTAGCAAATGTGGCGGCAGCATGTCTTCCCCCTCCATTCAAGGTTCAGTTGTCAGGTAATATCATCGTATAATAAGACACGTATGGCCAAATCGGGGAACAAAAATGAATCTTGGTACGCACACGCAATGACGTCACAATCCTTTTCATAAATCTTCATCGCCCATCCTTGTTTTTAATGTAGGGCTATTGCGCTGTCGTGACGTAATTGCGTGATCTTTACTAGGCATGCGCTGCGCATTGCCATACGTGTCTTATTATACGATGGCTAATATATTGCTACGAAACTTGTAGATAAATCTTTTAAATTTTAATTAAATTTTAACAAGTAAACAACTGTTTTTATTCTACTAAACACCACTCAGCATCATCTATTATACTCTCATTAATTCCAAAGATATGCTAGATCTCAAATGATAGAGTGCATGAAAAGTTAATTTGTCCCCACCACAGAGTTTTAAGTACACCGCAAATGAATACGATGAACACTTATTATATTCAGTAAGACTCGGGACGTGGGAGGATATTGTTGCTCCGCGTAATCAATGATTACTATATCAATAAAGCTTATAACATTTAAGTTTCTTTAATGTGACTGTAGTAGTTATTAGTTAGTGATGTTCTTGAAATAAATTGAATAAAAGAAACAAAAATATGGTGTAATTTATTTATTTCAAATCTCCTCGAATTAGATTACAAAGAAATGAATCTTCTAAAGATTCCCTCAGGTTAAGTAAGTTCTTTACTATCTTAGATACACGATAATAAGATTTCTATAATCTTAATCCAAACTAAAAACTCGTATTTCTCGTTTTTAATATCATAAATAAAATTTAAATCTCCCTCCGAATTCCCATCATAGAACCAGATACAATTAAATCAAATGCCAACTTAAAATGATCGTGAAATTAACCCACAGAATCAAATACAACCTCAAATAACCAATTTCACTAGATTTACGGTTATGATTCAAACAAATATAAGCTCAAATTCCCTTGTGCATTATATGCCAGTTATAAGTTCAAAAGATGATAAAATCGCTTACTTCAGGTACGAAAACTGCTCTAGTATAATCCAAATAATAATTCCATATTCAAAACAACCATTTCAGCTTCGAAATAGTGTTCCAACGATGTCACAGCAAACTGTCTCGAATGTTGTTCTTCAAAACCCCAGGATTAGACGAAAGGCCACCCCAAATCTCCAAATAACTGGATACCCATTATCTTAGCACAATACACGTAATACTCTCATTCTTGTAAGTAAATATGAAAGCTTTGTGATAGACATTAACAAATTCTAGATAAATATCCGAAAAGCACCCACACTCAGGAAAAACCGAAAAAGAAGTCCCCCATACTAGTTTTCAACAAACTCAATATCTCCAGGGCGAAAGTACGTCGGCAACAACCAGAGAAATCGTTTCCAACGATACGACGGCAACAAAGTTCCTCGTTCGAACATTAATCGAGAGACATACACATGCCCTAAAATCCATGGTTACAAGCATTAATTGAATTAGATACGAAATAAGTAAGTTTTTAGTCTAAATTATTACATACGTTGACAATAATAAATAAATAGATAAAAATAGATTTACATAAACAATTTTATAGTTGATATTATGACTCTGTGGGTATTATTTAGCATGATACACCGGATATAACATAGCAGTTTTCCCCTAAATTAAAATTCAATAAATTTTCATATGAAATAAAAGTAACATTTTAGAATTTTTATTTATATAATGTTGAAGACGGATTTGCGTCCATAGCCCATTTGCTTGACCCGTTTCACCGTCCTTGCGATCTGGGAATGAAACTAGAGCTGGCAAACCATCCACCACAAAGAAGTGGAACAAATTAAAATAATTTGAAAGAAATACTGAATGGCAGTAAAATATAAGGTAAGAACATAATTAATATTCTATTTAAAGTAGGGATAAATTAAATCAATGTGAAATTTCCCCCTTATTTTTCCCTATAAATCATTTACTTGATACGTAGAACCTCCTAAGATCTTACTAATTAAAAATGGACCCTGAAAAGACAAACATAACTTAACACAGATGCCGTTTTTCCTATTGGCCACCCTCAAACTTTTAATGATAACTAGATCGCCAATATTAAATTTCACCCTGCTTTTGATCTTCTTATTTTCCCTTTCTAAGTATTTTTGCTTTGCTTAGTCAATTTAGCATTTACAAAATCTAACATGTGTTCATATTCAACATTACCTTCATGTTGCCACGGTCTGTCTGGTTTTATCCCTTGTAATACCACTACTAGTGCAAGTTCTGTAATTGTATTCGGTACTTCATTTAGCCAATTTTCTATCACTGATAAATAACTTTACCATTTATTCTGTTGTGCATGTGGCATCAATCTTAAGTATTTGACTATTTCCTGAATATACCGCTCATAAGGATTTCCTTGTGGATGACGTATACTTGTATAAACGACCTTAATGCGCCTTTGTTTCCAGTAATTTAAAAATCTTTCAGTGTTGAAATAAGTTGCATTATCTGTCAACACTTTAACTGGCTTACCAATTTCTTGGATGTATTTGTTCAATTCCTTGATGGTCCTACTTGTTGTACATTGTCATGTCGGATATAATTTAACATATTTTGAAAACACAACAGGTATCACTAAAATGTGCTTCATTCCATTCTCACCCTCAATTAAATTTCCAATGTAATCAATCGTAACTAGTTCTAAGAGTTTCTTCACTGATATACAGCAAATCTTGTTAAAACTTATGTGGTTTTTACTCTTCCCACACAATTGACACAAATGACACTTTCTGATACATTTTCTAATAATTTTGTAATCTTTTATTGCATAATAATTCTCCCTGAATATTAACCAAGTTTTTCTAATTCTAATGTGCCTATACGTAGTATGTAATTTGCCCGCAATTTCCTCGATATTTACTGCATCTATCGCGTACAATTCTTTCGTCCCTTTAGTTTTAACGATTAATCCCTGTTTAATTTCATATTCTTTGAAAGAACCCTGCTCCAAATTCTCTTTTAACGAATTGAAATAAGTGTTGCTTTGAATTTCCTAAATGCACTGTTCTGAAAATATTCTCATCTCTTCTTTAAATCTGTTTAACGCAATAAGTATATCCCCGATACTGACTTCTTCTTGTCTACTCAACGCATCCGCCACGATGTTGTCTCTTCCCCTCTTGTGAACAATATCAAAATCATACTCTTGTATTAATAAACTCCACCTATAAATCCTGTTATTGGTAAATCTTGTTTTTAGGATGTGTGTTAAAGCCATATGATCGGTTTCAATAGTAAATTTATTCCCAATAAGGCCTATTAGGCCTATTATAAACTCGTATCTCATTTAATCTTTCCTTGACTATCATAAGACCCGTCCTTCCTAATTGTAATCCCAAAAATTTCACGTTCTTTTGCAAGAATTCACACTTTTCTAGATTTAATTTTAAACCAGCATGATCCAATTCTTTAAAAAATAACTTTAATATGTTCCCAATGTTGCTGTTAATTTTCACTGAATATGAGAATATCATCTACGTAATGGATACAAAAATCTTCATACTTATTTAAAATTTAATTCATTGCTCTAACCAAAGCAGCACAAGATGATGCCAACCCAAATGGTACTACTGCAAACTGATACACAATTCCTTCTACACTGAAACCTGTATATTTTCGTGAGAATTGATATAATGGTATTAGCCAAAAATAATTCTTTAAATCCATCTTCGTATACCATTCTACTTTCCTTAAACGTCCCAATAAACTGTCTATATTCTGTGGTGCTTCGTGTTGTGGAATAGTTCCTTTATTTAAATTTCTCGGATCCAAACATAATCGAATAGACCCATTAGACTTCTTTACAACTACAAGTGGATTTAAATACGGTGTTGTTGACCTCTCAATAATCCCATTTCGCGACATGCCCTGTATCTCGTTGTTGACTAAATTTCTATAATTGTATGGAATGGGGTAATTTTTACAATAAAATGGTTCATTGTATTTTAACTGCAACTGATTAACATAACTAGATGCAATTCTGTGTTGACTATTTGTTAGATTACTATACTGTTCAATTAAAACTTCTATTCCCTTCACCATTTCCTGCGGACATAATAACACTTTTTTCTCATCGCCTTCCCCTTGCATGCCCAAATTATTCATCCGTACAATATTCTCCTCACTTCCTTCTCTTATAAACAGTTCCCATTTTATAATCTTCGCGCTACTTCTAATCAATCTCTTCTACATGTCAATATTAATTTTCCATTATAACAAATAATCCATTCTTATTACACAAGCAATATTCATATTCGGCACAATTAAAAATTGCATATCACCAGTCTTAGAACCAATTCAAACTTTATCCACATACACCCTGTTTACATTTGTAATTTTTTTCTTATTTATAGAAATAATATTCATTTTCTTTATAGGTAAATAACGACCGTTCCAATTATTAAATTCCCTTCTCCTATCATCTTCTGGTTTCTCTTAATTTCTCCCCATTCTCTGATTACTCTCAGCTCACAAAAAGGAAGATATACTATATTGTATTAAGCAACACTCGGGATGCGGGAGGATATAGTTCTTCTGTTGCAACTACTGATTAAAGTATCAAAATAGCATATAACGTTTAAGTATCATTAATGGGGCTGTAAAGTGATTAATTAGTGAAACACAGTTACTAGCTTTATTAATTTCTCTACTTCTATCACTTGTACTTGAACTATCTGCTCGATTTTATTATTTTATGTTTAGTCTTCCGTAGAGCCAGTGATTCATTTTATTCTTCACTTTTCTTTTAAGATGCCTCCCTTTCGGTTCGATTAATAGCTATTATTTCTGCCGAAATAACCAGCAACTACCGACGATATAAATTCTCACTTGGCAACAATGAAGAACATCGTTTCGAACGATAAGCGAAGCTAAGATCTAAAGAATCCAGGCGAATGAAATCAACGTTAAAGAATTCACTATAAATCTCCCTGATAGATTCATACGAACGTGTTTACCCAACGAGTACAATGTATCAAACACTCTCTCGAGATTCTCGCTATCCGACGAAATTTAGCCATGCGAACACGGAACGATAACAAAGCGAAAGGAGATCGCTCGCTGTATAATGAAAACGAAGCCTTTTTGTTCCACCTCAGTTTTCCAATAGACGCGAAACAACAGTAGCGGAATAAAATTGAAATTCGGGGGGAAAAAATGAGCGCGCTGTTGCTCGGTTTATTTATTGTATCGTTAAAATTTAGCGAGCACTTTTGATTTTCGGGGTTAGTGATTGGAAAATTGTAATCGATACAAAATGGGAGTCGACTACGTGCTAAATGTGCTCACTGTTGGTTTCGTATATTCGTTCCTCCTTTAAACAGAAATAAAAGTCTTAGGAAAGTGTTTGAAACAAATAGGTGAGTTAACTGCTGTATTAAGGTGAGTTCGGGATGAGGAAGTTAACCAGCGAAAATAAAAAAAATTATGCATGCTTTCAATAGATACCATCTTTATTGTTTCATTTCCAATGTGTTGTAATTTTTACTGAGCTCTGCTATGATAGTATTCGTGATATTGTTTTGATATATTCTAACCTGAAAATGCTGAATATTTAGAGCTATCTTCTTTAAAAGAATAATCCATCTCCACTAGACACATCGGAACAGATGATTTTATTGCTTCCGGGATAAATATTATCCGGGACTGATAAAATACGCACCAAGTCATAGCTCCGTTATTTAGTATCCGATTTTAAAAAGCAAAATATCAACTAAAACGATCCAATAAATATTACCAATGACCGTAATCAAAATATTGGTATGAACAAAAAGTTTCGAAAAGTGATAGTCATTTTTTGTACTGCTAATGTATTGTTGTTATTCTTTAAGAAATATATTATACTAAACCTACAGAATCGATGACAATCAATAAATTGTTTATATAAGTGTGTTTTATCTATTTATATATTTATTGTCAATATATGTAATAATTCGAACTAAAACCTTATTTCGTATCAATTTCAATTAATGCTTGTAACCATGGATTTTAGGGCATATCTTTCGATTAATGTCCGGCGAGGGAATTTTAATTCTGTCGATTCGCTAAAAACGATTTCTTTGGTAGTTGCAGGGGTACCTTCGTCCTGGGAATATTAATTTTGTTGAAAACAAATGTGAGAGAAGTTCATTTTGGGTTTTTGTTTCTTTTTCGAATCATTATCTAAAAATTATTTTATTTATCACTTTAGAGTTCATAAAAGTTATCAAAATCACTTCCTAGGATGAGAGTATTATGTGTTTTGTGTTATGAAGATGGGTATCCAGTTATTTCGAGATTTGGAATGGCCTTTCGTCTAATCCTGGGGTTTTGAAGAACAGTATTCCAGACAGTTTTGCTGGGAGACCTTTTGGAACATTATTTGGGAGCTGAAATATTTATTTTTAAACATGGAATTATTATCTGGATTATACTAGAGCAGTATTTGTACCTGAAGTAAGCGATTTTATCATCATTTGAACTTATAATCGGCACATAACGTGTATATTTTGTGGGGATTTTGGGGTTATAACTGTATGCAATTATAAATTGTAAATCTAGTGAATTTTGTTGTGTGAGGTTGAACTTGATTCTGTGGGGTACCTTACGAGCATATTTAAGTTGGCATTTGGTTTATTTGTGTATGGTTCTATGATGGGCATTCGGCGAGAGATTTGAATTTTATTTATGATTTAAAAACGAGAAATATGAGTTTTTAGTCTGAATTAAGATTGTAGAAATAGAGCCTACTTACACTGAGGAGATCTTTAGATGGGTCATTTCTTTGTAATTCATTTAAGAACATGTTGATTAAATAAAGTTCAGGAATATTTACTGGTAATTTTATTCAACGTATACAAGAACATCACTAATTAATCACTTTACAGCCACATTAATGATACTTGAACGTTATATGCTATTTTGATACTTTAATCAGTAGTTGCAACAGAAGAACTATATCCTCCCGCATCCCGAGTGTTGCTTAATACAATATAGTATATCTTCCTTTTTGTGAGCTGAGAGTAATCAGAGAATGGGGAGAAATTAAGAGAAACCAGAAGATGATAGGAGAAGGGAATTTAATAATTGGAACGGTCGTTATTTACCTATAAAGAAAATGAATATTATTTCTATAAATAAGAAAAAAATTACAAATGTAAACAGGGTGTATGTGGGTAAAGTTTGAATTGGTTCTAAGACTGGTGATATGCAATTTTTAATTGTGCCGAATATGAATATTGCTTGTGTAATAAGAATGGATTATTTGTTATAATGGAAAATTAATATTGACATATAGAAGAGATTGATTAGAAGTAGCGCGAAGATTATAAAATGGGAACCGTTTATAAGAGAAGGAAGTGAGGAGAATATTGTACGGATGAATAATTTGGGCATGCAAGGGGAAGGAGATGAGAAAAAAGTGTTATTATGTCCGCAGGAAATGGTGAAGGGAATAGAAGTTTTAATTGAACAGAATAGTAATCTAACAAATAGTCAACACAGAATTGCATCTAGTTATGTTCATCAGTTACAGTTAAAATACAATGAACCATTTTATTGTAAAAATTTTATTGTAAAAATTGCCCCATTCCATTATAGAAATTTAGTCAATAACGAGATACAGGGCATGTCGCGAAATGGGATTATTGAGAGGTCAACAACACCGTATTTAAATCCACTTGTAGTTGTAAAGAAGTCTAATGGGTCTATTCGATTATGTTTGGATGCGAGGAATTTAAATAAAGGAACTATTCCACAACACGAAGCACCACAGAATATAGACAGCTTATTGGGACGTTTAAGGAAAGTAGAATGGTATACGAAGATGGATTAAATGGATGGAACTAAACTTTATTCTAATAAGAATGTTTTCACAAATAATGGAAATATATTCGTTAAGTTAGATAATAAGATACATAAAATTACATCTATGTTAGATTATAGGAAATATCTAGATAAAAAATAAATTGTGGTAGAGAGTGCACGACTTAGCTTGTAAATTTATTATTGCAACTTACTGATTTCGTATCAATTTCAATTAATGCTTGTAACCATGTATTTTAGGGTATGTGTATGTCTTTCGATGAATGTTCGACGAGGGAATTTTAGTTCTGTCGTATCGTTGGAAACAATTTTTTTGGTAGTTGCTGGAGTACTTTCGTCCTGGAAATACTGAGTTTGTCAAAAACAAATGTGAGAGAAATTCTTTTTCGGTTTTTCCTGAGTTACTTTTCGTATCATTATCCAGAAATTATCTTATTTATCACTTTAAAGTTAATAAAAGTTATTGAATATACTTACTAGGGTGAGAATATTACGTGTATTGTGCTAAGATAGTAGTAGTAGTAGTAGTAGTTTATCCATTACAGTTCGTAACACGTTTAAATTACAATATATGTACATATAAGAAAAAAAAAGTTCATATAAAAATTGATTCTTCTTGTATTGCACTTTATTGACATGAACGTGTTTAACACAGCAGTAGATGTAGACATTCACTATTGTCATTATTTTTTCTTCAATAAAAACATCACGACAACTGTCCTGTGAACGCAACCCACATAAAGCCCGAATTGCCCGTTTCTGTAGCACAAGTACTCGTTGCAATTCTGGTGAAGTTCCCCAAATCATAATACCATATGATGCAACACTATGGAAGTTTGCATAGTATGCTAATTTGGCAGCTTCGTGGGTGACCAGTTGTTTAATCCTTCGGATAGTGAATACTGCAGATCCGAGTTTTGATGCAAGAGAAGAAATGTGTTCGGACCAACTGAGTCGTTCGTCTATCGTCAGTCCCAAAAAATTGACTACTTGACCTCTGGTATACGCCGAAAAGGTAAGTACTTCTGTTTTACTTTCGTTGATTTTTTTAATTTATTTGCATCACGCCAGGTCTTTGTTGCTGCTAAAGCATTTTGCCTAACGAAGGAAGTTTGATCGATGCTATCACACTTTACAATGAAGGAGGTGTCGTCAGCGTATAAGCATACCTTGCCGTGCATTATATTTTTTGGAAGATGGTTGATGTATATAATAAAAAGGATTGGCCCCAGAATTGATCCTTGTGGGACACCACAACTTATTGATATCTTTGCCGACATAGAGTTCTTCCACTGCACTACTTGCGTTCTATCTGCAAGGTAAGACTTCAACAGTTTGTTTGCTCTTCCCCTCACTCCATAGTAATCCAATTTAGCTAAGAGTAGATCATGCGATACAGTATCAAAAGCTTTATTCATATCGCACAGCATCAGTTGTACACATTCCTGATGATCACGTGCGGACATTATTTCTTCTATTGATTCGGCCAGAGGTGTGATTGTGGACTTTCCAAATCTATAGCGATGCTGCGCTGGTGTGAATATACAGCACTGAGATCGGCCTGTAGTTCTCATGTTTATGTATGTCGCCCTTCTTGTAAATTGGTACCACTCTGGCTAATTTCATTTCCCTTGGAACAATCCTTCCTCCACACAACATTTATTATATCAACCAGAGGTTCAGCTATTTCGGTAGTAATCCTCTTTAGTAAACCAGTAGTCATACCATATATATCTTTTGCTTCTTTACCTTTAATATTGCGGATAATAGTCTTTATTTTCTCTAAATCTACTGGTTTCATATACATTGAATTTACTGGAGATTTTACCGTATTCTTTAACAAGGTAAGTGGATTCATACTGCGATCTATTTGGTTTAGAATAGTATCTCCAACTTGAGTAAAAAACTCATTAAAGTTTTCCGAGGTGAGCATAGCTTCATCATTGGTTATAGTCTTTTTCGTTTTCCCAGACCCTGTTTTTATAATCTCCCAAATCTTTTGTTGTTTATTCTCAGCATTAATGATTTGCCGTTCATACTGTTTTCTTTTCGCATTGTTAATGTCTTCTTGATACCTGAGTTTTTCATTTCTATACCTTTGTAGCACATTCAAATCTTTTGTTACTGTATATTGTATACAGTCTAATTTGTTTTTCGAATTCTTCACATCTTGGCTTCTCAAGGTAGATGTTTTAGCCATTTTTATTTTTCTGTACATTTCAGGGAAACATATGTTGTACATGGTTTCAATGGTATTATGAAATGCGGTGTATTTTTCTTGAACACTACTGTAACAAAGAAGTTGATTCCATGGGACATGGGAAAGCATTTCTCTAAAAAGGCATATTTGATTGTCGTTAATTATTCTGGTGCATCTAATTTTATTTTCTGTTTATTCGATAGTAAAATTTCTACAATCTTCATTCAGACTAATAACTTATATTTCTCGTTTTTAAAATATAAATAAAATTCAAACTTCCCGCCGAATTCCCATCATAGAACCATACACAATTAATCAAATGCCAACTTAAATATGCGCGTAAAAAATAATCCACAGAGGGTAATGTATATGTATGTTTTTCCTATCAGTACTTTCTAATTTTCATACGTTGGCGCATTGACTTATAAAAGGCCGTTCGTTAAGATTTTGGTGGGAAATTTAAATTACTTTATATAATTTGAAACGACTAAAGTGAGTTCGTGGTATGAATAACGATAAAAGAAATATTTTTCATTGTGTATTTATATAGATTAGATCTAATTAGGGTAACATTACACCGCGACCTATCGATCTATTTTGCCCTGTGTATTTATATAGTAAATGAACCTACTCACCTGAGATCATATGTTTAAAGACTATTTCTTTGTCACATTTTCGTCGATATCACACTAACACAAATACACTTAGAAGTGCATCTAAATTTATTTTTTATTTGATATAACGTATAGGCATACATCACTTAACGATAATAAAACAATCACACTATAATTTATGTCCTGCTGACAATTTCATATAACTGTCTAAATATTTTAAATGTTCTTAAAACTTCAGACAAATTCCATTTTAAAGTTGGACATTCATAATATATGTCCAATCCAACTAGTAAAAAATTTAGATTTTATTATATACCTGTTTGTTTATTTAAAAACGTTTCGGCATTATTTTATGCCTTCGTCAGTTTAGATGTCAAAACAATTGACAACAATTTTATTTTTCAATAATGTCGAATCGTTTTTAAATAAACAAACCAGTATATAATAAAGCCTAAATTTTCCACTAGTATTGGACATATTATCTAAAAAAGGTTAGGAAGGCTTTAATTTACAATTATGTTTACATTGACTGCATTTATATTATGATTATTATTAATATATAAGTATATGATTCCACTTAAGTGACTAATTAATTTGTATTTTTTATACAAGAGAAAGAAAAACTAACACTTTAATAAGGTTAAAAACACTATTATTATTGCAAAACAATCATTAAAAATATCAATTTAAACAGGAAAAGCTTTAAATATAATTAAAGTAAATATTAAACATATAACAATATATATTTCTCACAGACACAGGATACCAATTTTCATGTATATCGCTATGTAGAGGAAACTGTTACAAAAGACTACTGTGTTTACTATACCCCTAAGATGTTGAAAGACCCAAATCTTCTAACAATTGACTAGTAGCATTAAGTACGAGTATTTCACCTAATTATTATATTTTGAAACAGCACTGCGTGTCTGTTGTTTTATTGCGGATCTGTAATACATCAAAATGGCAACTAGTATTATCCTAATACTGCATATCTTTAAGCTCATTCTTTAGACTATTATTTTGATTGAGTAGCACACAAACAAACTACTGAAGGAAGAATACAGAAAAGAAGTTGAAATTTGAAATCGAGAAATAAACTACCTGGTGGAAAGGACTTTGAAACTGCAACTTGCCTAGCGAATAAATACTGTAGGTAAACAAGTTTTGCAACCTTCCTTCACATCTCGATACACCTGGGACCGATGCAAATACCGTCGTTGCTACTCTATTAGAGAGCTTGGTATCTGGATGTACAATATTTCTAATCTTAGAACCCAGTATCGCTTACTGAAAATCGAATGTAGTTTGCGCTTACGCCCGCACCGCTTACACGAACCATAAAATTTCCTTACCAAACACACGGATGACGCTAAAGGGGAACGCGATAACGCAGCCGGCTATTACTTGCAGCTAGTTTACTTTTATGAATATTGGAAATTCAATCGTTAGTATGAAAATTATAAGCGCTAACCGTCCTTCCCCAGGAGGTTCGGGGGATTTATCTCGAAAAATCAGACGCAACAATGCTCAAAGCGTCGAGGCACGATGCGGACGTCGACGCGTTACGTTTGGGTTTCGTAAACATTTTATGTGTCTCTGCAACGTGTTATTTTATGTTACGGTCCCCTTTGTTATGGTTTATGGGCACGGGCGGTGTGAAGGCCAGCTATGCCTTAATGAAACGAGTTTTTGTAATAGCAAGGACATACAGATCGTAAAAGTACATCAATGTAATTACATTCTCTAACTATACTTATGATGTGCCCTTTTTCCATGTTGTTCGTCCGTGTGTAGTAGTTTTGGCGGTAGTAGCAGTGGCCTAAAATTTTACGGCTTTTTAAAATAAGGATGTATTTTAAGCAACGTAAAAAATCTGAAAATACATGTTTGTAACCTTGAAATCTAACAACATAAGCACATTTTTCACTTAATCTTTGTTCTTTACTTACTTATCCGGCAACCTCTTGTACAACTTTCGGTGTCAAAGTGATGGTCTTTCTATATTCCTTTTTGTTTCGTGGAAGTTGTTTTGCCTGCGGCCAATCCAGTCCTCTTGCTTTCGTGGTATTTCGAATTTTTAATTTGGCCGTGAAGTACAAAAGGTCTAAACTGCATGGATGACAATGCAATTTTCTCAAGAGTGCTTTTACAAGATGTTTATCTCCGAAGTAAGTATGGTGCAGTAAAGTATGTAAGAGTAACACTAATAATACAATAACAATCCAGGTTAGAGCGTTTTTACTGAGTCAAGGCGTTATTATTGCTAGGTGAAATTAAAGAGTGCTGATGGACTGGTTATTATATAATTACGGTCTATATGCGTACGAAGGGGTAGCTCAAGGGTAGAACACTCGTTGGGCAAGACACCCAAGTAAATATATTGTGATATAATCAATCACACAGATCATTTACAAACACAAAACAATTTAACTTTCAAAATTAAACACAAACATTTCCATAAGAAATCACAAATAAGTTAGCAATATCTTGCTGTCTTCGGTGATGGCCTGGGGATGGCTTCACGCGCTTGACGGCAGGTGGTTATGGACTTCCATCTATTCTCGTGAAGAGTGGCGGTCCATTGCGTTATTATGGTGTTGAGTGTAGCTGGCGAAATAGGAAGAACAGGTTCCGGCCCCACAAAGTGGGAGCGCGAACGAAATAGATTTCCTTTATGACCTATAACCCACTTGAGTGTCAAGGTATTATCGCTAGCTACCACTTCTAGGGCATTATGACATTGAAGTACTAAGCCCGAAGTGATCCGATGATTATTAAGAGCCCCAAGAGCAGCCCTGACTGTCACTATAAAGGACAATACGCCGTCCCTTAATGCCCCTTGCTAAAATTTCTCCGGCAACGTGCAGGATGGCCAGCACCTCGGCTTGAAAAACCGTGGCAAACCTGTCCAGCGCCAGTTCTATATTGAGGTCAAGGTTAGAGGAGAAAACCCCTGCCCCCGTTCCCATCTTCCGATCAATCCGATTGTAGTTCGACCTCGGGGTCAACAAGAACATGGTAGTGTCTGTTGAAAGCAAACACGGGAGGCACAGCATCCCTTGCGGCACCAAGGAGAGGCACCTTGGCGGCGCCCTCAGATATGATGCTAGCGTGGCTACGTCCTCCCCCCGCCACGTTCAGAAGACCCCGGGATCGCTATCTTATAGCCGCCCTAAGCGCTGCCTCCTCCACAAACAAGTCCAGAGGGGGGACACATAGGAGTGCTTCCATTAAGGACATGCGATGCGCTGCACATGTGACAGTTCGTCCCTGGCGACCACTCGTCTCACCCTCCGCCACCAGACGAGCCATAGGTTAGCATGGGCCTTTTTATGGCAGTATACAGCCACAAGGCAATTTTCGGGGAAAGTCCCCAAGTCTTACCCAGGATGCGGCGACCTGTCAAAAAGCCATACATGCTTTTTCAGCTTTTGTTTTGACGTGCGTACTCCAGCTTAGCCTCTTGTCAAACACAACGCCCAGATATTTGACATCGTCCGAAAAACTGAGAGCAGTGCCAAATAATTGTGGTGGTGGCAGTTGTTCCACTTTCCTTTTGTTGGTAAAGAGTACCATCTCTGTTTTACCTGGGTTTACAGAGAGGTCACCTTCCCTACACCAATTTTCGATAGATCTTAAGGCGACCTGCATTACATTACAGAGCACACCCTCGAATCTTCCATCAATTAGGACCGTGATGTCGTCCGCATATGCGATTGTGTAGTAGCCACAGTACACATTACGCATACGGACAAGGTAATCTACCATAAGGTTCCACAGAAGTGGTGACAAGACGCCTCGTTGGGGACAGCCTCGATCCACAAGCCCCCTGACCCTGACATCTTCCACATTTATTTCTACTGCCCTCTGCTCTAACATATGGCGCAGCCATCCTACGAGAGTCGGCACAACGCCGTGCTGAGTCAGGGCATTAACAATACTGTTGAGAGACGCTTTATCAAAAGCCCCCTCTATATCTCAGAATACACCCAGACTAGACATTTTGTTGTCTAATGAGCTTTCTATCCGTCGCACCACTGAGTGGAGGGCAGACTCGGTGGATCTCCCCGGAATGTATGCATGTTAATTTGTGTGAAGTTGATACATCGGTAAGGCCACTTCTCGAAGATAACGGTCACACAGCCCTTCCAGTGTTTTCAGCAGAAAACTGGTCAAGCTTATTGGCCGGAAAGATTTGACTAGGGTATAGTCAGCCCGCCCTGGCTTTGGTATAAAGACTACTTTTGTTTCTCTCCATACCTCAGGTACGTACTTCCAAGCGATGCACCCCCTGAATAATGTCACCAACAGGCCTAACAGGGCGTCCCTGCCCCACTGAAGCAGAGCAGGGAACACACCATCCGGACCCGGTGACTTGAACGGTTGGAAACTTTTAATTGCCCAGCAAATTCGGGATTATTCTTCCACCTTTTCCACCACAGCCCAGTCCTCCTCTGTAGGAGGCGAGCTGTAGGGTCTTGCCATGTCAGTGTGCTGCAAACCACCCTGCCTGGAAAGTGGGTGGTCATGAGTATCTCGGCTGCTTCGAGGGAGGATGACGAAAGAGTCCCATCCTCCCGTTTTAACAGTACTAGTTGGTGAGTAATATCTTTACTTAATACTTTCTTTAGACGAGCAGCCGTTGTGACAGATTCGACGCATTCACAGTAGCCTCAGATTTCGGTATTCAACCTTCTGAACCCTAGTTTGATCGATCTGAAAACAGATCCATCTGTGATCTGACAGTGATGCCTCTTCAGACACCCCCCAGTCTAGTATGTTGCTTGAGATACCCACCGATGCCAGTGTAATGTCAAATTACTCTTTGACACCGCGAGGTGACAAACGTGGGCTCGCATCCTCTATTGAGTATGTCAAGATTGGTGCAGGAGATAAACTCACTTAGGAGTCTACCCCGATCATTTATATCACGGCTGTCCCACGCTACGTGATGAGCGTTTGAGTGACAGCCTATGACCAAGTGTTTCTTGTATTTATCACAGTCATCCACCAGCTCCACCAGAAGACGGGATGGGACAGGTTCGCCACTGGCTAAATACACTGAAGCAATCACTACTGATGTTTGCCTCCCTTGTATATCACACATTAATTGTATAGTTATTATATCCCTGTCACAGTAGTTTGGTATGGGATGGGCTTTAATATACTTTGCTACGTAAATACACGTCCTAGGTTTGTCTTCAGTGCCCGAGAAAACAGCACCTTTGACGTTATCCAGGCCAAGGACTCTGGATTTCAGAAATCATGGTTCCTGAATTAAGCAGATGTCCTGCTGTCTGTCTAGGCGCCTACGTAAGGTAGCAGTGGCCGCCAGACAGTGTTGCAGGTTAATTTGTATAATATTTATTGGCTGGGGTTGTCCCTTCGGTAACCCTGCTCTTGGAGTTGAAGTTTTAGCGGGGGTCACCTTCCGAACTCCAGCCTTACCGGGGTCCGCCCTAAAGGCAGAACACCCGGGGGCAGGAGACGGGGCAGCACCAGAGGTACCAGACACGGCCGCCTCGGCCTTAGCCTTCGCCTTCCTTTTTCGCTCAGCGCCGGATGGTCGTTTTCGCCGCGGACCTACCGGTACCGCAGCGCAACCTTCCTGGCACTCTTGAAGTTGCCGCAGCTGCTGCGAAAGCTGCAGTTGCGGCTGATTAGATTTGGGGCCATCCGAGGACGCATTCCCTATAGGGGCGACACTTGTAACTCTAGGTTCCATACCAGTTGTAGTGTATATTCATCATTCTGGCTACCTACCCGCCACGGGGTCCAACAAGGAGACGTTCAAAGAACGCCAGGGCTACCAGCTGCAGCGGCCAGCGCCTGTGCCAGGCGTGTCCACGCCGCGGGGTTCCGGCACACCAGCCACGACCTAGAAAAGTCACCCTGTCGGCGGTCTGACCCGACAACACAGCCGATTGATCAGTGGTGGGTTAGTCCCTGACCTCCCGTCTAGATGAAATCCAGGCCAAAGCAGTGTGTCGCCGACCTCCAGGATACTAACTCCCTCCCGGAGGCAGCCCAACTGCCTCTCATCCACCATCACGGGTCGCCTTGCACGGCACAAACACGAGGGTGACAATGTTACAGACCAGCGAGCTGCCACCACTCATCTGGAGAGCTTTTTATTGAGGTTTACTCCTCTTGGTCCCTAGAGACAACACGTCCGCGAGACATGTCCACAGACAACGGGAGACACATGATATAGCGGTTGCAACCTAGAAGGTCACAACCGGCACCGTTTACCTCTGTGCAAGCCCTTAGCCACGACACGACAGCTGGGCGAGGGGGGGTGGTTCGCGGCAGCGGCCTTAGTCAACCCTGCTCCGGTTTTAGACAGAGAGGGACAACGTATAACCGCCACTAACCATCCCGTCGTGGATAACCCGACCGGAATGGCCGTTTCCCTATCCACTGCCTGGGAAGGCGCCTGGCGGATGCCCCCAACCCACTTACCAGGCAGACTGTGAGTACTTAGACAATCTAAAAAATACGTTAATTTACCTATTGAGACGTAAGAAATTCACAAATTCCGCCATTAGACTTTTATAGAGATAAGTTTAATAGAATTTTAAGTTATGTTCATGTTATTCAACGAATCATGAAGATTAAACCATTTAGTAACAACCCCAGAGATTCCAAAAATCAATTGACATATAATTTCTTAGTTATATAGAACTCCCATTAAAAAAGAAACAGTTTAGGTTTAGAGCACTTTGATGAATGTAAAAGAGTTAATTTTAATGTTTTTGAAACGATTTGCGACTTTTCATGTATGTATTGATATTGTTTATTTACATATTTTATTTGCCTAAACGCTTGTGATTTCTGGAAAATATCCACTCACTTGAAGAACACATCACAATTAACGACTTTTACGAGTTTTTAGCGGTGACACGTTACCAACAGATTTTCCAGTTTATTTTGACCGTAATTTTGCATGCTGAACAACTTAAAAATAAGGCGGTAACAAACCTGAATCCAAAATTAAAATATTTAAAGATAAGTTGCGCATTCTTGTATCTTTATCGCGAACCCTTCGACGACCTGAGATAGATTTCTGTGTTTTCGTTATTTTTAATTTATTTATTGAAGACCCTTCCGAATTTTATTATATAACAATATTTTTAATATGTAACAATAATAATAATAATATAGTTGTGTCTACCTTGTGAAAGTTTCTAGCGAGCTCGACCTGGTTTGACAGGTCAAACTTAATAATGTTTATTGACAAGATTCTGGTATAGACTCCTAGAGGAGTACCTCAAGTAGTCTCCTATCTGAGTGTCCCCTATAGGAGTGTCTCACACTCAATCTGGAAGCCCGATTTATGGTAGTAATGTATATGCCATCAACTCTGATATTTCCGATCCAATCAATGGATCAGAATGTTATTTACTGGGAATTACTCTATCGTAAAAATCAACACACTTGTCAAAATGTTTTGACCCTGAGCACAGTATAACAAAGATACGCTTAAAGGAATGCAGTTTCAAATTTGATCATAGTCTGGGATACGTTAAAAGCTACCAATCGTTATAGAAAAGTATTTTAATAATCGATTTGGATGTTTACTGAATGGTAAAGACCATAATGTTGTTGCGAAGCTCTTGTAAAACACTAACCCAGTAAGTAAAATTACAAGAATGTATGATGTGCCTGTAATAATGACTCTGAATTTATAAGCTGTAAATAAAGTAAGCGACTTTAACGGATGGAAGACATAGAGCCAGAAAATTTTAATCCAAGTGGAGAATAAAATAAAAATTGAATTAGAATTGGAAGAAGATGACAGCAATATGTCCAGAAATAAATATGTCACACTTTCTCACAAATTCTACCAACATTTCATTTCTTTGTCCCATTGAAGGACGAAACCGGTGGCATTATCATTTGTTAGGAGTTTTTAGTTCTCTTTATTTCTATTCCACCTGTTCCACTCCCTATATACTCATACAGAGTCATAGCAGATTATGTGAAATATAACAATTTATTGCCTGATTTGGAAGGCAAATTAGAACAAATCAACGCGAGCAAGAAGTTCGAACAATCTAAAGTTACGCTATTTTTACGCATCTTCCGTAAAAGAGTTATGTCTTGAAAGATGTTTTATATTTTTGATATGAACCTTTTCTTAGGACGTACAAACACATAGTACTGTCCTTTCTTGCAGAATAAACATGATTTCTTTGAAAAGGTAATGGCATCCATTCAAAGGAATAATGGTTTAAACCTCGCAAATATAACTTCGCAATACTAAATGTCCAACTAACAATTAATCAAATACATCATTTAGTTGTTTGTTACAGTTTGTTTCGTATGCTGTATATACTTAAATCACTCTATTTGAACAATTTCAGTCAATTCCTGTAGAATGATGGAGAATATAGTCGGTTTGCTTACAATGATCTTATATCTGATGTTACCGTTTAGTTCTACAAAACCTTATTTCCTTTCTACCGCCGATAGAGCCGTAATAACATCTTTCAAACGTTATCCGCATAGCTATAAAAGGAAATCTTAGCTTTGACATATGCTGAATGAAAAGAGAACTTTTCTCGTATGTGAACATCAAACGAGCCTCGAATGATATTCAAAGCGCTGTTAAGTTTATGCATTGCAGAATATTTAATCTATCTTTCATAAACGTGCATTCGACGATCACTTCTCACTTTAGAGTTTGCATTGGTTGCATTATTTTTTTTCTGTCAGTTCTTCAACTTTTAGTTCGAATGCAATACGATATCAAGGCTATTATTTGTTCTTTTGGATTTTTTCAATGTAATTTAACCTACACTTTGCTTTCTCTGTAGTTATTATACATACGTACATACGTACCACAATGCCTAAACTATTTTCAAGTTTGTATATTGCAAAGCCGTCTTAATAATGCGGGTGGAGAGGAACGGATGCGTCTTGCAAGTTTCAAACTAACTCGACCCCGTTAAAAGAAGAAACAGATTTAGAGCGCACGCTACGGTGTTGCATATTGTAAACTTGGTGAGCTTAGGAAACAATGCATAAGTTATTTGCATTTCAAACTACAAACTGCTTGGGAAATACATAGTTATCGTCTAGTTGAATTACTTGGGCGTCCAAAGAGGGTTAACTAAATAATTGTATACACATTGTAACTTTATTGGTTAATCATTTGTTAAATAAGTAAACGAACTAACGAACCGACTGTAAAATTATGCAGTATTGGTTCGAATGTATTCAATTTTAGGGCTGGATGCAAAATATATTTCTTTACTTCATGCGAGGTTTAGGATGCTAATTTAATTTTAAAAAAAGAGAGAAAATAATTTAATTTTTTTATGCAATTTTAGCATTATATACATTATGCAAAAATTTATTGCTTGTAGAAAGTGCAAAAGTAAAAAAAACAAATAAAATAAACACAACCAAAACACTTATTTTGTATATGAAACTCCTTGTATATTTGTATTTTAATACATACATACATAAACAGTTCCTCTTGTACCTCACGGCGTCGAGTTAAATAAAAGGCAAATTCACGTCAAAAATTATTATACACTCTTATATCAATATATTTAAGATAAACTAGGTTTTTACAATCTTTTAATGTAATCAAGGTAGTCGTGACCGTTTAATAAACCATTTATTTTACATGAAAATTAAATTAAATGTTTAAAAATGCCTCCATTTTCTTGAATGCACATTAAAACTTTTTTATGGATGCCTTGCTTAAGGGGCATTTGTAAATATTTACAAACAGAGGCGATTTTAATACACAAGCTTCCTACCGATAAGACACACATGTAAGCAACTCATGCCAATGACAGAATGTAAGATGGAAACTGATTTGTATGGTTTGACAATTCATAACTGTCAATTTTTTTAATTGCGTCGATTAACATTCCGATCTCGTAATGACAACTACGTGCATCCCGATTTTGGATCAGAGATTGTTGCAATAGATTACAAAGAAAGACTACTAGCTCAAATTTTCATCTCATTATACGATAATATTTCTAATTTCTCTAACAGAATATGATTGTTTACGAAATCAAATCTAAAAGTATCATCTGCGTTCATGCACCAAAATCAAAAGCATCGTAAATCTCCTGGACCATTTATATCCACTAATACATATGATCTATTACTAGCATATGTGTATCGACTAGCTCCTCATAATTACAATCAGTTCAACAATATTGTTTACCAAACCTTTGTTATACCTATCGTATGTTAGTGAGCTCACAGGGAATAGTTCTGTTGACAGAATCTCTCATTATCAAGGCTCCGTTCCATCATTACCGTGTTGCCATTGTAGCAGTCATATTAGGTACTTACCGAACAACATTCGAAGTTGATTAATTAATGGGTTGCTGTTCCCATTACTCGATTTAGCTAAGCAAGGGAATTTCGTGTATAATTGAATACATTTAGATGTAGCAATAGGGATATAGGTATAAATAATAATCCAGCTAAAACAAAGCAAATTTATTAGTTAGAAATGCTGTAGTATCATGAATCAAATAATATAAAAACAATAACTAATTAGTCGTTTTGAGAATAAATGTTTTTCATTCTAAAAATAAATAGTATATATTTTTTTAACAGGCGTTTGCATATTGTGATATAATTATACAAATTAATTTCAAGTTTGAAAGAGGCAACTCACTCACCTTGCAAGTGTTAGTGTGCTCCCGAAATCAAGTTTACCCATGATCAAGCGGATCTGGACAAGTGGTTAATAATATCCAGTAGAACAAACAACAGCACAGAAAGTTTTACCGATACACAAAACTAATCCAGACATCGAGAAACGGCCGAATCCAACGGATAAGTAGTTTCCAGCAGGATACAAGGCTAGCCGAAGAATGTTTATTCAAAAACTATTCAACCTATTCAAGACTGTTAATAGAAACACAATTTCAAATAGAAAATAATTTGCCTATCGAGACGTAAAGAATTCACGATTCCGCCAGTAGTTATGAGTTCAGTAGAATTTTAAGTTATGTCAAAACTATTCAACGAATCTTGAAGATTCCACCCGTTAAAATATTCCGAAGTACTAAGTATTCAGAATTGATTTTAATTCATTTAGTTCCAATCCTAGCAATTAAAACAAAGTCAATTACTTGGTATACATTTTGAAACATAGCAAAAATAATTATAGGTTAACAGAACTTGTGAATGTTTAAGAGTGAATTTTATTGTTATTTGGTTTTGAAAGGAATCGTAAGTCCTTTGCTTTATGTATTGATGTTCTTTACTTACATATTTTATTCAATATAATCTGTTAATTTTACCTGAATGTTTTGTGATTTCTTGAAAATATCCATTTGCTTGAAGAACACAACTGATATATTGACTATCACGAGTTACCTCGCTCTGCCTGAGTAGTAGTGTCAAACGCAACTAAACCGGCTGTGGCTTTCTCGAATACCGGCAGCCCAACCGATAAACCATGCTCTCTCTAGTTGAGAGGTGGGGGGGTCTAGGCTTAACTGCACGGATCAAGTAAGCACAATAAAAATCCTTCAAACCAAGGTGGAACAGTCTATACCAATGGTTGTGGGGCTAAGGGGAAGCTTAGTCGCTAATAGACGAACTCTGGATGCCTTCTAATTCCCTTGATACTCGGGAAATGTGCAACCCTAGGCGACTGATGCCACTCCGAGCGCATCAACTAAGGAAGAGGCTATCAATTGCCTCCTCATTCCAGACACGCTGGAAGTGAAAAGGGTCAAAAGTTGTGTCAAAGAATCTGGAACTTCTATTCGCTTCTAGGGACGAGGATCAGGAAGGATTTCTAAAAGATTAAGACCAGGGGGCGAAAGTGCCCGTCGAAAACTCCAAGACCAAACTGGGCGAAGCGGCCAAAAGCGCTTCAAATGGCTGGTAAGCCATAGGCATGGAGTGGAAGAGGCTCGGCGCTTAGTACGAAAGCTCATGAAGGTTTTCTGAAAGCGAGAGAGTAGGCAACCAAAGAATAATAATAATAATAATAGGTTTTTATTTTCCCATATGTACAGATAATACTTACAAATGAAGTTAAATGAATTTACATATAGAAGGGAGAACGAATGGCGGAGTTCAGTTCGGTAACACTCAAACCTCGTAATTTCAATAAATTTCAATAAATAATCAAATGCTAATGACTGTTTCCATGGCAGCCGCATCAACATTGTTACATACACAAGTCGCTATATTTGTTGTCAAAGTGAAAATTACTTTCGCGGTTGCTCATCTACTTTATTGCGCGCCGGGCGCAAAAGCGCTACTTTACGCCCGGTCGTGCATAAAATTATTTCTTTAGTCTTTTTTGCAATTAATTCGAAAAATCGGAAGGATCTGGTATCTCTGATCGGAGAGGATTGTTCGCTTTTTATGGACATTCAGTGTTCGGGCAGATCGCGAATGGACACCAGGTAAAACCATAGATCGTTTTGTGTACTCAAGAGGGTAAGCTGGATTTTTTGGGACCGAAACGTAAAACTGGTTTGGGAATAGGTTTTAAAGGTCTCTCCGTAAGTTACACATTGCGATTTCTTGATTTGAGCCGGAAAAGGTTATAATTGGAAGTGTCTCAGTCAATTATAACTCTTGTATTGATTTGCGGGTGTCTTTGAAACTTTCTACTATTCAGCAATAACCGCTCGTTTTCTTTTTGTGGTCGATGAGCTTCTCTTCCAGAAAACGACACTAACTTTCTCATATTGTGAATTATCGCACTTTTTGAGATTTCTCTTTTCAGCAATCAATCAATAAATACTATTTGCATACTCCATTCCTACAACATTCCTGGTTGTAATGAACGAAACATTAATACATAGTGATGTAACAAAGTAAAAACAAGGGTAATTTATTATTCATATTTTCAACCGATTTAATGTATATAATGTCACGAGTGCGGGATCTCCGTTAAACTTGCTTTTGAATAATTCTTACGCAATTAAATGGTTGACGTTGGAGCGAAGCGGAGGGTGAATAATTGAGCTAGTAAATGTTGCATTAAATATGCATCCAACAAAACTTGCCTTAGGTGTTGTTTTATGCATGTCCACATGTTCAAGCGAGGACAGGTTAAATCGTATGTGAGTAAATATTTTAGCGTAGTTTCTCTATGATGGCAAAGGCTATTATACAAAAGCTTTTCCAGGTCTATGTAGGAATGAGTAACTAGTCTTCGTTGACAGGAAATCACAATTTTGTCCCTAATATATTCTCATGGCGTATGCAAAGTTTAATATCACACGTTCTATTATGAAAATATGTAAATATTTCACATCTAATATCAGTGGTTGGTCATTGTTGCTTTCCAATTTATTACTAAAATTTCGTGATTATTTTTATTAAACTATTCGTGATATATAAATAAGAACTGCACACTAAATTATAAAAAATAATTCATTCATATCAAAATAATGTTATGTTTCAAAGTAAAAAGCAAATTAAAATAAAAAAGTTATTTATTCTCAAAATCGAAAAATGTACTCAACTAACCCAAACATATATATTGTTATATTCCGCCAGTAAAAATACCCGAATTTAAAATTTTTATTTTTCTTTAATAAAATATGTAATTTACTCCTTATAAGCTTTAAATATTTTGTACTTTTGTTTTACGACGACAAATAAACTTTAATATGAATTACAATTTCGAACCATTAATTAATTTTAATACATATATTCCAAAGTAATCTTCCTTACCTCAACGAAATTATAGATAACAATTTCGCCTACAATGACAGTTGAGCTCACAGTTGTCTCTCATGTGTCTGCTTCAGTTTTAACTGCCTATAGGCCTGGGTATATTAGATGTATTTCTTCATTGACTAAGAATATGCGGTAGGAGACTGAACTCAGTGTGTTTATCCCCACATAAATGTCAATATTATCGTGTATAATTTTCATGAATATGCATCCTTATAATATTCATGTAGAAGATTGTTTATAACCTACCCTATTAGACACACAGAAAATCCGCCTACACGATTTTATTAATTCGGCACAATTGTTTCGGAAATTCGCAGATTTCCATTTTCAATCGACGACTAAATGAATGAGGAAGAAGATATAATTTCTAACCATACCTCGTCATTCCTACCTGTTGTAAACCAATAATTTTATATATATTTCCAGAATTTAATCGGTAAATTCTAATATTCAATTTAATATGTAATTAATATAAATATTTTCAAATTTCCCGCAAATATACAAACAGCTTATTTAATTTAGTTTAGATTTGAAAACGCATACATTGCTGAACATGAATATGCCGTCAAGTATCCCGAAAAAACATTTCCGCCGAAAAGTATTTAAACGTTTAACGACGCGATTATGTGAAACAGGATATGTTCAACCTTGTAGAAATCCACCAGAACACGTGTAGATCTAGTCGCATGTTGTAGACTGATAAAGCTACTTTTTCTAATGCTGCTCATCATAAATTTGTAAATTTGCAAAACAGGCATAGAAAATCTTGGGAATTTTTGAGAAATGTTTTTCTTGATGGAGCCTAATAAAAAGAAACACAACAATAATAGCAGGAATAAGTAAAATAAGAAACATATTACCGTTACATATGAGGAAACCAATATACCATTCTATATTCACATCCAACATAAACTACCTAGCAAATATATGGAGCCACACAAGCAACAAAAACTTAAATAAATTACAAAGACAACAAAATAAAATACTGAAAATACTTTATAGCATGGAGAGAAGAACACCAACTGCAGAAATATTTACAAAAACACAAGAACTAAATATACAACAAATCATACAATTAAATAATATGGTGCTAATACATAAAATAGAAAAGAAAATGGTAAAAACTGATTCTAGACTAGTAAAAAATACAGAAATACATACACACAATATAAGAAGACGCTCTCATTTAAGAATTGAAAAAACTATTAGCAACAAACTCATAAAAACCCCAAATAATGAAACCATTAAACAATACAACAAACTACCAAAGAAAATTAAAGACTTGACACACATCCAATTCAGAAAAACAATAAAAACCATGATAATACAACACAAGATATAAAACCGAAAAGTACAACATCGCTCTCGATACCGCTAGTCCGAGGCGAGGCAGGCCAGCCTCACCACCTTGGATGAGGACAGAGAGCGGGAAACCAACAGCGGACACGAAGCATGACTGTATACATGTGCTGTATATATTTTACTTTTTTATCTTTTAATTTTGTTTATACATGTATACATATTTATCAAATAAAGAACTTTCAATATCAATATACTTGACGACATATTCACGCTTAGAATGCAAAAACATTGAAAATATACTGCAAGCATAGCATATCAGCAATCAGCAGCTAAGCAGCAATCTTCAAAGTTCAGTCACAATTTGACAATTATCAAATAAATGTTTCCATGACGTGCTAAATTCTGTTACTATATGCTACTATATCATATTAGATTTTGTCATTTTCATAGTCATTAAACGCAGCCTGAAATGATCACTGAACAAATAGATTAGAAAAACCGCATCGCGATATGTTGAGTAATTTTTGTGTGGAGCTGTAACACCCACGAAAAGAGTTAGGATTTTATTTATACATTACAAAAGCTTTAAATATTTCTTATTTTGTCTTTTGGTGACTTATTATTTTGAGATTCTGGAAGATATCGTTTGGGATTATATATTTCAGGGTTGCTTCGACAAATTTGATGATTGGCGCATGTTGAAGTTGGTAAATTGAAAGTGGCCAGCTGATTTGCGTTTGCGTATACAAGTTAAAAAATGGTGAGGACGAAAACACCGTAGTTTACAATAAAAAAACAATATATTAATATATTTTCAAACAGTGAATATGTAATATAAGCATCATTCATTGTTTAACAAGGAAGTTCAACAGATCATTAGAAGTGCCATGCTTCTATGGGTAAGCAGTTAGAGGCTCTTTTTATGTGTTTGATTTGTAATATAACTTTCATTCTTTTAGCACTCTATTCCCGTATGTAAACTAATATGTAAACGGATTTTTTTATATAATTAAAATTAATTAATTTTCTCTTTCTTCCCATAAATATGTTTGATATTCAATTAATAGGTTGTAATCATGAAATTCTTTAATATTTTATTTTATTTCTTGTTTTTTGAAAAATTGATAGTTGATTTTGACATTTCTTTTATCAATTTCTCTCGTTGATAATGAAATTTATTCGAATTTACGTTGACTATTTCGATCATAACGTGATTCTATCACAATGCGTTTGTATTTCTTATCCATTATAGAGTAATTCAGTAAATTTTTATTAATTGTAACTAAACTATTATATACTATATTATTAAATAAACAGTGCACTTTATCATAGCAAGGCAATGTTGAAATTGTCTATAATTTTTATCCTTTTAAATTTTCCCAAAATTATAATACTAACTACCTTACTTACTTTTTCGGATTAAGGAGAATGCTTATGTCAGCTCTAACTCTAATGCACATTTATAAGGGCGATCGACATAGCAGAATCGAACAAATACTATTCTAAGTTACACGAGCGGGAGTAATTTGAATATTTTAACTAATAACAAACATCGCAATGGAAATTTTAACAATGTTCTAAGATTGTGCCCGCGCAGTTGATTGCCCTGTTTTCGCAGATATACTATTCGAACGATGAGAAAAGTTGAAACTGACAACACTGCTGTTCACTAAGTACCATGTCGGTTTGTAATAATTTTAAAGTTAATGCTATTATACGAAATGGTTTAGCGCAAATCAGAGCTACTGATAATCTAAACCATTACGAATAAAATAGTTTCCTTACATGCAGAATATTATGCTTTCTCGTTGCGCAGATTCAATTGTATGTAAAGGCTTTTTACTAGATTGGATGTACAAACCTACGTAGTAAGAGTACAGATTTCCATGCACTTTTTGTCATTAGTGTGCCGTTTCCTGCAAATCAATATAACCAAAGAAGTTGGTATATAATGCAATTCACGCAAAAATGCAAAATGTTGTAGGAACTTGTTATAGTTATTTATTTTCAATTCATCGCAGAGATCTCCGTGCCACAGAGATATAGTAATAATACATAATAATAAAAGCAATTTTGAAAATCAATAAATGCTGAAATAATTTTTATGAATTTTCTTAACGGATGCTTAATGAGAAAGTTACAGTATATTTCAAGCTTAATCACAAGCTATAAATAAATAATTTGACATTTCAACAAGTATATCTTATTTATAACAATCACAATGATTTTTGCCTAAAATGTGGTATTACTCATTTTCACGTAGTGTTTAACTTGTACCCATAACAATTTCAATGAGATTCAATGGGAACGTGGTAATCGACGAATCTCATGACCTTTTTCTTTTGCAAGCTCATCAATCCTGTTTTTTTTTTATATTATTATATTGTGGTATAATTTGTGATACGCAAATCAGAAAATCTCGCTTTTGTGTACCGTCAGCGGCTGGTATTTGTTTTTTACGAATTTAATTTTCGCCCAGCAGAGAGGCATTAAAGGCTTGTGTACTCTAGGGAACGCACATCTAAACTGTTAATTCCTTAACAGATGATGGTGGATAAAGCTTGAAATACGATAGCGATAAAAGTGGGTTTGCCCTCAGAGTGGCGCTTGGTAGGCAGAAACTCCAGTCCGTTTCTAGTGCTATTCCCCTTTTATTGCTTTTGCTGGTATGGTGGTTCCAACAATAGCCCATGAACCTCACCATGGTGGCCTTTTTTTCGGTTCTGTCGACTGTATTGAGTATCTAGTGCCTGCGCAAATTTTATTTACTTCATGCCCTGTATTTTTCCATTATGCATTGTTATATCTTATAGTTCGACCTTAAATAATATAAACTTATAAGTAACATTAACAAAAATAAATAAGCAAATCATAGGTATTTTGCGAGATTTGAAGCAAATAATCACCTCTTCTCTAAATATCTTGATGTATCGCAAGTATTTAGGCCTCCACCCAATAATATCACCTCGTTCAATGAGTATAATTTTTTGTCTACATTTCTAAATTTGAAACCCATATCGTGTAACAATCTATACAAAATAATTCGACTGAAGTTAATGAGATGATTATGACCATTGACAATTGTAACGTAGCTAATATATTCTGTTTAAAAAAGCATGCATGCACGTCGAATAAGTGCTTGCGGTTCTCATCACATGTATGTAATGGGTCTAGCTTGAGAATAAACTCTCCTCTTGCTCCTGTTATATTGTCACGTTACAACACGTAGTTAGGTGTGTCCACCAAATGTCACGGACTAGGCGCGTGACGGGGTAAGCCAGGGGTAGAACTCGCTGGGTAAGGTACCTAACTCAACATTAATATAATAATAATGATTGTACTTACCTTATAAATGTTGCTAGTGGGTTCGACCTGGTTTGGTAGAGGTAAGATTCAAGAAGGCAAAAGCAAACTTAACATCTTTATTAACAACTCTTGCAGAGAGCCTCTTAGCGGAGAGTCCTCTTATAAGTGTTACTAGACTAATTATAGAGCTATCCCCACTCTTGAACTCCGATTTGTGGCAATTTTACATATGGTATGGCACGTGCGAAGCAGCAGAAAGCTTTACTTACTTCTTGAATGGGAGCACTCACATTCATAGATTAATCAACATTTATTATTGAATACATTTCATACACATCCTCATGCCATTTTTTATCTACAGTCTCTATTATTGCAACGAAAGCTATAACAAAATGTATGGGTTAACAGATTCATTGTGACACGTGCTGATTATTTAACTATGATTCAGAACATAGGAAATAATGCTGAAAGACTCCTTCCCGGGTCGGATGCTAATGACTGGCCTGACACCAATGTAATCCCAACTTCTCAGGCTGCTGTTAGGATTCTGTACTTCTTTTCTGCCTTAGCTTCTCGTGTTTGCATGAAGAATGGAATGACAATGCTCACACATTGTTATGTTGCAGTATTAGAGCGTGGAACAGTCTCCATGGGCTTCCTAGACAAAATCACACAAGGGATACGAGCTGACCTTCACCATGACATCACATTTGTGGAGGATGCTTTACCTATATTCTACCAGGTGTATGGTCAGTGGATCAGTGCTGACAATATCCAAAATGTGACCGTCAGATGGGAAGGACTGCTTCCGGCTCATGCTATGCGACTGGTGCTAACAGTAAGACAAGCCATTGGAGGAGGTCTCACAAGCTTTATAACAATTGGTAGAGCGATGAGGAAGTATCCCACAATGGAATGCTTACATGGGTGCAGTTCAAACGGTTGGAGGAAATAGATGGTATGGTTTTAACAAAGATCTGAGGAATGTACGATCGACACTATATAAGAGTCTTGCATATGTAGCCAAGGAATTATTAGTAAAAGTAAATGGTGAAGGTGCTCTAAATCGCTATGGAGGATGGCCAAATAGAGTAGCACATCAAGCTGTAGTAGATCAACTTATTGCTGAATTCGAGCAACTTGCGGGAGCATTACCAGATGAGCATGATATAGAACAGGCTGAGCAGAAGGCTAATCAATTGCTCGACTTAGTTACAGATGCAGGCAATGCTGATATCTTCGGCTAAAGAAACACGTGACGAAACATCAGTCTACAACATATACTTAATATATATTTTTAAAAAATTCTTTTTATATAGTTCAGACCTATTGTACTTATATACTACTATTAAATACATTATTCCCATAGTTAGTTGACTTATCTGCATAAACACCTCTTGATACCAAATTTTATCCTGTCTACAATATATAATATTGTAAATTGTGCTGAAATCATATACACATCTACGTTGTCCATCATAATTCCTTATTTTCAGTGTATTTACCCTACTCTAATTAACTTACTACCCCATTTAATAACTTGGCACTTACTGTACAACATGGCATCCTCTAGTGTTAATAAGAGCCCTAGCAGCACAAGAATCGGCATGATATCGGCTAAGCTTCGCCGATATTGCTGACCGATGTCGTAATTATAGCGGCCGCTGATATCATACCGATACAAAATGTGAACATTTTGCAATATTGGTTCGATATCCAAATTCCAATACTTATCCGATATCGAAATTCCAACATCTATCCGATATCGAAACTCCAATACCTATCCGATATCAATACAATTAAAATTAGATACAATATCATCAGTAGACCGATACATGATTGATACTTACCCAATGTTTTCTATGCTCCGCCGATAAAGTTTTAGTCGTCCTGGGATATCGCACCGATATTGGTGTGATGACTAATTTCTACATATAAGTATGTAGTTTGTCTATCCACGATAGTGGATATTTATACAGGCTGTCCCAAAAGTAGTTCCCGAAACGGAAAAGGGTTGTAAAGAGTATAATTTCGAGTCAAATTAGCCCCATATGTGATTATTCAATTCTAATAAGGTTTTTGCGAGTTTTATAGAGATCTTCCACAACAAACGTTCATAAAATTATAGGCAAAAACAGAATTTTTTGTAATGTTAGAATTTAGAAAGAAATTAGAAACCATCAACGTCTTCTGAAATATCAAAGTCGTTAAACAAAAGGATGTACCTTTGATGATATCACAATGTTTAATTTCAATTTAACTTCATTCTTATTGTCGTACTCTTTTGTTTGTTGATAATTTAATGAACGTTTATATGAAGGAAGATTTTTAGAAAAAATAAATTATTCGTAAACTATGCATCGAATAATAATCACACCTAGGATTAGTTCGACTGCAAATGACCCACTATAACACCTTTGTATTTGAACATTTAATTTCGGGGCAGTCTCTATAGTCATATTCATATTGAACAATGCGGAAAAAATACATCAGATTCATAATCACATTGCACATGTAATGTTTTTCAAATTGTTTGCCACCATTTTCTGTGTATAATAGTTCAAGACGAAATAGAATATTATGCGCATAAAATAATATACATAATGAACGAAATGTAATAGAAAGTAAATAAAGCAATAAATTTCAAGAAAAAGTACTAATATCAAAATACTTAATATGTTTATTTATGAGTAATTGACACAAATATTTAACGACATAATTAATAAAAACAAAAACTGAAAATAACTAGGAAAACAGGAAACCGAAAACAATATGTGCATATTTTAAACGAAAAGTAATTTAACATTTGTTACAGTTTAATTTTTAACAAATCAATAACAACAAAAATTCTAAGTAATACCTAAAAAAAATCCAGTCGTCTAAATTGTTCGTTCGCTAAAGACGTTATATTCTTCTTCCTTTCTTTTCTGCCCCCATCTCATCTATTGATATTCGTCTCTGTCCCATCCGGCTGTTTGACTCTAATTGCTTCTGTAAATAAAAATAACAGTTTTGATATAGAGTTACAAATAAAATAATAATGCATGTAACATAACCTAGAAATACTATGTATATTTCCAATTTATCAAAAGCTTCTTTGGATTGTCTCTATTTTCATGAATAATTTACATTAATACTTTTCGAGAGGATTTGTTTTAACATTAGATATATGCTTCCTTTAACGTACTTCCCCCAATTAAGCACCACATACGTATCTAAAAAAAAGTGTTTTTCTTAAGTGTATATATTCAGCATCGTATAAAAGCTTTAATTTGTCTGAAGTACGCTTGTAATTTATTTTATTCTATTAATGCGAAACGTTTTTTACGCTACACATATTGTAGAAACAATGCTTTCACGTAAAATAAGAAATTTACAAGCGTCTTCCATTTTGTTAACGCTGCATATTTACACAATAAATGAGTACTAATCATTAAATTAAATTATATACTTGATACATACATAAAACATTATTCATAAAAATTTCCTTACCTTTATAAGCTTCATTCTCCCATTTTGTAATGTGCACAACGCTTACTATAATGCAGCGACAAAATAAATAATGGCAACCACTTCACCTGGTCGTCATGCTCACACTGCAATAAGGAACGCTATGATGGATTGTGGTAGGTGGTGGTGGTAAGATATTGGGCGTAGATCTAACTCCCATAAACATTGCGTTTAGATGCCAATTTTTATAATCACGGCGGAGTTAGAAAATTGCATTTGCATATTCTTAAGTTATCAATCGCTTCACCTTCTAAAACTGTTTTATAGTCGATATTAATTTTAATTTCACAATTGATGTCTGTTGAAATTTTATATCTGAACGCTCTTGTAATGCGGTTATATTTCAATCAACCAGTCCGTATAGATTTAGGATATTAGCCGACTTCCTATCGTCAAAAAAATGACAATAGTAAAATCCATATACCTCATTTCTATCAATATCGCAGCGGCGTTTATTAATGATATCGCCCTGATATATGTCTTGAGTTTCCAGCCGATGATCAGCCGATACATCAAACGTTCAACCGATATTTTACCGATAATGGATCTTTTGTATCGCAGTGATATCGTATACTGGTAGAAAGCCGATATCGGCACAATATCTTTGATATCGACCCGACATCAGGATATCGGCCATATATAAAGCCGATCATTAGCCGATGATTTGTGCTGCTAGGGAGACTACAAGTTGGAAGAGCAGCAATTTTGTCTGACGGATTTGAGGACTTGGCCATACATCCATCTGAAATGCCTCAACTCCTCCCATACCAGGAAGAGAAGACTGGTAAGCAATCTCATGGATGCGCCTCTAAAGAAGGTAAGTCTATGAGTCATGATATTAATGAATTGACGAGAACAATTAAGGAATTAACTATTCGATTAGACAAAGTAGAGAGTGCCCAGAAAGAGATATTAACTATTGTAAAGGAGATTAAGAACATTATACCTCTAATTTCCACAGGTGCAGGGGGACCATTAAGAGAATCCTCAGCTTTTACACCTTATTAAAAGCATGAGGAAATAACTTAATATAATCACTTATTATCTTTTGGTGGCGGGTAGAGTTAGGGTTGTAGTATCTAATTAAGAAATTAAGAAGATATACAGGATGTCTGGCCGAGATAATGATGGGCCAAGACCCAGTGGATCAAAGGACGACGAAAAATGGAGAGGAAATCCTATATTGTCGACAAACGACATTCTGATAGGGCTAAAAATTCAGGAGTTGTCTTTGGTTTTGCTGCGTACGAAATGAGTAATTTCTGACATCCCCTTATTCTGTCGTTTTTCAGCTTGAATTGCCGCCACGAGTTGTTTGTTTGGAATGGACGTTATGAGAGTTGACTTCAGACTACGTTTTGAACGTTTTCTTTTTCCTGCAATTCTAGGTAGTGGAATTATCTTAGATGATAATGTTTCGTTCAAATTTATGCGAGAGCATGTGGGCTCGTCACTGGCTGTAGGAACTGGCACTGGGCTGACAGTTACGACAGAGTTGTTAATTGTAACAGGAATGATAGTAATATTGTTCTCGTCATCACCGCGATTTATTGTGGCTGTAGGCGTAGTCTCCTATTAAAGCCTGCTCTACCCAAACGATCAGGCTGTGTAGGTTCGAAAACAGTCTTCTAATTCTTGTTCTGTGACCTCTGCCCTGATAGTCATCACTGTTGAATTTAGTCCGGTCAAGGGGATACATCCCTGTAGCCTTAAAACCATTGACACCTTTCTCTACTGTTGCTGCTTTCTGGAATGCAGCAGAAAACAGCCCAGCAACGTGATGTAGTGAAACTACTAACCCGGACGACAGACTGCCAGTCATCAATAGCGGTATCGTAAAATGCTTTAAGAGGCAAAAAAAAAGCACTGTCTAGAGGTTGCGTCTTGTGATTGCTGTGCGGTGGCAGTGTCAACATGTGAATGTAGGATTCTTTGACATATGTAATGCTCTCTAAGCTAATATGTGATACATGATGAATATTATTGCACAAGACGGATTTGTGTGGTCATGTAGCCATTATCCGTGACGTTTGTGTGTGACCCTGACGGCCCACAGCGATCGGAAATACATATCTAGGTAGCCAAAGCGTTTTCACAAGTACATAATAAATGACAATTGAATTGATATTTGATATGCTTAAAACAAAAATGCTTGTAACTTGTAAACTTTTAAACTTTCCACTTTTCACTGTTCCAGTTCTCCAGTTTTCAACTTCTAAATCTTCTGCAACACGTTTACCAAATGATTCGGCAAACGGCTTGGCAAATGATTTGGCAAACGGTTTGGCAAACGTGTTGTAGATTAGAAGTTCAAAACTGGAAAAGTGGGACAGCGAAAGGTGGAAATTGGAAAGTTGAAAAGTGCTCAACTTACAAAATACAAGGGATACGAGCTGACCTTCACCATGACATCACATTTGTGGAGGATGCTTTACCTATATTCTACCAGGTGTATGGTCAGTGGATCAGTGCTGACAATATCCAAAATGTGACCGTCAGATGGGAAGGACTGCTTCCGGCTCATGCTATGCGACTGGTGCTAACAGTACGACAAGCCATTGGAGGAGGTCTCACAAGCTTTATAACAATTGGTAGAGCGATGAGGAAGTATCCCACAATGGAATGCTTACATGGGTGCAGTTCAAACGGTTGGAGGAAATAGATGGTATGGTTTTAACAAAGATCTGAGGAATGTACGATCGACACTATATAAGAGTCTTGCATATGTAGCCAAGGAATTATTAGTAAAAGTAAATGGTGAAGGTGCTCTAAATCGCTATGGAGGATGGCCAAATAGAGTAGCACATCAAGCTGTAGTAGATCAACTTATTGCTGAATTCGAGCAACTTGCGGGAGCATTACCAGATGAGCATGATATAGAACAGGCTGAGCAGAAGGCTAATCAATTGCTCGACTTAGTTACAGATGCAGGCAATGCTGATATCTTCGGCTAAAGAAACACGTGACGAAACATCAGTCTACAACATATACTTAATATATATTTTTAAAAAATTCTTTTTATATAGTTCAGACCTATTGTACTTATATACTACTATTAAATACATTATTCCCATAGTTAGTTGACTTATCTGCATAAACACCTCTTGATACCAAATTTTATCCTGTCTACAATATATAATATTGTAAATTGTGCTGAAATCATATACACATCTACGTTGTCCATCATAATTCCTTATTTTCAGTGTATTTACCCTACTCTAATTAACTTACTACCCCATTTAATAACTTGGCACTTACTGTACAACATGGCATCCTCTAGTGTTAATAAGAGCCCTAGCAGCACAAGAATCGGCATGATATCGGCTAAGCTTCGCCGATATTGCTGACCGATGTCGTAATTATAGCGGCCGCTGATATCATACCGATACAAAATGTGAACATTTTGCAATATTGGTTCGATATCCAAATTCCAATACTTATCCGATATCGAAATTCCAACATCTATCCGATATCGAAACTCCAATACCTATCCGATATCAATACAATTAAAATTAGATACAATATCATCAGTAGACCGATACATGATTGATACTTACCCAATGTTTTCTATGCTCCGCCGATAAAGTTTTAGTCGTCCTGGGATATCGCACCGATATTGGTGTGATGACTAATTTCTACATATAAGTATGTAGTTTGTCTATCCACGATAGTGGATATTTATACAGGCTGTCCCAAAAGTAGTTCCCGAAACGGAAAAGGGTTGTAAAGAGTATAATTTCGAGTCAAATTAGCCCCATATGTGATTATTCAATTCTAATAAGGTTTTTGCGAGTTTTATAGAGATCTTCCACAACAAACGTTCATAAAATTATAGGCAAAAACAGAATTTTTTGTAATGTTAGAATTTAGAAAGAAATTAGAAACCATCAACGTCTTCTGAAATATCAAAGTCGTTAAACAAAAGGATGTACCTTTGATGATATCACAATGTTTAATTTCAATTTAACTTCATTCTTATTGTCGTACTCTTTTGTTTGTTGATAATTTAATGAACGTTTATATGAAGGAAGATTTTTAGAAAAAATAAATTATTCGTAAACTATGCATCGAATAATAATCACACCTAGGATTAGTTCGACTGCAAATGACCCACTATAACACCTTTGTATTTGAACATTTAATTTCGGGGCAGTCTCTATAGTCATATTCATATTGAACAATGCGGAAAAAATACATCAGATTCATAATCACATTGCACATGTAATGTTTTTCAAATTGTTTGCCACCATTTTCTGTGTATAATAGTTCAAGACGAAATAGAATATTATGCGCATAAAATAATATACATAATGAACGAAATGTAATAGAAAGTAAATAAAGCAATAAATTTCAAGAAAAAGTACTAATATCAAAATACTTAATATGTTTATTTATGAGTAATTGACACAAATATTTAACGACATAATTAATAAAAACAAAAACTGAAAATAACTAGGAAAACAGGAAACCGAAAACAATATGTGCATATTTTAAACGAAAAGTAATTTAACATTTGTTACAGTTTAATTTTTAACAAATCAATAACAACAAAAATTCTAAGTAATACCTAAAAAAAATCCAGTCGTCTAAATTGTTCGTTCGCTAAAGACGTTATATTCTTCTTCCTTTCTTTTCTGCCCCCATCTCATCTATTGATATTCGTCTCTGTCCCATCCGGCTGTTTGACTCTAATTGCTTCTGTAAATAAAAATAACAGTTTTGATATAGAGTTACAAATAAAATAATAATGCATGTAACATAACCTAGAAATACTATGTATATTTCCAATTTATCAAAAGCTTCTTTGGATTGTCTCTATTTTCATGAATAATTTACATTAATACTTTTCGAGAGGATTTGTTTTAACATTAGATATATGCTTCCTTTAACGTACTTCCCCCAATTAAGCACCACATACGTATCTAAAAAAAAGTGTTTTTCTTAAGTGTATATATTCAGCATCGTATAAAAGCTTTAATTTGTCTGAAGTACGCTTGTAATTTATTTTATTCTATTAATGCGAAACGTTTTTTACGCTACACATATTGTAGAAACAATGCTTTCACGTAAAATAAGAAATTTACAAGCGTCTTCCATTTTGTTAACGCTGCATATTTACACAATAAATGAGTACTAATCATTAAATTAAATTATATACTTGATACATACATAAAACATTATTCATAAAAATTTCCTTACCTTTATAAGCTTCATTCTCCCATTTTGTAATGTGCACAACGCTTACTATAATGCAGCGACAAAATAAATAATGGCAACCACTTCACCTGGTCGTCATGCTCACACTGCAATAAGGAACGCTATGATGGATTGTGGTAGGTGGTGGTGGTAAGATATTGGGCGTAGATCTAACTCCCATAAACATTGCGTTTAGATGCCAATTTTTATAATCACGGCGGAGTTAGAAAATTGCATTTGCATATTCTTAAGTTATCAATCGCTTCACCTTCTAAAACTGTTTTATAGTCGATATTAATTTTAATTTCACAATTGATGTCTGTTGAAATTTTATATCTGAACGCTCTTGTAATGCGGTTATATTTCAATCAACCAGTCCGTATAGATTTAGGATATTAGCCGACTTCCTATCGTCAAAAAAATGACAATAGTAAAATCCATATACCTCATTTCTATCAATATCGCAGCGGCGTTTATTAATGATATCGCCCTGATATATGTCTTGAGTTTCCAGCCGATGATCAGCCGATACATCAAACGTTCAACCGATATTTTACCGATAATGGATCTTTTGTATCGCAGTGATATCGTATACTGGTAGAAAGCCGATATCGGCACAATATCTTTGATATCGACCCGACATCAGGATATCGGCCATATATAAAGCCGATCATTAGCCGATGATTTGTGCTGCTAGGGAGACTACAAGTTGGAAGAGCAGCAATTTTGTCTGACGGATTTGAGGACTTGGCCATACATCCATCTGAAATGCCTCAACTCCTCCCATACCAGGAAGAGAAGACTGGTAAGCAATCTCATGGATGCGCCTCTAAAGAAGGTAAGTCTATGAGTCATGATATTAATGAATTGACGAGAACAATTAAGGAATTAACTATTCGATTAGACAAAGTAGAGAGTGCCCAGAAAGAGATATTAACTATTGTAAAGGAGATTAAGAACATTATACCTCTAATTTCCACAGGTGCAGGGGGACCATTAAGAGAATCCTCAGCTTTTACACCTTATTAAAAGCATGAGGAAATAACTTAATATAATCACTTATTATCTTTTGGTGGCGGGTAGAGTTAGGGTTGTAGTATCTAATTAAGAAATTAAGAAGATATACAGGATGTCTGGCCGAGATAATGATGGGCCAAGACCCAGTGGATCAAAGGACGACGAAAAATGGAGAGGAAATCCTATATTGTCGACAAACGACATTCTGATAGGGCTAAAAATTCAGGAGTTGTCTTTGGTTTTGCTGCGTACGAAATGAGTAATTTCTGACATCCCCTTATTCTGTCGTTTTTCAGCTTGAATTGCCGCCACGAGTTGTTTGTTTGGAATGGACGTTATGAGAGTTGACTTCAGACTACGTTTTGAACGTTTTCTTTTTCCTGCAATTCTAGGTAGTGGAATTATCTTAGATGATAATGTTTCGTTCAAATTTATGCGAGAGCATGTGGGCTCGTCACTGGCTGTAGGAACTGGCACTGGGCTGACAGTTACGACAGAGTTGTTAATTGTAACAGGAATGATAGTAATATTGTTCTCGTCATCACCGCGATTTATTGTGGCTGTAGGCGTAGTCTCCTATTAAAGCCTGCTCTACCCAAACGATCAGGCTGTGTAGGTTCGAAAACAGTCTTCTAATTCTTGTTCTGTGACCTCTGCCCTGATAGTCATCACTGTTGAATTTAGTCCGGTCAAGGGGATACATCCCTGTAGCCTTAAAACCATTGACACCTTTCTCTACTGTTGCTGCTTTCTGGAATGCAGCAGAAAACAGCCCAGCAACGTGATGTAGTGAAACTACTAACCCGGACGACAGACTGCCAGTCATCAATAGCGGTATCGTAAAATGCTTTAAGAGGCAAAAAAAAAGCACTGTCTAGAGGTTGCGTCTTGTGATTGCTGTGCGGTGGCAGTGTCAACATGTGAATGTAGGATTCTTTGACATATGTAATGCTCTCTAAGCTAATATGTGATACATGATGAATATTATTGCACAAGACGGATTTGTGTGGTCATGTAGCCATTATCCGTGACGTTTGTGTGTGACCCTGACGGCCCACAGCGATCGGAAATACATATCTAGGTAGCCAAAGCGTTTTCACAAGTACATAATAAATGACAATTGAATTGATATTTGATATGCTTAAAACAAAAATGCTTGTAACTTGTAAACTTTTAAACTTTCCACTTTTCACTGTTCCAGTTCTCCAGTTTTCAACTTCTAAATCTTCTGCAACACGTTTACCAAATGATTCGGCAAACGGCTTGGCAAATGATTTGGCAAACGGTTTGGCAAACGTGTTGTAGATTAGAAGTTCAAAACTGGAAAAGTGGGACAGCGAAAGGTGGAAATTGGAAAGTTGAAAAGTGCTCAACTTACAAAATTGCACATTTCTTTTTTTTTTAGAAATCTTACATGTAAATGTAATTCTCATTTATTATGTACTTGTGAAAATACTTTGGCTACCTAGAACTGCATTTCAGAGTTCAGTGTTCTTTATAAGAATGAGATTTATCTTTTTCCTCGTAAACAGAAAGTACGGAGGTACATGATGCCCCGTGGCACTCATTGCACACACAGCCGCAGATTTGGCTACCTTCTTCTTTCCAGTCGGTGCAATGTGCTCAGGCGGCTTGTTTGAATACCCGTTTCGTCCATGTTGTACATGCGATGCGGTGGGAATTTGTGATGTTTTAAGATTTTCTCTAAATTCTAGAAATATTGATTCAATTGCTCTCTGTTGAATCCCATTATTCAAGCTACACTGGCCTTCCTTGGCATACGCAACGAAAGTCTGTTTGTTTTCATGAAAATGCGTGTTCCTTCCAGCGAGTTTTGCTGTAAACCGCGGCGTGCGTTTAAAGTAATTACAAGCCCATTAACAATCAATTCTTTGATAAATAAGTTAGAATAATAACGTCTAGATGCAAATCTACAAAATTTCCCCGTCCTCATTTTTATGGTCTTAAACATAATTTAAACAACAACAAGTTCTCTCACGCTATTCAAACAAAAACTAGAACCTACTGCAGGTTACAACGTGAATGCAGGAGATTTAAAGTATTGCGGGTTCTTGGGCCATACGGGTTTCTACCGCCATCTACCCTAACAGCAAACCGGTAGTAGGGTAATTGATAAGCATCTATGGAGAGCAAGAGATAAGCAATTGCTATAAAAAATCACACTCCAAACAGAGGTTGAAACGATCTACAGTGAAGCAATGGGTAATACTAACATCATATCTTTGTGCATTTGGATTGCAGTGCACGTCATTATTTCCTTTTTTTTTATACTTTCCAGTAATTATTCTTCCTTTACAAAAATTGTATTTTTAGTATATGCGAAAGAAATTTAAGTACATTCGCTGCTTTTCAAATACCCTCTTCTCATACATATAACAGTCCTAATTATTAAAGTATAATATTTGCACACAAAAGAGAATCCATACATACTCGCCACTGTACTGCAGATGTACCGCAGTAGATACTTCAGCGTTTTAGTCAATTAAAACAGGACGAACGAAGCAGCGTTCCGGAATCTAGAATAATTTCATTTATTATTTTAATATTTGCATTCATTTCCAATTGTTTTCGCAAGCTTGCATTCGCGCTCATAAAAAGTGATGTTTTATTGAACGAACTTGGAGACTGCGAACCGAGGCGCAGCCGAGGCGTGATTGCCACTTACTAAAATCAATTTACTCAGATTCCTACCACTATACTTACTAACAGACCCCTCATATTTGAATGACAGATTGTTTGACGACTATTTTGACAACCGAACCTAAAAAAGCTTGAAAATCTACACAGAAGTGTACGGTAAAGAAACGGAAGTGACGCTTTGGTAGTTTAATTCAAAGTCCAATTCGGTAAAGTAGCGCTTTCTATCCTCTGATCAGTGTAGTAAGATTTTACTTTCGTATGTGGTAGCCGAAAAGGAAAATTGACCCTCATATAATATCATTGCACTAACACTGAAATTATTTGTAGTACTATTACAGCAAAGAGTTTATATTGTCTGTATTGTTGGTATTGCTCCAGGTATCGATTGCAAATAAAGTAGTCCTCTTTCAGTTGCTATTAATTCCCCCTCAATTTAATTTTCTTAGGACAGTAGATTAGATTAGATTAGGATTGGGGTGGCCTATCGACCTATTTCACCGCGACCTTTTCAGATCTATTGTGATCCCCTTTTTTCCTAGAGGACGCTCTCTAATTTTGCCCTCTTAATTAGGCCTATCATCTTTGAGAGCGGCTTCTTTATGTAGCTACTAGCTGTGGGGTTCACCTCCCCCATTACTAGAAACCTTGTCCTCGCCAGGCCTTCACATTGACACAGCACATGAACTGGTGTTTCTTCCTCCTCTTGGCAGTATCTGCAGGTTGCATCATCTGCCAGGCCTATGTTGTACATATGCCTATTCAGTCTACAGTGACCAGTCAGCAGACCTACAATCATTTTGACAGTCTTCCTGTCTTTATTCAGTAGATCTCTCGTAAGTTCAGGCCTTTGCTCCTTTAGGAACTCTTTTGCCTGCCATTGTCCCGGTGATTTTTGCCACCACTCTCTGGACTGTTTATATATCCATTCATTGATGGATTTTTTAATTTGCGATTTGGTAGTGCCGAAGGAGGGGTCGGCTCCGACGAATGGCCTTGACGAACCTCGCCTGGCTAGCTCGTCCGCCGCCTCGTTTCCTCTCACGCCCGAGTGGCTAGGGACCCAGGCTAGGGTTACTTTCCTTTGGGTGCCCACCTCATTTAGGGCGCTTACACAGTCCCAAATCAGCTTAGAGTCCACGCTTGCGGAGCTAATCGCTTTAAGTGTGGACTGACTGTCAGAGAAGATAGCGACGCTTTTTTTCTTAGGACAGTAACAAATTTCTTAGTTTTTTTTATCAAAGAAAGCTACATACAAATATCTCACTACATTTATTAAGAATTGGCACACTATCTTCTCAACACACGTACTGTTGCAGTTCCCAAAATAAACTTTGGAATGTAAGCTAACAAATTCTAAAAAGAAAATCACTTACCACAATTACACAACTTTGTTGCTTCGGTCCATACAAATAACTATTTTGCGCCTCCGTCCAGAAACACTGATTTTGCATTACTATAAATCGGCCGGAAACTTACCATTCTCCGGCCTAGGCCGTCAAAAAAACCACTATTGGTTGGCAACACTATATTTGAATTACTGACATTTCTGCCATTAATTATAGATTCGATGACAGATGACAGAATTCCCGTTACACAATCTCTTAATTAATTCATATTCATTGCAATGCTATTTTCGGAAGATTTTACAGGTAATAAATAGTTAATAACTTCACACACAACCTCTGTAATATGGGCTGGGGTCTCCATTGTCCTTATTATTGATGAATATGTATCAAAACTACCTAGAAAATTAAAACGTCAAAACACTAAGGTATTTTACTGGCTGCTCTTCGGTTCTCGGGTTCTCTGCCGTGTAGAAAGTTTAAATTACTTCTTATATATCTTCTTCTGAAGAAGATCACGACAAGATGATCGAAACGTCAAGTAATTTAAACTTCCTACACGGCAGAGAACCCGAGAACCGAAGAGCAGCCAGCAACGACGGCCGTGAAAGCCTAAAGACTACTTTACTAAGGTATTTTAACCCTGATTTCCAATTCAAAATTCATACGTAATATGTATTGCCAACCTGTACTGTTAACTCCCTAGCGTTAATTTCTTTTATTATTTACAACAAAATTAAAGTTTGTCGGCTCAAAAAATAGTGTGTAACACACGGCCAGAAACTATTTGCGAGTATTCGCACTTGTGAGACCTCGGCTTCGCCTCGGCCCCACAAACCGTACTCACACTCGCAAAACTATAGTTTCTGGCCTAGTGATACAAATAACTATTATTTTGTCATAATCATTATTATTGCCAGATAAGTATACTTATAGTGCGTTTATCGTGTAGCTTGTAACTAGGGATTCATTTTACTACTATTTATATATTGGCATCCATCGACGCGTAACATTATTTTTGATATATTTCCAATTATTCATATGGAACAACTACGGGTATAGCTCAAAACTGGGTATCAGCTTCCAGGTAACCGCGTAATCGAGTACTGGAACTAGAACCTTTGGTAGATGATTCTACCCGACTTCCGGCACCTGAAAACAGTCCTAGGTCACAATACCCGATTCCTGGTACCCGGTTTCGGATACTCGATTTCGGGTAGGTAGATTTGGAGCACCCGACCTTGGGTACCCGTTTGCAAGAAAAGCTTTATATTACAAATAGCGACGACGCAAATGCACCAAACCTTGAACGATCGGTAATAGTTTTTCGTATTTATAGTTTTTTTTTGTCTTCTGTAAAATTAACCGATTTCAAAACATCTGCGCAAAGCGTATTTAGGGAATATACCTACATGAATCCATTGCGAAAATTCTCCATTCTATTATAGTGTTTCTATTAGCTAATAGTACATATGTAGAAACTTGTACGTAGATTCCTGATTAGCCATGCTGTAGACATGTGGATCATTGTTCGGTGATGAACGTAATTGATGTTTACATCTCTACTGTTTTGACCGGTGGCTATTAGGGCTTGTCGAATAATGGATCTCTGCAATGTAATCGCAATCTAAGTAATTATTGATTCAATTTGGTTACCGATTCCAGGATTGAATATGTGCAACGTGCTTACAGTTTACACAGAAAATAATTCAAAGGTTAATGTTTGATTAAATATAATAAGAGAATGTTGCGAAGTGACAGTCTCCAATCGAATTGAAACTCGGCAACATATAGTGTGTAAACCAGCACTTTCCATTTGGCGGAAGCTCACGTTTAATGGGTGCAAGTCACCCCTAAAATCTCGACTATTTACGATTTTTTTTTGCAATGTACACCGTTATGCGAATAACAAATAATATAATTATCTCACAATGGGCCCTCTAGAAGTCTATTAAACCAAGGCGGGCCACATTCTTTACCAACTCTACTACTATCCCCCTACCCCCTTGTGGAGTAAGTATTGAACAAAAAAGCAACAAAATAAACGCAGACGCGATCCCTGGGCCCTCGCGTACGTACATACATATTTGTTGTAGGGCCAGCTCCAACTACCACAAAAAACTTAAAGGTATCAACCAATTTTAATAAACCTGTATATTATTGATTTCATAGGAACGCGTCTAGAACGCATATGTTCTTAAATAAGTTTGTAACGTGCCGTTCCATGGAAAAATCTATTTCAGTATCCAGTTTTAAGTTTAGTTTAAATTAATCATTAATTCCTTTTATTTTGATTGATTTTCTCATGGGCGGTAGCGTTGCTACCGCATGTTATTTTATTTCATCGAGTTTTTATTTGGTTAGTATTGTTTACGAGTGTCGTCCCCGCAGACGGTGCCCGATTCACACAAGCTCAACTCCCGACATCGCGACTGCGTGGGGAGGAACCGCAAGTGTATTTAAACCGCGCGCTTAACTCAAGCATTCAGTTCCGGAGAGTCTCCAAGTCCGCTCAGAGTGCCGTGTCGGCATAGCTTTTAATACACGTCAAGCATCTTAATCCGGTCTGATTGTAGCGCTGGCAAAGTTCACTGGCGTAACACAGGCATTTTATCGATTTTTCACCGCTCTGGCAATTACGCCGGCACAGCTTCTGGCGTTCCCAGAGTTTACCGGAGAGTTTAGCGCCATCACCGATATCTAACCGTCGAAACCCGTGAAAACCGTCCGCGTACTTTTCGACTGACCCCCGTATATAGATTATTGCTTTACGTTATTAACCGAAACATAGCTATTAGATTCCGCGTATAGATTTCAAAACCGTTACTGAAGCTCCGCGAATGTTTTAATGTTCACCACTGTACATATTTATGTATGCATACCATTATACATGCGATTGTTTACTCACCTTTTTTTGCTGTATACATTCCATCTCTTTTGCATTTGCTATATAGAAATAAACGTTTGATTTATGATACATTTTCAGTGTTTCGTTGCGTAATCCGAACCCTAAGCTTTCCTCGACTCATTGCTACCACTTTGGGGTTAACACTTTATTGTAACGGAGTAAATAAGACGCAACACCGTTCAAATCGGCACGAGGTTGTAATTTACAGTTTGACAACTGACGATCAGCGCCACTAAACGTACTTGGCGCGAACCTACTCTTTCGACTTACGAGGAGCAATGCATAAGTAATGAGCATTTTAAAAGTAAGTAGGTAATCGAAAGCAAGGCATTAAAAAGTAAGCGGTAAATACCGTCAGCATCGAACCAGAGAACCGGAAAGAAGCAAACGTCTTATGTAAACAAAATGCGTAAGCTCCGCCCAAAAAAAATTCTGTGTAACTACACGCCGTGCCACTTTGTGCAATAAAAGATATAACAATAACTCCTCTGTCTGATGGAAATTCTAGGCTTAATTTGATGTTTCCAAATTTATTTATATAAAAAACATACGTTTCTACAGTATTTCTGTCTTCGTCACTGTAATTCTACAAAAATATATTTGTAATTACATAATTTATATTAAAAATAGTTCAATGATAAAAAGTATACCCGATTGCCAACTATGAAGCGGTCAACAAATGTGACAATTAGTTGAAGACTTGATCAAAAATAAATAAATAACTGCAAATTTGTTTGTAGTCATTATAAAATGAAAATATAGATTTAGAAAAGCACTTTTAAAATGTTAGGTAAAAATTGAATGATTAGCGGTTTAAATAATTAACGAATGGTAAATCTTTGAGAGATTTGCTACATCAGCTACATTAGTTTTATCATTAACACTATTTTTTTCTTTTTTGACTAAAATCCTCTTATTTATGCATCTTAGAGATGATTTTGATCAAGAAAGAAGAAAATAGTGTCAATTCGAAGCTGATTTCAGAAGGTTTCCATTACTGTGGCAGTCATTTGAAGAGATATTCCTGTAGTTTCTTTGCCTACTGCTGCTTTTCATTCGTCAATGGTACGAGGATAGTACTCAAAAGACCTTTTCTTTCAGGTAGACCCAAAGGAAAACGTCACGCAGGCCACCCAACGTCTCCACGTAACGAGATTACGTGTCCTGGAAGCATTTCCCTTAAAACATCCATCGACCTTCTTGCCGTATGAGTCCTAGCTCCATCCTGTTGGAACCATACATCTGGATGTTCAAGTTTTCTAAGTCTTGGCACCAAAAAATTGGTAACTTGTCGATATATCCATCGGCAGTTATGGTAACCGTAACGCCTCTCTCATTTAAAAAATAGGGGCCCCAATGCCAAATGAATTCCAACAGCACACCAAACGGTGTGCTGCTGCGGATTTTCTCGTCATCAGTCGCGAAAATCTTGCTTGTTTGGACAGCCAGATAAATGGAAATGAGCTTTGTCACTCGTTACTAAAAGCTCATTTTCTGGGGTGTTTTGAAGAATATCATTGCAACATGATCTGCGATTTTTCCGGTCTCGTTCTTGCACGAGCATCATTTTCTATGAATTGAAGTGCACGTGTGCGCGGAAGCGCAAAGTAGAGGCATGTTTAGCAGTGAACGAGTAGGGAATCGTTCCACTGCTTCTCTTACAGCTGCAACATTTGCAAGAGTTCGAATACTTCTGCGTCTTCTAGATTTTCTTTTTAAGGCTAAACCTGTGGCTCCAAAGTTTTAACCCTAGAACAGTATTGTTTTAGGATTTGGAACCGGAGCATGTCTACTCAGAGTGAAGTGAGTACGAAAAGTTCGTTACATTGTAATCATAGAATCGTTATTTTTTATAAATGTTTCGATAATAAAGGCACGATCCTCGCTCGTGAAATTCATGATGACAACTGAAACGGCAACGCGCGCTACAGTTAAATACACTAACCTCTGTATTCTTGGCTGTGAATTTCTAAGAAATCATTCTTTTTTCTTCAAGCATGTCCAACAGACGATATAGATGTTATTACTTCAGTTTTTATTCGTTCGTGTAGTACGCTTTACAGAAATACTGCAATAATTGTGTCCAATAAAAATGTCGCGAAAAGAATAAAATGTGTAATATAGCAGAAATCCTACAAGAAAAAAACAAGCTGGGAATACATCACATAATTAATTATTGTCTACAATAGGTGTGTTAAAATCCATGACTTCTCGTTTAATTACAAAGGAAGAAAAATTACAAAAAGAAGACGATAGCGAGAAGGAAAAGATACTTAAGTAGACGATGCCTTAAACCGTTGGTTTCCTATTGTAACAACTCGAGGTACTCACGTAAGTGGAAGAATGTTGACGCCTGTGCAATAGTTTAAAGCTTCCGATAGCTGGTTATCACGAAAGCAAAACTACCAGGATGTCAACAAAATCGGCGTATTTTATCGTGTAATGCCAGATTCGAAGTTAGTTTACAAACGCGAAAAATTATCCGGTTTATGCAGAGCACTTGACCAAGTAACAGTTCTATGTTGTGTGAAAATATCAGAAATGCCATGATAGAAATCCCATCTCAGCCCATCCAAATATAATAAACATAACATGTAATATGGCTCTATATCATCGGAAAAGGACAACTCTGTTTACTTTTGTTTAAGAGCTTTCTCAAATGAAGGGATGATTCCTAATAAACTGCAACGCCATCTCCAACATAAACACCAAACAGAATAATACCGTAAAATGCTATAAAAGTCTCAAGTCAGCCTTGGCATTTGGCAAAGAAGAAAAACATTAGGCATTCTGATACCGAAAGCGTTATTGTACCACCTTCGCTGTTGGCACAACGAATAGTGGTAAAGCCACCATATAGTTTAAGATCATCCAGTTTTCGTAAAATTCAAAATATATTCGCGAACATTTCATCGAAGCAAGAACTCAACTTGAAAACTTGCAGCCCTTACAAATCGATTGAAGTACAGATATCAGTAACAAAACTCAGTAATTGCTTTTCTGGTAATCAACAGAGATGTCAGTTTTTCGTTTGCTGTGAATTGAAAGAAAAAATGACAGAGAAAGATGTCTTACACAGAGAGACACAGTAGCAAACTTGTTTTAGTGTTTGCGCTCCATCGCTGTAGTTTCCGTGCCAAAATTACTGTAATCATGAATGTGAGAGGGAGATTATGGGAGGAAGACTGTCAAAAACAATTATTATAGAAGTCGAGACTATTCTGGAAGCATTTTTTAAGGGTATTTCCGACAATTTTTAGTTGTAACGCATGATATATCTTCAACGGCCATTTTAAATGAAATTTCTCTTCTTTTATTGAAAAAATACATAAAAAATTACAAGAAATAGCATAAAAGACAAGTTTCATAAAACTTAAGTTAAAAAACTTCTTTTTTAAACTTAAATTCATGCTTTAAAACGTCTTTCATAAAACCAATTTTTTAATATACTAAGGCAATACTTTATATTGTTTGGTTAGATTAGTTTTTCAGAAACCCCAAATTCCAAAAAAAAAAAAAAAAGAAATTAGGATCTGTTATATAGTTCACATAAAATCATAGACATCGCATAGGTCAGGTAACTGAAGTGTTTGGAACCACCAAATATGAAAAAGGATGAAATTTGCATGAACAATACATTGTCATGATTTCTAAACAAATTTTTAATAGCGATCGCGCGGATTTTATAAATAAATTTATATATATAACACCGAAAATACACCATAACATGCCAGAGATGATCTGGAACATAAAATTTAGAAGGCAAATATCTTTAAACTATATTATTATTAACCCTCCATTAGGCGCGTCTGCTTACGACATATAAGAAACGCACAGGCATGGTCCGCTGGGCCTATGCGCGACTAATGAAGGGTTAAAGAAAAATAATTTCCTGACAAACAAACTGACTTCTCAAAAGTTCCAATCGCTTCATTTTATTCCTTCAAATATATGTACATACATCTAAAGATATTCATTGGCGCTTAACAACAAAAAATCAAATTCATTTTACAAACACGTTTAGAAAATACTAACGGTCGATATATTCAAACGGTAACCAAAACAAGGGCAACATGATGTAGGAACCTATATTTCAATCCTCTGCTTCGATTGATATAAGGAGAGACATCAAGCGCAGGATCTATCAAACTATGCCCAAGGTATAATAAGTACTGTAGTTTCTAGAGGGCGCTGAAGGTGTTTTATTGTAGAATTCTAGCTAAATATAATTGATTGTGAAAAGGGCCATAAAAGTTTTGAACTGTTTTTAATAATTAAATGCATTGCGTTGCTGAAAATTCAGTCTACTTAAAAAATATATTTAACATTGCATGAAGGATTCACTGGGAAGATTTTTTAAGGCTTGCTGTTTGCAAGATTTTATTATTTTCCTTTTATGTAATTATGGTTCATCTCAGGTCGTGCTATTTATTTTACCCGGTCAATAAGTGAAGCAAAAAATTATAACATAGAGAAAAGCAATATGGATTTAATTCAATTCACCAAACCTAAAAATATTTATTTTTAAGTTCACTCCTAAACATATTTATTTTTAAGAGTGATAAAGTTATTTTACAATTTCCACTAAATTGTTCGTATTTTATCTACTTTTCTAATTTATAATTTATTTTTCATTTTGCAGAATTCTGAATGTTTTTAAGAAATTCCTTGAAACAATATGAATTTTTGGCCAACATAGTAAAATTCTAAATAATTATACTTGAACTAATTTATCCGTGCTCGGATATAAACAACGACTGGGTTAGATTACTTTAACTAATTCTAAATATCATTGACTGTGATATATTATTTTTTCTTTTGTAATGAATAATCATCAAATCGAGAGAACGACAGGATTAGAAGAGTTTTTGATGGTTTCCTCTGCCTCTCTGTTCTGAGGATTTCAGGATTTGTGAGGTTGTGCTAGAAGTAACTGAATACGGAAAATCTTCTCAGAATTTGCTGCTCTTTGCTGGCTAATGCACACGTTATGATCTGGATTCGTCGAAAAAGATATCGATTTGATATAAGTAACTATCAGCCAGAAGATTTCTTCACTTGTTTAATTTGTTGAAATCAATTTACATCCTAAAAGAATAGGAATGCCTAGATGAAAAATTATTGGACTCCCACGCTCTCCAGATCTTACACCTTTGGATTTTTATTTGTTTAGCAATTTAAAAAATAGAGTATTCAGAAATCCAGTTGACGATTTTTCATTCTCATTTAAAATATATAGTAAACCAGGGCAAGTGTGATTCAGTGTTTTAAAATTGGTTTCAAGATTTAAGATAGTAGGAACATAAGGACTTTCAAATTGACCTTTAGTTATATAAATGGTTAAATTTGTCTCTTTGCCATCAAACATTCCTTGAAATAATTACATTGGAGGTTACCGGGAAAAAAAAATAAGTCCAAAGTTGCTCCTACGTCACACTTTCCCACTCCTCCGGGCAAGTGTAAACGCGCGTTATAAATGCATTAAAATATACACAAACTTGGCGTTAAAGGAGCAATGAAATATAAATAGAACTCGAATTATGAACTTTTTTATTAGTGGTAAAATGTAATTCCGCAAATAAATAAACCTTTACTTCACATTTAGTTAACACAAATTTAAATTGTATTGGTAGTGAATCAAGTTTAGCCCAGAAAAGTTAACGGAAAATTTAAAATTTCGTCTGCGACATATGGAATGACTAGGTAGAACTGAAATAATTTCTTGGTCATCCATAGTTTCAATACCTTCATGTAATGGCCATTTGAACGTCCCCTGCTTGCATTCAGTCAAAAATCACTGAATACAAGCATCCCTAACTGTCTTTTTCGATAATTTGAGCAACAAAATGTTTCGCAGATTTCTTTGTAGGGTACTCTACCAGTAGCCAACTTCTGATCTCAATTTTCAAAACACAAGCATTATCCGTGTCGCTGAAATCTTCAGGATCACTATCATCGCAGTCTTGTGTATAAACGGGCTCATTCATGGATCCGCTTTCACTACTGCTACATGAGTCATATCTTTCGGTATCACTTTCTTTAATTGCAGTATTAGATGCTTTATTGAAATTTGCTTTGGGTGTATTTTTCTTCTCGTTTTCCTTTATTCTTTGTACAGCTTCTGTTGGAGTTATTACTTCTTCTCCAGAGCAAATTTTCTTTCTCCTGGCAGCAGGTGCATTACAATGCTGTTGTGCTTGACTGAGTTTAGTTGTGACAAATATCATTTTCCACTGTTCTATCTTGCCTAACCTCTTGATTATGTTCTCCCAGAAGTTGCATTTCCTTCTCTTTTTCTCTCTTTCTACGTTTTCCTCACAGCTTTTCAAAACCACCAGATCATATTAAATACCACCTCGAACACTTCCTTCCTAGAGATGCCAAATCCTCATTTCTCCATTACACTTTCATGGTGGGTCTTCCCTGAGATGCACTTTTCTTTCCTCTTTTACCTATTAAGTGATAATACAAGTTTGTAAAACTTGTGTGCTCTGAATAAAGTAATAGTTTCTACTTTAGTAGATGCCACTGTCTGTTTTACAACATTCTTATCATAACCTCCACGGTCAGTTTTCTTTCTATAATTTTTTGCCATCTGTGAGAGAGACACATAATATTAACGCGTTTACATTTCCCGAAAAAACTGGTGGTTGCACAGTAGCTGATAAAATCAAATGCATCTACATAAACTCCCGATGACGTTGCAGTTTCCTTCATTATCGACATATATGAAAGAACGTTAGATGTATTGTTTATAATAGATGGCACCACTATATTTATTCGATATAGCGAGCGATAAGCATATAAAGTTGAAATTGAACAAAAGCAACGACAACTATCTTAGTATTCTTCAAATGTGCACCATTGTGCGTAAACTCGCCAGATATGCGTGAGGTCCCTGCCTCGAACGAAAGAATTATCATAGTGGTTTTGGTTCGGGAATGATTGAAATCTCAATATTCTTGATGTAAGTTGTATAAGCATCGGAAATCTGGCTCTTAACCAAGGCTGTTAGTGTACTGAACGTTTATTGAATAGATCTAAATAATATGTGAAACAAACATTTTAGTAGAATTTTTAGACAGTAATAAAATAATTCAATAGATACAATGCTATAAAATTTATATGTTTTGCTTTAAAAAAATCGATGGAGGTGTATCAAGCCATCTGTTCTTGAAATTTTTGAATTTTCTAATCGCTGTGAAAGTAAGGAAGTTGCTTCTTGAAGACAAAAGAACTACCTAAAGCGCCTCCACTAAGAAATGTTGTTTCTTTTAGGGCCGGTCTTTCAATCTCTTAATAAAAGTTATTAGCTGAATAACTGAAATAACTTTACATTTTTCCTATACTTATTAGCTGAAGTGTTATTAGAAACTCTTTTTGGGAGATTGAAATACCGGGCCTTAATGAGAAATAAGAAATAATCTAGCGAAGATTATTTCTATTCAGTATATGTATTGCTATGATATCAAATTACCTAACCTACCTAAAATCAACAGCATACAGCAACAAACGTTTGTTATTGAAATAAATTGTATTTTATATTTATGTATGTAACTATTTTGTAAATTTATTGTAAAAATTCAAACTAAACACTCACTATATCGCATATAATTTTAAAAGGGCACGTTTCCATGGATTTTTAGGTAAAGTTCCTTCGCTGATCGTACGAACGTGGGTTCACTTAAGGTTGTCGTATCGTTGGAAACGATTCTCTTTCATCGTTGATGGGATCTTAATGCCTAGGAGATATGAATGTTTGTTTAAAACAATTGTAAGGGACTTCTTTTTCGATATTTTCCTGAGTTGGTTGTATTTTCAAAAACATCTAAAAATTTCAAAATTTAAATAATTATAAGAGTCATTTAACTAAAGATTTACTTGCCAAGGATGAAGTGTTGTGTGTTTTGTGCAAAAATGATGGTAATCCATTAATTTCGAAGAATTGGGGGACGTATTTTCTATTCCTGGAGCCACAATCGAGGGACTGAGATACAACTTTCGTGGCTGAGACATCGATAACGCAGATTGAGAGCTGAAAGATTGTTGCAGAACTGGAATCAGTATTTAGAATATCAAGGAGCTGTTTATCGTACTTGAAAGTAAGCGTTTATTCATCTTTCGAACTTATAACCGGCGTTCAGAACGTAAATAAATTCTGAGGTTAGAATGTTTTGATAACAGTGATTTCTAGGGAGTTTTAATTGTAAACAAACGTTTGCTGTTGTAGTAAGGTATTTGACAATACGCGATTGTATGACGGGAGGTTAGCGGGAGTTTTGAATTCAATTTTGATATTTAAAAAAGATATTTTGAGATTAGTTTGGATTAAGATTCAAGGAATCTTATTTTTGTATAATTTAAATAGTAATTGAACTTACTTACCCTGAGAGAGAGAGAATATTTCATCTTAATTGTTATTCAATTTTTATTAACTCAAAATAAACAAAATTATGTATAAAAAAATTGTTTTATTCACTATAACATAATAACATCACAACTAAATAACTAAAATAGCACTTATTAAAGAAACAAGGATTATAACAAGTCAATTAAGCTATAATATACTTCTTTGTTTGACGAACTACAGTCTGTCACGTCCCAAGTGTTACTGAGGAAATATTAGTACCCGATTAATACCCGATTGGTATGCTGTATACTCAAAACAGGTAGAGGGGAAGCTTTTCATTCACTTGTGTGCTATAGTGGCATCTAGGTATTGATGCATAGCTTATCTGTGGAGTCTTTTATCTTAAATAGAGGACGCTGCATGTCTGAATGTTAATAAAACAGTGTTGAGTTAATTTAAAATCAATTTAATAAAATTTAAATAAAATATCTACAGTTTCGTAGTATATTTAATTGGCGCCCAACGTGGGGCAGATTTACTATTCTATTTTACAAGTTAGAAGTTGGGTGAAGATGGAAGGCAGGAAGGAGAAACGAGGACGAAGGTCAAGGTCGAATGTTACTGTGGTTGCAGCTGAAGAGGGTGGAATGACTTTAAATGAGTTCTTCAAGATGTATATGCGGGATAGGGAAGAGCAGAGGAAAGAGATTGCTGATTTGAGGGAGGTGGTAATGAATATTTGTCCAAGGATGCAAGAAGAGTTTAAGAAGGATCTAGTTGAGCAAAAGAATGAATTGACTGTGAAGATTGAGGGTACGAATGAAAGGATTGATGGTTTAGAAGCACTAGTTGTACAACGTACTGAAAAAATTGAGGTGGAGTGTACACAGAAATATCAAATATTAGAGGGAAAACAGATTCAGAATGAGCAGTGTTTGGAATTGGTGAAAGGGGAATTGAGGAAAATAACAAGGGTGGAGCCTACTTACGCCACGGTAACTCCAATATCAATAGATAGTATCCCGAAATTCTGGAACGATCAAAAAATAAATCCGATAAAATATTTACAAAGCTTAAGTAAATATGTTGAAATTTACATGAACAACGATTTTGAAAATGTTAAAGTCATGGACCTGGTGAGGAATACATTGAAAGGAGAGGTTGAAATATGGTACAGTGTTGTCGAAGGGAGAATCGGGAATTTTATGGAGTTCAAACAACTATTTTTAAAACAGTATTGGTCGGAAATAGAGCAAGATCGAGTCAGGGAGAAGGTATGCAATGGGAGATACAATGAGAGAAGCTCAGAGAGTAGGGAGAAATATATGTTGAAAATCTACAACCAGGCTATTTATTTGGACATGGGTATTTCAGAAGGGCAGATGATCAATAAATTAGCGAAACACTTTGGACCGAGTATTGTTATGCAGGCAGCGACGCAGAATATAAGCACTTTAGAGCACTTCATTATCTATTTAAGAAGAATTGATGATGCAGAGAATAACCAGAGAACAGGAAGAGGTGAAGAAAGGTCAGAAGATGATGATAGAAGAAGAGAGTACAATAATTGGAATAGGTATAGAAATTATGGGAATTTTGATAATGGATATAGAGGAAATAGTAGTAGGGGTGGATATCGTGGAGGTTTCTCTAATGGGAATTCGAGAGGAGCGAATAGAGGGAACAACTATAGAAGAAATGGTACGTTCGAAGGTCATAGTAACGACCAGAGGAATGATGAATCAGGCAGACAGCAGAGTGCCGGAGTAAGTAATGGGGACGGTAATAAAAAATGGTATGAATCACAGAAACCAAGCACAAGTACTAACAATATATGACTACAAATTAATTTCACCTACACACATCCTAAAGAATTTATTTATACCGATTATGAAAAAACATTTGATGCAGATATTGTAGTTCCGGAACTTCCGTGCATTACTACACTCCGCCAAAAAAGTATCGCATAATTTAGTTTTGAATCATAAAAGTATCGCATAATCTTTGTTTGTAGCATAAAGTTGTAAATATACTTTAATGCGCTCTAAGATATAATTTCTATGATTGTTTAAATAAAATACAGGCCAAATAAAAATAAGAACTCATACTTGAGATTTTTATTAAAACAAGAAATTATAATTTTGGAAAGAAAAATATCATAACAGTAGCTTTTAATACTGAGTATTGCCACCTCTGGCTCTTATGACCGCTCGCATACGGTTTGGCAGAGATTCGATTAACCTCCGTATATAAGCCTGATCCAAATTCTCCCACTCGTTACGGAGAGCATTTGCTAGTCCATGCAGGTCCGCTGGGGCAACATTTTGGGTTCGTATCCGTCTGTGAAGGAGGTCCCACACGTGCTCGATAGGGTTCATGTCCGGACTTACCGCAGGCCAATCTAAAACTGGAATACCAACATCGTTAAGGTATTCCTGGACGATTATTGCAACATGCGGTCGTGCATTATCGTGCATTAACATGAATTCGTTTCCTATAATTGGCGCATATGGTACTACATGTTCTTCTAAAATGTCCGTTATATACCTGTGGGCAGTCAGTGTACCTCTGTCTACTGGTACTAACTCTGTACGACCTGTTAAACAGATGCCTCCCCAAACCATAATAGAGCCACCAGCGAAATTAGGTCTAGGTCTGATATTACACTGCGAATAGCGCTCACCGTCTCGTCTGTACACTGAGATACGCCTATCTGAGGTGTAAAGACCAAATCTTGACTCATCTGTGAAGAGTATATTGGCCCAGTCATTAATGTTCCAATTTACATGTTCTCTGGCAAACCTTAAGCGAGCCACTCGGTGGTTCCTAGTGAGACGAGGGGCTGTTACAGCTACTCTAGCTCTTAATCCACTCTGTCGTAACCTATTCCGAATAGTTTGAGTACTCACACGAGTATTTCTGACTCTAGCCAAGTCGTTCTGCAATTGTCTCGCAGTTACATGTCTTCGACGTAATGCTTGTAGTAGTAAATAGCGGTCATCTTGGCGAGTAGAACATCTTGGACGACCTGGTACAGGTCTTCTACTGTAAATGCCTGTTTCCCTATATCTGGCTACGGCTCTAGAAACACTTGACTGATTGATGTTCATCAAATTAGCAACGTATGCTTGAGATCGTCCATCTTCGATTAAAGCAACTATAGCAGCCACTTGTTCTGAAGTTAAATTGCTTATTTTAGTTTTAAAAGCGTTGGTACAGAACTCTGACTTCGCACTTTAAAATTTGTCCATATAGGAAGACTTTCAATAAACAACTGAACAAACCTTACACATATGCATTTTTCTAAATGTGTTCTTTTCAGAACAAAAAAAGTAAAAACGCTAAGTTCCATTATTTTGTTAGTGTTTTTATAGTTCACATACACGAGGCAAACTTTCTGTGAACGTATAAAAATATCTTAGTTCATAAATGCCCTTTTTTAGTTTATGCGATACTTTTTTGGCGGAGTGTATTTTTCTTGAGGCTACGCCACTTCATACGTTGTTAGATACAGGTGCCGAGGCTTCGTTGATATCCGAAGAAGTTCTCAAGAAGATGGGGTTGAATGGTCACATATTACCTATAAAGAAAATGAACATTATTTCGATAAACAAGAAAAAAATTACAAATGTAAACAGAATGTATATGGGGAAGGTTAAAATTGGTTCAAAGACTGATGATATACAATTTCTAATCGTGCCAAACATGAATATTGCCTGTGTGATAGGAATGGACTATTTGTTAAAATGGGGGATTAATATTGATATGGAGAAGAAGGTGATTAGGAGTAGAGGGAGGTTATTAATTGGGAACCGTTTGTAAATGAAGGAAATAAGGAAAGTATAGTAGAAATGAATAATTTAGTTATGAAAGATAGAAGTAAAGAGAATAGAGTACAGATGTATAGTTTAAGTATGAAAGGGGAAGTAAATGAAGAAAGAATGTTATTATGTCCAGAGGGAATGGTCAAGGGTATACAGGATTTAATTGGGAAATATAGGAATTTAACAAACAGTGAACATAGGATCGCAACGAATTATATTCATCAGTTACAACTTAAAGATAACGAACCATTTTTTTGTAAAAATTATCCCATACCATTTAACTACAGAAGTTTAGTTAACAAAGAAATACAGGGCATGCTGCAAAATGGAATCATCGAAATCCACTTGTAGTAGTGAAGAAGTCTAATGGGTCTATACGGTTATGTTTGGATGCAAGGAATTTGAATAAGCGAACCATTCCACAACATGAAGCACCACAAAGCATAGATAACTTATTAGGACGTTTGAGGAGAGTAGAATGGTATACAAAGATGGATTTGAAGAATTCTTTTTGGCTGATACCACTACATCAAGAATCAAGAAAGTACACAGGTTTCAGTGTAGAGGGGATTGTATATCAGTTTGCAGTAGTACCATTTGGGTTGGCGTCATCTTGTGCAGCTTTAGTAAGAGCAATGAACCAAATTTTAAATAAGTATGAAGATTTTTGTATACATTATGTTGATGATATACTGATATTCAGTGAAAGTGAAGAACAACATTGGGAACACATTAAGATTATTTTTGAGGAATTGGATAATGCTGGTTTGAAATTAAATTTAGAAAAATGTGAATTCTTTCAGAAGAACGTGAAATTCTTGGGATTACAACTAGAAAGAACGGGACTTAAGATAGACAAGGAAAGACTGAACGAGATCAGAGTCTATAACAGACCTCATAATCTGAAAACACTAAGGGGATTTTTGGGAATTTTAAATTACTATAGAAAATTTGTTCCAAATTTATCAGAAAAGGCCAAACCTCTATTTGAACTGTTAAAAAAGGGTAAACGATGGAAATGGAGCACAGAAACTGAAAACGCTTTCATTTTGTTAAAAGAAGAATTTGCAAATACATTAGAACTGAAACATCAAAATTTTGAATTACCTTTTACTTTGAGAACAGATGCATCAGACAACGCGATTTCCGCAGAATTAGTACAAGTTCAGAATGGAGAAGAAATTCCGATATCTTTCATATCAAGAATATTAAGGGGATACGAGCTGAAATATAGTGTGTCAGAAAAGGAAATGTTAGCTATTGTGTATGCACTGCAGAAATTGAAATTTTATTTATTAGGGAATAAATTCACCATTGAAACTGACCATATGGCTTTAACACATATTCTTAAAACAAGGTTTACGAACAACAGGATTTATAGGTGGAGCTTACTGATACAAGAATATGACTTCAACATCGTACACAAGAGAGGACGAGATAACATCGTAGCAGACGCATTAAGTAGGCAAGAAGAAGTCAACATCAGGGACATACTTATTGGGTTGAATATTTTCATAGAAGAGAGGGGATTATTTTCAGGACAGTACATCAAGGATATTCAAAACAGCAGTCAATTCAGTTCATTAAAAGAAAAATTGGGGAAGGGCGCTTTCAAAGGTTATGGAATTAAACAGGGATTTATTGTTAAAACTATAGGGACAAAAGAATTGTACGTGGTAGATCCAGTTAATACCGAAGAAATTGCAGGCAGGATACATACAACTTATGGACATATTGGGATTAGAAAAACTTGGTTGGTATTTAGGGAGAATTATTATGCAGAAAAAGATTACAAAATTATTAGAGAGTGTATCAGAAAATGTCATTTGTGTCAATTGGGAAAGAGTAAGAATCATATAAATTTCAACAAAATTTGCTCTATATCTGTTAAGAAACCGTTAGAACTAGTTACAATTGATTATATTGGGAATTTAATTGAGGGTGAAAATGGTATGAGGCATATTTTAGTGGTCACAGATGTATTCTCGAAATATGTGAAATTGTATCCTACTCGTCAGTGCACAACAAGCAGAACTATCAGGGAATTAAAGAAGTACATTCAAGAAGTTGGAAAGCCAGTTAAAATGTTAACAGACAACGCGACTTACTTCAACAATGAGAGATTTTTAAATTATTGGAAACAAAGGGATATTAAAGTTGTTTATACAAGTATACGTCATCCACAAGGAAATCCATGTGAGAGATATATACAAGAGATTGTGAAATATTTAAGACTAATGACTCATGCTCAACAAATAAAATGGGAAAGTTTTTTACCAGTGATAGAATTATGGCTTAATGAGGTACCAAATACCATTACCACAGTATATACTCAAAACAGTAAATTCACTCCCTCCAATTGGTGTTTCCAACTCCCATCAAAAAATTGTGCGCGGGAGCCTATGCGCAGTGGTTTAAAATTACATTGGTATTTGTGTGTATATAGCGCATATAGTGGTATATATAAGTGACGGTAGAGTGCTTTGTTTTGATATGTGTTTTTAATGTCATTTGCATAACCTTGTATTTCATGTATTTTACGATAGTTTATTTAAGTATTTCGCAGTATTCCTATGGTTATGAATTGTTGGTATTAAGTGAATTTGCGGTGAATACAAACATTCTCAAATATAGTTAAAGATTTTCTTAATACTTTACTCTGGATATTTGATATAATGGTGTATTATAAATGTGCGGTTCCTGGATGTGCCAGTATTGTTGGAGATCCCGGTCTAAGTCTTTTTAGGTTCCCCAAGGATGAAACTCGGTATGTAAATAACACTTTATTAAGCGTGTGTATATACGTGCGTATATTACGTAATAATAATTATTAAATATTTTTTGGAACATTTTTAGATGTAACGCTTGGAAGTTGCAGTTAGGGTTCACCGGGACCCATAAGTATGCTAACAATTCCGCAAAAAAGTGTCATGAATATTTGAAATTGTGCAGCCGACATTTTTTTGATGAAGCCTTTGCAAATCGTTTAAGAAATAGGCTAAAGAACGATGCTGTTCCAACTATAATGATACCAGGTACTTTAGACGTAAAACAGTTAACCCTTTATGACCCAAGCCTGTGACGAATACGGGCATCACTTATTTGCAGAATAATGCAAGCCCGTGACATAAATAATCTTTAAAGGGTTAATAGCTTGTATTTTGGTAAATATTTTATTTAATTTCTCAGATACCAGAATGGATATTGAAAATGTTCCACCACCGTTAGATTCTGCTCATTCGTCTAAACCAAATCCTAGTAAGTAAATACAGTTGCATTTCCACAAAATGTATTCAACATTTTATTAAATATTTCAGGTCCGCATATGGATGCAGATATTATACGGACCCCAACACCTGCTTTTGAAGTTCTTCAACCTACAGTTTGTAGTAAGGAAAAAGTTTATATTATTTAACATAATATACATTTTAAGTTGTATTACAGATCAAGAAACTCCTCATAACGTGCCCCTGATTGCATCTGTTGCAACCGAATGTGAACCCTCAACATCAAGTGCTCTAGCAAATGTAGAATCTCACCAAGGTAATTATTTTAATAGCAATAAATGCAATCGGAAAAATAAAAAATTAGAATTAAAAAACGTTTAAAAATAAACAACTTATTAACAATGCACACTTTCTTATAATATACTTTCTAATATATTTGTGTTATGCTATCAATATGTAGATATGAAATAACCTTTTTTTCTTTTAGATACCTATGTGCAAACACCAAAGAGTCTCTCTTCATCAACTCCTAGAAAACTAATCTTAAGAAATAAAATTAAACGTTTAAAACGAACACGAGCACGATATGAAAATATTCTTAAAGAAAGGCAAAATACTGATATTGAAAAGTTTTTAAGCGAGCATTTTACAGCAGAGTTTGCCAATCTGATAAAATTACAAACGACTTTCAAGGGTAAAGGAGTACATGGTTTTCGTTACACAAATGAAATAAAACAATTCGCATTAACCATATATCTATTGAGTCCAAAAGCATATAAGTATTTGGCTCAAATAATACATCTTCCGTCGAAATCAACTTTGCAAAGAATTTCAGTAAACTGGCAAATTGATGTCGGTTTCAATGATTTTCTATTCGAAGCTATAAAACTTAAAGTGAAATTATTAGACACAAAGTACAAAAACTGCATTCTTTGTATGGACGAAATGTCCTTGAAGTCACATCTATTTTACAACGTCAGCAAAGATAAAATAATCGGTTTCCATGATATAGGTACTTATAGGAGCACTGATATCGCAAATCAAGCCTTGGTGCTCATGGCTAGAGGTATCAACAGCAATTGGAAACAGCCACTAGCTTATTTTTTCATAAACTCTTCAACTTCGGCTGTAGATTTAAAACATATTTTATTAGAAGGTATAAAAAGATTGCGTAACATTGGATTAACTGTTATGGCTGTAGTATCGGACATGGGTTCAAACTTTTACAAGTTGGTAAGAAATGAATTGAACGTGAGCATCCATAAGCCTTATTTTGAAGTCGACGGCCTGAAGGTGATGTATATATTCGATGTACCTCATCTTTTAAAAAGTGTTAGGAATAATTTTTTTTCCTATACATTTTCACATAATAATGATGTAATTAAAAAGACATATTTGGATCAGCTTTACGCAAAAGATAAGGAGAAGCAGTATAAATTGGCACCAAAACTAACTGGCGTTCATATGCAGCCTAACAACTTTCAGAAAATGAAAGTAAAACTTGCTACGCAAGTATTCAGTAATTCAGTGGCAGTAGCTATGAACACGTATATAAGTTTTGGAGAATTACCTCAATCAGCTGCAGCTACTGCCACTTTTATTGAAAATATGGATAAGCTTTTCGACCTGTTCAATTCCAGTAAATTTAAAAATTGTAAACCTATTAATAGGGCTTTCATTGGTAGCAATCAACAAATATCGTTCTTAAAGAAAATGGATTCTTTTTTTGAACATTTAAGAGTCATAAATGATAGTGGAAAAGATGTCACGAATAATATGAAATTTGTATTTGGTTGGAGATTAGCGATAGCAGGTTTGCATCATTTGTGGCAAGAGTTGCAAGGTAAAGATGTGAGTTATTTATTTTCGAGAAATATTAATCAAGATTGCTTAGAAAATTATTTTGGGAAAGTTAGGAATGCCTGTGGAAATGCCCGAAATCCCACTCCCGTTCAGTTTTCCAGAACATTTAAAAACATATTTGCCTTGCAATATTTTGAACAGACCGAAGGATCAAATTGTCTCGATGATTTTGGTACCATTCTTACGACGATCACAAACGATACAGTGAAAGAAATGAGATATATGTTCAAGAAAACATCTTTCCAACCAATAAAAGTTGAAACTGAAGACTATAAAAACTTATCAACGCCTGAAGGAAATAGTCTGGCCTACGTATGTGGGTATTTATTGAGAAAATGTTTAGAAAAACACAGTTGTGACAGCTGTTTGAATTATGCAAATTTCAACACGCAACTGAATGAAACAAATTTGTACTCTTATTTTAAAGCATACGAAAATCGTGCCGGAGATCAATTTGGCAATCTATACATGCCACACGAAGACTTTTTGAAATTTATTGTAAACTTGGAGGAAATCTTTAGAGATTATTTTAACAGAGGTTATGCAGGAGACGGTATTGGGCACAGTCTAAAGAACATGTTTTCAGAACAAATTCTTAACCATCCCTGTGAAATGTTTGATCTAGATTTTTTATTGAGTTTGTTTGTACGAATGCGTATATTCTACACCCTAAAATATGCAAATAAAGAATTTAAATCGCAGACTTTGAACAAACAAAGTAATAAATTGGTAATTTTAAACCATTTATAATTTAGTATTTAATTTAGCAGTTATATAAACGTTCAATAAATTTTTGTTTTCTGAAATCGTTATTTTATTACTTTATAACTATCCAACGTATTAATTGATTCGATTGAAGAAGTTTCATTTGGTAAGGTTCTTCCAAATTATTATACATACGCAAAGTAAAGGGTCGCAACATATAATACTACATATTAATTGTTGCACAAATGTTAAAATAGTTAACTTGCGTAAGATAATGGAAATTGAGAATCGAAATTAAAAAAAACTATTAATTACATCTTTACTTGCAATCTTGCTAAGCCATATACAAATTTAGTTTCATAAACAAAGTTTCTCTATTTCGTATAAACAACGATGGAGCACTTTGTGTACCTAACTGTTTTGCCGAAAATTATTATACTTTCGTAATACTTTTTAACAAGCCCCTGTACATCCATTTGCACAGCTCACAATAGTATGTAGCACCTGTACATTGCCCCTTCATGCGCGGAGACCCATGCGCGATCGGTTACAAAAAAATTATCTTGAACCGCAAACATCAAAGGCGCCGACGCCATGTGAATTTACTGTATTGGGTATATACTGTGCCATTACTGAATTATCACCAGTTGAAGTATTAAAAGGAGTAAAACCAGACAGACCATGGGTGAATCAAGAAGATAATGATCATGAACAGATGTTAGAATATGTAAATGCCAAATTAACAAAAGCAAAAAGAAAATATTTGGAGAGAGAAAATAAAAAATTGAGAAAGAAGGTAACATTTAATATTGGTGATTTAGTTATTGTAAAAAGTTTAAGGCTTGCAAACAGAAAGAAAGGCATTTGTGTTAAGTTAAGTTTGCCTTTTCAAGGACTTTTCTAATCAATAAAGTATTAGGAGATTCTACTTATGAATTAAAAGACTCCCAGGGAAAAATAAGGGGGAAATTTCACATTACTTTGATTTAAAATTTGGTTCATTGCTCTTACTAAAGCTGCACAAGATGACGCCAACCCAAATGGTACTACTGCAAACTGATATACAATCCCCTCTACACTGAAACCTGTGTACTTTCTTGATTCTTGATGTAGTGGTATCAGCCAAAAAGAATTCTTCAAATCCATCTTTGTATACCATTCTACTCTCCTCAAACGTCCTAATAAGCTATCTATGCTTTGTGGTGCTTCATGTTGTGGAATGGTTCGCTTATTCAAATTCCTTGCATCCAAACATAACCGTATAGACCCATTAGACTTCTTCACTACTACAAGTGGATTTCGATGATTCCATTTTGCAGCATGCCCTGTATTTCTTTGTTAACTAAACTTCTGTAGTTAAATGGTATGGGATAATTTTTACAAAAAAAATGGTTCGTTATCTTTAAGTTGTAACTGATGAATATAATTCGTTGCGATCCTATGTTCACTCCCTAGCAGCACAAGAATCGGCATGATATCGGCTAAGCTTCGCCGATATTGCTGACCGATGTCGTAATTATAGCGGCCGCTGATATCATACCGATACAAAATGTGAACATTTTGCAATATTGGTTCGATATCGAAATTCCAATACTTATCCGATATCGAAATTCCAACATCTATCCGATATCGAAACTCCAATACCTATCCGATATCAATACAATTAAAATTAGATACAATATCATCAGTAGACCGATACATGATTGATACTTACCCAACGTTTTCTATACTCCGCCGATAAAGTTTTAGTCGTCCCGGGATATCGCACCGATATTGGTGTGATAACTAATTTCTACATATAAGTATGTAGTTTGTCTATCCACGATAGTGGATATTTATACAGGCTGTCCCAAAAGTAGTTCCCGAAACGGAAAAGAGTTATAAAGAGTATAATTTCGAGTCAAATTAGCCCCATATGTGATTATTCAATTCTAATAAGGTTTTTGCGAGTTTTATAAAGATCTTCCACAAAAAACGTTCATAAAATTATAGGCAAAAACAATATTTTTTTGTAATGTTAGAATTTAGAAAGAAATTAGAAACCATCAACGTCTTCTGAAATATCAAAGCCGTTAAACAAAAGGATGTACCTTTGATAATATCACAATGTTTAATTTCAATTTAACTTCATTCTTATTGTCGTACTCTTTTGTTTGTTGATAATTTAATGAACGTTTATATGAAGGAAGATTTTTAGAAAAAATAAATGATTCGTAAACTATGCATCGAATAATAATCACACCTAAGATTAGTTCGACTGGAAGTGACACCCACTATACCACCTTTGTGTTTGAACATTTAATTTCGGGGCAGTCTCTATAGTCATATTCATATTGAACAATGCGGAAAAAATACATCAGATTCATAATCACATTGCACATGTAATGTTTTTCAAATTATTTGCCACCATTTTCTGTGTATAATAATTCCTGACAAAATAGAATATTATGCGCATAAAATAATATACATAATGAAGGAAAGACTTTATGTAATAGAAAGTAAATAAAGCAATAAATTTCAAGAAAAAGTACTAATATAAAAATACTTAATATGTTTATTTATGAGTAATTGAAACAAATATTTAAAGACATAATTAATAAAAACAAAAACTGAAAATAACTAGGAAAACATGAAACCGAAAACAAATTCAATATGTGCATATTTTAAAGGAAAAGTAATTTAACATTTGTTACAGTTTAATTTTTTACAAATCAATAACAACAAAAATTCTAAGGAATACCTAAAAAAATCCAGTCGTCTAAATTATTCGTTCGCTAAAGACGTTATATTCTTCTTCCTTTCTTTTCTGCCCCCATCTCATCTATTGATATTCGTCTCTGTCCCATCCGGCTGTTTGACTCCAATTGCTTCTGTAAATAAAAATAACAGTTTTGATATAGAGTTACAAATAAAATAATAATGCATGTAACATTACCTAGAAATACTATGTATATGTCCAATTTATCAAAAGCTTCTTTAGATTGTCTCTATTTTCATGAATAATTTACACTAATACTTTTCGAGAGGATTTGTTTTAATATTAGATATATGCTTCTTTTAACGTACTTCCCCCAATTAAGCACCACATACGTATCTAAAAAAAAGTGTTTTTCTTTAGTGTGTATATTCAGCATCGTATAAAAGCTTTAATTTGTCTGAAGTACGCTTGTCATTTATTTTATTCTATTAATGCGAAACGTTCTTTACGCTACAAATATTGTAGAAACAATGCTTTCACGTAAAATAAGAAATTTACAAGCGTCTTCCATTTTGTTAACGCTGCATATTTACACAATAAATGAGTACTAACCATTAAATTAAATTATATACTTGATACATACATAAAACATTATTCATAAAAATTTCCTTACCTTTATAAGCTTCATTCATCCATTTTGTAATGTGCACAACGCTTACTATAATGCAGCGACAAAATAAATAATGGCAACCACTTCACCTGATCGTCATGCTCACACTGCAATAAGGAACGCTATGATGGATTGTGGTAGGTGGTGGTGGTAAGATATTGCGCGTAGATCTAACTCAAATAAACATTGCGGTTAGATGCCAATGTTTATAATCACGGCTGAGTTAGAAAATTGCATTTGCATATTCTTAAGTTATAAATCGGTTCACCTTCTAAAACTGTTTTATAGTCGATATTAATTTTAATTTCACAATTGATGTCTCAAACGTTGAAATTTTATATCTGAACGCTCTTGTAATGCGGTTATATTTCAATCAACCAGTCCGTATAGATTTAGGATATTAGCCGACTTCCTATCGTCAAAAAAATGACAATAGTCAAATCCATATACCTCATTTCTAACAATATCGCAGCGGCGTTTATTAATGATATCGCCCTGATATATGTCTTGAGTTTCCAGCCGATGGTCAGCCGATACATCAAACGTTCAACCGATATTTTACCGATAATGGATCTTTTGTATCGCAGTGATATCGTATACTGGTAGAAAGCCGATATCGGCACAATATCTTTGATATCGACCCGACATCAGGATATCGGCCCTATATAAAGCCGATCATTAGCCGATGATTTGTGCTGCTAGGGCTGTTTGTTAAATTCCTATATTTCCCAATTAAATCCTGTATACCCTTGACCATTCCCTCTGGACATAATAACATTCTTTCTTCATTTACTTCCCCTTTCATACTCAAACTATACATCTGTACTCTATTCTCTTTACTTCTATCTTTCATAACTAAATTATTCATTTCTACTATACTTTCCTTATTTCCTTCATTTACAAACGGTTCCCAATTAATAACCTCCCTCTACTCCTAATCACCTTCTTCTCCATATCAATATTAATCCCCCATTTTAACAAATAGTCCATTCCTATCACACAGGCAATATTCATGTTTGGCACGATTAGAAATTGTATATCATCAGTCTTTGAACCAATTTTAACCTTCCCCATATACATTCTGTTTACATTTGTAATTTTTTTCTTGTTTATCGAAATAATGTTCATTTTCTTTATAGGTAATATGTGACCATTCAACCCCATCTTCTTGAGAACTTCTTCGGATATCAACGAAGCCTCGGCACCTGTATCTAACAACGTATGAAGTGGCGTAGCCTCAAGAAAAATAGTAATGCACGGAAGTTCCGGAACTACAATATCTGCATCAAATGTTTTTTCATAATCGGTATAAATAAATTCTTTAGGATGTGTGTAGGTGAAATTAATTTGTAGTCATATATTGTTAGTACTTGTGCTTGGTTTCTGTGATTCATACCATTTTTTATTACCGTCCCCATTACTTACTCCGGCACTCTGCTGTCTGCCTGATTCATCATTCCTCTGGTCGTTACTATGACCTTCGAACGTACCATTTCTTCTATAGTTGTTCCCTCTATTCGCTCCTCTCGAATTCCCATTAGAGAAACCTCCACGATATCCACCCCTACTACTATTTCCTCTATATCCATTATCAAAATTCCCATAATTTCTATACCTGTTCCAATTATTGTACTCTCTTCTTCTATCATCATCTTCTGACCTTTCTTCACCTCTTCCTGTTCTCTGGTTATTCTCTGCATCATCAATTCTTCTTAAATAGATAATGAAGTGCTCTAAAGTGCTTATATTCTGCGTCGCTGCCTGCATAACAATACTCGGTCCAAAGTGTTTCGCTAATTTATTGATCATCTGCCCTTCTGAAATACCCATGTCCAAATAAATAGCCTGGTTGTAGATTTTCAACATATATTTCTCCCTACTCTCTGAGCTTCTCTCATTGTATCTCCCATTGCATACCTTCTCCCTGATTCGATCTTGCTCTATTTCCGACCAATACTGTTTTAAAAATAGTTGTTTGAACTCCATAAAATTCCCGATTCTCCCTTCGACAACACTGTACCATATTTCAACCTCTCCTTTCAATGTATTCCTCACCAGGTCCATGACTTTAACATTTTCAAAATCGTTGTTCATGTAAATTTCAACATATTTACTTAAGCTTTGTAAATATTTTATCGGATTTATTTTTTGATCGTTCCAGAATTTCGGTATACTATCTATTGATATTGGAGTTACCGTGGCGTAAGTAGGCTCCACCCTTGTTATTTTCCTCAATTCCCCTTTCACCAATTCCAAACACTGCTCATTCTGAATCTGTTTTCCCTCTAATATTTGATATTTCTGTGTACACTCCACCTCAATTTTTTCAGTACGTTGTACAACTAGTGCTTCTAAACCATCAATCCTTTCATTCGTACCCTCAATCTTCACAGTCAATTCATTCTTTTGCTCAACTAGATCCTTCTTAAACTCTTCTTGCATCCTTGGACAAATATTCATTACCACCTCCCTCAAATCAGCAATCTCTTTCCTCTGCTCTTCCCTATCCCGCATATACATCTTGAAGAACTCATTTAAAGTCATTCCACCCTCTTCAGCTGCAACCACAGTAACATTCGACCTTGATCTTCGTCCTCGTTTCTCCTTCCTGCCTTCCATCTTCACCCAACTTCTAACTTGTAAAATAGAATAGTAAATCTGCCCCACGTTGGGCGCCAATTAAATATACTACGAAACTGTAGATATTTTATTTAAATTTTATTAAATTGATTTTAAATTAACTCAACACTGTTTTATTAACATTCAGACATGCAGCGTCCTCTATTTAAGATAAAAGACTCCACAGATAAGCTATGCATCAATACCTAGATGCCACTATAGCACACAAGTGAATGAAAAGCTTCCCCTCTACCTGTTTTGAGTATACAGCATACCAATCGGGTATTAATCGGGTACTAATATTTCCTCAGTAACACTTGGGACGTGACAGACTGTAGTTCGTCAAACAAAGAAGTATATTATAGCTTAATTGACTTGTTATAATCCTTGTTTCTTTAATAAGTGCTATTTTAGTTATTTAGTTGTGATGTTATTATGTTATAGTGAATAAAACAATTTTTTTATACATAATTTTGTTTATTTTGAGTTAATAAAAATTGAATAACAATTAAGATGAAATATTCTCTCTCTCAGGGTAAGTAAGTTCAATTACTATTTAAATTATACAAAAATAAGATTGCTTGAATCTTAATCCAAACTAATCTCAAAATATCTTGTTTAAATATCAAAATTGAATTCAAAACTCCCGCTAACCTCCCGTCATACAATCGCGTATTGTCAAATACCTTACTACAACAGCAAACGTTTGTTTACAATTAAAACTCCCTAGAAATCACTGTTATCAAAACATTCTAACCTCAGAATTTATTTACGTTCTGAACGCCGGTTATAAGTTCGAAAGATGAATAAACGCTTACTTTCAAGTACGATAAACAGCTCCTTGATATTCTAAATACTGATTCCAGTTCTGCAACAATCTTTCAGCTCCCAATCTGCGTTATCGATATCTCAGCCACGAAAGTTGTATCTCAGTCCCTCGATTGTGGCTCCAGGAATAGAAAATACGTCCCCCAATTCTTCGAAATTAATGGATTACCATCATTTTTGCACAAAACACACAACACTTCATCCTTGGCAAGTAAATCTTTAGTTAAATGACTCTTAGGCCCGGTCTTTTCACTCTCTGATAAAATGTGTAGTAACTACCTGCTGGTTAAAATTAACCCGACGGTGTAAAAATTGTTGCGGATATTCATGAAATTTTGTACCTCAGGTAATTATTCAGACGTACCTTACATTTTTCCGAAGTTAGTATAATTTACGGAATATTGAAATGAGACAGTTGCATTTAATGTGCACTTAGTTATGACAAGGATAGAGAACGTAATGCAAAACAGCTGATATTCGTCAACATAAAAGCGCGTTTTGTAATCTAACCTATATTGTATCTATAGTGTACCTGTGTTTAAATTTAGCATTTGATTGTAAACATGAGTAACTCTAAAAGAGAAAGAGGTACGAATTTCTCTCAACACGAAATACGCTTGCTGGTGGATTTAATTATAAAACATAAATCGGCACTGGAAAATAAAAAAACAGATGCAGTCACTTGGCGTCAGAAGGAAGAAGCTTGGAATAAACTCTGTGAAGAGTACAACAGTCAAGCAGGAGAAATACCGAGAAATATAAAAAACCTGAAAATAAAATACGATGGATTAAAGAAAGCACTAAAAAAGAAGAAAGCTAATAATCAAGCAGAATTATATAAAACGGGGGGTGGTACTGGAATAATTATTCCATACACTGACTATGAGGAAAAACTGTTATCAATACTCAGTTTACAAATATTTGGACTTGGAGAAGTAGATGATTCTGATACTTTTTCACCAAATCAGTTATATGCAAATAATTTAAATGATACAGAACAGAACATAGAAAATGAAGGTAAAAGTTAGACTTGGTACTAAGTAATAAAATTGCTAATTAATTTTTCTTGCTTGTGTAGAAATTTTTAACATGGATGAAAATATTGCTACAACCAGTACTACAATCGCAGACATCATAGTAACAGACCATAGTGAACAAGTATTTTTCCCAACAGAAGAGGGTATCTCATCAGTAGCAACATCAGGTATTATATTCTATGTACAGTTTATGTATTATTTATACAAATTATTTATCAAATAGATGATAATGTGAAAAATGTTAACTGGACAGAATGGACCCCAAAGAAATTGAAAAGGCCTCTTCCAACAAAGTTAGTTTCCTCAAAAAGAAAGCCACCATCTAATCATTCGGTAAATGAAAAATACAGTGATATTGCTAAAAGAAGGATGGAATTGGTAGAGTTACAATATGTTGCAGCTGAACACGACATTCAGTTAAAGGCACTAGAACTGAAGCTAAAAGAGCAGCAGTATTTAAATGTAATACGGGCAAATGAGCAATCAGAGGAGAAACATAAATTAGAAATAGAAATGTTAAAGAAACAATTAGAAAGTTGTAGTTATGATAAATAAAAGTGTTTTATACATATTTCCGTTTTGCATATGTAGGTTATATAAGGTATGACTATTATTATTAAGTTTGTATTCCTTTGTAGTTGTGATCAAGGGTATCTGTAGTTAATGTTTTGTTTTGTCTTTGACAATAAAATATGTTGTAATAGTGAAATTGGGAACATATATTTTATAATGTGAATTACTGCTTAAAAACTTGTTACATAGGTAAATTTTAATAAAGTGTTAATAGAGGATTATTCATATTATTTATTACTACAATAATATATTAACAAAAAATTCATTTACAAAGCTGCAAAATAATCAATTAGTACCCGTCTTCTTCTATCATTTTCATTAATAACATGTGCATTGTCGTTTATTAATCCCATGTCCACTTCTACATCATCATTTGGTATATCTTCATTGTTGTTACGTGCAATATTATGAAGTACAGCTGTAGCGATTATTATTTGTTGAGCTGTAAAAACCTTACATCTTATGCCAATAGATAATACGGGAAACCTTCGTTTCCATATTCCAAAAGTATGTTCTACCACATTTCGGGTGCGGATTTGGGATTCATTAAAAAGTTGCTCTGCATTATTTCTAGGGTTAGCTAGTGGTGTTATTAAATAGAATCTGTTCGGATATCCACTATCACCCAACAATAACCCATTTCCCATTTCACCACTTTCAAATCTAATTCTTACTCTGGAATTCTCAAAAATATTACTGTCATGAGCTGACCCTGGCCATCGACATACAATGTCTTGAATTCTGTAGCAAGCATCAGCAACTACCTGTACGTTTAACGAAAAGTAGCCTTTTCGATTTCTGAATGTCTCTGCATTATTGCCGCCTGCAATGTTTGACAACCCGTCAATAATAATAACAAAAAAAAAAACACTCAATTACCTGGGGACTGTATTCGAATATGCGTACAGTCAATTGTTCCCAAAACTTGAGGAAAACGAGCTATTCTATAAAAAAATTGTTTTTTCTGTGCTATACTTTCTTGTGTATCTGGGAATTTTATATAATTCCTCTGTTGCTCACAAATGCTTTGGGTAACCCTTCGTATTATTTTACCACATGTTGATTTGTGCATTCTACCAAAATCTCCTACAGTAATGTAAAATGATCCGGTTGCGTAATATCTGAGCGCTACTAATAATTGTTCCATAGGTGAAAATGGATTATTTCTAAAACGTTAAAATTCTAGCTATTTGGCATTAGAATCTACTGCACAAGTACCTTACCTTCTATTGTTGTAATGTAATCTGTGATACAGTACATTACATATGTTCTCCACTGTTGCTTTGCTTAAACGAAATCGTTTGAAGAAATCACTCTCATCTAATGAATTAAAATAATTGACATGATTGAATCTGTTTACTGTATTGTAAAAACGTCGTGGCCTATTAATAATTTCGACAATTTCTTCTTCTTCATTTATTAATATATCATTAACTTCATCTAAATTATCCATAGTTAAAAATGAATTAGAATAATGCTATGTATATGAAAATTTTTAGGTTATAAATAGGGAAGTAGGTTCTTACTTGAAGCTTCCAGCATCAAGTAAGGTAAAATGCCCGTTAAGTAACTTACCAGACGAAATTAACTTAACGACAAGTGAATATCCGTTTATTTACTTTATTCTGTCAAGTAAGCTTACTGAAAACTTTACCAGAGAGTGAAAAGACCGGGCCTTAGAATTATTTAAATTTTGAAATTTTTAGATGTTTTTGAAAATACAACCAACTCAGGAAAATATCGAAAAAGAAGTCCCTTACAATTGTTTTAAACAAACATTCATATCTCCTAGGCATTAAGATCCCATCAACGATGAAAGAGAATCGTTTCCAACGATACGACAACCTTAAGTGAACCGACGTTCGTACGATCAGCGAAGGAACTTTACCTAAAAATCCATGGAAACGTGCCCTTTTAAAATTATATGCGATATAGTGAGTGTTTAGTTTGAATTTTTACAATAAATTTACAAAATAGTTACATACATAAATATAAAATACAATTTATTTCAATAACAAACGTTTGTTGCTGTATGCTGTTGATTTTATGTAGGTTAGGTAATTTGATATCATAGCAGTATATATATTTTTTTCTTTTGAGTATGTCTTGAAATAATAAAACAATGATTAGTTGGCAAGACGTTTCGATAGTATAATGGCCTTTACAAGAGAATCTTAAATGTTTGTGCTGTTCACCCTACACTAATTTTAAAATATTTGTAAATTGTTTTATATCCCAACAGAAAGCAATTGTTTATAAAACTAAAGTTAGAACATTAATTATATAAATTGGACTATACTACTATGTACTATAAAATTGTATACCTACACATAACTCTTAGCAAAGCCATTTGGAAAAGATGATTATGCTATGGAAATCTTTTGCAAACTAACTATTGTTATATTCTACCAAGCCATACTTCAAAGCCATATACTGACATAGCAATTTTACACTGGCTAAATAAAGAGACTATTTCAAGAGCAAAGATTATTTTCGAAGGTAACTTCATACTTGCGGCAAATTTCCTTTAAGTGTTTAATTTCTGGGAAAAAAATAATTAAAAACTGTAAAAATTGAAACCTGGAACACATATGACTTCTGATACAGCATTTTATATCTTCTGAAAATTTTATTTTTTACAGAACATTTGCATAAACGTTTTGGTTTCAAAAACGCTTTGATCAGCATTTTTCTTGTTTTTAGTCTGGCTGATAATATTACTTTCACATAAAAAATAAAACAATAATGTTGCTCAGCAGATGTTACTCGTAATTGTTTTTATTTTCTGCACATTTATCTACAAACGTACTCGTGCACTATACACGTAACTTAATTTTTACAAGTTCTAGATAATGGAGGTAATGGTAACAGTATTGGTGTTAGAGGAGTATTCTCCCAGTAGCCTGGAAATCTGTCACCTGAAGACATATTGCACTGCATACTCAATGGCGCTTCACTGTAAACACCTTTTAGTAGTTCCACTCTCATCGGATTCCATTCTATTGCTTTATAATTGGTGGATATAGGATTGTCTCTGGTTGTATCTTGATTTTCCCACCTGCAAAATTAAGTAGCTGTGTAACGTATTTGTCTAAAGCTGTAATTTTCAGTTGATTAATAATTATAAAAGTTTTTGCTGTGATATTCTTACTCTCTCATGTATTCAAAAAAGGTTTCCAGTGCTTGATCGCTGATTGCGCTTTTGCAAACTTCTAGTGTCGTTGCCGGGAAATAGTGTACATAATTAACGCACATTTCATCACTGATAGCGAATCCACCCAGGGTAATATTTTCTCTATCTTCAGTATTGTATTCGCAAGTAGTGATTAAAGCATCACCCTGAAACGTAACGAAAATTAAAAATGGAAAAATAATAGTATATTTGCACAATGTTGTTCCGGGCTGGTGAGTCGTGACCGATTAAAATTGCCTCCGCGCGTTTAGCTCACCACTGCAGTAAACATCTTCAGAAGCGAGGGCGAAGTAGTCTCCGTGATGACTCATTAAATCATGCGATGTTCAGAAAGGTTTCCGCATTCAGGACCAAGTCTGCTGTTGCTCTGCAGGTGACAACAGAGAGGTACATATAGACCTCCTAGCTCAGGAGAGAGCTGATTTGTATGCTGGCAGATATGAGATCCAAAAAATTGCAAGGGAACATACTTTACCAAAATAGCAGCTTAGGTGGGAGCTAAATGAAATTAAAGGACTGTGGACCAAGAGATTGGTACCCAGGATTGAGTCATAGATCTGTTGTAAGTTCAGACAGACAGATTACCATCTATCTTAATTTCTGTCGGGGTATGTAGTTTTTAAGGCCTATGCAGCAAGATTTGGTAAGGATTCTACTGACAAGTGCATGTATCGTGAGGTTTTTGCCACTGTGGAATACACGATATTCGATTGCGTAAAGTGGAATGAGATTCGAATAAGAAAGTCTTTGTCAGTAGGCCATAAGTAATTTCTTAACAGTAAATATCTGTGAGCTAACATTTGTTGACCATGCATAGGAACAGTACTTTTATCACCAAACGGTTGCATTCTGTGTTTATCTGTCTACCTTGCGTGGGTCACGTAACGAAAAGGACCTGGAAGATTAAACGAAACCATAATAATTAGAATAATTTTTTAATTTTTCTATTACTATATTGGGCAATGATGTAGATATAATACTCGAAACATGTAACTGGATATAACATGTAATAAGAGCACAACATCGATTTTATCAAGCACACTCATCTATGGATTGTAAATTAAATTATATTATAATATATAGTGTAAATTACATCTGCTACCTGCAAATCCGAAAATAGGCGAAGTGAATGCTTGGTGTGTGTTGTAGAAAGCATAGATACATGGTCGCTTACATTATCTCACAGGAGTAGGGGATCCTGTACATTTCTGTAGTTATCAACGGATTCCTCCCGACTAAAGGTCGGGCATAATAGGTTTATTATTTGGCTTGTTGTTTTAAAAACGGTTTTTACATTGTATTTCCGCAGTAACCTATCCACACGGTTAGTTACATTTTCACTAAACGGCAACAGAACATGTTTCTCTACTACCGGTAGTTTCTACTAATTTCCGTGGATGAAAAATTCTCTGCACCTGGTGTTTGGAATAGCCGTTCTCTAGTAGGGCGGTAAAAACCGAGCATCGCTTCATCACGACTTATCAGCCCGAAACACCACGAAATTGATTTGCCAAAAAATTATTTTGACCAGTCTTAATTATCAGATATTCAATTTTTCTAATCTACAATATGTAACGAGTCTCTCAATGAATAATGTCGAACATATGTTGTTTACTGGATGTTACAATAAAGCTAAAACAAACGACGACGCAGTGCTTAAATGATTATTGCCGCACACTGTGCTGTAATGAAATATTAACACACTGGTGGGACTCTTGCCGGATTGTAGTATGGGCGATTAATATGCAAATTAGAAAGAAATACTGTAAAAAACTCGTGTTACAATGACTTGTAATGCTCATACATTGAATCACTCGCCGCCACGCGGCTCTTGATTCAAACTTGTACTCGCATTATACAAACGTCATTGTGACACTCGTATTTTAAAATACTATTATAGTTGCTAGATATTGTTTCACTAAATATAAATAGGATCTTATTTTGTTACAAAATTAACGAAGCTTCATGTATAACACTACTTACCGGTAGAACAGTCGTTAGACGTTTCAGCCTCCTAATTTCCTGAAAATGAGTACTGTAATGATTGTCCCTGTTTAATTCTAAAAGCTCTCGCCCATTCCTATAATGTTTCGTCCATACTTTTGTCCCTGTAAGGTGTGTATGCAGCTGTGATCCGAAAACCGTTATTCCTTGTGGTAGCAAACTCTGTAAAATTGCATATTAATAATAAAACATAAGTGCGATATAATGCCGAAACTTGTTCAACTTCAGCAAGTTGCTATATTTGCCATCATAAGAGAACTATATAACAAACCAGTTCTTGTGGGATGCAAACAGAGTTGGGCCTCATTCGCATTAAAATTAATTAATTACAATCTATACCTACTATCGATAACAAAAAGTATCGATGATGTTCAAGGAATACGAACACAGTTCGAAAATTCATAAATGTAAATTTTCTAGTGTAAGTGGTAGATTATTTCGCGTAAAATGTGCTTAAGTCGCCCACAATATACAGGCCTGCTCCAAGAAGAATCACAAACTAGTTAGACGCAATTCGATTGGCTAAAAGAAATCCGAAACAGTATTCTGATTGATTCCACAATATATTATTGGCTCTGACTAGTTCTTCTATGAATAGGCCTTACAATTAACGCTTGTGCAATATGAAACTAATACTATAAGTACTATCAAAATGATCTGATAGTAGCAACTCCAAAATTATCAGTAAGCAATTTTGCCCAAAGTCTAAATTTATCGCAAAAGGGATGGTGGCGACTCAAGCCCTAATGCACTCGATTAGGCATTGATTGACCTGGAAGGATGAAGATCAACCCGAAGACCGAGACTGTGAGAATACCTACCGGTCCTTTTAACAATGTAGTTGAATTGTAGTGGTCAAAATATTGTTATTAATCAAAAACCTTCAAATGGTCCGGTAAGTATGCGGTCTTAACGGTTGTAGTCAATAATAACTAATTCATTTTTCTCAATATTTGGCAAATATTTTATTTGCTTCGTCAGGAGAAACTATAACGGTTAAAATTACAAATGCAAGGTAAGCGAAAAACAAACATTAGAAATACTTACATAAAAATAGAATACTTGAAAAGCTATCAACATGCGGCAAAAAAAAATAAGTCAGACTTAAACTTCGTCTTAAAAGATTTCTTAGATGCCATGCTTTTTATAACATAGACGAGTTTTCTGATTTATGTGCAGGCTCTGCATGTTGATTATTTATATGTACTGTGTAGTGTAAGGTTTTGATTTGTAAGGCAGAATTGGGTTTGCGGAGATACACCTTCCTTCGTCTATTCATATCTGGATGCATGTTGTTGTTCTAAATACTTCTTTTTTAAACACTATACGTGCAACATAATTTATTTATTAAACTATAGAAACATGCGTTTTGGGGTGTATTGCCGGATAGATTCAAATTTGGTTTTGTTTTGTTTCCTTTTATAATTTTATGAAATTACTTTTACTTGTGTATCATTTATCATTATTATCGTCTTTGAATTGTTACATATATGTTGTATGTTGTATGTATGTCTGTAGTATTCGACACCACTGGTAGAAGAATATATACTAATAAATAAAAATAAATAAAATACAGGAGGTAAATTGTTAAAAAAATTATAAATTTTTTACAAAGAAGAATTTAGAAATACGTTCAAGTTAAAAAGAATTTCAAACCATTCTAAAAAAAGAAATTCAATGACCATAAGATTTTCAAAGGTTGCAGCCTTTTAAATCAAAATTTTACACAATTTTTAGAAACCGAACCACTGAAATATACTTATGTAGAAGTTATATCGATAAAGAATAAAGTCACTTTCATTTATGGATCACGGATAAAGGTAAAATATATTTTTCTTCATACTAACAGAAAACAGAGATGATTACCTTTATCCCCTGTCTAATCAAATAACTTTTTGGCTCAACTCCGTATGTAAGTGATATCGGAGATTCATTCTATGTGCCATTGCAGCTAATCTACATTAAAATAATTACTTACTATAGCGGTGCATTCACTGACGCAATAACCCGAAAGTAGAAAACTATTTTGACCAGGTGGAATCGCCATTTTGTCTGTGTATTCTAAACCTAGTTCTATGATGCCGGCATCCATTGGACGTAACTCTTCCGATATATAAAATCGAATGCCGCTACTGTCAATTATCCCTGCAACAACGTGAAAAGATATATTGTTCAATCCACATCTATTACCTCCTGGCCTACCGCTTCTTAGTTTTGGATTATTGTAATGCACTTCCAACATAATATACTTATTGAAATCTGGTCCTCCCATCGGCAAACCGGCTTCCTGCAATTTTGATATAGTCAGGTATAAATGAATTGAAAACTTCTCACATTGCATTTCGTGAACATTTTATATGCTCCCAATGCGTTCTAGGCAATCTAAAAGGATTTTCAACACGATATCGCGACGATTATCGAAAACACATAAACATTGCCTCGTTATAGGCAATATACCAGGCTTTCATTTGAAAACTAGTCACTCTGAATAACTATATAAATTACCTTGAATTTAATTTAGGCCAATTTCGATTTACGGGAGACAAATTTTATATGTATCTGCGACCCCATAGTTTCGACCATTAATTGGAAGTGAAAAGCATATCGAGAAGTTCAAATAGGAAGGGGTCTTGAATGATTCGTATTTGAACCAGTCCTGTTATTAGCAATTTTTTGGCGTTTTATTTTTTAAAATCTGACAATTTTTTCCCAAGTTATGCGCCTTTAAAGTTAAAAAAAATCGAACGTTTAATCTTTTAGATTATTAGATAAAATGATACTTGTTAAAAGTAGCAACAAATTACTAACATTACGTTTGTAATGGAAAAAAGGTACAAATATAAACACTGATGTAAAAACTTAACAAAAAACGTTAAAGGTATTTACTTGGAAATATTGTTTTACCTTCTACATTACCTTTTTAAAAAGATTTAGTTTTCAACTTGCCTTCGTTGTATAGTGATCACCGAATTTGAACAATGGTTTACTCCTTACAAGAACGAATTGAAATCATTTTTTTGTATTGAGAAAAACATCGTTGTGCACGTAGAACAGCCCGTGTGTTGAATCATGTTAGCCACCAGTATGTATTAGATTTAGTTTATTAATTTCGAGGCACTGGAAGTGTGTGCCATAAAAGTGTTAAAAATCCTAAAGTACGGGGAAGTACGAGGACATTTTGCCATGAGTCCTCATAGAAATTGACCTGATATACAAACGGCAAACTTCGCAAGGTTTATATTCTTAATTAATACTGTTATATGGCATTGTTCTCCTATTTTAGTCTGTTAGCCCTAATGAAGACATTGCATTTGCTGTCGAGAATATTTGTTTAATGAAGAAATAATTTATAATAGTTATGCTTGTTTGCCTGCCTAATATTTTTTTTTATTTCAAAATCTTGAAGGTTAAATAGACAACATAAAAATCTTCCTTCGTACCTCAGGGTAGGTAAACATAGAAGCTCCCATGGCCCAAGCCGCCAATACCCTCTTGCAGACTTGTGTCGAAGCTGGTCTCTCAGGAGCGAAGCACGATCCAACATACAGGGGAATTTCAGCAGAAACAGGAGCTATGCAGTGGAATACCTCCATATGATGGACCACTCCTTCATTCTCTTCGTCTATCACCGCTTCGTACTGATAAACGTGATGCTTCTCCTCGAATTTCGTGGGCAATTTATGAACGTGGCACCAATACGTGGTGTCTAAGTCAGGAACTTGCGCTTTATTCGCTCGAATATCCAAAGTTTCAGTGTTTCTTGCATCATTTTGCTGTTGCTTCGAAGATGTGGGAGGTTTTAGCAATTGGACTCTTATCATGTTATTATCGGGGACGCTTATATTTAGTCCGTTTACTTTGTATAAAGGTGTCAAGCCTTTGGCCCACACAATGTGTGTAGTACCATGCTAGAAAACAGGTTTTCATTAAAAGTTGTACGTTTTAACTGAATTGGAGGTTGCTATAACACCTTTGACAATAAAGTTCAGTAAATAGGTTCACAGAATCATGTAAATATTTTGAAAATGGTAATTACGATTATGATAATAGAAATCGGCAGAAGTGGTCATAAACGCTCTTAGCCGGCTCTTGCCACTATGAAAGAGGTTTAGTAAAAAATATGTGGTAAATTAATTCATTGACATCCATGTTTGATCTTGGCAAGTATTTGAAAAACCACTAGATATTTTTTTTTTTTTTTTTTTAGTTTCAAGGTAAAAATAAAATTTACCCCAATATTGTAGTCATCTTCATCGCATGTATCGAATTTTCTTTGATATGTAAATTTCGTAACTTGTCGGTTTCTTTTAATCATGAAGTTGGTACAGTCTTGGTGTTTATCCAGTAACAACACGCTCTCTTCGTCAGAATGTGCATCCTGTAATACAAACACAAATTGTTAAGCTTTTTGGGTTATTAATTTGAAGAATATTTGCAGATTTTAAAGTGTTTTTTCTACTTTCAGTATACTGGATATTCCAGAAAGAATACATATATTGCTAGGAAACTTGTAGATAATTCTTTATATTTTTTATTAAATTTTTAAATTAAGTCAACACTGTTTTATTCTCCTTTCATACAGTCAGCGTCATCATTATATTCTCATTTACTCCACAGATATGCTACACCCCATATGTAAGATGGCATTAACAGTACACAGGTACACTAAATTTACCCCTCCACAGTGTTTTGGGTACACCACAAACCAATCGGATGATATACTTATTATTTTCAGTCGACCTCGCTATGTGTTGGGGTCATGTCACACCACTAAGCCTCCGAATAGTTAAATAAGTTAAATAAATCTGATGAACAAAGAAATGAATCTTCTTAAGATTTTCTCAGGGTAAGTTCTTTACTATCTTAGTTCCACAATAATAAGATTTCTAGAACCTTAATCCAAACTAAAAACTCATATTTCTCGATTCAATATCATAAATAGAATTCAAATCTCCCGCTAAATTCCCGTCATAAAATCAAGTATTATCAAATAATTCCAAGTTAAACCGCTCGTTAAATTAACCCACAGAATCAAATAACAACCTTACATACCAAATTCACTAGATTAACTGTTATCATATGATAATATAACCTAACATCCCCTTTACGCTTTCGACGCCAGTTATAGATTCAAAAGATGATAAAATCGCTTACTTCAAGTACGAAAACTACTCTCTTTTACTCCAAATAATAAATCCAACTCCAAAACAATCATTTCAGCTCCCAAATGGTGTTCCAACAATCTCACAGCAAACCGGCCCAAATAAAACTCTTCAGGAAGGCCCAGGATTAGATGAACGCCACCCCAAATCTCGAAATCACTGGATTTCCATCATCTTGACACTACACACGCAATACTCTCATTCTTGTAAGTAAATTTTAAAAGTTATGGACTTATATTGTGATAGAAATTTAAAATTTCTAGATAATTATTCGAAAAGCAACTACACTCAGAAAAAACCGAAAAAGAAGTCCATCACATTTGTTTTCAACAACTTGATATCACCTAGGCAAAAAGGACCCCAGCAACGATGATAGATATCGTTTCCGACGATACGATAGCATTAGAAACCCACGTCGAACATTCATCGAAGGAACACATGTTTCCTAAAAAATCCATGGTTACATGCCTTTTATGAATTAGATACGAAATAAGTAAGTTTTTAGTTTAAATTTTAACATATGTTGACAAAATAAATAAATAGTTCAAAATACATTTACATAAATAATTTATTAGTTGATATTTGATTCTGTAGGTTATGTTTAGCATGACATATCATAGCGATTACGCCTAATAGCAGCATTTGCTAATATGAGCAATTGTCATACGTTTGGTATTATGAATACGCATTGGTATAGTCCTTTCTACGGCATGCTTCTTCATTACATCTATTTTCTCAGAAAAAATGAGGAATTTTTCAAGATTTATTTTAGATATATGAGACAGATATGATGAATTGCACGTTTTACAACAGGCCCGGTGGCCAAAATGGACGGAACATACTAATACCACATTGGCTAACCTGAACATGTACTTTAGATTAGCAAAAACTTAGATCGCGTAATTACAACTTCAATCCATATCGACAACATAGCTAAAATCCTGATAACGTCGCAACATTATTCTGTAGAGTGTAGAGTAATAAGGCAAAATTCATGAATAAATAAATCCTTAGGATTGTCTAAACTAAACCTCGTCACCAGATGATTTTTGGTACGACTTAGTGATCAGCCAACTGATTGGACCATTTTCCTAAGATGAAAACTTAAATGATGGTAGCATTTTGTACTTTCTTCAAAAAAATCTTCAGAGTCAAACGGAGTATCCAAGAATCGGTGTTTTCTTTTAATATTTTCATGGCGTTTAACTATGTTTCTTACTATGTAAAATTAATTTCTCTTATGAACATTCATATTATACAATATTATATTTACTTTTCTACCCAAATCAACAACGGTCGTATCATCCCCACATATAAGCAAGGGCAAATACTCACATCAGTTCTTCCAAACACCTCATCATAAATTTCAGTACACTGGACACACGCTTCAATAGCAAAGCCGCCATCGTGATTAATAGCTTTGTTATTGAAATGTACGTCCACTGAACTGTTTGTTACGAGGTTTCTTTAAGTTATCTACCTGTTATAAGTTTGATAGTGAACAAAAATAAAAATTAGCTCTACCGTTAACATATGTTTCAAATACCTAATCTAATTATTAAAACAACCATGGTGAACACAATCATATGCACGATTCAAATCTCAGAAAACCCACATAGAGTATTTCCCAGAAACCCAAACATTGTACAACATACTCATAGAGAAAGCATTAATCCATATTGAAATCCAGTCGAGATATTAATTTATCAGACACTAAACATATTTTATAAAGCAAATTCGTTTTTTTTTTAAACATGACCTTGAAATATTGCTTTGGAAATATATATATTTTTTTTTCTGGAATAGGTCATTATTGAAAAACAAAAAGAAACCAGATTATTTTATTCTGCTACATTTCGTTTTTACCGCTTCTCAATGTTTTTTTTAAACTTATTGGACATCACCAATATTCACGAATCCATTGATTTATGCATTTGTTTTGAGTCCGCTTATTAGATCGTGCTCAATGTTTTCTTTTGATACACTTTGTTTTCTAAACCCTTTAAATTCTAAAAAAAAGTATTTTGCACATGATTTCATAGGCATGATGATAGCAAATAAGTTTAGAAAAAATGCGTGAAGAAATTGACAAATATTATCAAGCAAAATAAAATAATCTGAAGAAACAAGAAGAAGGTTTCTACCTGACAAAGATGGGCGTATTCGTATTCATAAATATGATTTTGAATAAAATCATAAACTGAAAATTATGATTATGAATACGAATACAACCATATTCACGTTTCTTGGTGATTTTCACTAAAAATCACAATTTTGTATGATTTTCACTGAAAATCACATGTTTTTTATGATTTTCACCGGAATTTAGAACATCTTAATCGCCCTACGAGAAATGTGAATATGATTGTATTTCGTATTCATGTTCATAATCATAGCAGTATTCGTATTCATAATCGCAATTTCCGGTTTATTTTATTCAAAATTATATTTATGAATACGGGTACGCACATCTTTGCCTCCTGCTACTCAAACACAGGAATCTAAAATTCCAAAAATAATAAAACAGGAAATTCAAAAATCTAACTGATTACCGTTTACTACCTTTTTCTAAGATCATCCCATCTTATTCACGCGAACGACTGATGAAGTCTGTAATATTACTTGAAAAATAACGATTCAAATGACAGATTATTCCTACTAAACAGTCAGATAGTTTCTTAAATAAAGTACACGGGGTTTATTCACGTATACACAAATTGGTATAGAACTTCTGAATGGAATGTCTTTCTATAATTTTATAGCGTTTGCCAACTTCTTCTTTGTAACGAAATACGAATAACAAATTGTATAGTCTTGCAGTGTTTTTCTACAATCTTTAAAATAAGAAAGAATAAGCAGCAATATAAATACTCAGCACTATCAACTAAACCAAGAATACTTACTTGGAAATGGACTTCGTGTTTCCAGTTATACCATAGTACACAATAATCGGCAGGATACAAATCTCCTCTGTCGGAAAATCCTAACGCAAACCATTTAAAGTTGCTAGGCAGATGTACTTCGAAGATCAACTTTTCTTCATAGTAGTCTACTTGCCAGTCCAAAGTTATAAGGTTGGCTTCATCAAGAGGAACGTGATATATCTCCTCATTAGCGTACTCATTACTTTTACCGTAATTCCCTAAATTGCACATAAAAGATTTTAGTACTCTTATAATACAATGCATATCCACGTCCATGTAAGCTGAAGTATGATGGAGCAAAATTCTCATCTTTGTTCACTAGGTGAATTGAAATTTGTCCAATACTCAAATTAATAACTTCAAATTAAAGAAATCAATTCAATTTAAGTAATATGTAAAGCAAAAATTATGCTCCAATATTTGACAGTTAATTCCAAAAAACTTTGCTCCAATAAACTCTTTGTTCAATTAATTTGCAGAATACATAGGCATGTATCTTCTATTAAAGGTACATATAGGAATTTTACCATCAACGTAAATACACAATAATATAATAACCGCACGAAAAATATCTGATGAGAAAATTTCTTTAGGCATACTGGGAAATTACTACACGAAAATCCAACTGCGTTGCTGTATCTCTCTTCTTATATTACTTCGGCTGGAAGAAGCGGCGCTTGCGTGCAATGAAATAGTACGTTCCGCATTCTTTTGAATAGTTTGGAGCGGTATTAGGGTCAATTAAATGCAGGATTCATTTACAGTACATTAAACTTTATTTAATTTCGATGAAATTTCTAAAGTTAATGAAATATAGAAAGCTATCCTAGCTTTTTTATTCCTCTGAACGAGCACTAAATTATCATTGTATTAACACCACACTTTAACATCCATATTGATCCTTTTTCGAAAATCTAATATATAAGAAAAGTAGTTGCATAAGGCACGTTTAAAAGCACAAACTTCAGCCTAGAAAATGCTAGACAAAGTTGCGAAATATTTTAATGATGTGTTTTTATAGTAGTTTTTTGTAGCTAAACAAAAGTTAAAGTAGGTCAAAACCCATTGACACTGAAGAAACATAGTCATTACGCTTTTACCTTGTTATTTCCTATCATCAATTCTGTAAGTACATACTTGACAGATTTTTCTTTCTAATTCCTTTATTCTAGATGAAGATAAGTTTCAAAAACATAAATCTTAGAAATTAGAGTTACCAATAACTGCGATTTTAAAACTGGTGTAGAAAATTTCAGTAATTTCTATCATACTGTACTTTCTTACAAGTAAGTATAGTTATTCGCTGTTGGAAATTGTGCCTTTTCAACTTTGTTTTTAATGTGTTCTGTATAACTTAACTTTATTATTAAATCGTTAGTTCACACTATTAGTCATAAGGTTTAAATAAACAGAGTTATTGTTCCAGCAATTTTTACACACTACCACTTGTTATTTAGTCAAAATTTTTATTTTCATTCATTCTTTTTATGGACTACTACGATCGGAGACATGCTGTTTTATAATTTTTAATATTTATTACTTCAAGCAGGCTTAGATTTCATATTGCCTTATATTAACTGCACCTTAAGTTTCTTATAAAAAGATTTCACATTAGAATTGTCCTCATATTTCGCTAATACATTCGTAGGCGTCGCTATTTAATGCGCCAACTTTTTCAGTTATTTTTTTTTAACATTTTACAATAAATTAAGTTTTAAAATTTTACTATTTATATTAAAAGTGTTGCGCAAATTAAGCTGTGTACAAATTAATTCTACAGGTACTTTTTAGTTATGTATTCGCATCAATCAGTTGAAAGGAAAAACACATTTGGAAACATTCTTGTATGTTAATTAATTAGTGATTTGAGCGGCTATTGAGGGTGCGCAGAAAACTATGGTATGGATTAGATGTTATGGATAATTTTGTAATAAAATAATTATGGATAATAATGTAATAAATAGCAAAAGAAGTCTTTTCAATTTAATGCTAATTCCTTAACATAAAATTACGTTCGGAAGAATATTTTGATTCAAATTACTTGCACTAATATTGAATCCAGTAATTGGGTTTTGGAACCTTTGGTGTAACAATAACTATCACACTGACAAATGTCAATGCTAGGTTTTCCACTATCACCAATCTACACTATCACTATCTGGTGATAGTGGAAAACCTAGCATTGACATTTGTCAGTGTGATAATTACTAATATTGAAGTTTATTTTATTATTTAGAATATATATAGAGCCTTCAAGGTTTAGTTTGAATTAGTAGATCCAGCACCTTTGGCGTTATTTCCAAGATTGACGCGTTTATTCGTTTCCTCACTTCGTGGTTCCTCATCTACTTCATGAAGAAAAGCCTCCTCTTCCCTCTCCTTTTCCTTCATTGTAATCTTGATCATTTCGTCCAAGGCATCCCAGTGTTCCTTGTATTCTATGATCGTATCTATCAGGATAGATTTTGGAGTTGTTTGTTATCTGTCTTGCCACCATCCAATGTGCACAATAGAATATCGTATGTTCCGCGGTATCTATTTCGCCACAGTACACGCACTGCTCGACTTTGCCTATCCTGTTTATTCTATCTATGCTTACATTCGATCCATATTTTCAAGTTCGGTATTAATTTGTTGGTCCATTTACTACTTGGTGTATTATCCTTCCATCTTTCCTGCCACATATCTAGCGTCCTAATTCTTGCATTCTTGGCTGATTTTCCTCTCTTCTGTTCGTAAATATACTTGCTGTCCGCCGTCACAATCAATGCTAAATCGTCTGCGTGCGCCATGCTTTTTGCTCGCCCGTCCAGCACGATTTCTAACACATTACATTTACAAAACGTTCCATAGCGCCGATCTCAAAACAGAGCCCTGTTGCACACCGGCGCTAATTTCCAGTGTATCTCTCTTGGTTATTTGAATAGATCTTCCTTCCAAAAAAGCATCGACAATTTTGTTCAAATACGCAGATATTGTCTCCTCTATAGTTTTGCCAAGATAAAATACCAAACAAAAGATTCTAATGATTCAAGGTCGGGAGATATTGGACCGCCACGGTCGCCCGCCTATTTGGATAATGTATATCAAGCTACTCTCTAACACTAAGAATGTAGTGGTAAAGATACAGAGAAGATTACCACGGCCCCTGCACAAGAATGACGCAAAATCGTGAAGCATTCTACATTTTACAATGACTCACTTTGTGTATGCACACCCGAACTCTTATAAGAAATGTTTATACTACGACTGCAATGTATCTAAGCACTGCCGCACTAACCTTTGCTAAGGGTAGATATCCGGCACATCTTCACCCCAGCCTGTGAAGGCGTGTCGGATTATTTTGACACCAGTTTGCGCTAGCAGCGTGGATATGAACCATATTTTGCTTGCATGCCAACTACACCAACACGACATTTGTGAGCATTATAAAGGACTTGATGAAAGAATCCCCTTTCCCACCAACACTACTGTATTATTGAGCGCTAATAGCTAAATAAGGAGGATTTGTGATTTGATTGTTCGCAGGTTGTGTGGGATAAAACTTAATATTTTTCCTCTGCTTTTCCTTATCTCTGTGAGGCTTCTCTTTTCACTCATGGTTACAGTATGTGTTACTTAAGTCGCCTAGGTAGGAATCAAAGTGTGAAACGAGTGCCTCTTTTGTTAAATCTGCTTGTTTTTGTTTTTTAAAATTTATTAAGGTGCTTGCGCTATGACGTCGATGACCACAAAAAGGAAGAGTTGTGCGTGTATTAAAGACACCGTCTCTATTAAATATGCATTCATTGGTACAAAAAGTTCCATTTAACATCGTGTTGCACAAATTAAACCACAGGATCTTATTGTTTCCATGAAGAGGTTGAACTTTTGAAGCGTCATATATGCGCAGAATTTTTTCTTTAAATCTTTCCGCTATACAATTAAATTTTACAACAGCAATAAAATCAACTATTTATGACGCTATCTTGGATCCTACGTCCATTGTACAGTGTTGCCAAATGTATTTGCATTGAAAATTATGTTAATAGAAAAAGCAAACGTTAAGTACGGCATTATGGTGCAAAAGGATATGCGTTACGGAACGCTCATCTTCAGAATACTACAACTCTTCACCCTACTGCTTCGTCTAACGACCAGGGTTTGATAAAAATATCCATCTTTATATAAATATTCAAATTTTCTGGATCGCGTGTAGAAGCAAGATAGCTTTTAAATTGAAATAAACGGTTAAGAATTTAACAAAAATTAATACATTTTTTGTTAAATCGTCCATATATTCGTTCAATTAATGTTTTTAGATAAATTGCATTCCGCTTGTATATCTAAATAAAAAAAAAATTGTAATCTTAAGGAATTTATGTTACCATCCGACGATGGTATATTTATCATTTAATATTGCCTAAAGTAAAATGTTCCAATGAGATTAAGGTCAGCTAGAAAGCAAATTAATGCGAGGATGGGGCCGATTACTGGGAAGGCATTTTCATCTAGGGTAAGATTAAACGCTAGGAATTTCATTTAGCGGTGTTCACGTACGGAAGCAAAAAATGTCACGTATTTCTTTGGCACGTCTATCGATTCCTACGCAGGTACTGAAAATATGCATCTTGAATTTCGAACCGTTAGGGATCTATATGAATTCTTATTTTTTAATACACAAGTATTATCTAGCACTAATAAAATTTATTGATGACCTATCTGTGCTGGTAGAAATGTGAAGGAAATTATAGTGAATGGTAGAAAGATTGGGAAAGAAAGTTCGAACTTAAAATGAATGAAAACAAATTAAAATAAATGTTAGTGGGACCAAAAGAAACAAGAAGGAACACGGCCCATAACAGTGGTTGAAGTAAGGACAGAGTATATTCCTTCAAGGGGTTTAAGAATGACTATATGTAGACGTCACAATACATGAAGATAGGCAGGAAAAATAAGAAATCCATGCTAGAATAAGATATGGTAATAAAAGGTGTGGAATGCTGAGAAGGCTAGTCAGATAAAAATGTTTCAAGAAACTAGGTTATATACTAAGGTTTGTAAGATCGATGGTACAGCACGCTTGCTTGTGAAATGTAGACAATGAATCTAATATTCCTATATGGTAGAGTGAACAAGGCGGAAAAGAAGAACTGACAGCGAGCTTCAGGAATTATACAAAGAGCCCAAGAAGGAACTGCAATCCAGTCTATAAATTAATAATAAGTGAATAAAAAGAATTAATCTAGATAAAACTAAATGAGCAGTAAGGGGTAGGGATAAAAAATTCTTTTCTCGACGGAATATATCAAACAAAGAACGTGATAAGTTTTCACTTCTCATCTTCGTTTTTACTTCTAGATGCCTAAAATGTCATTAATTAAAAAAAATAATTTTCAGCATTTGTTACTCACAGTTACTCCAAGTTTGGGTGTATATGTAATAATATTATTATGTTTGTGTGATCATTAATTTTTTACTATTATTAATTAATTAAAATTAAAACATTATAAATTATATTTTCGTATTTCAGGCAAGCAAAAAAAAGAGTAATATAATCGGCTTATAATGGATTAAATAAAAAGATTACATGAGAAAATGTTTAATTAATTTAAATGTTAAAGTTAAAAGTTAAACATTATGAAAAAGTTATTTCTTTTTTATAAAAGAGGTCATATAGATGTTTGTTTTCCAATACACATTAATAATCATGCTTTAAAATTATTTTATATCATAAACACATTAAAAATAAAAGCACGAAGTCTATCGAAACTAGAATTAAAGTTGCGATTGATTTTGTAAATCGCTAAATTTACTTTTAAACTTTTATTATAGTTGTTTTAATAAACTAAAATTGTTACTTGGTCCAAATATATTTGATTTCTTGAATTTTATTTTGCCGTCAGAATTGTGTTGTGCGATACGCTCGCGCCATCTATTTGTCGTTTGACCAATATATCTTTTCCAGGGACAGACAGATTTTACTGCATATATGGTTCTCGTGTGGTGCTAGGAGAACGGTAAATAGCTTTTTCCTCTGCTATTACAGTAAACAAATTCTTCTCCAAACTCAAGACCCCTCTACACCACAAGATAATTACATAGTAAGTATATGCAGTGAAATGCGCAGATTGCTGTAAGAAATATATGTTGGTCAAACGACAAAAGATGGCGCGAACGTACGTACAGCCATCAATGAATGCATTAGGTAGATATCATAGATAATGTAGTTATTATAGATAGGAATGTAGCATATACTGTTTTGAGGCAGTAATGAGCCATCTATGGATGTGTTATCAAAGGTTATGATGAACCGCGAGCTTCTTAAACGGTATACTAAAGCATAGTAAAGTTAAAAATTTTAATGATCAGTAAATCTACGTTGAGTGCGGTTTCCCATATTGGGTATATGGGAAACTGCACGCAACGTAGACTCCCCGATGACGAAGGCAAAGAGAATCGATTTACCGCTTACACTATTGGAAGAAGTTGGAGTTTGTTTTCTGTATACTTGAAGTGTAATATGCTGTTTTCTCTCTCTTCGTCTAACGTCTGGTGTAAGAAGTTCTCTTTCGTTTGGAAGAGATTCAAAAAGATGGAAAGGAGCACATCGTTGAAAAAGGTAATTCTAAATATCGGCGGTGTAAAATATGTGGACGTCGAACAATTTACCTATGCACTACATGTAACGTGCCGTTATACTCGGAACTTTGCTTCACGACAACATTCCACGACAAATAATTATTAGATTGAAAAAATAAAATAAAGTTCTATTTCACCATATTTCTATTGTTTTTATTTCTTAGTGCATATGTCGAGTGGCAACTAAAGTTGACAGAGAAAGTACCATTGAAGCTGTTAGAAATCGAAGGTAATTTAAATACATATTTATCGTATATGTTTTTGAAATATTGGCAACGTGTTTTCATAAAAAAATAATCATTTGGGAATTGTGGACTTTAATGGGTTAGAAAAATTACTTTTTTTGCAATAAAAAATATGTCATCAATTTTGAACATCCTGTATGTTAGAATGTAAAGTGTGTATACCGTTTCTTAGAGCCATATCTACTTTCAATATGTAGCAAATTTGGAGCTTCTACTTTATTTATTAACCGATATATTAGCTTGTGAATGATGCAATCATTATTACTAAAATAAAAGAAAATCTTAAATAACTCAAAACGGCAGCATGTAGCTATAGGAAAGACTAATAAAAACTGACGTATTTATAGTCGTAGAATCCAAATTGTAAAACTGTTATGTGAATTTCCGTTTACTTTGAAGTGATATTTCGGTTAAAGTATTTTACATTTATAGTGCCAATCGAACAGATAATGTTGCCACAATCTCAAAATATAAGTAAATAGTGGAACATCATAAACTCTTAATGAACCTGAATATCCTGTATATTTAATTTTACACCATTTATTGCGCCCATGATCGTACGTACATAAGTATTGGCGCTTTAATCATATTATGTCGCTCGCATGCGTTATGGTGAGAAAAATGCTTGCTACACACGCACATATACAAATTGGAAGGACCGAACTAAAAATAGCTTCATCAAGGTGAGCATATTATTTTGCATTATTAAATAGATAAAAAAAAATGTTTATCAATATTATATACCGTGCATCATTCACAATGACTACGCATTTTCGTTAATGCTAGACGCTTATATAAATAATGATTCGGTCGTAATACCTATTGATTCTGGTTTGTGTTTGCAGTGTGTGAACATGGGTTTATTCAGCGAACAATCTACGGTTCGATTAGATGGGAAAACTGCGGTAATTACAGGATCTAATACTGGGATCGGTAAAGAAACCGCCAAGGATTTTTATAAAAGAGGTTATTTCTTTTTTTATTATTGTATAAGAAACATTTACACATATGTGCGATATAACAAAAACAAACCTAATTGGCTGTATGAATTCTCTGAATATCGATTAGGTTTACTTTTGTAACAACGCACAAATTACACACATTTAACATATTGGTGACCCCTAGGAGTATCTAGAGCACACACAACTGCACAATCCAAATTTTTCTTTTATTAGAAAAATTGTCTTTGGAAGGATAAAACACCTGTTTGAAAGGTGGCGGGTTTTCAATTTTCTCAATTTAACTTCGGCACAAATGAAGATGAAAGGCAGTTATAAACACAATAGTTGTATCATATTTAAATATCTTTCAAAATACGTTGACAATGTGTACGCAGGATGTTGCGTTGTTCAATTATACTTCCCTATCTTATTAAAGAAATGGAACTTATACTGGTTTAATCGATTATTTGCGGCAAGTTTCCATAGCCTCGTATGGCCTTCTTTTGAAGTTTGAAAATAATATCTGAACCCCAAGCAATAAGTGCATATGAGACTAATGAATAAAAGTGAGGAAAGTAGTAAGTTTTCAGAGTCTAAGATGTTTTCTCAATTTGAAGGGAGTAAAACAAAAGCTGTTTCATTTTAGTACGGATATGTGGTTTCCAGCTACACCTTGATCCAATAATTGCTCACAAAAATTTGAGAATTTCTTTAATTCTGGCATTATTTATTGGTATTATTTTGATGTAATGGGAGAAATCTTTTACACGGTTAGTAGTACCAAAGTCCACAAACACTGTTTTATTGTTGTTTAAATAGAATTTATTTGTTCGAAAATACGAGTTTATATTCAGTGAATTATTGGCAACCTTTACATCATCTTTGTTTTTACTTATTATAAGCAAAGACGTGTCATCAGCAAACACAGCGTTATTGTCCGTCGGTATGTTATTAACATACAGAATATACAACAACGGATCCAAGACGCTCTCCTGCTGTTGCACACCCCTGTTTAATAATAACTTAAGTGATTTCACACCATTTACTACTACATAATGTGATCTATTCTGCAGATAAGATGAAAACCAATTCAGTGCAATCCCCCTTACTCCATAACTTTCTAATTTCATTAAAATAATTGTGTGGTCAACTAAATCAAACGATTTACTTAAATTCAAAAAGCAACCAACACAAGATTCACCAGTTTAATGAAGAGTATGGGAGTTCAAATGTTACATGTAATCATCAGAACTATATAATTCTATTGCATTTTACACTAAAATCAGGAAAATTTCTATTTTATGATATATAAGAATAATAATTATCCTAACATTTAAAAGAAAAACCAAAGGATAATTAATTTAATTCACATTTAGAAATAGATACAGAACACTGCAATTAGTATATGTTGGTAAGCTATTTTGAAAGATCTTTAAATATCATACAGCCAATGCACTTACACCTACTTTCTACCTTTTTATAGTGGAGTTATATTTAGAAAACCGAATTTCCAAAGGGATATATCGTCCCTTTAAAGTAAACTACTGTAAAATGTAACTCCCCTTAATTTTTTATTACATTCCAAATTTATTGAATACGTTCAGGTACATACTCGGCACATAGGACGTGCGATTGTGCTAAGTTTTTAACTTAAATACATTAAAATATGTTAGTTAGCTTCGGTACAAAGCAAGTAGCAACCAAAATCGTATCACTTTAAATAAAAGTGAATAATTACTCTCGATTCTGAACTATAGTGTATGTATATAAATACATACAAGAATTTTTTTGTAAAGTCAGTGTGTTTAATTGTTTGCCGGATGTAAACAACGTAATTATACCTGCTGTTTCTCGAATGTGACTCATTTCTATAATTTTTAAGTGGTTCCAATTGAACAAGGGAATTCGACCATTAGTTGCTATTACTTGAATCTTCATTGGATTTTAAAGGAAATGATTTGGACTTTTTTACTTTTTACTTTCAGTAAGATTTTTCTGCGTAATTATATCCGATTTATTTTCGCTTGACGTAACAAGCATACTTTTTTGTTAGTTACATCTTCTGATGTACAGTTGTCTTAATCGCTAAAACTGTTTATTCATAAATATTGCAAAGTACTTTTTTCTTTTTTTGGATAAGACCAGCAATTTGAAAATTTATTTTGGCATACCCCACTGACATGAACCGATAGAAATTGAAGTTAGATCATATTCGAAAAGTTATTGGAAAAAGTTGTTCAGTTAATTTTGCATTGACTACATTCATGCAAATTCTTGTAAACATACATATAAGAAAATCATAAAAAAGAATAATTTTTCAAATATGTTTTTGAGTAAATTACAGATTTGCATTTTTTTTGTCGTTTCTAATAACTCAACTCAAGTAAAATATCTGTGTTTGGTTGATACTCATTTTTCGTCAAGCATATTAGCTAAAACTAAAAGGTAAGTTCTCAGAATGACAATTGTTGTTGTAAGGAACAGCAAATTCCGGATTAACAGTTATTGTTAGTATAGACAGAAGTTTCTACAGATATATTACTTTCAAATGGAGACATATCGAGCCGTATTTCCCTCAAGAGTGGGTTCCAGTGGTAACTGCCGTAACTGGTATTAATTGTAACCAATTGTATGGATTTAGGAAGAACTTTGGACCAGCCAAATCAAGCCTTTATAAAAGCATAGGCTACGTTGCCAAGGAGTTGCTAATAAAAGTAGTAGAAGACGCAGCACTCAATGCATATAAAGGATGGCTGAGAAGAGTAGATCAAGCAGATGATGAATTGATTGCAGAATTTAATTGAACCAGATAGCAGCCATGACTGAAAAAATGGCTTAGCAGAAATGCAGATATGTTAAAAAAGTGATTGACCTCATAAAATACTCTTCTTCTGAGGACTATGAAGATATACCTCTATATAATTTATGATACACGTAATTTTAATGAAGTTTTTTAAATTTAAATAGGCATTGCAATAATTAGAAAAATAGTAATAAATAATACAAAAATAAAGATAGAACAATTATTTATTATTAGTATCTGTTTTTAAGTTCAATTCTTACTTGTTTATTATTATCACCTAACACATGTTCAAACATCCTAACTATACAGTAATCTCATAAATAGTTAGAATTAAGTATTGGTTATCTACTTTTATTGAGTGTCATAAACATTGAACTATTCTTATAGTTTGTTAGCTAGTTAGCTAGTTTGTTAGACATGCTGAACCCATCATCTCACTAGAAAAAGATAGACATATATTAAAATAAAAAAAAAGTATTTCAATTGTTGCACTGGGCAAAATCATGTAAAGAAATGAATGCTCTCTGTTTACATCTTGCACCCCTTTCGTATTTTTTACTTTGAATAATTTATTACTTCTACTAAAAACGGAAGCACATTAAAGAACGTTAAATTAGGTAAACACCGATCACTATTATGCTTGCGTCAAATATGTAAATATTTCACATTTTCATGTTCGTATTGGATGATGCCATAAATAAATTATCTTAGGAGAAAATGCTTCACTCATTTAACTCAAACTGGAAAAGTAATTTTAATTCTAGACCCGCTTTTGAAAACGTTCTTCAAGGTCCTTTAAATATCAACTTAACATAACTTCTTTTTAATGAAATCTTATTTTGTTTTTTTCTATTTTTTGTTCTTATTCCACATATACATAAATAAGAAATTTTTAAGCGTGTGGGTGTGGTACATTGGTACTGTATATGTGTAAAATAGCTATAGTTATAGTTAAACTTATTAACAAAATGGCGTCTAGTGAAGACGGTGAGTCCGAAAGTGCTGACGATAATTTAAAAACAGTTATTAGGAATCCTAAAGTTTATTATTTCTGCAAGAAAAGTGTGCGTATAGGTACTAGGTGTATCGGATGTCCAGCTCTCATACACACCCGATGCCTGGAAATACTAGCGAAAACAAACGAATTCAACAGACAGAAATGGTATTGCCAAAATTGTAATGAAGAACCCATTGATACTACAGACTTCAGCAATTTGGATAGTGAAACATTGAAAAGGGAAAACAAACATATGCGGAAGGAAATTCTTCTCATGTCAAGATTAATAAGCGAACTGGAAAAAGTTAATAATCTTCAGGCACTTAGGTTAGTTGACTTGGAAGGAAAGCTATCGCTTAATAAAAATGGTACGGTGGCTCCCTCTTTAGATCAAAATGTTAAAGATGTAGCACAGAAACAAGGAATTGATGGTATTGCTCCAATAGTTAATACGCCTATCCAAGGAGAGATGGCAGCAATAAATATAAACAAACAACAGAAGGACGCAGCTCACTATTGTAAACAAAATGAAAACACATCAGGAAACGCACAAAATAGAGACAATAGAAATAAAACCAAACTACCCCCAACCACCCTTTACACAGAAGTTTTAAGCAATGCTAAACAAATGCAAAATACCGGAACTAGACCCACGGAAGAAACACATAAACGAAAACCTAAACCAGTCGTTGTCGGAAAAAAGGATAACAAAACAAGCAAATTTCAAGGAACTGATAAACGTATATGGCTATATATCGGGAATGTAAAACCACCTATTACTACAACTGAAGTCCTGGCTTACCTCAAGGAAGAAACAAAAGAAGATGATTTTACGTGTGAAACATCAGAGTCTAAAGGTAAAAATTTGTGCTTTAAAGTAGGTGCGAATTATAAGCTTAAGACTTACTTTACCAGCCAGACTTCTGGCCTCAAAATGTGTCAGTAGACGTTTCAATTTTAGTGCGCGAAAACCTTTTTTAGACAAGAAAATCACCGAGAGTTCAGAACCAATGTAAATCTGTCATCCAATCATGTTAAAATGCATCATGTAAATATACAGTGTTTACGAAATAAAGTAGACGAAATTGAGGTTTTACTAGAAAATAATAATATAGACATACTTTGTATAACTGTGCATTGGTACACTGCCTCTGAATTACAATCATTGTGTATTCCAAAATACCAGCCCATAAAAAAGGTGATGGTACGAATATCAAAAACTATAGACCAATAGCTCTACAATCTACAATATCTAAGATTATGGAACAGGCTATGAGTAAAAGGATCGTGGTATTTTTAAACAAATATCTATTACTAATGCTCAACGACATGGGTTTAGATGTGGGCATTTTAGAATAAAGGCTTTAGTTAAGTTCTTGCATGAAGCGTATGGCAGAATTGACAAGGGTGATATTGTTCTAAGCGAATGCATTGACCTTAGTAAAGCTTTCGATACTGTAAACTATGACATGCTACAGAAAAAATTAGAATGCGTTGGTATTAGAGGGAATGCAAAAAATTGGCTAATGTCATATGTCACAGGTAGAGAGCAACTGGTTAGGATAGAGTCTACACAGTCAGTGAGAACACATATTCGGAGTGGGTTAAAACAAGGATCTATCCTGGGACCACTATTATTTATTATCTACACTAATGATCTTGCACATTTACATCTCAACAGCAAGTGTATTCTATATACCGATGACATTAGTTTAATAAATAGTGATTCTACTACAGAAGCATTAAGTGTTAATAGCGCAACAGATATTCGACAAATACGTGATTGGTGTCTACTAAATGGACTATCTGTAAATACCGTTAAGAGTAAAATTATGCGTTTTCATCCCATTGCATCTAACTATTCGGAGAGCATTTTAGTACGATTGCAAGGTAAATTTCTGGGACAGGTACCAACCGCCGATCTGCTTGGTATTACTGTAGACTGTTTACTATCTTGGGACACTCACATTAATAGAATTGCTGGCAAGATATCTGGCTGCTGTTATGCCTTAAAAAGATTAAGAACACTATGCGACGTCAATGTATGTAAAATATTCTATTTTAGTAATTTTTTAAGTGTTGCAACATATGGCATAATCTGCTGGGGAGACGCATCGCAAGCAAATAGAATTTTCTTACCACAGAAACGAGCTATTAGAAATATTTTTGGCCTAGGCTACAGAGACTCTTGTAAAAGCACCTTCAAAAACAATAATTTGTTAACGATACCCTCACTATATATACTTAAATGTATCATGTATGTAGGAGAGCACATCGACGACTTTATAAGACATAAAAACAATTATGAATACACAACCCGATTCAATAACAACATTCAAGTGCCGAAACATCGTTTATCTCTTTATGAATCAAACCCAACATATAAAGGAACCCTTTTTTACAATCATCTCCCAGAAAACATCAAAAGCTCTCCCACTATTAGTATCTTCAAGAATAAGCTAATATCCTTATTAGCCCATAAAGTGTACTATTCTACAGATGAGTATCTTAATGACAGATTATAAGCATATTCCTTTCTTTCCCTCTCTTTCATTTGCTTATTATATTTATTTTGTATTAGCTTTAGCGAATTATATAAGAATATTTCGGTTTTGTTAGTAGAGTTAGCAGATTTTGTTTTGTTCTTGTTATTAATATGATGCATGTAGTATTATGTTTGACTTGTCCTATATCTCATAAGATCACCAGGATAAATAAACTTATTATTATTATTATTATATTATAATTAGCCTGCAGAGTTTCGTCAAGTAATTAATAAAAGATGAGCTTGACACTTTATTATAAGCCATAAAAACAAATGAAGTGTCAATAACACCATATATGTAATACTACTATATTGCTGACTAGTGGTGGGGAGCTATTCTAATAACTACCCAAATAGCGGCTATAGAGGAAATAGCTATAGCTATGGTATCTGTCAACGCGATAGCCAGCTATTCCGGCTAGCTGGCTACCAGCGGCTACGGTCGCTACGGTAACTGAACGGGCGATCGGTAGCGTTGGAAACTATGGCTACTGGCTACTACGGCTAGACAACAACGAATATCCGTCCAAGTTACGTAGTATAAGTTGCGTTTTTTTTTTGCCCCGCGGATCACTTGCGATCAGATAAATAAATATATAAAGAGAAAGAGTTACACATTTCAAACCTCGTAACTCGTAACATAAAGGAATGTCGTACTTCACTGTATGAAATACCCAACTACGCTATTGCCTAGCCGTTAAAGCGAATAGCGAGAAATAACCAGTAGCTGAAATAGCTGGTTATTAACCAGCGTAATTCCGGCTAGCCGGCTACGGTAGCTACGGTAACTGAACGGGCGATCGGTGGCGTTGGGAACTATGGCTGCTGGCTAGTACGGTTAGACAATAACAAATACCTATCCGTCCAAGTTACGTATAAAGGGTTAGTAAAAAGTCCCGGAACGGTCGAATAACTTTGTTATTTGAAAATTATGATTTCTGAAATTTGGTATGGGGGTATAGTTAATATAAATGCATTTTATGCAATACAGTTAATATTTTTTTCACTTCCGGTTTAATCCGCAATACGTCCAACTTTTTTTTAAATGGAACGCCCAGATTTTTTTAACACTTTTGAATGCAAAATAAAAAACTAAGTTCAGGAAGTATTAAGATGTTTATTTTTATTCACAAGAAAACAGTTAAAAAATTAAAAAAGTGTCCTAGTACAGAAAAATCAAGGTACCTTTGAAAAAAGTTGTTGTTTAGTGTTTGCATTCTTTTTGCCGTCACATTTGACAATTTTAAAAGCGTTTTAACTTTTGCATCGCTATAAATTTACATTTTAAACATTGACACATTTGAAAATGACAGAAAAACTTACTGAATCAGAACGAATTGAGATATTAATGATGCGTGGGTACGGTGATCGTCAACGTTCTTTTGAAGAGGTTCGTATTTTGTTTAATACTGTTTATCCGGATCGTCACATTAGTAAAAGTACGGTATGCCGAACAATTCAAAAGTTTGAAGTCTTTCGTCAGGTAAAGGATTTATCTAGAAGGGGACGTCCATTAACAGCAACAGATGAAGAAACTAGTTTGAATGTGTTACTTACAGTGGAAGAAAATCATCACGTGTCCACAACAGAATTAGGTCAAATTCATGAGATCTCTCAAAAATCTGCTCATACGATTCTTAAATCAGCAAGAATGAAAGCCTATAAAATGTATCCCGTCCATGAGTTAACTGAAGATGATCCAGATCGTAGACTACAATTTTGCGAAACAATGACGGAATTGATCGAGCAGCAGCCTAATGTTTTAGATCACATCATTTTTTCAGATGAGGCAACGTTTTGTCTCAACCGCACTGTGAACAGACATAATTGTCGCTACTGGTCAATTGAAAATCCGCATTGGATTGAAAAAGTCCATACACAGCGTCCTCAAAAGGTGAATGTCTGGGCTGGTCTTGTTGGAAACAACATCATAGGACCATTTTTTATAAGAGGAAATTTAACTGGCAACGTCTACTTAAATTTATTGCGAAATGAGGTTGTTCCAGCACTTGCGGCCCTCTTTCCAAATGCAAACATAGGTGATCACCCTAATGCACATTTTTGGTTTCAACAAGATGGAGCTCCCCCCCATTTTGCCCATAATGTCCGCGATTATTTGAATGAAATTTTTCCGGGACGTTGGATCGGACGTAGAGGAGCAATCGAATGGCCAGCACGTTCGCCAGATCTCTCGCCATTAGATTTTTTTCTTTTGGGGTCACATGAAATGTCAAGTGTACAAAAATCGTCCCCATAATCTTGAACAATTGGAAGAGAGAATAGTTCAAGAAGCCAATCGCATCACTCCAGAACAAATACAAAATTCAATAAGAAATTTTACTGACCGTTTACATTTTTGTCAAATTGTAAATGGAGAGCATGTAATCGCAACCTGAATAGACAGGTATCTTGATTTTTCTGTATTAGGACACTTTTTTAATTTTTTAACTGTTTTCTTGTGAATAAAAATAAACATCTTAATACTTCCTGAACGTAGTTTTCTATTTTGCATTCAAAAGTGTTAAAAAAATCTGGGCGTTCCATTTAAAAAAAAAAAATTGGACGTATTGCCGATTAAACCGGAAGTGAAAAAAATACTAACTGTATTGCATAAAATGCATTTATATTAACTATACCCCCATACCAAATTTCAGAAATCATAATTTTCAAATAACAAAGTTATTCGACCGTTCCGGGACTTTTTACTAACCCTGTATAGTATATGCATATGCAGTTGCGGCAACCAACTCATAATGAAAAGTAAAATGAATGAACGGACGGCAAGCCGTGGCTGGCACCCTATTGTATGTTTACATATATGGCATGTTTATATCGTATACGTACGCTTACTCTTGCTTGATTTGGTTTATTTTGTACATTGTGATTTGTATTGTATATGTATATGTAGTATATATCTTCATAGGAAGTATTAATAATTTTGTTTTTAATTTTTGTTAATAATATAACAATTTTTTTGTTGGAGTACGACTTCAATTTTCTTTTTGACGGGGGAGAATGCGTAAGCACCATCGGACGAGGCAAAAGGCGTACTCGCCCGGTGTGTGGGTCTTCCACCCACTAAAAACCCCCCTTTCGAACATGATTCCACCCCGGTATCCGTTTTGCACATTGCTTCAGGGTGGTGTACCGTATTTACCGATCCATTTCTCGTTTCTTGGTCTTCAAAACCCTCTCAGTGTACGAAGAGACTGCCTCCCATGCTCCTCGACTCTCCATCATTTTCCCGATGATGTCGGGTGAAAATTCTCCTATCTTATCCATTAACGCATCCCTCTCCGACTTCCATCTTGTACACTCGAAGAAGGTGTGGTTAGCGTCATCCTTCTCAGAGTCCCGATACGGGCACTGGGCACCATCCACTTTCCCCATTTTAAACAGGTAATCATGGAAGTACCCATGCCTGGTCAGGAACTGCATTAAGTAATATCCTATCTCGCCATGGTCTCTGTTCATCCAGGCTGTCGGGTCTGTGACTAGTCTGGCGGTCCACCTTCCCTTGCTGTCTGTATCCCATCTCTCCTGCCAACGTCGGAGAGTATGCTCTCTTTTCTCTCTACTCGAGCTTCCTCCCGTTTGTCTGGATTCCCATCTCCTTTTCCGTTCCTTGGCCAGTAGGTCGATAGGTACCACCCCCGCCACCACCAGAATGGCTGCCTCGGACACAGTTTTATAGGAGCTAGCAATGCGTAATGCTCCTCTTCTCTGGACTGCCGCCATTTTTTGGCGGTATTTCTTTCGATTAAGGGCATCCGCCCAGATCTCGCATCCATACAAGAGTCTGGATTCTGTGACAGACATAAGGAGTCTCCGCTTGCTTGCGGAAGGTCCGCCGACCTTGGCCATAAGGCGACTAAGGGATGCCACCATCTGTGCTGCTTTATTGGCTGCGATACAGATGTGGTCCCAAAACGTCATTCTGACGGCCTTGGACGTTATGATTTCCTCCGTCGCGATTGTCAGCGGGATCTCGAGGGGAATCCGTCAATATGTATACAGACGATACAAGTGCAGTTGATTTTAACTTTCGTGTATTAATATTACTATTAGTAATAAATTTTCAAATTAATTAGTTTTATATCTATTTAATTGTATTCTTTTAAAAAAAAAATTAGCCCGAAGAAGATGAATGTTTTCATCGAAACGGTAGCGGTTGTAATTAGAATATCCGATAATATATTACTCAATTTGCCGTTTCTATTTTACTTACCCGATATCGAAAAACTTTATACATCCATCTATCGGCGACAAATTAATTTGGCAGGCACACTGTTACAACCTTATCAGTTTAACTTCTTATGTTATCAAGTGCGAAGTTTGAATAGTGTATTTTTCTGTGAATTTATGACAAATAAATTTATCTTTATATCATGACATAATTTAAATAAATGAGATGAACTTGCCATCGTGCTTTATTCTGGCTTTGGATCGACAAAGAAAATAAAAATAATACACGCGCAAATTTGAATAGTTCATATTTGGGATTTTATGTAAAAATTAGGAATTTTATTTACACTATCTACATTTACATTGAAGTCCACATTTATAGATTGTTTATTTCCAATTAAAACGTTCTTCGTCCATATTAACATTCAAAAACATTAATTGCTGTACTTTTTGGGTCGTAAGCCTGGTTCTCCGATAGTCCAATAGCAACCCTGATTTGGAAAAAAATCTTTCGCATGGAACGGAGGTGGCGACTATGTTGCAATTAGTTTTATAAATTGTTGCGATATTTGGATACATTTGGTGATGAGTTTTCCACCACTTCAGTGGGTCGTTTAATTCACCCGATGACGATATAAGGGGAAGTGGATCGTCATTTAAAAACATAACCACTTCCTTAACTGCCTTCGAAAATGGGGTTCCCACTGTATAATTAGTTTCAATTATACTGTCTAGTATACTGAATGGTGAATATTTATTCTTTACTGATGACTCTTCTAGAACTGGGAGCTGATGGGAAGGTCTATTCATGGTGGGAGTATTTTTTGTGATGAGAGATTGTACAATTGCAATTAATTTTGTCTTAGTATTAGTAGCTGTTGTCTGGTCCTCGAAAGCTTTTAATTTGAATCGAGGGTCTAATAGAAGGCAGAGAGAAAAAGCTCCGCTTTGCTCTATATTCTTAAATCGATCTTCTAGACGCTTTTTCAAACGTAGTGCCACCACTTTCACAACCTCAGAAAGCTCATGGCCATCGTTTATAAATAAATTGAGAGTTTGACTCAAGCACCTGGTAAAAAATAACGACGGCGCCAGCTGTGACGTATTTTTCACCCCTCACCGATCTCGTGATTTCCTCAAATAGGCGTAATAATTGGCACAGCTCTTTAATGGCCTTCCATTCCTCTTGAGGCATTATGGGCAGATCTTTGCCTATAGTTGCAATAGTAGCACACAAAGCTTCTTCTAATTCTACGACCCTCTCTAACATATAAAATATTGAATTCCACCTGGTGGGACATTCTTGTTTTAATCGTTTCGGATTAAGTTCGAGGGCAATCTGATATTTTGCTAATTTTTCTGATGCAATGGTACTATGCTTAAATAGCCGACTATTGTTTTCGGTTTATTAATAGTGCAGTCTACAGCTTCTAAAGCGTGCAGCACTATTAAGTTTAACGAATGGGCATAGCACCCATAATGCTTTAATTGCAGTACATCTTTCATAGCTTTTTTCATGGAAGATGCATTGTCAGTCACTGCAAAATTAATTTTTTTGGAATATGCCCCATTCCACACAAATCCGTTTAATTTCAGCTGCAATATTTTCCGCTGTGTGATTTCCAAAAAAGCGCGCAATCTCATATTAGATCAACGAAAGTATACTTGTGGCGCAAGTGCTTTAGCTTTGCGTCTCATAGTGGTCCCAGAGCTGGTATAAAATCATTTTCGAGAAGCATGATGGTATAGATTATACATTATGCCCTCAAACAGACAATTATTTTAATAATTATGCCTACATATGACAAAATATATTATACCTACCTCTAACTTAAAATAAAATAACAAGTTAACTTTATACAATTATTGTCACCATCATAAAATAATTCATAGCTCTTACATCAGAAATATGTTGATACACCTATAAGTACATATGAGAAAATATATTCTTTGGAAGAATTTCTTCAGAATTTTATTTAATTTATTCCTCGATACATCGTCTATAATTACTAAAAATAAGAAAGAAACTTTATTTCCATTTTCTGCAATAATTTCATTACCCTTGGAATTTCTGTGCTATTACCTATTAGCTCAGCTAGATATTATCAAAGACTGGCTAACCATTTGTATTGTTATTATTGTTAACATTGTATAATAGTATTAACAATAATAATAATACAAATACATGTTTAAGTAAAGTAATGGCAGAAAAAATATTTAATAAAAATTACGATAACTAACATTATATTAATAATTTATGGACTTCCGACTATAATTACGCCGTAATTTTAAGTTTATTTTTGCTTCTATGTAGGTAATTCATATCCCTTATATTTATCTCATTACCCAGAAAAAAAAAATCATTTAAAAATATCAATTCTATAAGGAGTTACACATTTCAAATCTCGTAACTCGTAACATAAACGAATGTCGTACTTGACTGTATGGAATACACAACTACGCTATTGGTTAGCCGCTAAAACGAATAGCGAGTAATAACCAATAGCTGAAATAGCTGGTTATTTAGCGGCTATTAAGGTACCAGTAGCCGGCTAGTTTGGTTATTAAAATATCCGCTAGTTACTACCCACCACTGTTGCTGACACATCCTAAAAAATTCCGAAATCAAAGGGGGATGGATATATATCGGAAACTCCTACTTGTTCTTGACGTAACGTGCGCATGCGCGTAATTTTAATGTAATAAACATGCAAATTAGTTGACGTTGACAGTTTAAATTTGTGTTATTTGATTATTTATTTATATATTCTTGATCTACTCCTTACACTGAAACCATATTTATCGAAATGGATAGAGAACAATTATTATTTGGTGCTGCATCATTGCTTCAGCAAGTACAGGACAACACATAGACACTGAATGAGAAACGTTTTCCCTAAGGTTTGCAGCATGCATGACGCAAGAGCATTCACGAGGTCCGGTATATATCCAAAGGTTACATCTGAAAATAGTTTTGAAAACCTTGTTAAAAGGGGATTTTGCCTATCTACAATTATCTTGGTTAATTACACCGTTTAGCGGCGATTGACACCTTATTGAACAGCAGATATTATTCAATTATACAGGCTTTCTCAAGTTAGAATTTTAATCGAACATATATTTGGCATGTTGACAGTCGTTTTTATCGACTAATATATTTTGAAAATTCGACTTTTTGAGCAAACTGGCTAAAATGAAGATTTTGAAGCAGCCATAGAGTTAAATCACAGCCATCAAATTTATGCGTGTATGTTTCCTCAATAAATGTAAACAAATTTCAATAAACATTTTTTTTTTGTATTTCTAGAAATATTTTTTTGTTTTAATAATAAAATTGTAGCTTTATTCCTAGAAAGCATGAACAAAAATGAAAAAATTAAACAGTAGATAGTATATTAAACAAAAAAGAATCTCTAATATAAAAATAGCAACAGGTTAGTAAAATAAAAGAATTCACACATAAAAATAAACTTAAATTTAGAATATTCTCAGATTTCCTGGTTTTATTTATGTATCACGTTCACAATTTCACTTAATAACTGCTTTTCGATGTTGAGTCTTTCTTTCATAATATTCAACCAGTTGAAATTTCTTGATAATAGCCTCATATTTTAATTTTTGCCTCCCTTGACATAGATAACAGTAGGTATCATATAGATGTAAGCCTCCATCATTAATCGATGAAAATAACACTGCTATTTTCTTCTTGTTTGGGTTTGTTTACCGTTCTAGTAGCCTCTAGGAATACTTTAAATATCTGGTAGAACTTTTCCCAACTTTTGATGTCATTTGTTAAATTATTATTATTCTGCACACTGTTAAAATATATTCAATAATATACTTTAAAATAATCTTTATTGTTTACATACACATATATGACTTGTGTATTCTCACCAGAGATATCCTATATTCTGCCCATAGACAACTATTCTGACTTTTGGCTACACAAAGTCTGTCAAACATAAGAACTGTCAGAGAACATAGTTAGACAAATAAGTGTATCTTCCATCTTCCTTCATTGGCGGAAATTTTGGGCCACTAGTTCTATACGAGACCCGCAACATAGTAGTATTACATATATGAATAACACAATTTTAATATAACTTAAAGTTTTCTAGATGTTAAACAAATCAAATTTTGTAATTTTTCTGAATACCTACAATACCACACGCGGGAAAGCCTTCAAATGTATCAGTTTTAGTTTGCTCTGGTCGTGGTTTGGTTAAATAACCTTTACTTTTAATTGCAGAATACTCAGAATCGCCTACCTATTCTTCGATTTGCAAATAATGTAATTTCTTTAAACTACTTAGAAAATACGCATATTTTTAAGTATAGTAAGCTGCGAACGTTTTTCTTTGTGGATATGATAGTACACTTCATTTGCAATAAATTTAGGTATCATATATAGTATGGCAAGCAAACCATTTTCTGATATTTTAACTTTCTTCCACTAATAATTCAAAATTATGGAAAGGTTCTTTGTAGTATATCGGGTTTCTGCGTTTACTACTGACACTACACTACAACTTAGGGAAGAACAAAATTCGGTCCAATATGTCCTTAAAATAATAATAAAAACAATGTTGGACTCCAAGCTTACATTTCCGAATAAAAGTTAAACAACTCGTACCCTATCTTTATAGTGCATTACCGTAGACATCTTCTTAAACACTTCTCTATTTTGTTAACTCAATTTCTTGTTTTACATTTTTATAGTTTTATTTATTTTTCGACTACTACATCCGAAAGTACAACCCTAATATACTCATTCGAAGATAGAAAGCACCATTTTATCTAATTGAACGGTCAACGCGTCACTTCCGCTACGTTACCGTCCATGGACGGTAGAGTACAATAAGTACATACCGAATTCAAGCACCAAGGTGTCACCTCCGTTACTTTGCCATACTCTTCTGTGAATATTCTGACATTTCTCTAGGTTTTGTTATCAAAATAGCTGCCAAACAGTCTGTCATTTAAATTTGAGTGATCTATTTTCTGAACACCACAAATGCAAGTAAATTGACTTTCATGAGTAGTAATCATGTGGTAGCCGAAAAAATTTTGTACGCATCACTGCTGAAAAGTGTTTCGTCGAACTAATTTGGTTGCTCGTCTCGGTTCGCGCCTCAGCTCCCAATCCCCAAACTTGTTCGACAAAAAGTGACTTTCCAGCCTTGATACGTAAATAATTGTTACTATAATATATAACTTTTTTTGAGGTGAAATGCATTTAGGCACTACGTGTCGGACTTCCTCATAGAGAACTACCAACTAAAACCAGTCCGGAACCGTTTAGCACATAACTTCGGACTGGGTCTGTTTCAAATAGATACCTATAGATCCCGCATCTGATCGCGATCTAAATCATCTTTTTTTATACAAATACACTATCAACATATTGTGTTACGCTTGGCCAGATATCCTCGCTCTCTATCATTTCTTGTGTAATGGAGACTAGCGAGATTTCTCCAATCTTTATCTATAGATTATTTCTCCATTCCGTCCATCTCTGGCAACTAAAGAAAGTGTGGTGGACGTCATCTCTTTTTCTAGGGCAGTATAGTCATATATCAGATTGTATCTTACCTATTCGGTGCAGATACAATCTGAAATATGCATGGCCAGTTAAAAATTGAGTTGGAAAGAAATCCACCTCGCTATGACTTTTCAAAATCCATGAACGAATACGCGGAATTAATCTCGCCGTCCAACGTCCATTTGTGTACTCTTCCAACTATACCTGCTATATCGCCAGTGTTGTATCTCTTTGGACAGCTACCCTTACATCTTCGAGATTGCGCTTCTTGAGGAACACTCTGTTTCTTTCGCTGGCAAACAAAGCCACAGGAATAATTCCTGCAACCAGCAGAACTACAGATTCCGAAACAGTACGGTAAGCTGAAGTCACCCGCAGCGCAGCCCTCCATTGAACTTGGCATAATCTCTTTCGGTATAAATGTTTACCAAGGGCATCCACCAATACCGACCGGCAAGTAATAACGGACAAGACGATGCCTTGAGCCGAAGATAATACTAGTTCTAAAAAAGGGAAAAGTTGCATATATCAGCCACGTAACTGTATGTAAATCTCGCCGCAAACGCTGATAACGCCTTCAAAGACAAGATCAATAAATACTTACCGTTGTACCAGTTGTAATCGGCGCAACTGGAGAGATACCGAGCAAACTGCATAAGCCCATCGCTACTCTAGGGCTGGAACGAAATCTGTACCTTCAGCTGCAAAAAAGTATACTACTTGACGCAGCTGATATAGTGTTTCGCATCTTTACTTGAGCATCCGCAGAGCATCTTGCTCCTGGAACCGATGTCCATCTGCAAGCACAAAGAAGAGAGAAAAAGAAAATAATAATAATTCTATTTATTGACAGAATTACAAGCCAATTTATTACACTGTCGAAAAGACTACATCACCAGAGTGTTCTCCCTGCAGCCTTAATCGCTGCTTAGATCTTCATATTTCCAGCTCAATCTGATGTGTAAAAAAATAATCTATAGTAAAATCTCAGAATATTGCGGACGCCACTTCCATTGCCAGTTTTTATTTTTACTGCAAAGTCATGCAATAATTATTTTTAGATATTACGATCTATTACATGTTACTAAATCTTTTCTTAATAATCACTAGTGATTAAAACCATAATAGGTAATTAATTAATTAAATGTTCTCGTCTGTGCACTGGCAGTACTACAACTTATCTGTTTTCCTTTTTTGTTGTTAGGTGCTTTGGTGATAATGGCGTGTCGAAATAAGGAAAAAGCTGAAGAAGCTGCAAAAGACATTACAGACTCATGCAAAGATTTAAAAAACACAGGTCAAATAGAAGTCATGGAATTAGACCTATCGAGTTTGAAGTCTGTCAGAAGCTTCTGTAGCAAACTAACCGAGAAACACGAGAAAATCAATTTGCTAATCAACAACGCTGGTATTATGAATTGTCCTTATGGTAAAACTGAAGATGGTTTCGAAATGCAATTTGGCACTAATCATCTGGGCCATTTCCTGCTGACGTTGTTGCTTTTACCGAAAATTATACAAAGTGTTCCTGCCAGAATAGTTAACATATCTTCTGCTCTTCACAGAGGTTCGTAGGTCTATATAAATAAGGGTTTATCAAAAAATTTAAGAAGTTCTTAAAGTTTTTGCGCTGATGGTGGAGAATGTGGAATGTATCAAATTAAGTCAATTTCCGCTATGATGAAAAAAAAAAACATTAAAGGCAGCAACTTTAATTATTTCTTTAGGATTTTTATTATATCGTTCTATAGATAACGAAAAATTACGTAAACAATGCACCAAAATTAAAATATAACTAATTGTCTAAGTCTCAAGATTTAAAGATAAAAAGGGAGACGGTTCTAATATCAAATAAAAATATAGAATTTATATTAGGGTTTTTATTTTTGCGATAAAGATACAAGACACAAAATTTTTCATATTTAATAAAAATTAAATTTTTAAAACATCCATAGAGGCATAACAATCATAAGAGCATATCCCACAGGATACACCAAACACGTAACTTTCATAATTTAGCCGATTTTGTAGCATTAATAATGAACTTGGAACTATATTATGTGAATGCCTTTGAGCAGCTGCATTGTATTTTAATACAAATATAATCTCGAATTATTTTCTGTAGGTAAAATAGATTTCAACGACTTAAATTTCGAGAAGAAGTCGTATTCACCAGTACAGGGTTACCAGCAATCAAAATTAGCGAACATTCTTTTCACAAAGGAATTAGATCGCCGGTTAAAAGGTATGTAGACTTGTTTCACTATCTCATCCGATTTTTTCCAAAGACGTAACACAAAAATGCTAAATAAATATAAAAATCAAATGTTTTTTATACATTGTGAACGACAATTTCTAAATGTTTCATACATATTCTTTTATAACCCCCGTTCAATATGATTTTATATATGTACACTTTACAAGATAATGAGGGGAACGCTACCCTAAAGCCCCGACATAAACCCCCATAAGAAATCAAAACATGTTTAATAATTTGAATAGATTCGGCGTTTACTTGATGTAAATCCATATTAATTAATAGACAACTAGTTGTGAGATTTACACTTTATTAATAAAGTATAAATCTCACAACTAGTTGATGTTTAATAAGCCAATTAAAACTTGAGAAGATTTAAAAAATAGTTTTATAGAAGAATGGTAGCGGATGACACCAGATTTTGCAGAAATTAGGGACATATGTAACGAAACGTCTGCAAACAGTTATCAATGCTCGTGGCTATGCTACAAAATGTTATAGGAAATACATCTATTTTTTATATAGTATTTAAGGCAGTGCTTTGTTAACGAATTCTTATGCTACCGAAATTTAGTGCTGCATGTGCAGTTTTATTTATTTTGTCAAAAGGTTTGTGTAAATAAAATAAATTCATGCAGTAAACAATTGTCAAACCTGATTACTGGAGAGACATAAATGAAAGAATACTTTTGCGCGTCACTGTATTTATCTTGGCTGTTTCATAAAACTTATTCAAACAAACAATTTTTGTCTAAAAGTTTTTCTCAACTTCTTATCGTTAACAAGTTATGTGCATAGACAGAATAGATTTTCCATTCATTTTGAAAAAATCGTTTTTCCCACTCACTTCATAACTTCTTGAATTTCCAGGTTCTCGATTGTCCCTTATAATGTTGCAAATATGAACAAAAATAAATTCTTATTACAGATTATTGGGGTCTATTAGAAGAAAATAAGAAAGAATAAATATTACAATCGCATATTTTATTTTACAGTATAATATAGACCCGATTTAAATATTTAAAAGATAATATTAGATTTACAATATTTATAATGTTGTTTTTCTATATGTAATATTAAAAAAAATTGTAATATTATGATGGTAAGTTCTGTTTGGTGTATAATGTCGGAAAATTGAAATGATATACATAGTTCAATCCAATTCAAATTAAAATAATTATATCATTTAACTGCATGTTTCGATCATAGTGATCATCATCAGGTACATTAAAAACGTCAATCGAAAGTTGAAGAAAAGTCAAAATAATGTGTAAATAAAACTTATCATATAAATTACAATGTTAAAAATAGTATTTCTTGTCAAGGCTGGAAAGTGACGTTTTGTAGAACGAGTTTGGAGACTGCCAGCCAAGGCGGAGCCGAGCCGAGCAACCAAACGAGTTCGATAAGACACTTTCCAGACGTTTTTTTCGGCCACAACATGATTACCACTTACTAAAATCAATTTATTTGCATTTGTAGTGTTTAGAATACAGATTACTCATATTTGAAGAATACTTTGACAACTGAACCCAGACAAACTTCAGAATCTTCACAGAAAAGCACGCCAAAGTACTGGAAATGACGCGTTTGTAGTTCAATTCGATAAAGTGGCGCTTTCTCTCTTCGAATGAGTGTAGCAAGATTGTACTTTCGGATGTGGTAGCCGAAAGAAATTATTAATAAAATTGCAGACATTGCTTGAGACAGCAAGAAATGTTTATACTATAGTAGGTACATTTCTTCCATTGACGGTTTTAATGTACCTGATGATGATCACTATGATCGAAACATGTAGTTAAAAGAAAAGATTAATTAAATTTGGATTGGACAGAACTTTGTATATTAATTTAATTTTCCGAAATTGAATATTAACTTTATATTGGGTAAATATTGATTATATATTGCGTGCCACTTAGGGCTTTTTATTTAAAATTGGGTTAGAGTACTTTTTCTTTGTTTATTTTTACATCTTATAAAACCTTTACCGAACATCCAATGTCAATGTCTTTGTCTTTCTGATCAACGCTTTTTCTGTTTAAATGAAATTATTGTTTAATTTGTTTCCAGAATTTTTTATTTAACTGGTATGACCTGTTATGATTTAGTTTCGCAAAATGGGCAGTCATTTACAAGGTGACAAGATTACGAGGTGGACAGTGAATTTAATAATGAATATTTGAAAAGCAAATTCATCGCCCTTTGCAAAAAAGCTGATAGAGAGGGTACCCCACATTCTCGTTATTCTTTTTTCGAAAACAATTAGCGCCATCCTTGTCTATTTAATATTAATTATTAATATGGTTCAAATTATCTTCAAATATTCTTTTAAAAAATAGATACATTAATAATTTGAGGAACGCAGGGCTCCGCTCTCCCGTTTTGTTAATTTTTTCCGAAAATAATTTGCACTACCCTCGGCTATGTAATGGATTTGAAATTATATTTTACCAAAAAATGTTATAATTTCCGAAATATTTACAAAAAAATCGTGTACATTTTTGAAGGGGCGGTATCCCGAAATCGGACGAATGGGCGGCTAATATAATTGCGTTGCTCTTGCACCAAAGTCTATCAGTCTTAAAGGAATTTTTTTATCATTAATCTGTGTTATGACAAAACACAAATATACATATAGAGCTGTCAACCAAGAGTAATAAAATGTTTTTAATGAAAAACATTGTTTTCTGATTTCACAGAAGCTAACATAACAGGAGTGAATGTTTATTCTCTTCATCCTGGTGCAGTAAACACCGAACTTCAAAGACACACATCTACGACCTACAAAACGCTCGGGTTCGTTTACAATCACATCGGCAAATGCTTCTTCAAATCACCAATCGAAGGGGCTCAAACAACGATATACTGCGCAATTGGTGAGAAAGCAGGTACGGAAAGTGGTTTATACTACGAAGATTGTAAGCCGAACACACCATCTTGCAACGCCCAGAATATGGAAACTGCGAAGAAATTATGGGACGTCAGCTTAGAGTTAGTAGATTTACAGGATTACAATCCATTTAAATAGAAGCTGTCAGATGGAAATTAGATTATTTAAATTTAAAATATGTATTACTATTTTAGATTAAAATATTATATTTATTGTATGAATAAAATATAAAAGGAACCGATTATAAGAAAAAAAATGTCGTCAGAGTTATAGATTTTTAAGTGATTTTCTCTTGTTTCAAACGCCGACAGAAATTTAAAAAAATACGTAAAAGTTATTGGTTTGTTCTCGAGAAAACAAGTATGACAAGTTTGAATAAAATTGATTGAATGGTTATTTGAATTAAATCTCTAGCATCCCTCAAAATGAACAAAATGATACATATATAGAATGGATTTGTTCCAGATACGCTTCAGCATAAAATAAAATTGTGAAAATCAAGCAGTTGCATTTTCCTTCGAATAATTAAATTTTACACAATGATCCAACCTTGTTGTGTAGGTACAATAAAGGTAATAAAAAATCGGATAGATCAAAAACAAATAAATTTCCGCAAAACTGCATAGAAATGGTTCCACTCACATCAGTAATAATCCATCTTAATCGAACTGAAATCAGTTAAACATTGATGTGTACAAGCTTAAGTATACTGCGCAACTTAAACAAACGTTTAAAATATATATTATAACACACTAACGCGTTATATACCCGCTACGGGTTGATTACCTTACGATCTTATAGTATACTTAAGTTTCTAATAACTCAGAAGTAAGTTCAATAGATAAGATACGAATACCTAAGAAAACGTCTACTTAAGAAAACATTATTTAAACAAGACGTATATAATTTAACTCTTATGTATTACAGTCAGAAATAGGATTGAGAATTTAATTTAGCTGCTAACTCTTGATCCAATGTGCCAGGAGTTCAGAATCCTATTCTCGTTTAACCTATACGATCCGGCTTTACCCTGGTCGTCCTTTCTTCGTTTAGCTGGTACTTAATCATTGGTAGTACTTTGCTGCGGGTGGACAGTCTGTTCCCTGAATTCGGTCTTCGGTTGAAAATGGAAATCCACGAATTACCGAAACAATTGACCCGAATTTATTTAAAATTGATGTAGCGCGGAGTGATCGGATATCTTGTGTGTCTGTTACTACGCTACAGTAATTGCATATCTTAGTATACTACTTACGATGTTCCCTTAATGTAAGTTTATTTTGAAAAGGGAAATAATTTTGAAATATGTATGTATTCATTCAAACTCACTTATGCCTATGCTTAAATAAAGTAAACTGTTATGTTTCTTTATTACAGGAAACTGTAATGTGAATATTACGGATGCTGCAATTCAATTCCCTGGAATTGTAAACTAAACCGCAACAGTAACAGCTACAGTTGCTACAACTGTTACCAGATAAAATATTGCTCTTGTATGTTTCTATTTATAAAAGTCTGCAGCGGCAACAGTAACAGCAAGCAATCCGCAAGAGATAACCAATTTTTATCTCTGGCGTTAATTGCTGCGGATACAAGAAAAATGGACCAATCAGATTGCGATTTCGGTCGCTGAAATGAACAGGAGCTAAATTGCCAACACAAACAAAGAAACAAATATATCAATTTGACGTTCTTGAAATTCTACGTACAAATACAAATGACAATATTGAGAATTACGAATATTTTGTATTATTAACACATACGTTGTTGTGCGTTTTGTGTTGTTTTAATTTAGGTTTCTTTCATTGCAACGGTTCATCATTTTCTGGTGCGGATGCGAGAAATTCGCACAAACTACATGTTCATTAAATTTCTGGTGAATTGAAATTGTCACCTCCTTAGTGTTAATGTGGTCCATCTCACTTTCTGCTTCAGATGTACCCTGCGATTCTTCCTCATCTTGGTCCACGATCTCATTTTTCATATTGTTCTGGGTATCTTCATTTTCTGTACATGTACTGCTGGATAAAATTAGCGCACCACCTATAAATTTATGAATATATAAATTTGGTTATCAAGGAGGCTCACACATTTTACCCTGTCCTGCCACTAGAATTAATTCTCTCTTAAGTTATTTCTATGCAAGCTAAGGCTTGTTTTGCGCCAATTGCTATTATCAGCAACTGTAATAGCGTCGGTTTGATCCTGTGTTTTCTCAACTTGCCGTCAGATTGTGTGAATTATGTACATAACTTAATTCATCGTCTTCCATTCTGATATCTTATCTTGTTTGTTTCCCGATAAATTATAGAATCAATTATCGGTATAACCAATTAAACTGCCTTTTCAGCCTTCGGGTTTAATTGACATTTGAAATAGTTTATTTCACTTTTGCGCTGATACCTTGACTTCTGTTATTGGTTGTTATGTGAATTAAATTTTCTTGACCCATTTCTGTCTGAAATTCTATTACTGATATTTGGTCTCTCTTTCCTGGTAATGTACACTGCAAAAAATTACAGTAATTTTACTGTCTAAATCGGGAGTATTACATGTAATAACGTTGTGAATTTACTACGATAAATCATGTAAACCTTGTTTTACAGTAATTTTACGGTGTACATCGGGAATATTACATGTAATAACGTTGTGAATCTACTACGATAAATCATGTAAACCTTGTTTTACATGATTTATCGTAGTAAATTCACAACGTTATTACATGTAATATTCCCGATTTACACAGTAAAATTACTGTAATTTTTTGCAGTGTAGCATTCGTTCTAGTTTCATATATTCCATTGCCCTATCTTTTCCAGGTAGAGCGTTGACGATGTCCACAATCTAAGGCAGACTTTCTGGCAGTGATAGTAATAAACAATTTAACTTATCAACATTACTCACGGTTTTCCCTACATATGCAAAATTATTAATCAGTTTCACGAGGTTATTTAAAAATTCGCTTGGGTTCTGGCTTTTTAAATCTAGCAATCTTCTTTTGCGTCATAATTTTACTGAACTGTTTTTTTACCAGATATGTCTCTTCTAATGTATCGATCACTTCTTTTGCAGATTTTTCGTTTATTATTAATTCTAACTCTAACTACTTTTTTGGAATACTAGTCAAGATATAACTTTTGCTTTAACTTCTTGTATTGTCGACTCCTCTTCGTTTACAGTTCCTCGTTTAGCTACAAGCGTGATAATTCGACAGCAGTTTTTCATCTTTAACAATAAGTATAAATTTTATCGAAATCTCAATTTATCATTATCATAGTTGGGCGCATGGAGCATTAGTGGTACAAATTTTTTTTTAACTTGCTTTCCATGTCGGTTTCCCGCTTTCATATTATTGTTATTTTTTTTATTTCTCAGGTTAAGATACTTTTATCTCTTAAAATTCGGCGTCTTATTTTTCTCAAAATCCGGCTTCTGTTATCATGTTAAAATATAATTGAGCTACATTGCAATGAGACACTTACCGTATTATTTAAACAATTTTATTTCTTACATAAAATATAAAAACTAAAGCACACTGGCCCTATTTACTTAACTACTTGCACAAATATATCTCATACGTATAATAAAATAACTATATAAAACAACGGTACAAAATCACATACATATTTAACAAAAATATTAAATTATTTACAAAACCAGTTAAGCCATATGATTAATATACATAGATATATCTATTGTGATATAATCAATCACACGGTACATTTACATACACAAAACAATCTGACTTTCAAAATTTAAACACCAATATTTACTTAAGAAATCACAAATATGTTATTTTTTTATATCAGTATTTAAATGTCATAATTTTCCAAATTTAACAAATACATGCAGAATTGTGAAATATTTTTTTTTAAAGCATGTTGAAGTTATATTTTAGTTTTTTTTTTATTCATTTAATCTAAATTTTAGTTGTATGCAGAATTTTCTTTATTTAAATAATTAATATCTGTCATGTAGCTGACATCTAGCGAGAAAAACAGAAAAAATATAGAACACTGTAATCTAATTGTCAAACAAATTCGTATTTAATTATTATTTATTAAGAGAAATTAATGTAAATCAGTGAAAACGCTTGAATATTTGGTCGGTTGAACTGAGGAGTTTCAAACGCATTCCAACAGCACAAGGTTGTTTTTTGAATAAGTCTAAGTTATCTATGAGAAAAAGGAAATGAACTTTGTTGAAAAATTTGAGTACAGAGAGTGAAAAAATATCGTGCGTTAAAGGACGCTGTTAAGATTGTGCATTTAAAAAAATAAAATACAAATTAAAATTTTTCCCGAAGAAACACATGTACAAACTAATTTCAAATCAGAAAGAACCAAAAGCCTACTTTAAACGTATTAGTGTTGATATCGAAATCCAGCTTATCCAAGAAAATGCGTATCTAAACATCAAAAATAGACCGATTCAACGGACAAGGAGTTCCAGAAGTATACCAGACTAGTCGAAGAATTTTGAAATTCCAGAACAGGATTATTCAAACGCATCTATGAATAAGAAGCAAAGGATAGACTGTAAGTACTCAGACAATCTCAAAAATACGTTAATTTATCTATTGAGGCGAAGGAAATACACAAATTCGAATTTCACGAGTTTTGGCGGTAAGAAAACATTACCAACAGATTTTCCAGTTTATTTTAATCGTAATTCAACATGCAAGAACAACCAAAGTGACCAAATAAAATTATTAAAAGATAAGTGACGCATCCTGGTATCTTTTCCGCGAACCCTTCAACGACCCGAAATGGAGTTAACTGTAGCCGTTATTATTATAATTATTAATTTTATACGCGAATACATGATATTTAATAATAATATCAATTTATTAGCATTATAGAAATATATACATACATAGGTATTATCATCATATATGCTACAAAGACTGAATCACCGTAAGGTGCTCTTCCTTCAGCCTTCAATCACGTCTCAATTTCTTTAGTTTTAACCAAAGGTATGATTTATTTCGAGACACGTTCAATTTTTCGTTCGCTCCATGTCTTCCATATCTTCTGCATTGGTACGACACTCTATATCTTGAGTTTTATCTTGGGAAGTGTATGTTTCCGTTTTGTTTTATAAAAACCCAGAGCATTGGAACCAAAAAATAGTTGCCTGTCACTTTGACATAATTTTATATTATTATTATTATAATATAGGTATGTATGTACTCCCTTTCCTATGAAATAACTAAATAAAATGTATCTCTACATGTTAATCGCAACGTTTTTCTTTTACAATTAAACTCTGATTACTTAATATTAAACATTCAAATAAGTATCAGGAAAATGCGATGTGTCAACAAATATTTTTACTTAGTATACAAGATGATGTCATCGTTTTTAAAGGCAACTTTTAGGTGTAACGTATCTACTCATTCCATATATGTATTTACCCACTTCAAATGTAAAGATAACACGGTAAAGATAACGTTACCGTTCTGTACGCGAAAATCAGTAGGGCGAACTATCGTCAAGTATCGCCAACCAACATAAAATGACTAGTAGAGGAATAATTTGTGTTTGCCTAGTGGTGATTATTTTCAGTCTGGGGGTGGGTTTGGCACAGAAATGTAAGTTAAAATGTAAAAAATTAATACTAATTTCAAAAGTTTGTACTTGGAATATACGAGTTAACTAAGACTTTGATTACCGACCCATATCTTGCGTTCTAAAAAAGTGTTATATACTCCAACGCTATGGGGTTCGTGGGAAAGCTTTAAACTTATTAAAGAGTTATATCAAAGATAGATTTCAATGTGTGAAACTGCTATGTCAGCGAAAGCATGCAGATTACTGCAGGAGTCCCGCAAGGCTCTATTTTGGGTCCACTTTTATACATTATATATACAAATGATTTATTTCAATTTTTAGAAACATCAAACATACCCAATTTAAAAGTTATATGTTATGCAGACGACACAAACTTCTTATTAAAAACAAATTCTTTAACAGACATGGTAAACCTTGCTGTATGTGTGTATAATCAAATATTATTGTGGTCAACCAAAAACTTTCTAAAATTAAACGAGAGCAAAACGGTGGCGGTACATTTCAAAAGTTTAAGATCAAATTTAAATTTAGTAACTCATGTACATAATAATATCAAATTGGACACAACAGTTAGCTGCTTGGTGTAACGTTGGATTCGTGTTTGACTTGGGAAACACATATTCATGGTCTCGCGGTCAATCTGAGGAAACAATGTTTTGCTTTGCGTACACTTAGAGATGTTTGTAACCTGGACATCCTAATAACAGTTTATCATTCTTGCTTTCACTCACGTATGCGCTATGGAATTGCATTATGGGGATCAAGCTCACATGTCCAGAGGATTTTTGTTCTTCAAAAATATGCCATCCGCTTAATAAACAACTAAAAGCAAGAGACTCATGAAGAGAGTCGTTTAAACAACTGGGAATAATGACGGTCTTTGATACCTATATTTACAGTGTGTGCTGTTTCGTTCATAGAAACTACAGTATATTTAGTAAAAACGAAAATAACCATGTACACAATACAAGATCAAAATCTCTTTTACGCCCAGATAGGCACACAACTACTTTATATCAGAGAAATGTTTTCTATAACGGTTGCAGATTCTATAACACGTTACCGAATGATTTTAAACTAGCCAGTATGTATAATTTCAAAAGGAAATTAAAGGCATTGCTACTCACGAAAACTTGCTATACTGTAGACGATTTCTTTAAAAAATAATATAAAACAATATATTTTTTGTTTGTTTTGTAATTTCCATTTCATACTCGGGTCAGCCTAGCTGTGTATCATTATGGTTTAATCGAGCAAGCCTTCTATTCCGAAGATGAATATTTCGGCTTTTAACATGTATCTTTTACTAAATCTATTTTGACTATTTTCATTATTTTACTTAGGAATATTTGACTTCTTTTAATCATCGCAGTGCTCGCTTGCCTTAAGTTGACATTTGTAATTATGAAACTCATGCATTGTATGAATTTTTAACACTGTAAATTATTCTAACATGTACCTGCTACCGATGTACCCATATACTTGTCTGACGAGGTCCATATCATGTAATATGATTTTATGACCAATAAAGAATATTATATTATATATTATTATTACTGTATATTGTGTCCCAGTAGTAGATAAGTGAATATTTGCGCCATTCTTGTTAAAATGGAACTCGTTGGATATTATTCCATGTTAGAATTCTAGGTTGAAAATAAATACACTTCATCGTTCTCCCTGTAAACCACATTCAACCCATACTAATGCAATTTCATGTATTGTGTGATTCAATTTGGTATTCGCCCACCTGTAACCTTTTTGCTTCTGGGAAAAATATAATAAACAACATATATTCCTAAATGCGATGCAAAACTCAAAGTCATTGTGTGATATGAATAACAACGAAGTGGATGCTAATACTACAAATGTAAGGATCTACTTCGAAGTAAGTGCTCCATCATGAAGCATTTGGCCGGTTCCGGTAGTATTTGCTTAACGTCGAAGTATTTGCTACACTGCTATTCTTCAACATGTGAAAAATTACAAGGATCTACATTGAAATGCTGTTTGTTCTTAGTGTTGAAGTAGCTACTGTGTATAAAATATTAATACTTCTACTATGAGCGTGTACTTCGTTTTTATTCATACCACCAATTGTCGTCTGACAAGTTCATTGCAAAACTAGCAAGAAGCTTGAGTGCTTTTAGATCAAGGACTACAAGAAATGAAGACAATGCAATTGTAGATCAGATATTGTATCCAGTAATAATAATAGTGAGATATGCCCTAACATTATTTTTTTCTTTTTTGAAGAGGAATCTTCATAAGACACAAAGGGGTCAGTATCCCCCTACGTGTGGGATTCTTGTGAGGGGTGTGCAACCACGAGCCTGCTGACTAAACCTCCCCTATTTCGCCACGCTTTTTGTGCTCGGAACCATCCCATCGGGACAAATCATCAAGCTCAGTGGTACACCCCTAGTTCCTTAGTAACCATGAAATCCTTTAGCCAGGTGTGAATGATCTTCCTGCTCTCTTTAGATTTAACCATCTCTGCAATCATGTTTTCAGATGTTAAAGTTGTGCGTATTTAAAAATTGACAAGCGTGCTCTTGCCTTTATGTGATAGTCCACCTTCCTAAATTTTGCAATCCATCCACATCTGTAGGTTTGGTATTAATCTCTTGGCCCACTGTGCTACCCTATCATTCTGATCCCATCTGCTCTGCCATATGTCCATTATGATACTCTTTGCCATCTCTCGGGCCACAATACCACCGTTCTCATACATGTACTTCCTTTTGTACGCCGCAAGGTAGGAACCGTTGCCGTTATTAGTTGTATTACTTGTAGCGCTTAAAATTATTTATTAAAGTTTAAGTCTTTATAATTAGGGAAGAAAGGTTTTGAATCTTGTATTACATTATTCATAGCCTAAGAACGAGGATTAAGCCTTTTACTATCCAAATGTTGCAAGTAGTATTCCCGCGTGGAGAAGAGCACACAGTAAATTATCAGATCGTTCTTTGCATACAAATTAATTCTTTGAATTTTGAACTATATTTATTTTTTATAAAAACACGCGGAAATAATCTTTGATCTAATCACCTCAAATCCCTTTTGAGTCGATTGCCAACAAATTTAGCTCGGTATCTACTGATACGCTAATCTATACTACTCTCCATATAATATCCTTTTTAAATTCTCTATTTATCTTGAATTTAACCTCAAACGGTGTATGTATTTGAAAATACAGTGCGAGCAACAATGACTAAAGCCCGCCGCTCCCATGAAATAAAGGATACGACGCATTATATTTATTTTGTAAGCAATACAATCGCTCAGAATAGTACGCTTAAAACGTTACTCCTTCGTAACGTAACCCGAAATTTCTCACAAATAACTGTTGAGCGTAGAAGCGAATACTGTCTGAAAATTTGTATGTTGCAGCAGAGAATAATAATTTATAGGATAGTAAAAGAACTTTCACCGCGAAAACATATTTTTTTATGATTCCTTTCTTTAGTTGTAACATGTGCTCAAATTGGACCCATTTCTTTGGGCATATATGTTTACCCTCCTTTCTATAATTTTTAAACATTTTAATTAACGAGTAATTAATTAGAAACTATCTGTTTTCCATTTACTTATGAATATACGTACATACGAATCTTATCAGTTTACTAGCAGCTTGTTATTGGCTGATATAGTCTAGTAGCTTGCACACTTGGCTATCAATTGTGAGGTACAGGGTTCAAATCTCGCTCTGGTCAATTACGATAACCGGTTTTTTTCCGGGGTCGTAATGATGATTAGGAGGGAGATTTGATTCTGCCGGGGAGCCTGATAAGCATAATAAATGCTTAGGCCTGCTCAACTAACGTAAAAAAAAATCTCTCTTCAACATACATATTTTAACGTGTTTTGTAATTGTTTCAAATATCATGTGATGCATTTCCATGTTTGGTCTCGTCTGTTGTGATTTTATATGCTACATCATATTGGTTCTCCATCTTATCACTGGATAATTTCCTTTTTTGACATTTGTTAGTTAAACAAAATATATTTATATTCTTCAAATTGATTTTAATAGTAATTTGCATTTATCTTAAATTTGTAGTTCACCTGAAGATGATGTTAAATCGAAACATGTGAAATAAATATCTCTTTATATACGGATTGGGTTTTAGAACCCATTTGTTTTCAAACAGTTCTACTTTAATTACGAAATTTTAGTAATATTTGTGTTAGTAGTGACAGTTTGAGTTCCTCCATAGTATGCAAACGGTTTCTGTATATTTTATCCTTCAACAATCTTAATAAAATATCCAATGGGCAAGATCTTGTGAACCAGGGAACAGTAATTATACTAAGAGTTATTAAAATAGGCCATAAGAAATGCAAGTAATACATTAGCCGTATGCGCTGTATTCTTGATGGCAATATTCATCTTGCACTCCACCGTTGTGTAGATCAATTATAAATGCTTTCAACATTTGTTATCGATAGTTCTGAGCATTTATATTGTCATTGAAGACAATCGGATCTACAATTCTTCTCCTCCATATCGGAATCCAAATAGTAACCTTTATTGAGTGAAATTTAGTCTCATCTTCTTGATATAGATTACGATGATTCTGGGAGTAAACAAATCCACTAAGATGGTGCCACGCTTTACCACTAAAAAATATGATCCAAGTCATCCCTGTTATTTAAATACTCTCTAAGTCAAGCACAATGGTCTTCCGTAGTCAATTGTTAAGTTATTGTAAAACCGACACTTTACATATGTGGTACTTTTCGATACCCCTACAAAGAGGAAACCCAAGTTTTATTTACACATCCTTCTATGTTTCCGAGTTGAAACCCCGTCCTGAACTGACGTTTCGTCCTCACTTGTTCGGGACACTTTTAGGACTGCTACTTCTGCCGCTTTTGACCTAAAATTGAAAAACTAGTCATGCCATTACATCAGTATGTTTGTTCCACAGAAAATCAGTGGAGTTATTGGCGATATGAGGACGAGCATTATCATACATAATAATAAAATTGGAGTCCATATCATTCGCAAAAGGCAAACTCACAACATGACTTAGTGGCTAGACAGTAAACCGTTCTCTCTTCTGCAGAAAGTTTTCTGCACGGTTGTTCAAAGAGCATTTATTGGGCCTTGAGCGGTCGATGTACGCCGACAAACTGTGGTCTCGTTTCACTCAAAAGATTTGGCAAGAATGCTTTTTGGCGATATTGTAGTGGACATTGGACACTATTACTATTATTATTATTAAAAGGTGATAATTTCTCTACTTTTACGAATATATTATATATCAGTGTAATAACTGTTTGTTCTACTTTTCAAAATTACAATTTCCTATTTAAAAAATACATTAATTCTGTAGTTTTTTTCTAGCAATATTGAAAATTAGACCTGTTTCATAGTTGAGCGAAAACCGAAAACCGCATCTTTCTAACTTTCGTATTTCCCGAGATATATCCAAACACCGAAGACACTGTAAATGTTATTTTTTTCGAAAAACGTCATGTAATTCGAAAACGGTACAACTTAGCCCCAATGTATCTCTAACGTATTGTTATTTAAATTTAACAAGGAATCCAAAAGTGCAATAATATACTGGCTGTTCCATTTAAAATAATAAAGTTAGTAGTTACTTCCGGTACAACCCGAAGTCCGCCATTACTGAAACTAATTTTAGCATATGTAGAATGTGATTCGAGGCAACATTTATTTGAAAATTTTTTTCAAAAAGGCAGTAATAAATTGGCTAGGAACCGTTGCATCTTAGGTTGGACACCCGGTATATATTTATATATAACTTGCTATTTTTCTTCCTGACCTGTATCATATGCGCTAATTTTATTCGTGGACGAGATTAATAAAAGGCCTATTTGACTTGTATTTAAATTTTATTCTAATATCCATACATGTTTCGGCGAACTTTGCCTTTCTCAATGGAATAAAATGAGTGAAGTATTTACAAGTTTAGTATGTCGTGACTCTATATTGAAATTAATTATTACAATTTATACTTGAAAAAGCAACATTGTTTAGTTAAGATTTAAAAATATTATGCAAGTGAAGTTACATTATTACGTTATAAATTTAAAATTTAAAATCTACATGTTAAAGCGTTGAAAGTTAAAATACAAGTATTTGTATTACTTCACTCATTTTATTCCATTGAGAAAGGCAAATTTCGCCGAAACATGTATGGATATTAGCATAAAATTTAAATACAAGTCAAATAGGCCTTTTATTAATCTCGTCCACGAATAAAATTAGAGTTTATATATAACTAACGATGTTGCAAATGACCCAGTTTAATAGCTGTAAATATGTTTCGTGAGTTGAATATGAAATAGCTAACGCCTATTAATATGTTTTAGTATTTGAGATTATTGCACAGTGTTAGAAACCTTACTTTACTTACTCGTAATGTTTAGACCATTAATTAGGACTAACTAAATATATTGTCCATTTGGACCATTTTTCTCAGTGCAAGAATGAGACCGAACCACATAAGTCACAAGCGATTTATCATAAATTACCAGTCAGGGAAAGGTAGGTACCTCTCAACCAGTTGCTATAAATAAAATTGACCAAACGCCGAAATTAATTGCAATACTTTAAGATGGGTTATACATTCAATTCCATTAAATTTTGAAATAGTCAAAATCGAAAGAAGAATTTACCATGCTCAGTTTATGTAGATGTGCTGGATAAACGCAATCGTGGTGTAGAAAGGACACCTCACCTGAAAAATCTCTTCTATCCTTTCTACTCTGACTAATTGCCACTTCTTTGGACCCGATATCAACTATTTGCCTTCTCATAAAAAGAAATAACCACATGGCTTCGGACCCAAAACAGTTTAACGTTCAGCACAGCACAACATATTTGAATATTCAACACTAGTGGATGTACCCTTACGAAATATTTCGTTCTCCTATTGCTTGTGAGACACTTAGGGACTCTTACATTACCGCACTCTTGGCGTTTTTTAAATATTTAGCGGACTTAAATGTTTCCAAAATTGTTCCAACTTTGGCGGATAACATATTTAGTGTTCATTTAGGCAAAATAATTCACTTACATCATGACTATAGTTAAACACTGTTATCTGATGCATTCAAAACATCAAACGGTCAAGATTCTGTGTTTTCTTTTTGACTATAGTAATGATGCAAGTGAATTCTTTGACCTAAATGAACACTAAATATTTTGTCCGCCAAAAAAACGCCAAGAGTGCGATATGTAAGACTCCCTAAGTGTCTCATAAGCAATTAGAGGAAAGAAATATTTCGCAAGGGTACATCCACTAATGTTGGGTATTCGAACATGTTGTGCAGTGTTGAACGTTAAACTGTTTTGGGCGGTGGAAAATGTTTGCTTGTTTAAATTTGTCTACTAGACGTTGGATAGAATAATCTGGGATGATGATAGTCTCGTCTCCTCCTTTACATAACTCAACATATTCCCACCAGTCCTTGCTGTTTCTAACTAACTGACCTGTATATTTTAATTTCATATTTTCTATAAAAAAAAAAGTGTAATTTAAAATAATTTTGTAAAATGTGTTCTTTCAATTTATATTCTTTTTCAACGTGAATATCCATTAATTTAATGGGTGAACTTTTTGTGACAATTAGATGTGTGATAAAGGTCAACTCTTTTATATTAATGTGTTACATCTTTTTAAATTAATATATATTATTAAAAGGTAAATGAAGATTATTTTAACAAAATACGATACCCCTAACAGTACTAACGATATAATTCAAGTTTTCGGTATATTATATAACCGTCACAAGTACTTTTATGGCCTTGGCATCATACCATTAGCATTATCAAGATAAATAATTTATAAGATCCGCCACCAGTACTTAATGATAGCAGTAAACAATGTATATTTCTTAATGTTTATTATAGATAGTTTTATATCAAAACTAACCTATTAATAGCGGTTTTTACACTAGTATTATTATAGCAGTACGATATTTTGCTGATTTGTAGTAAAGGTTTAATCATAGAAATTTACACAATTACACATTCTATACTCACTTAAAGGTAAAACAAACCGTTACCACCTAATCACGCAATCGTTAATAACAGTCAAGAGATATCGTCGACGTTTTAAAATTTCAAATCTATTTGAACTGTATATAATGTAAACATGATAAATATCATAAAGTGACGAATTAATCTAATAAAATGTATTTACACCTTTTAGAGTCACTAATGAGTTTTTATAACTGCTTGCACAATTTTTCAATCAGTCTTGTGATTGATACTCCAATATACTCAACGCTTCCTGTTTACAATGTCCTATATATACACACAATAATTCATCAAATTATCTTCCAGATATAAACTTCAATAACTATGCAATAGCAATTAAATGTTATACAGTAAAATCTGGTTGAAATGTACCATCTTGAAATTTATTATAGTTTATACAAAGGATTTACAAATTGAACTTCAGACAATTGAAATAATTTTAGTGATTCTCTCTTCAACCAAAAGTTAAGGTTACAATGATATTTTCAGATACAATATGTACAACGCCCCACAATTTGAACGCGTGCGAACAACTGAACCGCTCAGATGACTTGAAATGCATCCTGAGGAAAAACGCAGTGAACTGTTTGTTGATGGTCGAGAATGGTACAGCCACATTCACTTCAGTGACCGCTGAAGAGGCCTTTCTAGCCAGTTCGCTTACAAATAACTTAGTCGTATTGGGGGAGTTCATTTCAACAAAGGATGGTAGCATGCAAAGGAGCAGTAAGTTTTATTTTTTTTTATGTAAACAGTTATTGATGCGAAACCCTTTTTAGATGCAGATTTTGAGACCGTAATTCTAGCCAAGACAGACTTTAATGAGGGTTTCAACTCGTTAAAGGGTGCGAAAATATGTCACCCTGGGATTGATATCAACCAGATATCCCCGTTCATTCTGAAAGAATTTGATATGCAGGTTTTGATGCAAAACAATATTGACATATGTCCCAGTGATGTTAACAGGAATCTAAACGAGCATTATTTGAATGCACTGAATGACTTCTTTGGATCCTCCTGTAGACAAGGGAACTGGGTTTTAGCCAACAAGACGCTCGATGGGGAATTAAGTAAGTTGAAGTGAAAATATGTCGTTTCATTTTAGTACCTCAAGGAGGTTACTTCAAGCGCAGCGCTTATCATTCACTTTGGCATCATTTTCTCGGCAACTTAATTGCCCTATCGATTGCCAAAAATTATTGGGAAAAAAATAAAAAATGTTTTTGTACCCCTAACATTGAGATTTTTTTATATTGATGGTTAGAGGAATTGTAACAAGCGTCAGATTATTTCGATTGAAATTTAAAATAAATAAAAATCTCAAAATAAATATGGAAGAGTTATACTTACTAGTAAATTTCTAGTTAATTGAAACGGAAGCTTTTCACTCAATGACAGATATGTCTCACAAATTTTGATGTGACGAGCGATCTCGAGAAGGCGAGGGAGTTGAACAAAGACTAATTAGCTAAACAACAATTTTGGGGAGAATAATTGCTACCTCAACCGAGCAAGTTCCTAGAAAAAATTATTACATTTTTAAAAAAATTATCGAATTAACACACAGTATCAAACAAAGAGCACCTCGAATATCGTTACTACTTTACTCATTTTAAATAAAATAAACAAAACTTTATTTGACGTAAATACCTGAAAATACAAACTCAGACTCCGTATCCAAACCCGAAATCTGCTGGGAAAATCCCAAAGCCGTTTCCAGATTACGAAAAAACTCCAAACCCACTCTAGATACCGGAAAATCGTGCCGACAGAGCATATTTCGTTAATTTGCGCTACACAGTTTTGGTCACACCTGAAAATTAGAATCTTATGGAAAAACTTCAAAATTTGAACATTTCAATTTTACTAGTGTCTTAAAAATACCTATAAAACCGATAATTTCACGTATTTAATACTATGTTAAGTAGAAAAAAGTTTATATAGTCGATACTGTGTGTCGATGTGGGATATAAGAGAAAGTAAATGAAAGATTTATTGTCTCACAAATTCATTTTATTGTTAGTTAAGTCACCGGTTTCGCGTGAACACACATCATGGATGATCAGGCCAGCTAAAAAATTTACCATACAAAATTTAAAAACAATCACAGGGGACTTAATGATCACAAAGATGATTAAAAAAGTACGGTTAGCTAGGAAATTGTAAAAATAAAAAGCTGGATAAAACTACAGTAAAGGAAAAACAGTAAACCTAAACACTAATGTTAAAATCAAAATTAATAAAATTAATTTAATTGAAATGAAAGCAAAACAACTAATTTAATCTAAAACGCGAAAAATTCATGTTAATTTGTTACACATGTATTATACAGGTTGCTTTTTCAATTACTATTACTATTCAGAAGAAGTTTGCACCCTTAATATTTTTATTTATTTTATTTTTTAAATTTTTTTTGCTAGATACTTTTGCTACAACTGTAAATATTTCATTTTCTTAATTTTAAACAATATTTATTTGTTTTTTTTTTTTATTATGATGTACACTCGTGGCCACATAAATGTTTCCGACCTGAAACCGTAAATTCGTATGTTTTCAACCTTAACAGTGTAGCTGCCAGATGTTCGACCGCAAGCTCTTTTTTCCTATTAGAATTTATTAGTAGTAGATATGAAGCGAGTAAAATTAATAGGAAAATAAACGAAGTTGTGTGTGTAAGTTTATAAAACACCTCACAGTAAGAGAAACACATCTTTGTAAGAAACATGACATAATATTAAGTGGGGTTATTTTACAAAACATTTTGATATTTTATTCATGTTTTTTTTTTATTTTCTGTAACAGTATTATAAGATTTGTAATAACGATTTTTCTTTTCTTATTATTATTTGTTGTATTTTTTTTTGTCCCTGCCATATATAGAGGGCATCACGTTATAAGGGCGTAAGAACATTTATATTTAGAACAATGTAAAATTAATTTAAATGCGATTTTTTTTATAAAAGGTGTTTTTGATTTTAATTTTGTACAACAAAAGCTTATATTACATTAAACATATATCGTAGTCAACAAAATTGAATTAGATGTAGGAAAGCGGATTGTAGGAAAGACCGCGCCGCTATAAATAAAAAGAAACATGCGTATTTCAAGATCCACTAAATTTAAATTTTGTCGACTACGGTATACACATTTACCAAAAGGCTGCAGTATTGAATAACTATAAATGTAATTAATTATTTATACAGGAAAGGAGAGGGAGCAGAAAATAATAAGAAAGGAGCTAAAAGTTTGTTATTACAAATTTTAAAATATATATAATAAAAACAATAATAAAATATATCTATCGGTGCGGTTCCTCTTTTCGATATAAATACCGAGAGAGAATAAAAGCCGCCGCACAGAAAAACGCACTAAACGAATTCCTGCAACTAACCCGCATCCAAAATATAAACACTCTTTTCTCTAACACCTTATCTTGATTTGTGGCATACTCTATTCACTAAACACCTCTGGCACGTCGCGCTATCCAACCTCGACTAGGACAAACACATTCGTACACTGTAAAAAATCTGTAGAAAATGCGTGTAGGTTGGAAACATTTATCTGACCACGAGTGTACGTTCACAAAAAACCGGTCGCTTAATTAAATAATAAAAACAATTATGAAACAACATACCTAATTTAATTTACTTTCGCTTAGAAAGAAAAATTCTAAACACTTACCAAATTACACATTTAAGTGCCACGAAAGTACACATGGTCGTTAATTTAATGTATTGTTGCGAAACTTTTTATTAATATTTTGATTTAATTGTTCTCATACAGCCCTAAACGAAAGGTGCTTTTAGATAGTACTCACCTGATTAATAATTTTAGATTAAGAATTCTTATGATCTATGATTTAAGTTAAATTACAAAAATTAGTTTTTAATTGTTCCCATTTTATAATTTGATATGTGATGTCAAATTATAAAATGTGATGTCAAAAGTACTACTTGTCTGCTTTTGAAAGTTCTGTTTGATTTTTATTTTGTAAATATCGTCATGGTTTTTTTTTTCAAACTCTAAACACGGAGGAAAGCAAAGTGTGCAAAAATATCAAATTAAATTCAAATTAATTAAAAAAATATATACAGGGTGTCTCTGAAATAAGAGTACAAAATATTAAAAATGGGAAACCCAAATTATACTGAATAAGTATCCAAAAATTCGTACGCCAATTGCAATATCGAATATACAATTAAAAACTCATTGAAACGTCACGAATGTGCCGCCCATGGATCCACTATCTGTGTTTATACTATATCTTAAGGTCATTTGTAAATACAGCTGTGATATACAGATAATCATTGTATGCAGCTGATACGAGTCAACGACTCCAATATTATTACGTACGCGAAATTTAAAGCAAATTTCAAAGAAGATATTGAAAGTAAAATGTGGAATCTATTAATGAAAAACTCTATTCACTTGTGCGTAATCTGATCAATGACAGCTGTCTGAAATAAACATCATTGTTAAAAGTTGATATTTGATGTGACGAAGGTAATGTGCGTAATTATTTCTTTTTTCTCTTTCATAATCAATTGTTGGTTCTGAAAAGAACCGATTTGCAAACCGGCGAAACAGGAGAAGTGTTAAATAAAATGTTCGAAGTGTCCTCCTTCAGCTAGCAAACATGCATCTATACGACGTAAATAGTTCTCACGAACCCGTTGAAAAGGTGCTTCTTGTCTAATGCGCTGTGCTGCATTAAAAATTCTTTGACGTAGGTCTTCTGCAGTTTCGATATCACCAGCACTGTAGACAAGAGTTTTCATGTAACCCCACAAAAAAAAATCCAGTGGATTTAAATCTGGACTGCGAGGAGGCCACGCAGTGGGACCTCCTCGTCCAATCCATCTGGGATATGTTACATTTAAAAACTCACGTACCCTTCGGGAAAAATGTGCTGGCGCTCCGTCGTGCATAAACCACATCCTTCTGCTTATGTCAAGCGGCACATCGTCCAGAAAGTCCGGCAAAACGTTGTCTAAGAAATTTAAATAAGTTTCCGCATTGAGCCGCTGAGGCAGCACATACGGCCCTAGGAGAGAGTCACCTATAATACCTGCCCAGACGTTGACCGAAAAGCGATGCTGAAACCGATGTTGTCGGGTCACTTGCGGATTAGCATCTGCCCAATGATGAGTATTATGGAGGTTCATAATACCATTTGTGGTAAAACAGCATTCATCTGTGAACAAAACGTTTGCAGAAAAGTTAACGTTTTCTGCTAGACGTTTACGACACCAGGTGCAAAATCGAATTCGCGGAGGACCATCATTTTCAGTAAGTTCCTGCACACGTTGAATGTGATACGGGTGTAACAAGTTTCTTCGAAAAATGCGGTGTGCCGTACTGCGTGACACCCCCACTTGCCCTGCAGCATCACGTGTACTTACACCTGCATTTCTGTTCACAATATCCAGCAATTCTTCTTCGGCTCGTAAAATTCGACGTGGTCTTTCACGTCCGCGACCTTCGTAATTTGGTAGCAATCGACCAGTTTCTCTTAATCTAAACACGGTATCCTTTATACACGTGTAAGACGGGGTTCTACGATTGGGGTATCGCTGCCGGTAGATACGTAGAGTTCTTCGACAACTTCCTCCTGCTTCGCCGTAGACATAAATCATATCGAACAACTCGCGTGTGGTAAAAGCCATATCCGATGTGTTCATGCGTAAGGATCCAGACAGACTGAGACTCAGAGCGTAGTTATACATCGCGTGTTGCCTGCCCTACCTTCGTTGGTTAGAAGTGTAGTGTCAAAATGAAAAATTAATTTAGATAAAAGGTGTAATAAAATTAGGGCTTCCCATTTTTAATACGTTGTACTCTTATTTCAGGGACACCCTGTATAGGCACAATATGTAAGAATGTATAGAATGTGTGTGAATTCGGATAAAGTCCGCATTGGAGACATGAATGTAAGGATATCTAACTTGCATAAATTCATTGTCAGGTAAATATCCCGCTTTGTAAACTATCCTTGTGCCTCATTGTGCAGTTGCGGCCACCGAAATGTGCAGGATACTTGACACAAATTCCCTATTTACAATAAAATGAAAACAAACACATTAGACGCAATACTCAATTGAAATTAGTTAAAAGAACTTTAGAAACCAAGCAATTTTTAAATCTAAAATATCAGCGCTTCTTCTGACAATCTATAGCAGCGCCGTTAGCTGCAATCGCAAGCTCTACCCGTCTTCTCATAGCGAAAATTAGTGTCCTTCTGAAGTTCAACTGAATTTCTAGGCATAAAATCCGCAGACTATATTTTTTTTTTTTTCATATTTCCCCAAATGTTTTCAATCGGGTTATCCGGGCTTCCAGATAGAAAACCAATTCTATTTTCATCGACCCACTGTCTTACAATCCTTGCAATATATTGTCCTGAGACAGGAAAGTGTTAATTTTATTTTTAAGCTGAAAATTATTATTATTTTTTTACCTGTTGAAAAACGAAATTGTTGGGAAAAATAGTCCTCACGGATGGTAACATAACATTTTCCAATATAGTGTTGCCCCGTTAAACATCCATCTATTTTCTAGAATACTCCAGGTAATAATAATTATTCATCCCCGAAGATTTACCGGGAAACGACCAGAATTTACTGTCGAATGAGTATAATTTAAAATAAAACTCAATTGTAAAAAAAAAAATCATGCACATTTCGCTAGCCGCAACTGCATGAAAACAATACAGGTTTGTGGTTTCCGCGGTAAGAAGACTAATAAAAACAATATTTGGGGATGTATTATAGAATTATAAGCGTAAGTCGATATTAGGGACAATTAATATCGTTTTTTTTTGTTATATTCTTTCTTAAATATAGTACAATGGTAACAACTTGAAATAATTAGAAAAGAAAGTAGATAATAGTATAACATTGATTAACCCTCTAATCAAGTATTTGGAAATTCTTTTTTAAGGAATATATAAATCATTTAAATAGTACAACTTTTTTGAAGAAGTATGACATTATAATTACGTGTATCAAAAGTAGACAATGCGGATACTAATAAACTTGATCCCAAAATACGGATACGGTTCGGAAACGGATAAGAAGAAAGTATACGTGCAGGGCTCTAAGAATGTAAATAAAAATGACGTTTTTGTTTGAAGTTCTCAATGAATGAAAAAAGTTCTTTTTAGCTCAATGTATGTAGCAGCCTTCTTAGATTGCGAGTAAAAGTTAATTTTTACAAAACTGTCCTCTACACTTATTATTCTTCTCCCAAAAAGCACAAGTGTGTTGTTTATTTATAATTACACCTTTTCTATTCGCAGAACGGAAATATCCTAAGCTAATGGAGCTATGTGAAACAATATCTTACCAAGAAAATAGGCACCAACCATTTCTACAATCATTAAAATGTCTGCTAAGCGGTTCTGGAGATATAGCTCTGACAACCATGAATACAATAACCAGTTACAATGCTACAAATTCTGAAAATTTCCAGAATTATTCTTATATCTGCAGGAATGGTACACGCGTACCAGTTTCTTCCGGAGCGCGTTGTATTTGGACTAAACAACCCTGGTCACTCTTGATAGGAAATAAGTACTAACAAATTCACGCTAATTCCGTCTATTTCGCGTCTATTTCATTGATTATGTTTCTAGGGACCAAGTTGTGGACGTACCGACCGATTTAAGAAACTGGTTCGTCATGCAACCTCTGGATACGACGCCGTTGAGCGATAGATCCTTGCAGAGCCTTAAGGAAATTATATTTCCCGGAAATGATATTGAGATAAACATAACTTTTCACATCCCGAGCTTGGAGTCGTATATGAGAGGTTCATCTAAACAAAAATACGATTAAATAGGGTGGATGGTTGAAATGCTATTTCAGATTTCAGAGACAAACCCACGGCGGAGAATTCAAGACTTTGCAAGACTTCTGTTATGTTGTGCGTCACATCGGGTGAGGAGGAGAGAAAATGTAAATGGTTGCAGCAGGCCGCCTTGAACTACGGTATTCAACCGGTTATAGACTGCGTTAACAAGAATAGCAAAATAGAATGCTTAAAAGCGTTACAAAATAAAATGGCGGATATAGCTGTTGTGGACGCTAATATGATGTATACAGCGGATAGGTAAACCACAAATGCAGCCAAAGGCTTTTATAATAATTCAAACTTTGTATTACAGATGGAATTCCTCAGTTGTAGCTTTCGGTGAGGAACGATCTCAGGATATGATCCAAACGGTTTTGGTTGTGAATAGCACGACAATAAAGAGTCTTCAGGACCTACAAGGAAAGAACGGCTATTTCGCAGAATATGGAGATATAGGTCAATATAATTAATATATTGTCGAAAACATCTTACCAACTTCAATTGTTTTTAATTTTGAAAAATAGCCTGGTTGGCATTCTCTAATCTACTCAAGAAGAACGCGTGGACGGAACCCACACATTACGGCGAGGAATTAAGCAAATATCTCAACAGTTCTTGTATGCCCGGAGCCTTAGATCAAGACCGTGAGCCAACCTCCACTAATATAACGTTTGAGAAAGTCTGCGCACTTTGCGATACTAATTCGACGTCTGGTAAGTTAAATAAAAAAAAATACTGACAAATAAGATTAAATTACATTAGGATTAGAGTGACCTATTTCCACTGCCACTTTTCTTTGTTTTCTTTTACCTAGAAGAGAGCGCTTCGTCTTTTTAATTACACCTATCTTCCTTGAGAATGGTGCCACTTCTACATAGCTGCCACTTCCACATAGCTGCTTAGGTTCTCATTAGTTCATCGTTTACCAACCGGTAGCTTGTACAAATCAGAAATCTTTTTCAGTTTTTCTTTTTTATGTTTATTATAGACGAATTGAAATGATAAAAGTCTGTTTTGATATTCAAGCAAATGTAAATAAATTAGTTGCTCGACTATAACGAGAGAAAAATTTAGCCGAGTAAAATATAAATTTCTATTCAGATTATGTAGAATAAAATAAAATTTGCAAAATGTGAACTTACATTTTCTTCTTCAAAATATTATACTTATTGTGGAACACGTAAAGGTCAGGGCATGGTAGAGCTTTACATTCAATAGAAAAATTTCATAACTATTATTTAGGTGTTATTGAAGTATTCAAGTCTACACAAGTAAAGATCATGTTATTCATCTCTTAACTCTGAGACCAAGAGGTGTTGTATTATCTGTACTCGGTAAGTTTGCTTTACATAAACAGGTTAGCCCCTTTCACTAAGTTCAACTACTGAGGAAGTAAACTCTTTTCCAGCGGATTTTCAGTGAATTCATTGTCCTCGATTCAGCATCTGTAAAGTTGGTGTTTCTTACAATCCACTGCACCACCTATCGCATATTTGGTTATTTCCAGACCTGATTTAGATTCAGCGAAGGCTGTTTCAGAGCCATTTTATTACTCGGTATGAGATCTTATGCCCCGGAATATGCACCAAGGTAATTTTATTGCGTTTAGCTAGGGCTCTTAGGTATTGCAGGTATTTTCAAATCAGTTTAGAGGTAATTTTGGAAAATATTAGTGACGCTTGACTATTGGATCAGATACGAATCAGTATTCCAGTTATTTTCGTTTAATTACGATGGTATACTATCCTTAGTGCCACATATCGTTTACAATTTTGGGATTTCTCCATTGTGTCCCTCTTCGATCCACTAGCATACCAGTTTTGTGTTCGAAGCCCTAGTTTCTCTTTAGTTCTCCAATCATCGAAATCCAAGACAACCTTACTGCCCGCTTCAAAAATAGAGTTTATAATTACGGCTACTATTTTACACGATGAAATACTTCCGGTTTTCCAGTTTCCACTACACTTCAGTGGGTGTTATTTATTTTTCTCGTATTACATTTTACGAATTTTAAGATTGACACACTTTTTTGACAACTCTCATACAACTCATATTTTCAAGCACACTATGTTTCTTTAACTGTAAGTACACAACTACATTGCCTTGACGACGTCAAATTACTCTCCATAAGATTAACTCCAGGTTGCTATCTTCTTCACATACCCTTATTTGTCTATACATTTTTACAATGTTCGATGTTAGAAGGTACTTGTGTTTCAGAAATCGAACCAACAATTCCGTAATATCATCCTGTATTGTAGGGCCAACCATGAGGATGTCGTTTAATGATAGACCATTAGAAGTTTTGTTTGAGACATCAAAGACAACTCTAACCTTTGTAGTTACACTCGTGTCTTTCACAACGGCATGGTGTGGTAAAGAAACAAGCTGGGCCTTTCTCTAATGTTTCATCTATTGTTCTTTCCATGGGACTAAGTTCCTGGTATTCATTGATGAAATTATTATATTGTTTTCACAGATTATTGTCTCAGTTTAATTTGGTCTCTAGGGACTCACCTAATAAGTTTGGATCTAACCTTTTGGGCAACATGACGATAAATCTTCCATCTCAATCTCTCTTGTGAGTTGAATTGAAATGATCTCCAACAAGACGTTCATCAGTTGTAAATCTTGTTTTATCAGTCAATTCTTCAAGCTTCCAAAATTTGACTAATTCAGCTTCTAAATGCGCTGAACTTGTAAAACAGCAGACTAGACTGTCCGTATCTTGAGCTTCTGTACGTCCAGCTGTGATCCAACCGAATTCTGTATTTTGCAACACTAGCAATCCATCACCGAGTTTAATTTGGTCAAGTTGCAAAATGTCTAAATATATCTCACAATCAGCTCCATGTAGCATATCTACATCTTTTGGTACATCAAATTCTGGATCTGCCAATTTTACATTAGGTAAATTCCATAAGTGCCTGTTTAGACGTTGTATGGGCAACGTCGCTGTATTGCTTTCTAAAGAAATGACACTCAATTTTCGAACAGTATCGCTAAATTGTGACTTAATTTGAATATTTGCTCTGAGAGTTGCTGCTGTTTGAGTTACCCCAAAGATAGATATTTCAGCCGAATTAGCTACACAATTCAATTTACGCAAGAATGAATGACTTACAAAATTGGACTGTGATCCGCTGTCTAACAATATTCTACATTTTCGCCAATTCTTGTATCTTGTATCAAAATTATAGCTGTTCCTAATAGTATTTGTGATGTACTGAGCTGACGTGAATTATGTGAAACATCATCTTCCGTATGATTTTCTGAAGATCGATGAATCAAACTATTGTGCTTCTTTCTGCAATGCTTGCAACGCTCCCTTTCTAAGGCAATTGAAACATAATTTAAGCGCTTTGATTGTGGCAATTCTATCATCTATAGCCTGCGACAAGAAACAACTGCAATTGAATATACCATGCTTTCCCAAAAAAAGAAAGCCCACCTACTTGTCTGATGAATGCCTGACCTGTATTGTGTCCTGTTTTTGTAACTACAACTAGCTACTTACTGCTGTAGCAGTAGCTGTCTTGTATGTTATTCTGCTGACTTTTGTGTCCTTCTGAGTCGCTCCGTCCTCGTTACTTCGTGTTTCTTGCACCTCTATGCTTGCTCGAACTTATCACATGTATGTTATAATACTCGCTGATTTGATACAATTTCACTATTTTGATTTGCTCAAACTGTTGTTTGCATACTTTCTAGTACACTGTTGCTGATTTCTGTTCTTGCACTTAATATCCGACTTGTTATGAACCAAGAAATGTTATTTATTTTTCTCGTATTACATTTTACGAATTTTAAAATTGACACACTTTGTTGATAACTCTCATATAAGTTATATTTTAAAACACACTATGTTTTTTTAACTGTAAGTATATAACTGCATTGTCTTGACGACGTCAAATTACTGACCAGTCGGTATGACCCCATGCTCGCCTTTTTGTCAATATATCCTTCTTCGCTGCTTTTGTTACGAAGTTGACCCTTCGCTAAACTTTTGGTACGTATTCCAGTTCTAAACTTCTCCGGCTTATCCAGATTATGTGTGGTAGAATACCGTCCTGCCCTTTCTGAAGTAGGACTGGAAGAATTCCATCTAGTCTTGAAAGGCTGAAAGCTATTTATTGCCCATTTCAGCCGTTCGATTACAAACATATGTAGTCATATTTGTCTAGCCATTGTAATAGAATAATACTTGAAATAATTCAGATTTATAAACACAAAAATTGAGTAAATGATAAAACAGACACACAGTTTTTCACTAAACTTGATAATTTAATCCTGTAATTGAAATTTCAGCAAAAATTAATAACGTTTTTCATATTTAATAGCAACAAATAAATTGACACAACTTACAAAACAATCCTTATATAAAAAATTAAAAATTTTGAAATTGAAACAAAAAAGACACTGATTTTATCAAAAAAACAAAAAAATATTAGTTTTACATATGATAGTTATTTATTTATTATCAATTATACACATATGTAAATGAATAAGGTTTAAAATAAACCGAAACGTTTAACTAATTAGAATAGAATAAGAATTTTTAATAATTGCCTAAATGACCAATTAAATATAAAATTTAGACATTCATTTAGCAATATTAAAATTAATAAAAATTACAATTAATCAGGGAACAAATTAAACATTAATAACTAAGGGTTCAATCCAGGATAGCGGGAAAAGCGGTCAAAATTTTTGAAAGAATCTTCTGTTCTCAAATCTGAGCTTTCCCTAAGTCCATTAAATTAAATAAAAGTTAGGTTAAGATTGGATTTGCCTTAGATTTTAAGTGTTATTTTCTTCATTATTGAAAAACGTTTTTTGATTGTTTTGATTTCTATATTCATTTGCTAAGTTACTAGCTTTTTTAAATATATTGTTTTTATTGCTCTATTTATATCATTAACATAACCCTAACATATAATCAGAAACATTAAACCTTTTGATAATTATAAGAAAAAGATTATCCTAATATATTATATTTGTCTTTATACCTTTAATTAGAAATTCATACTTAGATTTAGAATAATTAAACTAATTATATAATTTATTTGTATTCACATTTTTGTAATCAGCTAAAAAAAAGTCGAATTTACAGCCGGAATCGGTTATAAAACATTTTTTTTTATCAATTAAATAACCTCCTGATAAATAATTAGGAGGTACAATTTATTTATTACTATAGAAGGGATAACCTGATTATAGATGTAGAATTACTATATGTATAATTAATACTTTTTTTTTCCTTTTAGCTGGAGTTAATTGCAATGCAGACCTTTCAAACTCCTGCTACGGCAACAGTGGTGCTTTGAAATGCTTAGGAACTTTTGGAGATTTTGCGGTGGTATCTCTGACAGGTGAGAAGCTATATTTTAAAGACGCCCAGGCATTAGGTTTGAATTGTGATCTTGATAAGAATAAAATAAAATTCCCCTTTTATAAATATACCCAATCGAGTTAACAAATTCTTTCAGCAAATTTAACTCTACCAAGCAACACAAACGTATTATGCAAGAATGGTACTCTAGCGAATATCATAGCGCTTAATAATATGGACAGTGACTGCGCTTTGTCCGTCACATCTAGCGACGTGGTAATAGCCGGCAACTCCCGTCCCAAAAATCGAGATATCGAAAACATGCTTCAGGAATTCGACGAAAGATTCGCCGCCCAGAGTCACACACCTTTCAAAATATTCGATATCTTTGGCGCGACAAAGGATCTCATCTTTAGAGTAAGAAAGATTTGATCTTATCGAATCAGCTTTGAACAAACGCATTTTTAAGGACACGACTTTGGGAATTGAAGCAGCGACTGCGCTAACAAACAGATACGCCAAAGCTCAACTGGAATTGTTCACCAACATTCCCAGACCTAAACCAGTGGTGGACGGAAATGGAGGTAGTGGAGGAGATGGAGGAAGCGGCGGTGACGGTGGGGATGATTCCGCTGCTACTAGCACAATTTCGTTGTTTTTGATATTCAGCGCAATATTTACTTATCTCTTGGTTTAATAGTTAAAATGCTTTTGAATACAAAATCGTGAGACAAATCGCGAAATTGGTATTAAGTAAATCGGAAAACGAGAGAAAAGTAAACAAGAACGAAAAGATTCTATTCAAATTTAACTTAAAAATATTGTAAATATATAATTATGCTTCTTATTTCAATTCATTTGTAATAATTAATTAAAATGTTCTTAATATGTTTTATAACGTCGAATAAATTAAAATAAATTTTGTTGATTTCTCTTTTTATATATAAAATTTGCTTTCTTTTGCTTCAACCTTTTCTATTATATCTGATATACGTTTTAGATACCCGCGGTACACTTCTAACGTTAAATTGACACTAAAAAGTTGTTGGTGTTTCACTTTTAATTCAACACCTAAAAATATTGGTACAGCTTTTACGATTCATTGTGTCAGTAGTATTTATTTCAATAAGTCTTGTTTCCTTTGATTAGTAGAATTATTAAAAATGTTCAGTTTAATTCAGTAAACGCTATTCGTTCAAAAAAATCAAAAAATAAATTTTAAGACAAAAAAATGAAAAACAAAACCGTTATACTCACTAAAATTAAAACAACCTAAACACAAACCCGCCCCCAATTGTTTCTTATTCCACCAATAAAATTCTCTACGTAGATTATACTTGCATTGTTACACATACTTAAGTTGTATAGGGCACTTCACCAGTAGATTACTTCTCGCTGACTCAACGAATGACAAAACAACGCGAAGATTCTCCGGAACATTGAAGTTGATTTCAGATAACAGGTATGTACAGGCTGGTCGAAATTGCTTGCCAGAATAGGGCATCTCGGCAACTGTAAGCCAGTGACGAAGTCTCGACCTCTTTTTTCGAGATATTCTCAATAGCGAAAACGAAAATTAATTATATTCGTTTGTTTCCTATTATTATCACGGGTCGTAATGTTGATCAGAATTTCAAATGATGTTTAGAACTGGTAATCATTATTACGACGATAGTTGGAGGGAGATTTGATTTTGCAAAATTGTGCATGTTGTGATAATATTAAGACAATTTTTTTTATATACAGGCCACATACCACATACGGCGCGGGCTCTATATGGAAAAGCAGAGGATTTCTTGAAATCCTTTTTATTTAGTTCAATGTTAGACCTTTGTAGGTACAATTTAAAATTATTTTGAATTATACAGAAAAAAAAAAATCCGTAACAAAGTTACCTTTTTTAAATGAAATGTATATAATGATATAATTGGAATCTAAAGACCCAATTAGGGCAGGTTTATATAATACTCTATATTTCTAAAGCCATCAGTTTTTGAGATATTTTAAAATTTATGAAATAGCATTACAAAATTTAAATTTGATTTTTACTGTGTAATCCAAAATTAAGCACTTCTACCTATATTCATCATTAAGCTAAGAGGCTAACGAATGAAATAAAGTGGAATTTTAGTCACACAGTTATACTGAGTGTTAATAAACGCTTGTTTAAGTTTGATGACCTTTGCAGTAAATTAACTTTCTTATCTTAAATAGAACAGCCTATATCTGATGATACTATCCAACGTAGAATTTAATCCCCTTTCAAAATATATTAGGGTTTGCTATACCTAACATGAATAGTTTTCTCGTAGTTACCATTATTGATAATAAAAAATTTGGAAATTATGCATTAATGATACAATTAAAATTTAGAGTTAATATTTATTTATGTTAATATAGTATGTGTTTAAAGAATGTATTATTTATGATTTGATTATGTAATAACATTATAAAATGTGTAATATTATAATTTGGTATTGCATTGATATAAAATTAATGTATCTACTTTAATATGAATTTTTGTATAAACTTAACTATTAACGTATTATATATAATGGCAAACGTATCATACGTATAATATTTAAGATTATATTTAAAAAAATTAGAAAAAAGTATTTCAAGTAATGCGTAAAATACCAAAGGTATAAATTAATTTATGCATGTATTATATTATAAGTACAATAATAATCATTTTGTTTTTTTTGGTTTCTCTTGGTTTAGCGGCTTGGTTTTTAATTTAATGATTTATTCAATAAAACTATCCATTTTACGTTTCGACAAATCTTATTTGTTTTATTGTTGTCTTCCTCAGATTTCTTTTTTTAATTATAATAATTCACAAAAAAAAATTTTTTCCTAGAAATTATGAAGAATGTCTAGCATCTTTTTTTCATAGTCGTGTTTGTTAATAATTACGGTTTTATTACTTTTATCTGCTTTAGTTATCAAAATATGTGGGTTATCTTTTTTGAATTGTTTAGTTAAGTTAATTTGTTTTTGGATGAGTTTTTTTATTTACCATCCAATCTCTTTCTTTGACGACCCTATGCATGTGAATAACGAAATTTGTTTAGTTTTAACTAGCCAAAACACTACACTGCACTACACAACATCACACTATGGGAAATCACGTCAGAAGCAGTTGTAGTACTTGCGTCACCAGCTGAATGGCAAACAGGAATGCGGGAACTTGTACAATACTTGAAATTGTATATAATAAATATGATAAAATTACTGAATAGATACACATTAAGAAAGTTGTCACATTACAAAAACGGAGAAGGACAAATTCTACATATGCACCGAACAAACAACAACCGTTAAGTGAGTGAAGTTTTGGATTTAAGTAAAACCCGGTTAAATAGTTGACTGTGTACAGTCTTGAACAAACTAAACTGAATTTATGATAGGGGGTATAAAATGTGTTATATTGAAAATAAGTGAATAAAATGTCAATTGAATGTATACTGGATTATTAAATTTAATGAATGATTGTTTAAGCTATTTTTTGTTTAAAGTTAATAAGAAGGAATAAATGATGTGCAGGTTGTATGTGTCTGACTTAAAGTTCATGTTTATTTCACACTTCTTAATTTGAACCATCTCTAAAAATTCTCTTGCTCTCTTGTCTCTATTAAACTGTAATATTTTGGTGTTATTGAAATCTGGAGTGTGTTTATTGACTGTCATGTGTTGGGTGAGGGCACATCTATTCTTTTTTGTTTTTATCTAGTACGTAGCCACGTACTAGTTTGACCAATGTATTCAAGATCACAGTCCCTGCATGCGATACTATAAATTAAATTAGATTGGAACATTTTGTTGGTTTTATCTTTCGTGTTTGTGAAGAAACTGTTCACTGTTTTTAGATTATAATAAGCCACTTTAAAATCGTAATTGAAAATTGTAGATATTTTAGAAGTAAGTTCAGGTATGAAAGGGAATCTGAAATATTTAATCTGTGTAACCGTTTCATTGTTAAGGTTATCATTGGAACTGGTAAAGTTGATATGGTTTTTATTAATAGAAGTATTGAAAAATATTTTACGCAATAAAGACTCCGGATAGCCATTATTTTTAAAGATTTTGATTAAAATTTTATAGTTTTTAACTTTTAATGAGGGGTGAGCAATTTTAGATATTCTATTTTTCATGGCTATTACAGTATTAATTTTCTTTTTAATAGGATGATTAGAGTGACAATTTAGAAAACGACCAGAATTTGATGGTTTGGTATACCAGTCAATCATAATTCTATTGTCCTAAGTTCTAATAGCTTTCGTATCTAAAAACGGAACAGTATTATCAGTCTCCCTTTCAACCGTGAATTGAATGTTAGGATGGAAAGAATTCAATATCTGTAATGTATTGTCAACTTCATCACGAGGCAAGGGACAAATTATGTCATCGACAAACTTCGAAATGAAGGGAAATTGAAAAGTTAAAACTTTATTTATATTATCTAAGATGTAATAATAATTATGTTGGCAAGAATCGGGCTAAGTGGACTACCCATGGGTAGACCAAATATCTGTTTATAAAATTGTTCATTAAACGAGAAATAAGTATTGTGAAATATTAAGTCTATTAGCTGTAAAAATTCATTTTTATCTAGATTGGTGTTATCCTTTATTATGTACCACTTTAGGTCTATAATGTGAAGAAACAGGTCACAAGGTATATTTGTAAATAACGACACAACATCAAACGACACAAGAACGAAATGGTCAGGTAATTGAAAATTCTGATAAGTTTCACTGAACTGAAATGAATCCAAAACATCATAAGTACTGATGTTAGCAAATGATGCGGTTAAAATGCTGGCCAAGAATGCAGATAAGTTATATGTTGGTGATTGAATCGAAGATACTATTGGTCTTAGTGGAACATCATTTTTGTGAATTTTTGGTAGGCAATATAACTTCGGTGAAACATAATTATAGATAGTAAGTTTCTTATATGTACCTATTGTCGTCGATTTTATTTAACTGATATAATTCTTTTAAAAGTTTATTTATCTTATTTTGAGTAACCACAGTGGGGTTGTTACGTAATTTAGCGTAGGTGTTGTTGTCTTTTAATAGTTCTTCAGTTTTACATATGTATTCTGTTTTGTCCATTGCTACCGTTATTGCTCCTTTGTCAGCTCTAATTATAACAATATTGGGGTTGTTTTTCAGAAATATTTTGCATTCAATGCAAGCATCACTTAACACATCACATCTATCATTTGAGTTATGCAAGTAGTAGTTGGTCAAAACATTAGTTAACCTCGATCTACACACCTCAACCTCAGTGGCAGGTACGTTTGTTAAAATCTGTTCACATTTAGCAAGAAGCCTGCCGACATCGACCTCACTCTTATTAACAGTCAAACCAAACTTGGGACCCAGTGATAACAAATTTTGAATTCTTTCAGGAAGACCAACTGTTGTACGGTCAATAAACCAACCTGTATTGTTAAGAAGCCGCTGTTAATATTAAGCAGAGCACATTTATAAGCTCTCACATTAATTTAAAGCTTGAAGAACGGTGAGTACGCCTCTATTCTTAATAAATTACCGCATAAATCACCATCTGATGTAAATCCTAGGTTAATTTGTGAAACTGACAGATGTCCGCTATCTTCGAGTGTCCGATGATGCGAACACGCGATATTCTGACGATTTAATGGAGAGATGGACCGAAAAACGGTTGAAATGTATAGCAAAAGGTCAAGTGAGTACCATATATTTATGAAAATACGCAAATCCTTTGTTTGATGATATCATAGCATTTTTCCCCTAAATTAAAATTGAATAAAAATTTGCATGTGAAATAATGTAAAATTTTTAGAATTTTTATTTATATTTATTTCTTTTTAGGAACAAAACAAAAAATTTCAATGTGAGAAGACATATTTGCGTCCATAGCCCATTTTCTTGGCCCATTTCACCGTCCTTGCAATCTGGGAATGAAACTACAGCTGGCAAACCATCCACCACAAAGAAATGAAAGTAGGTATTTAAAATTTATATAACAGAAATACTGAATGGAAGTTTTATATAAGGTACAAACTTAATTAATATTCTATTTATAATAAGGATAGATTAAATTGATGTGAATAGAAGATCAGTCCTTATCGGCCAACCCTTGGGGCACCGGGCGCACCCCATTGTATAAATGCCTTGCCCGCGCACCGGGGCACTGCGCTGGGTCGACCTTTTCTTCCCCTTACTCGTGGGATCAATATGATGAGACCAAACGAAGATAAAAACCCAAACCCAAAACCTGGGGACTCTGAAAAGAGACACCCAGGTACAACTACGGACGACAACGCCGGAGGCTCCAAACAGGAGAATCCGCGTCGTAGGTCCAAACCTTCTGGCGCCGAAAGGCGTAGGCGTAGGGTCGCAAGGGAAGCCGCTTTGGCTCAACCTGGCGGCTCAACACCGACAAATGTAAAGGCTGCTGCCGGGGAAGCAATGTCTGCTCAACCGGGCACCAGCCACGTCGCGACTTCAGGGGTGAAGCGGAACCTCTCTGAGGGGAGCACCCCCAAAGAAGACGTGAAGCGTAAGAAAACGGAGAAGCCTGCAACGAAAAAGTCCTTCAAGGAGGCACTCTCGGACATTCGGATGGCCATAGTGCCTGATGATTATCCTGAGAGGTCCATTTCCCAGGAGCAAGCGGATTTAATCCGTAATTGCATACTGCAGGAGATGGACAAGCTGAAAATCGGAGGACCGCAACCTCAGTTTAGCGAGGTCCGACACCGTGGGGGTGTGCTGAGGGTTGGCTGTGTGGACGCGGGCACTTGCTCGTGGCTCACGGAGGTCATCCAAGGCTGCACTCCCTGGGACGGCGCCAAGCTAAAAATGGTTAAGGAAGCCGACCTGCCCAAGCCGGTCAGGGCCTTAACATGGATCCCAGGCCCCCCTGTGGAACCAGCAAAGATTCTGCACCGACTTCAGGTGCAGAATCAAAAAATCCAAATGGGCTCTTGGAGGGTGGTGAACACCAAGGTTGACCCTAAGGGTCAGCAGGTGGTCATCGCCATGGATGAGAGCTCATGGAAAACACTGCAGGATACATTTAATTGTAGACTGCATCTCCAATTTTCCTCGGTAGCGTTTCGTCTACTGGGAAAAAAGGAGAAGACAGAGGCTGAAGAGATGGATACCGCCCAGGCGGGACCATCTCAACAGCCAAATCTGAGACCGGGTGGGGGCGAGGGGGCCGGGCTGGCTGTGGGTTCACCGCAGTCGTCCGGAACCGCTAGCACCATTACGGATCTCCTGGACGCGACCCTGGTGGACCTCCTGCGTACTCCACCAAGGGATGATGAAGACTCAGCAGGACAGGAATCTTAACATTCCTGACACTGTTGCAGATTAATCTTCATCATTGTAAAGCGGCTTCCGCCGTCCTGCAAGCTTTTGTGGTAAGTAAAAACATTGACATTGTTCTTATACAAGAGCCCTGGATCACTAAGGGCAGAGTGGGGGGCTTGGGGATCAGGGGGTGGACACTGACCCACGGTGCCGGCCCCGGTCCCAGAGCCTGCCTGCTTGTTAAAAACAGCATAAACTGCTTGTTGATCAGCGACCACTGTTCTAGGGACCTGACCACCGTAAAAATCGAATGGATGGACGTAAAGGGGGCTAGAGACCTATTATTAGGATCAGCCTACCTCCCGTACGACCAAGAGGGTCCACCTCCAACCCAGGAAGTGAGAGCACTGGTGGCCTACGCGGGAACGAAAAAGCTGGAGCTCCTTATCGGATGCGATGCCAACGCGCACCATTTTGTGTGGGGCAGCAGTGGACTGAACAAACGAGGTGAGTCACTCTTAAACTACTTCGCAGAAAATAGGTTAGTTACCATTAACCGCGGAAATAAGCCAACTTTTATAACGGCCAACCGGGCGGAGGTGATTGATATCACCTTTTGCACGCCGCGCTGTGCAGAGTGGGTGAAACAGTGGCATGTGTCGGATGAGCCGTCTCTCTCCGACCACAGGTATGTAAGATTCGACTTTGATATACCGCAGGTAAGTCAGATATCGTATAGAAACCCTAGGAACTGCAATTGGGACGCTTACCGAGAGCGCCTGATTGCGGAACTAGAACACTGTCCCAAAACAATCAAAACTGCTGTCGATATCGAGTTGTTAGCTGATGGAGTACAGTCTGCCATCAAAACTTCCTACGAAGCAAGCTGCCCTATTAAGGTTAAGACAACTAATCGGGCAACACCTTGGTGGACCAGGGAGTTGTCTGACTTAAGGGCTGCCACCAGAAAACTTTACAACAAAGCTAAAAGATCTGGCCGATGGGATGAATACAGAGCATCCCTGACCAGGTACAACTGTGCCTTGAGAAAGGCAAAAAGAGAGTCATGGAAAAAGTTCTGCCAGGAACTGGAGGGTGTCCCTGAATGTTCCAGAATTCGAAAAGTCCTTGCAAAGGAAGGGCCCTGTAAGATTGGGTCTCTCAGTAAGCCCAATGGCGATAAAGCCGAGACTGAAGAGCAAGTCCTCAAGCATCTCTTGGAGGTGCACTTTCCGGGCTCCAGGGTCGTTCAAACCCAGTTCGGGGGGGAATGTACGGGACTGAGGTCAGCTCAGATACCTGCCCTAAGAGCACGGAGGGAGGACTGGATTCTTGCGCGGAAAATTATTCAAGTACCCAAAATTCGATGGGCAATCGAATCCTTTAAACCCTTTAAATCGGCTGGTAGTGATGGCATCTTCCCGGCCCTGTTGCAACAGGGCCTGGAACCGCTTTCCCCAGTTATATGTACCCTGCTAAGAGCAACCTTAGCTCTGGGATACACACCTAGCAGCTGGAGAGAGGCCAGGGTGGTCTTCATTCCGAAGCAGGGCAAACTGTCCTACACGGAAGCGAAGTCGTACCGGCCCATCAGCCTCACCTCATTTCTTCTCAAAACCCTGGAGAAGATAATTGATAGACATCTTAGGGATTCGGCTCTGGCAAGTTTGCCTCTGCACGAGTACCAGTATGCCTACCAAACAGGAAGATCGTGTGAGCAGGGCATTCATGAGCTAGCTCGACGAGCAGAAATAGCCTTTAGAAACAAAGAAATTGCATTGGCTACCTTTCTGGACATCGAGGGCGCCTTCGACAGGGCGTCCTTTCGGTCGATGGAAAGGGCGCTTCAAAAATGGAAAGTCGAGCCAACTGTGAGGAGGTGGATCGGCTCCATGCTAAGAGAAAGAATGGTTAATGTTTCGCAGAACCTTTGTAATGTAAAGGCAACTGTGGCAGCTGGCTGCCCGCAGGGCGGAGTGCTGTCGCCCTTGCTATGGTGCCTTGTGGTGGATGGCTTGCTTTCTGACCTACGGATGGCGGGTTTCCACGCGCAGGGCTACGCAGACGATATCACCATCATGGTCTGCGGAAAGTTTGAGGGCGTGGTATCCGAGAGGATGCAAGTCGCACTCAAACTGGTAGAGAGATGGTGTCAACAAGAAGGGTTAAATGTAAACTCTCGGAAAACGACTATGGTTCCGTTTACTTGGAGGAGGAAACTTCCAAAACTACAGTGCCCAGCCATCTTCGGCTCGAAGATAGTGGTCTCTAGTGAGGTTAAATACCTAGGTGTTATTTTGGACGCAAAACTGACGTACAAATCTCACCTTGAACAAGTGTCGAACAAAGCCACAAAGGCCTTTTGGGCCTGTAGAGGAATGTTTGGTAAAACGTGGGGGCTAAAACCGGCAATGGTGCACTGGCTGTACACGAAGGTCATTGTACCCTCCATAACCTATGCCTCGTTAGTCTGGTGGCATAAGGCTAGTCTGGGCTACGCGGTAAACGCGCTCAGCAAGGTCCAAAGGACTGCCTGTTTAGGCATCACGGGAGCCATGTCCTCGACGCCGACTGCGGCCATGGAGACCATTCTTGGGCTTCCTCCGCTTCAGTTGGTGTTGCGGTCAGAAGCCACCCTTGCAGCTTACAGAGTAAAATGTAGCGGGCGTAAAGGTTTCTCTGGCAAAACTGGAGACCATACTAGCATTTTCAACTACATCGAACAGACAGTACCTCTGTCCACTAGGGCGGACAAGATTCCGCCTGTCTTCAGCTTCACTAGGAAATACTCCGTAGATATTTCCAACAGTGAAGTCTCCAAAGCATACATTCACAGACCGAGGCGATGTTTTCATCGCTGGTTTGTGGATGCCTCGAAGACGCCGAATGGCACAGGCATTGGGATCTGGAGAGATGGAGAACCGAATGGCGAAGCCATCAGCTTAGGGGGCTCCACTTCCATCTTCCATGCTGAAGTTATAGCCATCCAGACCTGTGCAGAGAGCATCTTAAACTGCCCGCATGGGAATGGATCGGTCGAAATTTTCTCCGACAGCCAAGCTGCCCTCAGGGCACTACAGGCTGTCAAATTTGCTTCCGAAGTGGTACTGAAGTGCCATAGGAAGCTTGAAGAATTGGCGGAGCATCATAGCATTACGCTGAGATGGGTGCCTAGTCACTCTGGGATTAGAGGTAACGAAATTGCTGACAAACTAGCTAGAGGCGCCGGTGGTCTACCGTTCACTGGTCCAGAACCGTCGTGCGGTAGTTCCTATGGCGGTATCAAAGCCTTTGTCAGATCTCAACTCGCTGCTAGTCACCGCTCCTATTGGAATGGACTAGTCGGCGTGAGACACTGCAAAATACTCGGTTTTTATCCGGGCGATGAAAGACTCCGCAAGGCAGTCTCTATGAGCAGGACCAGACTGAGACTTCTCACGGGAGTCCTAACCGGCCACTGCTCATTAAATAAGCATTTGCACCGAATGGGGCGAGTGGACTCTCCCCTGTGTAGAAACTGTGGGAGAGCAGAAGAAACTCCTGTGCACCTCCTTGCCGACTGCCCGGCAGTGGACAGGGAGAGACGGAGCTGTCTAGGGGTCGCTCGTTTGGACGAACCCAGTATAAGTAAATTAACTCTCGACCAACTCGCGGACTTGTTTGTTCGTTTACAACCGGGTCGAGAGGGTTAAGACATCATGGGGGCACAATAGGTCTCAAGGCCGAGTTGCCTTACGGGGTTAAACCCGCCCATGAAAGCAAAAAAAAAAAAAAAATTGATGTGAAATTTTCCTTTAATTCTCCCCTGTGAGTCCTTTAGTTCATAAGTAGAATCCCCTAAAATCTTACTAATTAGAAAAGGTCCTTGAAAAGGCAAATATAGCTTAACACAAATGCCTTTCTTTCTGTTTGCAACCCTTAAACTTTTAACAATAACTAAACCACCAATATTAAATTTAACCCTCTTTTTCAATTTCTTATTTTCCCTCTCTATGTATTTTTGTTCTGCTTTTGTTAATTTGGCATTTACATATTTTAACATCTGTTCATGATCAATATCCTCTTGATTCACCCATGGTCTTTCTGGTTTTACTCCTTTTAATACTTCGACTGGTGATAACTCAATAATGGTATTAGGTACCTCATTCAGCCATAATTCTATCACTGGTAAAAAACTTTCCCATTTTATTTGTTGAGCATTTGTCATTAGTCTTAGGTATTTTACTATCTCTTCAATATATCTCTCACATGGATTTCCTTGTGGATGACGTATACTTGTGTAAACAGCCTTAATATTCCTTTGTTTCCAATAATTTAAGAATCTTTCATTGCTGAAATATGTAGCATTATCCATTAACATTTTAACTGGCTTTCCAACTTCTTGGATGTATTTGTTTAATTCCTTGATAGTCCTGCTTGTTGTACACTGTCGTGTTGCATACCATTTCACATATTTCGAGAATACATCAGTGACCACTAATATGTGCCTCATATCACTTTCACCCTCAATTAAATTTCCAATATAGTCAATTGTAACTAGTTCTAAAGGTTTCTTAACAGATATAGAGCAAATTTTGTTGAAACTCTCTTATAATTTTGTAGTTTTTTACAGCATGATAATTCTCCCTAAATATCAACCAAGTTTTTCTGATCCCAATATGTCCATAAGTGGTATGAATTCTGCCTGCAATCTCCTCGGTATTTACTGAATCTATCACGTACAGTTCTTCTGTCCCTATAGTTTTTACAATAAATCCCTGTTTAATTCTATATCCTTTGAAAGAGCCCTGCTCCAATTTTTCTTTTAATGAAATGAATTGACCGCTGTTTTGAATATTCTTAATGTACTGTCCTGAAAATAATCCCCTCTCCTCTTTGAAAATGTTTAACCCAATAAGTATGTCCCAGATGTTGACTTCTTCTTGCCTACTTAACGCATCTGCCACGTTGTTATCTCTTCCCTTCTTGTGAACGATGTTGAAATCATACTCTTGTATCAATAAACTCTACCTATAAATCCTGTTATTTGTAAACCTTGTTTTAAGAATATGTGTTAAAGCCATATGGTCGGTTTCAGTAGTGAATTTATTCCGAATTAGATACAATTTTAACTTCTGCAGTGCATACACATTTCCTTTTCTGATACACTATCCTTCAGCTCGTATCCCCTTAATATTCTTGAAATGAAAGATATCGGAATTTCTTCCCCATTTTGGAGTTGTACTAGTTCGGCGGATATCGCGTTGTCTGACGCATCGGTTCTCAAAATAAAAGGTAATTCAAAATTTGGATGTTTCAGTTCTAATGTGTTTGCAAATCCTTCTTTTAATGAAATAAAAGCGCTTTCGGTTTCTGTGCTCCATTTCCATCGTTTACCCTTTTTTAACAGTTCAAATAAAGGTTTAGCCTGTTCTGATAAATTTGGAACAAATTTTCTATAGTAATTTAAGATTCCCAAAAATCCCCGTAGTGTTTTCAGATTATGATCTATCTTAAGTCCCGTTCTTCCTAGTTGTAAGCCCAAGAATTTCACATTCTTCTGAAAGAATTCACATTTTTCTAAATTTAATTTCAAACCAGCGTTATCCAATTCTTTAAAAATAATCTTGATATGCTCCCAATGTTGTTGTTCAGTTTCACTGAATATCAGTATATCATCTACGTAATGTATACAGAAATCTTCATACTTATTCAAAATTTGGTTCATTGCTCTAACTAAAATTGCGCAAGATGATGCCAACCCAAATGGTACTACTGCGAACTGATATACGATCCCCTCTACACTGAAACCTGTGTATTTTCTTGAATCTTGATGTAGTGGTATCAGCCAAAAAGAGTTCTTCAAATCCATCTTTGTATACCACTCTACTCTCCTCAGACGTCCCAATAGGCTGTCTATGTTTTGTGGTGCTTCATCTTGTGGAATGGTTCGCTTATTCAAATTCCTCGCATCCCGACATAATCGTATAGACCCATTAGACTTCTTTACTACTACAAATGGATTTAGATATGGTGTTGTTGATCCTTTAATGATTCCATTTCGCAGGATCCCTGTATTTCCTTGTTAACTAAAGTTCTGTAGTTGTATGGTATGGGGTAATTTTTACAATAAAATGGTTCATTATCTTTAAGCTGTAACTGATGAATATAATTTGTTGCAATCCTGTGTTCACTGTTTGTTAAATTCCTATACTTCCCAATTAAATCCTGTATTCCCTTTACCCTTCCCTCTGGACATAATAACATTCCCTTTCCATTTTCTTCCCCTTTCATACTCAAACTATACATCTGTACTATACCCTCTTTACTTCTTTCTTTTATAAGCAAATTATTCATTTGTACTATACTCTCCTTATTTCCTTCATTGACACGCGGTTTCCATTTAATAACCTCCCCTCTACTTTTAATAACCTTCTTCTCCATATCAATATTGATCCCCCACTTTAACAAATAGTCCAATTTTAACTTTCCCCATATACATTCTGTTTACATTTGTAATTTTTTTCTTATTTATCGAAATAATATTCATTTTCTTTATAGGTAAAATATGACCATCCAACCCCATCTTGTTGAGAACTTCTTCAGATATCAACGAAGCCTCGGCACCTGTATCTAACAACGTATGAAGTGGTGTAGCCTCAAGATAAACAGTAATACAAGGAAGTTCCGGAAATACAATATCAGCATCAAATGTTTTTTCATAATCAGTATAAATAAATTCTTTTGGATGTGTGTAAGTGAAATTGATTTATAGTCATATATTGTTAGTACTAGTGCTTGGTTTCTGTGATTCATACCATTTCTTATTACCATCCCCATTACTAACTCCGGTATTCTTCTGTCTGCCTGATTCATCAGTTCTCTGGACGTTACCACGACCTTCGAATGCACCATTTCTCCGATAGTTGTTCCCTCTGTTTGCCCCTCTTGAATTCCCATTAGAAAAACCACCACGATGACCATCCCTATTACCAATCCCTCCATATCCATTATCAAAATGCCCATAATTTCTATACCGGCTCCAGTTATTGTACTCTCTCCTCCTATCATCATCTTCTGATCTTTCTTCACCTCTTCCCGTTCTCTGATTATTCTCCGCATCATCAATCCTTCTTAAATAGATAATGAACTGTTCGAAAGTGCTTATATTCTAAGTCGCTACCTGCATAACAATACTCGGTCCAAAGTGTTTCGCGAATTTGTTGATCATTTGCCCTTCTGAAATACCCATGTCCAAATAAATAGCTTGATTGTAGATTTTCAACATATACTTCTCCCTACTCTCGGAGCTTTTCTCATTATAACGTCTATTGCATACTTTCTCCCGGACTCGATCTTGCTCTATTTCAGACCAATACTGCTTTAAAAATAGTTGTTTAAACTCCATAAAATTTCCAATTCTCCCCTCGACAACACTGTACCATATTTCTACCTCTCCTGTTAATGTATTCCTCACCAAATCCGTGACCTTAACATTCTCGAAATCGTTGTTCATGTAAATTTCAATGTATTTACTTAAACTTTGTAAATACTTTATCGGATTTATCTTTTGATCATTCCAGAATTTAGGTATACTATCAATTGATATAGGAGTTACCGTAGCGTATGTAAGCTCCACTCTTGCTATCTTCCTCAGCTCCCCTTTCACCAGCTCTAAACACTGCTCGTTCTGAATCTGCTTTCCCTCCAATATTTCAAATTTCTGTGTACACTCCACCTCAATCTTCTCAGTACGGTGTACTACTACTGCTTCTAATCCATCAATCCTTTCGTTCGTACCCTCGATCTTCACAGTCAATTCATTCTTCTGCTCAACCAGATCCTTCTTAATTCTTCTTGCATTCTTGGACAAATATGCATTACCACCTCCCTCAAATCAGCAATCTCTTTCCTCTGCTCTTCTCTATCCCGCATATACATCTTAAAAAACTCATTTATAGTCTTTTCATTTCGTTCACTCTCTTCAGCAGCAACCACAGTAACATTCGACCTAGACCTTCGCCCTCTTTTCTCCTTCCTGCCTGTATCCATCTTCACCCAACTTCTAGAATAGCTTGTAAATTAGAATAGTAAATTTGCCGTCACGTTGTCTGCGCCAATTAAATATGCTACGAAACTTGTAGATATTTTTTTATCATAATTTATTAAATTGATTTAAATTAATTCAACACTGTTTTATTAACTTTACATACATCCAGCGTCCTCTATTAAAGATAATTTACTCCACAGATAAGCTATGCCTCAATAAGTAGATGCCTCTGTAGCACACAAGTGAATGAAATCTTCCCCTCTACCTGTTTTTGAGTACACTACAAACCAATCGGATGATACTATATTATCCTCAGTAAATCTTGGGACGTGGGGGAATGTGCTTCTCCAAACAAAGAAATATATTATTAGCTTAATTGACTTGTTATACTCTTTGTCTCTTTGATAAAAGCGGTACTAGTTACTCATTCGTGATGGGAGGAATGTTAATACTCTCTCTCTCAGGTAAGTAGCTCTTTACTAATTAAGTTGTACAAAAATAAGATTTCTAGAATCTTAATCCAAACTAATAACTCAATATACCTTGTTTAAATATCAAAATAGAATTCAAATCTCCCGCTAAACTCCCGTCATAAAATCAAGTATTGTCACTAAACCTTTTATACAGCAACATACGTTTGTTTACATCAAAAATCCCTAGAAATCCACTGTTATCAAAAATACACTAACCTCACATTCATTTACGCTCTTTACGCCGGTTATAAATTCAAATGATGAATAATCTCTTACTTTAAGTATGATAAACTGCTCTTTTATACTCCAAATACTGATTTCAACTCTGCAACAATCATTCCAGCTCGCAATTAGTCTTTCCTACGATGTCTCAGCTATTAAACTCGAAGCCCCTCAATCGGCCCCAGGATTAGAAATACGTCCCCCAATTCTTCGAAATCACTGGATTACCGTCATTTTGGCACTACATACACAACACTCTCATACTTGTAAGTAAATCTTAAGTTAAAATGACTCTATTTGTGAATTAAATTTATGAATTTCTAGATAATATTCGAAAACGCAACTATCTCAGGAAAAGAGAAGTCCCCTTACAATTGTTTTCAACAACTTTGATATCTCCTAGGCAAAAAGGACCCCAGCAACGATGATAGAATATATTTTCCAACGATACGAAACCTTAAATCAACCCACGTTCGAACGATCAGCGAAGGAACTTTATACCTGAAAATCCATGGAAACGTGCCCTTTTTAATTAGATACGATATGTGGTGTACGATGAGTATTTAGTTTAGATTTTTACAATTTGTTTACAAAATAGATAAATACATAAATCGTAATACATTGATATATATAATTTAGTACTTTACGTATGTTGCTGTAAGTTGTAGAGGTTAGGTTTTTGATGATATAGCAATATGTATTAGTTTATAATGAACAGGTAATTCCAACTATCAAAACTATAGAGACCAAATATATTAAATATTAAATGAATATTCTTTTGTTATATTGTATATTAATTATACATCAAACTTTATTTTATCTATTAGAGATACATAGTACATAGTAGAAAGAATCCTAAATATGCATGAGAGAAGTATATCAGACCCTGAAGTTTCGGTTATTGTTCACATTTGCGCCGATGTGAGCAACAATAGGAATGAATTTACAATACACAGGTTATTTCATGAACGAATGGCCGAACTCACAGTAAATGAAATCGACATAAATCTGAACAAAATATCTTTACAAATATATAGGTACATCGAGGCTTTATTGTTCTGGGAAATACATGAGACGTACCCTTAGTTAAATGAGGAGTGAGTTATTTATTTTAAGGACGATTGAAAAAAAATTAAACAATAGCACTTTGTTTTCTATGTTCACATTTGATTCGAGATGATGCTGTCAGATTTTGCATAAATCATTAAAACAACATTAATTAGTGGGAATTATATTTATCACATTATTTCAGAAAAAAAAAACAAATTATTAAAACAAAACGAAATATATCATGAATCATCTATGAATATGTATTCTTGACAGTTAAATTTTAATTTCCTAAGGGAGCTGCCCATCATATGGAGAAGCGAATATGATTGAGCATTACCGAGCAGAATCACTATAGTTTGTAAACTTAATAAATACTTATGGTTTTTTGTAGATACATTCAATATAATGTTGTCTGGATCAAGGAAAATTAGGCTGTTTACATTGTAGATTGGAATTTCACAGTGATATGATTCATACGCAGAAGAAAAAATGTAATTTCAAAACGGAGCTACCGCAAATTATGAGATAGCATATATAATAATAATAATAAATTATGCCTTCACATCCCCCAAACGGCTTTCCTCAATTACAGGGGGCATCGACCGCCCATGAGATATTATTACGCCTGTGCCCGTGGAGTGATAAATCATCGAGGGCTCTTTGATTGATATTATTGGTGAATTTAAATAGTGAGTAAATAAATTTATACTATATTTGCACAAACGTTTTTACTACCTACCTACCCTTTTTTAAACTGAAATAAAAGTGAGCGACGTTTGAAAAAAAAAAATTGAAATTAAAAAAAATGGAAAAATTAAGGAAAATAAAAAAAATAAATATATTTTCCGCGAGGAGTTTTTCAAAGTTAAACCGCGTTTAAAGAAAAAACCAAAAAACAATGAACAATTCAAAAATTAAGAAATTACATATCTTTTTCAACGAGACGCGTAGCGTCGAGTTGTCTAATGCGAGACGCCGAGCGTCGAGTCTTTTAAAAAGTAAGAGGCATTTGAAAAAGAAAATTGAAATTTAAAGCTCGATTCGAGCCAATTTGAAAGGTCTGAGATTATTTTGAAGCTTGCAACTTTTAATATTAACGCCCATTTCAGGTTAGTTTTGATATAAATCCTCGGTCAATCTCTTCAAACGTCAGATCCACAATTTTACGCTGAAAGGCCGCTATAGAGCGACGATGTCGTTCGAAAAAGGAACAATTTACCAAGAATAGGGCCCGAGCTACCTCAAAAAGGCAAAATATCCGGCCAAAATGCTCAAAATATCACATCATTTCTTGATATCGGAACTAGAGAAATTACGTCAATCGGAAAGATTAATATTGTGATGAGCGTGCTTTCAAAGGTAATAACTACAGGTTATAATCAGTTTTTAGGTTATCTAGAAATTCATAAATTTAATTCACAAATAGAGTCATTTTAACTTAAGATTTACTTACAAGTATGAGAGTGTTGTGTATGTAGTGCCAAGATGACGGTAATCCAGTGATTTCGAAGAATTGGGGGACGTATTTCTAATCCTGGGACCGATTGAGGGGCTTCGATTCGAGTTTAGTAGCTGAGACATCGTAGGAAAGACTAATTGGAAGCTGGAAAGATTGTTGCAGACTTGAAATCAGTATTTGGAGTATAAAAGAGCAGTTTATCGTACTTAAAGTAAGATATTATTCATCATTTGAATTTATAACCGGCGTAAAGAGCGTAAATGAATGTGAGGTTAGTGTATTTTTGATAACAGTGGATTTCTAGGGATTTTTGATGTAAACAAACGTATGTTGCTGTATAAAAGGTTTAGTGACAATACTTGATTTTATGACGGGAGTTTAGCGGGAGATTTGAATTCTATTTTGATATTTAAGCAAGGTATATTGAGTTATTAGTTTGGATTAAGATTCTAGAAATCTTATTTTTGTACAACTTAATTAGTAAAGAGCTACTTACCTGAGAGAGAGAGAGTATTAACATTCCTCCCATCACGAATGAGTAACTAGTACAGCTTTTAGCAAAGAGACAAAGAGTATAACAAGTCAATTAAGCTAATAATATATTTCTTTGTTTGGAGAAGCACATTCCCCCACGTCCCAAGATTTACTGAGGATAATATAGTATCATCCGATTGGTTTGTAGTGTACTCAAAAACAGGTAGAGGGGAAGATTTCATTCACTTGTGTGCTACAGAGGCATCTACTTATTGAGGCATAGCTTATCTGTGGAGTAAATTATCTTTAATAGAGGACGCTGGATGTATGTAAAGTTAATAAAACAGTGTTGAATTAATTTAAATCAATTTAATAAATTATGATAAAAAAATATCTACAAGTTTCGTAGCATATTTAATTGGCGCAGACGACGTGACGGCAAATATACTATTCTAATTTACAAGCTATTCTAGAAGTTGGGTGAAGATGGATACAGGCAGGAAGGAGAAAAGAGGGCGAAGGTCTAGGTCGAATGTTACTATGGTTGCTGCTGAAGAGAGTGAACGAAATGAAAAGACTATAAATGAGTTTTTTAAGATGTATATGCGGGATAGAGAAGAGCAGAGGAAAGAGATTGCCGATTTGAGGGAGGTGGTAATGCATATTTGTCCAAGAATGCAAGAAGAATTAAGAAGGATCTGGTTGAGCAGAAGAATGAATTGACTGTGAAGATCGAGGGTACGAACGAAAGGATTGATGGATTAGAAGCAGTAGTAGTACAGCGTACTGAGAAAATTGAGGTGGAGTGTACACAGATATTTGAAATATTGGAGGGAAAGCAGATTCAGAACGAGCAGTGTTTAGAGCTGGTGAAAGGGGAGTAGAAGAAGATAGCAAGAGTGGAGCCTACATACGCTACGGTAACTCCTATATCAATTGATAGTATACCTAAATTCTGGAATGATCAAAAGATAAATCCGATAAAGTATTCACAAAGCTTAAGTAAATACATTGAAATTTACATGAACAACGATTTCGAGAATGTTAAAGTCATGGATTTGGTGAGGAATACATTAACAGGAGAGGTAGAAATATGGTACAGTGTTGTCGAGGGGAGAATTGGACATTTTATGGAGTTTAAACAACTATTTTTAAAGCAGTATTGGTCTGAAATAGAGCAAGATCGAGTCCGGGAGAAAGTATGCAATAGACGTTATAATGAGAAAAGCTCAGAGAGTAGGGAGAAGTATATGTTGAAAATCTACAATCAAGCTATTTATTTGGACATGGGTATTTCAGAAGGGCAAATGATCAACAAATTAGCGAAACACTTTGGACCGAGTATTGTTATGCAGGTAGCGACTTAGAATATAAGCACTTTAGAACAATTCATTATCTATTTAAGAAGGATTGGTGATGCGGAGAATAATCAGAGAACGGGAAGAGGTGAAGAAAGATCAGAAGATGATGATAGGAGGAGAGAGTACAATAACTGGAACCGGTATAGAAATTATGGGCATTTTGATAATGGATATGGAGGGAATGGTAATAGGGATGGTCATCGTGGTGGTTTTTCTAATGGGAATTCAAGAGGGGCAAACAGAGGGAACAACTATCGGAGAAATGGTGCATTCGAAGGTCGTGGTAACGACCAGAGAACTGATGAATCAGGCAGACAGAAGAATACCGGAGTTAGTAATGGAGATGGTAATAAGAAATGGTATGAATCACAGAAACCAAGCACTAGTACTAACAATATATGACTACAAATCAATTTCACTTACACACATCCAAAAGAATTTATTTATACTGATTATGAAAAAACATTTGATGCTGATATTGTATTTCCGGAACTTCCTTGTATTACTGTTTATCTTGAGGCTACACCACTTCATACGTTGTTAGATACAGGTGCCGAGGCTTCGTTGATATCTGAAGAAGTTCTCAACAAGATGGGGTTGGATGGTCATATTTTACCTATAAAGAAAATGAATATTATTTCGATAAATAAGAAAAAAATTACAAATGTAAACAGAATGTATATGGGGAAAGTTAAAATTGGACTATTTGTTAAAGTGGGGGATCAATATTGATATGGAGAAGAAGGTGAATAAAAGTAGAGGGGAGGTTATTAAATGGAAACCGCGTGTCAATGAAGGAAATAAGGAAAGTATAGAACAAATGAATAATTTGCTTATGAAAGAAAGAAGTAAAGAGGGTATAGTACAGATGTATAGTTTGAGTATGAAAGGGGAAGAAAATGGAAAGGGAATGTTATTATGTCCAGAGGGAAGGGTAAAGGGAATACAGGATTTAATTGGGAAGTATAGGAATTTAGCAAACAGTGAACACAGGATTGCAACAAATTATATTCATCAGTTACAGCTTAAAGATAATGAACCATTTTATTGTAAAAATTACCCCATACCATACAACTACAGAACTTTAGTTAACAAGGAAATACAGGGATGCTGCGAAATGGAATCATTGAAGGATCAACAACACCATATCTAAATCCACTTGTAGTAGTAAAGAAGTCTAATGGGTCTATACGATTATGTCTGGATGCGAGGAATTTGAATAAGCGAACCATTCCACAACATGAAGCACCACAAAACATAGACAGCTTATTGGGACGTCTGAGGAGAGTAGAGTGGTATACAAAGATGGATTTGAAGAACTCTTTTTGGCTGATACCACTACATCAAGATTCAAGAAAATACACAGGTTTCAGTGTAGAGGGGATCGTATATCAGTTCGCAGTAGTACCATTTGGGTTGGCATCATCTTGCGCAACTTTAGTTAGAGCAATGAACCAAATTTTGAATAAGTATGAAGATTTCTGTATACATTACGTAGATGATATACTGATATTCAGTGAAACTGAACAACAACATTGGGAGCATATCAAGATTATTTTTAAAGAATTGGATAACGCTGGTTTGAAATTAAATTTAGAAAAATGTGAATTCTTTCAGAAGAACGTGAAATTCTTGGGCTTACAACTAGGAAGAACGGGACTTAAGATAGATCATAATCTGAAAACACTACGGGGATTTTTGGGAATCTTAAATTACTATAGAAAATTCGTTCCAAATTTATCAGAACAGGCTAAACCTTTATTTGAACTGTTAAAAAAGGGTAAACGATGGAAATGGAGCACAGAAACCGAAAGCGCTTTTATTTCATTAAAAGAAGGATTTGCAAACACATTAGAACTGAAACATCCAAATTTTGAATTACCTTTTATTTTGAGAACCGATGCGTCAGACAACGCGATATCCGCAGAACTAGTACAAGTCTAAAATGGGGAAGAAATTCCGATATCTTTCATTTCAAGAATATTAAGTGGATACGAGCTGAAGTATAGTGTATCAGAAAAGGAAATGCTGGCTATTGTGTATGCACTGCAGAAGTTAAAATTGTATCTAATTGGGAATAAATTCACTATTGAAACCGACCATATGGCTTTAACTCATATTGTTAAAACAAGGTTTACAAATAACAGGATTTATAAGTAGAGTTTATTGATACAAGAGTATGATTTCAACATCGTTCACAAGAAGGGAAGAGATAACATCGTGGCAGATGCGTTAAGTAGGCAAGAAGTCAACATCTGGGACATACTTATTGGGTTAAACATTTTCAAAGAAGAGAGGGGATTATTTTCAGGACAGTACATTAAGAATATTCAAAACAACAGTCAATTCATTTCATTAAAAGAAAAATTGGAGCAGGGTTCTTTCAAAGGATATAGAATTAAACAGGGATTTATTGTAAAAACTATAGGGACAGAAGAACTGTACGTGATAGATCCAGTAATCCATTTTGACGGTAAAATTGCCAAATCTGACAGTCGCGTCCGGCCATCTCCCCTACATTGGCTTGATATTTAGGTATCCCATTTCGAAGCGATTTTTATAAATCTTTTTCGCGCAAACCGTAAAAACTTAATGTACTTTCTATAGCCTACGCACCGCGGACGCCCCCCTGCCCCCCTTTTCCCCTCAATTAACGCGTTACCATAGGGAGGCCTACCCCGTGCGACCCCCTCGAGGGGTTCCGACACGCATCGTACGGGGCACGCCATTTGGATACCTTTTAGTGCTATTAATTAATCTAATCAGTGATGAAAATTTTGTTATTATGTTGCTAAAATTAGGTATTCTTTATTTTGTTCTTTTTGTTTTGTTTTTGAAGCTAATATTAAGTTATATTTTGTATAAGTTTGTTTGACTAATTATACACACTTTGTGTTTCATAATGAAGGCTATTGTCGACTGGAAGGCATTCAGGAGTACCCTAGAACTAACTGGGAGGTCAGAACATGCGACCAGCTATGAAGCCGGCGTTAGGCTCATCTTGCAAGCCTACAGAAATAGTATCAAGCAGTGTGACAGAAACAAGCGGAACCCATATTGGTGGACTGACGAGATTGAGGAGGGGAGGAGGTCATGTCTGAGGATCAGAAGACTGGTGACACGTCTGCGGAGGAGAGTCCCGAATTCAGCAGCATGTGCTAGCGCGAGCGGGACGTACCGGAATAGAAAGAGTGAATTAACGAAGCTCATCAGATTAACTAAGAGGCAGTTCTGGGAAGCGCTATGCAGGGATCTGGAGAACGATGTTTGGGGAGGAGCATATAAAATCGTCCTCAAAAGAACGGGTTGTCTTTCTCCCTATGAAGTAAGCGCCTGCAGGAGAAGACAAATCATAGCCGACCTCTTTCCACCAGGAGTCGGAGTCCACAAGTACGACCAGAAGATAACGAATATTGAGCCAGTTAGTGAGACTGAGGTGAGAAGCGCAGTTACGGGTCTCAAGAAGGGCAAAGCCCCTGGGCTTGATAGAATTCCCCCGGAGGCGATTAAGATCGTGGCCGAATGTTCTTCCAACTTGCTAGTTAATATAATGAATTGTCTTCTCCAGAAACAGGAGTTTCCCGATGATTGGAAAGTAGCAAAAGTGGTTCTACTCCTTAAGAACGGAAAACCCCCGGAATTTTCAAGCTCTTACCGTCCGTATGTTTGCTAAATACATTGAGCAAAGTGTTTGAGACTATAGTTAGGAACAGGGTACTATCAGAAATAGAGGAGAAAGGCGGGTTCCACAGATTTCAGTTTGGGTTCCGAAAGAACATGTCTACCACCGATGCGATAAAGAAAGTTATAGATACCGTAAGGGAGTTCGACACTAAGTGGAGCGTCTTAATAACTATCGATGTCAAGAACGCCTTTAATACGGCATGCCACGAGCTTATAGTGAGGGAACTGGTAAACAGGGGTATATCCAGCTATCTAATAGCTATAATATCGGACTATCTCACCAACAGGAAGATCTATATAGATAAAGATACAGTCGTAGATACGAGTGCTGGCGTCCCGCAGGGGTCGGTTCTTGGACCAACATTGTGGAACGTCCTGTATGATGGTGTCTTAGGGCTGGAACTTACCGTGGATGCGGTCTGCGTTGGTTTTGCTGACGATCTAGCTCTGGTGGTGGGAGCCATGGACGAGCACACCTTGATGTCCAACACTAATAGTTGCCTGGCTGAGATCAGCGTGTGGATGAAGGAGCATAGACTGGTACTCGCTCCGGAGAAAACCGAAGTTTTATTAATAAAGGGCAAAAGGAAGAGGAGTCACATCACCTTTTCCATGGATGGGGTTGTTCTGACACCAACAAATACTTTAAGATATCTCGGTGTTACCTTTGACGAAAGGGCTTCATTTGGGCCACACGTTAGGTCAATTACTAGTAAGGCTGATGCAAGGACAGCCGCGCTCACCAGAGTTATGTCTAACATCAAAGGTCCCAGCAGCGGGAAGAGGACTGTTCTGTGCGGCGCGGTACATAGTATGCTGCTGTATGCTGCTCCGATATGGGAAAGAGTTATCTACATACAGAAGTATAGAAACATGCTGGAAAGAGCGCAGCGTAACATGCTCCTGCGGGTCGCCTCTGCGTACAGAACGGTGTCCCTGGTGGCGTTGCAAGTTGTTACGGGGGTGATCCCCATCGATCTCATGATCAGAGAGAGATCATGCATGTATAACAATGCCCAGGACGAACGCGCAGATAACATCAGGAGGGCCAGGGGGAGCACTCTCGAACGATGGCAAGATCGATGGGATGTAGAGAGAGAGAAAGCGCAGTGGACAAAGCGCCTAATCAAAGACGTGGAGCAGTGGGTGAACTGTAAGCACAGAAGTCTGGATTACTATACGACACAGTTACTTACCGCGCATGGCTGTTTTCGCGCGTACGCTAAAAGGTTCGGCAAAGACGATAACGACAGCTGCATATATTGTGGATATAGCGACACCGCTGAACATACACTCTTCGTCTGTGACAGATGGAACGAGGCCAGAAGAGCTGCGAATGCAACTATCGGAGAGCAAATGAATCCGGATAACATAGCCCTGCTAATGATTAGGTCCGTTAGAAACTGGAAAGCAATTGCAAATATGTGCAGAAACATTATGAGTAGCAAAGAAACCGAGGAACGGCATAGACAAGGGGGTGTAGCATAAGATGAAATAGACAGCCGGCGTACCTGATGATATATGTACTCATGGTTTCCAGGTTTCCGTACGAGGGCAGCATGAGGGGTTTTAGTGGGTGTGAGTCCCACACACCAAGTGTGATTGAACCAAGCACTTGGCGTGCATAATGCATTTCCCCTGGCAAAAAAAAAAAAAAAAAAAAATAATAATAAACATCTATCTATCTATCTAATTTAATGTGACACATGTAAGACACATGATATACGTAATTAATTGTCTACAAAAAAAAAAAAAATGTTTATCGGCAAAGGGTTAAACATCTGATCTATTACCATTAGATTTTTCAATATATGGGAAGATATTTTGGAAACCTTCGATTAATTTCAATTCTGTCGAACAACATTCTCTCCATCGTAACTGTAAGATAAAGTCAAACATTTGACATTTGAATAAAACCGTATTAAGAATCTAGTATAGTCTGTCCATATTTCTAACGATTTGCCTTTTTAAATAGCACTCGATCTTCACAAAAGAAATGTTTACCGACCGTTATAATCCCTTGCGAGCACAGGTGGTTAACAGGGACGTATTCACTAAGATTATAATACTAAAAGTGTATTATAAAGAGATTAATGTTCGACTAAATAATATATTTATTTATATACACATAAACATACATACATTGTTGGGAAATAATTAAATTTTTTTCTTGATACATAGTACAGGAAACATCATTATAATATTACAATTACAACAACAATAACATACATGTTAAAAAATACAGTCAAAGAAATCATTACTAAATTGCTATAGTAAATTGTGATGTTAGTAATCTGAATACCATTAAATATCTTTAATACAGCTGGAGAGGCATAAATTAGAATTGTTTGCTTTTAAATCATAAAGTTTAAATTGTTAATAGTAGATTATATTGAACAAAACATAATAACTTATTTACTTAAGAAACTTTAATTATTCATAGTATAGCCAATTAGATTAAATTGTAAACGGTAGATTATATTAAACGAAACATAATTACTTCTATACTTTAAAAAAATCCAATTTCTCTTAATACGCCCCATTGCCTCATTTGCATTATTTGGCGGCACCGGGTAGTGGATAGTCCCAGGTAATACTCTTAATCCCTCTAAAGGCAAATCGTTAGAAATATGGACAGACTATACCTATACCGTTAAACTACATTGAATCTGTCTTTGCCCGAGCCAAATTTATTATCAATAGCACAGATTTGATGTAATAGATGTCAAATGGATTTGCCTTGTACATATCTTCGGTTGATTATAGTCGATAAATAAAAGCGAGCAATTTATATCGATGATAATCGTTATTTGGTTGTTCCATCTTTTATTATGTGATTATTGATCATGGTTGAGGTTCTTCTAACGTCAAAAAGGCTACTTTCATTATTATTTTCCGGTCTAACACTAAAACAATTATTAATCAAAGAAAGCATCATTCATAATGGCGATAGCTATCTGTCGATAATTGTTACTGTATGTATTTGGAAACCGTTTTGTTTAATATTCATTATATTAATCTGATCCGCAGAGGCATCTTATTGTATGTTACGTATTTTAGCAATATCTTTCATAATATTTAATCGATTGTGATCGATATTTTTAAACATAACCTGTACGACGATATTTCTTGTCATTTTTTAACGATAATTTTCCCTGAAAATTTAGGTAGTAATCGTAAAATATAATTATTTGATTAAGTTAAAGAATACTACCTATACCGTATTTGCAACCTAAAATAAATCTGCAATACTTTAAATGGACTGAAATTTAGCTATTATTGCTATGATGTGCCTGTTCATAAAAGCATCGAATATAATATATAAGAACGGTTCATTTTGCATGTACCAAGTGTATCATCGAGATGTTTCAATAGACATTATTATATAATAATTATATTTGAAGGACATTTTATATCTGTTTCTCCAGCGATAAAACTGCCTGAAGATCTGGAATCCTGGAGTATGCGCAAGTCATTCTAGGTTAAAGATGAACGATACTTTGATAACTGTTATTCACTCTGTTATCACCGGTTCTTTCAAGAATAATCGTTCTTCAAATAACTGTTTAGATAAGGTAAATATAACTTATTTCGTATTTCTCCTAGTTCAGTTCTTGATATCACTGTTTGATGTATCGGCTATTTCGGTTTTTGAAATCACTGTTTGTAGAAATAACTTATTTCTTTTTTCGGTTATTTAAAATAACAATTATTGTATATTTGTATTAAATATATGCATATTCCTTATGAATGTGATTTAATAATCTATATGAAAATGCGCTAATTATATTTGATCCATTGTATTATTATATTTGATACTATTGTAAATCAGTTAATATTGTATTTGTACTTAACGATCGTTTATTAATGCAATTTGGAAACGATCTGTTTTTGACGAACAACATTACGAATACGATATAATCGTATTGAACGTTTATTTACACACACACACAAACGCGCGCGCGCGCACACACACACACACACACACAAAAGCAAGTAAAGTAGTAACCTGTAACTGCACGAACCTAAGATTTACTTAGAATTTACCACAATTGTAGATTTATTATAATGAGGGACGTTCTGAAGTAGAAAATCGTTATTACGTTTTGTATGTTTTCATAAATAAAAATCTTTGGTAGGGAGGTAATTAACAGGAGCCGATGCAAGGTAAATAATTGTCGCCTTAATTAAACTTTGTGATAATAAACATATATATATCTTGTAGAGTATTGCATACTGGTAATTACTGAGAATTATAATACGAAGAATCAGGTCTGAGAGTATGTTAATGTTTTGAAGAATTTGAAGATATAGAGATCGCTGTGCTCTTACCGCACCCAACCGCATGTAAATACCAACCTTGGTGCTGAATTTCAAAAGTGCAGCTGTAGTTTTGAAAATAGCTAGTGTGCCAGAGAGTTATTGTACTTTTAGTTACATAACGATGTATTTATCTGTGCTAAACGCATTTAGAAATCAATAAAATCAATATTTCTTGTATTAAGTTTGCGCCTTTTGATTACAGTGCATCGAATTTTACATAAGTTCAATTTATGGTTATAGTCGCACGCTTCAGATTATAAAATACTTCCAGAGCGTTATGTTTATCGACCTCATATGGGATACTGTGCCGTTGTGATATGGATTTTTTTAATGACAGACAAAATATACTGGTTCTATTATAAATGCCTTTAGTTTATTTATTAATTACTGAAATTCATAGTAAGTAATATGGCTTTTGCGTTGGTTGCAGCTACGAAATATAGTTAAATATTCTGGATTTTAGTGAAATAGCAGAGACCGTATCTAAATTTCCAGTCATCGTACACAGAAATGGTTTAACGGTTATGTTATAATTGATGATATTCTTGGTGCAGGTGTCTGTGATGATGCCTGAAACAGATATTATTGCATATTTCCACCTAAAAACTGGTTATAAACTCAATTTATCACCTTTGAAAGCACACATGTCATAACCTATACCTTTCCGATAGAGACAATTTATATACTTCTGATATCAAGAAATTGTTTGACGAACAACATTCTGAATACTGTATAATCGTTGTATGTTTATTTACATACACACACATTGTTATCAACATATATTATGTTGATGGGGATGGTATAGGTTATGACATGTGTGCTTTCAAAGGTGATAAATTGAGTTTATAACCAGTTTTTAGGTGGAAATATGGAATAATATCTGTTTCAGGCATCATCACAGACACCTGCACCAAGAATATCATCAATTATAACATAACCGTTAAACCATTTCTGTGTACGATGACTGGAAATTTAGATACGGTCTCTGCTATTTCACTAAAATCCAGAATATTTAACTATATTTCGTAGCTGCAACCAACGCAAAAGCCATATTACTTACTATGATAGTGATAGTAGATTATAGTGTTGCCAACGCTATTACTTTCGTAACAGATCTGTTACAATTGGCTCCACGCTATTACCATGTTACATTAAACGAAAAACCTATTACGTTTTTCATATCGCAGGATGTTCGTTTATTTTGGCCTCAATAAATTATGGCTACGCTGGAAAGAAAATCTATTACGGTTCGGACGCAAGTTCTAGTACCTAAAACTTCTCAGTGGCGGCAACACTGTTAACAACATTCAGTCTACATGGTCTGGATCACAGACCTGATAGACTGCCAATGAACCGTATGCGCATTGCTACGGCGCACCATCAAACGTCGAAAGGACATCTTGGAACACAGGCGTCATTACTTGCGTCACGATTCATGTAGCGTGATGCTTACGTTAGTTTTCTATAGGAAATTTTTGTGTTAAGCCACGTTAAGTTTTTTGCAAGTTGACAAGTGTTACTGGTATACGCGTGAATTCTCTGACGTCAGTATTGAGGCAGGTCAAGGTCTGCGATCCAAACAACCGCCATATTGGATTTTATCCTGTGTTATTTATATGGCGTTAAATCTGTGCGTATTTATTTTATTATTTTTATTAAATCGGTGGAAGTTTCAGGACTGATATTGTGCTAAGTATGTTCCCTGAAGTATGTATTAACAGTTCATCCCAAGTTTAACCTGGAAATTATCTGTACTTTCAAGATGACAGATATTTTCTTTTACTTAAAACGGTCTTAGATTTTTGTTTCTTTCATTGTGGTATATTCCCTTCAATTTCTATGTTTTGACAGTTGACGTTTTCTTTTCAAGGCTAGGTTTGTCTGATCTGCGTTTACCTGTTTTACCGATTCCCACGCATCGATTGTCGATTGATCGTGTTCCTTTCCTTCTGCCCTATTCTGTGGTTACATCTTTTCGACGTTAGATGGCACCTCTTTGTCCGTTTTCTTGTTTTATTTTTCTGTTTTCTGATTGGTTGTGTGACGTATTCTCCCTTCTGGCTTCCTGTTTCCTGTTTCATCTTGGTGACTGGTTGATAGACGTGTTCTCAGGAGTACATCTTCCTATCTTTGGAAATTGGATATTTTCACACATCTGTGGATTTTATTGGAAGTTTACTGGAAATAATCATTGGCCGTATCTTCGCTTGAGTTTAGTGTGGAATTTTTGTGATTACCACGGCAGATGACTTCGATAATTCGAGATATAATTTGAGAACCCACGCGTCTGCAACGCCATATTTGTTTCTTTCTTCGCTTCGTTGTAAAAGCCCGTTACTTAACGCGGTCTTTATATTTTCATTATTTTTGGAGCCTTGGAGTTTTATCTTCGTTTTATGTGAGAATTCGAACACTCACGAGCGGCTGAGGACTTCTGCGACTTGTTGAGTCCTTCGGAGAACCTACCGCCTTTGGAAATTCAGCGGACCTGCTTTGGATATTACCGAGTTAGCCCCGAGACTACGATCTGTTCGGATAGGAGAAGATCTCCATGCCTCGTAATAGCTGATCGAGAACAAAAGCTAAGTTGCACGTTATCTTTTTCTGTTTGTATATTTTGTTCGCGTTTAAAACTTTCATTAGTAAATAACCACCCCGATCACTTAGTTTTTCTTTTTTTTTTAATGTTTCATTCAACAAATCTGGAAATTCTTTGTTATATCAAGGATCGGAGGGTGTCACTAGTTCAGTACCATAGATTAACTGTAGTATTATATATCTTTTCATTTATTGTTAACGAATTCAGTAGATTTATTTAAAACATCAACCGATTAAATATCGGCCTGCAATATACAGGGTGAATTATTCACCGCTAGTGAAATCAATTCAAATATTTAGCTTTATTTTAGTAGTTTATCTTTTTCTGTAACTGTAAAATTTTCTTGAATTTAAATTAACTCTTAGCCTAAGAATTTTCTTTATATGACGTGTATGAACTGATTGCGTTGGCCAAAGCGTTCGGTGTTCGAGTCCTATCGTAGGATATCTGTTATTTTTTATCAATATTTCATTCTTATTTTTAATAGTCGTTAATAACGTTTACTGATACAGAGTATCATACTAATTATTTGAATTTTATGTCAATAATACCAACATTTTCCCCGTTATTTTATGTTGAAATTTATCTGAATTCTATTTCAATAACACCAACATTTCCCCCGATATTTTATGTTATACAATTTATTAATAAAAGTTTATCTGCTCTTTTAGTAAATCTAATCTTTCATTTTTTTTCGTGTATGTGTTTTGCAAACTGCTTTACCCCTCGATATTCATTTAACACCTCGGATTCCTGCTTATCTTGGGGGCATGACAGGCTAAGTAATCCTAAGCAGGTGGCGCCGAAATTTGTATCCATCTTGGGTTTGTGTTTCTATCAACCCACTCCCTCGCCGACGAGCCGGCTGGCACCCTGCATGATTGCCGAATATCAACCCACTTATTCAAAGGTTTGTAAAGCGGAAGTGCATCACCTTTTCTCTTTTTATTCTGATTTCTTGCCTCGCGGTCTTTCGCGGTGTTCTACCGTCACTTTCGGTGCCGGAAATTTAGGTAACAAACAAATTCGGAAAGTAATGGTCTTGACAGGAAACAAGATTCAACCAGAAGAAAACTTCCGACGACTTTTGTTTAGTTACTATCAAGTCATGTTCACCAAAACATTTTTTCTAGTTTATTCCATCATTTCTTAAATATGTCACCTCTGGAAGAAACTCATTCTTCAATTTTAAGTAAAACCATAATATCGTCTTATAGCAAAATTAGATTGCATAATTTAGCGAAGAAGTTTACAGAAAAAATACAAGGAAAATCAATACGAAAAGAATTAAGTAAACTAATATTATTTAATCACCAATAAATTATACAACAACTGCAGTATATTATTTACTTTTAAAGCCAACATACAATGTTGCATTGTTATAAGAAATCGTGAAGACCATGAAATTCATTTATCAAGCGTATATGGCATTGAAAGATGTTGCCACTTTATCGTGAGTTTAGAAATTGTCTCTAGTTTTGCAGTCCATAACTAATAAAAAAAAACCATGCTATATAAAATACATAGGATAAAATCTAATATGGTACTAATTATCATTACAAATTGCAGGTGCAATTAAAATTTATTGATATCCTTAACTTTATTTATGCTTTTATTTATTTGAATATCCGCCATGGTATCGACGTCATTGATGACGCCTGTATTCCAATATGGCGCATTTCAATTGATGGCAGTTTTTAGTTCAATATCAACACTCTATCATCTCTATGGTCTGGATTGACAGTAATAAACCAATTTGATGTATATTTGAATGGAAATTGTAATTATAAGATTTACAAACGTTGTTAACATTTCGTATATTCTTATAACAGATAAATACAATAAGCAGTTATAGAGTATAGTAGAGTATAGTATTTGTGTTTTTTTGAAGGTGAAAGATGCATCTAACCTGTTATTTTTTTTATTAGAAACCAATGTGTTGTAGAAGAAAATCTAAGAAAATGTAAATGGGGCATAGATCCTGGCATCTGTATGATATAGTTCGCAGTTGATTGGTGTTGCTGAATAGATATCGGAGAATATTTTAAGTGGAAATAACTATCGAGGAAGAGGTTCTGTCATGTAGATTCTGTCACTGGAAACATCTATTAAATCGTCTTGTGTTTATCATAAATGTGCAATTTATTACACTCTACCATTTCTAATAAAAGCATTTAGTGAAATTAATGGATATACTTTTCATATTGCAAATGTGCTTTTGCATCTAATAAGCGTAGCAAGTATAAAATCGTATCTATTTATCAGAATGTGTTTGTAATTTTTATATTTGACGTTCAGAACGTAATCCTAAGCATTTAATGAGCGAAATAAGTTGAAATTTATAACTGGTAAGTACGAAATTATAAAATATACTCATTCATTCGAAAAAACTTGATTTATTAACTGACGATGACAAATATCGGAAGATTAAGATCGCATGTTACGTTTGAAGTAAAAATTTAATTTTTCCATATGAAGAGAAACTGTTTCCTTGTTGTTGTGAGTTGCAGCGACGAAACAAATTTAGTGAAATAGATGGGGCATGTCTAAATTTCCATCCGCTGTAGAAAAAAATCGCTCAAAGATGACGTTATGATCGATCTCGATGCTGTTTCTATTAGTTAGTGGTAGTAAATGATGGCTGAAACGGATATTATTGGATATTTTCACCTAAAAACTGATTATAACCTGTAATTATTACCTTCGAAAGCACTCTCCTGATAATATTAATCTTTCCGATTGACATAGTTTCTCTAGTTCTGATATCGAGGAATTTCGTGATATTATGAGCATTTTGCCGGATATTTTGAGGTAGCTCGGACCCTATTCTTGGTACATTATTCCTTTTTCGAACGACATCGTCGCTCTATAGCGGCTTTTCAGCGTAAAATTGTGGATCTGACGTTTGAAGAGATTGACCGAGGATTTATATCAAAACTAATCTGAAATGGGCGTTAATATTAAAAATTGATGTACGAATAGCCATATAGAGGTGTACTTTCGGCTTTTCAAGCTTCAAAATAATCTCAGACCTTTCAAATTGGCTCGAATCGAGCTTTAAATGCGGCTATCTCTTCACATTTATGTATATTGTTCCCAGGGGATTGGTTATTGATGTATAGTTTGTGTTATCCCGCCGTAGAGTTTTGCAACGTCCGAAATATATATTTTTATTTTATTTTATTTTAAATAATATCATTAACGTTTTAATGTGTTTAGTAGATGTTTTATTGGTGTTTCTAAAAAATAAGTGGAAATTGTAGAATTACAGTACAATAATTTAAATATTTTACGCTCATGATGCAAATATTGACACATCATTTTAAAAAACAACTTTGACAATTTTATTTTACCTGAAGATGGTCATGTTATGACCGAAACATGTTGTAAAATAAAAGATTTTCTTCACATTTAGGTTATCGACGACGGCTTGCCAGAAACGATCTTATATCTCGGTAAATGACGGGTTTCGGTCGCGTTTTGGACTCGATTCGCTAACTTTATACTTTTTAGAAGAGGTTTCGCATATTTTTCGAAAGATTAAGCTCGTTTCTTTCATCGCAAACATCGTTTAAAGAGGAAGCGTTATAATTTCGAAGGGGAAACGAACTGGGAAAACACAGGGTTATAATTTCGCTCCTGGCGCGAATATTTCGTCATTTGGGGTAGTTTTTTCGCGAGATAGGGGAAAATGAGAGTCGCCTAGGACTATTTCCGACATTCGTCCGGCACCCGGGCGATTTTAAGCGAGCTAATTTTCGCGACAAAGATTAGGCATTTTGACGGTCCGAACGGGATATTTGACACGTCTTTCCGTCGATCCGATCGGCATTGGTTGCCCGTTACCCTAAATGGAGAAAAATGTAAATTTCGGAAAACATTTTCGCGTTTTTTCGCTTTCGACGACGAACGACGCCCCTACCGTTCCGATAGTACGACCGTTCCGCGTTCCCTAAATATAATTCTCCCTTTAACCGAGTCGCCCGTATCGATCTTTTCACGCTGCAACTTTTCCGAGAGGCGTCCTTACGGGGTACGCCAAACGGATGCACTTTGGTATTATTAACTAGAAAATCCGGCCGGTTCACCCAACCAATTAATTAGTCGTTTGATGTCCGCTGACTGCACCCACTCTGCAGAAAGTAGAAGGTCTGCGTTCCACCTGGAACGCACCACTTGCGCCCCCACTCGGCAGACCAGCCAAACCGTACCATTCTCCGCTGACACGACATGCTTGCCATCATAACATTTATTGAGATACCAATCTATAGATTGTGTTTGTCGTTTACGCTTTTAATAGAATTAAACCTTTTATATTTTGAATTTTCTGTTTGTTTTGATTTCTATTTCGGTAGTTTTTTGAATGTTTTCTGTAAATGTGTTTTTACAGAATCCTTCTGTTTAACAAAAGTTATTAGTTTATGTCAAAGAGGGCGCCCTCCATTATCGTTATTCTTCAATAATAATGAATGAATAAGTGAAATTATTTTTTAATATTACTTAAATATACAACAAAATTATTTAATTTAAGTTGTTATTTATTGAAATATATCTGGTGGTATCGGTATAAACAATATCGTTTTTATCGTCTTTTGAACTGTCAATTCGTTCTACACGTACCTACAAATTAATAAGTTTCTCTTTTAATTATTTTTTAATTCATGTTGTTGTATATTTGATAGATTGATAGATTGATACTAATTGAAGGTGCTATTAAGAATTTTTCTTTGTTAGCGATGAAGGACGTGTAATGTATTTCCAAAGTATTATAAGTTCATAATAATAAGTTGTAGAAGTATGCAGAAATAATGGGAAAATGTGCGAAAGTATATGGTTTTTTCATAAGGATGAAATGTTAATATTATCATATCGTAATATTTTATAATACATTTTTTTTTTCAGAGTGTAAAGATTAATTAATGCTGATAAATCGTTAGTGAACATGTCAGTGTATATAGAAATAATATGTTTTGATACATGCCATACATACATATCTAATAATGGGGTTTGATTATAGATGATAGAAAGTATTGGTAATGAATAAAGGTTTTGTAATTATTGTAAAGTAAATGGCATTTAATGTTTGTGTTTTAGTTTCTTTATTATTATTGTGTATAATTAGAAAAAATTGTAAATTTATTTGTTGCAAGTAATAATCGTAATAAGATTATTGGAATAGTGTAATTTTGGGAGCAATTATCCAATTATTATTTATAATTAGAAAAAATGGTAAATTCATTTGTTGTAAGCAATAATCGTAATGTGTAATAGTAGTAATGTGTATAGTTTTATAATGTATCTGTAACTTTTATAATGACAATAAGGAACGATGTTTTGTTTGATATATTTTTGTAAGTAAATAAACTATGTGAAGGTATGTTGGTTATTGTATAAAGGAATTAAAAAATATAATATATATATATAAAAATAAATATTTTTTTTGTTTAATCGTAAATGACATGATTTATCTGGTTTGTAAATAGGAAGGTCATAAGTGATTGTCAATGTTTATATAAATTTTTTGTATTGTGAGTGTGTAATTTTAGTTATCTTGTGTCTATTGTTGTTGTCTTTAAATGAAATATATAATTTAATAATAAAGGAGATCTGAATATATTTTTTTAATTAACTCATTTTGTATGTGTGTTTTAATGTAACGGATACGTAGGTGTCTAAAGTCTTTTTTAACGTTGTGGTAATAATTTAAAATTTACCCTAGTAACATTTTAAAATAATATGATTATATTTTGATAGTTTTGAAACGGTTTGGGAACCGTTGACAATTCGTCTAATAGATCCAATCTAAATCAAAACCTAAATAGTGTTAGCTATTCTGTATGTTTTGTGCGGACCGCTATTATTATATTTGTCACTTAGTTACAAATCAATGATTTGAATTATGTAGTTTTTAATTGCGAAAATATTGAAATAAAGTCAAATGGTCTATTGATTTAAAATGTGTATTAACTGTTATTTAGATTTTTTTTCTTTTTAGCTTTTTTCGTTTTTAATTTAGGATGTAGGGTTTTTTGTGTTTTATAGTTTTTTTTTTAAATCAATAGTTATTAGAAAAAACAAAATTTGTTTATATATAATTTTTTCTTTGTATAATGGAAGAAAAAGGTGTGAATTTTGTAAGTATTATAAAATTATCTTTGAATTTAATATTTTTAATTTTCGATAAACGCAAAATGTAAATTATTTGTTTTACTGATATCTATGTGGTTTTGGATTCAAATCTTACTGTAACTAATTGCATTAACTTTACTTTATCGCGGGTCATAATGTTGAATGTTTGGAACTGATAATCATTATTAAAACGATATTTGGAATGAGATTTGATTTGGCAAAATTGTGCATGGTGTGTGGAGTATATGATAATATTTAATATTTAAATAGTCTTATGTATATATCAAATTTTTTATTGATTTGAAATTAGTATTGATTGTTATTTCGGCTTTTTTTTTGTCTTTTCGGCGTTTTTCGTTTTTAATTTAGGATCTCGGGTATTTTGTCGTTTTGTAGTTTTTTTAAAATTAATAATTATTAGAAAAACAAAATTTGTTTACATATATAAAATGGCGGATAAAGTTTTTGAGATTGTAAGTGTTAGAAAATTATCTTTGAATTTAATATTTTTAATTTTCGATAAATGCAAAATGTAAATTATTTGTTTTACTGTTATCTATGTGGTTTTGGATTCAAATCTTACTCTAGCTAATTGCGTTTACTTTATTTTATCGCGGGTCATAATTTTGATTGGAATTTCGAGTGATGTTTAGAACTGATAATCATTATTAAGACGATATTTGGAGTGAGATTTGATCAATATATTTGATCTTTTTTAAGCTGGAAAAGTACATAAATTTTTTTTTTTTTTTTTTGCTTTCATGGGCAGGTTTAACCCCGTGAGGCAGCTCGGCCTTAAGACCTATTGTGCCCCCATGATGTCTTAACCCTCTCGAAAAGTACATAAATTCCTTTGTTTCTTGTTTGTGTTATTTTTAAGAGATGTATGTATTTTTCCAGCTTGAAAAAGATCACGTTGATTGATTGAAACGTCGCTAATTGTAAAGTTTTCTTTTTCACTATAAGTAATACATTATCTGATGTTGTCGACGCCTGTTTAACATATATGTATATATATATTGCAACGAATCAAATCGTTCATCATTAACACACACACAAGCGAATCAAAGCAACTTCGACGGCCAGCTTTACGATTCTTGCTATGCGATCAAGGATGGTTGAATAGCCCAGCCACAGAACGTACGGACGCCTTAGAGGAAGTTAACATTCGTGAACCTCACGCATACATCGACCAAAACTCGAAATGTCACTTCACAATAAATTTAAATAACAACATTCACCCAACAATTTAGTTTTAAAAAAGCAAATATCTACTTAAAAAAAAAAAAACAAGTACTCACTTGAGAATTTCCTTTTAATTTCTTCCCAACGAACAGAATTTTGTATTTGTATGTCAGACCGATCTGATAATTCTGAGAAAGAGTTTGTCCAGAGAAAGAATATTGAATTTCAACCCTGGTTAAGAATAGACGTTGTATTAAGTGTAATAATTTAATAGTTCCAGTTCATGTCCAAACTCTGTAAAAAGCGAGATTCGTATTTTACGGGAAGCCCTTCCGGCAATTGTACTTACATGTAATTTCAAGAAAAACAATTTTCAGGTAGATTCATTTATATTAAAATATGCTTCAGGAATTACACACTAAGAATCAGATAAGTTTATTTCGTTTAAATTCATTAGAAAAGAGAATTCATAAATTTAAAAACACATTTGACAGTTCTGAAAAACAAGGATTTAATTTACAAAATTCAATCTCTAGACCTATTTTTACCTGTAGAAAACGAATATCATAAAGAAACCCTTATTTAAAAATGAATTTAGGAAATAATTTCCAATATTTATAAATAATTCCGATGCGTTTTTGTTTCCAAATTGTACTAGCTTTTCCACCAATTAAAAACGAGATAAGCACGTTCCAAACTCGTATCACCATAGCGAGGCAAGGGAAAAAAATTGAAGAAGAGGCTTTTGAGACGCTGTCTAGTAAACACGTATCTCGTATCGCTCCTAAGATAACATAACCTCATTCCGAATACTAAGTTCCAAATTATCCAAACCTAAAATTTTAAAAGACCACGAACTAAAAGTGAATTAATATATCAAAAGTCAAGATTAACCCTACCACCTGAAATCCAGTCCTGAGAATCCTCACCAGCCGAAATACCAAACTCCAGAAACCGGTTTGAGAAGGGAAGCCACAAAGGTCAGTGAACTTTACCCAACTACCGATCTATGATTTCACGGTCAATCCGAGCGATTAGCAGACCGAAGAACCAATAAATAATTCAAATTTAAGTTAATTTAATTGTAAAACCAGGTGTAATATTCAAAAATTAATTCTCTCCACCTCATTTAATAAAAAGTTCGTTGGTAAACCTATTTTAATAATATCAATTTGAGTACTAAAATAATATTTAACGGTAAAATAAGAAATTAGATTGCTATGAGCGATTAGAGTGTCATCTAGTGTATAAAAGTAAAAGTACAAATTACAGAATTTGTGTGCCATAAAAAAAAAACGAAACTCGCTTTAAATACCTTAAGGGTAGAATCACAGATAATTCACGTATGATTGTTAACATATTTAGTTAGAGAACCTTCCTTAAATAATTTTAAAATTAATTAACCATCAAATTTACAGATCGTTTACAATTTCAAAGGTTTATTAAATAAAAATTTTATACATCGTATTAAACATTTGTTTTATTACTGCGCCAAAGAAAACAAGATCCAATCTAACCAAAAGGGCCCCGAATCCAGAAATCGACCCATCTCATTGCTCACCGACATTATCAACAACTTACACTCAGAGTTGGATTCATTTAACGCCCAATCCACGCTAAAAAAGTACAATATATATAGAAGCAAAATCGTTGTAAATAGGGAGTTTTAACTTTTTCCAACTTTCATTCGTATATCTATATATATATATATACAAAAAAAATTTTTTATTTTAAATTTTTAGAGCGATGTGGAAATGGAACCCGAGCTGCAGAAGGAGGTTCAACCTCCGGAAGCTGTACCTCCACCTCTGGTGGAAAAAAAAAATTTTGAAAAAAAAAATATAAAGTAAGTTGGACATTAATTTAAATTAAAAACAGGTTTTTATATTTATTTTTTTTTGTTCACAGAAGAACGAATGTTAAGAAGCGGGTAATTAATATATTCAAGGCGGGGTGCGTCGTTAATCTAAAACAATAGATTGCGACGCATCCCGCCTCAGGATGTTTTTGTTTGTAAGTTAAATATACGTAGTTTTTTGTTTTTTTTTCTAATCGAAATTGTTATTTTATATTTTCAGATTAAAATTGTTGATATTATTATTTGGTTTTATTTTTTTTTTTTTAATTGTAATACGTAAGTTTAGAATAGATATGTGCACCAAAAACTTCAAAATGTGTATGTCAATAAGCGTTAAAAGTTTCAAGAATATGTATTAAAAAATCGAGTTCTATTAAAATAAATAAATATTTTTTTTTATCATATTAACTTATATTTACGGATCTTTTTAAAAGTAACCAATTGCACTAAATTAAAGTTGAGCAAATATTACTAAAAAAAAATAATCAAAATTTGTTGCATGTATACCAATAAATTATAATTTTATTTAATTACAATATAGATGAATAACAAATTTTCGAAAGTAAATTTGCGTCTATTGTCAGCTGGAATATTGCAATATTATTGGCTTGTTATTTTGTTCATTTAGGGTTGTTTCATTTTGTAATTTTTTATTTATCTTTTTCAGTTGTTGATGGTTTTTTTTTTTGTAAGCATATTGTTTAACTAATTTATAAATAAGTGAAAGAATAAATTATTCCGAGAGGCGTCCTTACGGGGTACGCCAAACGGATGCACTTTAGTATTATTAACTAGAAAATCCGGCCGGTTCACCCACCCAATTAATTAGTCGTTTGATGTCCGCTTACCGCACCAACTCTGCAGAAAGTAGAAAGCCCGCACTCCACCTGGAACGAACAGCTTGCGCCGCAATCCGCAGACCAGCGAAACCGCACCATTCTCCGCTAACCCCCGTCTACACCTGCGACTGGTTTGGGATCGTCGGTACACCCTGTATATTCCTTTTGTTTTAATTCTTGCCTCTCACTTGTAAAAAGACTCGAAGCTTCGCGTCTCAGCCGTATATTTATGTGATTGGTTTGGGATCGTCGGTACACCCTGTATATTCCTTTTTTCTTAATTCTTTTTTCTAATTCTAATTTTAAAATTAGACGTCGAAATTTTCACTCTGTATATTCATTTTTGTCACTCTGTATATTCATTCTTTCATAATTAAAAATTACAAACATTGTCCATATTTTAAAATTAGTCGTCGAAATTTTCACTCTGTATATTCATTCTTTCATAATTAAAAATTACACACATTGCACATATTTTAAAATTAGACGTCGAAATTTTCACTCTGTATATTCATTTTTGTCACTCTGTATATTCATTCTTTCATAATTAAACATTACACACATTGTATATATTTTAAAAACTGTACGTGAAAATTGCCACCCTGTCTAGCAAAACAGTGAAAGTGACATGCACACGTAGTATGCAAAGTTTGACAGAATTGTATGAGTATGTAGATTTTATATATTGGTAACTTTTATCTGACCACTACTGTACATATAAAATTTTATTTCGAATACAACTGACAAATACCAAGATTTGAAATATCGTTGTTATTTTTTAATATTTGAATTAATTAATCTTTTTTTCCAAACTTACTTTAAAAAACTGGAAAAATATGAATGACATTCATTCCATATACTTTTGTTTTAATTCGGCCCTTTATCTTATAGTTTATTCTTTTTTGAAATAAGTTGCAATAAATTTGTAATCATTTGTAAACGTTTTTAGAATTTATACGAAATCTAATAACATAATTTCTAATGTGAACAATGTTTCATTGTTTGATAAAAATATCCTTTGTAAATATTTATTTTTTATTTATACATCCGTTTAACAGAACTTTGTCTTCATTTCTCTTTTACAATGTTTTTCGTCAAAACCAAGATAGTAATGGTATCGTTAATAGAGTTGGCCTATACCTGCTATAGGATGAAGATTTATATAATTTCGAAATTGTTATTCTTTTTTGCACTACAGCTCTATGTCTAGCCTAATTTTTAACTACTTGACATAAAGTGTTAAGATAATTTGTAAAAATACAATACGCTTTTGGATTTTATACGTAAATGACATGTTTTCGAATGAGAGTAAGGTTTCATTGTTTTTTTTTTTGTTTCTCTCGACAATAAAACCTTTTTTTAAAATTTCATGGAAAGACTTTACGTTGAACGGGGACGATTTGGCGATTTATAGGTGTACTATGGGATAAAGCATATCTCCCAGAGTTCAAAATGAGCATTAATTATGTGCAAAAATGAAAAGAAAGTGCTAAAAACGGTGGAAACGTTTAAAACGTGCTATTTCCAGGTTATCCTCGACGCGATTTTCACGTTTATTACGTGTGGTACTGGTAGTCTGAAGGAAAAGTTACTAAAAGTAACGGTGAAAATAGGCGCGAAATATAAACTTACATACCCAGCTGCCATCACATTTACTTCCCTGAACTGCGTTGGTGTGTGACTTGGCTAATCCAGCTTGTAATCTATGTAATATAGTTAACTACTCTTGAATTTAGCGAAATAGCAGAGAACGTGTCTAAATTTCCAGCCCCCGTATACAGAAATGGTTCGACGGTTAGTAATTATAATAAATGGTATTCTTGGTGCGGCTGTCTGTGATGATGCCTGAAACAGATATTATTGGATATTTCCACCGGACTTTATTCTTGGGAAATTGTTCGTTTCTCGAAGACCCCCTCCCCCAATAAGCGCCTTTGCAGCGTAAGAGATATCGACTTTGGTTTTACATAAAATTGATGTGACGTAGGGGTAAATGTTGGTGCTGGTGTGTGTGATGATGCTCATATAGATGTAAATAGGCTGCATTCCAATCTTGTTCGCTGAACAATTCAAACGAAACACCTAATCCATACTTTCCGTAACGCCTCGATAACGGCCAAGAATTTGTGTACTCTTTGTATGCCGCATACTTTTATTTCCTGTTTTCATTAATCCGTGCGGGGTAGAGTAACTGAAAAATCCTTATCCACCATCTCTCTCGTATCAATCGATTTCTTGTATATAGCCTATCTAGCGACATGGCTTGATATTTGAATGGGATAAATAACCTAAAAATATGAAAACGGTCGAAAATAATGATCTGATAACGCTGGAAAATAATATCACATCGTTCTTTCGGCCTTTAATAAGTACGAATGTAGGAGGGTCGTGTTTTGAAAGCCCAACAATTTTCACACAATCTAACAACAGTTGACAATTAGTTTATGGCAGATGTAAATTTCAGTGTGTAAACAGCGCGGGTGGTGTTCGCCATTTTATCACACGACATGCTTGCCATCATAACATTTATTGAGCTACCAATGTATAGATTGTGGTCGTCGTTTACGCTTTTAATAGAATTAAACCTTTTATATTTTTTTTATAATTTGAATTTTCTGTTTGTTTTGGTTTATATTTTTGTCGTTTGTAAATTTTATCATTTTATTTTTCCCATATTATTTTTCGTTTATGTGCGTTAGGGTTTTTAGTGTGGTATAGTTTATAGTCATACTGACTTTTTGAAATAGTTTTATTAATTTTTAAATTATCCTTGTTGTTTTATAGAAATTGTTCTTATTTTTTGTCCTTAATATATATTGTTTTGTCTGTTGCAATCTAAATTGAACATTGTTAATCGTCCCTGTTTAGATATAGTTGATTAATGTTGTTATTGTTATATTAATTTTTCTTAATCAAGTGTTCTGGATGTTTGTTAGAATCGGAAATAGGAGTTTGTTTGTTTATCGAAAAATGGAGAATATAAGTGACGCTAACGTAAGTATTGTGTTCTTTCTTTCGTTTTATTATTTTTATTTTATGTATATGGAAATTATTCATATAATGCGATAATGTCGTTTAGCTTTCGTTAATGTATAGTTTTGCAGTGGGCGTTTTTTTTTTAAACGTAATGATTTATCTTTTCTTTTATATTCAGATTGAACAAAGAATGGAGGCGATGCAGATGACCGAAAAAGCGGCCCCGGCGGTGGAGGAACAGGGCGTAAAAAGAAAGAGGTAAGACGGTACATATATATTTCGTATCATTTTAATTTTTTTTTTATCGCAGACCCTCGAAGAAAACCGAGGGACAGACGGCGGGCGCGAAAACCCATACGTTTTCGCGTTGTACGGTTCATATTCACCAATATTAGTGATAATCACTAGAGGAATTTGTATTTTTATTTGTGAATGTTTTCGTTTTGATAAATCTTATTTGTATTTAAAATTTATTGAAAAACAATTGTACTTCTTCAAAGTTAATTTGGATAATATAGCAGATTATACTTGTAAACATAATTTTAATGTTTTGATATTTTCTTTTTCTACATATTGTTATTAATCTAACTGCTAGCCTAACATAATGATTTGCAAGCTTTGTTATAAGTCACGGGGTCGTGAGTTTAGTTTTCCTCAGAATTAACTATGATATTTGTTTCGCTTGGGAATTGTAATATTAATTAGGAGTGTTTTGACCCTGTGGGGATGTCTTATAAGCATCCATCGTTTGGATATATTGAATTGAGTGAATTAGGTTTGTTTTTTATTAAACGGTACTATTTATATTTAATCTGTAATATTTTAAATCTTTTTGTTTAATTTATTTCAAGTTGGAGCCATATTAATTTTCTAAATTGCGTTGAAATGAAAAATTCCTTTCTTATACTGTCGCCATTAGTTGACGGTAATTATTTTAATAAATGGTATACTTAAATGTAAAGTATTATCAATAAAATAGTAATAAAAGCATGTGTTTTTGCAATATTTTTTTTATTAAAGTACTAATTACAATCGATTTAATAATAAGAAATTAATATAAGAGAGATATAAGTAAGGCTTTTTATTTCACTGATGAAATTAGTTATGATTGTAAGATAGAATTACATATGAAATTATAAAGGGCAATGTTAACATTATACTGATAGTTATTGAAAATTGACAATTGTATGTTAAATTTTAATGTTATTACTAAACAGTATTATATACATTTGGTAATTCGAAAGAATTAATGCGATGAAAGTAATGTTTAAATGAATATATACATTGATTGAAGTAAGTATCATAGTTTATACAATATTTTTTTTTAAATCGTCATTAAAAAGTACAATAATTTATAAAGGAGTTCTTAGATTAGTTTAGTTTAAAAATATACGTCACAAACATATAGAATGTAAATTGTTATGAATGTGATAAATTTTTGAAATTTAGATTATTTTTATATTTATTTTTTTTTGTTCACAGAAGAACGAATGTTAAGAAGCGGGTAATTAATATATTCAAGGCGGGGTGCGTCGTTAATCTAAAACAATAGATTGCGACGCATCCCGCCTCAGGATGTTTTTGTTTGTAAGTTAAATATACGTAGTTTTTTGTTTTTTTTTCTAATCGAAATTGTTATTTTATATTTTCAGATTAAAATTGTTGATATTATTATTTGGTTTTATTTATTTTTTTTTTGATTGTAATACGTAAGTTTAGAATAGATATGTGCACCAAAAACTTCAAAATGTGTATGTCAATAAGCGTTAAAAGTTTCAAGAATATGTATTAAAAAATCGAGTTCTATTAAAATAAATAAATATTTTTTTTTATCATATTAACCTATATTTACGGATCTTTTTAAAAGTAACCAATTGCACTAAATTAAAGTTGAGCAAATATTACTAAAAAAAAATAATCAAAATTTGTTGCATGTATACCAATAAATTATAATTTTATTTAATTACAATATAGATGAATAGGTAACAAATTTAAAACAGTATTATATACATTTGGTAATTCGAAAGAATTAATGCGATGAAAGTAATGTTTAAATGAATATATACATTGATTGAGGTAAGTATCATAGTTTATACAATATTTTTTTCTAAATCGTCATTAAAAAGTACAATTTATAAAGGAGTTCTTAGATTAGTTTAGTTTAAAAATATACGTCACAAACATATAGAATGTAAATTGTTATGAATGTGATAAATTTTTGAAATTTAGATTATTTAGAAATTATACTTTTCTAATGTATTACATAATTATGGTAATGTTGATAATTTTTAGATTTAACAGTGTCAACAGAGATGATCAAATAATGTTCGATAAAATAGTTAATCATTATATATTATTATAGTTTGAAAGAAAGCGAACTACTATTTTAGGGAATAAAATGTATGTATGTATATAGTACATAACCTCATCACATTTACATACATCTATGAGATAATAATGCACATAAAATATTAAAAGTAATTACCTCGACTAGGTATTCCCTGTGTTCCTCGAGGCTGCCGTCGCCTTTCATGGCCACTCGCCCAACGACCCTTTCGCGATCTTAATTTGCCTTTTCCTCTTTTCGGCATTTCACACAACGTCAACAAAAATTGACATAACGCCATCTAAATATAATTATACTATTCTTGGTGACAATACGCAAGCGTGTATCTTTGGTTGCATAAGACCACAGTTCGAAATTATCGAAACTTGAACTTATATTTCGTTTACTATTAATGAAAATTATGAGCAAATTTTTGAAATGTAAATGCAAAGAAATATGCCGAGGAAGTGTTTTGAACATTATCTGTCACTGAAAATACAGTAAAATTAGTTTTTGTCGTTGGTCTTCCTGATATGTCAACGGTCTTGTGTGAATAATAGGTTACTTGTAGTTCTGTCAAATGATATCGTCTCCACGTGAACTCTCAATACATAGTGAAACGTTCGGTATTTTAATAGAGAGAATCCGATTCAACTTCAGGATAGCGTGAATTATAAATTTTGTTCTATAAAATTTGATGTTAAAAAGTGTACTCGCTATTGATAAACATTCGATCAACTGAACGTACCTATCCCTAGTCATGAAACACATCTAACATCAGGCAATTTTATGTACATGTCTAAATTGACAGGAGAGATTCTGTTATAGTGGCTATTATAGTTATACTAAACTACTTTATCAATGGTTATAGTTCTAAATTTGCCCTCTTTAATTTTGATGGTAATAATTCAAAAGTTATTCGGTGTTTTCACTTACCAAACCGCACCGAATCTTGTTTTTATATGTCTACGGCACACCGTTTGTCGAGGTAAGATTCTGTTCTGGTTATTGATACCTACTTGTGGCTAATGAAATTCAATTTTAATTTTAGAATATTTGTACAGTAATATTTGATACAGTACGTTATCAATGATTATTTATCCTGCGAAAGTGCTATTAATATCACCCGAGATCAGTAAATTGTGGTTGCAGAAATGATCGTAAATATCCGATGCTATTATTATCATCGGAAAAAGAAAAAACTTACTATGTTTGGGCTGTGAAACTCATCGAAAGCGTTTATCTCCAGCCCCTTTTGAAGGAACCGTACTCGCACTATTAAAATTCCTGTTCCAACAGTAATACGATAATGATGTAGTGTTTAAGATTAATGTACACTTGACAATAAAAATATCAAGTGTGATCGGTGGTTAATGTAGTTTTAATGAATAAAAACATTTGTTCTACGTTTACTTGGGACAAATATAATGGTCAATTACAATAAAATGATCACAGAACAACCTGCATTAGACAACGCACGTTTGTATTTGTATGATTAAGCGCATGCGTATTATCATCCAAATATTCCAGGGAATATTGAAATTTAAACATTATGTATCTAACGTTTAAAATAATATTTTTTTTTTGTTTATATATAAAATGGTTTTTTTTTTTTAGTGCTACCTTCAGGATTCGAAACCGGGCACCATATCTCCGTGTTTGATGAATGATCACCGCCGCCGGTAGGCTATTGCAGTCCATCCGAAATGATTCTAAATTACGGGTATATATATTATTCTTTAGGGGCAATTTGACATTTCACATAATACGGTAATTCATAAATGTATTTAATGTACGCACACGCGTGGACACACGCACACAGACGTGGTATCGTCTCATAACCTGCAATTTGAAGTGAATAATTGTAGATTTATTATTATGAGCGAAGTTTTGAAGTAGAAAATTGTTATTACGTTTTGGATATGCTTTCATAAATAAAAATCTTATGAGGTAACTAATTTAATGAGGTATTTAAGAGGAGCCGATGCAAGGTAAATAATTGTTGCTTTAATTAAACTTGGTGATAAATAAACATATATATATCTTATAGGGTATTTCATACTGGTAATTACTTACTTACTAAGGATTATAATACGAAGAATCCGATCTGTGGACACCCATGCATCTTTTAACAGTGAAAGTATGTTTGAAGAATTTGAAGATTTAGAGATCGCTGTGCTCTCACCGATTACTTAGTGCTAAATTTCTGAAGTGCAGCTGTAATTTTGGAAATAGCTAGTGTGCCAGTGAATTATTGTACTTCTAGTTACATAACGATATATTTATCTGTGCTAAACGCATTTAGAAATCAATAAAACCAATATTTCGTGTAATAAGTTTGCGCCTTTCTATTTCTTTTGATTACAGTGCATCGATATTAGGTAAGATGAATTTATGCTTACTGTGGCACGCTTCAGATTATAAAGTACCTCCAGAGCGTTATGTTTATTGACCTCCTATGGGATCTTTTGCCGGTGTGATAAGGATTTTTTTAATGAGAAACAAAATATACTCGTTTCTTCATAAATGCCTTTAGTTTATTTCTTAATTACTGAAATTCATAGTAAGTAATATGGCTTTTGCGTTGGTTGCAGCTACGAAATATAGTTAAATATTCTGGAATTTAGTGAAATAGCAGTCGTTACCATACACCGTATTGAATATCCTATTTATGGTTATACGATAAAAGCCTTGTCGTAGTAAGTTTCTATCTAGATTATTTTGTGAGTAGACTGATTATTAATGTATTCTTTCATTGTAGAATATTGTTGCAACACTGTTTAATAAAGTGACTAAACTCATTTACTAGATCTGATTACGTAATTATATGTGCGGGAACCAATAATGTGTTGAGGGGTCTACCATTGGGGGGTGGACGACTGGTTGGTTTGTTAAGTTCTATAGCCCATACAAACCTAATATTCTTTTCGGTTCCCTATTGGTCAGATAAAACAATATATAACAACTTGGTTCATGAATTCAATTGCAATTTATACAGTATTGTTACCGGGATTGACGGATTTACGTTCGTTGATATAAATAAATTAATCGATAGGGGTGGTTTACATCTAAATATAAAAAATAAAACTAAAATTATGCGTCATGTCTTAACCACATGTATTACAAAACCTGACTGGGTTGAAGGGGTGTCATGTAAGAATTATGTAAATTATCATAACCTTATTCAAATTAAAATCTCTGACAAAAATAAGCAAACACAAAATCTCAAGAATTTTCAAAATCCCACAATTTTAAGAAGCCCCTCATAGTCAACTTCAAATTAATGCATTTAAATATTTGTAGTTTAAGAAATAAAGTCGCATACCTCGAAACATTATTAACGGAAATCGACTTTCCAAATATTCTTTGTTTGTCGGAGCATTGGCTATCAGACAATGAATCCTTTAGTACCGTTGTACAACATTATAAATTAATTAACTCTTATTCCCAAACTACTGTAAGAGGGGGTGGTGTAGCGATTTTTGTGCGAAATAACATAAAAGCTATCGCGATTGTTTGTTCTGTGGACTCGGTAGAGAAAGATTTTGAATATACTTGCGCTGCAGTGACTCTGGGTAGAGAGAGAGTTCATTGTGATTTGCTTATATAGAGCGCCAACTGGCGATTTAGATCCGGCTGTGAATGTACTAACAACATTTGAATGCTTTAATCTTTTTCCGTTTGTAGTTGAGCCAACAAGAGTAACTGCTAGCACATCTACGTTGATTGACAATATCTTTGCAGATAATACAGTTTGCAAATATACTTGCTTGTCAAGAGATTCATTTATCTCAGATCACAGATATCAATTATTAGAAATGCTGTTACCACCTGAATCCCCACCTGTAACAGAATATAAACGGAGATTTTCAGAAGAAGTTCTGTTGAATTTTCAAACTGTGATCGCCGCTGAGGATTGGTGGGGTGTTTTGGCTGTAGCTGACAATGGGTTTGACATATTTTATAACACATTTTTGTACCATTTTAATTCGGCGTTTCCTTTAACTAAACGCAAGGTCATTGCTAACTGTAAAGTGGAATGGTATACACCTGATCTGACGCAAAGAGCGAAACAACTACGCGACTTGTACAGTTTGTATAAAGTTAATAAAAGTCCAATTCTCTTGACGGCATACAATAATCAAAAAACAACTTATAAGAACCTTGTAAATGAGACAAAAAAGACTTTTTATAAAACTAAAATCTTGAATTCTGAAAACAGAAGCAAAACTGCTTGGAATATTATCAATACAATAACAAATTCCCGTAAAAATAATTCAGAACCTATATCGTTGCTCAACACGCGGGGCGAAGTTGTTGCCAGTCCTGCAGTAGTTTGTGAGATGTTTGCAGAATCCTTTTATAACTCTGTTAGGGCGTTGCCAGATAACCCTCCAGTTTATCGAGCAACGCGTGTGGGTGATGGATTATTTTTGACTCCAACAGATGAACATGAGGTCGAACGTGTATTGTTGGAAGTCGCTTCTAAACACTCTGCTGGGGTTGATGAAGTGCCTTGTTTTGTTTTAAAATGTGTTGTGTCAAGCATAGCAATACCTCTAACGATAATAATAAACCACTGCCTCCTCAAAGGCGTTTTTCCGGACAAATTAAAAGTGAGCAAAGTTATTCCAATACACAAAAAAGGTGACAAATTTCAAGATTGTAATTATAGACCAGTTGCTGTTCCCACCGCGATAACTAAAGTTTTTGAGAAGATCATAAATGTACAATTTAGAGATGTGTCGTTCCAACCGGACTCGGTACAAAGGAACTAGTCCGCACATGGAACTAAAAGGAACGAGTCGTTCCGATATCGTTCCGGGTCCGGACTCAAATGTACCTATTCGGTACATCGTTCCTTTAGTTTCTTCGGTACATCGTTCCTTTAGTTCCTTTAAACCGAGTTCGATCGGAACGAAATGAATTCGGTCCACAGTCGGTGTGTTATGATTACCTACATACACAAGAAACTTTTATCGCTATTAAGCGATTTGCTAGTGTTGAAAGCTTGTTTATATAACTTGACTGTAGACTGTGGACGTGTTTTTAAATAAAAATAAAACGTTCTTTGTTTTCTTTTTTAACAAGTTACATCTACCATAGTAAATAAAGTCTATATTGGGTTTATTATTTAATACGTAACTTATGCACATGTATAATAGGTACGGTATATGTAGATGTAGTGTAATGGGGCAAACACAGCTCTGATTTAGAAATCTATCACACACACACCGATCGATTGTATTGTGTGAACGGCCAGTCATACGTACTCTTGTATTCGACAAGGACGGTCGGATTTCACCAGCCACAGGGTCGTATGAACGCCTGAAACCGATCAAGAGATCTAAGACATCCTTAAACACACACATCCTTGCAACATCATTCAAAATTTTAACATACCGAGCATCCAGTAATCGATTATTCATTTTTTTAAGACCTTCAGTCAAAACAGGCACTAATATTATAGAAAATCACAAATTACTCACTTTGATAATTAATAAAATACTTTTTAACAGCCATTTTGGCTAAGTTTTATGTCATTTCTTTCGGAAACATGTAAAAGGAATCTTTCTTCTTACACATGTTTAACGTTTAGCAATACCAGAATCTCGAAGCTCACAAATCACCAATCAAGTATTGTAAATTCATTATTGTATAAAACCTCTGTAAAAGTGAAAATTTCACATTACTTGTCGAGCATCTTCGAAAGGGCACATACGTGATAACTTTACAGAAAACAATTTTCAGAATGATCGAGATGTAATTAACAGATCCTCAGGTGATCAAAAGAAGGTTTGAAATACTATTTTATCCATATAATTCCTTTTAAGTTAGAATTTTTCATTTTAAAAACATCACTGACAGGTATCTAAAAAGAGATTATTAATTTACAAAATTTGGAACACATACATAATTTTACTTGTAGAAAACGAATTTCATAATGAAAACCTTATTCAAAAATAAATTTCTAAGATATTTCTCCTAATTCCCAAATTCAAAACGCTGCTCTTTTATTTTGAAAAGACGCGGAAATTTCAACCAATCACAGCGTAGCATTTTACGAAATCGCCGCCAATTACCATAGCAACGAGGAATTCAATCAGCTTTTAGACGTGAAGCAGATAAGACGTATGTTTACCGCCAGTTTGAGTCACTCCTAACCTCACTTAATTTGTTTGAATCTTTTCTTAAAATAATTTTATCCTGAAAACTAAGGAAACAGTTCATGCTGATATTCGCTAACGCGGTTTAAAAGAAAGAATCCTTACCATAAATAAAAAAAATCCAGAGAATTCCTGAAATCTAACTCAACAACCGACACGATCCAATTTCCAGCCTGTCCAGACCCCGAATCCAGGACGAAAAGGTTAGTCCGTTCCATAGATACTTTGCGCGACAGAACATCATTTGGATAGCGATAAATTGCACCGATAGTTATTTGATCAACGACTGATATTGATTATATCCATAGACTATATCGATCTGTCATTGTAATGTAAGCATCGAGATTCAGGTCGGTAACCAAGACGTTATTTTCATTTGTAAATTTATGGACGCAATGTTTTTTTTTATTTTAACAAATTTTTTTTTTGAGTTAAGAAACACATTCATTATTGATTGTTTCAATTGTTTTCACAAATCATTTAAACCTTTCAATTAGAGAAATTAATATAAAAAAATAGTGCCTGAAGAATAAAATTAAATTTCGAAGCAGCGCCATCTACCGAATTATATTAGATAATCTAGAAGTCAAAAAAGATTAATTGCTCCAAAAAGGAAAATCTAAGGTGTGAAATTTTCATTTAAAAGTTATTTTTTACATATAAATATTAACAAAAACAACTTATTACCATTCATATTTAATGATTAATTAATTACATCTGTTACATTTAATTTCATTTGGTTATTTTTTCAATTAATAAACGTATGTATTATTATTTTTCCTTTGTTGTGTTATAAAAAAAGAAACCCATCTTCCCAAAATTAAGGGACACGATCCCAGCTAAGACCCTGAGAAAGAGAAAATCTTAATTCTTAAATGTAGGAGTCCTTGCACCCACGACTCAGTACAGTAGATTACATTAGATGAATGCTATGTTTGTATTGCGCACTCACTCTTTATACCAATTCCGATCGGAACGACATATCTCTGCCTGCGTATAGCGGCGAGCTGGCGAGTGTATTGTTCAAGGAACGATACCTATACCGAATGTACCTATATTTGATTTAGTTCCAAAGGAACGCGTTCAGCGGACTCGTTCCTTTTTACAAAAGGAACTAGTCCGTAAAAGGAACGACATTTCCCAACACTAGTACGATTGATTGATTATCTTGTAAAGAAGAATTTAATTTCCGGTAGTCAGTTTGGTTTTGTGAGGGGCAAATCGACGTGTGACGCAATTTATAACTGCTTACAACATGTATATGGGGAAGTGGACGCGGGGAACACTGTAGTTGGCATGTTTTTTGATTTGTCGAGAGCGTTCGATCCAGTGAATTATGAAATTTTGCTATCAAAGATGTGGGCCTGGGGGATGCGTGGTGTTGCTTATGACTTATTTAAGGCATATTTGACTAACCGTCAGGCACGCATAGCAATTCAGATTAGTGCTGAAGATTTGAAGTGGCAGCATCTTTCTCCGGCTGTGAATATCAAGGTTCTATACTTGGCCCTACTCTCTTTGTGATCTATGTTGACGACTTATGCTTGTCCCTGCCATCTTGCTTATTGTCACAATATGCGGATGACACAAGCTGCGTCGTAGCTGACACTGACATGCATCTAGTATCTTCCCGCACAAACATGATTTTATCTGATATGGGTGTATGGTGTGATAATAACGGGCTGATACTAAATGCGGCAAAAACAAGCGTGCTGCAGTTTCGATCTGGTTCCAGCGCGAGTACCAGTTGCTACATCAGGCACGGTGGTAGATCTGTCCCCATTAGCGAGCACGTTGGTTTTCTAGGCCTACAGGTGGACTGCCAACTCAAATATGAAAATCATTGTCTTACACTTTTGAATAAATTATGTTCAGCATACTATGGAGTTAGAAATTTGAGAACTAGTGTCGATGTCGGCACTTTGCGAATATTCTATTTTTCCTACGTGGAATCTCGATTGAGATATGGAATAATTTTTTGGGGTTCCGCTAGTTGTGCTAGTAGGCTCTTTATTTATCAAAAAAGAATTTTGAGGTGTATGGTGGGCGCGTCCTCCAGAGTCTCGTGCCGGCCTATATTTGAAGAGTTGATCTTGCCCTTATGGTCGCTGTATTTGTATGAATTATTAATATTCTACAAGCGCAGTGAAAATCATTTTCCTAAAAACGCGGATGTATATAATACAATGACAACTCGTTCACGTAATGACATAAGTATACCAGTACACAGAACAACTTTTTACGAACGTGGACCATATTATAGATGTTTATTTCACTGCTCTGCCGAAACAAATTAAAATGGCTACCACTTTTAGATCATTTAAACAGTTGTTAAAATCATATATCCATGACCATTTGTTTTATAACGCAAATGAATACCTGAATGAATGAATAGTTTCATATGGATCATTGCATAGTTGATTGATAATTGTTTTGCTTTTATTGCTTTTTTTGTTGATAACTGTTAATAGTATATGTTTTATATTTTATTTTATTATTATTTTTTATGTACATATACTGTATTTATTTTGTTGACAATGTCTATGTTGTTTACAACTCATGACAATAAACATTATTATTATTAAATATCCCACGTTATCGTTGCCATCAGAGAAAGGAAATAGTTCTATCTTTGGACTGTCGAACTCATCGGAAGCTTTAATATCCAGCTAATTTAGATGGAATCGTGCTTGCATAATAATGAAAGTTTTAACTGAAAAGACTGTGGTTTTTAAATTTGGAATTAAAATAGTGATCTTAAACGTTGATGAACGACGCAAGCACACAAAAAATAACGACTATTTCTTTTAGTGACAATTTGTGTTAATCTGCCTTACAACATTTAATGAATAAAAATAATGGTTTTTGTAAAGCTTTATTGCATTTATATTTGCAACAAATTCCATAAACAATACAAATGACGTACGCTACTGTCTTGAACTTTAAAGCGAGTAATTTATACTGATGATCACCGTTATTTAGTTGTTCCATCTTTTATTGTGTGATTATTGATCATGGTTGAGGTTCCTCGAACGTCAAAAAGGCCACATTAATTATTATTTTCCGTTCCAGCACTAAAACAATTAGTAATCAAAGAAAGCATAATTCATAACAGCTATAGCTATCTGTCGGTAATTGTTAGTGTATGGAAACCGCTTTGTTTAATACTCATTATATTAATCTGATCTACAGGGGCACCTTGTTGCATATTACGTATTTTAGCAATATCTTCATCATAACCATTTTAACGATATTCCTTGTCATTTATATACGATAATTATCCCTGAAAATTTAATAATCGTAACATATAATAAATTAATTGCGTTAAAGAATACTATTACTGTGTTTGTAACCTAAAATAAATATGCAATACTTTAAATGGACTGAAATTCCTGGGTAATTATTATCACGCGCGTTGAGGGACGAAATTGTAATATATTTTACGCTATCGCATTCGCCGACTATTAAGTAATTGTAATTATTTAATTTATTACGTCATATTTTAAAGATACGTTTAGATTTTTTCATTAATAACGGCATTTACTAAAAATATATATAAGTTTCACGATTATCCATGAAAATCCGCATTATATAACGATTTGTATGCAAAATGTTCAATTTAATAACAAATTTAAAGAAGAATATGTATAATATAGCGAATTATCATGAAAAATATGCAATTTATAATGAATTTTAATAAGAAATGCGAATTTTATGATGAGTTTCACTGTTAAATGTGGGTATATATATATGCACGATACTACCGAAATTGGTTCAATTACTTCGCAATGGCACTCTCTATCGTCTTACTCACGAATATCATCGTTTGCGGAAGAAAAAATTGTGAATATGTTCAGCGGAGTGTATGCACATTTGATATGTCTAAAATATAATCGGAATATGTTCGAGATTTCTATCGCAAACAAAGTTATTAGTTTAATATTGACGGAGGGCAATATTAATGGAAATATTGATCATTTTATAGCGAATTGAATAGTCATGTCAATATTGTCTGATTTTGGTAGAAAATTATATCTTATGTCATTCATGAAAAATCGTTGGTTAGTTTTTGCGCCCTATATATTAATATTTCCTTTAATTGATTTCTGTTGCACATTGTAAAAGTCGCTGTCGGAAAACTCAAATCCGCACTGGAAAACATTTCTAAATTCATAACAACAATACTGGACAACTGTTCTCACGTGGTGTAGCATTACTATTGGACTATGTTTAAAGGAGAAATAGTATCTGTTAGCATAATGTTTAAATTTATGAAAATTCGTTTGTTTAATTAATTTTAATAAAAATTATATATGGTTTTAAAAAGGACAGAATGATAATAAAATGCAAATTGAGCAAGTTGAAGCACCTCAACCGGTGCCCTCGACGCCGCCGGTGGAGCGGGAATCGGAGGCGGTGGAGGAGGAGGAGCCGCCACCGGAAGTGGCCACGGCGGCTGCTCCGTGGTGGTGGAGGGGGCGACGCCGTGGCCGCCGTGGAGGCCGCCGACGGAACCACAACAATACGTAAGGTTTTAAAAAAATGTAATTAGTATATATCTAAATAATCTATATTTGTTACAGCGCCAAAATCGTTCGAATAAACAATATCAAACTGTATGGGGCACATGCTCATTTCAAGTAGATAATATAGTAAGTCTATAATGTATTTTAAAATGTTCTATGCTTATTATTCGGTTTTTTTCAGCTACTACAATAAAAAAATTATTGATATTTTTTTTTGTTTTTTTCATAACATGTTTGTCAGGTGTTTGACGTTTGCTTGATAGAAGTGTGATATTATAGTAATTCTATTTTTTGTATTTGTATATTTGAATAATAGTTATTGTTTTATATATTATGCCAAATATCCTAAGTTATAATTTCAATATCTACAGTACTGCGTGTATATGTGAAGAAATTACATTACAGTAGTTTAGAAAAGTGTATGAATGTTGGTGTAATGTCATTCAATAAATGCTTTCCCGTTAATCACTGTAATTAATATGAAGCAATTTTTATATTGAAAATTTTATCTCGTGTAGGATATAAAACCTGGATCTCTCATTAAAAACGTATTCATTGCGTTTGTGTAATGTATTTTATGATATAAGTTATAATAATAGAAATTTTTTTTTTTTAATTTATTCTTTGACGAATGTATAGAATTGGTATTTACATCTAGAGTATAAAGGCGAATTGCTTTATTAACGGATGGATTTACCGATTATATTTTATCACTATTTAACCAATATACTAAACAACGATGTAGTTTAAATAGTGGATCCATCGATAAATGTAGCAATTCGCGCTACATATAAGGCAGTTCTACAATGGTACGACAATACAAATATAAAATGATATTTCAATGTTTAGCATGAAACAAATAATAAAGTAAAATACGTAAGTATAAATGAAATAGTAAATACATTTTCGGAAATTGTATTAACAATTATCTGTCATGTTGGTTGAAACAGTACCGTTAAATTACTGTAGTATGAATGTGATTTCTTCTTATTATTTTTTTAATAAAGGATGTCTAGAAGAGTGGACAAATTATGAAGATAATTAAAATGCTTGGTCAAAAATAAATAACAGTGATATAAAGTATAATGGAGACATATTTTTATTATCGTAATAGTATATGTATATACTTTACAATTTTAGAAATTGATTTTGTCATCACATTAATTGTTAATTCTTTTTTACTCAATTTAATAGTGTTTAACTATTTGACTTTTAAAAACCAAGAAGATCTACAGATATATTAATTGTTAAGTAGGTAACTTATGAAATCATGGCGAAAACAATATTTTAAAGGAAAAGATAACAATTTATAATGATATATTACGAAACAAATAATTTCAGAAGTTACAAAAGTTAAAATTTTATCTTATTGGGAATAAATTTACCATTGAAACCGATCATATGGCTTTAACACACATTCTTAAAACAACAGATTTAAAGAAGAGAGGGGAATATTTTCAGAACAGTGCAATAAAGAAATTCAAAGCAACAGTCATTTCATTTCGTTAAAAGAGTTGAAGCAGGGTTCTTTCAAAGGATATGAAATTAAACAGGGATTTATTATTATAATAGATGCAGTAAATACCGAGGAGATTGCAGGCAGAATACATACCATTTATGGGCATATTGGAATTAGAAAAACTTGGTTAATATTTAGGGAGAATTATTATGCAGTAAAAGACTACAAGATTATAAGGGAGTGTATTAGAAAGTGTCATTTATGTCAATTGGGGAAGAGTAAGAACCACATAAATTTTAACAAAATTTGCTCTATATCTGTTAAAATACCTTTAGAACTAGTTACGATCGACTACATTGGAAATTTAATTGAGGGTGAGAATGAAATGAAGCACATTTTAGTGGTTACTGATGTGTTTTCAAAATATGTTAAATTGTATCCCACACGATAATGTACAACAAGTAGGACCATCAAAGAATTAAACAAATACATTCGCCAACATTTAGGTACAGAAAAGGCTATTTTAAATCTAATGGATAGAGTTATGGAAAATTTTAATAAAAATAATAAATGTTTGGCGATTTTCTGGACTTAAAGAAGGCATTTGACACTGTGCCCCATAACAGGGTTCTCGATAAACTTGAGCTGATGGGTGGGAGGGGCATTACTCATAAGATAATAGTAAACTATCTAACAGGTAGGAAACAATGCACTAAAGTCGGGAATACTGTTAGTGCTGAGAGGTGTGTGTCCATGGGACTACCGCAGGGAACGGTACTTGCTCCAATACTATTTATACTGTATATAAACGATTTATTGCTGCTGCCTATAACTGGAAGTACTGACCCATATGCAGATGATGCGGTGGTGCTGTTTGCGGGTAGTGATTAGGTTAAAATTAATGAAACTGTTAACGCTGAATTAGACATTATACAGAGATGACTAACGACTAACAGATTAAACTTTGAATATTGAGAAAACAAAATATATGACCTTTTCTCCTACAATTGTTAATCAACCTCGGGTAAAGCTGAAAGTGAGGTTCCGTGGTTTTTCGTACACATGTTTTCCGCTTAATCATTGTTCATGTCGAGATCAGGACGTTGAAGGAGTTCGACAATTCAAGTATCTAGGGGAGGTGCTTGACTCTAACCTGAAGTGGAGGGAACATGCGTACTATGTAACTAAAAGAATAAAGTCTATGATCCCTACTTTCTATGAATTCAGAGACAATGTAGATCGGAAAATAATATTTATGATATATAACCCGTTTGTAAAGGCACTACTCAACTGCGCCATATTGGGCTGGGAGGGGGAGGGGAGGGAGTACATATCAGTAAAATCTTGTGACTTTGAATGTTGCACATAAATATATCCTGAAAACAATGCTATGAGGCCAAAGAGATACTCTTCGACAATCTTGTACAGGGAAGCAAATGCCTTCTCCTGCTCGGATTTGTATATCCTGCAATGTGTGATTCACACTTTTAGGAATATGTATCCGGATCATTACTTGAAGCACGGACACAGCACGCGTGATATTGAAAATCGGGAAATAAAAATCCAGTCGAAAATAACAAAAACAAGTAATTTGAATTACTATACATATCTAGCCCCAAAATATTTTAATAAATTACCTAAAGGTATAAGAATAATGAGCGATTATAAATACTTTATTTCACAAGTGAAGTCATTTTTAAGAACGAGTAAAATTACTGTAGTGTAAATATGTTGCGTGAAAGGGATTGTCCGTCGCGGGTGGGTATTGTGGTGTTATGGATGCTTATGTGTATTCACTCGTTTTGTTGGGGAACTGGGCTGCGGGTTGAATTGCAGGCTCGACACACATGTATATATGCTTGGCTAAATTTTTGTATGCTATTGTAATTTGGCACAACAGAAATGCTCTCGCATTTAGTGTGCCATCCAAATATTGCTCAACAGACTGGGCTTCTACTTGAGTTATTTGTTTTATTTTTATTTTCTACTGTTTTCTGCGCCCACCTTACGTCGGTATAGAACACTATCTGATTACCTTTATTGTACCGTTTATGTAAATTTAGTTTTTAAGTATGTATAGGATTAAGCTTATTGATTAGAAACATATGTCTCCTAAGTTGGAACTTTAACTTAATCTAATTTAATCTAAAGCAATGTTCTTTTGTTTTTATTTCTTTATCCATTAAAAATCTTTTATAGTATACTTTAGATCTTAGGATTGTTTAAATATCTCAATGTATATATTTTGCTGCACATTGTACTGTCAATTAGATGTAGAAGAATTTTTAAACCTGAATTTAGGTCTAAGCTTATCTGTGTTATGTATGTACAACTGTCAATGAACTATCAATAAACTATGAAACTATCAAACATCCAAGAAGTTGGTCAGTCAGTTAAAATGTTAACAGATAATGCAACTTATTTCAACCATGAAAGATTCTTAAATTACTGGAAACAAAGGGACATTAAGGTTGTTTACAAAAGCATACATCATCCACAAGGAAATCCTTGTGAGCGGTATATTGATTTTGATGACACATGCGCAACAGATTAAATGGGAGAGTTAAGTATCAGTGATAGAAAATTAGCTAAATGAAGTACCCAATACAATTACTGAACTTGCACCAGTGGTGGTATTAAAAGGGATAAAACTAGACAGACCGTGGCAGAATCAAGAGAATGTTGAATATGAACAAATGTTAGATTTTGTAAATGCTAAATTAACTAAAGCAAATCAAAAATACTTAGAAAGGGAAAATAAGAAGTTAAAAAGGAGGGCGAAATTTAATAGTGGTGGTCTAGTTATTATCAAAATGTTAAGGGTAGCAAACAGAAAGAAAGGTATCTGTGTTAAATTATGTTTGCCTTTCTAGGGTCCATTTTTACTTAGTAAAATTTTAGGAGATTCTACTTACGAAGTAAAGGATTTACAGGGAAAAATAAAGGGAAAGTTTCACATTAATTTAATTTATCCTTATTTTAAATAGAATATTAGTTATGTTCTTAACTTATATTTAATTTCCATTCTGTATTTCTTCCAAGAAATCTTAATTTGTTTCATTTATTTGTGGTGGACGGTTTGCCAGCTGTAGTTTCATTCCCAGATCGCAAGGACCGTGAAACGGGGCAAGAAAATGGGCTATGGACGCAAATCTGTCTTCTCAGAATGAAATTTTTGTTTTGTTCCTAAAAAGAAAATAATATAAATAAAAACTCTAAAATTTTACATTATTTCACATGAAAATTTATTGAATTTTAATTTAGGGGAGAAAATGCTCGACGTGGGTTTCATATGCTGTCGTATCGTTGGAAACGATATCTATCATCGTTGCTGGGGTCCTTTTTGCCTAGGAGATATTAAGTTGTTGAAAACAAATGTGAGGGACTTCTTTTTCGATTTTTCCTGAGTGTAGTTGCTTTTCGAATAATTATCTAGAATATTTGAATTTCTATCACAATATTAGTCCATAACTTTTCAAATTTACTTTTCAAGAATGGGAGTATTGCGTGTGTAGTGCCAAGATGATGGAAATCCAGTGATTTCGAGATTTGGGGTGGCGTTCATCTAATCTGGGGCCGATTGAAAATTTTTGTCCGAGCCTATTTGCTGTGAGATCGTTGGAACACCAGTTGGAAGCCGAAATGATTATTTTGGAGTTGGAATTATTATTTGGATTATAATAGAGCGTTTTCGTACTTGAAGTAAGCGATTTTATCGTCTTTTGAATCTGTAACTGGCGTCAAACCCGTAAGGCGAATGTTAGGTTATATTATCGTATGATAACAGTGAATCTAGTGAATTTGGTATTGTGAGGTTGCTATTTGATTCTGTGGGTTAACTTGACGAGCGGTTTAAGTTGGCATTGATTTGATAATACTTGATTGTATGACGGGAATTTAGCGGGAGATTTGAATTCTATTTATGATATTAAAACGAGAAATATGAATTTTTAGTTTGGATTAAGATTCTAGAAATCTTATTATTGTGTAAAAGATAGTAAAGAACTTACTTACCCTGAGGGAATTTTTAGAAGATTAATTTCTTTGTTCATCACATTTATTTAACTCGAAATAAATAAATTTCACTGCAATAACGTTTTTTTTATTCACTGTAGTATAAGTACACAACTAGCGAATAACTAGTAGTCACAATAAAGATACTTAAGTGTATATCAGGTATATAAAGATAATAATCGGAGGCTCAGTGGTGTGACATGACCCCAGCACGTGCCGAGGTCAATCATTCGATTGGTTTGCGGTGTACCCAAAACTCTGTGGAGGGGTAAATTTAGTGTAACTGTATATTGTTAATGCTATCTAACATATGGGGTGCAGCATATCTGTGGAGTTAATGAGCATATAGAGTATATAATAGATGACGCTGACTGTATGAAAGGAGAATAAAAACAATGTTGACTTAGTATAGTATAGTAATTTAAAAATTTAATAAAAGTTATAAAGAATTATCTACAAGTTTCGTAGCAATATATATGTAGGAATAAAAGTTATAGCGTAAAATAGACCGATGCGACAGGCAAAAACATCTAAAAAACAGACCCGATGACATCACCGCTGGGCGATGTATCTGGCGGGCAGCCAGTCGGTAAAGTGCACTCTAAGTAGAAGTATCGAACGCTTTCGTATTCTTGTAAATTAAACTAATAATCATTATATAATACTATATTTATAAAACATTATAAACTGTGAGATAATTTGTTTGAGTTTGAAATAAAGTTATTATCAAACAAGAAAAGTCTACATATATATGTTTTGCCTATGAAAAAAAAAAGTTGTTTAGAAAAATTGGACAAGAGAAAAAGAAATAGCGTGGGTACAGAACGCACGCAAATTTAGGAAATAGAACCAAAAATTGTACAAAATTGTAAAATTTAAGGGAAAAACAAAAAAAATAAGTACTGAAATTTAACCCGAAGCTTAATAGCAAACGCACAGTCGATTGCACATTCTCAACCAATATCAATAAACTAATAAATCAATATTATATAATTTTATTTGCATACCTACCCACGAACAGTACGAATATGAAAATTGAAGTCCTAATGTGTCGCTATTCTGTATATACAGTGTAATGTTAAAAGTATCAGGAACAATCTGTCGGAGTAGGTACATTTTCTTTTGTCTGCTGTCGGGGATAATATAGTCATACATACATCCAAACGCGTATAACTCGAAAACTATCACATATAACCATTTAGTGCTTGGTATAAGTTTACACTGATTTTCGACATACAATGCGGCCACATAACAGTATACAAAGTATCTCCTTAGAATAAGGAAATATGCTAAAATTTATATTTTCGTGGACAACCTGTATAACTTTTTAATTTACTTTTCTATAGACTATTTGGTCACAAAAAAGGCTATTATAACCGATTTCTGAAACTCGATAAAATAAGCACAACATACGTCATTCCGCGTTTATTGGAACATCTTGTATATAAATATCTATACTAATCGAAAGGACTGACTAAACGGTACAAGTCCGTCATTGAAACTTTTTTCTATCTCTTACCGTTTAAAAGTTATTCAAAACAAATTTGGGCCAAATTGCAAGGGTGAATTGCATCCCCTAAAGTTGAAGTTCCGCGACAACGGAAAGCGTCCTTGAGTAACACTCCATGGAGTCTACAAACTGACAAAGTTTCATCAAAATCTACGATTTACTGTTCGCGAGGTTCCCTTGTCAGGATTTAAGACGTTCTCTTTATAAATATCGAATTAGGTTCACTATTCAGTTCAGACCTTAGTTCTGTTCGAACTGCTTATGCACGACCTCTGATAGGGCAACAGCTTCCAAGTTTTACTTGATTTGCTTCTCTTTGTGACTGTAGCATTTTCTCTAACTGCTAGAGATATATAGCTATCACACTGACAAAAGTCAATGCTAGGTTTTTCCACTATCACCAAACAACAATGCACAATCTCTCGACGCGCGTTTCGCTAACCAAGTTAGCATCATCAGGAGATGATTAATAACTATTAATCATTAATTATTAATCAACCAAATCGAGAGATTGTGCATTGTTGTTTGGTGATAGTGGAAAAACCTAGCATTGACTTTTGTCAGTGTGATAGCTATATATCTCTAGCAGTTAGAGAAAATGCTACAGTCACAAAGAGAAGCAAATCAAGTAAAACTTGGAAGCTGTTGCCCTATCAGAGGTCGTGCATAAGCAGTTCGAACAGAACTAAGGTCTGAACTGAATAGTAAACCTAATTCGATAAACGGGGTAGGGAGAAGCTAGTTGTTATTTCACAATGAATAATGGTTTCTTTAATCTATAGTAATTGTTTGCTAGTAAGATTTAACGCTATTATGCAAATAGGTATCTAGGACGTGACTTTAACAAACTGCATAATTATTTGTGTCGCGTTCTTATCTTTTGTTGTGCATAAATTCAAAATATTTAAAAATATTACTTTTTTCTATAGATTTAATTCTCAAAACAAACAATTATCTGTATTTATATAGTAGCACACGAACTCAACGTAGTGTTACTACATTTACAGAATTAGATGCACATATATTTTTGCAAAATGATCAAATTTTGCTTAATATCTTCGTTGTGTCTAGTAGTTTCGTACTGTGCTGTAACAGTAGAAAGAACAATTGTTCCAGGTAAGCTATAAAATTACTGGAGAAATCACCATTTTAAAAATCTCAAAATTCTAGAACCAATAATACAGCTAGGTTACTCTTGCAAATCTTCAAGGCCCGATGTAGGTTACATGGTAGGCGGCGAAGTAAAGATTAATTATAAACCAGGATTCTGTGGTAGAATTTCTTGCGATTGTGATGGAACAGTAACAACGGAAACGTAAGTGTTAAAGAAGAATAAGCTGTTTGGTGATATTTCCCTTACTTTAGATGCGGAATAATAGCAGTGCCAGTTGGATGTAGAGTCATTCGGAACATGTGCAAACCATACCCCGAATGTTGTCCACGCGTGCTTTGTCCTATAAGAGAGTTCTCAATTTAAAACCGATGGACAACATTTAGAGAAAATATTTTATAAAATGTTATCCTTAATGTCATTTACTGTGATTAAATTATCGTTATATTTATACTGCAATGTTAATTTAAATACAAACAATCAATATTAGTATACTTTTCCTTAAAAAAATTGCATACATTTTAGTTTGTTGACATAGGATCAATAACTAAAGCCGATACCAATTTGATATAGAGAGTACAGGCTTTTACAGTCAATACTACCCCTTGTTCTTTTCTAATAACTCGTATAAATACATCCTTACCATGAAACGTTGTGCACATCTTAAGTGACGTTGCAGTTCATTGGTTATAGCTTCTTTTAAGCGAAAGTGGTATAAAAGGTTGTGGGGTGACACCCACCATAATCTATTTCGGTTGTTTAGCCATGTTCCCTTTGATGTTTTCTATATTACACAATGGCAAACCGTCTTGGGATCACTACAAACAGATGCACTCGTCTGTACCCGTTTCACACGAACTTATCTAGCAGGACGGAGAATCCACGAATTATTAGCTATCAGACTGCACTCCTGGTTTACGCCGTGGTCATTGCGGAGTCTGGGCTGTTAAGCGTTTGACTTGTATAAAGGAAACATATTCGAATTCTTTATTTCTTAGAACGCAATCAGGTAGATGCAATAGCGATGAAACTGCATCCGCAGTTAGACTTATAAGGCCTGCATCTGCCCTACATTTTAAATAAATATATACTATCTTCTTGGTTTTTTAGGTCTTTACAATAAAACAGGTATATTCCCGAGTAAGACGATTGGGTTTATTTCAAGGCCTAAAAAAAACCAAGAAAATATATATATTGTGATATAAAAACATATCACACCCATGATATTTAATATTACAAATATTAAACTCAGAACAGAGAACAAACAAGAAAAACACAAAATATTTAGATTTCAATTTTATTTTAAGAGTGAATTTGAGTTTATTTGCGTTACGAATCATATTTAATTACTTGATTAACATATAAAAAATGTTGACTTGTCATGACAGAGTCATCTAGCGGCGGAAAACAAAACAGAAAAATTAATGAGATCTGTAAAAAAAAAACAAATTCTTTTAAATTGTTATAAAGTAAGAGTTTTATTATGATTTAATGTGCTTTCAAAGCTAGTTATCATATGTTTCAAGCCACAGTCTCCACCCATCACAGGATATCATGACTTCCCGGTCTACGGAGTACAACAGGTTCCACAGTCTAAGAGGAGTGTTATTCCACTAGTGATTTGGTGAAGAGCATATCTTCCAAGGTTTACCTTAGCCGAAAATACTACGTTTAACACTGCTCTTCACTTGTTTTCTACTGAAGATGGCAACTTAGTTGCCGAAATACGTATTTAGATTTGTATCTTTAATTTTTGTGGTAAGGGATTTTTTCACTTTTTCTTTTGGATTTCTGTTATATGTTAGTGTCTAACAACTTAATTAAGCGAAAAAACAAATCATTAAAATGTGTTACGTTACAATTCGAAAGTGACCAATCTTCTCATATGAATTCAGCGACGAATTGAATGCAATCGACGTGATTTGCATCTTCAAGGAGGCCTATGCAAAAATAAAAAAGAAAAGTTTGTTTAGAAAAATTTAATACTCAGAAAGAAAAAGCGTGGGTACAAATTTAAGAAAATAGAAAAAGTTACACAAAATTGTAAAATTTAGGGAAAAATTAGATAATAAAATACTGAAATTTAATCCAGAACTTAATAGCCAACAAATAACAACGTAATAAAGAGTGCCAAATAAAAACTATAAAATAAAATTAGTGGTAAACACAGAAAATAAAGCAGAGTTAACCTACTTGGAGAAAATATCCGAATTTTCAATACCAAACGAAAACGAGAGCAGCGGATATAGCTCAGTTCCCGAGATTTGCCTGAGAGACCGAATATAGAACTCAAGCAAGAAGCAACCGGAATCAACGTTCGGACAAGATATCCACAAATATGGTATTGTAAAAATATATATATATTTGATAAGCTTGTGACGTTTCTTACGAGAACTAAAACCAAAAAACAGTTAAAATTCAAAAACCTAAAACAGTGAACAAAATACTCTATAAAAACATTACTTACTCAAATAGTTTTAAATGTAGAGATCGTTGTAATTGCAGACGCGGTTTAAGCCAGTTATAAGATTGTTGTAAGTTCTAAGTAGTTATAATCCATTTAAGAACAATTGAACTTGAATAGATTTTTTTCAAATCTATTCAAGTTTCAGTTCAATCCTAGAACGGTTCACCGATTTATTTTTTTTAGCATATAATTTGCCATTTTCACCGTTTGTATGTTAAAAATTTACTAAATAAAATTTTTTTTTTTTAGTTTAAAATAATTTGTTTAGTCTATTTAGCGAAGTTATTTTTTACACCAACATGTGGCACCCGGAGCGGAGATTCACACCGATGCATGCATGGAGATCGTATCGAGGCTTGATTAATTGCAGTGTGAGCTACGGCCATTGGATAGTGAATCACTCTGATACAGAGCATCGTTTTGTTCTTATTAACAATCAAATTAAAAATGGCATCCAATAAATGCCAAACTTAGAAATACGGTATAACAGCATTCCACAAACAATTAAATTAATAGACACAGTTACCGTGAATATTGGAAAGTAATTTTAAGCAGTCAGCTAGCATCTTTTAGACCAGTGTTTCCCAAAGAGGTTCCTATGGGCTCCCAGTGGTACGTAAGGATTAATGTGAGGTTGGTGACCGAATAAAATGAATCTGGGGTACGCGTACAGGGTCAGAAGGTACACGAAAGATTTAATAAAAAATTAAGTAAATGTCATCAATTTACATTAAAAAGAAGTGCTCTGAATGTTAGATTATTTGTTCACCTTTGCATGGCAAATGATCCACATTATAGTCGCCTTCCACTTACGACGGAAGTTCGCTGGTTATCTAAAGGTGCATGTTGGGTTTGATTCAGTGTTGGAGTTTTTTAAAAGCAAGGGCACTGCTTTACAACCCAATTTAAACAATTCAAAAAAATTATATTGCTAATTTGACTGACTTATTTGCTAAATTTAATGAAATTAATCATCGTCTCAGTTCCCAAAGCTTTCAAAAACGAGATGAAGATTTGCTTTTGTTTGTTAACACTTAAAGGCTACTGACCTAAGGCACTGACCTAAAAAGTAACGATCCCGAACCCGAAAATTAAAAAAATTATGATTACTCCACAGGTCACATGTAGTTACGTACGACAGAAGAAACATTTATCTCACTATGCGAAAAGTCATCCCACGAAAATCGAATGCTACAGACACGTCTCGCTTTAGTTGAATATTCCCGAAGTCGGAGCTATGTTAAAGGCTGTTCCTTGCTGTTATTCGCATCAGGGGTTGTTATCTTTTACGGGGGAATAGAGTTCAAATTTTTAGTTAAGACACATGTCGCCTGCGGCGCTGCTTGCGGTCCCCTCCCCAATCACTCGCTCAGCTGTTGTTATATACACGTAGACGTGCATCACGATTTGAGGTTAATTATTAATTGTCAAGTCGTTGTATACTTATCATAGTCGATTAGTGATTAGCCACAATAGCAAACGTTTGTTATATTCAATCAGTTATTGTGACTTTTGAAAATGGTGTTTTATTGTTGCGTGCGCAATTGTAATAGGACCAGCAGAGAGAAGAGAATCCATATTCTTCCAAAAGATACAAACGCAAGTTACATTTCAAAATCTTTTGTACACTGTACTTAATGAAAATATCCGTGAATTATTTTAGAGATTCGAAGAATGGACAAGGATAATTGGTAGACGTGATATAACATAATGAACGGTCCAGCTACGTCTGTGAAGAACATTTCACTGATGAAATGACATTTTGTGATCACCACAACCGATACAATTTTAACATTGATGCTGTGTCAGATTTGTATCTACCGGAAGGTATGCTTTATATTAACGACTTTTTTCATATGTTGTGACAACAGTTAATGTATTTATTTACGTTAAGTATTATTTACCAACAAATTGTACGAAGAATATATTAAACAATATTTAATGCATCAAATTAAAAAGAATGTACATTGCACATTTAATTGTAATACACATGATATATTTGATTTATTTTGTAAGGAGTTGACAGCATTTTACTTATTTACGTGGACGAAAAATATTAATAAAATTTTAAAAGGTATCGACTTGAGAAATGTTGATGATGACATTAAAGTTCAAGCATTGGACTATTATAATAAATATAAAAGTTGCAAATTAAACACATAAATGTATCCACTTTATGTATATATATATATAATAAACGTTTTTATTATTATTATTATTATTATTTGTTTTATATACTCTCATTTCATTAACTGTTTATAACATAGGAGAAATTGCTTTTTATATCACTGGAAATGTTTGTTTCTGGTCAGATAGAGTTTCTATGTGACTGGGAACAAACATTTTCAGCTATGTATAGAGCAATTTCTCCTATATAAAACAAAACACCATTTCAGAAAGAATTTGAATACCCGCCATAGTTAGTAGCGACATTGGCGACATGTGTCTTAACTATTTTCAAGATTACAAATAATATAAAGAGAAGGCCATCTATACTATATATCATCTATGATTCGCATATGGTCATTCGATGAGAGCACGTCGCACGGAGCGACATGGTGGTCTAGGATATGCAAATGAGGGCAATAAAATTTAAGAAAGGGTTTTACCTATAGTTCGACCATTATTACTCCTCTTTACCTAAATTTATCCCGACGGCGTCACGACAGAAAGGCGTAAGCAGCAAAGATTTAAATAGTAAATATCAAATGCTCGTAGAAGTCGTATCTTTGATGTAAGATAAAGATTGTAAACGTCAAACTCTTTATTATTATATAAATAACTACAGTGAATTAACTTTAATTTAAGTCCATTTATCCTATAAAAGAACCATCGTTTATTGCATTTTTTTGCAGGAAATCGCTTATGCTTTTTTGTCATGACGCCCTCGATGAAACATATTTTCGTCTAAAGTAGCTAAGATATATAAGCGCATCACGTTATCAATTAAGATGTGCCGAATTTGCATAATTAATAAACACATAATCAAATAAAATTTCAAAAGTGTTTCATCTGCCACTCATCCCTCAAAGTAATTTATAAATAGGTTTGAATTGTGTAATCAGGTGTTACAAATTGCCGGATATTAGAAATATAATCCGGAAAAGTTAAATTATTATATAATTAAGTTATAAAGTTTAGGAAAAAAATGTGTGCTTTGTAGTTAACTAAATGCATATTATAAACATATACATTTAGTTAACTTAATTTGATATTTTCAAGTAATATCATATGTTTTTAATTTTTGTATCGTGGTTTTTAACGCTAATCTATAAATTTTGAACAAAAAACAAAATTTAACAACACGCAATAAACATAAACAGACACACAATTTATTTTTCATTGTTATTTTTATTTACAAAAATCAAGAAAATCTTAATGCAGTACTATGTAAAGTCAAGACAAGATTTCAATATATTTTATTATTGTGTAAGGTAAGAGAATTTTACGTTTATTAAATTTATAGCACATCAAAACTGTAGCTACAACTGTTGTGAATATTAACTCAGCAGCCAATTCATATTATTCTTTCTAGAGGTCAAATGCTTAGTCTTAAGTTGGTTTTATAGCAATTTATGTTATCTCTTAAATACGAATAGTATATGACTAATACAACCGGTTCTTATAATAGCTGCGTAGAAATGAAAACATAATAAAACATTATGATTTCCAAATATGTTGTTTTCATAACGTGAATAAATAAGTATTCAAACAAAAAAATCCTGATTCAAATAGGTAAATCCCATAATGTGCACTGTTATATACTTCTACAAACTACCCTAGTAAAGTTAGCATTGACGTTTTAAACATTAAGACCTCGAAGTCACGAGCCTATTTATAAATTACTTTGACGGATACTTCTGAAATTGAGTTACATGTTTATAGGTTATGCAAATTCCGCTCATCTTAATTTTCATGGCAAGTTCTGGAAGCACAATGCATCTTCTTTTTACTTTGAATGAGAAATGAAATGTTTTTTGCTTAACATGTGTTATTTTATATTTGTTATATAAATATAAAAGAACATTTCTATTAATACATTTAAATTATAATTATAATAGAAGTAATAATGGTCGAACTGCAGGTAAAACCCTTTCTCAAATTTTATTGCCCTTATTTGCATGCCATAGCCCACTATATCACTCCGTGTGACGTGCTCTCGTCGAATGACAATTTGCGAATAACATTAAGGAACAGCCTTTAACATAGCACGGACTTCGGGAATATTCGGTTAAAACGAGGCTAGTCTGTTGCATTCGATTCTCAAGCTGAATGTCCGGTTACATTATTCTTTCAGTTTACTACGCAGTTTTATTTTTCTGCGGAAAAACACTCTGAGTGGGTGAAACGAATGTTTGAAAATTGAAAATTTTCGACTCAGCCTATGCGCATAACTTGCTAACGGTAAGAGGTAGAGCAAAAGTTTTAAGACAAAAATTGAACGCTTGAATGAGTTTTATTAAATGAACCAAACGGACGTACAAAAGCCACGCGCTACAGTAAAATATAGTTTTAACATTATCTACGGGCTATTGCAGTAATAGACAATAGCCATTTGTGTAACTGCGAAAATATTGTGACATATACAAGAAAAGAAACGAGAACATATGTAAGTTTGTTTTTTGAAAAAACAAATCCCTGTTTAAAAAAATACAGTTGATAGGAGACAACATTTCTGAACCGTCGAGGTGAATGTCTTTTCGCAACTGTAAATAAAATACATCGCTATTAATTAAATAAGATAACACGATAAACATATTAAACAAAAAAAATATGGACGGAACACGGGAGAATAACGTGGTGATAACCTAGATAGATTTCAATTGAGATAATGAGACAAGGTCAAGGGAAGCTGCGGAAAACTTTTTGAAAAAGGAACTAGGAATTGAAGTAAACGTTAAACCAACACACAAGTTGAGCAAAAAGGTTGACTTATTGAAAATTGAAAATAAGGATGATAAGACAAAAATAATGAAAAACAAATTAAAACTGAAAGGCATTGCGCAGTAAAATATTCATTAGCAATGATTTAAGTAAAGAAGAACAGTATATCAATAATTCAATAAGGAAAATTGGTGAGGAGGAAAGAAGTAAAAAAAGAGAAGTTCGTATCGGCTATAATTAAATAACGATAAATGGTAAACACTAGAGAGGGCAAAAAATATTCAAGTAAAGGTTAAGGAGAATGACATGACTACAACGACATCTATACAACAAGTGTATAGATGCCCAGCGTCCTCCGCAGGTCTATGCACAGCATACAGAACACTGCAAGAGTAGGCTTACACAGTAAGCCAATGACCACTAGGGTGCAGCACTTACACGAAAAGCGTGTAACCTAAAATATACGAAGAATCTAACTTCAAACGAAATCAGATTTTCACACATCAGAGTCAATGTCGATTGTGTCCCGCCAGGTACGGACAGCGCTGTTTCGTGCTTATTAGCAACTCATCAGCGTACCATAGGCAAGGCACAATCGACATCCCTCCCGTGCTGCGGTATATGCACCGTAAGCAAGCTAAAGAGAATGACATGACTACAACGACATCTATACAACAAGTGTATAGATGCCCAGCGTCCTCCGCAGGTCTATGCACAGCATACAGAACACTGCAAGAGTAGGCTTACACAGTAAGCCAATGACCACTAGGGTGCAGCACTTACACGAAAAGCGTGTAACCTAAAATATACGAAGAATCTAACTTCAAACGAAATCAGATTTTCACACATCAGAGTCAATGTCGATTGTGTCCCGCCAGGTACGGACAGCGCTGTTTCGTGCTTATTAGCAACTCATCAGCGTACCATAGGCAAGGCACAATCGACATCCCTCCCGTGCTGCGGTATATGCACCGTAAGCAAGCTAAAGAGAATGACATGACTACAACGACATCTATACAACAAGTGCCATTTGTGCCTTGCCTATGGTACGCTGATGAGTTGCTAATAAGCACGAAACAGCGCTGTCCGTACCTGGCGGGACACAATCGACATTGACTCTGATGTGTGAAAATCTGATTTCGTTTGAAGTTAGATTCTTCGTATATTTTAGGTTACACGCTTTTCGTGTAAGTGCTGCACCCTAGTGGTCATTGGCTTACTGTGTAAGCCTACTCTTGCAGTGTTCTGTATGCTGTGCATAGACCTGCGGAGGACGCTGGGCATCTATACACTTGTTGTATAGATGTCGTTGTAGTCATGTCATTCTCTTTAGCTTGCTTACGGTGCATATACCGCAGCACGGGAGGGATGTCGATTGTGCCTTGCCTATGGTACGCTGATGAGTTGCTAATAAGCACGAAACAGCGCTGTCCGTACCTGGCGGGACACAATCGACATTGACTCTGATGTGTGAAAATCTGATTTCGTTTGAAGTTAGATTCTTCGTATATTTTAGGTTACACGCTTTTCGTGTAAGTGCTGCACCCTAGTGGTCATTGGCTTACTGTGTAAGCCTACTCTTGCAGTGTTCTGTATGCTGTGCATAGACCTGCGGAGGACGCTGGGCATCTATACACTTGTTGTATAGATGTCGTTGTAGTCATGTCATTCTCTTTAGCTTGCTTACGGTGCATATACCGCAGCACGGGAGGGATGTCGATTGTGCCTTGCCTATGGTACGCTGATGAGTTGCCAATAAGCACGAAACAGCGCTGTCCGTACCTGGCGGGACACAATCGACATTGACTCTGATGTGTGAAAATCTGATTTCGTTTGAAGTTAGATTCTTCGTATAAGTAAAGGTTAGTTTAAAAAACTAATTAAAGTCAACGCCTCGGAAAAGGAACTGATAAGGAACAAAATAACCTCAAATAAGCAACAGATATGTCACTAAAGATAGAGAAAATCATACAGGAAAACATACACAAATTAAGAGACACTTGTAACATAAGAAAGAAAAACAAGAAAAAAGCAAAGAAAGCAAAAGATACGTTAAAAATAGAATGCTGGAATATTAGAACAATGCTAAAGGTTAGAAAAATGGAAGAAATCGCACGAGAAATGAACCAATATAATATTAAAATACTAGCTTTACAAGAAACTAAATGGTGTGTAGTTACTATTCTGGAGGGGAAAAACAAGGGGAAAATGGAACAGGATTTATAATAAGTAAAAAATTAAAAAAACAATGTAATAGATTTTAAAATATGAAACCACCCAGAGAGGACAGTGAGAAAACTTTAAAACAACATCCCTAGCAGCACAAATCATCGGCTAATGATAGGCTATATAGGGCCGATATCCTGATGTCGGGTCGATATCAAAGATATTGTGCCGATATCGGCTTTCTACCAGTATACGATATCACTGCGATACAAAAGATCCATTATCGGTAAAATATCGGTTGAACGTTTGATGTATCGGCTGATCATCGGCTGGAAACTCAAGACATATATCGGGCGATATCATTAATAAACGCCGCTGCGATATTGATAGAAATGAGGTATATGGATTTGACTATTGTCATTTTTTTGACGATAGGAAGTCGGCTAATATCCTAAATCTATACGGACTGGTTGATTGAAATATAACCGCATTACAAGAGCGTTCAGATATAAAATTTCAACGTTTTAGACATCAATTGTGAAATTAAAATTAATATCGACTATAAAACAGTTTTAGAAGGTGAAGCGATTGATAACTTAAGAATATGCAAATGCAATTTTCTAACTCCGCCGTGATTATAAAAATTGGCATCTAAACGCAATGTTTATGGGAGTTAGATCTACGCGCAATATCTTACCACCACCACCTACCACAATCCATCATAGCGTTCCTTATTGCAGTGTGAGCATGACGACCAGGTGAAGTGGTTGCCATTATTTATTTTGTCGCTGCATTATAGTAAGCGTTGTTCACATTAAAAAATGGGTGAATGAAGCGTATAAAGGTAAGCAAATTTTTATGAATAATGTTCTATGTATGTATCAAGTATATAATTTAATTTAATGATTAGTACTCATTTATTGTGTAAATATGCAGCGTTAACAAAATGGTAGACGCTTGTAAATTTCTTATTTTACGTGAAAGCATTGTTTCTACAATATGTGTAGCGTAAAAAACGTTTCGCATTAATAGAATAAAATAAATTACAAGCGTACTTCAGACAAATTAAAGCTTTTATACGATGCTGTATATATAGGTACACTAAAGAAAAACACTTTCTTTTTAGATACGTATGTGGTGCTTAATTGGGGGAAGTACGTTAAAGGAAGCATATATCTAATGTTAAAACAAATCCTCTCGAAAAGTATTAATGTAAATTATTCATGAAAATAGAGACAATCCAAAGAAGCTTTTGATAAATTGGAAATATACATAGTATTTCTAGGTAATGTTGCATGCATTATTATTTTATTTGTAACTCTATATCAAAACTGTTATTTTTATTTACAGAAGCAATTAGAGTCAAACAGCCGGATGGGACAGAGACGAATATCAATAGATGAGATGGGGCAGAAAAGAAAGGAAGAAAAATATAACGTCTTTAGCGAACGAATAATTTAGACGACTGGATTTTTTTTAGGTATTACTTAGAATTTTTGTTGTTATTGATTTGTTAAAAATTAAACTGTAACAAATGTTAAATTACTTTTCGTTTAAAATATGCACATATTGAGTTTGTTTTCGGTTTCATGTTTTCCTAGTTATTTTCAGTTTATGTTTTGATTAATTATGTCGTTAAATATTTGTGTCAATTACCTACTCATAAATAAATATATTAAGTATTTTTATATTACTACTTTTTCTTGAAATTTATTGCTTTATTTACTTTCTATTCCATAAAGTCTTTCCTTCATTATGTATATTATTTTATGCGCATAATATTCTATTTTGTCATGAATTATTATACACAGAAAATGGTGGCAAACAATTTGAAAAACATTACATGTGCAATGTGATTATGAATCTGATGTATTTTTTCCGCATTGTTCAATATGAATATGACTATAGAGACTGCCCCGAAATTAAATGTTCAAACACAAAGGTGTTATAGTGGGTGTCATTTCCAGTCGAACTAATCCTAGGTGTGATTATTATTCGATGCATAGTTTACGAATCATTTATTTTTTTCTAAAAATCTTCCTTCATATAAACGTTCATTAAATTATCAACAAACAAAAGAGTACGACAATAAGAATGAAGTTAAATTGAAATTAAACATTGTGATATTATCAAAGGTACATCCTTTTGTTTAACGGCTTTGATATTTCAGAAGACGTTGATGGTTTCTAAATTCTAACATTACAAAAAAATACTGTTTTTGCCTATAATTTTATGATCGTTTTTTGTTGAAGATCTTTATAAAACTCGCAAAAACCTTATTAGAATTGCATAATCACATATGGGGCTAATTTGACTCGAAATTATACTCTTTATAACCCTTTTCCGTTTCGGGAACTACTTTTGGGACAGCCTGTATAAATATCCACTATCGTGGATAGACAAACTACATACTTATATGTAGAAATTAGTCATCACAGGACGACTAAAACTTTATCGGCGGAGCATAGAAAACGTTGGGTAAGTATCAATCATGTATCGGTCTACTGATGATATTGTATCTAATTTTAATTGTATTGATATCGGATAGGTATTGGAGTTTCGATATCGGATAGATGTTGGCATTTCGATATCGGATAAGTATTGGAATTTCGATATCGAACCAATATTGCAAAATGTTCACATTTTGTATCGGTATGATATCAGCGGCCGCTATAATTACGACATCGGTCAGCAATATCGACGAAGCTTAGCCGATATCATGCCGATTGTTGTGCTGCTAGGGATTTTACGAAAAACTAGAAAATATATGCGAAAGTATGATACCGAACGACAAATTGATATTAATAGGAAATTTTAAAGCTAAAGTGGGAAAAGAAGAGATATAACAAACAACAATGGAACTAAGTTATGTGAACTAGCCGCAGCAACAAACACCTTTGTAATAAGCACTAAATCAAACACAAAAGGATACACAACATAACATGGTAGTTAGGGTTCATTTGTAGACCGATGCGCCGGTAAGAGAACACAAAAAGGCTCGGTAGGTTTAAAATTGTTTTTCTAATTGGATGTTGTAATAAAGTTAAAACAAACGACGGCGCAGTGCTGAAATGAATGTTACCGCATACTGTGCTGTAATGAGATATTGACGTGGGGAGGGGCACTCTTGCCGGAACGTAATATAGGCGATTAATGTGCAAACTAGAAAAAATTCTGTAAAAAACGTGTGCCACAATGACTTGTAATGCTCGTACTTTGAATCTCGCATTACATAATCGTTTTCGCGGCTTCAGTCAATATATTTTCAAATTTGTGTTCGGATCTGAACATATTTGTAAATCTAAATTGACAAATTAGCAAATATCTTCGCTAAAATAAGGAGTTTAAAATCGTATAACTCTCATACATTATAATCGTCATTGTGACACTTGTGTTTTAAAATACTATTATTTCACAAATGAACTAAAAGTACATTAGCATATACTTACGTAACATTCTTTCGCAATTTATACAAAAACCGTATTTCAGTATTTCGTTTGTCGTATATTAGATATACGTTATAACAGTTTTTGCTACACAATGTCTCTCACTAGGTTATAATATTATATATTGTCATGAGTCATTTATATCACCAACATATTCACACAGGATGAACTGTGAAAATCGAGAGCCTCACGCTTTCCGGTTATTCGACAAGGACAGTCGAATTTCCCCAGCCACGAAACGTGGGTACGCTTTGGATTGAACAGAAGATTCACCACATAAATTCACACACGATAAACAGCCGAATCGCTCATAACGAACATACCGAACACATTCCGATCAAAATTTAAATACCACATTTCTTTATTCAAACCGGCATTATGCAAAGTTAAATTACAATTTACTCAAGTAAATTACATTCCAAATGCTTCCCAACAGACAGTTTCGACAAACTTTAAATATCTTTGCGTCAATAATGTTAGGAAGAGAATAAATGATACATGATTTTCAGCACTGGGTCACTTTTTTTTACTTTTTCTCAAGACTGTATAAAAGTTACCTTTCGACATCCAACGAATAACTTCTATTATTTTGATATAGCCATTCTATTTTTCTATTATTACTTTTCCCTAATTTATGAGCATTCCTAAGCATGTGAACAAGTAAGCAAAAAATAAATGAGCAAAATTGTAGTGGCAGAAAAAAAAAACGAAAAGAATTATTATTCTGTCGACGGTATTTAAAGTCGTTAAAGCGTGGTTTACCGCCGACCAATAGTAATAATAATAATAGTAGAAATAGTTCGAAAATATAGCAAAATATTTTCAGGAATTTAGGGAGTTTTCCATCGTTAATTCTCATCATACTCTTGCAACTGTGATCAGTATTATACGAGTTTCTTCATATAAGGCAACATACAACTGTTGCATTTTTCCGTTTAACTTTAATGTTTTCTTTGAGATTAATTTAATGAGCTTATAAATTGCTCTAAGATGCAGTGTACGTGACTTCACAATATCATTTTTCTAGTTTTGTTATGATCTTTCGTGTTTGCAGTGAAAATATTTGAAAATGATTAACTTAACAATGCTTCAACAATTTACCAAACAAACAATTATTTCTTTGTGGGCGATGGTATATAAAGCTTAATGTCATTCCTGCTATAGATATCCTACCACCTTAAAATGATAAAATTTGGGTTAGTATTTGCTGCGTGTGTAGTGGCTGCATACTGTGCTGTATCAATAGAAGTAACAACTTGTACAGGTAAGATATCTGAAAGTGTCAATTTATATTTCCCAAACAGTTTTGCAAAATTTTTTTGAGAATTCTTAAATTTCTTAATTATACAGATTTGTACTCGTTAATAGTTATAATATACACACAGTTAATTTAAAAACACATTATCACGTTTTTCAAAAAAAAACCAACGAAATTATTAAACAGACATGCTCTAAATCATTTGAATTTCAGATCAGCAAAGAGCTAAAGGTTGTTCTTGTTGCTCTTCGAATCCCGACATAGGTTGCATGATAGGTGGCGAAGTAAGAATCAATTACAAAACAGGTTTTTGTGGTAAAGTTTCTTGTCACTGTAATGGAACAGTCACAATAGAGACGTAATTAGTGAAGTAGAATCTTATATTCGGTTGGTAACACTTGATTATTTCAGATGCGGCCTAATTGCTGTCCCTGTTGGTTGTAGGGTCATACGGGACCTGTGCCAACCGTATCCCGGTTGTTGTCCGCGAGTGGTTTGTCCACTGGAAGTAGGCAAGAAATAGTTGATATTATTATGTGCTATTACATGCTATTCATTCTCACGATTTAGTTTATGGTAACAGCATGATTAATTAATAAATTAATTAGACTGTTTGCTATATTTTATTAATTCCTGGTTACATCTACTTTTTAATTTAAATACAAAAACTTCACATTGAAAAACAACACTTTTTACCGATTACTTTTTGATATGAGAGATGATTACCATATTTTCTCCTTTGCAACGGAAAGTTTTCTACCAACTATTAAAAACAATTAGGGCGTTTTCTAAAATATTTTATTTATTGCATCTTCCCTCATTTTCATTTTACTGAGGACGCATTCTCAGCTTGGTGTTTGCAGTAAGGAGCTTCACCAATAATTCTACATGGTATTTCTTTTTTCACAGAAAAAAAAAACGGAATGAACATTTCAACTAACAATGAATGAATGTGTAAATGTGTTCTATGTATCTCATAAACCGATAGTGTCAGAACAACAGTGGTAACTTCATAAGCTGCTAAATCGCTCGTTTTCAGAGAGTACAGCACCGTAAAGGCAACACCCCCTGCGCTGTTAGATCCAGTTCCATATGCAATTCTATTTGTTCGTTCTGTCCACTTTACAAGTGTCTTAAAATGTTTGTGTTTGTCACTAACAACTTATGTAGTGTGAATTAATTTTTTCTGAACGAACCACTTAGTATTTCTAGTTTTGATGATTATAAACACTATTATAAGATAACTTCGTTTTTTTAAGCAATTCCTAAAAATAGCTAATATCGAAACGTTTTTAATTTATATAAATTTTTATTTGTAAGCCATAATTCCAAATAAATAAACCACTGGAAAAAAATTATACTATCTGAACGCCCGCGAGTTAATTGATATGCCAAAGGAAAGAAATAGAAAGGTAAATATGATTTCCGTTTGCTAGAAGACAAAAAGAGTATACGTACTATTCTAGCTTGCCATTGTACCAACTGCCAAAGTATGGCTTAGTACATCTTTATCACACATCGATGTTTCCTACCCATTCCCACATATCTTTGTCCGATACATTACATTCCCTATCAATAACACCTGTGCCGAAAGTAACTGCAAGGATTAAATGCAAAAATAGTTTTTAGAATCTGGGCATGCGCAGTCGTTGGTAGATTTTTAGTTGTTTGTTGTCGAAATTTTGTTCCATCAGCTGTTCGTATTTTTGCTTAAAACTTTTCATTTACGAAATGAAAGCGGCGGAGCCATTAATCTACCACCTACGGTACTATTTTCCGTTATTTTATTGTACCGAGTTAAACTTTAAATTTTATGCTTGCTGAAAGATAGTTCTTTTACTATCAATTTGTTATCGTGTGTGGATACATTCTGTTTGTATGTCGGCAAGGTGTTATAGTAATAAAGAGAAAAGTTATAGTTGAGAGTGTGGTGTTTTAATTCTTAGAAAACCGTAAAACTAAAAGTGAATAAGGTTACTAAATCGCGTCATAAAAATGGAATATTGAAAGTCGGAGGAGAAACTATTTATGATAAAACAATTTTACGGTGGCAATTTCGCGAAAAGAACTAAAGATTTATTTGCAATTCAATATCCTCAGAATCCAGTTCCTAGCGCAAGCATGATTCGTAATACGGTTCGTCGTTTCGAAACAACATTTCCATTAGTAAACAGTAAAAACAAAATTGTCCCCGATAAGAATGTATATATATAAGCGGTTTAGAAATACGAGTATGTGGTTTGGTAGAATTAAAACCTATTATGTCATCTCGACAACTTGCTCGGGAATTTGACATCAGTGCAACAACGGTTCAAAAGATATTACGCAATAATCAATACCGGCCTTACAAATTTACGAGTTCACGAGAACTTTTTTCCGTACGATTATTACCGCCGCATGTAATGTGGAGTGATGATTAATAAATCTCACGACAATGAACTATTTTTGAATGACACTGTTTACAGACGAAAAACCCTTTCCAGTAAACGTGCATTATAACCGCACAATTTGTCAGTATTGGTCACGTAAAAATTTGCATTTGAATACACCAAAAGAACGCAGTATACAACGGCAAACATATAATCGGACCTTTTTTTTTATTGATGGCACTTTAAATGGGAATCGGTATCTCGAATTACTAGAAAATAATATTATACCTGCTATACGGGAAGGATTTAATGCTAATGAAATTTGGTTTCAACAGGGTGGTTGCTCAGCACATAACACGCGTATACGATTTTTGTAAACACGGTTTTTGAAGTCAGATGGATAGGTAATTATAGTCCTATTATATGCCTAGCGCGATCTCCTGATTTAGCCCCAAACGATTTCTTTTTATGTCTCTTTTTACATTATTCGATATATGGATACGGTGACCAACGCCCATCAAATCGAGGGGAATTGCGCGCCAGTATTATTGAAGTCAGTAACACTGCGGCACCGGATATGTTAATAAATATGCGTCGAAATGTTTATAGTCGGTTGTGTTACTATTCTTATCAAGAGGGAGGCTTATTCATTATTCCTTCGGAATTACATTTATTTGTTTTACTTTTTTGTTATTTATGAAGCTGTGATGAACTAAGTCATTGGGATTTATCAGTGAAATTATCTGATGTATCGAAAACCTAATATAATAATAATTACACTTGGCAATTACTAATTCATACAGACGATCATAACCGACTCCTATAGTTGATTCTGTAACCGTTAACGTTAAAACTAACACCATGTTAAATTTGAACTTTTAACGTCTCTGTTAAAAGTTAACAGCTCGAACGGTATTCACTAACCTTCATATAAACAGGCTCGTTATTTTTTATTAGTATAAATTAGGACAAGTAACCGAATTTTTAGATAAAAACAGCATTTCAGTGAATGTCAATCCTGTTTCGTTAGTAGATTTTATTTGGATGTATAATGTTTTAACGTTAAAAGGGGTCAGCTGTAAATTGTGCATTGTTTGTGAGATTTTAATTTTGTTTTATAAGTTCGAAAATGTCGAAACGCGACCACGCAACGGAAAAACAAATCGAAACATTGGTTTGATTTTTGGAAAAAGAGAAGAACTTTATATATGCGGGTGATTTTCCCGACGGGCAAGAACTTGTTGCTCTAAATAATATAAAAGGTTCCAAAAGATCGATTAAGCAGTGGAAAAGTGTAAGTTTGAATAAGTTTGCCAATACAGAAAATGTATATATACTTCCAGGTACTAAGTGATCTTAAAACAAACTGGAAAAGAAAAGCTCCGAAAAATACTACAAATTTAAAACAAACTGGTGGTGGGGTGGTGCTTCAGATTTAAAGCCTCTAACAGAATTGGAAAACAGAATTTTACAGTTGCTGAATAAAACAATAAATGAAGGCTTGGATGCAATCCCAGAAGCACGGTTACTTCTTGGAGTACATCTGCTTCTGGAAGTGGTACATTATGATCCATTGCTACATTACGCAAAATTCCACAGCAGTAAATAATTTCAGCTGTTGTTGGTGGATTATAGCGTAAAGTTCGGTGCTGCAGTAGACATCTAAATCTAGCTTTTAGCATATCAATCAATTGCTCAGTGGCCGGCATTGTGCTCGGGCGTATTTATAAAAGAGACGTTAAACGGATCGCCTATATTGTTTATTTAACTTTTAAAATGCCTACGAGTACTAGAAGTAATACCGATAAAAGTGATGAACTTTTAAGTTATTTTAAAAGTGCCGACTTTAAGGAATTAATAACTTGTATTGTGAAGAGTGAAACGGAACCGCTCCTCGCTATTATTACCAATCTAAGAAGCGAAATACGGATTTTAAAGGAAAGCAACATGGAACTTTTTAATCTACTGGATAATCGTAATATTAAATCTACACCTACAACTGCCAAAATTACGGGAATCCTATCATACGGTGGTGTAAAGAAAAAGAGCGTTTCTTTCGCTGAGGCTGCAAGAAGTTTAAACACTGAAAAACGGGAACTTATCGATCTGGTATGCCTCACACAAACAACAAAAGAACAACGAAACGTAACAAATAAAAGTCAATCCATTGAAATATTGGACGAACCAAAATGACCGAATGATATATACAAATGGACTACCGTCGAAAAGAGGAACAACAAGAGAAGAAACAATGCCATAATTGGAAGTAACACCGATGATACCATCAAAGGAGTTACTAAGTTTTGTCATTTGCATGTTTACCGCATGGATCCTTCAATGAAAGCAGATCAGCTCAAAAACCATTTAAATTTAAAAGGATTTCACAACGTTGTGTGTGAACAGGTAAACAGCAAGTTTCCCGAAATATACTCGCCTTTCAAAGTATCTGCGCCGGCCAAACAATTAGATTTGCTTATGAAACCTCAGAATCAATCTGCGTAAACCGGTTTTTCTTTCAGCTCTCGAAAAGACAAGTCAAGACATAACTTCTGTTCGGGTAATGCATCAGAATAGTCGGTGTCTGAGCAACAAGATCAATCAACTTGAAGTTATACTCCATTTGCATAAAATCGACATCTTATAAGTGAACATTGACAAAGTGATGACCAACTGAAAAATATCCGTTTTACAAATTACCTGCTGAAATCTTACTTTTGCAGACCGCTAGGTAAGCACGGTGGCGTCTCTATATACATAGATAAAAAACTTAAAATCAAAACTAGAATAGACATTAATAAATTGTCTCAAATAAATTCAATAGAAATTTGTGCTGTTGAACTACTTTATATTAATGTCATAATCATTAGTATCATAGTAGAAAAAAAAAACACTAAATATGCATGAGAGAAGTATGTCAGATATAAACTGTGAATTAGAAACACTGGACTAAAAGTGGACGTAACGCACGCTGAATTTTCGGTTGTTCGTATTTCGGGCGTAAGCGGTGCGTTGTAGGTGGAGCGCAGACCTTTTGGTTTCTGTCGAGTTGGGGCGTAAGCGGTCATCAAACGACCAATTAGTTGGCTGGGAGAAAGGGCTCGGCTTTCTGTTTACTAATACTAAAGTTTGAGTCAATGCCGTGCCACATAAGAGCAGTAACGTCGAGGCGAACTCGGTGGTTTATCACGGTCGGTACGTAAACGGCCGGTGCGCGGAAAATCGAGGGAGCGGGCGAACGCCTCTCCACTGCATAGGATATAGAAAATATATTAAATCGGTATCGTTCGAACGAAAAAAATCGATAAAAATCGCGTCGAAACGGGGTACCGAAATTTCACGCCTATGCGCCGGCAAAAACTCAGATTTAGCAATTCGATCGTCAAAATGCTTCATTTTTGTCGGGAAAATTGGGTCATTTAAAGTCACGTGACTGCTGGACGAATGTCAAAAATAGCTTTACGCCACTCTCATTTTCCATAATCTACCGAAAAAAGTAGCGAAAATGTTTAAATATCCGCGCAAGAATAGAAATTATAACGGACGGCGTGTCTTCGTGTCAAATTCCGCGGGATTCGTACGTAACATGGCGCCGTGTCGACGCTACCGCTGATATCTGAACGATGATTAAGATGAGAAATATTGATCTAATTTTTTGAAGAATTGTCCAGAGAGCTTCCCAAATGTGTCAGGTTACCGAAAACCCGCTATATCCCACCGTAAACACATCATTTATCGTGATATAATATCGCTTTTGGCAAACTGTCATCCGTAACCTAAATGTGAATAGATACCCGCATTTAAAGTTCGATTTGAGCCAATTTGAAAGGCCTGAGATGGACAGTTTCAAATCGCTGGAGAAGCAGATTTAAAATGTGTTTCAAATATGATATTATTTGCACCAATTATTACAAAACGTACACAGATAAATGAATACTTACTTGGAATCTAATTGTATTACTAAGAGTCAAAAGCTTTCTACGAATAATAATGAATTTAAAAAAAGCACAAATATCAATAAGATTGTTATTTCCTAATGGAGCTGTCCAACCAATTGAAATGCTTTAGAAACAGACAAAATTACAATGGTATGTCAAATATCTCCCATCGATTACACAAACTCGATGAATGTTTTATTTATTTTTACAGATACGATCAAGAGAATATAGCTTCGCACACTAAAAATTGATCTGTTAACAATATCTATTGAAACATCTCGGTGATACAGTTTGTACATAGGAAATGAACCGTTCTCTATGCGATATTCCATGCAAATGAGATATTATCCAAGTAATATGTATGTACACAGTAGCACAATTCAACACTTTAATATCTAACATGAATTAGACAATAAAGACAGAATAAATGAAAATTATGTTTCAATCATATTCTACGATCACATATGATATGTGTAGAAGTATTACATTTAATTCCCATGAGAGATTCGTTAGTCATAGTATTTGGTCCTTTTACAATAATTTGCCAAAGATTAATAGCAAACATTTATCGCTCAAACATTCTAGAGAAGCGTTACAAAAATCAGAGGTTAGGATATTCGACATATGATACGCCTCAAGTCTATTTACAACCAAGAAATCATTGCAAAAACTAGAATAATTTCAAAAATTAAAAAGAAAAAATGTATATGGTACTTACATCAAATTTTCGAAGAAAAAAAAACACTTATAAAAATAATTAAAAAGCTTTTTATTTCACAGTTACAACAAATACATTTGAATTTCATATAAAAATGTGATCCGTAAAAGAGAATTCTCTCAATACAAGATTGTAAAGCTAGCTCTGCAGATCTCTGTTTGTTTTCTATCATACACAACATATCGACAGTATTTTCGTTTAGTATACTTTGAATCCGTGAATCGTTTTAAACAATATCCACAAATTACTCAATTCGATAGAAAGAATATATTCAATTAAGGTCTGATGATACTTTGTGGTTTCTACAAGCTATTACTGCAGTACGGATTCGTGTTCTTTCTTGAATAAAAGAAAAAACCATAATGCTTCGCTTTAAAAAAAAGGATAATTCCAAAAATAAACCACATCGATCCATAGAGATATAATATATCTACAAATACTTACGAAAAATAATTTATTGTTTTTTAAAACTAGAAAGACCAAAATTCATGTACAATTCCTTCGTTCAACGGCACTCATCACAATTGTCAAATTTAGGTGCGTTCACCTAACAATCATATTCATACAGCAATTATTACAGCGACAATGACAAAGAAATTATAAAAAAATTAATACTTTTAATTCTAAATGCCTTACATTTATCTAATTCTAAAATCTAATACATTCAAATAACAAGAATTTCTATTAACTCAACTTAAAGAAAATTCCGATGTGATTGAACACAGAGACATGCGCGGTAATTATTAATGTCACATATTAAGATTAAAGTAACGTGTGGATTGGAAATAGCGTCTATTTTATAATTTCTATTACAACATAGCAATTACAATAACAACGCTAATAGAAAATATTTAAATTAATTAATAAATATAAAGAAAAATACGTTATACCTAGGTAAGTACAATGTTTATATTTTACTTGAGTTATATTAATAATTCCTTATGGTCGGTGGTAAAGTATTGAAAGATGCCCAAAACAGCAAAAAGCCATCTAACATCACGCAAGGGTCGGCGAGTTGATGGATTGAATGTTCGACGAGGGCCAGCTACTGCAGGTAACTACCATTTTAATAATAACATGCTTTATTATCTAATAGTTACCCACACATGGTACATAAATCAAATTCTATCCTCTTCCCTCACAGCCATTTCCCATACAATAAACACAATAATGTAAGTAAACGCTCATATTCTACATGAAAGAAATTGATCCATTTATATTTTATTTAACTAGCCCAAAAACCGTTCGTTAGAAGTTTCCGAGGTTAGAAAAAACCTGGAACCCTGAATTTTTGGAATCCGGGGCTATTCAAGATTCTCTTTCATTTTAAAATATTTTCAGGGTCTTACCACTTCCGGTTATACCGGAAGTCGCCATAAACTTTCTTATTTTAAATGGAAGAGTCTGTATATTATTTCATTTTTAAATTCCTGAGAAAATTTTATGATGAGTTCTAATAGGTTTCCCTATACCTATTTTCAACTGCTACTTAGATATCTTGATTTCTTTGAAAATTTTGGAAGATGTAGCGTTATTTGCAACACAGTATCTTTTGCCCATTTTCGACTGGTAATAAACACTTCTAGGGCAGATGGAAGCACAAGAATGACACTTTCGAAATCCACATTGACAATTGATTTGTCGCATACAGGTGTCCAAAACTGCATGACCAATTACAAAATCTTCAAAGTTGAAAAAGTTCTTTTTTTCAAATGGAACACCCTGTATATTATTGGATGATCAGATGCAGAATTTAATTCTGCATCGATTCGCTATGACTTTCCCTATACCTATTTACAACGGTTTTCTTGTTATTCCATATTTTTTACTAAAATCTAATAAAACTACAAAATCGTATCCAGTAAGCATGGATTATAAGAGGAATTAGAACAAGTGACTTGACAGTTGTTGATTTTATGTCAAAGTAGTACAATTCTGTTTTGCTAATTCTATGAAATACAGTTAATAATGGAGAATATTGAAGAATATTCGAATAATGATCTGCTAAATTTGTTTTATACGCACGGTGAATGTGAACGAATTGTCAGACGCACATGTAGATTATTTAACGAGCGATATCCGGACTTACAAGCAATGACTCCTGGAAAATTTGCAAGAATTGAAGCTCGGTTTTTGGAAACTGGGAGTGTAAAGGCAACTCGTAATCACCGAAAGTCAGTAATAGCTAATGAAGCTAACGAGGTAAATGTTTTGGCTTATTTTCAAGCTTATCCACGGAGTTCAATTCCAGCAGCAGCGCTGGAATTGGGCATATCAAGAACTTCAATTCATAGGATATTAAAAAAACACAAAATGCATCCTTTTTGTGAAATAACTGTACAAGGTTTACGCCTTAGTGATGAAGCAAGACGCGTCGCCTTTTGCGAGTTCATGTGCACAAAAATGACCAAATCCAAGATTCCTTTATAAAATTATCTGGACTAACGAATCAAAATTCAGCAGGCAAGGAATTATAAATCGCCAAAATATTCACTACTGGGCACAAGATAATCCACACATCTTAAGGGAGAATAATCACCAGGACCGGTTTACCTTTAATGTTTTTTGTCTGGTTATGGACAATAGCGTAGCATATCAAGTCTACGATGAAAGTTTAAATGGGGCTAGATATCTAGAGAAACTTAGAGTATTTGTTAGTGATTTTTTAAATACTCTACCTCCAGGAGAGAGAGCAAACAGTTGGTATCAACTAGATGGTGCTCCCGCGCACTCTACAATAGCTGTACATCAACAATTGACGTTTATGTTCGAGGATCGGTGGATTGGTCCCCAGGGACCCTGGAACTGGCCACCCAGATCACCCGATTTGACGCCCTTGCACTTTTACCTGTGGGGTCGCATAAAAGAGCAAGTGTACTCTACACCTGTATTAACGAGAGAGGAACTATTGAACCGTCCTCACGATGCGTTCACCAACCAGACGAACTTCGGAGATCGGTTTCGCGAGGAGTACATGATAGAGCGATTCAGTGTTTGAACCAAAATGGTGGTCACATAGAACAATTATTGTAGTTATTTCGTTCAATTTATTTTATTTTTTCTTGTCATTATGTTCCTAATTTTTTTGTTTTTTATTTGTTACTACGTTTCAAATTTTCTTATGTTCCTGTTTTCTTTCCATTTTCTAATTAAAATGAAACACATACGATGATTCAGTTTCTGTCAAAAATCACAATAAAACAGAAAATATTGACATAACAAGAAAACCGTTGTAAATAGGTATAGGGAAAGTCATAGCGAATCGATGCAGAATTAAATTCTGCATCTGCTCATCCAATAATATATAGGGTGTTCCATTTGAAAAAAAAAACTTTTTGAACTTTGAAGATTTTGTAATTGGTCATGCAGTTTTGGACAGCCTGTATGCGACAAATCAATTGTCAATGTGAATTTCGAAAGTGTCATTCTTGTGCTTCCATCTACCCTAGAAGTGTTTATTACCAGTCGAAAATAGGCAAAAGATACTGTGTTGCAAATAACGCTACATCTTTCAAAATTTTCAAAAAAATCAAGATATCTAAGTAGCAGTTGAAAATAGGTATAGGTAAACCTATTAGAACTCATCATAAATTTCTCTCAGAAATTTAAAAATGAAATAATATACAGGGTGTTTAATATAATTTAAAATAAGAAAGTTTATGGCGACTTCCGGTATAACCGGAAGTGGTAAGACCCTGAAAATATTTTAAAATGAAAGAGAATCTTGAATAGCGCCGGATTCCAAAAATTCAGAGTTCCAGGTTTTTTCTAATCTCGGAAACTTCTAACGAACAGCTACCGTGGAAAACCCTGTATACAGGTTTACATATCAATTTTAGAATAATATATTTCATTTTATGGAGCGAAACACCTACAACAAAAAATGTATATTGATGTAAAGTCGAAACGTAAGAAAAGACAAAAGCAATATAATTCAGTCCTTTAACGTAACATGCACGTTTCAATAATAATAGGAAAATGACTATCGTTATGATATTCTTTAGCAATATAAAAAAAATATTTTGTACGGTAATAATTTTCGCTTTCCATTTCACTGTATAGGGTTTTAAGATAACAAACACACACAAATTTATAGACAGCACATGACCGAAAGAACAACAATTATAGAAGAAGCAAATTGGAAGATAATTCGTCTCTTTAAAAATACACAGCATGTGTTAAATTATATCTAATGTAAAAAATTAAGACTTTAGTATATTGTACATACATACATATAGGGATGACCTATTAAATATCATGTATCTGAAAATTAACAACAAATATATATATTTTTAATTTATAAACTAATAAATAATGTGCAAAATATTGCTTTTTTGGTTCCAATGCAGATAATTTCAACTTCATACAATATCTAACCTAACTCAAGTCAATAAACGTACCCACGATAATATAAAACTTAAATAACGCTGTATTAAATAAACAAAAATGAATGTAAACGACGAACAAAATTAAATTATGTAGCAAAAGAAACTTTTCACTGATTTTAAAAAATAACTACAGCTAATTTATAAAATAACTATAAATGCGAAGAACATAAACCAGCTGTGAATTGTTAGATTCCGACCACAGATTAGAGAGAGTAAATTGGAAACGAGCCGACTATAAAACAGGTTACACCATCTATAGTATCAAATGTGCATACATCATACACATTTAAATTATAATAAAGATATTCTATGATTTAAATAGTTTTTCTAAAAATTATTTAAACAAATTCACTTTCTACAAATCATTTTCATCACCTTCTTTCATTTAGAAAAGTAATAGAGACAGAGGTATATTAAAAAAGAAAACTAACAGTTTTATGAATATTTATAATACTCTCTATTAATAATCTCTTATATTATCTTGGATAATTATGAGATATCTCCAAAACTAAATCATTTGTGAAGTAAGTGATGTGTAAAAATTATGTTGCAGTTCTCTTAATAGGTATTATTTGTCATAATTAAGTATAAACATGGATACCAAACAGCGTTTTCACTTTCGATGAGAGATTATGCGCTCATATACTTAATTCATATTTAAACAGATTAATCATCAGTCAAGTAACCGAACTCACAGTAAACAGTATACAAAATAACTATATTCAATATAATGATTCATCCTAAAGATACAAGTTGATTTGATTAACGATACTATTACTCCCTTGGAATTTATATAAGATGTATGTAGAGTGAGTGAAATGAAAAAAACGGTGTTTTTTGTCGAGAAAAAAAAACATTTATAAAACAAGGAAACCTTACTCTCATTCGAAAAACGTCATTTACGTATAAAATCCAAAAGCGTTTTGTAACTGTAGTACAAAAAAGAACAATTTAGAAAAAAAAAACCTCTAACGATACCATTATTATCTTGGTTTTTACAAAGGAAAAGGTGAACGAGAAATGAAGAAAAAGTTCTGATGAACGGATGTGTAAATAAAAAATAAATATTTAAACAAGATATTTTTATCAAACAATGAAACATTGTTCACATTAGAAATTATACTCATACTTCATATAGGTACATTCTAAAAACATTTACAAAAGATTACAAGTTTTTTCAATTTATTAAAAAAAAAATGAACTATAAGACAAAGAGCCGAATTAAAAAAAAAGTACAAAGTGACAATGTTTTCTTCTTTGAAAATTATAACTTTTTTTCCAAAACATAAAGGAAATTTGTTGTATGCGTTTCTTATAATCATTAAATTGCTAATTAGAAATAAGAAAACAAATAGAAAACATTTGTAAATGTACAAGAAAAAAATTTATTCTTCAACAATCGAAGGTACAGCAAACGACCCGGTCTCTCAAAAGCTACAACAGCACTACAACGAAGTAGCTGTAGAAATGGAAGTTACTCAAAACGCAATCGTTCCAAATACGTCAACGAACGGCCAATCCAGCATCAATAGAATGTTTGATCAGACGGTAGTTATTAGTAATAACGCTTCTGGAATCGGTGATGAGAGGCCCCGAGAACAGATTCCAAAAGAAATATCGATCACATTCCCTGCGGCGAACATCCAACAACCGCAGGTCTATTCGGGTAAGTTAAATTTGAATGTAAAAGTAAATAATGCAAATTATATAAATTTTTCTAAAAATACACCGCCAATCCATTGTTATGGTTACTTAATTTTGCCATACATCCAATGGAAAAATGCAGCATTACATAAGATATGCCCAAAAAATGCAATTTAAAAGTGATTAATGAATGGGACAAAAGTACACACGCGAAAATATCCTATTTAGCAAATAAAATTTAAATTGCAAACATGAACCAGAGCTAATGACATTTAACTATAAAATACAACCTTCAACATTGTCACTACAATTTCAGCAATGATCAATGATGAAATATTACATATCTAGTCTGGCTACTATATGAATAAATATAGATATCGCAAAAGAAACATTCAAAACGTATGTTGCTATTGCTATGACAATTTCATAATCTAACTATTACGATTATACCATAATCGATTAACATTTGCCAATGTTTTTCTATTATACGATCAAATATGAACGACATTCATAACGCGAATAGAATATAATTAAAATGATTAAATATTTCAGATTCGTCATATGACGATGAAACAAATCCGCCGTCGAAACGACCACGGAGGGTAGTCGAGGACAATGCTGGACAACAGGAATTGCCCGAAAATTCCATCAGTCAACGTTTGGAGGCGACTTCAAATGATGAACCGATGGCCATATCTCAGCAGAGAGCAAATTCTCCAAATTTGGACGAGGAGATAAGAATCTTCTGGAACGAGGTTCAAAACGAATGGGAGGATGTTAAGGATTGGACATGTACGCTGCAGTTCAAATTGCCGCCCTACCAATCGACTTCAATGACGAAAGGGGGCGTAATAGAATGGCGAATGCCAGGAATCAGGACGTCATTGAGCAATCAGACGTTCAAATGGACGTGCAAAGGCTCCGACATAATGACGGGCAACTACCGACATACTTGAAGGGCACACAGCGGCACGGTCAGGTCGTACATCTTGGACAGCTGGTAGGCGAATGTCGTCATTGTCCCGCGACGTTTTTCGTACGTGAGCGAACAACGGCAGGCATTTATACTAAGTGTTGCGGCAACGGTAAAGTATCACTTCCATCACTGCAACAGGAGCTCTCGCGTATACTACGAGAACTATTCACGGGTCGACATGTTTCCTCCCGCGAATTAAAAAAGAATATTATTGTATACAATAATTGCTTTCAGTTTGCCAGCATACAGGCTAACTTGAGAGATCTTCCTGGGCGCGGACCTTATGTTTCCGCTATTCAAGGACAGATCTATCATCACTATATCTATGTGAATGTCAACCGGGACCGTTACAAGTGTGGACCACTGTATTTCCTTCATCCCGAAGAAGCTGCCCGTCAAAGGATGGACGACGCTGCCCATTTCAACGTTCATCCCGACTTGATGCGAACGTTGAGCGACATTCTCCATAATGTCAATCCTTTCGCCAGGCAGTACCGACATCTGTACGGTGTTTACGAGGAAAAGAGACCACAGAATCCGGAAGCCCCCCTTCCCAGAGTGTATCTCGAATTCGTCGCTCAACAGCGCGACCGACACGCCAGAGAGATGGATCCCATCGAGGTAAACGAAGTCGCGGCTATCTACGAGTGCAACGAAGCTCAGATGCACGATCCGAGAATGAAGGCCTTCCTAAGGAACGAGGACAATGCATTCCATATAAGTTTGGAAAGCGAATACTGCCACCCGTTAAGTTTTCCATTACTGTTTCCTACCGGAGAACTAGGTTGGAGAATGGATATTGCACTGAATGACAATGGTGCAGGTCGACGCTGGACCCGCGTAAGCCTATGTCAATAGTATGCTTACCTTTTGGCGCACCGCATTGGAGACGATGCGGGCGCATTTAATGTTTTTAGGTTCGCCGGAAAACTAATGCAAAAATTTGTGGTTTGTGCGTACCTGAAAGTGGAAGCGAATCGCATGCAGTACTTCCGTACGCATCAAGATCAGATGCGCGCTGACGAGTACGAAGGTCTGGCCGATTTTGTGCGAAACGTCGCGGTAAATCGAGATATCCCTTTTGGAAGAATAGTCGTTCTCCCATCGACTTTCAATCTGGAACCCAGAAGTCAGATCCAGCGTTACCAAGACGCAATGGCTGTAGTAAATGTTGTAGGTTATCCGTCGTTATTTATAACGATGGCGTGTAATCCGAAATTGCCGGAGATCCTAGAGAATATTCCGCTCAATGACGAGCCATCAAATCACACTTTATTGACTTGTCGTGTGTTTCAGATGAAGCTTGAACAGCTTATGGAGGATTTGGTTCAACGGCATGTGATGAGACCCGACTGAAGGGGATTTGCTAGATTTAGTAGGCAGTCACATGTTCCACGGGCCATGTGGCACCTACAATCCCAACGCGGTTTGTATGCAAGACGGTGTTTGTTTTAGGAGGCCTCCAAAGTATTATTGTAATAATACTAATATTCGCAATGGGCACGTAACCTATAGGCGGAGAAGGGACGGCAGAGTTCTAGAAATGCGAAGTAATAACAACGTTCACCTTGTGGAGAACGAGTTCGTTCTGCCGTACAACTCGTACTCACTATTAAAATACAGGACGCATATCAACGTGCAGATATCCACCACTACTGGATGCGTAAAATATTTATTTCAATCCTCAGACCAAGCTTTGATCCGCATAGGAGAAGAAAACCCTCCTGTAGCATTGGAACATAACGAAATTAATTCGTATTTGAATGGGCGTTACATTACCGCTCCTGTAACTTTCTGGCATATATTGAATATACCATTTCATCAAATGTCCCACCTAGTGGAAAGGTAAGAATTTTTGCTACTTTTTATTTCGCCTTACGTAAAAGCACGTAATAATTAATCATAAATTCATTTCTTTATTGCAAATTTTAAATTATATTTCTAATTTCGATCTATACAAAAAAACATCAATCACTTCAAACTGACACCTACCAAAATTCATAGAAAAGATATATACAAAATAAATTTGAATAAATTTTAAATTCCTAAAATTTAATAAAATACAAAAGCATGATTAATGAAATAGCAAATAAATTAAGCTAGAAAATAATCATTCAATAATACCGCAATGACATTATAAATATAAATCATTATTAATCAAACAAAATTTTACCTGGAGTATATGTAGTGATATAAGCTTATAAAACCGAAATGTTCTAATCGTAAAATAAATCAATAATATGACAGATACGTTTTCACATACAATCACTTTAAGTACTTTCTTTTAGAGTTTACATTTTCAATCAATTAAAAGCACTACCAATCGATTTTTAAATTGAATTTAACAGGTTGCGAATACATCTGCCAGGAAGACAACAAGTCCTCCCCCCCCTAACGGAGAGGAAGAAGTAGCTGCCAACGCAGAGCCTACAACTCGCCTATTGCAATGGTTTGAAACCAGTAGGAGAGAACCTGAGGCGAGAGAATTACTGTACGGCGAATTTCCGCTGCATTATGCCTGGGGCAATGGCTCGAAACGTTGGAAACAACATCAAAAAACGCCAAAACCGAGCGTTCCAAGAATATTTGATGTTTCCATTCGCAATGGAGAATTATATTACCCTCGACCGCTCCTGTTAGAGATCAGAGGTGCTACGTCTTTTGACGACATTAAGACTGTGAACGGAGTAGTGTGCGAAACATTCCAGGAAGCTGGTGGACTACGCAACTTACTCCAAGAGGACAGGGAATGATTGCGAAGCCTCCACGAGGCGGCACAGCGGGAGATGCCGAACCAATTGCGAAGGATGTTCGCCTACATCCTGATTTTTGGCACGGTTGAAAATCCACCTGCAATATGGCAACACTTCCATCACCATATGATGGAAGACTTTTTTCGGCGATTCAACGAAAAACAAGCCGAGAACGCCGCTCTATCAAGGATTCAGTCATTCCTTTTGGTGAGTGGTAAAAGATTAATAGACTTTGGTTTACCAGATTCTCCCGATTACGATCGGTTGAGGAAATCCAACGTGAAAGTGAAAATATGCTAGAACGCCTCAACATTGATCAACGAAACGTCTATGACTTAGTCATGAGAGCCATTGATGACAATACCGAACGAAGAAGATTATTATTCGCTATGCCCCAAGTGCGTCGTTCTCGACCGTTTTGTAAGTATTCAACAGGCAGTTGTCGGCACACAAATATAACAAAAATCTTACAGCTTTAAAAAACATGAAATAACACAAAATCATACATTTGATTTTAACAATGTATCAATTCTAAACCAAGAACAAAACTATAAAGCACGAACTATACTTGAAATAATCCAAATTTATAAACATAAGAATTCCATAAATGATAAAACTGACACAATTTTTCACTAAACTTTATAACTTAATACTATAAATGAAATTTTAATAAAAATTTAGTAACGTTTTTCATATTTAACCATAACCTACCATCACTAATACAACTGACACAATTCACAAAACAATGTTTATATAAAACATTTCAAAACTCTTTCAAATTAAAACAAAGATTTTATCAATAAAACAAAAAATGTTATATATTTTTATACATCAAAAATTTTATTTTCTACATTATTAATTTTTAAAAATGTAAATGATTAAGGTTTTATTAATAAACCGAAACGTCTTACTCACTCTAATAGTTGTTTAACTATATGATTTTAAAAACCAAGAAGATCTACACATATATATATTAAAAAGTCAAGAAAATTTGGAAGGACCAATACAATTAAAACCAGATGTGTAGAGCACGTCGCGAAGAACGACAACGAACTATCTTGTTGTGGCAGAAGCTAAAGAGGACGAAAGAGGTCGATGGACAGCTAGACTCCTTCCAATACACAACGTTGGATTGAAATGAAACAGTGACATAAATTTCTACCTAACACAATTCTTGCCTGGACACGGGTATTTTCGATTCTATCTATTCTTTAACGGTAGTTATTCAGTTTTTGGATTCTAATTGATTTATTTATTTAGCTTTCAAGTAATCGATATCAAATAATCGATATTTATTTTATTATAAATTTAATACCTTTTCAATTTGCTGTCATTTTAAAGTTTGTCATTTGCGTGTTTTCAAATTTTATTATATATTCCTGGTTTTATTACTTATTTAATTTAAGTTTGATTATATTTAACTTTATAGAATTTTAAAGTAAGGGTTTCTGTTATAGTTTTATTAATTAATTAAAGTTTATATTAGTATTTCTGACTTTTAATGTTTTGACTTTTATATACATATTTAACACTTATTTCTTTCCCTGGAACATACGCCAAATGAGGAAACTTTAAGTTTGCAACGCGTAAGAACCCCGGTCCTTAGTTCATTGATGGAGTTGATACCGCTAAAGTCCGCAATTTTTAAAATGGACGATAAGGTGAGGGATACAATTTAGGAACTCCAAATCACGACGCAAACAACAAATGGAAATTGTATGGACGGATATTAAGAAGTATAAAAGAGGTGATGTTGAATTATGTTACTCTGTTTTAAATAATACAAATCGCGAAACCGTTACTATTAAAATTGCGCCGCCCAAAAAGCAGAATTATGATATTACAAAAAAAAGGACTTGGTAAATAAGATATATGTAGTTAATAATCATCAAATAGTAATATTAAAAGACGTCGAGACGGTACAGTAGGAAAGCTAACTGCACAGTTCGTATTTATGGAATAGACGAAGATTTAGAGAAAGAAAATAATTTAAACTTTAATTAATCAAAATTATTCTATAAATACAAATTATGGCGGTAGTATGGATGTCTTGAAAAAAAGACAAAAGTTTTTGGACATTTCGCAAACAAAACAGATCACCAACGAGGAATTAAAAATTTAGTTTGTTCAGTTAGCTCTAAATTAAGAAGTAAACAATAAAATTAAAATGTTATGGCGTATTTGTCTAGTTACAGATTATAATTCAGTTTTTTATTGTTGTAATTGTTTTGGCACGGGACATAAATTTATTAATTGTACAAATCATGCCATATGTAGCAGATGCGCGGGTAAACATAATAAAAAAGATGGTAAATCTAAATTTACCAAATCTTTTGTTTGCCAAAATAGAAAAACTCCGGGAGTTAATTGTAGGCATGGGATTTACTCTAAAAATTGTATATCACTCAGGAAATTAATAAATACTCATTAAAAACGGAGTTTAAAATTCAAACGAAGAAGTTATAAAGGATTTAAATTTATTGGAGTTTCCGCATATTTTCCTCCAGAAGAGAGGCATTTAGGGGAATTTGATAATATTCGCATTCTTAATAATATAATAAATGATTTAGAATCGATCAGGAGTAATAATGTAATTGCTATAGACTCTAATAGCAAATATTGCGGGAGTTTTTCCCCGCCAGTGGAAGACATCTAGACTGTGATAATAAACAAGAAGGACGGAGACCTGGACGACCCAAGTATCTACCGCCACCTGTGCATGTTGGACACCGCGGGCAAGGTGCTGGAAAAGCTCGTCCGGACTAGACTGCATATGACGGTAGAGGCCGCAGGAGGCTTATCTCCCCACCAGTATGGCTTCCGACGGGGGACATCTACCGCGGATGCCTTGCGGGAGGTCACTGAAGAGGTGTTCAGAGCGGAGGACCGCAACCACTACTCCCGATGCATTGTCCTTCTAGTGACACTGGATGTGCGGAATGCCTTTAACTTGGCCAGGTGGATCGACATTTTAGATGCGTTGGAGCATTCGTTCGGGGTGCCTTCGTATCTGTTGCGGTTGATCGATAGCTACCTGGAGGGACGTGCTATCGTGTATCAAACGACTCAGGGCCAGCGTGAGTACAGGGTGACATCTGTGGTTGCACAAGGTTCCATTTTGGGACCGGACCTATGGAAGATTCTGTATGACGGCTTATTGAGGATGGAGATGCCTGATGGGGTGAAATTGGTTGGCTATGCAGTCGACGTGGCCATGCTCATCACCGCGCGGGATGTTGCGCTGGCTCAGCTGCAGCTTAATCAGACCATGAGGAGGGTGGACCGTTGGGTGAGGAGTCACGGGTTGGCACTGGCCCTCAACAAAACGGAGATTGTTGTTCTCACCAAAAGACGGATGCCTACAATCATCATTCTTCAAGTGGGAGAGATGCAGGTCACAACACGTCCCGCAGTGAAGTATCTGGGCGTGCTGGTGGACAGTAAATTGACATTCTGGCCAGATTCTTCGGACCGCGGACAAGGCGGCGAAGATGACAGCCAACCTTTCAAGGCTGATGGCCAACGTGGGCGGTCCCAGTTCCAGCAGACGGAGACTATTGAAGTCGACAGTGCAGTCCGTCATTCTGTACGGGTCAGAACTGTGGGCGGACACACTCAACAAGGAGCTATACAGAAAACGGCTAGCCCAGGTGCAAAGGAGGGCCGCGTAACCGGTCACCAGCGCCTATCGTACGGTGTCGGAGCCAGCGGTCCTTGTGGTGGCAGGGATTATTTCGATTGTGCTTCTTGCGCAGGAAAGGAAGAGAATCTACATCACAAAGATCCAAACCGGAGAAGACAGTTCTCGTAACGAGAGGGAGAATACCCTAGCCAGGTGGCAGAGCCTATGGGAGGACGACGGGAGAGGTCGCTGGACTGCCAGATTAATCCCGAACCTGCGCCCATGGGTCACGAGGGGTCACGGCGAGGTAGGCTTCTATCTCACGCAATTTTTGACTGGCCACGGGTACTTCAGATCCTACCTACGACGTGTGGGTAAAATGGACTCTGAAGCATGCGTATACTGCGGCGAAGTAGAAGATGTCCACCACACCTTCTTTGAATGACGAAGGTGGGCAGAACGGAGGGAGCTGGTGGAAGCCAGGTTTGGTGTGCTGTCAGACACAATCACTTCGAAAATGGTGGAGAGCGAGGACTTCCGGGGATGCATTGCCGGGTATGTGGAATGGGTTCTCCGCACAAAGAAGCCCGACCTCGATCATGTTTAAGTGGAGTAGCCCTTATACAGCCAAATTTATGGACCCAGCATCGAAGTAATGTGTTTAACGGTTCCGGGTTGGTGTCTAGGAGACGGGGGTGTTTTTAGGTAGTCTTCTTTTGAAGTAGTCCAACGTAAATGCATTTTCACCTCCCAAGAAAAAAAAGAAAAAAAATAGCAAATATCAGTTATGGAGCAGTTCTTTAGAGGATAGGCGTGGGCGGGTTTTAGAACAATTAATTAATTGAATGATAAGGGTTTAATTGCTCTAATAATAAGGACATCGGGGCAATAGTTTTATAGATGTTAATACAATCGCGAATAGAGGCGAATTGGTTCCAAGACTGGTGATATGCAATTTTTAATGGTGTCAAATATGAATATTGCTTATGTGATAGGAATGGATTATTTGTTAAAATCGGGAATTAATATTGATATGGAGAAGAAATTGATTAGAAGTAGCGGAGAGATTATTAAAGGGGAACCGTTTATGAGAGAAGGAGGTAGGGATAGTATTGTACAGATGAATAATTTGGTTATGAAAGGGGAAGATGAAAAAGGTGTTTTTTATGTCCACAGGAAATGGTGAAGGGAGTAGAAGTTTTAATTGAACAGTACAGCAATCTAACAAATAGTCAACACAGAATTGCATCTAGTTATGTTCATCAGTGTATTATAGAAAGGTCAACTACACTGCATATAAATCCGCTTGTAGTTGTTAAGAAAACTAATGGATCGATTCGATTGTGTTTGGTCGCAAGGAATTTAAACAAAAGAACTATACCACAACACGAAGCACCACAGAATATCGATAGTTTATTTGAACGATTAAGGAGAGTAGAATGGTAAACGAAGATGGATCTGAAGAATTCTTTCTGGTTAATACCATTACAGCCAGATTCGAGGAAATATACCTGTTTCAGTGTTGAAAGAATTGTGTATCAGTTTGCACTTGTACCATTCGGGTTGACGTCATGTTGTGCTGCACTGGTTAGGGCAATAAATCAAATTTTAAATCATTATGAAGATTTTTGTAATCAGTATGTAAATATTCTTATATTCAGTGAAAATGAATAGCAACATTGGGAACATATTAGAGTAATTTTAAGGGAATTGGATGATGAGGTCAAAATTAAATCTAGAGTAGAGTGAATTTTTTCAAAAAAATGTAAAATTTTTGGGACTGCAAATTTTAAAATAGATAAGGAGAGATTGAATGAAATACGAGTTTATAACAGACCTCATAGTTTGAAAACATTAATGGGATTTTGAATTATCATAGAAAGCTTGTTTCAAATTTTTCAGAAAAGGCCAAACCATTATATGAATTATTGAAAAAAGGTAAACGTTGGAAATGGAGTGAGGAAACAGAAAGCGCTTTTATATCTTGAAAAGAAGAATTCGCAAACACTTTAGAATTAAAACATCCAAATTTTGAGTTACCATTTATTTTATGCACTGATGCATCAGATAATGCAATATCTGAAGAATTCTAAGGGGATATGAGTTAAAATATAGTATTTCTTAGAAGGAGATGTTAGCTATTATTTATGCATTGCAGAAGTTGAAATTTTATCTTATTGGGACTTACAATCACATGGCTTTAACCCACATTTCAAAGACCACATTTACTAATAACAGGATTTATCGATGGAGTTTGTGAATACAAGAATATGTCTTTAACATTGTTCAGAAGAGGGGTGAGATAATATTGTAGCGGATGCATTAAGTAGACAACAAAAGGCTGTATTTTGTAGTATCTTTTACAATTTAAGTCCATAAAGTTTTCAAATTTACCTACAAGAATGGCAGATTACGTGTATAGTGCTAAGATGATGGAAATGCAGTTATTTCGAGATTTATAACATTTACTAATAACAGGATTTATCGATGGAGTTTGTGAATAAAAGAATATGACTTTAACATTGTTCATAAGAGGGGCGAGATAATATTGTAGCGGATGCATTAAGTAGACAACAAAAGGATGTATATTTGATAACATCATGTTTAACCTTATGAAAATTATTTTGTTTAATTAATTTTAATATACTCGTAAATTATATATGGTTTTAAAATTGACAGACTGACACTGAAATGATTACACCGGCTGCACAGCCGGAGCCGGCGCAACCGGCCCAACGCCAGCTATGGCCCCGGCTGAGAAATGGCATCCACCAGTGCATGCTTCGAACGGATAGTGGAACCGACGGCGCGGTCGGCGTGTTCGCCGGCGCCACCATAGGAGTAGGTAAGATTTTAAACAACTCCAATTAGTATACATGTATATATATTGTGAAATAAATATATCACATAATATGACAACATTACCCACTAATACAAGCTACAATCAATGCAAATTCACATAAATATTCATGTTTGTCAACGAAAGTCAAAGAAAGAATTTAATAAAATTCAATCAAACAGCAATAAGCCTTGAAATTGTTAAATATCATTAAGAATTTAAGTTATTTAATTTGATTTAAACAGAATTCAATCATAAATAATTACAGTTTAAAAATAACTTGTCAAGCTAGAGTCATTTAGTGATAGAACAGAAAAATTCAGAATTTGACAGTTTTTACAAATTCCTGTAATCTAGTTGTGCTAGCAAAATCAAAATGAATTAATGTTTCATTAATAAAAGTTATTTAGAATTAACAAACAATTAAAAATGTGCTACGTGACGCGGGAAGTTTTCCGAGAATCGATGCAAACTTGACCGCTTAGGGAAGACGGATCTTCAAAGATACCTTCGGTGAAATAAAATCCATAAATCTTTGAAAAAAAAAAAGGGGGAAGTTTTGGCGTTGGTTTGAAAAATTTATATTTTGGGAATCAGTATATAAAGTAATTAAAACATTTACAAAATCAGGAAAAAATATATCTTTTATATAGAAGACATCGAGGCCCGGAAAATCTTTTCGTTTACTACGAGAAACCAATCCAAGGACACACTTTGACGCGGAAAATTGTTCGCAAGTTCGAGACAGAACCAAACTTAAAAAAAATTACCCAATTTCGTGACGTACGAATAGTTGTTCTAAGTGAAAAGATAAAAAACAGTTAATTTATAGCCATTGTTATTAAAAGTTTCATAAATATTTACCTAAAACCGCTCAGAAACTAGAATTTGAACGTTATACAAACTCTATAAGTTGTATTAGCTAAGTTTGTCAAGTTAAATTGAAGTCATTGTTTATTGGTGCTACCACTAAAGGATTTATTATTTAGATTAAGAGATTATATTTCAATCTAAAACAGACATAAAACGGTTAACCGAAATAGAATTCTTTAAATTAATTTATCCAAAGAGCAGAGAACCATTTATTTTAAGTTAAGTTATCGAAAGTTTGTTACGGTTTAATTTTTCTGTTCCTTCACATTTGAATTTTGATTGAGTCATGCAAATTTTGAATTCTATTTTATGTTAATATATTTTATTTTACTTTCCTTGAATATTTGTGTTCTTTATTGAAAATCCAACACAATTGATTATATCTCTCACATTGTTACACTTTGCATTGAATCGAAAATGACTTTGATTTCAATCATTCATTTCGCTTCTTTTTTAATCATAGACACCATCAGCGATATAAACGTTATTTTAAAGGCAAGTTTAAATTCATTCTCTTTACTTTTAATCTGGCAATTGCAATTACGACTTTAGAGAAACCGTTACGTCACTTAGCGATTCCTTTTCGCGCGGGAGTATTTAACTTACGCGCCACGGAATTTAAACTTGCTTATTTTAAATTCATTCATTTAAACGCCAAACTCTTAGACGCTTCGTTTCTTTTATGATCCTTTGTACATCACTGGACTGCCATTGGTTCATCCCTTTTTTGTACCTACTTACCGAGCCTTTAAAAGGTCTCTCTGTCCCAACTCTCTGTTCCTCGGTTCGCGTTCAGTTAATTTGCCGTCGTGACGTACTCGTTTTGACTCGAAAGCATAGATGCCACGTGCTCCCCACAGCTTCCGAAACCCCATTGTTTCAAGCTAGAGCTCAGTACACTCTGTTCTCTTCAGTTAATTCCGCCGTCGCAACGATCCTTTTTAACTCGAAACACAGGAAACCACGGGACAGCAGCATACACAAAAAGCGTCGAACTCAGCTTCACGCTACAGCTAAGTACTACTATTTAAAACGTATCAATCGCTCTCTTTTATTTTATTTCATTACTGTTGCTATTTATATACTTTTAACTTGTAATTGCCGGTAACTTTGCTCTCGCACTAGCAGTCATTTACATATTTACTTATAGAAACGGATTAATTGCGTCACTTTTAAATTAACCACGTGCTATTCCTTCTTTTGTCTTAATTTTGATATCAGAATACAGCAAACACGTGTTGCTTTCTTTTACATTGACCTTAACCTCAAAAATCAGCAACCACGTGGCCAGTTTTTTTTTCTTTTTTTTTTATTATTACAATAAAGTTATCGTTACGTTTTGGATCTTTCTTTGTTTTGTTAATCATTACAGCGACTCCAAGCGTCATACTCGTGTGTACCGCTCCTTTTTTTACCAAGTTACATCAGGTGTAGCACACACTGCGTCCGCACCCCACGCACGCCAGACCGTAACAATTGGCGCCCAACACGTGGGGCAAGACTGTAACAACATAAACACATCATCTTAAGTTGTGGCGTTAGAAAATACATTAGTGTTACCAACAAGTTTTAGTTCGATTTCAATCTGTACATTGCACGTGAACCAACATAAAAACAGTGTCCCCAGAAAGGCGGTAAAAATGAAATTAAAGCAATTTACCTAAAAGTAAGCAGTATTTGCATATCGTTAAATTTTAACACCTTTAACGATCCTGAGATAAATTTGAACTATCGATGAGTTGAAAAATAATAATTTTAAAACCGAATCAAAATAAACGTAAAATTTGGCACCCAAAACGTGGGGCCTGCTTGATTGATCTTTTCATTTTGTTTAGAGATGTACGATACTGGGTATTGCTATTGCTAAAGGTGTAAAAGTTAAAAATTCAAATTGGAGAATTATAAAAGTAAAATAAGTAGAGGTCAGAATTTGGAGTTACTTTTATTTATTGTACACACACAAATTACAAATTTAACAACATGCAACCAACACAAGATGATAGCACAAGATCCCGAACATGATCTCAAGCACGTGAAGAGGAGAAAGAGCGAGCGAGAGAGGAAGAACAAAAAGAAAGGGAGACAGTTTGTGCAGAATCGAAGTCAGGAGAGCGTAAAACAGATTTTTCTATGGAACAAGTTTGTCTAATGCTTAAGAGTTATCAAGAGGGTATGGAAAAAAGTATAGTAGATTTATCTACAGAGATAAAGAAAAACACAAGACAAAGTAACTAATGAGAAAAAAAGGAAAAACATGTATGTCAACAACAGTATCAAGCCATGGAAGCTAACATACGTTCGAAAAGATGACATTACAAATTACACAAATATACCAAAAACAAGATCTACATGACACAGAAATCACACAACTCTCTGAAGAAATCAAGAAACACACAGAAGATATACAATACATGCACACAGTAGAGAAGGAAACTTTAGAACGCTTTCAGACATTACAAGAAAACACAAATGAAGAAATCTAGAATGTAAGAGTAGAATGTAATGTTAAAATGGATTGCTTGGGAGACCATCTAAATAAGAATGTAGAAAGGATGAACCAGGAAAATGAACGTGCACCGAATAGTAGAAAAATTAAAAGAGTAATTGGAACAGAGTCGCAAGCAAACTACCATCGTATGTCCACGGGGTTCAACCTCGGCCATTCTTCACTATTAAGCCGGAAATGTGGCCTAAATTCAAAGGTAACCGGGCCGAGTATACCCGATGACGTATCTCAAGAATATCTTAAGATTAATCGAGCATATTAATGATCCCAAACGCCCCATTAATTTTATTATATTGACACTTGAAGACTGCGCAATGGAATGGTTCGAGAAGTTTGTAATCGTCATCACAGACGCATCGTGGAAATTCAAGCGAGAAAAACGGGGGCGAAAACGGGTAATTAATCGCGATAAAACATCGCATCTCGGACGCTGTCACATTCGGATCCAGATCGGCGCGCTGTTAATATCCAGCAGCCCTCAGACTAATTTGGAGCTTGAAAACCGGTAAGTACGCCTCCATTCTTAATAAATTACGGCATTCTAATCGAGTTCTGTTGTAAATTGTAGGTCGATTTGAAAAACGTCAGATCCACAGAGATGTATTCTTTGGCTGAAAAGTGGTGCTTCTAGGGCAATCGACCAACACCGAAGTCGCTTCTAACGAAAAAGAGCAGAAAACCGGAGCGAAAATGCTTTAAAAACGCACAAAACATAAATCCTTAGGAGTATGTTTTACATGGTTATCCGATGTCATTTTGACAGATCCGCAAATGTCAACACAACAGCATGTCGTCGGATCGTTAAAACGTGAATTTGGAATGAAAAGCCACAAAGTGGTTTGAAAAATTGGTGAAATGTGCAAGCACGAAGTGAACATTGAAGCGAAAGTGTGTTATTAATCGGAATATATCAACACTTTAGGAAGCTATGATATTCGGATCGAAATTGCCGCTGTTAATGTTAAGGAGAGCACATTTATAAGCTCTCAGATTAATTTGCAGTTTGATATACGGTAGGTACGCCTCTATTCTTAATAAATTAGCGCATTCTAATCGACTTCTGTTGTAAATTGTAGGTGTATTTGAAAAACGTCAGATCCACAGAGATGTATTCATTGGCTGAAAAGTTGTGCTTCTAGGGCGGCCAATTCGCCCGATAAATCGACAATCGACCAACAGCGAAGTCTCTTCTAACTAAAAAGAACAGAAAACCGGAGCGAAAATGCTTTAAAAACGCGCAAAACGTAAATCCTTAGCGGTATGTTTTAAATAGTTATCCCCGATGTCATTTTGATCTGTCATTCGCCTAGTCAGACGTAAATGTCAACACAATAGCATGTCGTGGAACCGCTAAAACATGAATTTGGAGTGAAAAGTCACACCGTAGTTTGAAAAATTGGTGAAAAGTCCAAGCACGAAGTGAAAGCCGAAGCGAAAGCGTGTTATTAATCGGAATATATCAACACTTTAGGAAGCTATCATATTCGGATCCGAAATTGCCGGTGTTAATATATTATACATTTATTTATCACAAAGTTTAATTAAAGCGAGAATTATTCACCTTGCATCAGCTCCTATTAAATACCTCATTAAATTAGTTACCTCATAAGATTTTTATTTATGAAAGCATATCCAAAACGTAATACCGATTTTCTACTTCAGAACGTATTCAAATATAAAAACTGCACACACTGATTTTATTGAAACCACTCGATCAATACATTTTATGAACACAACGAATTTCGCGGCTTCAGTCAATATGATTTCAAATTTGTGTTCGGATCTGAACATATTTGTAAATCTAAATTGACAAATTAGCAAATATCTTCGCTAAAATAAGGAGTATAAAATCGTATAACTCTCATACATTACAACGAATTTACAGATATTCTCACTGGCACATAATGTGCAAATAACTTCCGCAATATGTTTCCATATTTCTTCGCAATGGATACATTTCCAATAAAGACACTGATGTAAGGAAGAATGTACAATAATTTTCTTCCAGCTGTTATCCTGAAAAAATATATATTCAGTCATAATAATAATCCCAGGTTAGAACTTTCTTATCACAATTAATCATAAATACTCAAATACACTTTTGGTAAGTATTAATCTGACATACTTCTTATTAAAAGCATATACAAAATGATTACGACGATTCTAAATATTACAATTTCCATTGAAAATACAAAAACCAGTTATGAATTCTTCGCAGCTGTCAAACGTCACATACATAGATAAAATAGGTTAGGTCGCATGTAAATTGATATATTGTGGTGTGTCACACAACGACAATTGGAAATTCTTTAGGTGGCGTTAGTAAAACATCATTGTCCATTGTAACAAACGAACATTGTTATAACATTATATTTGTCAAACAAGTAGCGTTTTATACGTTTCTACGATATTTTGAAAATATATAAAACAACAACTACTTACACTTTCCAATTGTAATACCTTCGGCATTAGTAAAGGTAAGTGGCCATTTTCAGTCAGTCCATTTAATCAATGTATATGTTTATTTACAATTATGTTTCGTGATAGCCAAAAATGCCGAAAAGAACCAAATCTAGACTTACGTCTAAAAAGGGTCGTTATGCGGATGGTGGGCGACGTCCAACGCAACAAGTCCCCACTGCAGAAGGAGAAGTACCAGTCCCAGGTAAGTTTTTATTCTTATTTTCTTATTGAATTCCTACGATCTTTACTTGCTGATATTATGATACATAATAGCACAATATAGTATTATATAGTAGTCGCAACAATTGTCGGCACCGTTGAAGTTTATTTTCGCGCAGTGGGCCGCGCGCATGAGAGTGGCAATTTTACGTGTAAATTTTACGACTCGACCCGAGCGCTGTCGAAGATAAATTCTTTATCTCTTGAAGAGCAGTGAACTGCATACATTCACATCCACATTATATATAAATTTATTCGCCCCATCAATATTGTAGCCTTCAAAACTATACGGATTAAGTATGAAATAAGTATTATGTATTATATTTAATGGCAAATATATATCAAACATATTTGCCAGATTAGAGAGAGTAGATTGGAAACGAGCCGACTACAAAACAGGTTACACCATCTATAGTATCAAATGTGCATACAGCATACACATTTAAATCATAATATATATATTATATGATTTAAATCGCTTTTCTAAAAATTATTTAAACAAATTCACTTTATATAAATCATTTTCATCACCTTCTTTCATTTAGAAAAGTAATAGACACAGAGGTATATTAAAAAAGAAAAGTTACAGTTTTATGAATATTTATAACACTCACTATTAATAGTCTCTTATGTTATCTTAGATAATTATGATATCTCCAAAACTATATCTATACATTTGTGAAATAAGTGATGTGTAAAAATTATATTGCAGTTTTCTTACTAGGTATTATTTGTCACAATTAAGTATATACCTGGATACCAAACAGCGTTTTCACTTTCGATGAGAGATTATGCGCTCACAGTAACCAGTACACAAAATAACTATATTCAATATAATGAATTATTCATCTTAACGATACAAGTTGATTTAATTAACGATACTATTACTGCCTTGGGATTTATATACGATGTGTGGAGTGAGTGCAATAAAAAAAAAATCTTGTTTTTGTCGAGAGAAATAAAAAAACAACATTTATAAAACAAGGAAACCTTACTCTTATTCGAAAACATGTGATTTACGTATAAAATTCGAAAGCGTTTTGTATTTTTAACTGTAGTACAACAAGAACAATAATTTAGAAAAAAAAACCATTATTATCTTGGTTTTTACAAAGAGAAATAAAGAAAAAGTTCTGTTGAACAGATGTGTAAATAAAAAATAAATATTTACATAGAATATTTTCATCAAACAAGAAAACATTGTTCATATTAGAAATTATACTATTAGATTTCATATAAATTCTAAAAACGTTTACAAATGATTACAAGTTTTTTTCAACAACTTATTTCAATAAAAAAACTAAACCATAAGACAAAGAGCCGAATTCAAAAAAAGTACAAACTGATAATGTTTTCTTCTTTCAAAATTAAAACTTGCTAATTAAAAATAAGAAAACAAATAAAAAACATTTGTAAATGTACAAAAAAAAAATGTTATGCTTTAACAATCGAAGGTACATCGAACGACCCGGCCTCCCAACAGCTACAACAGCACGACAACGCAGTAGCTGTAGAAATTTAAGTTGCTCAAAACGCAATCGTTCCAAATATGGCGAATCCAGCATCACTAGAATGTTTGATCATACGGTAGTTATTAGTGATAATAACGCTTCTGGAATCGGCAGTGACAGGCCCCGAGAACAAGTTCCAGAAGAAATCCCGATCGCATTCCCTGCGGCGAACATCCAACAACCGCAGGTCTATTCGGGTAAGTTAACTTTGAATGTAAAAGTAAATAATGCAAATTATATAAATTTTTCTAAAAATACACCGCCAATCCATTGTTATGGTTACTTAATTTTGCCATACATCCAATGGAAAAATTCAGCATTACATAAGATATGCCAAAAAAAATGCAATTTAAAAGTGATTAATGAATGGGACAAAAGTACACAAGCGAAAATATTCTATTTAGCCAATAAAATTTAAATTGCAAACACGAACCAGAGCTAATGGCATTTAACTATAAAATACAACCTTCAATATTGTCACTACAATTTCAGCAATGATCATCGATGCAACATTACATATGTAGTCTGGCTTATATATGAATAAATATAGAAATCGCAAAAGAAACATTCAAAACGTATGTTGCTATTGCTATGACAATTTCATAATCTAACTATTACGATTATACGATCATCGATTAACATTTGTGAATCTTTTTCTATTATACGATGCAATATGAACGACATTCATTACAGGAATAGAATATAGTTAAAATGATTAAATATTATATAATAAATAAATATTTCAGATTCGTCAGATGACAATGAAGCGAATCCGCCGTCGAAACGACAACGGAAGGTAGTCGAGGACAATGCTGGACAACAGGAATTGCCCGAGAATGCCATCAGTCAATGTTTGGAGGTAGCTTAAAATGATGAACCGATGGTCATATCTCAGCAGAGTACAAATTCTCCAAATTTGGACGAGGAGATAATAATCTTCGTGAACGAGGTCCAAAACGAATGGGACGATGCTGAAGAATTGGACATGTACGCTCCAGTTCAAATTGCCGCCCTACCGATCGACTTCAATGACGAAAGGAGGCGTAATAGAATGGCGAATGCCAGGAATCAGGACGTCATTGAGCAAGCATACATTCAAGTGGACGTGCAAAGGCTCCGAAATAATGACGGACAACTACCGACATACTTGGAGGCCACACGCCGTCAAGCGCAGGTCTTACATCTTGGACAGATGGTAGGCGAATGTCGTCACTGTCACGTGAGCGAACAACGGCAGGCGTTTATACTAAGTGTTGCGCCGACGGTAAAGTATCACTTCCAGCAGCGCAACAAGAGTTCCCGCGTGTACTGCGAGAACTATTCACGGGTCGACATGTTTCGTCGCGCGAATTTAAAAAGAATATTATTGTATACAATAATTGCTTTCAGTTTGCCAGCATACAGGCCAATTTGAGAGATCTTCCAGGCCGAGGACCATACGTGTATGCGATTCAAGGACAGATCTATCATCACTATACCGATGTGAATGTCAACCGGAACCGTTACAGGTGTTGACCATTGTATTTCCTGAATCCCGAAGAGGCTGCCCGTCAAAGGATGGACGATGCTGCGCATTTCAACGTTCATCCCGACTTGATGCGAACGTTGAGCGACATTCTCCACAATGTCAATCCTTTCGCCAGGCAGTACCGACATCTGTACCGTGTTTACGAGGAACACCGAGTGTACCTCGAATTCGTCACTCAACGGCGCGACCGACATGCCAGAGAGATGGATCCCATCGAGGTAAACGAAGTCGCGGCTATCTAGGAGTGCAACGAAGCTCAGATGCCCGATCCGAGAATGAAGGTCTTCCTAACGAACGAAGACAATGCATTCCGAGATATAAGTTTGGAAAGCGAATACTGCGACCCGTTAAGTTTTCCACTACTCTTTCCTACAGGAGCACTAGGATGGAGAATGGACATTGCACTGAACGACAACCGTCCAGGTCGACACCGGACGCGCGTAAGCCTATGTCAATATTATGCTTACCTTTTGGCGCACCGCATTGGCGACGATGCCGCCGAATTTAATGTTTTTAGGTTTGCCGGAAAACTAATGCAAAAATTTGTGGTTTGTGCGTACCTGAAAGTGGAAGCGAATCGCATGCAATACTTCCGTACGCATCAAGATCAGATGCGCGCTGACGAGTACGAAGGTCTGGCCGATTTTGTGCGAAACGCCGCTGTCAATCGAGACGTCCCTTTTGGAAGAATAGTCGTTCTCCCATCGACATTCAATATGGGGCCCAGATCTCAGATCCAACGTTATCAAGATGCAATGGCTGTAGTAAATGTTGTAGGTTATCCGTCGCTATTTATAACGATGACGTGTAATCCGAAATGGCCGGAGATCCTAGAGAACATTCCGCTCAATGACGAGCCGTCAAATCATCCTTTATTGATTTGTCGTGTGTTTCAGATGAAGCTGGAACAGCTTATGGAGGATTTGGTTCAACGGCACGTGATGGGCGTGCCGATTGCCCACCTTTGCGTGATCGAGTTTCAGAAGCGCGGGTTACCACACGCTCACATTCTTATCACGTTAAGACCACAAGATCAACCGCTAAATGCCGACCGCATCGATCAACTAATATCAGCCGAACTACCCGACCCGGCTGAAGGGGATCTGCTAATTTTAGTGGCTACTCATAATTTGCACAGCCCGTGTGGCGCTTATAATCCTAATGCTGTATGTATGCAAGACGGCGTTTGTTTTAGGAGGTTTCCAAAATATTATTGTAATAATACTAATATTCGCAATGGGCGCGTAACCTATAGGCGGAGAAGGGACGGCAGAACGGTAGAACTCTGAAGGAATAATACCGTTCACCACGTGGAAAACGAATTCGTTGTGCCGTACAACCTGTATTTACTGCTAAAATACAGAACGCATATCAACGTGGAGATATGCACCACCGTTGGATGCGTAAAATATTTATTTAAATATTTTTTTAAATCCGCAGACCAAGCCTTGATCCGCGTAGAGGAACAAAATCCTGCCGGACCATTAGAACATAACGAAATTAATTCGTATTTGAATGGGCGCTACATTACCGCTCCTGAAGCCTCCTGGCATTTATTGAACATACCTTTTCATCAAATGTCCCAGCATGTCGAAAGGTAAGAATTATTGCGATTGCATATTTCGCCTTAAGTAAGTAAAAACACGTAATAATTAATCATAAATTCATTTCTATATTGCAAATTTGAAATTGTATTTTCAATGTCGATCGATACAAAAAAAAAAAGAATAATCACTTCGAACTGACACGTACCAAAATGCGTGGAAAAGGAATATTATTATACTAAATAAATTTGAAACTGTTACAATAATTAATTAAAAACTTATAAATATATATATATATATATATATGGTATATCTAAGGTTCTCGCGGGTATAATATATAGATTCACCTTCTCGGTCACTCCGCGTGTTTTCCTCCGAGCGAGGATTCCTAGGACGTTTCGGTGGCATCTCAGCTACCTTTTTCTACTTCTTGTCACTATTGGCGTTCGAAGACTAGTTGACATGTTTATGCGTTGCCGTGTAAGTATCCCTGGTTGCCGGCTACTATGTGCTATTGGTTCAGGTGACTGTCCAATTAATTCTGGCATATGTTGTTCTTGTAGTGGATGACCGACGACCATTTGGTTTGTAACAGATGTACTGTTTTGTGCAGGACTGGTAGGTTTTCGAATATACTGATGTTGCAAGGCACTCTTCCAAGCGACAGGTAAATGTAGTGCATCATCTCGTTTATTTAGGCATTCTGGCCGTTTTTCAATTTCAATTGCTTCCCTAAGGGTTCTTGGTTTTAAATTTTCAATATTAGCAATTGTCTTCGTTCCTTCGAAATTAATCTTATGGCCAGTTAGTAACGAGTGTTGTGCTAGAGAAGAGTTAAACGCTTTCTGTTTTACCGCGATTTTATGTTCTTCTCTGCGTACATTTATCCCCCTGTTAGTTTGTCCAATGTACGAAGATGAGCATTCACCGCAAGGAATTTCATATACAAACCGAATAGAAAGAGCAACCTTTTTTACATGAAAAATACATATGTTACGGCTTTCCACGCGTCAACCGTTAGCATACCAGCCAGAGCGCCTGTATGCTGGCAACCCCTTTCACATTCACGACGAGAGGGTTATGAAGACATTTTTCTAGAGTCAGTATTTGTTTTTGTTCTTGTTTTTAGTCACCATTAACACAACACTAAATGACATGTAATTATATATATTAAAAACTATTTCATTAAAACTATTTTTAAAACAAGAACAAGGTTATATGAATGCCTTAAAACAGTTCGTATAACAACATACTTGTTGAATTTTAATATCTTGATCTGTTTTCGAGATAATTCAATGCATTTCGTAATTTTTAATTCTTAAAATACTAAGTTGGCTTGTGTCAAAAAGTGCCAAGCAAGTAGCCTTATTTTTTTCTGCCTTATTTGTATAAGAATAAGTAGTAATACAAAATGCCACGGCATAATGACTTTTCAAATAGTGAAATGCGAGATTTGATTTGTGTTTTTGCACAAACAGATTTTAATGAACTTATTGCAGCCCGACGATATTTACAATTATATCCAAACCTAAGACAACCAAATCACAAACTTTTTAGAAATCTCTATAATCGCCTGAGAGAAACTGAGCGTTTTCGTCCTAAGCGTCATAATGGTGTTCCAAAAACAATTTCAGTAGAACAAGAGGAGGATGTTCTAGTTACCGAAAATCAAGGCGTAAGTACCCGCCGCTTAAGTGCGGCGACAGGAATAAGTAAAATGTTTATCAATAAAATCTTACAAAAAGAGAAACTTCATCCTTATCATTTCACTTCTGTGCAGAATTTATTACCTTAGGATCTGTTGTGTCTGTAGGGGTAAATTAGCACACGTAGTACATACCGTAGTTAGTATACGTTTATTAAGTCACCATACATTTGTTATACACATACAGTTATCTGTCCCAGTGCTGCCAACCAAACATACATATACAACACTACTTTCCCCCGAAAAACAACAAACATTTGAATTCACTTACAATTGCAACTTATAAATTTAATCTAATTGGTGGTTTTACTGTTCTACTGGATCTACGGATAGGAAGGGTTACGGTAGGAATAGGCTGAACTGTTTCAAGAGGTTCACAACCAGTGTCATCCGGTATTTTCGTCTCTTGCGGGTGACTATGTTGCGCGATATGGTTGTTTAGTTTGCCCAAAAGTGCACTGTAACTGTGCTTTAAATAGTCGGCGTGTACGTACTTAACTTTTCCATTTACTAGCACCAAATAGGTTGTGGCGCTAATAACTTTTGCTATTTTGCCTTCCTGCCAATTTCTCCCTCTTGTGTCTCGAGCGTCATAGACTAAGACTACTTCATTTTCTTCAAATACTCTTTGTTGTCCTCGTTTTTTATCTACATACCCTTTATTTCTCTTACTTATTCCTGCAAGGCTTGTGTCATGTTTATGGATGTTGAATCTTTATATTTTTCAAAGACTTGTTTGACAATGCATTTCTTTACTGTACCTACTTGTTTCTCCACTGTTCCGTTAGAACATGGATGGAGTGGAAGGCTAAATGTGCATTTAATGTTATTAGCTTCACAAAATTCCTTATATTCAGCACCGTTGAAGGGTGGACCATTATCTGAGACGATTTGCTCAGGTATGCCAAAGTACGTAAAACGTTGGCATAGTTTCTCGATCGTCTGTCTTGCTGCGGTACCCTTATTCATTAAATATAAATCCATCCATCGTGAATGCGCGTCTATCACAATTAAAACGTGATGTCCATACTTTTCCAAAAAGTGAATGTGCAATCGTTCCAAGTTCCCAGACGTTTTCGGCCAGGAAGCCAATGGGACCTGTGTCGCCTTAGGTTGATGTATAATACAAGTGTTGCAAGAGTTGCAATACTCTTCTATGTCCGAGTCAATTCCAGGCCAATAAACCTCGTTTCTTGCTAGCATTTTCATCCGCACCATACCTATGTGTTGTTCGTGCAACAATTATAATACCTTATCTCTAATTTGATACGGAATTATGACTCTGTGGCCTAATACTAAAATGTCATTTTCAATTGCTAATTCATATTTTCTTTTAAAATAACTTGCCAAATTTGTTTCTAATAATTTGGTGGGCCAGCCGTTCCTACAGAACTCCATAACTCTTTTTTTTTTTTAACGTCATATCCTTTGCTGTACAATCGCATCACTAGCTAAAGGTAGTCTCGATAAGGCATCCGCATTACCCATTTTGCTACCAACTTTGTACTCTAATCGGTAATGATACAAGGACAACATGTGTATCCATTTCTAGATACGGAGAGGTGCTAGTGGTGGTATTTTTTTCTCCGGATTAAATATCCCTAGCAAGTGCTTATAATAATAATAATAATAATAATTCATGCCTTTACACACATTCATGCCTTATGATCCGTTATTAGTCTAAATGATCTACCATAAAGGTATTTGTGAAATTTTTGCACCGCAAAAATCAAAGCCAGCGCCTCCCGGTGTAATTGTGCATAATTTGCCTCTGTTTTGGTTAAGGTTTTTGATGCGAACATTATAGGCCGTTCCTCACCATTTATGATGTGTGATATAACGGCTCCCACACCATAGGGTGATGTATCCGCTGCTACTATTATTTCATAATCTGGATGGTAGGTTGTCAACATACGGCTATTTTTCATCATCTCCTTACTTTTTAAAAATGCAGTTTCGCGTTCCTTGTCATATAACGGTTTCAATATACTAGATCCCTCAGGTAAGAATCTGCAATAGTAATTTATCAACCCTAAATATGAGCGTAGCTGACTTATATTAGTTGGACGCGGCGCCTTGATAATAGCGTCAATTTTTGAGGGCAAGGGTTTAATTCCGGCCCCTGATAATTCATGCCCTAATACTTCAACTTGTCTCACAAAAAATTTACAGTTTTCTATATTTACCCTTACTTGATAAGTATCTAGTCGTTTCAAAACCCCTGTAACATTTTCTCTACACTCTTCAAAGCTTCTCCCCGCAATTATTACATCGTCGATATAACAAGCTACATTATCCATATTGCCAAGTATTTTGTCCATTACATATTGAAATTGTGGCGGTGCACATGCAATACCGTAAGGTAATCGTGTGTATGTATAGAAACCCTTATGAGTATTAATGGTAAGTAATTTCTGACATGATTCGGTTACTGGTAATTGTAAGTATGCATTGGATAAATCAAGAGTGGTAAACACTTGACCGTTTCCGATCTTGTCAAAAATTTCATCTACTCTAGGTAATGGATAATGGTCTTTCTGAATATACCTGTTAACTGTAGCCTTAAAATCGACACAGATTCTCACGGTTTTATTTTTCTTAGGTACAACCACAATTGGACTAGCCCATTCGCTTATGTGAGTAGGTTTTAAAATACCATTTTGCACCATTTCTTCAAGTTCTTTTTCAACTGCTTCTCTAAGTGCATAGGGTAGGGTGTAGGGTCTACAAAAGGTAGGAACTATATCAGGTTTCAAGGTTATGTCAGCTTTATGACCTAATATTTGTTTAGACTTATCTATAGAGAAAACATTTGGAAACTGTATTCGTAATCTGTCTAATTCTGATGATACCTCTACTACATTGTGAATTTTAGTTTCAAATGACTCTTTCCAATTCGGTACTAATAAATCTAACCAATTTCTACCTAATAAAGGCTTTCTTAACTGACATTTTACTAACAATAATGACATATCTTTATTCTTTAAATACTTTATGCTTAAGTTTTACATTAACATTCACCTTATCTATTACATCTATGTAATCTCCAGTTACTGACTTAACTTTAGTTTTTGATTTTGTTACCTTGTCTATTTTTCTTGTAATATGTAATGTCCATTATACTTATGGCTGTCCCGGTATCCACTTCGAACTCAATGTTCTTGTTGTTTACCTCTATTTTCATACTGCACACCTCATTCGCTGCATTCATCTCACTGACTTTGTTAATTGAGAGCTGACTGACTTCGACTTCAGTATCTGCACTGTCTTCTGAACTGGACTCCTCGACTTGGTTTACTTCCCGATGACCTTTCTTGACTTTTCCTTGCGAACAGACCCTTGACGTGTGACCTTTCTTCTTACAGACAAAACACGTCCAATCTTTGGCTGGACAACTTCTCTCGTCATGTAGCCTACTACATCTTTTGCATGTTTTGACCCCTGACTTATGTGTAAACTTGATCGTATTCTGTTGTGGCCTGACACTTAGTATTTTATTTACACTCCCTGGTTGCTTACCTCCATTGTTAAAGCAATATTATACGCCAGTTGAAATGTTAAATCTTCTTTAGATAACAAAGCTAACTGTATTCGCTCATCTGACAAACCACATACAAAGCGATCTCTCAAGGCCTCTTCTAAGAACTTGTCATACTCACAGGTTTTGGCAAGATTCTTTAATTCAATTGCGTAACTGGCTATGCTTTCATTTACATTTTGATCTCTTTTCATAAACTTGAATCGCTCAACAATGACTAACCTTTTTGGCTTGTAGTGTTTCTTTAGAGCAGACGTTAATTCCCGAAATGTTTTATTTTTTGGTTCCCCAGGTGACACTAAATTCTTCGTAATTGCATACATTTTTGGACCCATCATGGCGATAAACATAGGCATTTTTTCTTCCGCTCTAACTTTGTTGACCTTCAAAAATTGTTCGAACCTTTCTAGGTAATCAGTAATATCCTCATCTCCAGCATCGTATTCGTTTATGCGACCAATTAACGAAGTTTTTTTTCTTGATTTCTCTCAAGCGACCACGTGTTTTTTTCTTTAACCTAACTTTTTCGTTTTTTTTCCCTTCTGACTCTTCTGATTTCAGTAGTTTTATTTCATACAGACTACAGATACAGACTATCCCGTTACTCGTCGCCAAATTGTTGTGTCTGTAGGGGTAAATTAGCACACGTACATACCGTAGTTAGTATACGTTTATTAAGTCACTATACATTTGTTATACACATACAGTTATGTGTCCCAGTACTGCCAACCAAACATACATATACAACAGGATCCTTTTGCACGTCCACGGTATTCGCTGTTTTTACAGACGAAACAGAACGAAGACCGAAATTTTCGTGACAAAATTCTCTTCACCGATGAAGCAACATTTACTAGACGTGGAGTTTTCAACTGGAGAAATAGTCATTTATGCGATTTTGAGAATCCTCACGCATTAAAGGAAATACATTTCTAGCACGAATTCAAAATAAACATTTGGTGTGGGCTTTGTTATGATATTAAAGCCACTGTGAATCAGATTAGTTTTAAAAATTCCCGCTTTAACTATATTGTGAATAAGGCTTTTCATTGCGTCAAAGAATTCTTATTACCATGACTGTCAACTTTTTCTTGTTGTTTTATTTGTAGAATCAACTAATTAATTATCTATACGTAGGCTATACATATTTATATTGTAAAATTTCGACACTGTCAATGTTTATAACATACGGAATAAATATTATTCTATTCTATCAATTATCGACATTATTTCTCTGATTGTAAATTATGCATAACAAAATTTGATATGCTTTTCTCGAAGGTCGAAGGTCGGGACTTCTCAACTAGGGTGTGGAGCCTGAGGTCCTGTACCCTTTCATCTCTGATAAAGCGGCACGATCAAGCCGCGGGGTGTGAAAAGAATGTTTTGTAATTAAAAATTACACTGATCGGGTTGTTGGATGATCGTTTAAGTGCGAAAAATAAAATTATTGAATAATTTCGTCTCATTTAGCGGCAAAGAAGGCGGTCGTCAGGGCGCTAGGCGCTAGATATGCTTTTCTTATAAATATAGTAGCAGACTATTAAGTAAGACGTACTGAAAACAAAAACCTGTTTACAGAAAATAAGAAATTATAGGTTTTTTCCTCTCATTGACCACTGTGCGGCGTCTTACCCTTCTACGGCCATCGTGTGTACCTAGACAAAATCGCGATTCGTCGCTGAAGACGACATTCTGCCATTTTGCCTCCCAATGCTGCTGCTGTCTGCACCAGTTCACAAAATGTATAACATTAAATACATAAAATACAACACGTACAATTTCTTGCAAATGTTGTAGTTTCATTCTTGATGTAAGACTACCACATTGCCAAAAAATCAAGTTGAAGAAATTATTCTTTCTGGGTGTAACACTTTTAATTCACGGAGTATATTTCTTAACTTTACAAAACGTCTTATCACAACTGGTGTTGCCTAGCGATACACCAATATTATTTTGCATCTATGGTGTCCACAACTTGGTGGAACTTGTTATCTTACCCAATGTCGTATCTTCACGTAACGCAATTTGTCACTAATATTAAAAACGTAATTTACCAAATTAACACTTTGGAATGCTCAAATTACTTTATGGACGTCACCAATGAGCTTTTAAATTGCCGTGCAGTGTAAAGATGTACTTTTAACTTATAAATGTGGAAGAACCAGACTTTAGAAAGTTGTTAATTGCCATTCTTAAAGTTAACTTCACACCCTACCTCTCCTTTATTTCCATCTTGCAAATCTGATGCTTCATATGTCAAATTCCAATCAATACAAATGGGCAGAACGGCAGACGATAAATTAAAAGCTTCGTCCATCTCTAGAATTCCGATATCGTTAGCAATATTGTTATAGTTTGAAGGTATTGCTTTCCCTTTAACCTGCAGGCAAAATAATTTGCAATGATATATAATTTGGGTATTATTTTCTTTTCTGATTCGGTCACAATGCTTTAATATATCTTGCTTTGCGGAAATTTGTATTAATAAATTCTAAATGTAGAAATTAAATTTTTATTTGACGTTTCCTCAAAGTTATCATTGGATTCTTCAGAAATTATCCAATAATTGTTATAAAAGAATCTGTAAAGCAATAATTGTTTTAGTATTTAAAATTTTATATTAACAGTAAAACATTAAAAATTGAGAATGGAATTATAGGTTTGTAAACTTACCTTAATTAATCCGGAATTTGTAAAAAGAACACAAAATATATTCATATATATAATTATCTTGAAATTTTATAAATAGTGTAATTAATTTAACAAATAAAAGAAAACGCTGCACGTACTGCGATTTTTTATAATGCAAATATATTTCTTTTATTTGCCTGGACTGACAGACCCGGTGCGTGTGACGACGTTCGAAATGGGTGCGCGTGGCATGAAGGGTTAATTAAGGTAAGTTTACAAACCTATAATTCCATTCTCAATTGTCTTCTCAATGTCTTAATGTCAAAATAAAATTTTAAATACTAAAAACAATTATTTCTTTTATAATAATTATTGGATTATTTCTGAAGCAGCCAATGTCGACATTGGCGAAACGTCAAATAAAGATTTAATTTCTACTTAGAATTTATTAATACAAATTTCCGCAAACCAAGATATATTAAAGAGTAATATGTAATATATTATAATTTCTTCAGCGACTGGAAACGTAATTTTCGTTTAAACTATATTTCATATTTCGGCAATCATTAATTTAAAAAAAAATAGGAAAATATTTTAACTATAGCAGTGTTCAGAAATAGCATTAAATTCCCTTTAAAAGAGCTAATGTTGAAGCTATTGCTAGCCATTGTACTAACATGTAAACACTTCCAACACACAAACTATTTGTACACAAAGTACACTTGTACAAATTGACTCTGCCCGAAAGCTGCAGCAAATCCCCATTTGGTATACAGCACAACATCGCTTTCGATATCCATCAAGCTCGGGCAACTGAAAAATCCTTTTTGTTGTGTAATCTACTAATTCCAGAAGAGGAACACTAGCCGATTGTTCAGTAACCATGATATTCTCTGGATAACACCTTCTTGTCTCCTCTACGGTCCTTTTGTAATACGAAAAAATGTTATGACACGACTGATGTCTTTAGCCGCCTTCCTACAACTCCATATTGGTATTTTGAAAGTTTTGTTTATGCTATCAAAGCTAGTGCCGAATCAGGATTCAGTGACGGTGCTGAGTTAGTCTGAACATAAATACTTGGAATAACATTTAATCATGGAAGATTTCCTGCGCATCTCTTTAAGATAAATTATTATGATTTATGTAATAATGGCCAGGAAGAACTTGGCGATCTTAACCACCTTCTCCTGGGATGCGCTAGAGATATTAAAGAAATTAATGAATTTATTCAGAATCTATACAATATGAGAATTCAACTGCCATTAAATCTGAATTATCTCATATCTTTGTAAAGAGTAGATATCAACCATCGAATTTACCAACCCATGTGCGATAACGGAAAACAAATCTAGCTTCGTTCCTTTGTAGGCTTCTTTTGTGGTATTTCTCCTCTTTCCGGTGGCCTTCCCGTGTTTGTCAGTTTCGTTAGTCATCCGATTGGCCCCGGCTAAGAAAAGTGTTCATGTCTACCCCGATGTTCTATTGCTGGATTTCTTTTCAATTTCCTAAATTAAATTTTAAAATCTGTAGCGCCATCCAGTTTTAGTTATCGTCACTGCTTGGAGGCTTCCGGTATCTCTCTGTCAAGAGTATGTCGATTTCGTGATGCATCTTTTTTAAGTATAGTAATTTCTTCCTGCTTAAATTTTCCTTTTCTTTGAGTCATTCACAGTCTTATGTAAGGTGTTTACTATTTTTGGTTCGTCAGGGCTTTATGACTGGACGCGGCTATTTCCGCGTCTCGTAGTATCTGGATTAAGTGGGCGAGAACGCCCCATTCTCTCTCTAACATCGAGCCTGTAAGTACCCGTTACCGGCTGTTCCATCGTTCGGCGCATATTATTAGGCTACCACACACCTAACCAGGTTGGTGTTGGTTTTGTTGTTAAGGTAGTGTATTTTATTCAAGTTAACCTTCAATTTGTTTCCTGCAAACCACTGCTCAGCGTCCGTAATTGCTGTTTCGGATTTTTTACGGAGAAGTTCTTGGTTCGTTTCACGTACTAGGAGCGAAACATCGTCAGCATATATACAGAGTTGAGCTCCTCGCACGTTCGCTGGCAGGTCATTAATATAAAGGATGAAAAGTAGGGGTCCTAGAATAGAGCCTTGACGAACACCATACCGCACATCCGCAGGCAGAGATAGTATATTGTGGAACTCGGTTAATTGCTTTCGATCAGTCAGGTAAGATCGTAATAAATTCAGGGGTATTCCCCTTATCCCGTCATATTCCAGTTTGCCAAGTAAATATCGTGATTAACCGACACTTTACTTAGATCCAGCAGCATGCTCCATTTCGCACATTCACCACTATCAAAAGCCTCGTCAGCGACGCTCAATATCCCTGATATGGTAGAGCATCCCTTTCTGTACTCATGTTCACGTATTCTGAAATATTGTTTATCTTCTAAGTATTTTGAAAGTCTCGATACTATAGCTTTTTCAAAGATTTGTTAAGTAGATGGTAATAAGCTCACTGGGCGATAATTTTCACAGTTGTTAATGTCGCCCTTTCTGTGGATGGGTACTATCCTTCCTACTTTTAGTAAACTCGGGAAAATTCCTTCCTGGTACGCTTATCTCCCCGTGTATTTGGGAAACACTCCACGTACCATTTAATGGTATTTGCCTTTAGGGAGTAGGCGAAGGATTCTCCTTTTCTCTCTCTCTTATTACCTCTTACCTTCGTAAGAAAATTCTTTTCGAAGCCAAATTTCCTAACCATTTCGTCATTCGGTAGACTTAGAAGTAGACTCCGGCATGGAGTCTCGTACCCTCTAGTCCCCGCTCTAACTAGTCTATGCATTAGCGCATGGGCCACTCTTTTCACCACTATGTCTAGAGGTCTGAGGTCTAGGATGACCTCCAGGGCCGCGGTTGGGCATGTTTTCATAGCTCCGGTGATGCATACGCATGCTAACCGCTGCAAGGGCATCCCTTGTTATGATCTATGTGACCTTCTGGAACCAGGTTATCGCGCCGTAAGTTACCATAGGTCTTACTTGCCGATGTACAGCCATCGCAGTATGTTTGGGTTGCAGCTCCATGTTTTGCCTGCTAGGTTCCGGCATATCATGAAGGTTCTTGTTGCCTTATCCATTGTGAATTCAATATGTTTGTTGCACAGAAGTTTTTTGTCTAAGGTTATTCCTAGATATTTGACTTCTGTCTTTATATTCGATCACTGTTGCATCCAGGCGGATATCTTTCATGTTTGAAATGTTCCTCTTCCTAGTGAAGGATACAATCGTGGGCTTCGGTGAGTTGATGCTCAGCTCTACTGATCGACACCCTTCTCTAGTGATCTTAACGCGTTTTTGTATTAGGTCACACACATTTTCCTCAAACTTGCCTTTTGCTATTATAACAATATCGCCATATAACAATATACAGTGTACGCCGAAGGCTGTCAGCTTGTGAAGCAGTTCATCTACTACCAGGCTCCACATCAAAGGCCACACCTGTTGGTGTTGTCTCAGTTATCCTCTCATGGAGAGCACCTCGCTTATCCATCAAGTTACTGTTTAATCCGTGTACGTGGTTAATAGTGAGAGCCAAGGCCATTGATAATAATAATAATAATAGTAATAGATGTACGTATATTGTTCACATGTTGGGATCGGAAGTTTCCGATCAGACGCGGGCTGGTGGCCGTAAATTGATGCAGATATTTTAAGAATAGCAAGTCAATGTGGGTTATGTTCAAGGAGCGAGAGTAAATCGACAACAGTAGGATTGAATCCATGAAAATATGCAACCAAACCATGACAACGTACTTTTCTGTACTGATAGACTTGTCAAAATAAGTCGAAGCGGTTCCTACAAATCCAATAACTATCTTTTTTGCAAAATATTTCCTTTTCACGAACTGACTGCTATAGTCAATATATTAGTCATATACATATACTTAACTTTTTTCCCGAATAATAATCTAACGCTTGTCAGCTAACGAATTACAAAGCGAAAAACGACGAAAAATACGCTTTCTGCCATATAATTTAAATAAGTATTTGCTGTACCTATTTAAGTACCTACTTACTTGTCTTTTTTGGTATGTTCCTTCGATTACCTTTGAACTTGTATAATATTTTCCAGCTATGGCGGTGATATTAAATTCCTTTTGACCTCCATAAGCGGAAAGGCAACGTGCACCTAACGAAAAATATCCGTTTACACCATATTCTATATAAGACAATGTGAGGCATGTGTAAATTTAGATTTCTGTAATTTTACGGTCTGGACAACATCAGCTGCTTCCGTTTCTTTAGAGATAGAGTTAAATTGTCAACAGACATCGGTCTTAAGTTTGCATGTAGATTTACAATTTTGAAAATTGTGCACAAGCGTTCACTGCATATTGCCCTCTAAATGTAATGGTACTTTCGATTGGAAATCCCATTTTCACTTCATATTTGCATTCAAAGTAAAATTTTAAGAAAAATTATGCGTTGCGTTTAGAATAAGCAATGAATGTAGAAAATACTCCATCTCAAAGTGTAAACTTAAAGCAGACTTACTTTTCGCAGTATAGTTCTATCTCAAAGTATAAGGAAAACAACTAAATGGCATATAGTTTGTTGGATATTCAGTATTGGCGAAACAATTTACGAATGTCTAAAAAACTAAATATCCCATATTTGTTCGCGACTTGTACATACAAATATAAAGTTATTGTAAACAGTCCGACTCCCGATCGGAAGGCGCGTCTGATAGGTTATATGGCAGCGATCTAGCGCGAAATTAATTTTTCAAAACTTTATCTCCCACTACATTACAAACACTAAAACAAATCCAAAATCCACCACTACATAAAGAAAAAAAAAAACCACTACATTACAACAACGAATTCAAAAAACAAAAAAAACCACCACATTACAACAACGAATTCAAAAAAAAAAAAAAACACCACATTATTACAACAACGAATTCAAAAACAAAAAAAAAACACATACTAAACCAAAATCAATAAAAAAAATAAAAACCTACAATACCACACCAAAAAAAAAAAAAAAAATATCCCCATCACATTATCAAACCAATTAAAAAAAAGCCACTACATTACAACAACGAATTCAAAAACAAAAAAAAAAAACATACTAAACCAAAATCAATAAAAAAAAAAACAAAAACTTCCAACAATACAACACCAACAAAACAAAATATCCCCATCACATTATAAAACCAATTAAAAAAAAAAACACTACATTACAACAACGAATTCAACAACAAAAAAAAAAAACCATCACATACTCAACCAAAATAAAAAAAAACAACAACTTGCAACAATACAACACCAAAAACAAACACAAGAAACAAATGCACAACACACCCGCTGCATAACAAACCGCACACCAAAATCACACAGTCCACCAATACAAACAAAAAAATCGCACCACAATCCCAGTTGACCGTCGAAAGCGGTCAAGCGGACCGATATCATCATATATACCAATAATTAAATAACAATAATCAAACAACAGAATCATGTAAAAAAAATATAATAAAAAAAATATATCGTTAACAAAACAACAAAAAACCGGTGTATATAAATATAAAACAAAAAAACAACAAATAAGGAACGCACAACTCAACGTATAGGTATATAAAAACATAAAAACAAACAACAAAACTACTCAGACACCTCCTCCAGCCACGCCGGGCCCACCTTAATCAGCGAGTATCGGCCTCCGCGCGCCTTCTTTTTCGGCGGCGGCGACGACGACGAGTCCTAAACAGACGGTAAACGGACAGGTAACCGAGGTTGGAAAAATTACAACAATCCACTCACCAATGGGGAGCATTGAAAGAGGGGCAGCGGCAAATCTTCGTATCGCTTCCATACCGCCTCCACGTCGGCCGCCAGGCGACGCCAACGACGTTCCTATCGCAACATACGTTAATGTTAATATAAAGCCGAAAATTGGCGGCGGTATACTCACCATCGCGACGCGCGACGGCCCGGCGACAGGCGGGGCGGCGGCTGTAGCGGCGGGCGGAGCGGCGGCTGGAGAGACGGCTGGAGCTACGACTGGAGCGACGGCCGGAGCTGCGGCTGGAACGACGGCTGGAGCTGCGGCTGGAGCGACAGCTGGAGCTGCGGCCGGAGCGGGCGGGCTCTAAAACATACGACAATAGTAACGCCATCGCGGTCGACCGGCCGCGCACTTACCTCGATCGGCTCCACCACCTCGGCCTCCTCTTCCTTATCCTCCTATACACACAAATATATGTAAATATATATTAATAATATAATATATTAATATCATATAGGAATAATAAAACAAAAACCAACAACTAGACACTAAAAATACGTACAAAACTGTCCGGTACGCTATAGCATCCCGCCGAGGCGTCCGACGCCAGTGACGGCCACCGCGCGGCCGACAGGCTGGAGGACGCCGACGCAGACCGCTGCGACGATATCTCGACCTATACAACAGCCAACAAGGTATGTAGTAGTAGTAGTAGTAAGGGCCGGTATACTCACCATCACGGCGGGCGCTGCGGCCGGAGCGGCGGGAGGACTGGCGGGCTCTGTGACTGGAGGAGCGGCCGGGGCCTAAAACATACGACAATAGTAACGGCAACGCGGTCGGCCGGCCGCGCACTTACCTCTAGCGACGCCACGTTCCCGACTTCATCCTCCTGTTGATCCTCCTATTCACACATGACATATTATTATATACCAATATCATCATAATAGCAAACAAAACCAAACCGACAGAAACATCTGCCGCATCCCAACACAACAAATACGTACACAACTGTCTAGCGCGGCCGACCGTCTGGGAGACGCCGATGAAGACCGTCGGGCCGATGCCGACGAAGCCCGCGACGACTTGTCCACCTATACAACAGCCAACATGGTATGAATATCAGTACAAGTAAGAAGTATTAGTAGTAGTAAGGGTAGCAGGAGGTAGACCCACCCTAGACGACTCCGGCGACGGCGACAACATCTCGCGCCGAGTAGGCGAGCCGGCCCCGCTCGCCTCCGACCCCTACAACACGAAAACACGCCGATCTGTCAGTGGCGGCGACAAGTGTCACATCAACTGTCAAATACATACGCGATCCAGGCACTGCCGGCAGCGGCACGGGCCCGAAGATGACGAGCGCTGTGATGACGACGTCCGGCTGGATGAAGACGTCCGGCTGGATGAAGACGTCCGCCTGGACGACGACGTCCGGCTCGACGACGACGTCGTCGAAGATGACGATGGCGAAGGCACAGAACCCTACGACACAAAAGCAAACGGTGAAACAGCGGGAGCGACGCGCGTCGACGTGAGATATACATACAGCAGCAGCGGCGGCGTCGGCGCCCCAGCTGTCCACGACCCCGAACAACTACAACAATCACAACACTAGAGCTAAATACGACGGAAATAAAATTCAGAGATGCAACATACCGTCTCGGGATCGGTCTGCGCGACGCACGCCAGCTCCTCGCGCGCCAAATCCCGCCACTCTGCGGCCTCGGCGGCCGCCATCAGTAGGGCGTCGTCGTGGTCGGACGAGGCGCCACCAAAAGCGAATGCCATATCTCTGTAAACAGCGAGAAACAGAGCGAATATATTTAAGCAGTGATAGTCGACTAGCCGACTACTGTCATCCAACTGACACACGATAACAATCAGCATGACAACGGGGCACCCGCGATTGCTAGGTGTCGTATGCGTCCGAAATAGGGTAGCCACGGCCGCTGTCAAACAGCAGCGTCCTAAAACAATCGTAAAAAACGAAGCGGTAGCCATTATTGTTCTAGCATCCAGTGTGAACGCCACGACAATATACAGTACGTCAATTTGCAGACTTGATACCACCAGGTAACGTCGTCTAAATACATATATATTATATTATATTATATATATATTATTATTAGTAATGATGATGATTTTTTTGTATACAATAGCAAGAATTCTCGCAAGGCGATGCGTTCGTGACGTATTATCGGCAGAATGCCAGGTTCCTGCAGGGGTACCACGCGTGCAGGAGGGGCGAGCGGCTAGCGCGCGCGCGTTTCCCGGCCTACGGCCGGCGACCGCGTACTATCCGCCCGCGGACTCCTGGACGGGCGAGTGCGCGCGCTGGTGGAACCGGTGGCATGCGACTTTCAGGCCGCGGCGACCCTGCCTGTACTTGTGGGGCCCGCCCAATGTCGGCAAGACCACGTGGGTCACGCACCTGATCGGCGGCACCAGAATGATGCCGTACGTGTACCTCCCGGGCGTGGGTGAATTTCTCATGACCTCCTTTGCCGCCCTCACCCACAGAGTCATCCTCTTTGAGGAGTTTGACGAAAGTAAACACAACGGCAGCATGCTACGCAGGCTGCTGGAGGGGGCACCGTACGCGTATCCCGTCAAATATGAAGCGTTATTGCGGCTCGAGTTCAAGGGCCCAATAATCTTGATATCGAACCGGAGCGACGCGCGGTTGAGCGAGGGGTTGCGCTCCCGCGTACACGCGGCTCACCCTTATTGGGAGTACTTGAACGACGACAACGGAATGATTGCGCTGCCGCCTGCGGTAGCGGCGCCGATCGCTGACGCCGCCGAACCGGCAGACCGGGCGGCGGAGCCAGTCGAGCCGACGCCGGCGACTGCCGAGGCCGTCGTCGCGGCCGAGGTCGACCGACCGTGGCGGATCCCGAGTCCGCCGCCGCCGGCCGACTTGGTCGCGGAGGCGTACGCGGAAGTCGCCGTACCGCAGAACGGTGGCGCGGTGGACAGTGACCGCGACGACCTGTATTACGACCGGGGGGACTACGACAGCGATGAGTGGGAGCAAATGAATGTGGATAGCGACGGGTTTTACGGAGCGTGCGTGCGACGACGAGCAATTGAGCGCGGCAGACGCTTGGGTAGCGAGGCGGGTGGTAGTAGGCTCCACGAGAGGGGGGACGACGCCGGCCCGTCTACCGGCTAGAGGGGCGTTTTCCTCTTGTTCAATATGCTTTGTTGCGTGTCCCTTTGGACCGACCGGTTTGTTGTTACGCTGTTGACTAGATGTATTTTCAATCTAATTCGTTACAGGTCCCTATTGACCCTTTATTTTACATTTAAATCGTTGCATGTCTCTATTGACCTTTTTTTTTATAAATTTAATGTGTTGCATGTCCCTATTGACCTTTTTTTTATAAATTTAATGTGTTGCAAGCATATACCCATATGTTAATTGTTAATTGTTGATTTGTTACGTTGCATGTCCCTATTGACCTTTTTTTTTATAAATTTAATGTGTTGCATGTCCCTATTGACCGCTAGAGAATCAAGGCGTATATGAAATTCCTTGCGGTGAATGCTCATCTTCGTACATTGGACAAACTAACAGGAGGATAAATGTACGCAGAGAAGAACATAAAATCGCGGTAAAACAGAAAGCGTTTAACTCTTCTCTAGCACAACACTCGTTACTAACTGGCCATAAGATTAATTTCGAAGGAACGAAGACAATTGCTAATATTGAAAATTTAAAACCAAGAACCCTTAGGGAAGCAATTGAAATTGAAAAACGGCCAGAATGCCTAAATAAACGAGATGATGCACTACATTTACCTGTCGCTTGGAAGAGTGCCTTGCAACATCAGTATATTCGAAAACCTACCAGTCCTGCACAAAACAGTACATCTGTTACAAACCAAATGGTCGTCGGTCATCCACTACAAGAACAACATATGCCAGAATTAATTGGACAGTCACCTGAACCAATAGCACATAGTAGCCGGCAACCAGGGATACTTACACGGCAACGCATAAACATGTCAACTAGTCTTCGAACGCCAATAGTGACAAGAAGTAGAAAAAGGTAGCTGAGATGCCACCGAAACGTCCTAGGAATCCTCGCTCGGAGGAAAACACGCGGAGTGACCGAGAAGGTGAATCTATATATATATATATATATATATGAAAAAAAAAAGGGGTTTAAACATCTTTAATACACTCACCCAAACTTATATATATATATGATAACGCAGATCTCTGTTCGCCGAGCTTCCCTTGCGAGTAGATAGAGAGCGACAGGTGCCGGTGAACAAGCAATACGTCCGACGCTTTGTAGTTGCGCAGAAACGCAATAATGACGATATAGTTGTGTGTTTAACGTTACTGTTGTTGTCAGGTTTTGTTTTGTTTTAATTAAATTGTTCAAACTACGTGTTTCTTTTATTTAAAAACGATCGGCCGCGACTACGACGACAACAAAGCAGCGGTAGGATAGACATAAACCATTTTTGTTCTTTGTGAAAAACATTTTGGTGTGTACGTGACAAACCTGAGTGGAAAAGAAACCCTTTCGTTGTGTACTGTGTGAACATTAGAAAGGACAATGAGTGATTCTAATTCTGATTACGGAGATGTAAGCGCAACAGTCGACGAATTAATAAATTCAACGGGAAATACGGATACCAGGGGAAGAGAACAATTTATACCGAACGAAATGACGGTAGACAGGGAAAGAGAATTGTTGAGACGAGAACGAGAATTATTGAATAGAGAACGTGAATTATTGGAGAGAGAAAGAAAATTAAACGATACAGGTACACGTGTTCATTATCATAATAGCAATACCCAACAAGTAATTCCTGAATTCGATCCTGGAAAGCTATATTCGTTAACGGCTATACAGTGGGTGCGAAAAGTTGAGAACTTGGCAGATATTTTCAAATGGGACGACAATACGGTATTATTCAATGCTGTTACCAAATTATGTGGAGCTTCTAAACTATGGTTTGAAGGTGTGCAAGATAGAATTACGAACTGGACAAGATTTAAAGAACGACTTATCGATGATTTTCCTACTGTTATCGACGACTCGGATATACACTTTGAATTAACGCGCCGTAGAAAGAAATTCGACGAATCATATGAAAACTATGTATATCAGATGGTAGCTATCGCCAGCAAAGGCAATATTTCGACTAGAGGTGTACTTAAATACATAATTTCGGGAATAAATGATAAAGAGTTAGCAAAATTGTTAGCTATTAGTGCTCCAGACGATACGCAAGATTTATTGAGGAAGATCAAGAATTACGAAAGTACTATCCGCAACACGCATACAAAATATGCAAATTCAGTAACAAATTCCACGAACGAGCGACGTGAATCTAGTACACCAAAAAGTGAAGATGCATCTTCTGGGAAAAAAATGTTATAATTGCGGAGAATATGGGCATATCTCGATGAAATGTACGAAACCGCAAAAAAGGCCTAGATGTTTCAAATGTAGTAAGATAGGACATTTAGCGAAAGATTGTGGAGAAACGAGTGCTCCACCAACTGTCAATAAAATCAGAAAAGTTGTTGATATTCCTCTCGACAAATATCATAAGATCGCAACAGTAAATGGATGTGAGATCATAGCTTTTATAGATCTTGGAAGTGAAGTCGTTACCATACGAGAGAGTGATGCGCAAAAAATAAATCTGTCTTACGAATCCTGCATTATTACATTAAATGGTTTTGGAGGAGGCACTTGCAGAACCATAGGAAAATGTTTTTCCAACATTCGAATAGACACTGTCGAGATGATGATCGAAATTTATATAGTGCCAAACAAATCTCAAGACGATGCCATGATTATTGGAAGAAGCGCATTAGATCACCCTGAAATACAAATTGTAAAAGAAAGAAATATGTTAATTATACGCCGAATTGATCTCAATACCGACGAAGAGAAGTTAACAATTATGGAGAAGAACGAGGACGATATAGTGACGAAAGAAGAAGTTTCTGGAATAGAAGAGCAGTGTTGTATTAATAAGAGTTTGACAGAAGAAGCAAGAATGGAACTATTAGAAGTTATTACTCGAAATAAAAAGTGCTTGGCTGAAAATTTTAGTGATATAGGACTAACTGATAAAACTGAATTCAAAATCGAATTAACGTCTAGTGAACCAATTACGTGCCGTCCATATAGACTACCATACGCCAAACGAGAAATTGTGAAAGGAATAGTGAACGAACTTTTAGACGCGAATATTATCCGAAAATCAGAATCTTCATACGCGAGCCCAGTTGTTCTTGTTCAAAAACAAAATGGTGGTGAACGAATGTGTGAGGACTATCGCCGATTGAACGCTATAACCAAGAAACTGTACGTACCTATGATGAACATTGATGAACAATTAGATGGACTAGCAAACAATAAATATTTCACGACACTTGATCTTGCCAGTGGGTATTATCAAATTCCGATTGCCGAAGATAGTAGACATTTAACCGCTTTTGTGACAACCGAAGGACAGTACGAGTTCACGCGTATGCCCTTTGGCCTTGTTAACGCACCGAGTGTTTTTTCGCGTTTAATGGCAAACATTTTTTCGAAATTACCGCCCGGTCATGTTTGTGTGTACATGGACGATGTACTTATCCCGAGTGAATCCGTTACCGAAGGCCTCGATAAACTTAAGTGTGTCCTAAAATTGCTACTGGAAGAAGGACTAACCCTGAATTTGAAGAAATGCCGATTCCTCGAAGAGCAAGTAGAATTTCTTGGATATGAAGTAACTGGAGAAGGTATACGCCCAGGAGAAAGGAAAGTGGAAGCCGTCAAGAACTTTAAAAGACCAGAAAATGTGCGAGAAATTCGTCAATTTATCGGTTTGACTGGATTCTTCCGGAAATTTGTTCAAAATTATGCCCGAATTGCTACACCATTGACATTGTTAACGAGAAAGGATGTTACGTGGAGATGGGATGCAGAACATGAAAAATCATTTCAAGAACTAAAGAATGCTTTGATTGAAAGACCTATTTTAGCTCTTTACGACCCAGATGCTAAATTGGAAGTACATACGGATGCAAGCAAAGATGGATTAGCTGGCATTCTATTTCAAAAAAGGGATAACGAAAAGTTGAAACCTGTAGCATTTTTTAGCAGACGAACAAGCGATTTAGAAAGTTCTTACCACAGCTATGAGCTGGAAGCAATGGCCGTGATGGAAACTTTAGAACGTTTTCGTGTGTATCTACTTGGACGTAATTTCAAAGTTGTGACAGATCGCAATTCTTTAAAAACAATAATGAAAAAGCGAGATTTAACTCCGCGAGTTGCGAGGTGGATATTAAGACTACAAGAATTCGACTTTGATGTGGAACACAGATCTGGTGAGAAGATGACGCATGTTGACGCGTTAAGCCGTGCACCGAATGAGGATTCCCAAGAAACTCAAACAGCGTCTCTAAATGTCTTTTCGATTGCTATAGAAACTAAAGACTGGCTCCTTACTATGCAGCTACAAGACAAGAAAATTTCAGAATTGCGTGAAGTTTTAATGAGAAAGCCCGATACTAATGAAGAGAAACAAATTCATCAAGACTACAAACTGAAAGAAAATTTACTCTACCGAAACGGAGATGGCGACTTAAAATGGGTTGTACCAAAAGATATTATTTGGAAAGTGATAAAAGGTTGCCACGACGACATGGGTCACTACAGCCTGGATAAAACTTTACATGTGATTAAGAAGCATTACTGGTTCCAAAAGATGCGAAAAAAGGTGAAGAATTACTTGAACTCTTGCGTCGAGTGTGCATATTATAAAACAAAAGGCGGGAAAAAGGAAGGAGAACTACACAACATCGAACGGGTACCGATACCGTTTCAAACCGTTAATGTTGATCATCTTGGACAATTTCCGAAGAGTCTGAAGGGGAATACTCACCTCTTGGTCTATGTTGATAATTTCACGAAATATGTGTACATGGAAGCTGTGAAAGACACTACAACGAAGAACACTATAAAAGTTTTAGAAAATATTTATGCAATCTTTGGTCCCCCGCGACGTTTGATATCTGACCGTGGTACTGCTTTTACTGCTAAGAAGTTCGAAGAATTTTGTAATTTGCATGACGTATCGCACATCAAGACAGCCGTAGCCACACCTAGGGCAAATGGGCAAGTAGAGCGATACAACAGAACTATCATAACTGCTATTACCACATCGCAAACACGAGAAGATGGACGTGATTGAGATACTCGCGTGAAGACGCTGCAATACGCCATAAACAGTTTACCAAACCGAACAACAGGACAAACTCCCCACGATCTACTGTTTGGATTCCAACCACGCAATGCACTACAGAACCATCTCACCTTAACATTGGCAAATGAAGAAGTACTGGATCGAGAAAACCTCAGAATAGCAGCAATTGAGAAAATCGAGTCCGAGCAAGAGAGACAGAAAACACGTTTTGACAAGCAAAGACAACGACCTCGTAAGTATCTCAAAGGCGATTTAGTTCTAATTTGCAGAGAACCGACAGCTACTGGTGAATCCCGAAAGCTAAGGCCCCTATTCAAAGGACCGTATGAGATTTTTGAAGTGTTGGAGAATGACCGTTATCTGCTTACCGACATCGATGGCGCACAACGAACCCAACGGAAATTCCGATCCGTATACTCATCGGACCGTCTGAAACCATGGTGTACTGCATACGACCCCGGTGAAGGAATCGAGGACGATTCTTCTTGTAGCGAGGCCGAATGATAACGCAGATCTCTGTTCGCCGAGCTTCCCTTGCGAGTAGATAGAGAGCGACAGGTGCCGGTGAACAAGCAATACGTCCGACGCTTTGTAGTTGCGCAGAAACGCAATAATGACGATATAGTTGTGTGTTTAACGTTACTGTTGTTGTCAGGTTTTGTTTTGTTTTAATTAAATTGTTCAAACTACGTGTTTCTTTTATTTAAAAACGATCGGCCGCGACTACGACGACAACATATATATATATATATATATATAAGAAAAACGTGTATTTACAATTACATTCCTGAAATATAATAAAATTCGTAGTGAAATGATAAATAAATTAAGCTAGAATATAATCATTTAATAACATCGCAATGAGATTGTAAACATAAATAATTATTAATCAAACCAAATTTTGTCTATAGTGATATAATCATCTAAAAACAAAATATTGTAATCGTAAACGAAATCAATAACGGTCAGATACAGTTTCACTTACAAACACTTTAAATATTTTCTTCGCAAATTTACATTTTCAATCCATTTAAAGCACTACAACAATAGCTAATCAATTTCTCAGTTAAACTACCATAACAATCTCACATACAAGTTTCGGTTATTCGAATTGTTCAAAACTTCCGCCACAATATCATCATTGTTAAAAAAAATCTCAATGTCAATGCAAATAAAAATTTCAATTTACATTATAATAAAAAAAAGAATACGATGTTGTGAATTATAAAGTTTTACGCGAAATATGACATACAGAAAAATATGCGTTGTTGCTGTTGATTTAATGTTGGATTACCGCAGAATAAAACAAATTTTTTTTAAAACTTTACATTACATTTTTACGGTTTAAGGAAAAAAATAAACCAACAACCACAATTCATTACAGCATATCATAATCTACAAACAATCATTCCCCTACAAGAAAACAAAAATTAATTTCTACTACCTTCTAACAATTATTTCTTTATAAAAACCATCATATTCCTAATCATAGAATTTATATTATTTGAAAAAATACAAAAAAAAATATAAACAATGGATACATACCGGTATTTGGTATGTATCCAGTGTTTATATTTTTATATAATATTATTTATATTTTCACTAATATATTATTAACGAAAACATCCGTAACATATTTAATGTTACAATAATAATAATAATGCAATTCTTTTTGCGTACATGAATTTTATAGCTACATTTTCTATGCAAACAAAACTAATCGATTGTTAAATTAAATTCTACAGGTTGCCAATTCATTTGCAAGGGAGACAACAAGTTCTCTTCCGTAACGGTGAAGAAGAAATCATAGCAAACGCTGAGCCGACAACGCGTCTCCTTCAATGGTTTGAAACCAATAGAAGGGAACCTGAGGCGAGAGAATTACTATACGGCGAATTCCCGCTGCATTATGTCTGGGACAACAGCACGAAACGCTGGAAGCGACGGCAAAGAACGCCTAAACCGATCGTTCCGAGAATATTTAACGTTTCCATTCGCAATGGAGAATTATATTATCTTCGACTGCTTCTGTTACAGATCAGAGGTGCTACGTCGTTTGATGATATTAAAACGGAGTAGTATGCGAAACGTTCCTGGAAGCTTGCAGACTATGGAATCTACTCCAAGAGGACAGAGAATGGTTCCGAAGCCTCAACGAGGCGGCACAGCAGGAGATGCCGAACCAATTACGAAGGATGTTCGCCTACATCCTGATTTTTGGTACGGTTGAAGATCCCCTTGCAATATGGCAAAACTTCCGTCGCCACATGATGGAAGACTTTCTTCGACGATTCGACGAGGAACAAGCCGAGAACGCCGCTCTAACAAGGATTCAAACGATCCTTTTGGTGAGTGGTAAAAGATTAACAGATTTTGGTTTACCAGATCTTCCCGCTTACGAGCCGGCCGAGGAGGACGGTCTAATCGATATGACGGACATCCAACGTGAAAGCGAACACATGTTACAACGCCTCAACGTTCACCAACGTAACGTATATGACTTAGTTACCAGAGCCATGGACGACGATACCGAACGGAGAAGATTATTCTTCGTAAGTGGTGCAGCCAGTACGGGGAAGACATTCCTGTACAACACCTTAATCACGTGCGTACACGCACGAAACTTCAAGGCACTAGCTGTAGCTTGGACAGGACTGGCTTCAGCGCTATTGAGAAGTGGCAAGACGGTGCATAGTACTTTCAGGTTACCGCTTCGTATAGTGGAGACTTCTACGTCATCCATTAGATTTCAGTCGGCAAAAGCAGCGTTTATTAGAGAAGCGAAGCTCTTAATTTTCGACGAAGTAAGTATGGCCAGTAGATTGGCTTTCGACGCTGTAGAGAAAAGTCTTCGGTTTCTTTGCGCGGATGATAGACCTTTTGGCGGAAAGATTGTAATTGTCGGACAACTCTTCGAGGAACTAAAACTACGTATCAATATGCGAGTGCAACCCGACGAAGTAGAATTCATTTCGTGGTTAGATAGACTGGGGAATGGTACGTTACAGGCTGACGAAGTTCCACAAGCCAATAATCGAGGCATCATTCGAATTCCCGACAGATGTGTGGTGGACAGTTTAGACGAACTGATCCGCAAAGTTTTCGGTCAGGTACGAGCAGGAGACGTACCGAACAAGGCCATTTTGAGCCCGCTCAACAATTGCTGCCAAGAAATTAACAACAAGGTGTTGGATACGATCCAAGGTACTCCCGAACGGATCTACTTAGGCGCCGATTCAATCATTGCCGAGAGAGAAAATGAAGCCGACAACTTCACCATGGAATTCTTGAACAATCTGAATCCATCCGGTTTTCCTCCCAGCCGTTTAGGTCTGAAGGAACTTAGCCTAATTATTCTGTTGAAAAATCTGGACTTACGAAATAATCTTTGTAACGGAACACGATTGTTAATTAGGAAACTAGGAGACCATTATATCGATGCAGAACAAACCGATAAAGATGAACAACTCTCCGGTAAGCGAATTTTCATCCCACGAGTCGACTTTACGTCCGAGGGAGAAGTAACACTACCTTTCATCCTAAGACGACGCCAGTTCCCAATGAAACCAGCGTACACACTTACGATAAACAAAGGACAGGGCCAAACTTTTGATACGGTAGGCATATGTTTAATGAATCCTGTTTTCCAGCACGGGCAACTTTACGTTGAATTCTCACGCGCTAGAAAGTTCAGTAACGTGTTTGTTTTTGTCGCTGAGACAACGAATCAAGGTAGATTAGTTGCAAACAGCAACGCGTCGTATACACGAAATATTGTATACAACGAAGTATTGTAATTTTCGTCATCAACATTAAAATTATTTAATTCAATCTTACATAGAACTGCTGAAATATTTCCGAATATACCACATATGAGAGTGCGCGCCAACTATCGCTTATAAACGATTTCCCAAAATGTTTAAAGAACGGCCTTCACTGGCATGGGTAGGCAATCGTGATCTCTGTGTATTTATTTACACACATGGTAATTCAATTTCACAAGATTGATGATGTTTTCATAAAACGATGACAATACTGAAAATTACAATTTTTAAACTTTCTTATTAACTTTCAAAATTTTAATTTATTCAAAATAAACGTTCATTTTAATAATTACGATACACTTGCGATAATATTAAATTAAAAAAAAAAAATTAGCAATATATAAAATTATTATTTCATTTTTCCTCTGTAAAATTTTATACTGACAGTAGTAAATAAATAATAATTTGAAATTAAACAATCATTTCAAAAAAATATGCACACATTTTGAATTATATAATAAAAATAATTTGCTAATATGTATATAACGATTACTGAATATACTACACTTATATATTCCGCTTACCATATTTAAGAAAACAAACTTTTACTATCAAAACCGAATGGTAAGCTTAAATAACAGTTGAAATATTAATTAATTACATCCCATTTTTATCACAGATATATCTAATAATATATCACTTCATATATTTTTAAAAATGAATATATTTACATGAAAACTGGAACGAAGAATACAATCAAACTCTCCTCGCTTTTGGACTTGGGGTGAAAAAACGAAAATTGATTAGATTCAAGGTAATATTATTATACAAAATATATTTTTTATTATATTTTACAGATTTACCACTAACATACAATTAAAAAGATTGCATTTCAACACAATAACAGTCTTGGTGACAGTATTTATTTTTATTATAAAAATTATACATAAAAGATACGTAATACATTACTTTGATCAATGAACATAACTGAAAATTAAAATCTTAATCATATATCTATTATTAAAAATTTAATAAAACTAAAAACATTACAAAAAAGCCTTTGTTCAATTTCTAAAAGAAAATAATAAATTCTAATAAAATTTAACAAAATAAATTTTCATTTTGTTTTTTTTTTCAAATACTCTAGATTTAAACAAATTATATCATAATTTATTTTAAATATTGCGCTACTTCTCGAACACATCGCATTCGAACCGCCTGTTTAATGACGGGAGAAATAACGGTTGCAAACGATTTCCCAGAATGTTTAACGAACAGGGAACGACCTTCATTGGTATGAGCTGGTGAAACCGCGATCTCTGTGTATTCCACCACACGCATGGTATGTCGTTGAATGATAGCAATACTTAAAAGAAAAATTAACCTTTTCACATTTATAATTAATATATTGAACAATACCTTGAAAATGTTTTAATTTTTTTTTCTTATAACATTTTACAGTTCATTATGATAAAAACAAAAATTGATATATTTTTCCGTACATATTTTATTATAAATAAATACAGTATGTACCGACGATCCCAAAGCAATCACACCAATAAATCAGCGCGAGACGCGAAGCGTCGAGTCTTGTTACAAGTGAGAGACAAGAATTAAGAAAAAAGGAATATACAGGGTGTAGCGACGATCCCAAACCAATCACACAAATACACGACTGCGTTACGCGAAGCGTCGAGTCTTTTTACAAGTGACAGGCAAGGATTAAAACAAAAGGAATATACAGGGTGTATCAACGATCTCAAATCGGTCACAGGTGTAGGCGGTGGTTAGCGGAGAGTGGTACGGTTTGGCTGGTCTGGCGAGTGGGGGCGCAAGTGGTGCGTTCCAGGTGGAACGCAGATCTTCCACTTTCTGCAGAGTTGGTGCAGTCAGCGGACATCAAACGACTATTTAATTGGGTGGGTGAACCGGCCGGATTTTCTAGTTCATCCATAAAAGGCGAAACCATTATATGAATTATTAAAAAAAGGTAAACGTTAGAAATGGAGTGAGAAAACAGAAAGCGCTATTATATCTGTAAAGGAAGAATTCGCAAAACACTTTAGAATTAAAACATCAAAATGTTGAGTTACCTTTTATTTTAAGGACTGGACGCATCAGATAATGCAATATCTACAGAATTAGGTGCAAATTCAAACTGGGGACGAAATTCCAATATATTTTATAAAAAATTATTAAAATATAGTATTTCTGAGAAGGAGATATTAGTTATTATTTATGCATTACAGTTGAAATTTTATCTTATTGGGAATAAGTTTACAATTGAGATTGATCATACGGCTTTAACCCACATTTCAAAGACCAGATTTGGTAATAACAGCATTTATCGATGGAGTTTGTTAATACGAGAATATGACTTTAACATTGTTCATAAAGGGGTAGAGAATGTTGTAGCGGATGCTTTAAGTAGGCAACAGGGTTAATATCAGTGATATACTTATTGGGCTGAATAGACTTAAAGAAGAGAAGGGAATATTTTCGGAACAGAAAGAAATTCAACAAAATTCAATTCAACGGGCTTAGAGAGGGATGGGATGGAGGTTCATATAAAGGGTTTCAAATTAAACATTATTAAGACGATAGGACCAAAAGAATTGTACGTGGTAGATGCAGTAAATACAGAGGAAATTGCGGGGAAGTTACATACTACATATGGGCACGTTGGAATTAGGAAAACATGGTTAATATTCAGGGAGAATCTTTACGCAGTAAAGTATTATAAAATTATTGGAGATTGTATTACGGAAAATGTCATTTGTGTCAGTTGAGGAAGAATAAAAACCACCATATTTTTGAACATGGAATTATTATCTGGATTATATTAGACCAGTTTTCGTACCAGAAGTAAACGATTTTATCATCTTTTGAACTCATAATCGGCATATAACGTATAAGAGATTTCGAGCTTATAATTATTGTGAATTATAAATTGTAAATCTAGTGAATTTTGCTATGTGAGGTTGAACATGATTCTGTGGGTTATTCTTACGAGCATATTTGACTTGACATTTGATTAACTGTGTATGGTTCTATGATGGGAATTCGGCGGAAGACTTTAATTTTAATTATGTTTTAAAACCCAGAAATATAAGTCTGAATTAAGATTATCTAAATCTTATGCCAGTGCATCTACTGTAGTAAAAGAGTCTACTTACCCTGAGGAATCTTTAGAAGATTAATTTCTTTATATTTTTATTGAGAATTTTATTGAAGTTTACTACAATAAATAAATTTCAATATACAATTTTCCAAAAAGTGTCATCAGTTATTTCATTTATCCACGAACGAACCCAATAAATTGGCGACGAGGATATTTTTATTTCTAGAAGTAATTACAATTAAAGCGAACTGATTAAGATGACAACAGCCAGTGCTTTGGTGAATACAATTGCGAACACATTTTCCAGATCGAGATATTCGACAATACAAAATTTCAGTGGGAAAGATACGTTAAGCGACTCGAAGGAACAGGCAGAGAAAAAACTTACCGTACTTATTACATTACATGGGTGCAAAAACTTACGATTCATTGTATGTGATAAGCTTGCACTTCAACAACCAACGAACAAATCATACGATGAGGTTGTGGATATATTGAGGTCCTACTACAGTCCTAAACCATTGAAAATTGCTGAAAACTTCCGTTTTCATCAAAGCAAACAACAAGAGGGAGAATCTGTACAAGAATTTCTAACTGCATTGCAAAAGCTGACAACCAATTGCAATTTTGGAGCGCATCTTGAAATTGCTTTGAGAAATCATGTGTTTGGATTGCGTTGCGAAAAAATACAAAACACATTATTAGAAACCAGCAAAAAAATGCAAGTAACCGAAGTAAGATACAACAGAAATGCTACAGGTGCGGTAGCGGTGAACATTACGCAAACCAGTGTGATAAAATTAATGGGGTATGCAGCAATTACTGTAGAATTAAACGACATTTACAAAGTGTGTGTACTAACAATAAGAGATCCAAGAACCATGCAAACCAAGCGAAAGAAATAGTGCTTCTAGAAAACGAACATTCAATATTTAGAAATAATTTCGTACCTTCTTTACAGGTAAACGGTAAAAAAATTAATTTTGAAGTAGATAGCGGAGCTGCAATTACAGTAATTGGTAAGAAACAATTTGTAACGCATTTTCCAGAATCTACCATAAATTCTACATTGAAATTAGTCTCATAATGCAAAACGGAACTCAAAGTACTAGGCTTTATAACAGTTGACGTTTTATACCAAAATACTTGATACACTTTAAATATTTACATAGTTTCTGGCAATCGAAATTCTTTACTAGGTAGGGAGTGGATTCGACAAATGCATTTTGGTGAGTCACTAATACTGGTGAATATGGATAGTGCATTTACATATTGCATATTTTAATATTTCGTTAATTGTAAGTTAATAAGCATATATATTTAATAGATTATTTTTCTTGTTATTTTTTCAGATTAATAAAAAATGTTGGTTTGGTTAATTTGTGTTTTTATTATTCATACATATTATATTTAATTTTTGAAATAGTTTTATGAATTTTTAAATTATTCTTGCCACTTTGAAGAAATTCTTCTTAATTTTTTTGTAATTAATATATCTCGTTTTGCCTGTTGCAATCTAAATTTAAAATTGTTGAGCGTCCCTGTTTAGATATTGTCGATTCATTTTTTTATTGTTATATTATTGTTTGTCAGAATAGGAAATAGACGTTTGTTTATTTATTAGAAAGATAGTGAATGACAATAACGCCAAAGTAAGTATTGTATTCTTTCTTTATTTTTATTTTGTTTACATAGTAACAGCTTTCATTAGTGTGTAGCTATGTAGTGTGCGGTTTTTTTTTTTTTCTAAATGTAATGATTTATCTTTTCTTTCATATGCAGATGGCGGAACGATTAAAAGATATGTCCATTGAGGAAAAGGAAATCGACTCTTCGCCGGTAGTGGCTAGCAGTGAGTCTGTTAATAATGACTGTATATGTTTTTTAGAATATTTTCCTTCTCTTTTTTTCAGATTAATTAAGTTGCCGAGCATTAGTTTCTTGATATAATAGTAACATTTCCACTTAATAACGTACGATCCGACAGTGAATTGCAATTCATTAAAAAGGTCGCAATTTACAATGGTTACTCTTCTACGAATGAACTTCCGCATCCAAACAAATTTCAGCAGAAATCTTAGCCTCTGAAAAATATAAGAAATTTATTTGATAAAACTTATCATAATTTATAATGCGTTTCGACATTTGTATATTTAGAATCACATTGCTCGAAAAACTATGCAAGATTTGGGTATTTCTAACTTGTATGTGTAGGTGGATAAGTACAGTAACGCAAAGTCATAAACATTACAGTTCCGTTTAATAGTCACGATTCACTATACTGAAACTATTTGAAGGAGTTAGAATAGAAAGGATAATGAAGAAGCGCTGAATGCGCATTATCAAGCATTACAATAGTTGGATGTTGTATGAATAGAGAATCACAGCTAAATACTACTAAACGATAGCTATATAAAAAAGCAAGTCAACGTTGACACAATTGCGTTGTCTTCACGCCGTATCTTACTTAATTTGTTGACAGACGTGCCCGTTCAGTCTTGGAATTAACAATAATATTCGACAGCACTTAAGAAACATCACATTATCTGCAAAGGATACATACCGTACCATGATTTTCGATGAAATTGCGCTACAACCAGGGGTACATATACTATTCGACGAGGAGAGATTTTATTGAAGGCTTGTGGATTTTGGCAAAAAAAGCAATTGTGATTGGCAAATCACGCGTTCGTATTCCTTGTACAATGTATCTACAGAAACTGGAAACAACTACTGTTTTTTATCTTTTGTGAAAGTGCAGCACCAAGAGCTAACTAGTGGTACTTAAAGCTGCAATTAATTTACTTATTAACGAAACGCGTAAAGTTTACAGAAATCGAAATACTGGATCATAGAGGAATCGGTTTGAAGTAGAAATTATTCACTTGATTACTCACATTTAATAAAATGTATACGGAATAACTTATTAACGAAAGACCTACTTTTTATGGAGAATTTATATTAATTTCATCGGATTCTCTGTAGAATGTTTAGTTGAAAATATTCAATGAATCCACAAAAAGTATTTTTTATTAGATAGTGCGTTTCTCAATTTGTGGTAGTAACATCACTCTTAATTCATCTGTATGTCGTACATGTCTTTCAACAAATGTTACCAGTTGCCATAATTAAACCTAGGATAAAACATTAATATATATTTAGTACTTATTAAATTACATCAAGGAATTACCATATTTACACACTTTAGCTATTACTCTTGAGGGACAAACTCTGGATTTAATTGCTGGTTAGTTATAATTGGCGAAGGAATTGTAGGTCCAATAATTTTTGACGGCCCCCATATGTCATTAGTTGAACGTGCTGGCCTATATTTCCAACAGGACGGTGCGCCAGCTCACAACTCTCTAATAGCGAGGCAATATTTAGACGATAGAGTTTTTGAAAGATGGATTGGAACAAATGGACCTGTTAGATGGCCTGCTAGGTAAGCAAATCAGAATACCACCTATTTTCTTTAAGCCCAATTAAAACATATCACAGGTCACCGGATCTAGCACCCTTAGTTTTTTTTTGCCTGGGGCACCATCAAAGACGAAGTATACGCAACCCTGTCAAGCAATCGCCAAGATTTAGAAGACAAAGTGAGAACGGTCATTAACAGAATTACTCGAGACCAGCTTAGAAAAGTGATGAGCCACAGTTGAACCACAGAAAGTACAACTTTGTCAAAATCAAGGTGGCGGCCATTTTGAACAACTTCAATAGCCTTAGCATTAACCTTAGCATTAAAGTATTTTTATACGATCATGTTGGCATGTGTTTATTTCTAGGTATAGTCATTTCTTTTTTGTTTTGATTCAACGTTTTGTAATAAAGAAATATTTATGTTATTATTTATTATTACTAGTATTACCATTTTCTAGATTCGTAAGACAGCTTATACCTATTAATCAGTACTTATAAAATGTTTGCTACCTGTCACCTGTCGCTCTTTAGTATAGTGTCAACAAAAACTGTTTTTCATGGCTTAACTACATACCTACATAGAATATCATTATATATTGCATTATTTTGCGTTTTCACAAAAAAAATACTGAATAAACGTTCGATCGGCATATTAATCTAGGGTATCAAAATGAAGGTACTCCAATGCTCTTTTGTGATGATCTAGTGAGCCACTCTGTTCCCATTTCAAAAAATTAAATTAGAACATAAAAACTAAATTTTGGACGTACACATGCGCGTAAAAAACTGTGTACACAGTAAAAACAAAAAGCTTTGTTCTTATAATGTTTATCCAGTAACACCTCCGCATTTTAAGAATTCCAAAGCAGTCTCAATGAAAAAAGAAATAAAAATTAAAAAAAGAATTTTTTTATGTCAAGAAATATCCGATTTGGTGCAGTTGTACTCAAAATGTTATTCCGAATCAAAATATCGAAAAATGTACAGGTAGTCCCATTTAAAAATCGAAAATCAAAGTCATTTTCGGTAAAATCGAAAGTGACAAAAATTTATTGACGATGTCAAAAAATGTAAATTTATTGTCCGTAGTTAATTCCCAAATTTCGTTTCTCTATCTCAAATACTTCAGAAATTATAGGGGCGAGCCACCTCCCAGAAACACCCGGTATGACATAGCGCACTTAACTAACGACCATCTTTTTATCATTTACTCCGCTCAATTTATATAATAATAATAAAATATATCTTTATTGCGCTTCATTATCAAATGTTTAATAATTCAATAAAAATTAAAGTTTGAAGTATCTCCAAAACTTTGATTTCCGCTTGAAAGAGGGAAAATGTATGACACTACATTCCTACTCTACAATAAAGTCGACGCCTGAAAGCAGATATTATGTCCTCAAAAACTTGAATGTAACTTCAAGCAAATACCATCTAATGCTCACGTAGTGCAGGGTTCCGAGTCAAATTTCATTTAAATCAATAAAAAGTTTGGCTATTTTAGCAAAACTTTGAATCTTTCTGCTGCTATCAAAGAGACAAATAAGGTATTGGATTGCGGAGAGAGAACAGTGTATTCATTGCGTAAGAAACAAGGACTGCTAGAAAGACCACCCAAGAAAAAGCCGAAAAGAAAAGGAATTCAAAAGAATGCTCGTACACAAGTATATGATCAGTGGGTTCAAGCCGTTATTCGTCGCAAGGTACACAGCATTTTTTTTAAAATAATTCTCTTCCGCTGTACAGTCTGTTAATATCTGTCAATATCGATGCAGATATATGTAACTTCAATCGGACAACTCTCTATAAGTTATTGCTAGATATTGGCTTTGTATTTGAGAAAGTTGGAGAAAAAGTATTATAAATGAGGGAGATGACATAAGATGGAGGCAGTTATTTGAAAGACAAAAAGGTAAAGGCAAGATGAACGAAACATTGTGTTCACGGATGAATCATGCGTTAAATACAGGAGTCTTTGCAAACAAAGTATGGGCTGATAGCACTGTAAAATCAAAGCGACAAGGATTGGTAGAAGGTGTGTCGACAGGAATTACAGCACTCCGTGGCCCTGGTCACATTTTTGCGTTAATTAACGCAAGCAATGAAAATAGTTTTGTTGTTTGAAATTTACATTTCTCTGTAAAAGAAACAAACAGATTTGCGGAGATATTTATGAGAAGTGGTTTACAGAACAGTTGCTACCGTGTTTGCCAAATCATTCAGTTATTGCAATGGACAATGTACCATATAACAGCCGAAGGGTGGGCATTGCCAACATCAAAATGGAGAAAGGATGATATTCGTTTGTGGTTGGAAAATAAGCATATTCCCGTAGAAGTAAGAATGTTGAAGCGAGAGTTAATTGCTATATTATCGCAGGTTAAACATAACTACGACAAATATAAACTTGAGGAAATCGCAGGGAATTTTGATTGCACCAAACTATGTTTGAAATGGTTCGAGTAAGTAAAGCACTGTATATGCATTAACAATACTACGTTTAAAGCTGTAGATATCATACCATTAATTACAAATGGGCTATAAGGTTTCTGCAGAACAGGGGAGAAGTTACCTAGATCATGTCGAGAAAGGCATTTATCATTATGTTACATTGATTGTCATTAAATATTTTATTGTTTGCCGTGGAAGAAGAAATGTGGAAAATCGATGAAAGTGAAGATAATGTAGAAAAATTCATTATTTCTTTGGATTCAGAGTAAAGTTCTACAGCATACGAAATCAGTTCTAAATCTGTAGATATCATAATTCAGGAATAGACTAAAATTAGGTACATATGTTAATAATTATATGCGTAAGATGTTGTATTAGTTAAAGACAATAGAAAAAAGCTACTGTAACATGATATTTAAGTAAGAAAAAGTACACCTTATATTAATCGTTACATGTTTAATGTTTATTGAGATAATAGAAAGAAAAGCAATTATACTATCACAAATAAACATTAGTATTGTTGTATCATTTTATAGAACATTTTTCAATAAATATACCATTGTTAAATCGACTATATTGGACAACTTGAATTGATATAGAAATATGAGTTTTTGTATTCGTTGATCTATCCACTGTTGTCATTATTTAACTATCATAAATGTAATTGGCAAATCCATTGACGAATAAACGAACAAAAGCCCCATCCTTACTTCATTAAAATGCTCATAATAACCCACCATCTCTCTTTGTGATGTACAAATACGGTTTACTTTATGATTATGTAGCTTATGCAGTGGATAAACACGTAAACAATTTTAATAAATTGGCTTGACTGTTCATTACCCATTAGGTCACCTGCCAACTGCAGAATTAAATATTTTCTATTAAAGCATCTTTCAATGCTATTTGACAACAATGCAAGTACTCTCCACATGAGCTGTTCCGTTTTCTAAGGTCGCAAACAGACTATAGTTCCTTTACTGTCAATTTCTTAATGTGCGTGAACGCATGCTTTTCAAGGTTAGAATAATATGGAGAAGTAATAGTTGAAAGTGTGTTTTAATTAACAGAAAACCGTAAAACTAGCCGTTAATACATCGCGTTCTAGGTGGGTAGCGGTCATAAGAATGAAGCATTATAATATAGCGTAGTAGGGATTGTCGTTTCGAAAAAACATTTCCATTAGTAAACAGTAAAAACAAAATTGTTCCGGATAAGAATGTAAGCGATTTAGAAATTCAAGTAGGATTTAATTCTACCAAAGCACATGGTAGAATTAAATCCTACTCCGTCATCTTGACAAATTGCTCTTAAATTTGACATCAGTGCAACAACGGTTCAAGAGATTTTGGGTAATAATGAATACCGGTCTTACAAATCTACGAGTTCGCTAAAACTCTTTACCGTCGCATGAAATTTTGTGAAATAATTATTAATAAATATCACGACAATGAACATTAATGCAAGTATCATTGGCAATCAGATAATCGGGCCTTTTCTAGTGACAGCAATTATTATACATGATGTACTGGAACGATTTAACGTTATGGAAATTTGGTTTCAGCAGGACAGTTACCCAGCACATACGAGCTTTTTAAACACGGTTTTTTGAAGATAGATGTACCGTAAACTTGGGTGGCTTTAGCCACCGGGGTTGACTTTGGCCATTTTCTAATATTTGTTTTATTTATTCATAACTTTGTTGTAGTAATAATTATTAGCCAAATATGAGTTTTTTCTTGTTTTAGAGATTATATTGGACCAGAATAAAATTATATACGCCACATAATTTGTCTTGTAGATCCTAAAAAAAAATAAAATAATAAAATGTATAAAATCCATCAATTGTTACCCTCAAAAACTTTATTGGTAGTTGAATGATAGGGCGTCATCTGTGATTTTCATAGTGAAACACGCACTCACGGAACCTTTTAGAAGTTTTGTGCGTGATCTGTGCAAACCTAAACTTTTAGGTTTTACCGCTAGAAGGCGGCCAAAGTCACCCAATAGAAATTCACTAATATTGGTCTGACTTTGGCCACCACCTGTTCACTCTGTTTTCGGCTAAATCGCGCTTCATATTCACGTGTTGAATTATTTTTGTGGTGAAATATTAAAATTTAGCAGGTACGGTAGGTACTGATTTTATTGTTGTATTTTAATAATGTAGGTATTTTAAATATAATGTTGAAGTTGAAAATACATGGGTATTAGGGAATAATGAAAGCAAAATCGGCTTATTTATTATTTCTAACCTCAATTTGTATGTTTAGCCTTCTCGTAACTTTAATAATGTTAGTTTTTTTTTATTTTTAGGCTAATGGGACGTTACAAAAGAACCATTGGAAGCAGGAATTACTGCAATTATACAAAAGTACAATTAGAAGAAGCAGTTCGACTTATCAAATCGGGTGCAATATCTCAAAGACTGGCTTCCACAAGATATAAAATACCTCGAGCTACATTGCAAAATAAGATAAACGAAGATCACAGCAAAACTCCAGGCGGACAAACCGTATTGTTAGAGGATGAAGAAAGGAAAATCGAAGCACATATTTTAGCAGCATCGGCATATGGATTTCCCCTAGATGCACTAGATCTAAGAAAAATTGTGAAAGGTTATCTAGATCGAAAGGGCGTAGTCATCAGAAGATTTACAGATAATCTTCCTGGTACTGAATGGGTAAGACTGTTTTTGAAAAGACACCCGACATTGACACAAAGGTTTGCTGCAAATATAAAATCTGTCCGGGCTGCTATTTCACCTGATGTTGTTAATACATATTTTGACAATTTAGAAAGAGAGTTAGAGGGTGTTCCACCCTCAAATATTTGGAACTATGATGAATCCAACTTATGCGATGACCCAGGCAATAAAAAAGTTATCACAAAACGGGGTTGCAAATATCCTGAACGGATCCTCAACTCGTCGAAACAATCTACAAGTGTAATGTTCTGTGGAAATGCTTTAGGCACAGTTTTGCCCCCTTATGTAGTTTATAAGGCCAAAAATATGTATGACACTTGGGTGGAAGGTGGACCTGTTGGGACCCGCTATAATCGGTCAAAAAGTGGATGGTTTGAGGGCCCTATATTCGAGGACTGGTTTGAACACCTACTGCTTCCTGCGTTAAGGCGTTTAGAGGGACCCCATGTGGTGATAGGCGATAATCTTTCTTCGCATTTAAGTGTGCATGTTGTGGACCTTTGCTCCCAATATGATATTAAATTTATTTGTTTACCACCTAACACCACACATATCACACAGCCACTTGACATCGCTTATTTTCGCCCGCTTAAAATGAAATGGAGGCAAATCATAACAAATTATAAACTAAGTGGAACAAACAGCACGATTCCAAAATCGGAGTTCCCGCGTCTGCTCAAATCATTGACAGATGCCTTATTGGAACCAGGTGAGAATAATTTAAAAAGCGGATTCGAAAAAGCTGGAATATACCCTCTAAACAGAATGAAAGTATTGGAGCGAATACCATCAGATAATACTTTAGATCCCAACGTGCAATCAAATGTCAGCGCCTCCGTAATTAACCTATTTGAAGAAAGATGATTTTCCGGTCCATCAGGAAAACAAACAGCCAGGAAAAAAAAGGTCAATATTATAGCTGGGAAGAGCATCTCAATCGAAAACATTGAAAAAGAACCAGTTGCGAGTCCTAGTGCTGTTCGCAAAAATCCCTCATCAAACCAAAACAAAAAGTCTAGAACGATTTCCAGTGATTCCGATAGCTCTGTTAACGTTTCTCTTCAATCCGAGGAAGAGCATAACTTCAATGAGCTTGATGAAGATGAGCCCATACATGACCTCGAAAGTGAAGATGAGGACACACACGAAAAGACTAGAAGTGGATGTAACGAAAACCATAAAATTAAAATCGGCCATTTTGTTTTGTTTTTATTCGAAAAAAGAATTTATCCTGGACAGATTATGGAAATTAATGATGAAAAACAATATAAGATAAAATCTCTTGCTCCTAGTGGATTGCTTCAGTGGAAATGGCCCACGCCAGATGACATCATCTGGTACGCAGAAGACGAGATTTTGCAGACTATAAAGACACCTATCCCATCCAAAAGAGGTTTCTTCAAGATACCAGAAATCGAGAATTATTCTTAAGTTTGCAGTTTGCTATTAGAGACTTTTTTTTAAACATTTTGTTTAATAATTAATACAAAAACCCATAAAAAACAAAAATAAATGTCTTTTGGTCTAGTGTCTGTGCCTCAAGCCTCAAAAAAACACAAAATCTACATGGCCCATGGCCAAAGTTACACCGTCTCTTGCCTGTGTTTGCGTTTTCTAAAGAAAACAACAGTTGGCCAAAGTAACCCAACCTTGTCTTCTAACTTTGGCCACCCTCATTTTTTTTAAAAAAGTGGATTTAGAAATTTTTCATATTCTTGCCAATTTCAAAGTTAAGAGAACGAATACAGACCCATAAAATGAGACCAATATTAAAAATTAATAACATCTGGTTTAAAAGATATTACTCTCTCAAGTTCAATAGTGGACCAAAGTCACCCAAGTTTACGGTATAGCTAGTTCTGGTCCTATTAAATAATTTGACATAACAATTTCTTTTTATGGCCCTTTTTACATTCGATATATGGATACGGTTACCAACGTTCATCAAATCGAGAGGAATTGCGTGCGAGTATTATTGAAGTCGGTAACACTGCCACATCGGATATGTTAATAAATATGCGTGGATATTTTTGTAATCAGTTGGGATTCTTATCAAGAAGGTGGCTTATTTGAATATTTAATCAATAATGTTTCTTATTATATCTTTTATTAATTATTAGAGTAGATGTAATTTGAATCAGGGTTTCTTTTAAATATTTGGTCCTACAATTGGTGTGCAATATATATTATTTGAGACTTGACGGGCGGACATGGCATTGCTGGAATAGACAAGCGTAAATAAATAAAAAGCAGAGGTGTGGAAACGAAATCTCCAATATACAACAAGTTCAAACATCCTCTCTAACTCCGGTTGATTGGTCCTCCTTTTGCACAGAGTTGTCGTCAACTACCTCAGCAATGCCGTAAACACTCTTTGCAAATCATCGTGATGGTAGTCGTCGAGCTGAGGGATAATGGTATCTTGACAGTCGCGTCAGTGGTAGACTTATGGATACTTACTTATACAAAGGTATATTATTGCTTTTGATATATGTTTAACTCATAAATCAGTATATTAATCCTCATGTGGCTAGCTGCAAAATCCAGTATGTCTTGCTATGACCGAATTAAAGCTCACATGCCGGGATGTCTGACGCGAAACAAGTTTCTTAACCGTTGATAGACTATGAAGACTAGTAAATACCACGGAATTTTTTCGACTAGCGCTATGCACTCCAACTCTCACAGAAGGTGCAGGTAATGCATTGCAAATGAAGTTCTTGATTCGGACGATGAAGATATGCTGTGAGTTTCATACTTCTTCCATATTGAGAAAAAAAAATGTGTTAAGCTAACGCAAAAAATGGACAGATATAGCTATAGCATTCTTCAAAAAGTATATCAAAAATATAATATAGAAAAAAACTGGATTAACTAGAACAATGTATAAAACGAATATAAAACAAACAAGAACAATAACAATGTATAAAACGACTAGAAAACGAATATAAAACAAAATATAACATCAAACATGAAATTCCCAGCAGCGATCCCGCTACTGGGACACCCTCTCCAACCACGAGGGGTCCCTCTTGATTAGGCTGTACCGGGACCGCTCCTTGGGCGGCGACGAGTCTTAACAGAGAAACAGTTGTAATACGCTCCAGCAAATAATAACAAGAAGGCAATCATCAGCGGGGAGCAGCCGAACAAAGGGTAAGGTCGCTTATCCAGGCTGCCGCCACATCGTCGGCCAAACGCCGCCAAATGTCACCGGGATGTGACTATAACGTCGACATTGTTATGATTACATGTGGTGGTGATGATCATGTGTGGCAACATTAGGAGCCCATCGGCCGCCGGAAACTGCCAGGAACCAGGTATCTCCACCGCTACAGTAGTGGAGGGGCTCCGCGCGGGAGAAGGGAGGCCCGTGATGGGCCGGTGACGTCGCCCACCTCTACAGCCACGGGAATCTAGGGAACATAATAATAGTAATAGTGGGGGGCAACAAAGAAATTGCGATCTGTTTTGAATGACGGGGTGGCAACATTTACCTGCATCTCGGCTGCTGCAGTCGCCACCTACGACACCAATACACACAACAATCAATGTCAGTAGTGACACCAGTCAGTGGAATACTTACGAAGCTGTTCGGGACCACGCACTTATCACAGCGGCAGCTAGAGGTGGATGATGATGACCTCCTCGACGACCTCGTCGACGACGAACGCGACGACGACGACGTCGACGGCCGCTTCCCGGACGACCGCACCGGCACCTACGACAAACAACAGTTATAGCAGCAGCAGCAATAGCACCATAGGCTACACTCACCCCCAGAACCCGCAGGGGTAGACGACAGCTCCTCCTTCTGCTTGCTGGCCGCGCCCTCGCCCGCGTCGTCCGACCCCTACAACAGCAATACACAAAACACATTGTCAGTGGTGACAGACGATAACAGCCGACAACTGTCGGCTTACTTATTAAGAAATACGCGTTTTCGTAGCAATTGTGAAATTTCAATGTAGTTTGTAAAGAAAAGCTCGCTCAAGGATGGTTGGTTATCGTTGGCATTGTAAATAAAGTCGTAAAGCAAAGAATATAAGAAACAATTCTTTCTTTGCTAAAAGCCATCACCAATTAACCAGGTAATAATAATAACTATGTATTGTTGGTGCTGTGACATGGGTCAGAAAAATATTATCTGCAAAGCTGGACTGGTACTACAATCGATTCATGCATTTTGTATACACATTAACGGATAGAGCATATCTCTCCGAGTTCAAAATAAGCATTAACGTTTTTAAGGAAATAAACAGAAAGTACTAGAAACTGAAAGTGCTATTTCCAACTTATGCTGGACGCGATTTTGACGTTTATTATGTGTGGTACTGGTGGTACTCAAACTAACCAATAATGTAGAGAATACAGGCGCGAAATGCAAACTAGATCGAAGTGATCATATCATAAGTAAAACATTAATTGAAAAGATTAATGTGGATTTTTAGAATAAATAAATTTGTTAATGTTATCAGATGGGGACTTTTTTTTCTAGTTCGTGGTTGACAGGAAAGATATTCGACAGGAGTGATCAGATATCTATCTGTTGTCTATTACTAGGATGGATTATTATTTTTTGTTCATGAGTCTTTACTAATGATTTTACTGGTGCAGGAACAAGCCAGATAGATTGGTGCCCAAGAATTGTTATAACATAAATTAAATTGTAGAAGCGAAGGGCGTTCACACTCAACGGATTAAGTCGGGTTGGGGACCTGCCAAGGCATTATTTATCACCAAGAGGTTCAGCAACGAGACCTTTGCCGATCATATGGTGGAATGGTAATGGTTGCGCGACACAAGACGATACGGCCTTGACGAATTCGTAACGGCCAAGGGTACTGTGAAAGGCTGTACCCACACTAAATATAAGGATGAGGTTTTTTTATCTAATTTATTATGTAGACTAGAACCGCTTGTTAAACGTTTATGAAAATGTAAACCTGAAAATCAATTAATTTAAGCGCGTATACCTTTAATCCACAAAGTTCCATTTCTAGATTAAACATCGACTTTTGTAAACGTCTAATTACGCTTTGCATGAACCACTCACAAATTAGTGCCTTGACGTTTAAAACCAACATAGGTAGAATAGACTAGGTACATACCGTTCTAATTTGAACTCTGTATGTCCTAATGTAATCTAGATTGTATTTCGCGCCAGTTTTATCTACATTATTGGATAGTTCTAGTAAATTTTTAAGAGCGGTCATAACTGAAGTTAGAGTGAACTGATTAAACTAGAGAGACCCTTAAAAGACTTAAATGGAAAAGTAACTGTCTGACAAAATAATTAAAACGTATATATGGTTTTGAATTAAATAAAGTTTTATTTTGCTTATTATCATTAAAGGTATTCTTGTATTACCTATAAAACATTTTTTAAGAATATGGTTTCATTTTATAGTCTCGAAATGTAAAAAGCCGATGGTAGAATGTCCAGAGATATTATCAAAAATGACATCAATTGTAAGGTCATTTCTTTGTTTCTTTAGTGATATTCAATGTAGGAAATAAATTTGGCTATTAATTATTCGTCTAATCGTATATATACGATATCGTATTTATTTTGCTTTTATTCTGCTTTTTCACACGAAGTACCTTTTAGCTTCATATATAAGTACTACTTTTTATGCTTTTCATCTTTCTCAGTCCTTTTCCATTATCCATTTAAAATGAAAGTGAGTGAGCAGTTTTCCAGATATTAGTACATAGAACAACAATGCTCAATCTCTCCTAAAATAGTAAAGAATAAACTGGTTAAATATTTTTGGATAGGAAAAAAAACCATTAACCGAAACCATTCAGTCGAGAGGGGACACAGAAGACACTTAATTCACACTCACAAAAGAATGCTTTCCAGCAATAGCAGCTTACATTTATTCATCTTTTTTCCTGCATTATTTTGTTGCACACAATTCCACATATATTCGAATTTATTGACTGCGTCTCCACCTATTCGCATCGGCAAATTGGTGGAGACGAGAGAGACAAGGCAATGAAAAAATTCATTAATCAATTAACTATATATTATAAGTACGGTTGTTCTATACAGTGTATGGGGTGTGAGCTTTTTCCTTTTTTGTTTTATTTTTGTTTTTAGGTATTTAGTATTGTAATGGGTCGCATGGAAGATCTATTTATATTATATTTATAATCGAATGCGATCCATTTCCTTCGATTATATTAATAGTAACTTGAATTTATTTTCTGTTGTGTTGGCATGATTTCACTTATTATATTATTACTTTACGGAAGGAACAAATAAAGAAAATAAATAAATATTGTAAGGTGATGCCGCCAAACAGGTGTCTTATTCTTGTATTCTTCCACAATTTAAGCATAATAGGAAAAACTTTTGTCAAGGCGCTAAACATGGGCATCAGAAAAAAAAAGTGGTGCTAAAGCAGCCAGAAAAGCAGTGAGAAAGTTGATGATGGACAGAAAAAACCTCAGCGTCATATAGAAATTTCAAAGTTAATCCACGATATGTATATATAGAAGAAAGCATGCGCTGAGATGAAAACAGATTCTCTCACGAAATAAACGATTCTTCAAGGAATTACTAAGACTGCCCCCAGACGATAACGTACTGAAGATCGAGAAGTACTTTGTAAGTGCTTCTTTTCCCTGATAGCTAACTAATTTTCGCTACATTTGATGATACAGCGAACACGACCTTAAATGGGAGATAAAACGCCATCGAAAAAGCTAGGTTTGTTTTACCTCAAATAACTTATATCTTAAGGACAGAGTCATAAAAATGACAATTTTTCAATGTATATAATATAATTTAAAAGCTCAAATATTAGCGACTTGTAATACTAAGCACTATTGCATCATAAGAATTCACGATATGCAAATACACATCTATTCCATACTGTACGACATGTCCCTCCCACCAAGATTTTACTCCAATATAGAAACGAAATGGTCAAGACAAAGGTTGCAAGTTAGCCATGATTGCAATAAAGTCTAATCGTTATTTTAAGAACATTTTAGAATGAATTTAAAATATTTTAGTAATTGGTCTATTACTTGTGTTTATAATTGTTATCAAACGCCAATGTCGTTCAACCAAGTTGAGGCAATGATTTGAATTGTTACCTGTCGAAGTGACTGGAACCTTACTTTTTGATTTAAATTTAGTTTCAGGCTTTTTGGGAAATGAAATGGAAATAAATTAGACAAATTGAAACTAAGTGCTAAAGGAAGGGCACCTTACGGTAATTTAGTCTTTTTAACATGTGTGTAATATACGACACCTATGTATTCAATAAATAAATCGACAATGTGTGTAATATAATATTTCGCATAAAACATGTGGACATGCTTTCTCAGGCTCAACTAAAGTAAGACGTAAAAAAGTAATTACGAAATCCCCATGATGAAGAACGAAATTGAATCAGATTGTATAGTATAAGAATTTCATACTCCATTAACCTTGTATTTCTCGTCTAACAAAAAGGTGGGTGATTTAACCAATCAGAATATATTAAAAAATATTAGCTTTCAACGGCGTTTATTTAAATGAATGGAATTCGATTTTATTTAAAGTATTCTAGTTCTTTGGCGTTACCCAGGGTGCAATGTAAATAAAAAATAAATATTAGTTATAAGGTAAAGGTACTGGTAGTGAACAATGTACTAGTCGCGCATCCTTTTTTACTTTAAACGGTAAAAATAAGGTTAAAGTTATAAGAACTATTTTCATCCAAGAAGAACAGACAGGTGACGCCATCTAGTGTATGTGAAATCAATTTCAAACTCATGTGACTGACGTCTGCCAGTTTTGGTGAAGGGTGAAGGTTGTTTCGAGAAGAAAATAGGTTAGTTTTGATTTATTTAATTAATAATTATATTTGATAACTATTTAAATGTTAAATTAAATAATTAATTTTGTTTTTAATTCAAGTTACAATTTCAATAAGAGAGCATAGCTTTAAGTGTCCACCAATGGAACAAATTCGCATAGAAATCTGTTGGTGAACATTCAACTTTGTTTTTTACACATTTGATACAACCAACAGATATTACGACAAATAATGTATCACGTTTAAATATTTAGTTTATCATAAGCTCGCTAGAGACACACTATGGTCACTACTCATAAGTGATGTGTCTGCTACACAATTAACATTTCCGAGGCCGTTTTTCCTTACTTATTGTTAGGAGAAACTTAGAAAGTAACTAAGTTATTTTTATTTAAATATACGCACAAAAAATGGCCGCAGTTAAAGAAAAATATATAGAAGAGCAAATAAAAGTTGCCGCTGAACATGTAGGCTAAGGGATGACTCTGTTCGCAGCTGCGAAAAGGCATAATGTGCCACGAACAAGCGATATATTGAAAACGGTGAAAATTTTAGAAAAATGGGGCCTCCGCCAGTGCTATCGAAAAATGTAGAAGAAATATTAGTATATTGGATAGCAACATCCGCTAATGCTGGCTTTCTATCTATTGAAGTGTTCAAAAATTGTTGAGGGAGTCAAAAAGAAAAAAAATATTTTGCAAATGATCGTCCAGGCCGGACATGGTTCAATAGCTTTTTAAAAAGAAATCCACCTGTTTCACAACGAATCGTTCAAAACTTAACTATTGCCAGACAATCGGTAAGAGTTTACAGTTTAAATAAATGGGTCGCAAAAATGTAGGAATACCTCAAAAAACAAAATTTGGAAAAAATACTGGAGAAGCTAAGTAGAGTATTTAATGCAGGAAACCGTCTTATATGGAAGGCTATAAAACCGTTTACTAACAAGTAAGCTCAAATGAAAAATAATGTGTGACAGTCTTAATAAGTAGTAATGCAGCTGGGCAGTTAGGACCGCCTCTTGTTTTATTTAAGTAAATATGTCAGAATGCCAGAAGATTTGCCAGGCAATATCCCCAAAGGGTGGGGTCTAGGTAAATCCGAGCATGGATGGATGGCAGCTGCAAATTTAATGACTCCACGCATGGCTGTTAAAAAAAAAACGTTCCTCTGCAAATAATTTTTTTCTTGACGGACACGGTTCGCATTTAACATTCTCCCTAATGCTACCCATCTAATTCAGCCACTTAATGAAGGTATCTTCCGATCTTTGAAGGGCCATTGTAAAACAAAAGTTCACACTTGGAGATTTGAGCATTTGGATGATCCGATATTAAAGAAGAAAGATTTCTTTAATTCACTAAAGGAAGTGCTTCGACGACAAAATCATACCCGAAATTAGAATCCTTCAGCTTCAAGTCACTGCTCAAATTTAAATCATACAATTAATTCTGAACTGACAATAACGTTAAAAGTAGTGGAAAAGTACATGAGAAGAAAAATTTGCGCTCTTCAAGCAATGTTTTACATCGTCCGGATTAGAAGAAGACAAGTCCTTACATCATTTAGGGAAACAAATCGTTATTGGTACTTCTGTCACGCTCTCAACAATAATTAAAATTCCAATAGCGTTGTAGAGATTGAGAAAACGCAACCAGATCCTAGAGAAGACACAATAGAATTACATGGATTTAGTGAAGCAAGTCAAAATGCTTATGATGCGTGTGTGTACATTCGGGCAATTACTCAAGGAAAGCTCTCGTAATCTGTTGTGTGCAAAATCAAAGGTAGCACCTTTAAAATCGCTTACTGTACCAAGGCTGGAGCTTTCGGGAGCACTCCTATTGTGCCGACTAATTCAGAAGGTTCGAAGTTCTGTAAAACTTAAATTTTCAAACATATATTATTGGACTGATTCTACAATCGTATTAGCATGGATAAAAGCTACTATGAAGCAATGAAAAACGTCGCAGCTAATCGTATAAGTGAAATTCATGAACTTTCGAATGTCGATCAATGGTTTCATGTGCGTTCAGAAAAGAATCGTGCCGATATAATAACTCGTGGAATGTCGTGTTAATATGTTTGGGATCCACAGTACTTTGCTCATCTATATTTGATGATTTTTTTTTTTGAACACTGCACAGCACTTCCGCACTCGCCACCCATGGTTTGTAAGGCCGTATAGGTCCTATTTATTCTTGATCGGCGATAGTTTGTATGAATAAAAAATTGATGTTAAATTACTACATTTAAACCACTTAATACAAAAACTATAGAAAGACGAACACGCAAATGATTACACAAAATTATGTGATTAAACGATGAAGAAACTGTATGGTGAAATTACAAAAAAAAGGCTCTTGAATTGTTTGAATACTTGTAGATACTTTAACAAACTTCCAGATACTAACTCATGGCGAATTTGGTTCGGTATTTATATGAAACATTAATGCTTCAGGCAACAATGAGTAATAGAAATCCTGAAACTAAATAATTTAACCAATAAATTCAAAGGAAAATCCAACGGATTACTTACAATTAGGAATTTACTGTTACTAATTTACAGTTTTATAATCTGCAATAGAGCTTATGTCTGAGGAAATGATAATAGATTAGTAAATAATAAAGTAACTACAGAATACAAAATTAAAACGAAAATCTAAATGGCTTAATAATTGAAATTAAAACTATTGAAGTGCGGCGAAAATAACATTATTAAAGCTTTGGAATTTTCCTAAGCTTAGAGTGCAAATAATATGAATTTAGTATCTTACATAAATAAAGTAGAAAATTAGGAATTTAGAAATTCTGAGTAATATTATATTTGAAATAAGTGTAATTTCCTATTGTAAAATAAATTGATTGTGAATGCATGATTTGGCATGGACACTTAGGTTTGTGTAGTAAAAGTTATTAGGCTTTTTTGGTGACATAACTGGGTTATAAATGGTTGAATGCAATTTAGGATGACCCTGATTTGGCAGTTGCTAAATTCTGAAGTAGGCGATGTGGTTTTTCTGGATGTTAACTATAATTCTGAGGTAAGCATCATGTCAATCATGTCAGATTCAGCCAGTCTATTAGTAGCAGCACACTACAGTCAGATAATTATAGTTGCAGAAATCGTCGACAGTTGCCTTAAAAAGAATGCATATTATAACAATTTTTTATTGAGTTAACGGACATTCAGGTATCCCATTAAGGAAAAAGTCGATAACTCGAGCACTCATGGTATTCCATACTAGCTTATTCTCAGCATCAGAGATATTTTAAAATTAGTGGACCAAGATGCGAGATATCGCGCTTGGGAAGATTCTTGACAGGGAGCTTATAATACAAAAATCTCTAGACACTATCGTACAACAATTGCCCGACTGAAATTTTGACACGGCCAATATCCGGCACATTTGTTTAGATTGGGTATAAAAACGCACCAAAATGTCAATGTGATTATGAAATTGCAGACCTTAATCATATATTATTGAATTGTGTTTTACACCAAGATTTACTGGATAAATTTATGGTACAATTAGCTTCAAAAGACGTACATTTACCAAGTAGCTTAATTACTTTACTATATTCTAACAAAAAAAGGTGTATACGACTTTATAATTACCACACTGAACAAAATGTATGTATAATGACGTTTGAAAACAGCTACGAATAATCCGTATCCCTTGATTCCTGTGGCCATTTTCTTGTGTGTCTTTGGTTAGTTATCTCGATAGGCCCCGAGATGCGAAATGTGTGTCCTGTCTGTACGTTTCACATTGTATTTCGCAGCATCTTCATACGGATTGCAGAGGCATATTATGAGCTACAATCCCGAGATGTCAAACAATAAAAAAAAAGTTTTACTTCAACTTCTTTAACGCAAGACCTAGGTGGTGATCAAACCGTGATTGGAAACAATTTTAATACTTTTTCGCAACCTAGTTCATCTTCCCTAGAAACATGCAACAATGTTGCTGGATACTTTACACACCGTATATTGAAAAAAGGTAAACTTGTACAGACAGGTCAGTTAACAAGAGTGAATAGGACAATAGTGAATTGTTGCTGTTTTATAAAGGCTACACTCGAAAAACTAAAAATTACCAATACCTAAAAAGTAATATTGTAATTTGGTATTAAAAGAATTTAATATAGCATTGGAAAGGTGTAAATATGCCCAAGGTGTTGGTCATAAAATATAAACTCATTTATATGAGATTGTCAATAACATTCAAGATGAATGTTTCTGTGAATTTCATAAATTTCAATGTATGTATTCATTTATTGACCGCCATGAAAACATATGGAAATTTCAAATGGGAATCCGAAAATTGGCGGCGTAACTCGCAGATGAAGGAGAAAAGCGGTAAACCACATAGAAATATTAATATTTTAAACTCCACTTGAAGAAACAAACCACATTCATTTTTTAGATCTTAGAATAGAGAAATAGCATTGTTGTGTTCTTTGTTCTTCGCATTTATGTTAAAAGATATATTTATTTCTTTTATCGTTGGTTATTTATTTTTTTTAATTTCATCTGGTTTCGTATCATCTTATACTCTTAATAATTTTATTTTCCTCTTTCATTCGGTTTTTAAATTTATACAGCTCAGTTTTCATTATTTTTATTCTTATTTTACCAATTGTACTTGTTATTTTATTGTTAAATAAATTAATGTTATCAAACAATTTATTAGCGACCCTAGACTTGTTTTATTTAACCCTTATACATACGTATTTAACTAAAAACCCTGCGTAAGCATTAAATATGAAATATTCCCTGATCCACCAACCACAGGTTTTAAAAATATACAACATCTGCGTCAATTAGTAGATACAATTGCACAGGAGAGAATAGAAAAGGGCGAATATAGGTTACGATTTATCCCATTTGGCATCTGTTTATACAGGATGTTCGATAAGGCATATGTAATGTTTCTCGAAAATTTTAAATGAAACACCCTGTACAGTTTTATACTGTTCCATTTATCTGTTCATTTGTTGATACCATGTTCGTTGGGATGCGGCACAACAGTTATGTACTGTTTTTTTTACGTCTCTCATTACAACCTTATTTATCTAGAGGTCACCAACCTACGGCCTGTGACAAAATTCTATCCAGGACACAAAAAAATATCTATGTTGCAAACATTCAAAGATATGTATGTTATGATTTGATTATGCATTTTCAATGAAATTTAGGTCATCTTAAATTGTATATATTTTCGATATGTACAAAAATGGAATTTTCGACTACACACCTAGCCGAGTGTGTTTGTCAAACCCAATCATGTCTCAGTGTGATTCTAATTATCAGGAATTGTTGTGAACTGTTTGAATTTCACAAGTAGAAATTATTGTAATGCAGTGAAATTTTCATAGTTTTCATTAATATTATTGTTATTTTAGGAACTTATATGTCAAAGAAACGAAAAATTGACTCGGAGTGCCGTATGTACTTTTTTTTATATAAACAAGGGATTGTTGCAGTATTTAAAGAATATAATGTTAAACGACGTATGCCAAATCATTCTTCTAATTAAAGGAGAAATAAGAAATAAAAAAATAAAAGAACTAATGAATAGTTTCAGACAACCATGACAGATAAAGCGCTTTACAAAAGAAAATTTTGAAACACAGTTAGAGCACTATTTAGAAATAGTGAATTTGTAAAACGAGTGTGCTTATCAATTGCAAAAGTATGCACTGACCAAGTAAAATCATTTGAGACTGTTAGTTTATCGTCGTCAACTGTAACAAGACAAATTGTTGACTTGTCCATTAACATTCAACATCAATAGAAAATTGTGAGTATTGAAATTTTGCTATTACAATTGAGGAAACTTAGGTTATTAGCCCTTCAGCACAGCTGTTTATTTTCGTGCGCGGTGTCAACAAAAATCTTGAATTCTCAGAAGCTCTCGTTTTACTTGAAAGCTTGAAGGACAAAACTACAGAAGAATAGTTATTTGTATCACTAGGCCAGAAACTATAGTTTTGCGAGTGTGAGTACGGTTTGTGGGGCCGAGGCGAAGCCGAGGTCTCACAAGTGCGAATACTCGCAAAAGCGTTTCTGGTCGTGTGTTACACACTATTTTTTGAGGCGACCAATCTTAATTTTGTTGTAAAGAGTAAAAGAAATTAGCGCTAGGGAGTTAACAGTACAGGTTGGCAAGACATATTACGTATGAATTTTGAATTGGAAATCAGGGTTAAAATACCTTAGTGTTTTGACGTTTTAATTTTCTTGGTAGTTTTGATACATATTCATCGATAATAAGGACAATGGAGACCCCAGTTCATATTACAGATGTTGTGTGTAAAGTTATTAACCATTTATTACCTGTAAAATCTTCCGACAATAGAATTGGAATGAATATGAATTAATTAAGAGATTGTGTAACGAGAATTCTGTCATCTGTCATCGAATCTATAATTAATGGCAGAAATGTCAGTAATTCCAATATAGTGTTGCCAACCAATAGTGGTCTCTTTGCCGGCCTAGGCCGGAGAATGGTAAGTTTCCGGCCGATTTATAGTAACGCAAAATCAGTGTTTCTGGACGGAGGCGCAAAAAATATATTTTTAAGCGTTTCTCAAGTATTTCAAGATTTGCATCTTGACTGGAAATGAATCAACAGCTGTTACAAGCGACGATGCCAAGAATACGGTTGGGTATGATTTAGTTTCATGGTTCGTGTACTAAAATGTTGCTTTCCAGAAAATTAGAATTATTTAAAAATCAAATCTTTCAATATGATTTTTCTCATTTTTCGTGCTGATCAAGTTTATAGTATATCAAACTAATTTGGAAACCACTAAGTATTAATTTATTAACAAGAGCGTTTAATTTTTAATGATAGGTTTATTGATTTTGATGAGATAGCAAAAATATTTGCAGTGTTTCAAAATCCATTTAACGTCGACATTCTAGAAGTTGATAAAGACTTACAATTAGAAATAATAGACCTTCAAAATAACCATATTTTGAAAACATTGTTTAGAAATTAAACTCACTACTTTTTATAAAACACTAAATCAAAATGAATTTCCAAAATCAAAAAAAGATTTGCTAGAGTAATAATTTCTATGTTCGGTAGTACGTACTTGTGCGAACAGACATTTTCCAAAATGAATTATATTAAATGAAAATATCGATCAAAATTTACTCAATCATTTGCATGATTATTTACGATTAGGTGCTCAGGTGTATTTAAACCTACTGTGTCAAAAATTTCTAAAGACAAGCAACAGCAAATATCGCATTCGTCATATTGTATTTCAATATAGAGGGTGTCGCATGACAAATCTCAGCGATCTCTATATGGAAATCGAGCAAAACATGCCCAACTCTCTAGCACTTTCGCCTGTACAGTGTTGATATGAAGTTTCCTATTTTAAATGCAACACCCTATACATTTTTATATATTTGAATTGTCCTTAAAATTATAGTTATAATTTATATATATTTATTATTTGTTTTAGAGATATTTCGATTCTTTGCCGAAAAGTGACATTTGCAACCCCTTCAGAAAACCTTATGCCCAATACACTTTTGGCATGGAAATTATTAAAACATTAGTTCCCAAAAATGCAGAAAAGTCAACAATTTTAAATGTTTTTTCTTCATTATTGTTCAACGCTAAAGATAAGGGCGATTTACTACTAAGTTCCGTATACCTATCGACAAACGTTTTTGAGTTATTTGAAAGAAATATTCTCTTACATTTTAAAAAATGTGGAAAGTTTGCCACGCCCGACATGACACCAAAACAATTACAGAAAAACTGTAAATTTATGTAAACGAAAATGCCAGCGTCTTAACTACACCAACAGAGACAATTTAAATTTATTTATTATCTATGGAGAATGGAACAAAGTAATATATAGAACATGTTACGCTTTCGCTCTACGGTTATCCACAGAAACTGTCCGTAACCGCTTTAAAACGTACACTGCAAAAAATTACAGTAATTTTACTGTGTAAATCGGGAATATTACATGTAATAACTTTGTGAATTTACTACGATAAATCATGTAAAACAAGGTTTATTATTACATGTAATATTCCCGATTTACACAGTAAAATTACTGTAATTTTTTGCAGTGTATACTATAAAATTTTAAAAATAATGACTCGGTCAGAGCCGAAAAAGAAAACCTATTGTCGATAATTATAATACAATAACTGCCATTATGGTTTACTTTCGAGCATATTCAACGGCATCGTTGAGACGAACTTCTCTAGAGTCAGGATTACGAGAAGATTAAATGCACAGAATTTTAAAGAACCATAAAACCGTATTCGCTCCACTTGGTTCAAAATTCGAAAGAGCTAGACCACGAGAAAAGAGAACAGTTTTGTGAGTTTATTTTTTTTTGTGGCTGATGGTCCAGTGACTTGCGCGCTTGGCTATCAGTCACGGGGTCCGGGGTTCGAATCCCAGGACCTGCTCTCAGAGTGAGGTTTTCGTGGTTTTCCTCACTCCTTGGCAAATGCTGAGAGACAAACACCTTAAGTCGCTCCACGGGCGCAGGCGTAATAATAACTCATGGGCGGCCGATGCCCCCTGTAATTGGCGAAAGCTGTTGGGGGATGTAAAGGCATGAATTATTATTATTATTAACAAGGCACCACGGTAATAATAGCTTTTTAGAAAATATTTTATGAACGGACGAAGCTAAATTTACAAATAATGGACTTTTATAATCGCTATAATTCTCATTACTGGAATGACATAAATCCATATATCTGCAAAGAACGAAATTTTCAAGACAGTTGGCGTTTTAATGTTTACGGGGCAATAAAAAACTGATAGGGTGGGGACACTGCATCTTTATCAAGACAATTTAAGCAGTAAAGCAAATTTTTGTCTGTAGTATAAACTGATTACATTTCCTTGTATACTTTTTATACAATGAATATTTACAACATTTACCTTTGGCGGAATATAATAAAATTTTTAATCAGCATGATGGAGCTCCGCCACATAACGGTTACTTAATATTTTTTTGCAAGAAACATTTGAAGATCAATGGATTGATAATAACGAACCATTCTTATGGCCACCCATTTCACCGGATTTAGCAGTGTTAGATTTTTTTTGTTTGGGGAACTAGAAAAAGTAAAGTTTATGCCAGCCCGCTAACAACCATAGATGATTGTATGCAACGTGTGAGAAATCCTTTTCAAAACTTATCTCCACATGCAATTAGAAAAGCTACTTATCATGGGCTACACAAAAGATATTGAAGAATTTTCAACATTTACTAAATTAGTTACTAGTTGAACATTGCGAACTTATTTTCTGTACTGTATCACATTTCGGTCTTGTAATATGGATATACAGTGACCGGCATAAATGTTGCAACATGTGGGAATTTTTTTTTTTATTATTAAAATATGGTAAAATCGTTTTTGGAGGATAGGTTCAGCATATCTAAGAACCCGAAAATATATTTTGACACTCGTCACATAACCACCGGTAATGGAAATTTAAAAAATATGGAATGAATCGGCAAAAAGTGAGGTTAGATGACATGATATCCAAAAAAGTTATTTAAAAAAGTTGCTTTTTTGTAAACAAATTTAAAAAAATTTAAAAATCACATTTGTCTTCAAATATTTTTGACATAAATTAGTTATTTCAATTTTTTTCGGTTTTAGTAGCTCAACTGAAGTAAAATCTCTAAATATGGTTGATACTCGAACAATTATGTTAGTTCTTGCAAAATTAATATAGCTAAAACTTAAAGTGGAAACCTTTCAAGTGTGACAATTGCTGTTGCAATGAACTGTATGCAATAGAAATAAATAAATTTTACAGATATTTTTAATCTAGGCTGTCTAGTAAACATTACTAATATATACATACACAGGTATTATCATCATAAATGCTAAAAAGACTCAATCACCGTAAGGTGCTCTTCCTTCAGCCGTGAATGACTTCAGTCACATCCCAATTTCATTAGTTTTAACCAAAGGTATGATTTTTTCGAGACACGTTCAAAACGTTTTTTTTTTTTCGTCAATATTTAGAGCTTTTACTTCAGTAAAGCTATTAAAAAAAATGGAAATATGCAATTTATTTAAAGAATATTGGGAAAATTTGTTATCAAGACTATTCTTTGTAATTAACTAAGCCTAAATATTGATTATTTGTTAATTATGTTTGTGTTGTTTATTAATATTTTTTGGTTTCTGTTTTCAAAACCTACTTCAATACTTTCGATACGTGCATTCACATTGTGAAAGTTAAGATACCCAATGTTATAAGTTTTGGACTAACTGTTACCACTTGAATAAAAACAAAAATCAAAAAAGAAACATAGTTTTCAATAAAAGTAATGTTTACTAGGCGGTCTAGATTTAAAATATATGTGCAATTTATTTATTTCTTTTGCATACAGTTCATTGCACCAGCAATTGTCATACTGGAAACCTAATTTTTAGTTTTAGCTATATTAATTCTGCAAGATGTAACAAAATTGTTTCAGTATCAACCATATTTAGAGATTTTACTTTAGTTGAGCTACTAAAACCGAAAAAAATTGAATTATGTAATTTATTTCAAAAATATTTGGAAAAAATGTAATTTTTAAATTTTTTAATATACGTTTTAAAGCAGTTATGGACAGTTTCTGTGGATCCCATAGAGCGAAAGTGTCACATGTTCTTCACATCACTTTGTTAAATCTCCATAGATAAGAAATAAATATAAATAATAAATCTACGTTTGTGTATTTAAGACGCGCTAGTTTAAACAATATTGACAGTTCTACTTTGTTGTAAGCACAAGATAAATTGATAGCGAAGTCAACATTAGCGAAAGCTTTATTCAAAGGATTATAAAATAAACACAAGGATCGGATCCTACGGTATTCTATAATTTATTTTTACAATTTGACAATCCAAATTTCCTTGGATAAAGTATTATTTAGTGATGAAGCCACATTTAGGGCGAGATAAATTGATTTTCAGAATAAATGAAGGTTAAATGTATGAGAGGGGGAATAATGTGAAGGTACTGAAGTTATAGGCCCATTCTTTTTTAATGATTCTCCTTTCGGAAGAACATATCTATATTTTTACATTTACTTCTTACCACAACCTTTGAAAAATGTGAATCTACAAACCCGAGTAGAAATGTATTACCATGAGTAGATTTCTTTATGTTTAGCACTAACAGTCGCCGCCAGATGGCTACACTTTCCCTATTTTTGAATAAGAATTACCGATAATATCTTGTAAAAAAAAGGTTCAGAGTAAAAAGAGAGTTCACGTAGTTTAATTCATTCTACCCGAAACATTCAAATCACCAACCAGCGTCGACGTGTTCGTCAATATTTAAATAATTAGCGTGGAAATCGTTGGATAGATCGAGGTAGACCTGTAATAACCTGGCCTTTTAGAACTCGGTCCTCGCCCTATACACTTAGATTTTTATTTGTGGAGATATGCGAAACAAAGTATATAGCGATTCACCAACGACCCAAGAAAACATGAAGCAACGAATTCGTAAAAAAATTTACAAGTATTCTGCGACATACACTTGAAAATGTAAAAGAAACACTGCTTAAAAGATTACAATTGTTGCAAAACAAAGTAGCGACATTTTTGAAGATTAAATATAACCTTCCCGTTTGTGTTTATTTTATAAGTAGGGCTGAGATAAAGAACTGAGTCAAACATGTGTACACACTAAGTGTTCATAAAAATATGTTATATTTCTAAATTTATTTTTCAATTCAAAATTCTTGAGAAAAATTATGGAACCTCCGGTATAGAAATCAAAATATCGATACACGAACTGCGACGATTGAAAACTAAAGTAAACTGAATAAGTTTTGAACAGGATTGGCGAAGTTGCATCGCCATCGCATGGTTTGGGACACCTGTATATACAGGGTGTTTCAGACCACTCGTCCACTATCTTTTTCTCGCGATCTATTGCAGCTGGACTAATGCGACAAAAAATTTAATAACAAAACCCTACCTAAAGAATCATTCGAAAATATTTTTAACTTCCGGAAACGTTCCATTATACCGGAAGTGGATAGCAAGTTTCTTATTTTAAATTGAATCATACGTTTTTTCTTATCTCAATGAATTCTACAGATTATTTGAACGCAATTTTCATTAAAGTTCTCTATCCCTAAATCCAACCGTTTTTGAGATATTCACGATTTTGTCAAAATTTTGACGTTTTCATCTCTTTCGAAAACATACCATATTTTGTAAACCATTAAAGATAATGATGTCATTTTACTAGTATCCGAGTAAAATAGTTGTTCCTACCACATTCTGTCAAAAGAACGGCTAAATTGTATACAGAGTGTTCATAAATCGATTGTCAATTCAAATACATTTAACCTTAGAAAATTCTTTTTTTTCAAATGTAACATTATATTTCTAATTATACCATACAATGTAGAAATGAATTCTCCGTCAATAAGTATAAAGGATGCATATACTTATTCCTAGTCGTTTTCAAGATATCAACCATTATTTACTCGGCTATGAAAATTTTAGTACATTTTTTGTAGTGGGCTGTGAAAGTTTCAGTTATCAAAGCAATAGCGTTGTCATGTCAGTTTCAGATCGAGAAGTGTCAAACTTGTCTTTGCTAATCTCCCTATTGTAGCAGAGAATAGCAGATGTTTTGGGGGCGGTCGTAGTTAATCCTCAAACAAGCACTCGCAATATAGCACGAGAGTCAGGCATTAACCATGTGAGCGTATGGCGAGTTCTTAATGACCACAAAATCCACCCGTACCATATCTCGCTTCGTCAAAAATTACGTGACGGCGACTTCCAGGTCAGGGTCGTTTTTGTCGATGGGCACAAACAAAATTAATTGCAGATCCTCGATTTTTTGAAAAGGTATTGTGGTCAGATGAAGCGACATTTAAAAGTAATGGTGAAGTAAATCATCATAATTTACATTATTGGTCACACGAAAATCCACACTGGATGCAAGAACTCGACAATCAAAATGTGTGGAGCATAAACACGTGGTGCGGCATCCTTGGTGACCAAATAATTGGACCCTACTTTTTTGAAACAACGGTAAACGGGAATGTGTACAGCAATTTCTTAACAAATGAATTGCCAGTGCTCCTCGAAAACGTACCATTAGAAACAAGAAGAAATATGTGGTTCCAACAGGATGGTTGTCCTGCACATTTTGCTGTACATGTGAGAGAAAAATTAAGTGAAATGTTTCCAAATAAATGGATTGGGAGAGGGGCCGAAATTTCATGGCCCGCTAGATCATCAGACCTGACATGTTTAGATTATTATTTTTGGGGAAGGGTGAAAGATATTGTTTATCAAAATCGTCCGCGTGTGGAAGTGCGGAAGAAATGAAAATGAGAATAAGGCAAACGTGTAGATCCATAAGCAGAGAAGAACTAATTCGAGTTCATAAGAACTTTGAGGCCAGAATAGAGCGATGTATAGAAAGAAACGGCAGACATTTTGAATAATTTATTTTTATTTACTTATTTTACATTAAGTGCAATAAATTTTTTATGATTATTGTGATCTATTTTTTTTTTAATGTAATATGTACCATCATTTTATCTGGCATCTTTAAATTATTGAGTATCATCTATTCCCTTCTAGATACGCAATAAATGTAAAATACCTTTTATAATACTCCTATCAACCTCAACGTTATAACCATGGATCAGCAATGGAAACAATTAGATCTTAATGATGAAGCAAAGTAACACTGCTTTGATGATTGTCGAACCTACTTGTCATTTTCATAGCCTACTGCAAGAAATGTACTAAAATTTTCATAGCCGAGTAAATAATGGTTGATATCTTGAAAACGACTAGGAATAGGTATATGCATCCTTTATACTTATCGACGGAGAATTCATTTCTACATTGTATGGTATAATTAGAAATATAATGTTACATTTGAAAAAAAAGAATTTTCTAAGGTTAAATGTATTTGAATTGACAATCGATTTATGAACACTCTGTATACAATTTAGCGGTTCTTTTGACAGAATTTGGTAGGAACAACTAGTTTACTTGGATACTAGTAAAATGACATCATTATCTTTAATGGTTTACAAAATATGGTATGTTTTCGAAAGAGATGAAAACGTCAAAATTTTGACAAAATCGTGAATATCTCAAAAACGATTGGATTTAGGGATAGAGAACTTTAATGAAAATTGCGTTCAAATAATCTGTAGAATTCATTGAGATAAGAAAAAACGTATGATTCCGTTTAAAATAAGAAACTTGCTATCCACTTCCGGTATAATGGAACGTTTCCGGAAGTTAAAAATATTTTCGAATGATTCTTTAGGTAGGGTTTTGTTATTAAATTTTTTGTCGCGTTAGTCCAGCTGCAATAGATCGCGAGAAAAAGATAGTGGACGAGTGGTCTGAAACACCCTGTATACCTGTATAGCTAAAGACAGTTTAGCTGGATTTAGTGAAAATAATAATAAATAATAAAATAATAAATAATAAAATTGCACATTTATAGTTAGATTTTGGCAAGAAAAGCAATGCTAAGTTTAACAGTTACTAATTATCTTGCATGAAAATCGATACGAATGATAAAAACATACTTTTTACCTGTCCCAATCGTAGAGCATTTTAGTTAGCAAACTAATGAACATGTTCAAAGGTCCCAGTGCAGAAGATTCCGGTCAGCTGCATATAGACTGCAAAGCGATTCGACAAAGGCGCTTGGGTAACCACTACAGCGCTTGTAACTCTTGAAACCGAAGCACAATCTTCGAAGTTGATCCTTATAAAATTATCTTCTCAAACAGCAACGCAAAGAAATCCCGTTCCAAGAATCAAGTTTTCTCGCCGTTGAATAAAGTGTTAAGTAGAGCAGCCGCTTCAATATTGTGCATAATTTGCCGTTTCAAAAGTAGAAAATCTGATCCGTTTTGGGAGCTAACATCCGCCGATATTGTTCTGTAAAAACATAAAAGTCATACACTCCGGTCTATCCAATAAATTATAGTCTGTTAAAGCGAAGAGTGAATTTTTGATTATAAGTCTGGTTTTCATTTTTGAGAAAAATCGTTTCTATAAACGTTCTATAAAATTTAATACTGCATAACCTAGACTGCTAATTGAACTTGCTCTGCTGCCTGTTTTTGCTGCAATTAGCCTGATTCCATAAACTTGTAGATATTGTTTCCTTCAAGTAAAAATTTACATGCAGTTCTTTTTTAATTTCGTCGTATTACATTTGACAAAAGTTTGCTGATAATAACAATGTTGGATATTGTTTTATTTTTATGGTTAAATGTGAAAAACGTTATTAATTTTTACTCAAATTTTCTAATTTTATGCAGCCTATTATAATAAATTACAAACTTTAGCGAAAAATTGTGTGTCCGTTTTGGAATTAACTGAATTTTTGTGTTTATATAAGTTTGAATGATTTGAAGAGTATAAATATATTGTTTTTAAATTTTGTTCTTTATTCAAAATTGATTTATTGTTTAAATCAAATGTAATATGATTTTGTGTTATTTTGTGTTTTTAAGGCTGTAAAATTTCTGTTACATTTGTGTGCCTTTATAATTTTTTTATTTTATATAGAGATGCATAGCTACTAACATATAACGTAAGGTAGGTAACTCGAGTTTTTTCAAATAGTACCCTGTATATTCGTTTATCCCCGATTATTATTCTGCATACCTTTTTAAATCAATACTTTTGTATTGATTTAAAAAGGTGCATCGGTGATTTTTGTAGAAAGAATGTTATTAACAGCACTAGCTGTTCCAATAATATAAAACAATTATTTTAGAAAAAGTATTTAACTAATAATAGGTGCAAAACAAGTAATTAGTACTTCTTATAAACGACGTTTTGTATATTTCAAAACATCTCTTTTAGTCACACTTTAAGTTTCCCATTTTGGTTTTCCATACACCTTTTTAAGATGGCTTGCGCAATTTCGAGCCAAAAATCTTTAATCATCAAATTCAGAGTTAGATAATAGATACAAAAAACATATTTATAGAACATAATCTTAGTTTTCATTTATTAATAAATATATAAGCAACAGTGTAAAATTAGAAATCAACTTCAGTAGATGTTAAATAAGCTCTCATAGCGCTGTTTTTTTTTATAAACTTTTTCTCCAATTATATACATATTTCATCATACAATGGGTACATACAAAGAAATAATGTTCACGCATACAACTTAAAAGTTCCATAAGGTAAGAACAAAATAGTAAAAATTTAAAAGTATGGTAAAGAAAGTTATAAAACAATATCCAAAACAAAAATGAAACCTTAAACAACTAGATAACATTAATAAATCAGACCGAATTTACCAAAAAAAGAAAAATATATATATATCAACACCATCAAATTAAAGAAAATAAATCCATGAAGTAAAGCACATAATATGTACTGTGGTTGTAATTGTAAACGATGTAATTAAAAGGAAAATGTTGCAAAATTACGTTTGGTTTTTATGCAAAAGTTAAGAAAGTTATGAAAAAGAACTGATATTTCCTGACAGTCATTAACGAAATTTATGTGTTTGGTTACTCGAATTCTTGTATGCTTTATAATTGTAATAACAATATGCTTGCAATCACATCAACAAACGATAATCTTAAAAACTTAGTATATAACAATAAAGCGTTAGCGTATATACAAGAAGTTCCGAAAAGGACAAATAATTTTAAGCCCTTATAACTTCAAAGTTATATATATATACAAAAATCTCAAAATCTCGAAATTCTGAGAAAGTTGAAAGATTCTACACCAACATAAAAATAAAAATCCCCTGTAAGACGTTATTATACAATATTAATTTTCTAATAAAATATTAATTTGTTTACACACAAATTTCAGTAACCAACAATGTATATCAAATAATTTAAGACAAAATTTCTATTTATAAAAACATGTTACTTCCAAATGTATTAAAAGTTCCTACATTTTTAAAGAGAACAGGATTTCAAATTGCACTCTATAATTTTAATTACAATGTAATCGTATATCATTTTTTTAACTAATCAGCTGATGCCTTCTAAAATAAATTAGACAAATATATTATTTAAAACATCCATTCCCATTATTTTCAAATTTTCGAACATGATATGTATATCATGTTCAAAAATTTATTTATATACTTCTCTTCATTAAGATTTGAAAAAGGGTGGCACACTGAAAGTAATACTTCCTTTAAAATTTCACCGATTGCAACGATTACCTTTTACCATTACATCGACCATAACGATAACGTATATCGTCGATTTTTTGCGAAAAGTTATTAAGTTACAGTTTTCGAGTTTAAAATACCTTCTACCTAAAAGTACTTCTTTGACTTATTTTCATCCACGCAATAATACCCTAAGTATATCGAGACCTGTAAAACACTAGCAGACACCGTTCTTTTGATTAACTACGCTGTCGATTGAATTCAAAGTGCAAAAACTCATTTAATGGTATCTGGTGGTAGATAGTTGATGCGTTTTTGCACCAACAGCTGACCGTGTGTTTGACACCAAGTAAAAGTTGTTTTCGGTTCGATGGTAGATTTTTATTTCATTTTTCAATGCTTGGTTTCTTTCAAAAATAATCGATTCGATTAAAATAACCATGTTCATTTCATTTTAGTTATAAAAAATCATTAAACTAGTAACTGTCGTGATCGAATTACGCCAAAAATCACTAATAACGTGACAGTTGTAAGTTTTCTCGATTTTTACTTAATTTACAAATTGTAACATATATATTTTGTTATCTGTCTTTTATTTAAAACAATAATAAGTCTAAAAAAACAGAAAACAATCCAAACTGCTGTCTTAAATATTTTTCGGTTATTATTATTATATTCCAAATTTAAATATCCAAAAGTTCGCAAATGTAACTAACTTAACGGCTTTTCTCAATAAATCAATGATAACAGTATAAAATTTAAGATAACGGAAAGGAAATGTCATTAAATACAAAAATAAAACAATTATAAGGAATAAAGTATAAAGGAAGCATCTTACACGGTTAATTAAAAAAAAAATGAGTTGGCAATAATTATGTAAATCATAAATTTATCTTTATATTAATTAACCAGTTATACATTTATTAAACAGTTATAAAATTCTTCAATTAAATATTTTTTATTTCAGAATGTCGGTTTTATAGATTTAACTCAAATTTATGGTCATTCTTTATTACCTACGTATCAAAAACAGGTATTGTTTCTTTTTTCAAATCTCTCATGCGATAGTAATATGTAGTTGTAAAATATAAATGTTATTGTAGAAGAGATTTGAAAAAGGAAACAACACATTTTCCAAAACATAAAAATTAAAATTAAATGGATTAAAAACGTAGAAATAAAGCTAGTTTCAAACGTAAATAAAACTGAGATTAAAGATCTGACCTGGATGTGAAAACAGTGTTGAATTGATGAGTTTCCAACCGCTGAAGAAACTCACGGCTAGCGTTGCTCGACGGTGAACACTGGTTGCCATCCTCCTGCCATGAAGATGCCAGAGGTAAAATCTAAAGAAAAGAATAATTAGACAACTATCTCTGTATAAAAGAAAGAAATTGGCAGGACCAAAGCACATACCTACTGTATCTTATTGTATATCAAGCGTGGCTCGTGCTTACGTCAGTCGGAGGCGATGACAATGATCGTAGTTCTTCGTATGCTCTCATCAAATACTTTTCTATATGTTTATATGTTACGAAGTTATACTATATATTACAGTTCGATCAATGTCATAGCCACCGACTGACGAACACGAGCCGCGCCTGTTGTATATGCCCCTAACGTAAGTATTTGTAAAAAAACTACCTTGTTAGGCTTTTTCATAGCTAGCATGAACGTATCGGTAAAACGTTGGTAAATATTAGGCGGAAATAACAGAGTTTTAGCGAGAAGAAAGAATATTCTAAAGTTAATATAACACATACAAAAATAGAGACTTAACCTGTAATATATCTTCAATATTATTCAATTAAAACTATTGTCCCGCGTGTTGTGGCTAGTAAAGCGGATTGCATTCACGTGCAACCTTGAAGAGCTACACACGTCCCCGCAAGTAGCCTCTCTGTTGCGGGGTTGGAAAAAAAAAATGGCGGGCAAAATACTCGTCTTTTAGAGGAGCATGTTATTGGTTATTTATGCGTAAAGTAGTACGAAAATGACCGGGATTATAACTGAAATCTACATGAAATAAAAGAAATACGAGAATAAGACCAAAGAACGCGAAAACGAATGAAAAAATACGGCAAACACTGAAATAAAACTTGAATGTAAGATGGCGTCCATTACCTTGTCGTTGGAAAATTCGTAAACGGCTTTTTCTAGATCTTCCTTAACAAATACAAGATAAACTCGTATGTTCTCGATGACCAAGCGGCGATCCAATCAATTCGGGGTTCGATACACACACCAAAACCTCAAAACACAACAAACATCGGTACACTGATGTAACACACGTCTTAGGGTCCATGTTTGACTTCGCAACGTGATGAAGACGGAAGCCGGATATCGTGATCGGCGGTGGTCAGAATGCGAGTTGATTGGTCGCGATATTGGCGGATAAACCAATCAGAACGCTTGCACGTAGGCACGCTACCCTCCCCATTGGCTAATTTGAAATTTTAATGCGCAGAACACGCAATACGAAATTGGAGGGCGATTTGAAAAATTCGAAGCACGAAAATACTGTAGTCGAAATTATAAATCAAAAGGCAATTTGATTCTAACTCGACACTAAACCTACAAATTATACAAGCTCAGACATTTGACGAGTAGAGTTAAAACGAGTATTATTTAAGCAATAAAAAAACAAACACCTGGAAATAAGTAACCATTAAATAAATTTCTTAAAAGTTGAACAATAAAAAATATATAAAATTACCTGTAATTATACAAAAACAATAAAGGAAATAATATTAAGACAACAGTCTCTAATAACAAATAATTGTAAGTGAAGATTGTTTTGATTCAACCGGAAATAAAATTAGAATAGAAGTTCTGCTCTTGACGTACAAAATGTAGAACCGCACAACAAGCAAGACAAATTCCACAATCGTCAAATTTAAATTTCCCGCAATTATTTCTAGTAACTTCAAGGAGGATTAATATATAGTTTTTAAAATTTGTTATATTCAAGATACTAAAAATAAATGCCAAACATTTAAATTTAATTTTATGATTAGAGGATGACCGTAAATATAGGTTTGATGATTTAAAATCGATTAATCGAAAATTCCTAAAGGTTCAACAATAAAAAATTAAATTATACCTGCTGTTTAAATAATAATAATGGGACAATAATCTAGCAGTAGTCTGAAACTATAAATGAAACTGGCTTTAAACTGACCTTAAACTCTTTAAAACGATCACCTGCTTACTGCTACAACACAAACAACACAATAATTCTCATCAACAGACAAACTAGTTTTACTCCCGAATCAGTGTTGCCAGATTCTGAAAACACATGTCGCCAACTACTTCACAATATATCACCAAATATCACCAAGTGAAAATTCACAAAAATGGATTGTCAAAAATAAAAATTCCTACTTTTTCTATAAATTTATTAGTTACATATTTATATACATGTATAAAGTATTTACATGTATTGTTCACATATATCTAGTACCTCGTTTTCTTCACTTACATTTTCTGCACTGCATGATGTATACATACTTGAATTAAAACGATTCAGCATATCAAGCGTTGGACTGAAAGTTTTACAACATATATTGAATGTATTGCAATGGTCTTTGGTAAAGACAATGGCATTAAGTAATTCTAGCATCATTCTATTTCTAATTTTACATTTTATTACATTCATAATTGAAAACATTCTTTCAACTGTGGCATTTGATACTGGTGTACTTAACATTGTAAAAGCTAGAAGAGATATGTCCTCAAATAGTAAATCTCCAGCTGCATTTTTTAATGTAATTACCTTTTGCCAAAATGTAATTGCATCATCTGGAATATTGTCACAAAAAACTTCTTTCCAGTTTGTTTGTAACAAATTTCTATATTGGGATTCCATCTTGTTTATGTTCAAATTTGCAGCAAACTGTAAAGGGAGTTCTGCAAAATTAGGTCGAATATGGTTTAAAATAGATGATGGGCACTCACAGTGACTCACTCTGTCACTATCACAAGTCATAACTCACTGAAGAGAACACTTATATCACGGTAACTAAAAATGATTATAAATAACGGATTCTCTAGATAACATGTGATACAGTACATACGTAACAACTATATAATTCACAAAAATCACAAGCGTAATTTTTAAAATTCACCAACTTTGTGATTTGTGAATTGTTGAAAAAAATTGTCACAATAAAGTTCAAAAAACCACCAAATTTGCGATTAATCACCAAGTCTGGCAACACGTTAAGTTATGTGAGAGAAAAGGTAGGGGTAAATTCTATTAAAAAAAAACAATGGGAGTCGAAAATTTAACTAAAATGGTTCAAAAATTAAGAGAAAATAAAATTAAACAGAATCTTTTGAACAGTTTCGTTAATTAACAACTACATTTAGTGAAAATCATCAAAAATTAATACAATGCTGCAACCAATCAAAACACTTGCACGTAGGCACGCTATCGTTCCCATTGGTTAATTTGAAAATTGCAATGTAACAATGCTATAGGTAGTCTTATTTATATCTTTTTTTAGTTATACAAACGTTTCAGACGTTATCCATAAAAATTTAAATCATATTAACGGGCAATTTTCGAAAGGTACATCTCCTTCGTCCGGACAACCGGACGTAATAAATAATTACTTAATCCGACGGTGTGTGATTTTGTGAAAGAATAAATTTATTGATGTCTCACATTACAAAAACCTTTTCATGGTTGATTTTTGTTAATACAGATATATAAAATAATTTATCAGGCCCGTTTTACATTATGGATAATTAAATATAAAATTCCGTATTAAATTTGCGTTTAAATTGACCAGTAAAATTATTATTGTCGTACATAAAAAAAATTAAAGTTAATTAATATGCCTGTTTTACTTATAAACTAAAAATTTAGTATATACGAAAAACTTTCTCCGATTAATATTGGGAGATGAAAACATAACGTTCTCATGCTGTTTGTGTAAATAAAATGAAATTTTTTGAATTAGTATGAAAGTTTATTTAGTAATATGTAATGATTTGATTATACATTTTGAGTACCTAATTAATTAATTTAATGAAAGTTATAAAAGTAAATTACCGATTATTGAAATTATACGATTATGCCCACCAAGAAAAAAATCGAATCTACTGTTATCCATAACGGTCTTTCTGACCATTCTGGCCAAAAATTACTTGTTCCTTTAGAGGCTGTGACGGATTTCAGTCAAAAGTCAAAATGTAGAGAGCTGAACAAGGTAAATAATATTTCAATATTTAGGGAACTCATGGAGCACCTGAGTTGGCATGATGTGTATACTATGAAACGGATGTAAATCGACAGTATTCTAAGTTTATAAATGTTATTCAATATAATTTTAATTTAGCATTTCCACTAAAGACAAAGAGAACAAATAAATGTACACCTAGGAAAGATTGGATAACAGATGGTATTAGAGTCTCGTCACAAAAACTAAAAGATTTATATTTGTTAACATTAACTGGCAATGAGGAAAATAGGGTCTACTAAAGGCGGTATAAGAAAATATATACCTTGGTTATTAAGAAAGCAAAAGAATTGTACAACAATAACTTAATGTTAAATTCAAGTAATAAAAACAAAACAGCTTGGGAGATAATAAAGGGTAAAACCTTGATTAATAATGGTAAAGAAATTAAAGTAATCGTAAATAATGAAAAAATTTCAGACTCTGGGGTAGTATCGGAGTATTTCAATGATTACTTTGTAAATACCGCCTGTGGTATGTCCCGAAATCAGTCTAACGATTGTAAAATGGGATTTTCAATGAATGACTTAACATTGTTCTTTGATCCAATTTCTGAGTCTGAAGTACAGAGAGCACTTGTTCAGCTAAAATCAAGTTTCTCAACAGGTTATGATGAAATCCCCTCTATAATTATCAAGAAATGTATAAACTATATTATTATGCCACTTATCACCATTATAAATAATTCGTTAAGCTCTGGTGTATTTCCAGACGACTTGAAGCTTGCTAAAATAATACCTATATATAAGAAAGGCGATGTAAACCTTATGCAGAATTACAGACCCATCTCGTTGCTACCTACATTTTCCAAGGTTATTGAGAGGATAGTTGCTGATAAGTTGTTATCATTCTTAAGCAGATGTAACATATTGAATGAGAAGCAGTATGGCTTTAGGAAGGGGCGCTCAACAATGCATGCAATAGTCGAACTATTAAACAACATTTATATTAGCGTTGATGTAGGAAATGAGTGTTTGGCTATATTTCTAGATCTGAGCAAAGCATTTGATCATGTTAACCACGAGCGGCTCTTGGAAAAGCTATATAGGTATGGTGTAAGGGGAATACCCTTACAGTGGTTTAAAAGTTACTTACAAGGCCGAGTATACAATATGTACAGATTGGTGGATGTCGATCTCGACAACAGTCGATTGTTTCGGGTGTACTCAGGGATCCGTCCTTGGCCCACCTTTATACATAAGATATGTGAATGACGTTCCTACAGACAGGGCTTTGCTGTTTGCAGATGACACAACGGTGTTTGTGGCCTGCGATAAGACTGATGATGTGGCCGCATTGGCGACTGAAGAATTGCGGAGATTGGAGTCGTATTTCAATGAAAATGATTTATACCTAAATTCATGCAAAACGACATTTGTTAACTTTTATGCATCAAATCGAGAAAGAAAATACAGTTACCTAGTTAAAACAAGTGAAAGTAGTATTACGCAAGATGACCAAGCAAAATTTTTAGGTGTAACTATTGATTCGAGATGTAACTGGGAGAATCATATTGACGATCTGTGCAAGAGATTGGGATCGGTTTGCTTTGCGTTGAAACAATTAAGATATTCTGTCAATATTGATATTTTAAAAAAATACTACTATGCAAGTTTTCACTCCTTGATATCGTACGCCACAGTTGCATGGGGCTCCTCAAATGAGAGCTTGAGGGTCTTTAGAATGCAAAAAAAGAGCAATACGGAACATGGTGGGTATAAGTACGAGAACGTCATGTAGAGACTACTTCATTCAGTTAAATATTATGACAGTACTGTGTATTTTTATCTACCAACTATTAACGTACGCCAAACAAAACTTACATCGATATGCAAAAGTTGGGGATCACCATGAACATGCAACGAGACGGGGTGATGTTTTGGAGGTGCCCAGACATAGATTGTCTTTTTATAAGAGGACTTCACTGTACTTGACGATAACTTCATTTAATAAACTTCCCATAAGTATCAAGAGTCTGCCGATAGCGAAATTTAAAATAGAGATAAAAAAATTGTTGATTGCTAAATGCTATTACTCTTTTAGTGACTTTGTGAGCGATAGGCATATCTCAGATCGGTACGTCTGAACTGTGTTTGTTGTAGTCGTAATGTAGGTACTTATGTCCTTTTACGGTTTATCTACTCTTGTTTGTTTTTATCTGTTTTGTGACTTTATTATTATTTATAAAATTTGACTTGTTCCATACCATTTATATGGTCACAGGAATTAATAAATAAATAGATTTCGGAAATCGGAACGAAAAACGAACACTGACCGCACAAGGATCGACATACCCTAATAAATTTTACATTTTTGTAACATTATATTAGTGAGAAAATAGAACAGGTCCTAAAGATTTAGTACAAAATTTCATTGGAAATTTACAAAAAAATGTGTATTAAACTATTTAATTACAGACTGTATAAAACATCAAAAAATTAAAAAAAAATTATTATAAGCATTGAATGTAAATTGAAAGGTATTTTGACAAATGCCGATGTCTCCAAAATGTTACAATTTATAAAATCTAAAAGTAAATTGAAGAGAAGTGGTAGTACTGGCTGTACCAGTTAGGACCAAAAGTTGAAAGGTTACTGGGAAGGCAGCCAAACTGATTAAATTAAAACGATGCAAACTCAACTAACTCATGTGTCTTCAAGTTTCAGATTGTACGTCGTTTTCTCCATTCCAACCTATTGTATCTCTGAAGAAGCTAATAAAGAATTAGCGAAAGCTCAGATTAATACATGAAGGGATCGTTTTAATTCATAAAATTTAATTAATCAGTTTGGCTGCCTTCTCAGTAACCTTTCAACTTTTGGTTCTACAAGTAAATTACATTTCACCAAATCAAAACTAAACAGTACAAAAAATTCTTAAATTTAAGTAAAAATAAATCTAGTATAACAGTAAGAAACTCAAATTGGATTGAGAATGTATCTAATACCACCATTCCAACTATCTTTTTAATGTGACCCATACTTCCAAAATAAAAATCTTCAAATTTAACTTCATATTAAATTAAGGATAATGTAAAATGGACCTCAAACATATGTAAATGCTTGCAGGCAATCTTTATTAAGAAAGGCTGGTAAATAGAAAAAAAAACCATACACTTTCGAAAACATTTGTTACTCTTATTTAGAAAGAGATGAGTTATACTGCTTTTTATGACGGGCTAATCGAATTACATTTTTCTGGAATTTCTGCATGAAACGTGAAGTAGATGTTTTGATGACTTGAACTTAAGAGTAAATAGTAAAAATATGAACAAGAAAATGCGAGAAACTATATTGTTTTGTAAAACTTTTATTATAACAAATCGGACTGTACAAAACATGTCACCAGTATACACCACACAAACCTAAAAAGTGATATGCCATCGAGAGAGCAATTTAAATTAGATTTACTGTCCACTTTTCTCGTGTTTCTTTTTCATATAGGCAGGGTTGTTTATTTCTTTAAAGTAGATGTATTAGAATACTCCTTTTAAGGCTACTTTACACGGTACTAGAATCATACTTTTTCTATACTATTATCTAGATACTAGCAAACTAGAATAGAAAAAGTATCGTATAAATCACAAAAATGCTTTCAAGTTTTGAAACTATACCACATGCTAAACTATATTAAAAACTAGATCTGTCCTATTTTTGTTTCTAAATTAATTCTAGAACATGCGCTAAAGTACTTTTGGCAGGTTAATCAACATCGGAAAATTAATACAAATATTTGAAAACGATGAAGTTATGCACGGTCTAGTCGTCTAGTCATTGTAACTGTCGTTAGCGAAAATTTGTTTGTTTCACTTGTGCTGTTTGCAATTTAGGTGAGTACAAATGAATGATAAAGCATAAGCATCAGGGTTAATTTATCTTTATTGTTTTAATAATAGATAAATATGCCTAAAAAGTGGGAAGCAGAAATTACGAAAAGACTGGTGTCTCTTTATTTTTAACTTATTTTTTCTTTTTGAAGCGCTCATATTTAACAAATATCAATAACCTCAAAATTTGAAACACAATCGAAAACTGTCAACACATCTTTTCAAGTTGGCAGAAGTTGGTAACTGCTAGTAACGTAGCCTTTACTTACGTATGCTATTATTTTTTGATTTTATTGTCCATTATATATTATATAGGTTTATATATTATACATTCTCAAAAAGAACTGCCCTTATTTTACCCTAGCGTATTAGTCCCAAAACAAATTTAAATTTAAGTTGGCTGGATTTAGTGTAATAAAAACTTTAATTAATATAAGAATTAATTGTCAGTAATAATTATTTGTGTGGCTCTTTTTTTCTCTTACCCTGATGTGGCTTTTACAAACTTACCGTTTTATAGTTAAAATTTAGCGCGTTTATAGAAAACGGAAATATTTTACTTTTCGTTCGACTGTAAATACCTACCAGTGTCAGTGTTGCCACATTGGGCGACTTCTGACACCAAATTGCGACAACTTTTTTGAAGAAATCGCAAATCGCAAATTGGGCGATTTCAAATTGTTTAGGTGGCGATTAATTTTCATTCTTCATGGTAGAAAATATACATTCGAAAATATTCGTTATAAGGAAATTTTGGTATATTTCATTATGTTGGTTAGACATTTTATAAAGTTTGTATGATAAGCTTTACACACAAAAGTTTATGGTGATTTTACATGATTTATATTTGACACTTCGCTTTTCGCGCTTTAATATCGATATCATAGGTTATGTCATTCTCAACTGTATTATATCAACATATGTGGGAGGTGATATAGGGTGTATTCCGAAATCTGCTGAGAGTACCGACAGTACTGAATTAGCGTTCCGTAATCAGCCTACACACACTGAGGAAAGCAGACGAAGCGCCATGCCAGTAAAGAGTGACGTCATAAGTTACTGCTGAAACTGCTGTTGGGTGTGAGGTGATGTCAAGGACACATATTCACATGTTACACGGGCCGGCAACTATTTGAAAGAAAACACCTATCGTCTTCTTCATATTTTAATATTGGTTGGACTGTGTATAAGCGTGTATACCACACAGAAACGCATGCAAGTGGTGTTATTATATAAAATATAATATACAATAGTTTAAAATGGATTCATATGCTTATGAAGAAATTATTGACAATAGTAATGACCATGATTATTATTCTCAAAGTGAAGGTAAGTTTACTAACAATTTTTATGTGTTAGTTGTTTTATCTTAATATGCCTAATACTTTTTAGCAACGACTAATAGTGCATTTGTTTGGTCTGAGAGTGCTACCAAAGCATTGCTTGAATTATACCGTAAAGAGGAGTACTCTGACACTCGAAAAACTAATATTAAAAAGCTGTGGGAACAAATTTCCAAACAACTACAAGAAAACGGATACCAGAATATAACTGCTAAGCAATGTCAAACGAAATTAGCCTCCCTCAAGAGAATGTACAAAGTTGTGAAAGACCATAACAACACTTCGGGGAATAGCAAGAAAACATGGCAATATTTCGATGTAAGTTCATTGTTAACAATATTTATAGCGCTATAAACATAAGTACAATAATAATGTTTTCCCACAGTTCTTAATAGTAACCAAATATATTGTATGACAATGATAAATTTTTAATATATTAGCAATCATTGTAATATTAATTTTTAAAGAAGTTCAGTAATGTCATGTTTTTAGATTATGGATGAAATATTTGCCAAAAAGCCATGGATAAATCCATTGTCCATCATCTCAAGTGATACGAAAGAAATCCAGGAATCACATATAAAGAACACATCAGGTAGGCTTTTTATTTATTTCTGTGTGTATACTAATCTTGGAAATACAAAGCAGTGCGGTCCAGCCGAAAAAGAAAGGTTGAAGATAAAATCGATAAGTTCTTACAGATGAGGGAGGAGGAGAAGGTGGAACGTGAACGGCGTCATAGAGAAAAAATTGAAAAATTAGATAACTTAAATAATATATTAGAAAGATTCGCAAATCAAAAAGGAAATAGATAGGTACTACTGATATGTATTTTCTTTATGATTTGTGAGTTTTTGTACTCAGGAGATTTATATACCTAGAATAATGTTTTATTTATTATATATATAAGAATATTTTATGTTATATCTTTTATATTGAATATTTTTTGTTATATTTTTTATAGGAATATTTATTTTGTTATATATTTCCAAATAATAAAAAGCCAAATGAAGAGTAAAAAATATTTATTTCTTGCTTAAATAGCAATTTGTGTATTGTCACATATGTTTTGCCTTTTACGATTTCCCACATCTTTTAATACTGTAAGTACATTTTCATCTATACCATGTCTATCTTGCCTGTAATTCATACCAGCATCCACATTTTCTGCATTCATAGGTATATCTATGAAATCATTTTGTATTAGACATATATTATGCAATACACAACATGCCATGATATGGTGTGCTATTAAATCAGTCCTAGTGTTAGGGAGTGTATCTAGGAGACTCCTAAATCTTCCTTTCAGTAAGGCAAGTGACCTTTCTACAACCATTCTTGTGACAGAGAGACAATGGTTAAAATTTTTTTGTTGCTGTGTTAAATGGCCATTATCTCTGTATGGAGTTAATAAATGTTTTTGGTTAACATATGCAGCATCACCTATTAAATGGCATTCCCCCGGAAAACACTCTGCCCTACTACATACTTCTTGCATACCAGATAATTTAAACACCCTCTGGTCATTTACGCTTCCAGGATACCCAGTGAAACAATGCAAAAATTTTCGATTGTTGTCACAAACTACCTACAATTTTGATCACAGGCATTAAATAAAAATAATAAGGTATAAATATGTACCTGCAGTTGAATAGAATGAAAACTTTTTCTATTTATATATGATTCTGCATTCTCTTTAGGTGCTAATATTTTTATATGGGTACCGTCTATGGCACCCAATACCTTTGGAATATTTGCACTTTCTTGAAAATCTCTATTAATTAAAGGTACCTCTTCATCACTTGGCCATTTAATAAATTCTGTTCTTAATTTCAAAATACTGAGAGTTACTCGCCGAACTGCACGAACGGCCGTAGCCCTGCCTACATTAAATCGATCACATACAGAACTAGAATAAATAAACAAAACGTTATACATTATACCCATTCATATTGCACCCTTGACTTACCGATATGAGTCAGGGGTTGCAAATGTCCACAATGTTAACAATAACTGTTTTTCTGTTGAAATAGTGCTTCGCCCAGACTGCCTAAGATTTTCCTTCTTTTTTAAATCATTTGCTAATAATCCATGGAGAAAATCAAAGGTTTCTCTGGACATACTGTATATGTACATATAAAGAAAAAATTATTTTAAAGAAATAACTTCATAAAATAATCATTTACCGAAAGTGCGATTTAAATTCTTGACCAGAATAAAGTCCAACAACATTTTCAAAATACGATGAAATTCGTGCCCTTTTATCCCTTTTTTTAAGTAATATAGACGCTATTACTTCGTCATACTCATATTCATCATCACTGGATTCGATTATGGTATCAACCGTCGTTAAAATACTGGCAATTAACAGTGTATTCATATCCATATCTTCCATTTCTTATATGTATGGGTTAAAGTAGAGGTTATATTGCACTCATGCATCAACCAAACTGCTGAAATCGTTCCGAAATAGCGTGACGGCATATGCCTGTAATATGCGCAATTATTTTACTGAACTATTACGGAACGATTGCTGCTCATCGCTCTCAGTAAAGCAGTAACAGCTATTTCAGCAGATTTCGGAATACACCCATTGTATGTGCATGGGGTAGTAACTTAAATTTGTTCAAACGTCCCAGCGGTGCAAGTTCCCGCAATACTCTATAGATGGGAGCGCAATACTATATCTTCAGTAATATTTATGAAATAACTATATATATCACTTGTTTTTTTCATCTTGTCATCTTGTTGTTGACGCACGTGTCAAATTTCTATAATAATATTAATATCCGCTGTTTTAGTGTTATTTCTTTAAAGTATTTTTTACGTTTGGAAGTGTTTTTTTGTGTTTATAGAAAAGACTTTATTTTGAGATTTAGTTTTCTAAAGTAATATATTTGTAAGTATATTGCACTATATTGTATGTAGCTATACATTTAATCCATGTAAAAGTATATGTAAAATGTTGGTGTTCCATCGTTAAGAATAGCCAAGCAACTCTGATTTACGATATTTTCGCAAATATGATGCAGAATGATTCCAGAACTGCAATCGTATTTTCTTCTGCGCAAACGACACTTACTTAAAAAAAAAAATACGTGGCATACAAAGTGCACAGATGCAAAATTTCATTTTTATCAACAAAAATCCATTAAAAAGGAGATCTAAATTGTTGCAAGAATCTTCAAGAATAAAACATCTAAAAATAAAAAATTAAAAATTACCGCCTTTGTGAATAGTTCCCGCAAAACTCATTAGATGGCGCGAACGCACGCGAACGTTTTTATATACAAAAGATTCCGCTCTATACTAACCCTTCTCTATGAGTATGTGCAACTTTCATACGCTCTCATCTTGTAGCAGATACCTAATAACTTTGTTTATATGTTCATGTATTTCTAGTTATTCAACCGTTTGTAGTGCCTCAGGATGTCTCCCAGATGGCGCACCAAATAAATAGAATTTTATATTGGCGTTGTGCGACATCTAGGAGATACCCTGCTGTACCTCAAAACGGTTTAATAGGTTTTTTTCTAAAGCAAAATTATAGCTACAAAAATATTCCCATTGTGGGTTAAATATTGTTAAAGAAATAGATTTCACATTATGATGGGGTTACATAATTAATCCAAATAAACATCTACACTCCATATTATAATTGTTATACACGTATCGTAATACAATATTTTTATTATATAAAACATTAACAGAATCTGCTTTTTTTTTTTTTTGCGACTTTAAAGATCTCTATAGCTGCGACCAGGGCGTGAAAAATCTGGCAACATTGACCAGTTTTACCATACGTACGATGATTATCGATTTTGTACGATAATTTTACCATCGGTACGATGTACGATATTGCTAAAATGTACGATAATTTAATAAAATAGTGTGCCCATTTTACATTACCACTCAATGTTTTCAAAATTTAAAGAACTCTTGAGTCTTGATTAAAATTATCAATTTTAGTTTTAGTACTACATAGGTATGTACCACCGGTATCGTTTATTAGTTTAACTCAGAAAAAGACATTGATTTTGCATATTACAAACAATTGTTATGAATTTGACATCAAAAATGCTCAACGGCATGACTTCAGTACGTTTATATCAACGGCAAGATGCGGAGACGGACGACGATGATGATATCCGTTTTTTAGATGAAAGGCATGTTCAAGTTTCCCATGGTAGATTTTTTGAATTTTAATGATGACCAATTTTGGGTTATTATTAATAACCTCCCTTACAGTAAATATTAACAATATTCCTTACAATTTTATTTTAATTACATGTAGTTACGGAGATCTGATGACTGTTCTCATGCACTTCGTACACGGTGTATGTGCTTCACAATTGGGCCAGGATAGATGGCACTGTTTCTGACAATGAAATATTTATAATATATTTTTTTATTCAATTTTAATTTTTCTTGAATAAAATGATGAAATTTACATACAAAAAACAATTTAACATTTTTTATTAAAATTCGGTTATTTGATGTCATTTTGAGGTCCGAATGTTAAAAGATAAGACTGTCAAATTTAGTACGTTTCGGATACAAAAATTAAATTTTGGCGCTTTTATACTGTAAAACTCCAAGAATACGTGTTTACAATGAGATTATAGCTCATTAGTTTTAGTATCTATAACGTTAATGCACTAATTAAATTAAAACACACGTTAAATTCCTTCACTCAACGGTTAAAGTATGAAATTATCCAAGTATGGTTTCAGAGTTGCTTTAATATGTTCTTCAAGGTGCTAATGTATGGTTTATAGGTCTGATAAAGGCTTAAATTAAACCCGAAACGTCACACAGCAGCACAAATAAATAACTAATAAACCCGAATTCTATTTATTTTAACAAATAGTAAACAGACTAAAAATCGATTCAACGTTGCAAACGATTACAGTGTAACCTCGATTATCCAAAACACCAACAAGGTGCGTAGGTATTGCGTTTGGCATTAAAGTATGGCATCGATACAGTTTGTTCGTGATTTATTCCTAAGGATTTCTTGTCATCTAAAAATTTGCTACATAAAGCATTGCTTCTAGTATTAAATGCTCCAAATCATGATTTTCATAAAAATCATGATTTAGAAGGTAACAGAAAATTAGATTTTTTTGGATGAAATGGATAATAATATACAATGAGGTCGTAAATTGTGGCCCTTCCTCATAACTTTTGGAAGAAATGAGATACAGGAATAAAATAAAAACGAGATGATATTAGAAATAATCTGTGACGTTTTGATTATAGGAATGTGCATCTGATTCAAAATATATACCGATTATCCGAGGCTCTATCGTTCCTTATTTGAGACTGATTGCTCGATTCTGGAGAGTTGTGTCAACGTGGATGAAGCGTGTAATTTGTTTTATGAAGCTCTATATACTGTTGTTGGCGAATATGTGCCTGTTTACAAGCATGCAAAAACAAAATATAATTATCTGACTTGGTATACGAATGATATAAAATACATCATTCAGCAAAAATATAGAAGTTTTGAAAGGTATAAGCGCACGGGATCCGTCTTGCATTACAATTCTTTCAAGTACCTTCGTCTGAGGGAAAACAGTTGATACGCGAGGCATACAAGCAATATTTACAGAACGTCGAGAGTTCAGTGTTGAGAGATAATAAACTAATATTTGGCGATGATGAACTTGATAACCCGCGCGACATTGTTAATGCCTTTAGCATGCATTTTGCCAAATCTTCTCAACAGTTCAGCTCTTTCGATGTTTCAACTCCGGTGTATAGTAATGCTTTAAATTTAGCCCTTACCTATATAACCGATGAAGATGTGTTACGCGCTATCAATAAACTCAATAACAAATTGACGGCCGGTTGCGATCAGATCCCGAGCTTTGTGATTAGAGACTACAGAGAAGTGTTTGTTTTCCCTCTCAGGATATTATTCAATATTTCTCTTCACACTTCGACATTTCCCGCTGTGTGGAAATTATCGAGAGTGTGTCCCGTACTAAAATCAGATGACGCGAATAAAATCGCAAATTACAGACCCATCTCGGTCTTGCGTATTACATGATTACTTAAGCAGGCATATTACCGGGAGTATTTCCGATTCTCAGCATGGATTCCTGCGTGGTCGATCGGTATCTAGCAATTTGGTATACTTCACACAGTATGTGGCGGAGATCGTGGACGCGCTTGCTCAGGTTGACGTCGTCTATACGGATTTTGCAAAGGCATTCGATCGCTTGGACCATGGCATTTTACTTCGTAAGTTGTCGCAGTTCGGCATTAGTGATCTCCTATTGCGCTTACTGCAATCCTACCTCTGCAGCCGGAAATTTTTTGTTACATATAAGAGGTATAATTCCAACGTCATAACGATTCCATCGGGCATCCTCCAGTGGTGGAACCTCGGGCCACTTTTGTTCTTGACCTTTATAAACAACCTTTCAAAGAGTTTAACCTGCGAATGCTTGATGTTCGCGGACGATGTGAAATTGTTTTTGCCGGTGGCGACACAGGATGATTTCATTAAGTTACAAGACAACTTAGATCTGCTTCACGAATGGAGTGTTAGTAATAAGTTGTAAGTATCTAAATATTTCAAAATGTCATGTGATGTCGTTCACGCGAAAAAGATATCCAACTCTATACGACTACTTTCTAGAGAACGAAAACTTAAGTCGCCCAGCTACTGTGAGAGATCTGGGGGTTACTTTCGATTCTTCCTTGTCTTTTTCTAAGCATATAGTCGAGGTGATTTTCAGCTCTAACAAAATGTTGGGTTCTGTCCTGCGTACGTCAAAGCAATTTCGTGATATTGTCAATTTCTTCTCACTATATAACACCCTAGTGCGTTCGAGACTCGAGTATGCGTCTGTAGTGTGGAATCCTTCCTATAAAAGTTACAAGATTCGCCTAGAAAACGTCCAGCGTAAGTTTTTAAAATTTGTATATTTCCGAACACGTGGTGAGTACCCAGAGCAAGGCTTTCCACAAAGTTCACTCTTAGAAATGTTTAAAGCACAATCTCTAGAAACGAGGCGATCTATACAGGGGCTCAAATTTTTGTTTCATGTTGTTCGCGGTTTTATTTCATGCCCTCCTATATTAAAGAAAATATCATTTCTTGTACCTAGGCGATCAGTACGATGTCCTTCTATTTTTTATATTGCCACCCCTCGCCTAAATCTCATATTTAAATCTCCCTTTAGTTGATTTGTGAAATGTACAACAGAGTTGTTTCATCCATTGATATTTTTAATTGCACGGGGCGAGCTCTGGTCAATGCGTACCTTCGTCGCGTCAACTAATCTTTCGCTTTGTCCCCAATGCACACACTTTGTCTTTATTGTTTTGTTTTGTATTTATGGGTATACCTATTTGTATTTATATATATCTATACAATATATGTATTTGTCTATGTTAGTTATTATGTATATACTGTTGGGCAATAAACTTAATTATTATTATTATTTCATATAACTTAGGTGACATTCCGTATAAAATGTACATCTTATTGTCAAAATTAATATTGTAAAATCATTATAGCCTTATTTTTAATTGTTAAGATACGTATTGATATTATGATAATATTGTATTTCAAAAAGACAACATTTTGTCGAAACGTAATACACTGTAATAGTGTTTTTGTTTCTACAAATATTTTTATAAAATGGATTTCATATTAATACTTATACATTAATACTATAATACATGTTTACTGTAGCGTGTTTTCATATTATTTACTTTTGTTACATACCGTCTACTGTGTTTGAATACCTGTGGGAGCATAATGTCCGCGCTATATTTTGAAACAGACATACCAAACTATTGCAACCCCCAAATTTTTTAAACTGAAGAGTTTCGTTAAACTCGAAAACTTCTAACTAACCACTTGCTTGGAAAAACTTGTATAATTAAGTTTTATAATATGTAAATTAGGGTTTTAAATAATTAAAATTTAGAAAAATTTACCTATTATTTGTATTATTAATATAGGCCAAAATGTGCGATATCGCATAGCTGGTTTTAAACTAGTCCGAGGTTAAAGCTTGTTAGCGAAATTCTTCGTTGATATGTATGCAAATGGCCAAATTAGTGGTATTCATTCATCACTTACCTAAAATAACAGATATATATTTTCAAGGTCAGATTTTTAACCATAAAATAATCTTATACTTATATTTCTAACCATAATTATAATGATGATAGCAGCAGGGTAGTCCGGATTTCCTTTTTAGTTCTTTGACATCTGTTTTGCGTAGCAATTTTTTTTTGCATAGCATTTTGGGTTTTGAGATTGGAAGCAAGTTTACTTACCGCCAGTGATACATAAATGACCAGTTCGATGAATTGATAAAACATCTGCAATTTAAATTAGGCGTGAATTATTGTGTCATTATGTTGTATTATTGATTCGCGTGCTTTGTTTTATTTTTATCGCCGTAATTAATAGGTGCTTCATATGCAAGCAAACATAGCTATTTGCCAATCCTTGGTTGTGATTTGTTAACGCAAAAGAATAGATCTGACGTTTATTTTTTTGCCTGCTTTAATCATGTTTGGTAGGTGAGTTTTTTGTCTTGTTAAGTTCGTCTAGAGTTTAGATTAACTAAACTAATTAAAGCAATATACTAAAGATAGTATAAGCAGTCATTTCATTGACTAATTTAAAATGTATCGTATGTAAACTTAAAACCTAGTTACAGTGGCGTTGTCATAGGGCGAGGCAAGTTAGAAAATAATACATTTTTATTTGAATGAATATTCTGTAAATGATCATTATTTATAGGCACGTTTTTTGAATTGGTCACTTTTTCTGGAAACTCATGAAGTGAATTTCTGCGGGAGTACTCACTGGCATTGATGATTTCTATAATGAATGTTCTTCAGCATCTTTACTTCTGCATTCTTTCTTCTTTTGCTTTCACATCCACCTCCATCACAAATTTGCTTTCTCACAGGGTGACCTACTAAAAATTCACGGCGTGAATGTTACATCAAAGGAAAGTTGATGATATAAAACGACAAAAAATATACATTTTATATCTTGAAAATAAGGAGAAGTAGGAAAAATCATCGTGTTAAACGCGTATTTCCAGGGTATGTTTTAAAAGCCTTATCGTAATCGGTTAAAACTTTTGAATTTTTGTAATTTTGTCCATATCCAAGATAAAAAGCATGTTATTATTTCGTTTAAGAAGGGTTTTAGATTGCCTTACCGAAAACAAGTACCCAAACTAAAATTCAAATCACCCCCAAACACAAAACGACATAAACACTTTTTATTTGTAAATGGCAGAGTTCTTTGCGAAGTGGTGCGAATATGAGCTGTATAGTACCAACAGTTTATCGCGTAATTGCTTTTATTTCATTTTTAATAATAATTTATATTGAAAACCAAAACGCTACCCATTATTAATTTGGTATCAAACATAACATCTAATCACAATACCTATCTTTCGCAAAAAAAGATTGCAAACAGTTGATAACGTACCAAAAATGTTATAATTTTTACCTAAACAGTTTTTATTTAGATATACAATTTTCAGTAATATCCATTTTACATAAATATTTCACGTATTAGTTAGATGAACATAAAATTGCAACATATTAATTTACATATAATATACATCTATGCTATATATTTTAAAAAGTCTATGCTACAATTGTATTTTCATCTTTAGTATTCTTTTGTTGGATTTTAGTAAGATTTAAGAACAAAAATATTAATAATTGCAGATCTTTCCAAATGACTTGTGAGGAAGTTGATAGTTTAATTTTCAGTAGCGGCTCGTGAGTTATGAAAGAGGGTGGGCACAAAATAAGAACTTACTTATTTTTTGTACATAAAATCCATTCTCCTATTTTCCATGCTGGAAAGGACGTCTCTGACTTTGTTGTCAAAATCCGGGATAGACTGGATAAATTTCTTTTCTATTGATATAACCGCCAATGCGTTCAGTCGTTCTTCTGACATTGTGCTTCTCAGAAAAGTTTTAATGCGTTTGAGGGTTGAAAACATCGTTCACATTCTGCTGTCGGCATGGGCGTTGCACAAATAATATGCAACAGTTGGTATGTTTCCGTCAAAACCTTTTTTAGGTTGTTGTCTGTTGTTAGATAGAATTTCTTAAATTTCTAATGTGAATAATTTGCTATTGGAATTATTCAATTGTCTTTTGCAATTGAGCACTGTGAATCTCGGGCATTAAATAATATTTCAATATGTGGCATGATGAAATAAAATATTTTCAACCGGTAGTGAGATTCCGGGCAATTCAAATGTTCCAATAAACCACTTGCGTCACTAATAGTAACTGAATAAGTTCCATCTTCGTAAATAATTTTGTCTAAACCTTCTTTGAAAGAATCTTGGTCTTCAATAAATTTGCAGATTTAATTTCTTTTAATATTTCCTGCTTGTAAATTTAACATTTCATCTAGTGATTCGTTCTGAATAGTTTCTGAGGCGCTTTTAAACACTTGTGAACCTTTCATATGTATTGCAAGCGGAATTCGAACCCCCGGTAGGGATTGTGCCAAACATCGCATTGACACGGGATCTACGGCTTTACTTCCTATCCGAGAAGAAGGCACGTTTTGATTTTCATCCACAATTAAAAATCACCCCCTCCGGCCTGGGATCGAAAGCACCTGCACTATATGTCACCCTTTTGTCATATTCATAGATAATAAATATGTCATATTATGAGGAGTTTAGATAGCTATTGTGGATAGACAATATATTTTATACTACTACTCGTACAGCCCTCTCTGGAGCGAGACCCAAACCAGCTACCCCTCCGGAGGGGAAGAGACCAAGTTTTGTAATAAGAGTTGGCGCAGGTGCCCGGAACATAGTTTTGGGGATTGGCATATGCGCTAGTCTGTATTGCGGAAGGAAACTGTGATACCATCGTTATAAAAATACGTAAAAATAATAAAACAAACAAAATAATGCACTAAATTACATGCAAATTTCTTTCTGTGTTCATATAGGTGGTTGGATGAGCACGTGCGCTTTAGCACCAGCCGCCACTGTTAATTTCTTAAACGTAGCAAAGGTACAGCCATATAACAATGAAAGTTATCACCCTGAAGCAAAAATATTTCAGCGAATGTTTTTGCTATCGTAAGTAGAAACGACCAGCAGCAAAGAAGTCGGAATTCTTGACGTTTCGTCTGTACTAACAATAGCAAAAGCATCAGCCGGATTTATTTTTGTTTCAGATCGGTAACTGTCGTTAAGTTGTGGCTGTATCTTTTACTCATAAATAGAGAAAATTTTCTGCTTAATTAACTAAATTAAAAAATGTCCTGTTCAAATTTACCCATGCACAAAAAGAAAATAAAAAATAGAATGCTTTTTCCTGACATGTTAGTTATAAAGAAATAAAAAAATCTAAAAAAAAATCTAAAGATATTGTAATCATTCAGGAAAATATAAGGTACCTATCTACTATTTTACTTTCTGGTAAATTTGTCTTTAATTTTTTATCTAAAGATTGGTATAATATTGAGCTTTAAATAGCCAAGTACTAACATTAAAACTAGTTACATATTTCCTTTTGATAAAATATATTTTGTTGCAAATGAATCGGTTTTTCTGTGTAGAAATTCTAATCACGAATTTAGTTGAATGACAGCAAGTCTCTTATGCGAGGTACACGCAAATCGCACGTCAAGCTACGCCCCTGCGAACCACGCAAGACGGGAAACCCACCTTTATTAGACGTTTTAGTTTATGTTAAGTAAGGTGCACTGAGGAAAAAAATGTGTTTAGTCAACACAAAAAGTGTTAATTTAACACACTGTATATAAATAACACAACCATAGGGTTTATTTAACCCACAAAATAGTGTTACCTTAGAATGTTGATTGGACACTAAATTAAGTGACAAAAACACAAAAAGATGAGTAATTTCAACGCTAAATATGTTAAATACGTTTCAAGCAAACCGACATTGTGTTGGTTCTGGTATATAATTTATTTCAAATAACATTATTTTCAGTTGACTCAATATAAAAAAGTTTCAAAACCTCTTATTGTAATGCTCCAGTGAACATTATTTCAACACTTTATGTTGCGTGAACAACAAAAGTAATTTAAAGCAACAGTATTTTTATGTAATTAAAACAACTTTCTTGTGGATGTAAAGACTTTTCATATAAAAAATGCAGATTATTTATAAATGTTTCAAAATTGTGCTTTTCGACTTATAAGTCGAAACTACAATCTTACATGCAAAAGTTTACTTCCCACCTTGTCCTAGCCACTCCTCCCACTGTGCATTATTTCATATTTTCGTCCAGGGGGTTCAAAGTTGACACGGCGAGTCCAATTACTCTCGGACGTATAATAATAGATTGTCCGAGAACATCCGCATAGGATATTAAAATTTACCACTATAAAATTTTTTATTTAACTGCGATTTTTTGTTACGTGAAAATTAATTAATATTGTTTGAACATTTTCTATGTATTAGAACAACTCAAACTTATAAGTTTGAGTTAACGTTGTACTTTATTTTAAAAGAACATAAAAATAAAGTGTTCACGCATAAATCAACACTAAATATTGTTAATCCAAAACAAAATCATATATGTTTTAATCAAACACAATAAGTGATTTCTTCAACATTATTTTGTTTTGGTTAACGTAAAAACGGTAACGCAAAATTTTATGTTAGATTAAACCAACCATTTTTCTCAGTGTGGTGGCTGGAAGAAAGATTTTCTGTTGTATAGATATAGCAACAGTATATGTTTACAATTATTTATTTTCAGTTAAATGCTTATTTTTGCTTTACTTCGTCATCGTGATACATTCCCAAGACGATGTCCCGCTCAATAATGACTACTTCAACATTCATGTATATGACGCTCTCGATACTCAAGAGCGCGCCGATAAGAATATTGTTTATTCGCCGTTGAGTATTTACACGCTGTTGGCGTTAATCTATCAAGGATCGGCAGGAAATACCGAGCTTGCATTGCAGAAAGTTCTACGTTTATCCAGTAAGAGGGAGATGGCAGAGAAATTCCAAGATGTTTTGAAACTGCTCGGGGAGGAGGCCAATATAACGATGGATGTCGCTACTATGGTGTGCGTTAGGGATAGCTTTCGTTTGAATGAGAATTTTAAAGACGTCGCCAAGGGATCTTTCCTGGCCGAATCGGCATCGTTGAATATGGATGACGCTCAACAAGCCGCTGACAAGGTGAACAATTGGGTTATAGAGAAAACCCACGGTAAAATCTCGCAGTTGATTGGCCCAGACGATTTCGACTCGGGCACACGCAGCGTTCTGTTAAGCGCCGCTTATTTCAAAGGTGAATGGAAGATTCAATTCGATAAAAAGGAAACAGTAACAATGCCATTTTACGAGACACCCACTAAGACTGTTGATTGTCGCATGATGCACCGCAAAGCTATCTTTTATTACAACGAATCTAAGCGCCTCAATGCACAAATCTTAATGTTGCAATTCCAAGATACACGTTTCAATCTTCTAGTCATTCTACCGAAATATAAAACGCGTATCGAGAACTTACAAAAGAAAATCACTGAGACAAACTCTATCAGTTTGAGTGGCCGGTCCCTCGTGGGTAGACCTAGAGAAGTAGATGTCTATCTGCCGAGGTTTAAGATTGAATCGAAACACGACCTGAAAGAACCCTTGACAGACGTAAGTTTGGCGTAAACTGGAGGAAAATCGACTTTTACTCCTACCTATTAATTTGTTTTTTTATAATAGCTTGGATTAGGAGAAATCTTCGCAGACAATGCGGCATTTCCGAATATAATAGACCAGGAAAATATATCTGTCAGCAAATTCGCCCAGAGGGCTACCATAGAAATAAATGAAATGGGTGGCATAGCTTCAGCCGCTACAGGTAAGAGAACACGGTCTTGTGATTTTATTTTCAATGAGTGATTGAACATCTTAAAATAAGGTCATTAACGTAAAAATATCTTAACAAAAGTTGCATAATGAAAGAGATATTAATGTTAAATAAATTTTTGTAGTTTTTTTTTTTTTTTAGTTTTAAGTGGTGATTAAGCGTACTAAATTATGTTCTATGAAATCCACTTTACACTAGTTGTTCAAAGTTATCGCCGTGTTGTTGAACGCAAAGTCTCGCTTGACGTATATTCATAAATTGGTATAATTTATTAGGCCTTGATCTTGCCGTCGAGTTGTCGCCGCAGCTGCCTCAAATTATGTCGTTGGTGTATACCATGGTCTTCATTACGCCCCATAAGTAGAAATCAAAGGGCTCCGAGGAGACCATGGCACAGGACCACCTCGACCAATCCGCTTATTTTCAAACACATTATCTAAATGAACCGTACAGGGGTAAAAAGGTGAATGTCACAAAAAGTGATATACGAGGAAAACGATTTTTAAAGTTTGAAGACTTCCAGAACACACATTTCAAAATATTTACAGCTCTAATATTTTTAAAAGAATACATAGGCATGTTTACTTTCCTGTGTATAACAGCTATACAAAAATGTAGTGGCCATGGGCGTAGATTTTTTTTTTATTAGGGGCCAACGGAAAATAATAATTCAAAAATGGATAAAGTTACTACTAAATTAACACACAGTACTAATGTGAGAATTTATTGAACCAAAGTTAATAATAATGCCTCTAAACAATAATAATACAAAATAATCTTATAAAAAATAAAAATAATAGTATTAGCTTTATTGTGACAATATTAACTAAAGAAGAACAGTTTCAAATAAATTAAACATCATCATTTTGCCTATAAAGTAAATTTTCAAAATAACGGCTTGCGCTGGGATCTTGGCAAAACTTTTTCAAATCCTGGAGATTCTGGTACTTTTTTAAAGGCAAAGAAATTCGTTTGTGGTATTTCAGATTAGGTAACTCAAATTGGCCATCTGGCAGTACCTCCAGATTTCGATGTTTTTGTTTAGGTGGTATTACCACTGAAGTAGTGCAGGGTCCGTTATATGACTCCCGATACTCTATCATCCTGGGCATTTCTTTCAGTATAGTAAGTTCTTTGATTGGTCTACTCTCAAATGGACATTTTTTGTAAAAGTATTTTGTCAAATGGTCAGTCCAGGATCGAAATATATCCGCATTTTCATAATCTACTACCTTGAATGGGCCAGGTTTTGTCCTGGCTTTCAAAATCTGTTCATTCCACCCGGATGGAAGCTCCACGTTGGCTTTCTGATTAATCAATACCATATTACGATCGCATTCTAAGTAGCTGTGTCCCCTAACTGGAAATGTCATTTTAATTTTTCTTAAGTGTTTTGTTTTATGGACGATAAAGTGCAGCAAACGAAATAAAGTATAATTTTTATTTTGCCCGCCACATGAATCGCAGAAAATTTCTAGTTCTTCTACCCTAGCATCCAAATGATTAAATATAAAGTGAAACAGCATAGATGCTACCTCATCAGCTCCCTTTTTCGCCGCAGTTTCTGTGTAAGTATAAAAAAACGACTCACCCGTAAATAGCACATGGATATTAAAAGAGTAAAATGAAAGTTGGCGTTTATAGTAAACATCATTCGTGCTTATATTAGGCAATGGTAAATTTTTCTGGAAATCCATGGCTATTGCTTCAATTTTGCCACTTTTCTGCGAGTTTAAACGTGCCATCCTCTTTCTTTTGTAGAACGTATCAGCCTTCAAAAGATGAAGTTTGTGTTCCGTTTCCAAACGTAAATTTTTTTCTTTCTGTGCAGTATCTTGTTCCATACTTAGCTTCTTTGCCTTATACTCATCACAAGTGCTGCAAGTGTCCGCTCGTGGGTATCCGAAACTTATATTGAACTTCGTTACAAACATAGTTCGGTAGCTTTCATACGAAACTTGTTTCCCAGGATACTGCTCACAAAATATTGTGTGCATCTTTTTCACATTCAAATCTTCAGGTAAATATGTTTTTTTGGAATCGTGAAGACTGTAATGTGATTTTCTGCCCTTAAACGACTTAATGTGCTCACAAACCGCATTGACAGTTTCTTTTTGAAGTCTGTTTTTCCGAGTAGGGTGTCGACCTCGTCCATCAGGTTTCACGTGTAGTAGCTAGCTGCTGTTGGATCGCTTGTAGTCGTTTTGCAGATATGCCGTGCAAAGAAAGCATTGCTTTCTAGCAAATTGGGACTTCGACGGATTTATCATTAGATTGATGAATACGAACTTTGTAAGTGTATGAAAATGAGTGGTAATTAACGGCTTCATCGTTATTTTTTCTACTTCGGTGTCGCTTTACAGGACGATGTGAAATTAGACCCCCCAAGTACAAGTTTTGTTCGTTGTGTGTTTTAAGTTCGTTAAAGATTTTTATTATGTATTTCTGATCATTCTCGGAGACACGTTCAAAATATTTAAACCTGGTACAGTTACAACTATCACCTGTTTCATGACTCTGTAGTTTTAGTGACTTTGAAACATCTCTCATACGTCCATGGGAAGGCCTTTTTTTAAAAGATAGAGACAAATTTTTGCTCTCCTCGTCGCTCATTGCGAAATACCTAAATTAATACCTTATTGAATTCCACGAATACTATAAGCCGAATTGTTTACTTACTGCCTCTATAGCATACTCAGGAAACGTAATTGTAGGTAAGTAATATATTATTGTTAGCAAAAAAATACCCACAAATATGGCACAACTGTTGTTGCAATGACGGCCGATATTGGTAGACTAAAATATAAAAACACAAGCTCTGCAGATAACACGGGCTTGCCAGTGGACATTCATCTTTTTTCACCAGAACGCAGGGACAGTCATCCTTTTTCCCCTGTACAGCTTAATTTTAATTTGCTGTAACTTGCGCCCCTCATTCTTTTCACCTGGTTCTGGTATTCTGCTAGATTATCTCGTATTTTTGCTATGAATTCGGATCATTATCTCAAAATGGCGGTTTTTGGACATTCATCTTTTTACTCCTGTACCCTTCAAATGTTAACGAACTAAATGATTAAAATGCGGCGGTACGCCATCGTGAGGAAACCACATGTGTCCATACTAATGAGCTTCTTCCAATAGTTCTATCAAATGATTTAGTAAAAACAAAAGATAAGCACATCAATTCAATCGATTTTGCAACACAAATGGACCAATAAGTTGTCTGTTGACCAGTCCGACTCAAACGTTTATCGAAAATTTTTGTTGGAAATGATAACGACAGACAGCATGTGGATTTTTCACAGCCCAAATATGAGTATTGCGACAGTTATTTATGCAGTTGCGTGTAAATGTTGCTTCATTAGTCGCCAATACAATGGAAAAAAGGTTTGCAATTTCTGTATGTTTTTGTAGAAACTACCGGCAAAATTGTAAACGTAAAGGATGATTTTGAAGTTGTTAAGCCTGTGGTTTTGGTACATGGAAAGGATACAATTGATTCTTGCGCAGTGTTCGCCAGACAAATCGATTTTATACATTTACTTGGCGAGATATTTTTAGAGTACTACTAGAAGGATATTCTTCGACAAGATTTAAGATTTCTTCTTCGGCATCCAAAGAGCGGTAAATTTTTGTGGAATAGGTGTTGGCCTGTTAGGAAACCGCTTAGCGTGCAATCGACTTGCAGCGGCAGGATTCTGGCTTACTTCACCATAAATTAACAACATGTTAACGTATTCACTGTTGGTGCGATTGACCATTTTTATTTTCCTTATTAGGATTTATTCGGAAAAAAATACGTCAAACCAGCAATGCAGTGACAACTAATGAAACAGTTTGACAGATGGGAAAAGTTACAGACATCAGCCTATTCAGTAAAAACAAAAACTGTGTAATACCCTATAGTTTACATATACTTTGCACAAGCTGTTGATTAATCGTTTTAGCGTTACAACCCGTTTTTATTGTGGTTAATCACGACTTAAAAATAAAAACTACAAAATATTTTTTTAAACATTAATATCAACTTTTATTAAGATATTTTTACGTTACTGACTTTCTTTTAAGATGTTTAATCACCTCCCGAAAATAAAATCACAAGACAGAAAGTTTGACCACCTTTCAAAACCAACTTGAGACATATTGAACGCAATTTATTTTCTATGGTTTATGGAAAAAAATCGACAGGTAGGTATGCTCAAATATTCATTACCTCCTATCTCAAAAATAAGTCTTCCTTTTTCTCTTAATCGCTCTTTATGCATTTCACTTTTCAACATCTAGCTTACTTAAAGTATTCGTAATTGTTATATGTTGTAATAAAAAAACGTGAATCGATGGTACTCGTTTTCGTATTTTGAATTACTATCAAGGATTATTGAAATTTACGTGAAAAATTGTAAATATGCTAAAAATATGTAACAATATTGAACTGTACTGTTAAATCAATTATTACATATCAGTATGTCGTCCCTGCCTTTCTATGCAGATGATGGTTCTCCGTGATCAATGCTAATGTTAATTAAAAGTAATTGGATATGGACGCAACATGATCGCTAATTAGTGCGGAAGGGTCGCTCTTCATAATTTTTCGGCTTCAAATAATCTCAGAAGAAGAAATTCATTAGGGTAAGGCCAGAGAATCGAGCTGGCCACGGATAACCAGAAATATACCCAATTCATGTAATGAAACGTTTGGTCCTTGAAACTCATGGCTGTTTTGCAAGGCTGAAATTAAAACGTTAGCCGCATTTCATCTAGTATGTCACCAAGTTTATTTTGTTTAAGTCCAGGTATCTCTGCGAGTTGAGATTTATGTGGAAGAAAAGCGGCCCAATTATTTTATTATTTAAAATATCTCACCAGTCATTAGTTTTGCAACAGCTGTTGCTCACGTTCTCAAAGTTTCTGACTGCAGTCAAATCCTTGCATGTTATCTATACCCTTTTTCCTCCTCTTTGAGGAACTTATTTCGTTTTGGTTATAGTATATATAATTAGCAATGTTTTGTATTTTTTCGGTGATTGTCACTCTGAAGGAATCATAAAATGCATAATTTCAAATATTTCAAAATAATTTTTTTTTTGATTTTATGAATGAAAACTATGGTAAATTGACATTACATTGTCAACAAGTCGACAGTACTGGAAAGTAAAACAACCAGGTAACGAAATGAATAGTGTGATTGTAACTAAGCACCAAAAAATACATTTTTCCGCGGAAAGTCAGTTATCATGCAAGGCCACTTACCACGGCAGGTCACCTATCGCAGCAGCTAACTTTCCACGCATGGTGTCACAGTCGCTACGTCAGTTACACTGACGTTTACATATGTTGTCTGTCCCTAATGGGTCAATTAATTTTTTTATTTTTGATTAAATATTAATGTATAATTATTGAGTGTTGTGTTTGTGGTAGCGAAAAAAAAATTAATGCGCATCCTTGTAGGGTAAGTTCTTTTTTTATTCTCGGTGGCTTGTGAAGCACAGCTCCGCTTCGGGCCACAAACTGCTACCTCGAATAAAAAAATATATTTATCTCTACTCGGAACGCAAATAACTATTCATATTTTTTTATGATTATCACTTGACTCATGATATTATAGGCACAAAAGATTAACAACAGCAGATGGTCATAACTCGAATTTTTTTTTTTTAATATGTTGCACCCATTATTTTTTAATCAAACTTATAGGAGTTATAGTATATATAATTAGTAATATTTTGTATTTTGTTGGTAATTGTCACTCTGAAGTAACCATAAAGTGCATAATTTTAAATATTTCAAAATAATTCTTTTTTTTTGAATGAAATTTTTTCAAAAAAATATATAATATACTACGGTTCAATATCTAACAGATGGCGGCCGTTTTTCTAAAGAGAATAGTTTTCTAGGAAAAAAAAGTTAAAAATAGGCCTGTTTGGGGCACATTTTTCTGATTACTTCAAGGTCAGTGGGGAGTCGGGGCGTAAAGTACCCCTATATTACCTTCTTATGACTTGTCAGTGCCCATGCATAACTTTTTTCGAAAATCCGTTGTGGGGGCCAGTTATGCTTATTCGGCTAGACTCTTTCTAGTATTTAATTATTAAATTAAGGATTCAATACCATCTGATTCATATGTATCGGCCCTCAGCCTTTTAACTTTTTGCCATTTAACTATTAGATTAAGGGTTATTTCTTTTACTTATTAAATTGTATTTTGACGTGTAAGCGGTGATATTCTAGTGAGAAAGAGTGCACAGTAATATTTTGTATTTCGAATTTTGATTGCGCATCACCCAATGCAGTTTAATCTTGTCACCAAAATACATTGCTATTATTTTCAAAGTTGTTTTTACATTTTTTTTTTTAATATACGACTGCAACTCGTTGTAATTTTTCTAGTCTTTATTGTCTGCTGTAACGCATGCGATTTCCTTCCTCGCGGGCTTTATTTTAACATCGAGCTTTTCTCGTTTTTTGCTTCGTCCTGGACGGTGTTTTTCCGAATTAGTTGCAAGAGGGTGTAACAAGTACTATACTTAATATTTCCATTCCCTTATCATTACTGCCTTCTCTTTGGCGTGATTTTTTCTTAATTTCGCAGAGTAACTATTAAATTGTAGGACTTATCTAAGATGGTCAAACTCATAAACTCATAAAGTTATTATTTTTAAGTTCTAACATTCCCCTATTTTAAAAAATAAGGGTACTTTGCTCCTAAGCCTTAAATGTCAAACCTGTATACGATAAAAGATAAATTGCGTTTGATGGGTCACAAGTTAATTTTAGGTACTCAAACTTTCTGACAATTTTATAAAAGTTCATGGCAAATGAAAACCCCGTATGATGCGTACTTTTTGATACAGATTGTATATAATATATACAACTCACTAACCGCGATTTCAACACGCAAACACGTCCTGTATATGTACGGATTCAGCATACAGTTTATTTATTTCTTGCAGAGACAGTCGCACAACAGAAGATGAATCCACTCCCTCCTACAACTTTCAGGGCCGATCATCCGTTTCTGTTTCTCTTAACGGTCACAGTGGGGTACGGGGACGATGAATCCCGCCCGCGCGAGGTAGTTCTGTTCATGGGGAAAGTAACAACGCCAGAAATTCCCAATTAAAACTGTAAATGAAATTACTTACGCTCAGCGAAATGTTGCCTTGTTCTATGTAATATATCGATTGAAATAACATAAATATTTACATAACATGTGTCTTGTTTTATTTACGAAATTAAAATTTAGGGTTCGGTCGGTAAAGCAAGTAACTGGACGTTTATTATTTTCGCACTGGATATAGTCACTGCACTGGGCATTGCTCACAATGAGGAATTGCACTTGCCAAAACACGAAATTAATGGTAAAATGGAGATGTCGACATAGAGATCACATTTGAGCATAGGTGTATGTATAAACTCAGTAACACATTTAATTCAAGCAGACAAGTAAAAAAAATACAGTTATGCTCAAAAGTAATAGACATCTCTATGATTGACCATTAATTTCGTGTTTTGGCATTACATCTGTGGCAGTTATTTTAAGTGTTTAGGTATTCGTTTTTATGATTTTGCAACAGTTTTCATAAATACTTTTCCTAGATCTATTCAATTTTTATGCATGTTCACGTTTCTGAAACGTCAGTTTTTTACGCACTGAAAAAAGTATTGCAACTGTATTAAAAGCTTACAGAAATGCGACAAATTATTAAGATTATTTATTAAAATACTATTTATAACGCATTTAAATTAAGAGTTTGTTTTGTACTCCCCTTACTTTGATTATTCGCAAAAAATATAGGTGCCTAATACATTTGAGCATATCTGTGTGTGAATGAAAAAGCTAAAGTCATATGTTGTATGGAATAACCCCAAACATAACCAAGTTAACAGATGAAATTATAACTCTGAAACAGGAACCACAGAAGATCTCAGAAAGTTGTAGCTGGAGTGAAAAAAAGAACAAATTAGTAAATTAAGACATAAGCTGCAAAACGTAAATAGATTTTTCGCTGTATACTAGTCAATTACATAAATGTATTCACTTTTGCAATATTCAAATGTATGCGGATGATACGCAAATTTATCGCAGCTTTGGAGTTCATGATATCCAGACCAATATAAATCTCAATTAACTGTGATCTGGAACGGATTAGTATTTTTTCTAAAAATCATTCTTTAAAAATTAATCCTTTAAAATCCGTAGCAATTTTGTTTGGCAGGCAGAGAGATGTGGAAAGGTGTAGAGCATCTATTAACTTAGTATTAGATAATATCTCCATTCCTCTATCCCTGGAGTCAAAAAACTTAGGTTTGTTGATTGATAACTCTTTTAGATATAAAAGTCATATCTCAAAATTAATTAGTACTGCATATTGCAACTTGAAGATGCTATATCCTTATAAGGCAGTTTTTAGCGAGAAGACAAAATTCACATTATGTGATAGTCTCGTTTTATCTGTATTTAACTATGGGTGTGTTGTTTATGGTCCTTGTTTGGATGCACGCGACCGAGATAGAATACAAAAAGTTCAGAACAGCTGCTTAAGATACATTTATAGGATCAGAAAGTATGATAAAGTTACATATAAACTTGCAGTGACTGGATGGTTGAAAATGGCAAATCGTAGGCGGGTTCAAGCATTGAAACTGTATCATAAGGTAATTTGTCTTAAAACTCCAGCATACCTATATGTTAAGATCCGATTTCGCACGGATGTTCATAATATCAACGTTCGGGGTAGGGGTCTCATATCACCACCACTCCACAAAACGACCTTTTATGAGAGATCATTCACATATAATATATATTCACTGTACAATTCTTTACCCACAGAGCTTAAGGCCTTAAGTGTGCCTATGTTTGCAACGTATATTAATAAATATGTGTTTAGGCGACAGTAGCAGGGCTAATCGATTCCATTATTTATTATATATTGTGATGGCTATGTTCATTATTATTCTCTGTAGGATATGACAGAATTAGGTTTAAGTTAGTATGTTAGGCATAAATTTCTACTGTCCTTGTTCTTAATGTATGTAAGGATATGGTTGAAAAACAGGGGGTAATACTGTTACCCAACTGAACCACTCCTTCTGATTTCTTGTACCTCCGATTATTGTAATTAGTTTCGTTATCTTGTCACTCTTTCATGATGGGCAAGAAATAAAGGCATTTATTATTATTATTATTATTATTGTAAATGTGAAGAAAAGAATAGAAATATTCAAGAGTTAAAGGATAGATTAGCGGATGTAAATAGCAAAATACTCGAAAAAATCCTATTAGACCTTACTCAAGATAATAGTGAAAACTAAGACAAAGAGGATGTAACTAACATTAAGTCTAATAATGAAGAAAAACTATAAGAATTACAAGGGTATATGAAAGCTGTCGAGGATAGTTTGATAGCAGAACAAATTGCGCAAATGCAGGTAAAAATTGCTAATATTACTATATACAAAGGTGAAGGGAAAATATGATATGAATTCAGGTGCATATGTTATGGCACCAATTTTAAATTCAACTAATAATAATACAGATGTAAATAAGGCAAGCAGTATATTGGCAGATAAACCAGGCAATCATGGAATAGCAGAGTCATCTAGTGGCCAGAAGCAGAATAATCCTAGTAAGAACACAGACAAGGTAGAAATGGATACTGTAGAAAACAAAATAAGCGAAGGTGGGCAACCAAATCTCCAAAAGCTGAATGAAGGAGTAATAGTGGAAGAATTTAAGTTTTTTCGATTGATAAATAGACAATTTGCTAGGAAGGAGCGATACAACAAAAACAAAAAATAGTAAACAAAACTATAAACCTAACTATTCTAAACCAAATTATACAAGCATTAACAAATAAAATTACCCAGCTACAGCGTCATCTGCTGAAACAAGAAGTAGATATTGCATGCATAACAGAACATTAGTTACCTGAACATCTACTACAAACTATTAGATTGAATGATAATGTGGTGTCATGTATATATAGCAGGAAGGAGAGAAAGCATGGAGGAGTGGTAATGTTAAATAAAACAAACATTGACGTTGCTGATACCGGAATATACAAATACTCAATAGAACTGCATGCGCAGGTGGCAGGTATATATTTGAATAGATAGAAAATCGTGGTGATAGATTTATACAGGCCCCCAAATGGTAATACTGATATATTGTTTGATGTTTTATCTTTCGTTTTCCAGGATTTGCATGATACTTATCCTCAGTCACGAATATCAATAATGGGCGATTTTAACTTGAATTTTTTATTACCATCCATATACAGGCTGTCTGTAAAAGGTCTTTACACACGCCTACTACATATTCCTTAGACCAAAACAAGCCGATTTAAGTAAACTTATCTTAGTCCAAAGTCGCTTACTTTGGGCGCTATGCGGCCTTAAAGTTAGAATTTTGGAATCGTTTTTTTATTATAAATTCAAAAGGGCTTATGCGATTTTAATAAGATTTGGCATGGTCAGTTAGTATTATTGGACGAATGTTTTGAGAAAATTTCAAGAAAATACTAATACCGGAAGTGAATGAAACACGCATGACCATTACGAAAATTAACATAATTTTTTTTTGCTGTCTATAGTAGAGACACGAAATAGTTTTTATTTGATAAAGTATTCAAAAGCGATCAAATTATGTCTCTTGCAAAATTTTCTTATTTTTATTCGTTTTCGAGAAAAACGGAAAAAAGTGCTTATGGTCGTACGGTCGAAAAAAGCAAAAAGTAATCCAGTCGCCTATGATTTCTATCATAAACAAATGAATTTCCCATGACTAAATCTACTGCTCAAATAAAGACTACAAGTAAACGAATAGGCTTAGTAAAAGTTCACGGTTTCGAAGATTCTGGGTAACTTATTTACTACAAAAACGGCACTCTTTATAAGAATTGATTACTTTAATGGTTTTTGCGAAATTTGTATTTTAATAATTCGCATCAGGTTATTTTACACAAAAATTATTAACAAAATTAAATAACTGAAACATGAACACAAATAATAAATATGTCACAAAAACTGTTGAAAGTGTTCTCCATTTACACGCATACAAAGATTTATACGACGAAGGAAATTAAACTATACTCTTTGCAAAATTTCTCCATCACCTCTAAGGTCACTTATGGCATGTTGAATACGTTGCCATAGTTGTGCTTCATTAGCCACAGGTGTCTTGTAAACCACGGACTTAAGATGTCCCCATACAAAAAAATCAGCGGGAGTTAAGTCTGGAGAACGTGGTGGCCAATTTACCTCTACCTATCCATTTGTTTGGGTATACTTGATTTAGGTAGTTTCGAACATCTACTGAAAAATGTGGTGGAGCTTCATCGTGCATGTACCACATATCTCTCCGAAGTTGTAGACGTACATCGTCTAACAAATCTGGCAATGTATTTTGTAAAAATTGCAAGTAGATGTCTCCCGTTAATCTTTGTGGAAGAATAACAGTACCAACAATAAAATTGCCAATTATTCCAATCCACACATTAAGTTTGAATTTGTGTTGAACATGATTTATCTTTATGGCATGCGGGTTTTCAACTGCATAAACGTGTTCGTTATGGAAATTAGTTACCCCTCTTCTTGTGAAACAAACTTCATCCGTAAACAAAATAGTGCTGCCAAAGTTTAAATCTGCTTCTCTTTGCCCATTAACAAAGCGACAAAAACCCAGGCGCATTTCGTGATCATGTTCTACAAGATCTTGAACTGCTATTTTATGGTATGGATATAGCAACTGTTCTCTAATTACTGCGTGAACGACATCTTTACATACTCCTACTTCCCTACCTATTCGTCTAGTACTTATTTCTGGATCTTCTTCAACACGTTCTAAAATTGCTTCTTCAACTTCAGGAACCCTTACAAAACGCTGCCTTCCATAATCAGCGGTTGCAGGAGCAAAGCGACCGGTCTCCCGAAGACGTCGCTCAACGGCAGCTAGCGTTGGGTGGCTTGGTATTCGACGATTTGGAAACCTTTCAGAATACACCCTAACATACTCTCGAGTCTTTCCTTCACAAAATCCAAATACCAATAGCATATCGGTATATTATGCATTGGTGTATTGTAAGGCCATGATAAATCACGAAAAGTTAAGCTTTAAGGTATTTTAGATTTGACACTATTATTATTTAGCCATGCGAAATTCATTTGTTGATGATAGAAATCATAGGCGACTGAATTACTTTAAGTTTTTTTCGAACGCACGACCATAAGCACTTTTTTTCGTTTTTCTGGAAAACGAATAAAAATAAGAAAATTTTACAACAGACATAATTTGATCGCTTTTGAATACTCTATCGAATAAAAAGTATTTCGTGTCTCTACTATAGACAACAAAAAAAATTATGTTAATTTTCATAATGGTCATGCGTGTTTCATTCACTTCCGGTATTAGTATTTTCTTGAAATTTTCGCAAAACATTCGTCCAATAATACTAACTGACGATGCCAAATCTTATTAAAATCGCATAAGCCGTTTTGAATTTATAATAAAAAAACGATTTCAAAATTTTAACTTCAAGGCCGCATAGCGCCCAAAGTAAGCGACTTTGGACTAAGATAAGTTTACTTAAATCGGATTATTTTGGTCTAAGGAATATGTGGTAGGCGTGTGTAAAGACCTTTTACAGACACCTTATATATGTTGTATTGTATTATGTATTATCTGTAGTATACATATTAATAAAAACTATTTTATGACATGTTGATACTGGCAATAGTGCAATAAAGGATGCATATTATTATTATTATTATAATATTTTTATTAGGTGCTTCAGTTTATCCGTTTTACTTAAGTATTGTGTTTGTTGTTTACCTAGTTTTGACCCTATAATTAATATGTTGGAAGAAACAGTTGAAAAGTTAGACTCATAAATTTCGTGTGTCCGCGATGAATGATAACGGTAGTTTCGTCAAAGCCAACTTTTGAAAAATAAATGGTCAGATATTAGAATTTGAAATAGAAAATTCTAAATTACTAAAAATTATAAAAGATATTGTTGAAGTTATTCCCTGTGTTTATTAATTCATTTATGTATAGAAGGCAGCGATTCGTACTTTTATTTATGGTTGTTGTTATGGACATGTTGATTATGATTGATTGACAATTGTAAGAGATATTATGTGCCAAATTTAGTAAACGTATTTTTTATGTTAAACTGAGTATTTTTCACTGAGTTTTACCGGGTTTCCAACTGCAAAACTCAACAGGTTATGGGAAAGTTCTTATGAAGTTCGTTTTGCAACCATAATTTCGCTTTGGTATTGTTTGAGAAAATTAACAAGTCATCAACATACACTGCGACGATTAAAATGTTGTCCATAGTAATCCGGTAATATACGCATACGTCAAAATTTGCGCATTTCAATCCGATACTACGTAGCATACCGTCTAGTTTCGCATACCATGTTCTTCCTGCCTGTTTCAATCCATAGAGCGCTTTGTTAAGTTTGCAAACGTAAACTGCACCATTCGGGCTCTTCTTCTCGTATCCTTTCGGTTGTCGCATGTATATGTTTTCTTCGACATCCCCGTTTAAATAAGCAGTCACAGCGTCCATCTGGCCAATGTCCCAGTCATAAATTGCTGCTAGGGCGATAAGCAAACGAAGTGTCGTGTACTTAACCACTGGCACAAACGTTTCTTCGTAATCAATACCATCTTTCTGGAAACATCCTTGGATTACGAGTCGGGCTTTGTACCTAACGATGGAGCCTTCTGAGTTTCTCTTAATTTTAAAAACCCATTTGCTGCCTATTGCGTTGCGACCTTCCGGTAATTCAACTAAATTATACGTTTTGTTCTTAATTATCGAATCGTATTCTTCCTGAATAGCCTTCCTCCATTTTTCTGCATTAGGCCCATTCAGTGCCTCCTCAAGCGATTGTGGATCAGCTTTACTATGTTGGACGTCTTCTTTTTCAAGTTTAATCATAGCGTAGTCATCCAGGGCGACCAATGGGAAACGATCGCCAAAATCGGGAGATTCTAAAGTAAAATCCCCTTGCTCGCTGTATCCGTAACGTTTTGGCGGTCCGCATTTTCGTGGAGGATTCTGTCTCATACATTGCGGCTGTTTTTCTTGTTGCACTACTGGAATTTCAGGAGCACCGAGTTCAATTGGAATTTCTTTAGCTGGTAGATCTATGACGTCTGTTGCGGCGACATCTGTTTCCGCTTCTGATACGACGACATCTACATCTGCCACTGGTATGACGACATCTACTTCTGCCTCTGGTACGATAACATCTACACCCGCCCCCTCTGGCCCACGGCCATGCAAGATGTCGACTGCAGGATCGTTTGGTACTACCACAACGGTTTCGTTGGAAGCAGGCGTCGAAGTGTTGACTTCAACGTAAAACGGTCCAGTATCTTCTTTCGGGGTTGAACCCCGCGTCATCTGACTTTCGATAAACGTGACATCTCGCGAAACAGTCAGCCTATGCGTTTCTATGTCTATGAGACGATAACCCTTCGTGGTCTCACTGTACCCAATAAACGTCAATTCAATGGATTTCTCATCCCATTTTCGCCTCTTCTCTTTTGGTATGTGCGCAAATGCTCGACATCCAAAAACTTTTAAGTTGCTTAAATCTGGTTTCCGGCCATGCCATGCCTCAAATGGAGTCATGTCCTTTACTGCAACTGTGGGCGATCTATTCTTCAGATAGCACGCTGTAATTAACGCTTCCGCCCAATACTTCTTCGGTAAATTGGCGTTAGCTAACATTGACCTTGCTTTTTCGACCAATGTACGGTTGGCACGCTCTGCAACGCCATTTTGAGCGGGATTGTAAGGTACAGTTGTTTGATGTATAATTCCCTCACTCAACAAAAACTTGTCCATTGTCGCGTTGACGTACTCTTTTCCGTTGTCGGTTCGAACTTTCTTAATGACTTTACCAGTCTGCTTTTCTACCTCAGCTTTGAAGAATTGAAACCACTCGTAAACTTCACTCTTCGCCTTCAGAAAATACACAAATGTCATTCTTGTAACGTCGTCAATCAAAATGAACGAAAAATGCGAGCCGCAATTAGAGTTTTCTGTCATTGGTCCGCATAAGTCCGAATGAATCAACTCGAGAAGGTAGGTTGCTCGTTCCACCTTCTTCTTCGGGTATGTTAAAGAGATATTATGTGTCAAATTTAGTAAACGTATTTTTTATGTTAAACTGAGTATTTTTCACCGAGTTTTACCGGGTGTCCAACTGCAAAACTCAACAGATATGCATAGAAAACCTTAATGAATCTTAAAGACCGTTAAAATTACGATCTAAATAAGATAATAAATACAGGCTGTTCCATTTAAAGTAAGAAAGTTATTTGCCCTTAATAATAGTGATAAAGAAAAGTAGGTTTTTATTCACCCTCTATAATTTTTCAGCAGCATTTTAATTTTAATATCAAGTTTAGTGCTTTGTTTAAAAAATAAATGCAATTTAATCTAGCTAAATATGTAAGACAAGCACACCTCCTAAATTTTGGTTAACATTTTGAAGAATAGTTAATTATCTCAGTAACGGATTGAGTTAGGTATAGGAAACGTAACAGGAACTTGCCTTTATTTAGACCATACTATCAAAATATGACAATATATATAGAGATGGAACACCATTTTTCATAACATTAGTGCGTATTTTTTTTTTGGTCACTCTGCATATTTCGAAACAAGTTTAAAATTGGCTCCTTACGAATCTATATAACTCCAATAAAAATATGATACCGCTTTTCGTATATAAACCGACGCGAATGTGGTGGGCCACATGTGTAGATACACTTAAAAAAATCTGCTTAGGCGTGACTGAAGTACCTCGTAGCCTTAGCTAGGTAGTAATATTTCAATGAAATTTTCATAATATTGTGTAAAATACAAATTTCTCGGTTTTACTATAATTGCTTTTCCAGTCTACCCTGCGAAACATAGGTTGCCTCCTAGATATTCTCGGCTTCAGTGAGAATTAGAAATAAATAATAAAAAAGTAATGAAGATAAATACATTTATCAGTGTATTCAATGTCAATAACTTGCTAATTTCAGACTTTATCTCTATTCCTTATTTTTATACATGTTTGTTTATATTCCACAAGTTGTTTTTTTAGTTTACTTGAAGATGTTTTTATAGTTACAGATAAGTTCGGTTGTGTTTTTAAGCTTCTATGTAAATATGTTTGTCAGATGATTTGATGAATACAAGAAATACATGAGATTAAAAAAATATATAAATATTTTGAATAGGTGTTTTTTTTTTAAATTTATCAACAATATTTTTTAATCCAGAGTGGGGCAAAAGGTGAGGCTAAATAACAATTATAAATATTAGGTTAAACACACTTCGGCTCTGCTATTTTCACAAAGACCGCGTTCTTTTTTAAAGAATTCAGATTTGTATACCTACCTTTGTATACATACGTGAAGTGTCTAAATGGAACATATTTTGAGATAAATTACAATAATCATTCGCTAGACTAGATGATGTTCTTCAATAATCATTTTCTAATCCCTTTTCTTTTTATCTTTTCTATATTGCTTTATATTAACTTTTATAGCTAAGGTGCAGAATACATATTCAACGAAAATTTAGTGGATGCGCTTTGAAGGATAACTCCCTTTGAGGTAATCCCAAAAACATACTACTTTACTAGTTAAACTTATCACAGGAATTTCAATTTTTTAAGTAGGAGTACTAACCAGCGAAATCATTCTTATAAAATTTCAAAACGATTAGTTAAACAAAAACCGAGAAAAAGCACTGTTGTTTGGGGGTAAATGGTTTATATCAATGCCATGGCACTGGGGAACTGAAACTTTGTATATACAAGTTAATACCTTAATGAAGCACATCTTTTTTATAGGTTTTATACCTCCGGGGGCATTTAACGTTTACTTTTGTTCGTCATAAATTTAATAAATTCTTCAATTTCTTGAAGTTTATATAGTTCTTGAAATACCCATGTCCGATAAGAAACTACGTAATATAAAAGTAGTCTCTAACGTCCAACGTATCATTGTTTCCTAATCATCTTATGAACCGCCTTTTTTCTTATCACTTCTCATGTTGCAAGCTTCTTCTCGTACACCTTCTTTCTTTCTCTTGCCAGCAAGTCTATGGAGGTCACTCCCACTACAACCAAAACCGGTTTTGTACGAACTAGCTATTCGTAGTGCCCCTCTTTTCTGCAGGTTTGATAATATTTTCCTACTTACCCCTCCGTTTATGTAAAATGAACTGCCAAAACTTCGCAATCATACAATAGTACGGAGTTTGACAACGTCATCGGAACTCGCCGTTTACTCGCAGAATGAATACCCATATTCTGCATCAACTGGTTCAAGACTGTCAGAAGAAAGATAACTCCATAAGGACATCTTTTCATCTAGGTATATGCGAAGATATTGTATAGCTAACTTAGTATTCACAAGTGCACTTTAAAGTAGATGTAAGGATTAATTGGTTTACTAGTTAACATAACAACTTTTGCATGGTTAATTCCAAGCTTCGCTGCATCATCCAGTTAGTAGCGCGTCTAATAACCAGATTCAGCTTTCTCTGAGCATATTTCGCGTTCCTAGTGCTAATAACGGCTGCCAAGTCATCCGATAATTCAAGGCGTTGATGTTCCAGAAGTTGGGTCCCATTATCGACCCCTGGGTAACACCTCCGATGACCTTCCTCGAGTAGCGGGTTAGTTTGATATTTTAGCAGAAGCTAGAATCTCCCGTCTAGAGCTTTCGAAATCGTTCACTATCTGGCTTTGTCAAACTGGTTTTGACGCCTATGTAACTAGCAGCACTTGGGTAATGACTTTTTAGTTGGTCAGTGTAAATGACGGTAGAGTGCTCTTTTCTGAATTCGTGCTGTCGTGAGGCGAGACCTTCGACGTCTTCCACGCTGGCTTGTGATTACTAGCGTTTCAAGTACTTTACCAGCTGTACCAACATTACAAAGAAAAAACTCACCGATGAAAAAGACGACGTCTGTTTTTAAATTTGAGAAAGAGAATATAAATTTAATGAAAATAAAACACTTATGGAATGAAGATTTTAAAACCGTGAATATTGGCAACAGAGGCCGTATAAGAAAAGTATCGTTAGCAGACAATTTGAAACAAAAATACACAACACCTGCTAAATTAAACGAAAAAAAATTGAAAAATTTGTCCCTTTTATTACCATACATAGCAGAAGTAAATCACGGGTTTTACGAAAGCATTGGAGCAAAGGAAAATTATCTAGAACATGTGAGTTTGTCGCAGAGCGATACGGTCGAAGACTTGGACGAAGAGCATTTACTTGATGTTGATTTAAACTTTGAGTAGTTTTAATACATTTTTGACGTTTTTGTAAGTTAAAAGAATCTTTACTTTTTTTATCTAAAAAAATTTAAAGGCTTAAAAAAATTATGTGTTTTTTTTGTTCTAGAGATTTTGGTTGGTGTTAAACTACGTAATATTGTCTATGTTTTGATGTTTTCACAATCTTATTATTAATAATAATTGATTTACCAGATTTAAAACAACGTTTGAATTGAAATAACTTGAAATATCACCAATGTGGCATGTATCCTTCTTACGCCAAGGTCTTCAATTTTTAATGCATTCTAGATTACATATCAATGTGTATACATCATTTAAAATGTGGCTATGAAGGAAAGTTCGTAACAAATAACCAAACCTAATTCTTTAGGGTAGATAATTGCGATTGCTTTAATTGATATCTTTTAACTTTAATTTTTCTGTGTTTGTAACTTGAATGATAATAAAGGTTACTAATAGTATCCCAAAATGTCTCTAATAATACACTTTTTCCTTACTAGCATCATTATTTTTAAAATTTTCTGTGAATTTTGTCTGTCGCTTGCAAACAATCATACCATCAGCTTTGGAACTGACTGCAAACCTAAAAGTATTAGTGTTTATACCTTTAAATTATCAATATATAAATAACTGGACGAACATTACAATTTGAGAAACGGTTTATCAGTAAAACAAATACAAATAGAAATGTAAAACGATTACAAGAACCAACAAACATAAATACGTATCATGGAGGTACACTGCAATAAATGTAGATAATAGAGAATTACATTTGAAAGCTATCTGTAAACTAAATATTTAAATGTATATATGAACCTTGCCGCTAATGGAAACAAAACATGTTTCATATTTAGAAATAAATAAAATGCAATTGTAGAACATGATGTCATACAATGTGATAAATAAATAAAATATATGAATAGCTGAATCACTAACTTGCAGCGATAACATTTCTTCCGTATATAGCATATCATTCTAGATAATAGTTATTTTTATTACTTACCTCTACTATTTCCGACAATAATTTCTTCAAAAATAGATCAGCCATTTTCTCTCATTCTGTTCAACTAATGAGCTTATGGTAACTTTATTTCGTACTTAATTTAAACTTTCCTTATTGTTTGTGTAACGCCTATTTATCTGTGGTGTAAAAAGTAAATCCGAAAAAGTAGCATAACTTGATAAGAAAGCATTTGATGAACGATTCAATGAAGCGGTCAGCGATTCGTGTTATTGCCATTATAATTTATAAAGTTTCTTTTAAGTCTTCATTTAAGAATGAGCTAAAATCTTTGCCAGGAGCAGAGGATTGGAGAGAAGCGTTAAATTCAGTTTCACCCTAAGCAGTGAATTCAGGTTTGCTAGGAATAGTGGATTCAGAAGAACATGGAAGAGTCTTCTGATGTGCTACGTCACTTGGAGCAAAAGCTTCGTCGAGGATAGTACTAGGATCAAATTGATAAGTCCTAGAATATAGCCTGTTATGATCTTTATATGAATTCCAACAGTGAAAACATTGTTGTCTAATAACATTCAAGGGGTTATATGTGGTATTGTTCCACAAGCACTATCAACTACATCATGCTTGTCAGCTGATTCCACAATATTTATATCGAGATCATTATTGACAAGTGTTCAATCTATTTTATGAAGATTGCTGTTGTCATATTACCTTTTGAGGTACTGCATACCCCACTTTCAGCAGGTGGATTCTTCAACCAATCTCGGTTAAGTCGTTGGCCGTTAATAGTGATCATAGAAGGAATAGCCTCGCACAAGCAACAATGGTAACGTTTCTTGTATGTTCCAGGGCGACCGACCATTACCACAGAGCGACTACCTTTCTCAAGCACATTTGCTGGTTATGTACATTGAATCGGCAACCGTTTTTTATCCATATATATATAGTAGATGGAAGAAAAAACAATGAAGGGTGCGCGATACAAAATTTTTCAAAGAGACAAAATCGTCAACGTAAGAGATACCTTAATTTATACTCTAGAACACAACTAATCACTGTATAATTGATTAATATTTAATAATATAAATTATTAATATTTAAAGATATCTGGATAACAATGAAGACACATCGCTTCAAGATGAAGAAGCGTGGATTGCAATAATGGACACAGCGATCGTTGTTAATCCGAAATCATCTAGATTCTTGGATAGATTCTTTTACAAGCAAAATTGCACAATATCTGAAACTACGTCAAATGATCTTTTATATTTAAAGATTGTGGCTTCTGCTACCAATTAAGATTTGCAAATAGTATGACAAAAGGAGATTTCGTCGAGGCCACAGGTAATCCCAATCGGATGGTTCCATATCAATCACCAGTAACGTCAGAGTCATCGACATCTTCCCAAGGATAAATTTATATAATAATAATAATTATATATGTATTTATGTTATGAAATAAAATAAAATTCATTCTTAAAAAAAAATATGGCGATATATTTTCTGCGCACACTTTTTAATGTAGCAGAATTTCACAATAGGTCCGTAAAACCATAATATTATAACAACATAGTTCCAAACGGATATCGCATCTTATCATTACACGATATGATATGTCTTTTTTTATCCAAAACTATTTTTGTTATTATTTTGTAATGTATAAAGTGTTTAAATACAAAGCTAATTAATATAAAAAAATATTTATAATAATAATGCTAATAAAATAAACGTTAGCTCGTACAAACCATCAAAAGTTGGACCACCGATAACAATTCTGTTTTTCGGTTTAGAAAGAGTTTACTACAAAACATCACGACCTTTAATACTTGAAATTTGATATCCTACTAGGAATGTTAGCATTTGTAAATTACACAGTGCAAAGAAGTGTGAACCATATTTTTTATAATTAAGAAGCCAACAATTCATGCCTAATTCAGTACACTGAATAGAGAATCTGGGCGCCTGAAATACGATGATAAGAATTGACAATATCGTATTAACTCTCATTTTATATAAAGGGGTCCAATCCCTTTATTTTCAATAAACAATAAATGTTCTTAACCAATAACAGTTGTTTATTAATATTATGATTTAACTAACATTTGGTTGTTGAAACTTAAAGAAAAAAACCTCATAGTTAAGAAAGTTCAAAGACTAATATAAACATTTATATTCAAATAGGTACACGGAGAAAAATGACATTGCAAATCCAACAAGAAAAGTATTGTCCTTACGTTGCAATCGGTTCAAAAATAAATTGGTATTGCAGTAAAGTTTTGTAAGTATATTCCAAAACTTTTGTTTTGTTCCACCAACAACACTTTTGTTGGTGTTAAAATATTTTACGGTACAAATAATCGCTTTGGCGATAACATTATAGTTGTAGTCATTTCAGATCTAAAATACAGAACAACGTGTGCGATGAAGTGAAGTAGATGTAAACACAATTTTTCAAACCAGTACAGTCAAGAAATATTTACATTACACACAATTGTAGTTGACGCAACAGGGCGCCTACGTTGTCGATATTACAACTTGTGATGCGGGAAGTCCCGGCATGGACAGTAGTATCACGTGATTCTAACCGCGTGTTTCATTGGTCTTACATAGCCTTGAAGAAACAGACTAGTTACCAGGCGGAGTAGACGACGCCATATATTTTCGGTTGTGACGTTGTGTTAGCTTATTAGTTTTGTGTAAAAGAACGACAGTGTATTAAAATTGAAGAAAACTGGCTCACTTCTGACGTCTACTGACTCTTTGATATGGATAATTTTGTTACAGAGAAGCTAGCTGAATGGAATATTATGCGTACGAAGTACAGATTGCTAATGATGAGTACATTAAACCTATCGATAAATTACCTAGTGTTTTCCCCTGTTTAAAAGTTGCAAAACGATCTAGAATATACGTTGCCTTGAGACATTTGTGAAATAAGACTTAGATACATTTGAAATTTTAATCTTCATTTTTAGTGTTTCCCAGTTTTAGAATTTATCTTGTTTATTTTTTTTGTTAATTATTAATAAAAAAATGTGTTATCCTATACTGATATTTTATTTAAACCCTCCACAGCTTACATTTAAGACAGCACCGAATTTGTGTGTGAATCTACTAAAATATTGTTCGCTTTGAACAGAAATTGCGATTACAAAAATCAAAATCAAGTGACAATATAAACGTAGAAAATTATGACGGAAAATCAATTGTTTGTTAAATATCCCCAACTTGCTGTTGAAGTTTCAAATTGCTTTGGTAGTGATAAACAATTTTTAATACTGTATTTCACACAATTTTGTTGAAGACACCATATTTTTGTGATTCGTTAAACAACAAGCAACTGGTTGATTGTAACATGTTTTGGGAATATATCCTTCAAATTTTGTGGCAGTTCTAACAAAGTTTTTCGACAACAAGTTTTAAGTTGTATTGAATAATGGTTGTTGTTGTCATATATTTACCCACAAATTGTTGTTCAATGTGCGTCAATTGGTGCCACCTTAACAATAAATTTTTCTCCGTGTACTATAAGTATCTAGAACTAAATAGAAGATTTAGTTACTTTAAATGTTAATTAAATCTAAATTTTCAGTGAATCTAAATAACCGAATGCCCTGGGCATTGAAAATAATCAAATGAACATTTAAGGTATGACATTTCTAGATATTCAACAGTACTATTCTAATGAATATTGACATACCTTAGTCAATAAAAATTTACTTTGCCTGATGAAGCATCAAACTGAACGATGCTATCAATGGTTTAAAAAAGTTTCTTAAAAAAAAAGAACTCGATAACTATTGCCACATTTATCCACCCCAATAATTTAACACTACTGTTCGGATCTATTTGACCCGCAAAAATGTAATCCTTAATTGTGTTTTTCTTTCCTTTTTAGGCACTGGTGACTCTATTTATGAATATTTGAGTTTATTATTTCATATTACATTTTTTAATGTCTTTTTCTTTCTAATTTCCACTTATTTCCTTTGTTTTGTGGAATTGCAGTTCGAAAATTTAGTTCTGACAGTGCACAAGAAAGGTTTTCAATGTGTTTTCCTTTTTTCAAAATAGATTTTGGCGTTTCCTACTCAGCTTAGAGGCGGTATTTTTGCAGTTTTCTTATCACTGTTTAATAGTTTTGGGGTTCTTTTAATGTCTAATAATTTCCAATCCTTCTCTAATATTTTTACTTCTCCAGCTTGTGAATGAAATTGAATATATTCCTTTTTAAAAGTAATAGTAGGGTTTTGCGAAATATCTTTTCCACTAAACTTACTCCTAGACTTCCGCGGTCGTTCCATATGCTATACACTCTTTGGCTTCTGGGTTGAAACTACGTTCTAGTACTTCCTCTGGCCGACGTTTGGTCCACACTTGCACGGCATATCTTCAGGGCTGCTTCTTTCGCCGTTGTTGACCTGAAACTGAAGAACTGACACATGGGATGGGTGTATAAGCGGGTAATAGTTACGGTTCAGTGGAGTGTGATAGTTACGTTTGGACTGTTTCCTATCTACACACTCCGACTGGTACCTAAATACCTTCTCAGATTGTCGTCCGGCTCAGAGAAATCCTTCTACCGAGAACTATCCCATGTTACCAAAACCCTAACCAAGAACAACTATCCTAGACATCAAATCCAACGTGCCATAAACCGACACCTACATCCTGTATCCAACATATCCAAAACACAAATCACTTCCTACCAATTCAATGCCTATCTCCCCTATATCAAAGGTGTTACCGACCGTATAGAGAGAATCCTATTCAAACACAATATAACCGTTTTTAAACTTAAGTCAAAACTTTCAGATTCCTTTCCTATCAAACATCGTAATCCTCTCGAAACTTCTGGTGTTTACCGAATTCCATGTTCGTGCGGGAGTGTTTCAATTGGGAAGACAAAGCGTTCGGTGGGCACTCATGTTGCTGAACAATAGCGTTGTACTCGGACGTTGCACGTAACTGGGTCTGCACTTGTTGAGCATAGGCTGGAGATTGGCCATCAAATTCATTTCAACTCCGTCCAAATCATATCCCGAAATCATCACTACCATAACCGCAAAATTCGAGAATCCATTGAAATCTATAAACATCCTAGTAATCTTAATCGTGACGACGGTTACTTCCTACACAACACCTTGAAATCCCTCCTTTCGAAACAATCCAACCATAGCCGTGACACCCCACTGAATCGTAACCATTACTCGCTTACAAACCCATCCCCATGTGTCAGTTCTTCAGTTTCAGGTCACAGCGACGAAAGAAGCAGCAGATATCCCGTGCAAGTGTGGACACTACCTCTGCCAGAGAAAGTACTAGGACGGGGTTTCAACCTGGAAACCAAGAAATGTATACTACTTTTCTGTTCACCCAAGCAAGCTTACGGGATGCGTTATGAGAACTTTCTCTATAGATGCAGGGGAATAATTTAATAACAAAACAAATGACATGTGACTGATGTGTTGCAGTGACTTTCAGTACCACGTAATTTGCTAAGGATATCGAAGACTTTCTGTCTTTTTCTTAAAGTTTTCGGTGGTATACGGTCACCACCTCGTTTCTCTTGACAATAATCTTCTGAATATATAACTTTACGTATTCCATACAATCTGGCGATTTTATTAGCCACAGCTGCCATAATAGTTATTTACGAACCAAGTGCGTGAAATCATATTTCGCGAATGAGTGACCAGTTTAAAGCGCGAGCCGTAGGCGAGCGCTTTATGGACACGAATTCGCGAAATGTTTCACGCGCGAAGTTTGTACAATAGTTTTTGTACGAGAACTATAATAATAATACATATTGTTAAATACGTTATTGTTTATGACACACTACTAATCTCTTGATATTAATTAAAAAAATTGAGTTGGCAGTATTGATTATTTGAAGTGACATTTAATTTAAAATTGTCAAATTCAAAATGGTAATTTATATAATATTTGTTGCTGTTCTGACATTGAATTACACACCTTCCAAATATAATAATTTCTATTTAATTTCCTTTTATTTTTATAGAAAAACAGCGAACTGGGTAGCATATTATTAAGATTAGTGATTTATGATTTTAATATGTCACTAAATTAATCAAGTTCCAGGAAGTACCAGCTTTACTTTTACGCACTCGTGTTTAAAGTGACTTTTTACGCACGCAAATTGAATCGTGAAATGACAGGTTTTGATAAGCGAGTACAAAAAGAAATTTTTGCACACTTTGACGGCTACAACACCTTTTTTGGCCGTAGTTTTTCTCTTTCTCTTTACTTCTTAACCTTTTTGTCAGAATTGTTTACTTTTTCACAGTTGTAAGTAGCATTATTATGTTGGCAAGTTCGCTGAAAATTCTTCAAATCGGAATCTGGATTTTCATATCTACAATAATAGAGAGTTCAAGCAAACTTTACGGTAAACGCTAACGCTAAATTTGACGTCATTGCGCATGCGCGTAATTTAAGGTACGCCTAAGTTTAACGGACGCAGACTAAACTACGGTAACCAATAGAAACGTTTGGGTAGATTTTGACATTTTGAATTTTGACACATAGTGAACATAACCCTAAATGCGTTTGCGGTTGTATCTGAATTGTTTCTACGACCCTGGAGAGACAGGTAATATTGAATGCCTCTAAAAAAGGTGGAATAATAGAAGATTTCACATGCAGGATGACATTTTTCTCCTAAAGGAAACCATATCTAGGAACCCTTTACGTAGGTACTGAAAATGAGTGGAAAGAAATGTGCAAAATGCTATTTGAACAAGGATTGTTTTTTTTTCAGAACGCTCACTATCGGAGCATAGAGACCATTTAATTAAACTATTAATTTTCTTAGAAACGAACTAAAAGACAAAGCATGCTTATGGATATTGATAAATGGGCGTGCTCATGTGGCTTTCCATTTTAACCATAAAATAACCACTATTCGAATTTCTAATTCCTATTTTATTTGCAATTAATTCGGTATTGTCAAAAGTTAAGGTACTTCTCTTTGTCTAAACAAATGCCGCACTTAAACTTTTTAGTGTAATAAAAAAATTAAAAAGAGTAGTATATTATGTTACTAAGAGTAGAAAGCGCACTTTTTGTGCTGAGCACAAGTTATTTCAAGCGCTGACTGACGAAAAATGCGTTTATCTAAATAATGATTGCACGTTAATCAATGAAAATGACAAAGCATTTATAAAGTATTTACATGATTGCCAAAGATCAGAATGTGTGCTCAACCTGTGCACAGAAGGAAACATTTTTCCACGCAAAATAAATATCGTTTGAAAGACATTCGAAAGCAACTGTTGAAACTTTCAACATGCTTTTGAAGCGTACATACAAAGTTTCCAACTGTTTGAATTTAGTTTTGAAATTTGTAATCAAAACAACGCAACCACTTGTGACGTTTCTGCACTAACATTATGTTACTAGTAACATAATCGTTTCATTTATTGTACTATAATATTTCGTTTATTTGTTATATTTCTTTTTCTATTCTTGTCCTCTGCGAAACGTGCTGAATAAAGACATAATATTATTATTATTATTACTAGTAACACAATAGAGTAGTTCTACTTGGTGTGTTCAGTCACAAAATCTTAGAATTTTGAGACGCTTTAAGAAAAAATGTATTTTTTAACCTGCCTTAAGCACCAACTATATAAATCGTCCTTATGGTTTTTTTAAAATTATGAGGTTATAGAACAATTATTCAATCTTGTAGTGGGGGTACAGCAATGATTTTTTTAACAATTAAATTTTTTTTTTTTTTACAACACTGGGGAAAGGGGTCAATTAGACATTTTTTTACCGAGAGGGTAGGTGTTCTTTTTTTTTAAATGAATGAATTAATCTTTTTTCACAACAACAACACAACAGGGAGAGAGGATTAAATATCATTTAAACGATATTGAATTGATCCTCTTTTATCAGTGTTGTAATTATCAAAAAAAAAAACATAGTTCGCCCCACCCTGGTGTTCAAAAAAAAATTGTCATTTAAAACATTTTTAATGCTTCCTCTCTAGGCGATGTAAAAAAAATTTCTGATTTAAAAGAAAATTTATCTTTAAATAGGAATGGGCCATCAAAAAGTCAAATAAGATACATCGGTTCTCATTTAAAAAGCTAGCCATGACGTCATCATTCTTACATAGATCACGCTATATATTCAGATACTACATCAAAAAACGTAGAATCAAAAATAAAATTTGAGCCTCTTTTCCAAAAAACCTGTATTTAGCGTACGGTAAATGTTTGCTTAAACTTTTTTTTGTCAACTGACTTACGATTGCTGAAATTCAAATTCAAATTTTTTGAAAAGATCATTATAATTGTCTTTGACAAACCTGGCAAACTCAAGTATAAAAATAGATGCAAGGGTAAGTATTTTATGTTGAAGGAATACAGGTCTACAAGAATCCCTACAATTCAAATATTGTAGAGATAAGTATGTCGCCCAATATCTAACCTAACTGTTTTTACCTGAATCCTTTCAGGTTCACTCGCTTCCCATTCTTTTTCTGGAACTCTAATTAGAATTTCCTATCGCCACAGTATCATCTATTTCTTCTCTATTCATTGTTCTTTCAAGTACACAGAGATAACAACCAAACAATAAAAGCATGATAATATATAAATTGGCAAACGGTTTGCATACTCAAATATTTAATAATGCGCATGAATACATAAATAGATGCCATCTATGAAGTCACGTTACAAGTTAACAGCAAACTAGCAAATTAAATTGCTGTCTACTGCCGTGGGCAAATCCGGTTTTGCAAGAAAATTGTGATTTTCAAACACATTTTTATTACGATTTATTATGGTTTTGCGATTTGAGCTATACAATTCGATTTATACATTTCACTTAATAGCGGAAAAATAGATTTATCTGGTTTTGCAGGATATTTTGAATGGTTAATCTACAAGCGGTTGTCATCTTCCATCTTATATATTTGATGAGGGTGGTCCATCATATTTGATTCTTATAATGTAGTGCCCAGTTAATTAAAATAGTTTTCGACAACTTCCTTGTTAAGTTTTTAGCCCGGGCTATGACATTTTATTATAATTGATCCGCAGTTAATTATAAGCTTTAATTGCAATACACTTGCATTGCGTTCCAAAAAAAGCAAGTCCGTGATGGGGCAACTGTAGGGTATATATATATATATATATATATATATCTTAAGCGAGTTTCTTTGCCGATGTGTACTGTATTGAGATATTTTCTGTTTCTTGGTGTTTGCGGCATGAAATGGAGATTGGTGATGAAATGTTTAAACAACGAAATAAAACGACATTTACGTTTCGGCAATATATATATTGCCTTCTTCAGAACTACAAGAAAGGTTAACTATAACTATAATGTGAAAATATTTTTGTTGTTGATATTCTTACCTAAAATTATCGTCTTACATTTTACTAAACTTAATTAAATTTTAACTACATTATTATAATTATGAAAAACTGCAAATAGGAAATAACAATTTAGCTATAATGCGGAGAGTATTTTGTGAAATTCTTACCTAAAAAATCATTCTGATTTACTAAATTTTGTTATTTTTTGTTAATTAAATTTACATGATTTTAAATTATTTTTACATTTTAGAGTTTTAAAATTTTAAATTGTGGAACTATAATTGTTGACCGTGCAACTGTATATTTAGAAATGAGAATGAAATTTAACATTGTAGGATAACATGGTTTAACATATACGGATAAACAACTTTTTGTGATTTACAAATCTGTTCCTTAAAGCAAAACAATCTATGAGATCGCAGAGCGTATACAGGTTCATGCCAAAAGTAGTTACAGAATAGCGTGATAAATAGTTGATAAATTTTGAATCTCCACCCTGTCGTTTATTGCGTCATTGTTCTGTTTTATATGTATTAGTTCTAACATATTTCTGATTCTGTGGTTTTTTTCTTTGGTTAAAATGGAAGTATTGTTAAAATTGAATGTGTGTTTTGTGTTGATGGCATGTTTCTTTAAAGCTGTACTATTGTTGGAAAATTTATGTCCGTTTAATCTGTCATTAAGGTGCTGCATTGTCTGTCCTATATATACTCCTTTACAATCATTGCATGGTATCTTATAAACTACATGTGTTTGTTTTGTGAGTGGGATTTTATCTTTTAATTTGGAAAAATAATGGTTCAAATTGTTGTGATTTTTGTGTGCTACTTTTAATTTATGTGGTAATAAAATATTGTTGAGCTTCTCTGACAAGGTTTTGACATATGGAATGGGCACATATTTTAGATTTTCGTCATTCTTATTACTGTTGTTAGCAGTGGTATTGTTATTGTAAAATTTGTGTAACCTCTGTTTGAAAATACTCTCAATGAGTTTGCAAGGGTAATCATTGTCTATCAACATGCTTTTGGTTGTTTTCAATATTCTAGCTCTGTATTGTGGACTTGTTAACTTGATGGTTCGATCTGCTAAGGAAATAATGGCACATTTCTTAATCGATAGTGGTTGACAAGAGTTAAAGTTGATATATCTACCTGAAGATGTGGGCTTGAAGTAAAGTTTTGTAAATATTTTGTTAGTGGTACGAAGTAGAGTTAAATCTAAGAAGTTAATTTGATTATTATTTTCATATTCTATTGTAAACTGAATTTTAGCGTGGTATTGATTAAACTGATCAAGGGTGTATTGTGCTTTATTCGCGGGTAAACAAACGATGCAGTCATCGACATATCTTTTATAAAAGGTTGGTGTGTAATCAAGTTTGTTTAAAACATCAGTTTCTAGATCTTCTAAAACGAGTTGCGCAATGACACTTGAGATTGGAGCTCCCATAGCGCAACCAAAAGTCTGTCTGTAGAAAGAATTATTGAATTGAAAATAAGTAGTATTAAGAGTTAATTCTAAGGCGTTAAGGAACTCATCTAACGGTAGCGGTGTATGCAATTTTAATTCATCCCAATGCTTTTTTATAGCAGTGATTGCCAGATCTGTCGGTATATTAGTGTATAAAGAAGTAACATCTAACGATATTAATTTTTGAGTATCATCTACTGTGACGGTGTCTATGAATTCTTTGAAAGTATATGAATTTTTTATGTAGTGATTGTTATTACCAACTATGTTTGAAATAGAATTTGCGAGAAATTTAGATAAGTTGTATAGCGGACCTTGTATGCACGACACTATAGGACGTAAAGGGACATTTGATTTATGCAGTTTTGGTAACCCATAAATTGTGGGCGCGAGAGAGTTATTAATTTTTAAGGACTTGGCTAGTTCGTCCGTAATATATCCCTTGTTCTGCCATTCCTTAATAAGGTTATTATTGTGTTTTTGATATTGTTTGGTGGGATCCTTTTTTAATTTCTGATATGTGTTTTGATCTAGTATTAGTGTGTTCATTTTGTTTTCGTACTCGATTTTGTTCATTACTACTGTTTTGTTGGATTTGTCTGCTTGTAACACTATGAGTTGTGGGTTGTCTTTTAGAAACGATTTTGTGGACTTTAATTGTCTGTTCAAATTAATTTGTGGCTGTGATGTTGGTGTTTTGGGTCGGTTTTTGAAATTCATGATCGCGTTGTTTACTTTGGAACGTATTGTCAACTTGTCAACATCCGGAAGATACTCAATAGATGCTTCTATACTAGCAATTAAGTCATTTATTGGTATATTGGTGTTGTGATGAGAAAGAGCAAATTTGGGACCTAACATTAATATATTGGCGACGTCATCAGGTAATACAGTTCCTGACAAATTGCAAATCCATCTTTTTTGTTTGTTATCATTGTTACTGTTACTGGATGGGCATGATCTGTTAGATAATACTGCTAATTTTCTTTGGTGTCTTTCTTTTATTGTGGTGAATATTTTTTCATATGTGAACTTAACTTTCTTAGTAATAACTAGTGAATTGGCATGACCTACTGTACGCTCTAGCAAGTTGAATGTAGTGTTTATAAATTTCTGGAAATTTCTAATGTCTAAAACTATATCGGAAATTAAATTGTCAATACAAGATCGTTTAAATTTTTTTAATTTACTTTGAAATTTGATGTTAACTTTGTTATTGCTAAAAACTATATGAGATGTTTTAAAATTGAGAAATTTTGGAAAAATGTCCGCGTTCTTACATTTCAATAAATATATTCTTCTATTCTTCAAATTTGCTAACTTCTTATGTTGTGTTACTAACCTCTTAAAAATCTTGAAAGCTTCTATCCCGCAGATTTCTCTTACTTCTCGGAAGGTGGGTAAAGGCTGTGGATCCATGTTTCAACCAGGATGTAATTATCTTAAGCGAGTTTCTTTGCCGATGTGTACTGTATTGAGATATTTTCTGTTTCTTGGTGTTTGCGGCATGAAATGGAGATTGGTGATGAAATGTTTAAACAACGAAATAAAACGACATTTACGTTTCGGCAATATATATATTGCCTTCTTCAGAACTACAAGAAAGGTTAACTATAACTATAATGTGAAAATATTTTTGTTGTTGATATTCTTACCTAAAATTATCGTCTTACATTTTACTAAACTTAATTAAATTTTAACTACATTATTATAATTATGAAAAACTGCAAATAGGAAATAACAATTTAGCTATAATGCGGAGAGTATTTTGTGAAATTCTTACCTAAAAAATCATTCTGATTTACTAAATTTTGTTATTTTTTGTTAATTAAATTTACATGATTTTAAATTATTTTTACATTTTAGAGTTTTAAAATTTTAAATTGTGGAACTATAATTGTTGACCGTGCAACTGTATATTTAGAAATGAGAATGAAATTTAACATTGTAGGATAACATGGTTTAACATATACGGATAAACAACTTTTTGTGATTTACAAATCTGTTCCTTAAAGCAAAACAATCTATGAGATCGCAGAGCGTATACAGGTTCATGCCAAAAGTAGTTACAGAATAGCGTGATAAATAGTTGATAAATTTTGAATCTCCACCCTGTCGTTTATTGCGTCATTGTTCTGTTTTATATGTATTAGTTCTAACATATTTCTGATTCTGTGGTTTTTTTCTTTGGTTAAAATGGAAGTATTGTTAAAATTGAATGTGTGTTTTGTGTTGATGGCATGTTTCTTTAAAGCTGTACTATTGTTGGAAAATTTATGTCCGTTTAATCTGTCATTAAGGTGCTGCATTGTCTGTCCTATATATACTCCTTTACAATCATTGCATGGTATCTTATAAACTACATGTGTTTGTTTTGTGAGTGGGATTTTATCTTTTAATTTGGAAAAATAATGGTTCAAATTGTTGTGATTTTTGTGTGCTACTTTTAATTTATGTGGTAATAAAATATTGTTGAGCTTCTCTGACAAGGTTTTGACATATGGAATGGGCACATATTTTAGATTTTCGTCATTCTTATTACTGTTGTTAGCAGTGGTATTGTTATTGTAAAATTTGTGTAACCTCTGTTTGAAAATACTCTCAATGAGTTTGCAAGGGTAATCATTGTCTATCAACATGCTTTTGGTTGTTTTCAATATTCTAGCTCTGTATTGTGGACTTGTTAACTTGATGGTTCGATCTGCTAAGGAAATAATGGCACATTTCTTAATCGATAGTGGTTGACAAGAGTTAAAGTTGATATATCTACCTGAAGATGTGGGCTTGAAGTAAAGTTTTGTAAATATTTTGTTAGTGGTACGAAGTAGAGTTAAATCTAAGAAGTTAATTTGATTATTATTTTCATATTCTATTGTAAACTGAATTTTAGCGTGGTATTGATTAAACTGATCAAGGGTGTATTGTGCTTTATTCGCGGGTAAACAAACGATGCAGTCATCGACATATCTTTTATAAAAGGTTGGTGTGTAATCAAGTTTGTTTAAAACATCAGTTTCTAGATCTTCTAAAACGAGTTGCGCAATGACACTTGAGATTGGAGCTCCCATAGCGCAACCAAAAGTCTGTCTGTAGAAAGAATTATTGAATTGAAAATAAGTAGTATTAAGAGTTAATTCTAAGGCGTTAAGGAACTCATCTAACGGTAGCGGTGTATGCAATTTTAATTCATCCCAATGCTTTTTTATAGCAGTGATTGCCAGATCTGTCGGTATATTAGTGTATAAAGAAGTAACATCTAACGATATTAATTTTTGAGTATCATCTACTGTGACGGTGTCTATGAATTCTTTGAAAGTATATGAATTTTTTATGTAGTGATTGTTATTACCAACTATGTTTGAAATAGAATTTGCGAGAAATTTAGATAAGTTGTATAGCGGACCTTGTATGCACGACACTATAGGACGTAAAGGGACATTTGATTTATGCAGTTTTGGTAACCCATAAATTGTGGGCGCGAGAGAGTTATTAATTTTTAAGGACTTGGCTAGTTCGTCCGTAATATATCCCTTGTTCTGCCATTCCTTAATAAGGTTATTATTGTGTTTTTGATATTGTTTGGTGGGATCCTTTTTTAATTTCTGATATGTGTTTTGATCTAGTATTAGTGTGTTCATTTTGTTTTCGTACTCGATTTTGTTCATTACTACTGTTTTGTTGGATTTGTCTGCTTGTAACACTATGAGTTGTGGGTTGTCTTTTAGAAACGATTTTGTGGACTTTAATTGTCTGTTCAAATTAATTTGTGGCTGTGATGTTGGTGTTTTGGGTCGGTTTTTGAAATTCATGATCGCGTTGTTTACTTTGGAACGTATTGTCAACTTGTCAACATCCGGAAGATACTCAATAGATGCTTCTATACTAGCAATTAAGTCATTTATTGGTATATTGGTGTTGTGATGAGAAAGAGCAAATTTGGGACCTAACATTAATATATTGGCGACGTCATCAGGTAATACAGTTCCTGACAAATTGCAAATCCATCTTTTTTGTTTGTTATCATTGTTACTGTTACTGGATGGGCATGATCTGTTAGATAATACTGCTAATTTTCTTTGGTGTCTTTCTTTTATTGTGGTGAATATTTTTTCATATGTGAACTTAACTTTCTTAGTAATAACTAGTGAATTGGCATGACCTACTGTACGCTCTAGCAAGTTGAATGTAGTGTTTATAAATTTCTGGAAATTTCTAATGTCTAAAACTATATCGGAAATTAAATTGTCAATACAAGATCGTTTAAATTTTTTTAATTTACTTTGAAATTTGATGTTAACGTTGTTATTGCTAAAAACTATATGAGATGTTTTAAAATTGAGAAATTTTGGAAAAATGTCCGCGTTCTTACATTTCAATAAATATATTCTTCTATTCTTCAAATTTGCTAAACATGGATCCACAGCCTTTACCTACCTTCCGAGAAGTAAGAGAAATCTGCGGGATAGAAGCTTTCAAGATTTTTAAGAGGTTAGTAACACAACATAAGAAGTTAGCAAATTTGAAGAATAGAAGAATATATTTATTGAAATGTAAGAACGCGGACATTTTTCCAAAATTTCTCAATTTTAAAACATCTCATATAGTTTTTAGCAATAACAACGTTAACATCAAATTTCAAAGTAAATTAAAAAAATTTAAACGATCTTGTATTGACAATTTAATTTCCGATATAGTTTTAGACATTAGAAATTTCCAGAAATTTATAAACACTACATTCAACTTGCTAGAGCGTACAGTAGGTCATGCCAATTCACTAGTTATTACTAAGAAAGTTAAGTTCACATATGAAAAAATATTCACCACAATAAAAGAAAGACACCAAAGAAAATTAGCAGTATTATCTAACAGATCATGCCCATCCAGTAACAGTAACAATGATAACAAACAAAAAAGATGGATTTGCAATTTGTCAGGAACTGTATTACCTGATGACGTCGCCAATATATTAATGTTAGGTCCCAAATTTGCTCTTTCTCATCACAACACCAATATACCAATAAATGACTTAATTGCTAGTATAGAAGCATCTATTGAGTATCTTCCGGATGTTGACAAGTTGACAATACGTTCCAAAGTAAACAACGCGATCATGAATTTCAAAAACCGACCCAAAACACCAACATCACAGCCACAAATTAATTTGAACAGACAATTAAAGTCCACAAAATCGTTTCTAAAAGACAACCCACAACTCATAGTGTTACAAGCAGACAAATCCAACAAAACAGTAGTAATGAACAAAATCGAGTACGAAAACAAAATGAACACACTAATACTAGATCAAAACACATATCAGAAATTAAAAAAGGATCCCACCAAACAATATCAAAAACACAATAATAACCTTATTAAGGAATGGCAGAACAAGGGATATATTACGGACGAACTAGCCAAGTCCTTAAAAATTAATAACTCTCTCGCGCCCACAATTTATGGGTTACCAAAACTGCATAAATCAAATGTCCCTTTACGTCCTATAGTGTCGTGCATACAAGGTCCGCTATACAACTTATCTAAATTTCTCGCAAATTCTATTTCAAACATAGTTGGTAATAACAATCACTACATAAAAAATTCATATACTTTCAAAGAATTCATAGACACCGTCACAGTAGATGATACTCAAAAATTAATATCGTTAGATGTTACTTCTTTATACACTAATATACCGACAGATCTGGCAATCACTGCTATAAAAAAGCATTGGGATGAATTAAAATTGCATACACCGCTACCGTTAGATGAGTTCCTTAACGCCTTAGAATTAACTCTTAATACTACTTATTTTCAATTCAATAATTCTTTCTACAGACAGACTTTTGGTTGCGCTATGGGAGCTCCAATCTCAAGTGTCATTGCGCAACTCGTTTTAGAAGATCTAGAAACTGATGTTTTAAACAAACTTGATTACACACCAACCTTTTATAAAAGATATGTCGATGACTGCATCGTTTGTTTACCCGCGAATAAAGCACAATACACCCTTGATCAGTTTAATCAATACCACGCTAAAATTCAGTTTACAATAGAATATGAAAATAATAATCAAATTAACTTCTTAGATTTAACTCTACTTCGTACCACTAACAAAATATTTACAAAACTTTACTTCAAGCCCACATCTTCAGGTAGATATATCAACTTTAACTCTTGTCAACCACTATCGATTAAGAAATGTGCCATTATTTCCTTAGCAGATCGAACCATCAAGTTAACAAGTCCACAATACAGAGCTAGAATATTAAAAACAACCAAAAGCATGTTGATAGACAATGATTACCCTTGCAAACTCATTGAGAGTATTTTCAAACAGAGGTTACACAAATTTTACAATAACAATACCACTGCTAACAACAGTAATAAGAATGACGAAAATCTAAAATATGTGCCCATTCCATATGTCAAAACCTTGTCAGAGAAGCTCAACAATATTTTATTACCACATAAATTAAAAGTAGCACACAAAAATCACAACAATTTGAACCATTATTTTTCCAAATTAAAAGATAAAATCCCACTCACAAAACAAACACATGTAGTTTATAAGATACCATGCAATGATTGTAAAGGAGTATATATAGGACAGACAATGCAGCACCTTAATGACAGATTAAACGGACATAAATTTTCCAACAATAGTACAGCTTTAAAGAAACATGCCATCAACACAAAACACACATTCAATTTTAACAATACTTCCATTTTAACCAAAGAAAAAAACCACAGAATCAGAAATATGTTAGAACTAATACATATAAAACAGAACAATGACGCAATAAACGACAGGGTGGAGATTCAAAATTTATCAACTATTTATCACGCTATTCTGTAACTACTTTTGGCATGAACCTGTATACGCTCTGCGATCTCATAGATTGTTTTGCTTTAAGGAACAGATTTGTAAATCACAAAAAGTTGTTTATCCGTATATGTTAAACCATGTTATCCTACAATGTTAAATTTCATTCTCATTTCTAAATATACAGTTGCACGGTCAACAATTATAGTTCCACAATTTAAAATTTTAAAACTCTAAAATGTAAAAATAATTTAAAATCATGTAAATTTAATTAACAAAAAATAACAAAATTTAGTAAATCAGAATGATTTTTTAGGTAAGAATTTCACAAAATACTCTCCGCATTATAGCTAAATTGTTATTTCCTATTTGCAGTTTTTCATAATTATAATAATGTAGTTAAAATTTAATTAAGTTTAGTAAAATGTAAGACGATAATTTTAGGTAAGAATATCAACAACAAAAATATTTTCACATTATAGTTATAGTTAACCTTTCTTGTAGTTCTGAAGAAGGCAATATATATATTGCCGAAACGTAAATGTCGTTTTATTTCGTTGTTTAAACATTTCATCACCAATCTCCATTTCATGCCGCAAACACCAAGAAACAGAAAATATCTCAATACAGTACACATCGGCAAAGAAACTCGCTTAAGATAATTACATCCTGGTTGAAACATGGATCCACAGCCTTTACCCACCTTCCGAGAAGTAAGAGAAATCTGCGGGATAGAAGCTTTCAAGATTTTTAAGAGGTTAGTAACACAACATAAGAAGTTAGCAAATTTGAAGAATAGAAGAATATATTTATTGAAATGTAAGAACGCGGACATTTTTCCAAAATTTCTCAATTTTAAAACATCTCATATAGTTTTTAGCAATAACAACGTTAACATCAAATTTCAAAGTAAATTAAAAAAATTTAAACGATCTTGTATTGACAATTTAATTTCCGATATAGTTTTAGACATTAGAAATTTCCAGAAATTTATAAACACTACATTCAACTTGCTAGAGCGTACAGTAGGTCATGCCAATTCACTAGTTATTACTAAGAAAGTTAAGTTCACATATGAAAAAATATTCACCACAATAAAAGAAAGACACCAAAGAAAATTAGCAGTATTATCTAACAGATCATGCCCATCCAGTAACAGTAACAATGATAACAAACAAAAAAGATGGATTTGCAATTTGTCAGGAACTGTATTACCTGATGACGTCGCCAATATATTAATGTTAGGTCCCAAATTTGCTCTTTCTCATCACAACACCAATATACCAATAAATGACTTAATTGCTAGTATAGAAGCATCTATTGAGTATCTTCCGGATGTTGACAAGTTGACAATACGTTCCAAAGTAAACAACGCGATCATGAATTTCAAAAACCGACCCAAAACACCAACATCACAGCCACAAATTAATTTGAACAGACAATTAAAGTCCACAAAATCGTTTCTAAAAGACAACCCACAACTCATAGTGTTACAAGCAGACAAATCCAACAAAACAGTAGTAATGAACAAAATCGAGTACGAAAACAAAATGAACACACTAATACTAGATCAAAACACATATCAGAAATTAAAAAAGGATCCCACCAAACAATATCAAAAACACAATAATAACCTTATTAAGGAATGGCAGAACAAGGGATATATTACGGACGAACTAGCCAAGTCCTTAAAAATTAATAACTCTCTCGCGCCCACAATTTATGGGTTACCAAAACTGCATAAATCAAATGTCCCTTTACGTCCTATAGTGTCGTGCATACAAGGTCCGCTATACAACTTATCTAAATTTCTCGCAAATTCTATTTCAAACATAGTTGGTAATAACAATCACTACATAAAAAATTCATATACTTTCAAAGAATTCATAGACACCGTCACAGTAGATGATACTCAAAAATTAATATCGTTAGATGTTACTTCTTTATACACTAATATACCGACAGATCTGGCAATCACTGCTATAAAAAAGCATTGGGATGAATTAAAATTGCATACACCGCTACCGTTAGATGAGTTCCTTAACGCCTTAGAATTAACTCTTAATACTACTTATTTTCAATTCAATAATTCTTTCTACAGACAGACTTTTGGTTGCGCTATGGGAGCTCCAATCTCAAGTGTCATTGCGCAACTCGTTTTAGAAGATCTAGAAACTGATGTTTTAAACAAACTTGATTACACACCAACCTTTTATAAAAGATATGTCGATGACTGCATCGTTTGTTTACCCGCGAATAAAGCACAATACACCCTTGATCAGTTTAATCAATACCACGCTAAAATTCAGTTTACAATAGAATATGAAAATAATAATCAAATTAACTTCTTAGATTTAACTCTACTTCGTACCACTAACAAAATATTTACAAAACTTTACTTCAAGCCCACATCTTCAGGTAGATATATCAACTTTAACTCTTGTCAACCACTATCGATTAAGAAATGTGCCATTATTTCCTTAGCAGATCGAACCATCAAGTTAACAAGTCCACAATACAGAGCTAGAATATTGAAAACAACCAAAAGCATGTTGATAGACAATGATTACCCTTGCAAACTCATTGAGAGTATTTTCAAACAGAGGTTACACAAATTTTACAATAACAATACCACTGCTAACAACAGTAATAAGAATGACGAAAATCTAAAATATGTGCCCATTCCATATGTCAAAACCTTGTCAGAGAAGCTCAACAATATTTTATTACCACATAAATTAAAAGTAGCACACAAAAATCACAACAATTTGAACCATTATTTTTCCAAATTAAAAGATAAAATCCCACTCACAAAACAAACACATGTAGTTTATAAGATACCATGCAATGATTGTAAAGGAGTATATATAGGACAGACAATGCAGCACCTTAATGACAGATTAAACGGACATAAATTTTCCAACAATAGTACAGCTTTAAAGAAACATGCCATCAACACAAAACACACATTCAATTTTAACAATACTTCCATTTTAACCAAAGAAAAAAACCACAGAATCAGAAATATGTTAGAACTAATACATATAAAACAGAACAATGACGCAATAAACGACAGGGTGGAGATTCAAAATTTATCAACTATTTATCACGCTATTCTGTAACTACTTTTGGCATGAACCTGTATACGCTCTGCGATCTCATAGATTGTTTTGCTTTAAGGAACAGATTTGTAAATCACAAAAAGTTGTTTATCCGTATATGTTAAACCATGTTATCCTACAATGTTAAATTTCATTCTCATTTCTAAATATACAGTTGCACGGTCAACAATTATAGTTCCACAATTTAAAATTTTAAAACTCTAAAATGTAAAAATAATTTAAAATCATGTAAATTTAATTAACAAAAAATAACAAAATTTAGTAAATCAGAATGATTTTTTAGGTAAGAATTTCACAAAATACTCTCCGCATTATAGCTAAATTGTTATTTCCTATTTGCAGTTTTTCATAATTATAATAATGTAGTTAAAATTTAATTAAGTTTAGTAAAATGTAAGACGATAATTTTAGGTAAGAATATCAACAACAAAAATATTTTCACATTATAGTTATAGTTAACCTTTCTTGTAGTTCTGAAGAAGGCAATATATATATTGCCGAAACGTAAATGTCGTTTTATTTCGTTGTTTAAACATTTCATCACCAATCTCCATTTCATGCCGCAAACACCAAGAAACAGAAAATATCTCAATATATATATATATATATATCTCTAGTAATATAATTGTGGTGATGAATAATTTTGTAAAATGTAGATAATATTGGAAAATGATTTTTAGCATATGTTTCTTGTTTTTTATTGTAAATATTGAAGAGGCGACTGAAACAACTCGAATTTTGGGCACATCCTTAAATGTATAAATAAACCAGTCCTAGTAAATATTACAGATGTAGATTCTTTTTAATCCATTTTATTATGTATCGTTTATGTCGGTGGAATTTTTTTCTGTCAATAAAGAAAGACAAACTAGAAGACACACTGGTGTGGTAAATGTTCCCCCACCATCTATCATCATTCATATATAAACATTTTTGAGCCCTCGGAGTGCGTATTTCTTTCAAAGTATTTGTGCTAGTTCTTGTTGTTTACCATGCACTAAAATGTGGAGATACGGTATTTTGATTTTGGTTCTCGCCAGTGGCCGATCTTCCGATGCACAGTGCTCAAATAACAGTGCGTATATCTGATTATTTTAGCGTTTAAAATTATTATTATTCTTTTTTCTTTTGCAGTACGCAATGAAAACCAGCAAAAGGTTAGTACTTTACATATTAACGTTTCACAGAATAACTGTAATTTCAAAGAATATGTAATTTTGATACTATTCTTAAAATACACATTTAATTATTTAATATTTTTTTTTACTCTAGGACACATCGACCTGTATCGCATGGGGCAATTATAATATCAAAACTTTTGATGATTATGGAATAAAGTAAGTGCATTTGTTTATTATAGAATGTAGAAATTCAATAGCGATATTATAGTGCATAGATACATATATGTTTCGTAAATCTTTATCTTAATTTGTTTTTTTTTTGGATAATTTGTTTAGATTTACTGACCAATAATTTTATTGTTCGTTGGCAGTATCGAATATAATTTCAAAAATTGTTTATTATGGGTCAATATATAAATATATTTTGTATTATTTATTCTATACGCAATTATATTTTATTTTGGTGACATCTCAGTGAGACCTTTTTTTAATTTTTGGTACAAACAATAACACACTTTTTTTTATGTTATTTGCGAAGAAATTTCGTGTTAATTTGTCATGAATGTACAAGTGAGTTTTATTTGGCCTGAAAACAATGAATTTCAGAAAATAAAAACGCGTCAAATTGTGCGTTCGCTTGAATTTGCATTATACAATGTGTTAAATGACTTGGATATTCATTTATCATTGGACATCTTCGGGGAGCGTTATTGTTATGATAATCAGTAATCACAAACTTTCTGCTAAATATTCTTTTACAGTTTGAATAAACAACTTTTTACTGGGTAAAAAATAAGCTACATAATTATGGTAACAAATAAAAAAAAAGGTTAAAAAGGTCAAAAATATTGAATTAATATCAAAAATAAAATATTTGTTTTAAATATAAACAAGAAGTTCTTTAATACTTCATATACAATGTCTCCCAAAAAGTTATGTACAAATAAATAATATCACTCATCTTTACCGGATTTTGTTTCTTTTTTATATTTCATATTTAAACTTATGATAATAGAAGTTGGTCATTGGGATTTCAAATTATATTCAAGTATAAATTCGAGGTTCTACTTACCATGTATTTAGGGAAAAATAATTAATTAGTAGCTATACATTTAGGAGTGTTAAAGTGTTCCTGAGAGCTGAAATTACGGAGAATGAATACTACTAGCACATATTTTTGAAATACGAAAAATTAGCTGAATCAGTGTCACCCCATTCGAGATATTTGCATAAGGGTAGAAAAATTAAATATTTTTTTCTCAGGAAACTATCACGTTCAGATAGGTATATAGGTAAATAGTGGTTATATACTTATTTATAGTTGTTATTATGTCCTTCGTTTTCAACAAAACTTCCGTTTATATGCTTCTCTGTTATTACCACCACTATTTCTCTATAGTATATTATTATAAATAATAATTTATAAATAATAAAGCTAAATCATGTCCTCACAAAAATATGTTAATTGGGGTTTTCTAATTATAATATCATCAATTACAGCCGGTGAAGATGATAAAAATACTTATTCGGAATTACTTGGCAAAAATGTGAGGATGGGTGGTGTTGTTTGTGAAAAATGTTACTAATAAGGTGATATACAGCGTTTTCCACAAAAGTGGCTAGTTGGAAGTTTTTGTGCTTAGCGAAACTCTTCAGATTTAAAAGTTTAGCATGTCTGAGAACTCCAACATTTTAACACCCATCACGTGATCACTGGTATGGCAGGAAATTTAAAAAGTGTGCAATGAATTGGCAAAAAGAGAGGTTAGATGACATGATATGCAGAAAAGTTATCTGAAAAAGTTGCTTAGAATTCAAATTTGAGGCCGAATACAATTTTTTAATAACGAGAATACTATACCTTCGATGCGTGTATATTAAAAAAAAATTAAAAACACATTTTTTCTCAATATTTTTTAAATAAATTACATATTTAAATATGGTTGAGACTCAAACAATTTTGTCAATTGTTGCAAAGTTAGTTTAAAAATTAGAAAGGTATGGCTAAAACTAAAAAGTTGGTAAACGTTGGTTTCCAGTATGACAGCTCCAGTATGTTGAAAATTTATTTATTCCTTTTGCATTCAGTTTATTGCAACAGCAATTGTCATACTGGAAACCTACTTTTTAGTTTTACCTATATTCATGTTGCAAGATGCAACAAAATTGTTTGAGATTCAAACATATTTGCAGATATTCCTTCAGTTGAGCTACTAAAACCGAAAAAAATTGAAATATGTAGTTTATTTCAAAAATATTTCGAAAAAATGTAATCTCTAATTTTTTTTTAATGTGTTTACAAAAATTGGCATACAGCCTCTGAATTCTAAGCAACTTTTTCAAATAAGTTGTTTGGATATCATGTCATCTAACATCACTTTTTACCAATTCATTGCATATTTTTTAAATTTTCCGCCATTCCAGTGGTCACGTGACGGGTCTCAAAATCAATTTTGGGGTTTTTAGACATGCTGAACCTATCTCCCAAAAAATTTTACAATATTTTAAAATATAAACAATTCCCATGATGCAACATTTATGCCGGTCACTGTGTATGTAGGTATATTATATATACATCATCTTTCCATAAATTTGTAAATACATGTCAGTTGCAGATGACACTCAATTGTATAATTCATTTTATATGCAAGAATATTAAAATAAAATATATAAGGTTCAAAGTGATTTAGATAATTTAGTAAAATTTTCAACTCAACATGCTCTAGTTATAAATCCTTCCAAGTCAGTAGTTTATTATTTGGTAATAATAAACATACATACGTTTGCTATACATGATCAGTTGCGCCTTCCAATTAACGCTATTGTGCTGCCTGTAAACATGGAAGTAAAAAAATTGACTTTAATTGTTGATGGTGTAGTTTTGACTCGCACGTCTCTAACTGTATTAAAACTGCATATTTTAGTTTAAAGCTTATATACCCTCACAGACAGTATCTGGCTGCTGATACTAAGAGAAATCTATGTGAAGCATTGTAGAGACTGTCAAATTTTAATTACTGTAGTTCTGTGTATGGTCCTTGCCTAAGGGTTGCTAATGCTTCTCGCATTCAACGCGTTCAGAATTCATGTCTGCGGCGGATATTTGGAAGTAGGAAGTACGAGCGTATTTCTCATTAATATGCGTGGTCGTCGACTTCCGCGCGCCGCTATAATATATCATAAAATTATCCTAAGTATGGAGCCAAAAAACTTGTTTAGAAGAATTAAATTTCGTCCACATATTCACACTTTGGACGTTCGATTCAAAGGTACGTTGACTCCTCCTGTTCACTCTTTATCTTCATTTGGACGCTCATTGTCTTCTAAAATATGCAATATCTATAAATTCAAAACCTTGAATTTAAAAAAATGTATTTGTTGAAGTTTAATTCTATGTCGTATGTGCGTTCGGTCTGATGCAATTTTTATATACTTACTTTACGTTTTTAGTACCACCACTTTCCGCTGTTGTCCTGTGATAAGTAGCTATTTGTGTATGTACATCAGAATTGATTATTTACAGATCTAAGTAATTTATTCACTTGATTTCATTTGTTTTAATTACTCGAGGTTGAATGGAAGAACAATTCAACTATTTTAATTGTTATTGCATTGAATCTTGTGATTCTTCTTTTATTATATACAGATATTCCTTTATCTGTTCATTTCTTTGTGTAAGATGGTGAGGATAAAATATATTATTATCATTATATTTTTGTGAAAATTTTGACATTTACACTGTGGTACGTAATTTATTATTTTTCACTGGCTTTATGTGCCAAAGATAGCGCATTTTAACTCCCACATACTAAGACTTGTTTCACCAAAATGTGGTAAAACTTTCCTTTCATATTGTGTAAGTGCCTAAAAATTAGTGATATATTAAAGAATTTTTAAAGTTGCAAAACTATTTTTTTCAAATAGAATACTGGGTATGTTTTTACATTGCTTGATATAGAATTAAATTCTACACCGATATGCTGTAACATGCCCTATACCCATCTCCAATAGTTTTCAATAAAAAAGTCCCGAAAAGATGGCATTGAAATTTCTGGAATCGTATTGCAATTCAAAACTCTATGGCCAGACGTTTTTGCAATGCCCAAATCTCCATTGAAGCAGCAGGTATCAAACTACATACAGAGTCTTCGAAATACGCTAAAATATTAATTTAATTTTTTCCGTTCTCAGAAACAAGTGATTATAGTTTTTTCTTCTTGATTTAACACTACTAGTTGTCAAAAAAAGTGTTTTAAGGTTTCTGAATATCTTTACATTACAAATGACGGTATGGCATATTAAATTATGTTCTTGTCGCAATTCTTTGGCATTCTCCATGAATATAAAATAAATTTAAGATATCCAGATTATAATAAACTTCTCCAATATTTTCCATTATTTTGTATTTAAATTACACAATATTCAGATAATGCACTTATCTGAGCACTTAAGTATGCAACAAAGAGATTATAATAACAATATGTGCTGATAACAGTAAGTCATTGTAATATCAAAATCATACCCCACTAGATAAAATATTATTCGACAATTTGAAAACATTAATAAATAAAACGAGTATTTGAAAGAAAACTATTGACGATGGCTATAAAGAACGTTACAGAAAATCGGTTTAGAATTGAATTCTATAAAAAAAAAAACAATGTAAAAACATATTGTGTACAACTTTAAAATTTCTTTGACATATCGCTAAGTTTTAGAAATTTGAAAGGGAAATTTTATTACGTTTTGGTGAAACAATGTGAGTATGTGATAGTTTTAAAATCTGGATCTCTGGCACATAAAGCAAGTGAAAAATAATCAATTTCGTACTACTGTGTAAATATCAAAATTTTTACAAAAATCTTAGAAATAGTTGAAGATAGGTATAGGAAACTTTAGTTGTGATGGTCATGGAATTTTATACTGGATTAGAAAATGTAATAATATATGAACTGGTCCATTTAAAATAAGTTTGTGGCAATTTCCGGGTGACTGGAAGTTTAAAAAACTTGGAATTATTTTATAAAGAAAATAAGTACCAAACTATGACCTATATGACCCAAGAAACACAGTGGATTCATAAGAAATTCCATTTAATATAATGATTGATATTAACACCCTGTATACCGGAAGAGCAATAAATGTGAACATATTTAAATAGATCATAGTCAGCAATGACTACTCTGAAAGTGGCAAAATCAAAATTCAACAGGAACTTTGAAATATTCTATGAGCCAGTTCGGTGGAACAGCATGTATACTTCAGGTAGAATAACTATTAAATCTAGTTTTACATAGAAATTATAGCTGGACGAAGGTTGTTGGAAATAGCCGATCAGTTCCTTAATGTTTTACAAGCCATTACTTTTACCAAGAAACCTTTTATTGAAATGTAATATGATCTTATCTTATTGCTAACTCCTAAATAAGAGAGGCAAATGTCAATGTCAAGATGATCAAATGATCTTTTGCCACATATAAAATCGTTTTGATAAGTGCCTAAAAGCCTATTAAAATAACAATTCCTTTGCAGTTGTACATCTGACAGGCTTCTTAATACACACGCAATCGCCAATTGAAAATACAAACACTGGAAATGTTAAAAATATTTTGCACTGATATCTTTCGAAACAAATGATTAAATTATCGCTGTTGTGTTCCATAAATAATTATTATTTTAATAGGCTTTTAGGCGTTTATTAAAACCATTTAATATGTGGCAAAAGATAATTTGATCCTCTTGGCATTAACCTCTGTTATCATGGCAACTAACAATAAGATAACATCATCCTACATTTCAATAAAACTTTCCTTGGTATAGGTAATGGTTTCAAAAACATCAAGGGACCAACAAGTGAACAAATAAAAAAATAATCTTTATACATTCTCTTTGGAACTAAAATTCCTAGAATTTCATCTCTAAGAGGCAAAACACCCTTGCGAGAAAAGCAAACTTTTTTAAGTTTATCAATATAAATGACCTACAAAAAAAAAACATAGTAAGTATATGTATAGCCCGAATTTTACAAGTTCCGTTGCACGTTACTAAAAATTCATGACGAAACTTTGACGTCTGCTTGTTCGGTGTTGCAAATTTGCCTAAACTTTCGACAAACATGGCTAATGCAAATAATCTAGGTTATATAATTTGGTTTCTGTTGGTGTGAATCCAAATATAGGTTATAATTATAGATCTGTCAAATAGAAATTTCAGATTTGAAGATAATAAATCAGAACACCTTAATTGCTGAAAGCTTGCTTATTTTAAATGGAACATTTATTTTCTGTTTGTTTCTTATAGTTGCTTTAGCGCTATATATAGCTTGAACATTTTTACTAAGCATGTGCTATACCTATCATTTGTAGTTTACGAGATAATTAGTGTTTTATGAAAAATTACATAAAAATATGGTTTTTTCAGTAGCTATGATTATATAATCGTAGTAGCTGCGAAAAAGGGCACTTGCAAATGTCAAACAATTAGTAAATGTGCTTTCTGTAATTATAAATATAAAAATTTAAAAAAGTATTACATAAAAAGCTATTACTTTTAATCAAATTTGGTGTTACTATTATCTTTTTCGCAATAAATTACATTTTAAAATAAGTGAAAAAGAAAAAAAGAATAAATTCAACACATTTCTAACACCACAAGGTAAAGAAGTCATCCGAAATTAAACAAAAACACAAAAAAGAGGGAAGTTACACAGAATAATAAAATACTTTATCTATAATAGAGAGAGCTATCACCGATCTTAATCTATAAAAATGAAAAAAATGTCGTAGAAGTGTAAATCTACGATTATTTATTTGTTGGAATCTGGTTATATCCAGTTTATCTCATTTGCTGTGACATTTGTAACATCAAATCACTGAAGCTTGAGTCTTATATATTCGTTAGTTTTCACATAAAAGGGATTAACATTTTATTTTGAAATTCAAACCCAACACTTTCCAACATTAGAAGCGCTAACTCCATTTATTTTAACACTAAAAACGGATGGACGCCAGGAAACACTTTTTCGGTTTTCCCTGGGGTCCATCCGGTATTAGAACTAACTCTACATTTTTATGTGTATATGGTTATCTCTGTCACTCAGTTTAATTTCTCTATTTATTTACTTGTTATTTATTTATTGTTGAAAATGGATTTTTCTGATATGGTATACATCCTTGGATAAGCTTAAAGGAATTACTTACTCGCAGCACGAATTTATCAAATACGATATCCAGGGCGACGTTAATCATTAGATTATGCGAAAAGGGAAAGAAAGAAGACTGTCGCTACGGATGAAAAGGAAACAGAACTACTGCACCTCCACATTAGCAGTAGAGCGTGTTATTATTGAAGCATATGAAACAACTGTGCATGAAGTGACGAGAAAATATCAATTTTATCAATATCACATTGAGTTGCATGAAATTTAAGAAAATAATTTTGATAGAAGAACCTCATTTTGCCACGATATAATAAATGTTAAGAGTGTTAATCGAGAGTTTCATCTGTCATTTTGTTTTCCGACGAGGCAACATTTAGAAGCAATGGTAGTAGTGCTAATGAACGAAATTATGCATTACTATACTATTGAGATTTCACATTTTAGATGCGGGAAGTAAATAACCAATAAGATTGTTGTATAAAGATATACACCATATCAATCAATTCTTCTTACGAAAAATCTATTTTGCACAACAAATAAATAAATAAGCTAACAAGTAAATAAATAAACAAATTCTAATTAAAATCAAACATAACAAAATTAAATACTTCGAAAGAAATAGGAAAAAAATGGCGAATAATTACAGGAAGCACATTTACTAATTGTTTGACATTTACAAATGGCTTTTTTTCATAGCTACTATGATTATATAATCATAGTAATTGAAAAGAAAAATCATAATTTTATGTAATTTATAATAAAACACTAATTATCTCGTGAATTATAAATGATAAGTATAGCACATGCTTAGTAAAAATTTTCAAGCTTCTTTAGCACTATTACATTCCATAAAAAAATACAGGGGGTTCTATTTAAAATAAACAAGTTTTCAGCAATTACAGTTCTCCTAATGCAACCAGAGTTTCCGATCACATAGTATGAAAATTATAAATGCTTATGTAAATGAACTTTGCCATTTAGACCCTGTATATTTCTCAATTAATCACAAGCAAGTGATATAATCCAATATTACAAAAAGTTATTGTTCAAAAGTTATTCTAAGGGACACCACCCCCAAAAGGCAAATATATGTATAATATACATTATACGCCAGCAACTTCAAAACCGGTTCAAAAGTATGCATTTTAGCGAACGTAAAATTGATTATGTTAAAAAAAAACTTTGTGAAAAAACCCCTCTAATTGGCCATGGTCTTTTGAATACTATGAAAGAATTTGATGCGAAGGTAATGGAATGAGATTAATTTTTACGATCAATTTCTAGCTGTGGAAGCAAGTGTGGATTCACAATGACGAGCTTCAAGATAGCGGATGGTTCGGAATTTAAAGTGGACATCGGCGTTAGTAATAACTGCAAAGGAACAAGATGCCCTGCAACTACAACGATATTGTGGAGTAATAGAGAGTATATCCTGGATATGGATGGTAGGTTATATAAAATAACGTAAGAAACGAGTAGTGTAGTTAAGAAAAATGAAAATTTGATATAGCAGCCACAGACGCGTACGCAAGAAAGCACGTTCTTTTATTCTTTTTTTTTTTCGATTCGAAATTTTTACCAAATTTTGAAAAAATACTTCGTTGTATATTGACACTTAAATATTACGGTATTTTTTATTGGTTAATACATGTAGAGTAGAAAAAAATAAGCAACCGTTAGTGGTACAGACTTCAAAATTCTGTAGCATTTCTTGCAAAAGGATTAAAAAAGTTGAGTATAAGTACTGGCTGTAGTTGTATTAGAGGCAAGTCCTCGATGTGAGTAAATACTTATATTTCATTGTTCTTTAAGTTATGTAATTTCATACATATTCATTAAATCATTTTGTAGAATAAGTCTCTGATGGAGTGGCAAATACAAGCTACGAAAGCTTACACATTTAAAAGAGAAACTCTCTTTTTTATCCTTTGGCTGCATTCCCAAATTATAATTTTGAATCCAAAAGTTTTAAAATGGCTATGCCAGATATGTTTTAAATAAATTAATATATTTTTCCAATTTGTTAAACATGCGCTCAATATTTTACGTCATATGTCGTCTCACAAATGCAGAGTTCCTTTAACATCCTTCGAATTGTGATGTAAGAAATTGACAACTATAGGCGAGTTTTTCACTAAAACCAAAGACAACACAGTAATTCTCCATCAGAGTGGCATTATAGTCATTGCCAATATTTCTATATCGATTATACTTGGAAAATTAAAAAACAAAGAAACATAAAAGTAGGTGAAGGGTAAAGTTGACAGTTACACCACAATATTAGTATGGACATGGGTCGGCACTTTTGATATTAAGTACACAGCTTTCACCGTTCTCCAACTACAGATAGAAAATTATAAGCATCTCATCAGGATGGCGAAATGAATCAATGGGCAATGTAGGCCAAAACAAGGATTTTAAGAAAATGTAAATTAAATGAAAAATTCTAAATTTCTATTTTCTGTATTCAATGTAAACTATACTTTTCGACCTTTTTGAATTACGATAACGTTCCTTGGATTAAGTGCGAGAAGTATAATTGTACAAATGATATACTGTTTTAATTTTTGATACATATGTTAGTACTTGCAATAAATTTACACTGAAAAAGACTTTAAATCCAACATTTTCAACTTCATACCCGTCTGTGGATATCGATGACTTATATCAATCATGTTTCATATGACAATTATAAACGAAAAGTAATTAAATAGTTTTATTTTATTTGTAGAAGAACAATTGGTAACATTTACTACCGGCGGTAAATTTTATCCTATACCTTCACAGCTGGGCGGAGTGAAGGTTTATCTGCTTGGAAGTAGAGTAGCTGTTGACTTTACAAGTATTGGTGTATCAGTAAAATGGAATAAAATGGTAAGTGTGCATCATGTACAGTAAGTAGCAAGTTGTCAATATTCATTTCGAAATTTACACTAAAAGACAACTATAGTTCATATACGATAACAGACGAAATGCTACAGGACTTGAGGCGTTATGACATCACGACCATGTTATAAATTTTCTGATTGTAAAAATGTAAACAAACCATTAGGTTACTTAACTGCCAAACAATATTGACAGGTGAATAAATGATCCCTGAATTGGGATAATTATAATTTGCATCAGAATGATATTCCTTGTTAATATTAATAACGATTCTCTTTCAAAAGTATGATTTAAAGTATATTAATAACGTTAAGAATAGAAAAGTAGTAAGTGTATGCATTAAATTAATCGCAAATCGGTAATTATTTAATGGAAAGTTCTTTCTCTGGCCAAACCGACTTTTCTATCCCACAACTTTTGAATTTCATTTGCAGTATGTCTACTATTGCCACTGTTTTAGCTGATTAAAACTTCAGTGATGGTCAGTAACAAAAACGATTACGAAAAGGAGGGCTTATACTGATGATTTTCAAAAGTAAAAATTACGGGTATTTTCTTTTCCGATCCGTTTACAATCCTTTAATCTATCTTGGTTTTGCAGAAATTTGTATTAATAAATCCTAAATGTAGAAATTAAATCTATATTTTACGTTTTGCCAATTTTTTTTTGGCTTCTTCAGAAATTATCCAATAATTATTATAAAAAAAATCTGTAAAGCAATAGTTGTCTTAGTAGTTAAAATTTTAATTTTTGATATTAAAACATTAACAAATTGAGAATGGAATTATAGGTAATATCTTACCTTAATTAATTAATCCGAAAATTTGTAAAAAAAACAAATCAAATATATTCATATTTATAATTAACTTGAATTTTTGTATAAACGTTTTATTCGCAACTTAAAATTCCTTATTTTAAAATAATAAAGTAATTAATTTATAACTTTGAAAATAACATTTTAATTTTAAATATCGTTTGATTTGATGATGATTTCATGACACACAAATTTAAGGAAGAATGCAAGAATTTCGCGGCTTATGTGGGTCGCACAATTTACGCTTTCTCATTCCTTATATTTATATGTATTTGTCTGGATGGTTGACGGGAATCGATAAAATGAAAAAAATATCTACAAAATGTAGAAGAAAATGTTATTTAAGTCAAGTCAAGTGTCTGGTAGTAAATTATCTTTATTCGCGTCAGTAAAAGACAAACTAGAACTGAAGATATCTTTAATAATCACAAGGTAGTACTCATAAAAGCCGTTATACGAACTTATATTGATATAAGATTACATCACGAAGCAAGGCTTGCTAGTGTAAAAGATGAATTTATCCGAAATAAATACAGAAAATTGATTCATTTCGAAAATCTTCAATTTTATAAATATAATAATGTTTACTTTTCTTGGTTGATTTCCTCCTTTTACTAATATGAATACCCACAGTATACAGTCGTGAAATATTATTTTGCACTTCATTAGGGCTTACATGATTATTTGAAATAGTACTTCAGTTCATCCTTAATAACCACTTGTTAGTTTCTAGAATAAGTTAGTTTTAGTTATACTATCAAATAAGATATTTCTCGTTCAAATCGCACATTAATTAAAAATTAATTGTGTTAGTAAGTTATATCCGTATATTAACTAGTATTATATGCAGACATAATCCCTGCAAAGTCAACGGTTATACCACGCATGTGCGTCTCCCGCTCATTCTTCTTACTGCAGTAGGTATTCCCCTACATTCACTCATTCGTCATAGCCACTTATAGCTCACAACGAATATTGGCGCGAGCGCAGCGGTTGCTTTGCTATTCAATCTACACGCAGAAATGTGTTAATTTTTAGTGACCGTGAAACGTATTGTATTTTTATTATGACAATGAATAAATATGTATTGCTTTGGACACACATACTTATAAACTCAAAAGGTGTAATGAAAGCGTAAAACAGTAATTTATAGTATCTATTATGTACTTAAAAATAGTCTTTGCTCATGACAAGAAAATTAAAGTAATTCTAATGAACGAAGAACAAAACCCTCATAAAGAAATAATAAATTTAACGAGGGAAAAATAGAACCTAGGTGTCAGTTTAGTCAGTTTATATCGGGAAGTTGCTGTACAGTAGGTAGAATGTGGGTGTTCGGTAATTCTAAATATGCATTTGCGTTCAAATTGCCATTGATAAAAAAAGGCCCAATAATATGGTTGTTTAACAAATCTGCCCAAACATTTACTTTTTGCTGTTGCTGACTAGATGAACTTAAATATCTGTGCTCGTTTTGCTTGGCCCAGTATGTTGTCACAGATGAATTGTGACTTCTAACCAAAGGAAAAGAAGCTTCATCGGTAAAGATAATATTATTTACTTTTAACTTTTCACAAAATACCATACGCTTAAATGCGTCGTCGTGAAATAAGTGTTGGTGTTTAGAATATTTAAAATTGTGATACCCATTTGCTTTGAGTATTCGCTGAACGGCAGAACGGGATATGTCTAAATCATTGGAAATAGTGCCAGATGACATATTCGAATTTATTTCAACTGCAGCACATATTAAAACGGACGTATTATTAGAAATTCTGCGAGTTGGAAATGATATTTTTAAATTTTTGACCCAACCGGTATTGCCGGTTTTATTTTTTAATTTAAAAATTGTGGCTTTATTTAGAATAGGCCTGTTGGGGTATTTAGCTGCAAACAAATTGCATACCCTTTGAAAAGAATTGCCAACGTGATACCACCGCATCATCGCAGCTCTCTCTTCCACAGTATAACGCGGCATTTTGTGCAAAAATATGTATTTAAAACTTAAACAACCAACTTACTTGAACTGACTAATAATACTGATCACTGATCAGTCTACACGTGCTGTTATCGTACTACAGCGCCACACCTCGCTGTTAGGTAGAGTGGGAGACGGTAGGAGTATATGTACTTCCCCGCCGTTTACTTTGCAGAGATTGAGGCTGTAGAATTTTTTCTGCCTTGTACATAGAAATGCAAATGCTTCAAATTAATGATTTCATAGGCAGTTCTGTCATATTAATACCTTCATAAGTATTGGTGTAAGTTGGTCATAGAATAATCTGTTGGGTCTTCCTTAATAAAGTACGTATACTGCAAGCACAGATAATAACCTAAAGTCGTTGTGTTGCCATTATCTCTGTTTCGGTAAACTATTTTTGAAATTCCGCGCTGGCACATGCGCGATATCATAAATACGACTAGTACGCGACGGGCATATAGGTTTGTACTGTTCTACTTCGGCTTCACTGCTCAGGCATTAGACACAGATATTTTCCAATACAAGCCAAAGAGAGTCACTTAGCATTCTACGGTAGGGATTTGCATTGACTGTAATCACAGCACCAACATCATTCACAAAAAATAAGGTATAATGTCTCCGCCCATCAAAAAATCACACCAAACAGTAATTTGTTAGGGATAAAGAGGTTTCTTTGGTTTTCCGGGACCTCAGATGGGACAGTTTTGTCTATTGACGAACCCACTGAGTTGGAAATGGGTTTCGTCGATTTTTCTAAAAAATATATCTGCCTGCATGTTCAGCGCTCAATAAACGAGAGTTTGGCGTTGCTCATGATCAACCGGCTGCAACTCCTGTGTCAGCTGCACTTTTTAAGCCTGAAGGATAAGATCTTTATGCAGAATGCGATGATTACTGGTTGTGAGATCCTTAATTTCTCTGAACGTCTTGAGATAGATAAACCTGTCAGCGACAGCCGCAATATTTTAGGCTAACATGACGGTACGACTTCGAATTGGCAATTTTACATCAATAACTTTGCAAATTTGCTCAAATTTTGCAATTAGCTTTAATATGGGTTTGGGAGAAGGGGATTCATATTGACCGAAAACACTACCAACTCTCGGCGAAATCTATAATGAATTTTCACTATTTCTATATGTTCTTGGAGCGTACATCCTGCCATTTTCTTAAATAGTATACTTTTATTTTATTGAGAAATGTCAAAGATTTAAGGCTTGCCATTAAACAGTTTAAAAACGCCGCGAAATTTAGAATGAGACATCTTAATGGAGCTTTGAGCTACGAGTGTGAAGGATTTTCCCCCTCATTACTATTTGCTTTTCATTTTAGGACTTGGTCGAAGTTACCATCGACAACAAAAGGAACTACAAACCTCTAGGTCTTTGCGGAAACAACGATGGCTGTTCAGCTAACGAACAGAGATTGAGAAACAACGAAGTTACCGATAATCTTTTGAAATTTTTAGAAGAATGGTTAACAAACAGTAAGTACATCATCCGTAAATTCGAATCTGATTCACCGGTTGTGTTTCAGAGGGATCGTGTGGAGGTGGTATTGAAACGAAGCCGTCATGCAATTTGGACCTACAAAAATCATTGAAGGCAATCCAGAATTGTGCAGTGCTAAGAAGCTCCCGGTTTCAAGAGGCTCTTAAGGTGAGCAATAGAATAGAATAGAATATATTTATTTGCTGTAGATACAGATTTGAATACAAGAAATTGTCGTAAAAGAACACAGTATCAAAACAAATAAAGAAAAAGGTGAAAATGTACATGACATTACAAATATATGACTAAACTAATTACAAACATTAATAAAAGGCAAGTAAAGAAAAGACATTTCCCGCCGACGTCAAACAATCCTAAAGTGAGCCCCTCTGAATCAAATCGCTAAAGCTATAAAAGCATCTGTTTAATATATAATCTTTCAACTTTAATCAACAGTTTAGTATTAGGGATGCCTTTTATTTCAGCAGGGAGAGCATATCAATACGATCATATTAACCCAGCGCCCAGCAATTTAGTACATTTACAAGAATTGAATTGCTGAAGAAAAAGATATTCAAAAGTGTATGGTTCTTTTAAAGTTTCCAAAAAGAAACAGCTTTTGTTGATTCGCTATTTCGATTTTGAATTTTTCCTAGTTACAGCTACGGAATAGCTGCCATATTTATTTCAATAAGAAACTACTTCAAAGATTTGATTTCAGTTACGTTATCAGAAAAGCAAAATTGATATACGTAATTTATTTGAAAAATTGTGGATTAATTTTTTTAAGAATATTCAAAAACATTTTCATATTATTTTTATGTATCATTTGGTTTAAATTGACTTTTTCGTCGATTTACGGCATAGTTTTTAAATTTGTCGCTGTATTATCTCATAGATGTGGTCAAGTAATGTGTCTAAAAAAAAAATGACTTATTAGACATGTAGCATTGATCTACCCAAAAGTTTTGGCCATATTCTAGATAATAATAAAAGGAATAACGCATATGTTGCGAATTAGAGCTATTTGAAATTATTTCCACGAACCTTTCATTATATTAAATGCCAGTCCACCAACTTTCTTGTTTTAACTAGACTTTTGTTTTTCTTACCGGCATACTGAGATCTTCAATCTCTAATCAATTGTTTTTTTTTACATATTGACAATTTTGTAAAAAAATTTATAAAGAAAGTCATATATACCAAATTTTGCACGAAAAACTATTAATAAGGTTTAGGGTATTCATGAATTGAGCGTCAGTTCGAACACCTTCGGCAGACAAATTGCTACAGTTTTTATTGCTGTGTCAAAAGCAGCATTGGTATTCATATGCAATAAAATTTATGTACTTATCAAACATGCGATACTGATGGAAGCCGCTAATTGCATGCATGGTTTGTCCAGATTGAGTTACAAATAGACAAAAAACGGTTAAATAAAACTCTACACTCAATGAGCTAAGTAGATTTAATTTAATTTAGATTTACATGTTTCCGCCTTTGGCTATCTTGAATGCTAATTGAATGTTTTTGTGCCTCCTTGCAAAGTTGGAAGTAGCACGAAAGTAGCATCAGAGAATACTCTTCGTCAACAAAAATTAACCCAGAAATCTTATTCTTTTTTTCTTGCTTAATGAAGTCATCTAGGTAGTATTCCGCAAACGAAAATTTTGCTCCAGTATCTGTCAGTAAAATGGCCAATGTTCTTGGAAGCGTATTACCCACGATTCCTCTACATAAAGAAGTTGAAGATATGTCGAGAATGCTTCCACGTTTATATGTTATTACAGATTATATCGTATGTGAAACGGCAGTGATGAGGCGTATATCGAGGATGCAGTGCAATATATGTTTTTTTTTACAGTTCTAGTCCACACACGACATTATCAGAAACAACACGTTCTACAAATTCCAAAGCCAAAAGCAATTTATTTTGAGAAATATTTCTAAATGTAATCGTTAGATACATGTCATTTAAATCTTCGTTAATGATCATTTTTTTGACTCTTGACTAACAGTGACATTTTAACCAATAACGTGGTTTTGATAATGAAATATTTAGATCAAACGGAATCTTTGATTGAGAATCTTTTGATCTGCAAATTAAAAGTAGTGAGTGATATTTTATTAAAATATGTTTAATAACATACTTTTTCACCAAAATAATTTAGAAATACAGTTAATCATGTTATATAACATACTTGGCTTCGAAAGACTAGCTATAATTTCTTCAATAGCTTTTTTGACTTTTTCTGAAATACCATTACCCGCTTCAACACAATATTCTATTTTCAAATTTATTTTAAGATTCTTTTTATGTAGTTGTGACAAGCGTTGTGCGAACTTAATGCCGTAAGTAAATTAAGTTCTTAGCCAGATAATGCTGCTACATCTGGTCTCAAACTTCCCTGAAACCTTACCCCCACCAGCCGGGGCAAGTTGTACTTATCCATCACTTAGTTTATTACACAATATCAAATCAACATCAGGATCAAAATCAAAAAATATATTTCTCATATTAATTCAATTTTGTAGTATGAAATTATGTATTTTATTTCTTTTTGATTGAACGGAAAATGCATTCTGCACCTTCGACTAACAAAACCCCAGCAAAAAACTTTTTTTCGGACTTATATGGAACTGTTTATCGCACACACAGCAGATGGTGTCTGATATTCTTTCGTTTTTCTAATTCTTACACTTCATTCTATTCAATTTTCCAAAGATTCAACATGAAAGCCACCTGTCTCCAATATCTTCTACACCTACGCATATCAAAGGTTCTACTTCTTCCAAAGTATCTCTCTCTTGCATTCCTAAGTTCGCATTCAAAAACGAAATGTATACATACATTAGCCGGTCAAACGTGCCATCAAGAACTGACTGAGATGGTAACATTATAAATTATAGACAAACATGTGTTGTCACTGATTCATTACTAGTTTTTGTATCTTTTCATAGCCTTTACTAGCAGTTTGCAGTTATTGCCTTGAAGTGCATATTCATGACGCCATCTGGAAGGAAAAAAGGATTCTAGCTTAACAAGCAAAAATATAAATACAAAATACTCACTTAGCATGAAGCAAACTAGAATGAACACTGCACTAAACTTGATTACATTTTATGCAAATGTTCCCTTCTTGTTTTGTTGGTTTCTTTACGTTTTAGTACTTTTTACTCGAAACATTAACGTAAGGTTGTTATACCAAATAAAAATAAAAATAAAAAAATTTAAAATTACGTTTTCCTGGATCTAATATTTCAATATTTTCTTCAAATAGGTACTAAACCCGGACGCCTTTATTGAAGCTTGCTTCTGGAACTATTGCAGCTGTCAAGAAGCAGATGCTACAAAATGTTTATGCGATACGTATGAAGCTTATGCCAGGGCGGCCATTCACGCCGGAGCTAGGAAAGTGGATTGGAGAAATGGCGAGGAAGGCAAACTATGTTCTCGTATGTACTTATATATTTACTTAAATTATGATGTCCCTGAATAGTGCCGTAACTAGTTATTCCTGTGCCCTACGCAAGATTTTGGATGGGGCTCCCCTAATTTTAATTTAATTACACCATCATCATTAATATTTTTAATAATATTATTTTTAATTTGAAATAATAGAAAGACCGGATAATTGTTGTTGTTACAAAAAATTGACACACACTAGATTTTTATTTTAATTCCTGCACAAATTTAAGGCAATTATGTACTCCTAAAATGTATTTTACTTGTAGAAATTATATTTCTAAATGTGGGTAATTTTTCAAAGATTCTTTTCATGTAGCCTAGAATATTCATAGTAATATTTGTAAATGTAAGCAACTTTTCCAGGATTTTTTATTATTGTTGGAAAATCCTAAAAACCAAGAATACCTTAATATGCCTATGACATATAATTTATGTCAAGATAATAAGAATTCAAAGAGACAGGCATTTTTAGTAAAGTAAAGTTTATTTATGTAATACAATATAATCTGTTTAAATTGTGAAAAGGAAACAAGTATGAGTAAGAAAACACAATTACAATGCAGTTAAAAAATAGGAAACAAAACTTATAAAATTATTTTTATACACAAAATATTTATTCCGCGAAAAGTGGATGCCTTAGATATACATGAAGCGCCCATCATATGGGATTTTCTTTATTACGGACTTTTGAAACCTTTTATAGCGCGGAAAGTTTGGCGAACATTTAAAATCAACGAAATTTATGGTCTACCGTCTACAGAGTGAGCACTTAAAAATGAAAAAGGGTTAAGCATAGGGTACTCTTATTTTTCCAAAAAGAGCATAATCCACCTTCAGGCAAGAGAGCTCAGTGTATGGAACTCTCACCCACTAAAAAATCCCACCTTTTCGAACCTGAATCCAGATGGTACCTTTTAACGCATAAATTCAAGGTCAACCCTTATAATTGTCTTCTCCATCTTACTTAGATTTAATTTCTTTTTAATTTTTGATATATTTTCAATATAGAAAGACATCTTATTCCAACAGTTCCTTTCAACTACCATCATATCCACTATATCTTCTGGCATGAAAGGTCCTATCTCTTCCTCTAAAGCCTCCCTCTCTACGTTCCAACGTACACATTCAAAAATGTATGCAGTATCTATATCAGAGTCTTAATACCGGCAGGCAGCACTATCTACCTTCTCTGTTCTAAAAAAACCCCAGTAATGCCCTGTCCAAAATTGGGTGAGATAGTATCCTCACCTCTCCATGTTTCCTATCTATCCACTGCGAAATGTTTTTAATTAATCTGTGTGTCCATCTGATACGATTTCACGCTTCAGTTCTTGCCTCCCTTTCACCTTCCTCTGGTTTTCTACTACAGACATATTTCTTCTCTTTAGCCATAAAATCTATAGGTGTTACTCTAGCTATTACCAGTACACAATAAAGCCAAAGTTCCACAAACTGCGTTTCAATATTATTAATTGAAACTATTTTAAAAATTACAAATTATAAGCAATATTTCAAATTAAAACTTGTCTTCATTAAAAGATTCAGTTATTTGGTAATATTTGTTTTCACTGAAAATATCTGTGCGATATTTCTAAATAATCAAATTGTTTACGAAAAACGATTCTAATTTGAAATGTGACTTATCCTTTATATATTATTTCTAGAATAATTTCAATTTATAACCAAGTTCTTTAAGCAGACGAGTTATCTTGAGTATTGCATTCACTGTACCAAGTTGCCAAATGTAGTTTCAATGAAAATATGTAAACTAAGACATATTAAAAACGAGATTATGATGCAAAAAGAAATTATTTATAGAAAATTTATCTATAGATACTCCAATATTTTACCTTCTTGTTCTTTTTAACAATCAGGATTAGATAGAAATGCTTATAAACTAACTCAATATTGAACATTTCGAGACGCCGGATGTAAGATAGAAGATTTTGCAGAATAAATAAACCTGTGTAAGAATAAAACAAGATTTTCTTATTTTTAACTTGAAATAAATAAATGATAAAATTAAATAAATGTTTAATCCAATTGGTATTTATTCTAAATACATTTTTGCTACATGTTTCGCTCCAAATACATGGACATCTTCAGACAAATATGTATACATGTAATATAGAGCGAAACGTACCTAAAATATATTTAGAATAAATACTAATTGGATTGGGCATTTATTTAATTTTATCATCATGGTTATCCAATTTCATAGGACATTACATAAAATAAATAAATGTTTTCTTTTTCCTTAGCGCTTTCAGCATACCTGGTTATATCGAATTAGGAAGCACTAATCGAGGCCTTACTATCTTTACAGATAAAACTTATATATTTACTAGAAATTTTACAAATATATACGCTATTCTTGTATTGCAACAATGAATCTAGGATGGAACGCTTAACTTTACGTGAGCACATATATTAAATGATAGAAAATAAGGACTACTCCCTTTCATTTCCACCAGTTTATCAGATTTATAATTATTTTTCAATATCATTCTTTGCAGTTGAATGTCCTGGAGATCTGCTGTATTTCCCGTGTGCGCCAATGGGAGGACCACAAACTTGTGATGCCGACATCCCGACTGGCAACAAAGATCCGGACAAATGCGAAGAGGGGTGCTATTGCACCGCGAACACATTTTTATACGAAGACAGGTGCTACATTAAGAAGAGGTGTCCGTGTTCCTTCGAAGGAACAACTATAAAGCCGGGAAGCGTTGTCACGAAGGATTGTCGAACTTGCACTTGTACTGACGGACAAATCGTGTGCCCCGAGGTATTTTGTTAAACTATTAAACATTGAATCTAAAACTTTATTTACTGTTAATGCATACTTTTATCTTTTAGGAGAAGAGTAACAGTACGGATGGTTGTGTAACTGGTGATCCACATTTCACAACGTGGGATGGACGGAAATACGATTTCATGGGAAAATGTGCTTACTATCTAGTCAACGGCAACAATTTCAATATAATTTCTGACCATTATGTTCTGAGGAATGGCAAATTCATAGTAAGCTTAGTTTTACTGCTGACGCTCAGCAGTATTTAATGTTTACTTTTTTCCTATTTACGCAGAAAGAATTTTCTAACGCTCCTTCTTACATGCGCCGGATAGTGATCGAAATGGACGGACAAATTGTAGAACTAAAACCAGGCCTGGAGGTCGTTGTAAATGACGTCGTGATAAAACAATTTCCCCACTGGGCTGGAAAAATTCTCATCACGAAACCGTCTGGCTCATTCGTCTTAGGTATTTAAATCAATGATTGCGACATTCTTACCTTAATCCAGAGTGAAAACTTGAAAGCCAAAAGTTTCCTCAGTCTTGAAAACTGTCATGAATAAGAAATTACGAATGTGTTACTACGATGATAAAGAGAACTCACTACGACTATTGTAAATGCATGGGGGATTTATCAATCAACTTCTGATACCTACGTAACTGAAGAATTTAGAAGATATATAACACGATCTTATTTGCGTAATAGTAGACCCCAAACAATATGCTTACCAACAGAACTGATGGCTATTCTATAGTTAGAAATTGCCTATTCCATAAGATCTGCGCCTTCCATTTCTTTATTATACGCCTGAGAAGCATGCAGTTGGAGTATATCGATGTGTTCCTTTGCCTCTTCTAAGTAGTGACATAATAGTGCCATAATTTGGAATAATGGTACAAGCATTGTTATCTGAAAATGAAAAAGAAAGTTGAAGAGCAATCACTTTTTCAAACAGTAAATTTGATATCATTAATGGTGTTATATTGAAAAGATAAACCTAGACCAAAGTAAGCTTTCCCATTACATTATCGAATTTGGCTTACTCCGGTTATGATATAATTTACCACAAACTTTGACTCCAACAGTAAATGGGTCCAATACATTATCTTGAAATGGTATAATATAATACCTTTAAAACGACAGATGGAACTCGAATGTGAATACCTACAATCAAATATTTAGTTTTGTAGTGCTCCAAAAAGAAACTAAATGGCAGATAATTCCGCAGACAATTTTTGGAGCACCACTTTTAGAGTCTGAGCCCTTTTGCAGAGTAATTAAACCAGAGAAAATAAAAAATATTCAAGAGAGAGCCTACAACCGAAGGAGATCTATAGAATATAGCAGTACATCAGATGCAAAAGTTTATAATAACGTGCAACTCATGCTGAGGTAATTACAAAAAACTGTTTGCTGTTGAGCCATCTGGAATTCTGTCGTGATTTTCTTTTTACTGAAGATGGTACTACACCTCCTTAACAAATTGGTGCAGTAATCTAACTATATTCGGATTTACGAAGATATTGGAATAATGGAAAGTTGACGAAGGTGTTTTTTGTCACAAAAACATTAATATTCTCATGTACTTTGATTAACTTTTTTATGTTTGTACAAAAATAGAAAAGAGATAATGTCACAAAAACATTAATATGCTCATGTACTTTGATTAACTTTTTTATGTTAGTACAAAAATAGAAAAGAGATAATGTAACAAATATGTAATAATGATGAATGACATGTGAGTTTAAGACGAACTTTCATGTCATTGTCTTCTTCACTCAGGTTATGATCGGATTCTTCTTCATTTTCTTCAGTTGTTTGGACCACTTCGACCAATGAGTTTATAGAAAACCATTTGAGAATCTTGTTTCCAATCATCGCCATAGTGTTTCTTCCACTGAGAATCAATGCTGTATTTGTATCTTTGGAGCTTGTTTTCAATATTTAAACATTTTAGCTGGAATTGTTCAAATTTCTTGTTTCTTTTCAGAATGCGTTGGTTTAGACGTAGCTCGGACCTGTAATATGTCTTTCCTCTTAGTTTAGTCCTCGAGTCTTTTAGAAAATAATCCTTTTAAAAAATAATAGTGCCGTTGTCCAGGAACTTTGATAAACTTCTTAGTTTCTGCTTTCCAGTCCTTGCCTATCTCTTTAATAGTTGACTGCTGTTATATGATTTTTTCGTATTCTTGTTTGCCTATTTTCACACTGATTTTTTTTATCTCCTTTTCAACGAGGCCAAAAATTTTGTCTGGAGGAGTAAAGGAATACCCCACTATTTGAAAGACAAAATCCAGTTGTTATATGGGCATGAGCTTCCAAAGCGAGCCAGTACTCTATTATGGACATCATAATAAAATTCTTGTTTTGCCCCCCCCCCCCACAAACGTCTGACAATCTAGAATTCGTAAAAATCTATTGGAGAACCTGTTTTTGCCAAATGGCACGAAAAAACATTGTTTGGAGTAAGTGTACTTTTTGGAACTTCCTTTGATTACGGTTAAATTGTAGTAATTCATTTGCTGACTGAAATAGGTAGCTTGATCTGAAATCTTTGGGAGAGAGAGGTGTTTCAGAAAATCAATCGAAAACATTTGCACAAATCTTTTAATGTACGAATCTCAGAATACATTTGTAAAATGTAGAGTGTTTGGTAAATAGATTTCTAAAAAGTTATTGCGTTTACGATTATGAGACTCGGCGTAATTGATACTCTCAATGAAAGCTGTGATAGATCTTCATTCGTTGTTTTTACTGTACAAACCCTGAAAGTACTTACACTCGAAAATCCTTTCTTATAAAGACCTATCTTCCGTAGAAAGATGATATTTTACGGAAGCATGATGTGTAGATTTATTTCGATTCGGTTTATTGCCTAAACAGTATTTCAAAATAACAAAAACTTACTGCATTTTATCAGTCGTTTAAAATAAAATTGCATACATTTGTTTCATCTGTTGCATTGTAAGTGTTGTTTTACAATAACAAGGGCCACTTTTCTTCTCGGTGTGTGCATTTTGGATATTGTGGTTTTTGTGCAGGTTTATACCTACAAACCGATTTTCATACAAAAAGATTGGATTTATCTTGATAATTTCTGCATGCTTCGTTTCCATTTCTCTTTTTGAACTGGTCTCTTTCTGCATTTCTTTTTTGACATAAGCGATAATATTAACATTTAGGTCGATGGCATTATTAACAAAAAGTACTTGTTTTAGTTAACGATCTAAACATTTCACTTCAAACATCCAAAACCAAGTTAACCTAAGAACTATGGCTACATCACGTGACTGTTGACGTCATAGTCATTGGCTGAACAACATATACACTCTTTTAAGGGTAAAAACAGTATTCGCATACTAACAGGGATCCTGTCAGACCTGAAAGACATCTGAGTAAGCTTGTAATAATAGAGGAAGCAGCCTGCAGTTTCTGTGGAGAATAGAATTCTTTCAAATTGCGCAACACTGGGTCACTCGAGAGTGCTATAACTGGAAGCATATGAAATCGAAGCTAGGGTCTTCCCACATCCTGCATTCTTTAAAAAAAAGATTAGACTGGATGACCAGATCTAAGAATAGGGGACACAATAGATCTTTTAGGTCGCATTGTAATATCACTCCTATCTGTAGAGTTGTTTTATAACATAGTATAATAGTAGAAGAGTGATACCCTTTCAGGACTTTTCAGGTTAAGATGTGCTTTAAACAATAAGTAAGGAATATCTGAGAATATATTTGAAAAAACAACTGCAGGCGTCTACTTGCTTAATTCATAAATATTGTTCTATTTCTGTTTAGTTGATTTGCCGAATTGCATGGAAATACAATGGGATGGCTACGCCACGGGTATATTTAGAGCACCGATTGAAATGGAAGGCAAACTCAGGGTAAGTTAATCTAATCACTAATGCATCAAGAACTTCCATCGAATACTTCCTTTCTGTTATCGACTGCTTTAGGGTCTACTAGGAACATTTACCGAAAATCGCGAGGACGATTTTGCACTTCCCGATGGAACGGAAGTGACCGATGCTAATATCTTCGGAAACAGTTGGAAAACGGATCGCTCATGCCGCGACGAACCACCAGGTCCTATACAACATCCCTGCGTTGCCAATCCCGGTATTAAACCACGTGCGGAGAAAATATGCAGTGTCATCAAAGGAGATTTATTTAAACGTAAGTAAATATTAGTTGATGCATTTTCTTTTGTTTCATCAGCAGCAACTACAATTGCCTAGTACATGGTTTACAGTTGCATTAATTACAAATGCACATACGTACATAATATAAAAATAATCTCAAAAAGCAAAAGTAGAACGCAACGCTTTTAAAAATTTAAAAAAAAAATACATAATATAAACATTATGTTTCAGTTTATACATTTTCTTTTTCGTTATATAGTTTGAACAAAAATACTATCCCATTGTATAAAACCAAAATAACTGAAGATTCGTTCTACTAACGCTGAGGAAGCAGTTGCACATAGGAACTGTCACAAAAGATTTTACTGTGCACTGGTATTTTAATTCACACGAAAGATTAGATCACAAACAGTCAATCAAATATTCTGTATGTAAGTATGAGGATTTCCCAAAGTATCAATACTTTCGTAAAGCGTTCATCCATCTTCAGTTGTTACTGTAGCACATATTGTGTGTCATTGCGGACGTTTGACCACCCATCAATGGGCAGATTCATACACTGTCCTGGCAGAGAGGAAAAATATTTCGCTTTTTCCTCCTCATAAATTTCATGTAAAGGGTTTGTTGCTGCCGTTTTTCGTGATGGAGGCGTATAACCAAGTCTTAATAACTGAATAAGCTTTTTGTACGTCTGAGTTTTCAATACATATTATTATGTTTTCAGCTGTCGATGTCCGCATTACGAAACCACTCATAGTAGGTTGATTTTCATTTTTTTTTCGAACGTGCTCACAAGTCGTTGGTGTTGGTACCGTGGGCGTAGATTTTCTCAGATCTGGCCAGTCTGTCATGAGTGTGCTCTAACTCGAGGCAAACGATGTGCTAGCAAAACTTAAAGAGCGGTCAAGTGACATTTAAGTGTCTGAAAAGGAAAAGTTAAATAAAAATGAAATAAGTAATATTAATAATAATATAAAATATTATTTACCTGTATTGTTTGACAACTATTTTGACAATCGAAACCAGAATAACTTAAGAAACTTCACAGAAGGGTACGGTAATGTAACGAAAGTGATACGTTGGCACTTCAATTCGGTATGTACTTATTGTACTCTACCATCCATAGACGGCAAAGTAACGGAAGTGACGCGTTGACCGTTCAATTCGATAAAGTGGCGCTTTCTATCTTCGAATGAGTGCAGTAAAGTTGTACTTTCGGATGTGGGAGTCGAAAAAATACATTAAAATAATTTGTATTAAATTGAAAAAAGCGAGTGGTTTAAATTTTTTATTAAGTTCATAAATTATTAATAAAAATCTTTTTTGCCCAATCCTGTTTACCTATATAAGGTTACATCAGATGACACTGTAACATATTGCAAACAATTAAAACACTTATTTAAAAGATGTCACCGCGAAAAACAATGCCTTAAGAGCAAACCGTTTTGAACTTGCAGTGGTAGGCGTCATACAACTAAACAGTTTTATAGGCTCCACAGGTCAACCGCTTACCGACCGACGCCGGCGTTTGAATATGTTGTTTATCTGATACGGGCGCTGCATTGAACCAACTGTAAGTTGCTGGCAGGTTAATATTTGCACGTAATTTTGTTAACATGAGGTGATGGCATTCTAGAACTTAGTTGTATTACACAGTATGACTTCAAATAAATAATCTAAAGCAAATTTGACATTAACTATTTACTTTGTAACTGTTCAAATTATGAAATTCCGATTGTTATTATTTTAGTAGAAACAGTGGTACCGTAGAGGCGGGTTTCTTTGGCCAGAGCGGGTAACTTTGGCCACAAGCAGATTTTTCTTTTGTGATAACAGTAACAGAAAATGGTTAAAAATATTACGCTTTTTTTGTTTCTATTAGAAAATATACACAAATATTTTTAACCATTTTCTGTTACTGTTATCACAAAAGAAAAATCTGCTTGTGGCCAAAGTTACCCGCTCTGGCCAAAGAAACCCGCCTCTACGGTATGCATTAAGAAAAAATGTATGAACAAAAAGCTTGCTAAGGCTGTGATTTTCTTTTCAGCATGCGGAATAACAGATATTCAAGGGTACTATGACAATTGCATGTACGATGCTTGCTACTGTGAAGACAACGTAAGTATTCAAATCTTTAAAAAAACAAAATAAATATGGTTTCTGCTTTCTTTGATGCCATTGAATTTCGATACATCACCTCCTCCGTAATAATTCTCATTTATCTATTTATTTAAAATACGGAGCTTTAAAGCAAATTCAAATATAAAGTATAACTATATCGATGTCCCACTGAACTGGCTAATTTAAATTGTATGAATTCAGCAATCATAATTAGCTTTTTTAGCTTGTCGATTCCTGTCTTCCATCATTTCAACTTTCATTCTGTTCAGTGTTTTTGGTATTAATAATGATGGAAAAATTTCACCGTTCATATAAATCTTACGTCCAATCAGCAACTTCGCTGAAGTAAATCCGTTTTCGAGAGAGTCGCCCGAGAATTTTGAATTGTGCATAACAGTCCCCCTGATTTTTGGAATGCACTTCTTGATTATGTTAACTCCCACTTCCTCAAGTCCATTACTCTGTGGATATTTTAGACTTGAGTTGTGATGTACAAAACCCCAATCTTTAAATTGTGTAAATTTCGATTTTCACAAAGGACCAAAGTTCCATTGTCGCTGAACAACACCTCTGGTGTTTTGTATCTGGCAAATATGGCTTTTAATTCAATGATTACCTCAAGCTCAGTTAAAGTCTTGAGTCGCTTAATTTCTGCATTCCGTGGGTAATAGTCATATACTAGAAGGCACCATGTTTTCTAAAAATTAAATAAATCTATCCCAACCTTTTGCAATGGAAGTTTAGAAACTGTAAACCTTTTCGGTGATTTGAAACCTGCATAATACATCTTGAACAGCTTTTCACCAGTTCCTCGATGTCTTTAGATATTGCTCTGCATTTTACAATTCTCAGATGTCCATTGCGAATTTCATCCCAGACAAATTTTTGAAGCTTCTGTGGAACTAAAATGCGTGATCTTTCAGTTGTAGTGGTCACGCAATTTCCTGTTTGCTCTGTATGTTCCTCAGACTACTTTGTCATCTGCACCGCAATGTCAAATCATTTTGTAAATGCAGCTTTTCCGACATCTTCTGTTCACGGATTCGGTGCACAATTTTGTTTCGGAATGGTGTAGATGTATCCTCTTTTATTTTATGATTTATTTTGTTGTTGTAGTATTGTGTAATTTTAATGAGCCCGTTCGGTGAGACAATCTATAGAACTGTGTGTGAATGTCAGGGTCGGTAGTTTAGTATTTCTGCATCAGCAGATTATTATTTTTGTTTTTTGTAAATCATGTTGAAAACTTGAATCGTTTTCTTGCAAATCATTTAAGTACATACAACAAAAACTGACCACATTGCCTAATGCACACTCCACGTATATAATTTTTATTGCGAATGCTTTGCGCTCACAGCAATGCATAAATATTAATGGAGAACTAATCTCTAAAGTCGTATTTTCAAATATACCTGTGGCTTGCTAGCCTGCTTCGTAGAATTTTAGGTAAGCTCATATTTTCTGTGTTGACTAAAGCCGGAGATGTGCGCTTGCGACCAAATAGCAGTGATGGCAGACAAGTGCGTCAAACACGGCATCGCCGTCGATTGGCGGAAGAAGGTCCCACAATGTGCAGTAACGTGTCCTGCCGGCCAAGTATATCAAGAATGCGGCGATAGTTGCAGTAGAAGTTGCGAAGATCTCTCCTTCCGAACCACTTGTCGGAAAAAGTGCGTGGAAGGTTGCAATTGCCCACCTGGCAGCACCTTGGACGAAGAAGGTACTTGTATTCCCATCAACAAGTGCAAGTGCAAGTGGAATGGAGTTCGCTTCCCACCGGACTTCCAGATATTGAAGAGTAAACATGAACTACTGTGAGTACCTCCTATATAGCCCGTTTAAAGATTTCGGCGCACTATTCTTGACTTTACTAATATTACAAATTAGGATAAATTAACAAAGATTCAGGGTTTTTAATGCTAATGATTCATTTTTGAGATATATAGATTTTTAAATATTTTAGAAGGCAATATATTGCAAAATATAAGTCTTAATGAACTGTATCAGTAGAATGATTAACAAAAACAATTACTGTGGCTTTTACTTAACAACGAGAACGCAATTCTGCTGTAGAAAGATCCCAATAGGCTCGCTTACTGTGCTAGTGTTTTGTAAAGGTAGGGGAAGTCCATGTACGTAAGCCATTTTGTACATTTTTCATGTTTTTTACCGATATTTTATCATCTACCTAGATGGAGCACAGGTGTGTACGAGGGTTAGTGGAGGGTGGTGCGGTTTAGCCGGTCCGCTGTTTTGGGACGTAATCCGTCATCAAACCACTATTTAATTGGCTGGGTGAACGGCCCGGAGTTTACTAGTTTTATTATAGTTCGTCTTAACCGGTATTATTGGTTTATTTCTTGTCGTATTTTCAATGTTTTTTTTTTATTTACATATTTAAGTCATTGTTATAAGAAAGCGTTTGTTTCGTTTGATTGTCAAAATTGCTTTTTTTTTTGTAAAGCAATAGAACGCGAAAAAGGTTCTCTGGCGTCAAACTATAATTTCTTTAAAAGCAGTACATTAATAAATGTTGTTTTTTGCCAATTGTTGCTTAATTTGATAAAGTAGAATAGAGAAAATCACGCAACCAATCATTCACTATAAGTCACCCTTAAAGCGGAGACGAATTATCTCTGAACTTATAAACGTTTGAGTAGGTAACTGCTATATGTTTTTATCTAAATTAAAGGATACTCCATGCTTATCAGCTTGTTCAATTTTATATGCTTAATAGCTTACTCTAACACCTAGTCCCGTTCAGAGAATATATCGATATATTCCAGATTTGTTTTTTTGTTATCTTCATGGGCAGGTTTACCCTGAAAGGCAACTCGACCAGAATACTTATTGTGCCCAGATGATGTTTTAGCCCTCTCGACCTGGTTGCAATCGAAGAAAGAGATCCGCAAATTGGTTGAGATTAAGTTTACTTAGACTGGGTTCGTCTAACCGAGCATCCCCTAGACAACTCCGTCTCTCCCTGTCCGCTGCCTGGCAGTCGGCCAGGACTGTCCGCTTTCCCACAGTTTCTGCACAGGGGAGAGTTCACTCGCCCCATGCGATGCAAGTGTTTGTTCAGTGCGCAGTGCCCAGTTAGGCCTCCCGTAAGTAGTCTAACAAGGAGTAGGCAAGAACTGCGAAACACAAAATTAAATGAGTCATATATTATTCGAAAGAGGATATTAAGTGTATAAAAACTGTAAATGGGTTTGAGTGCATGGGCCTTAATTTTTGAGATATGAAGAATTTTATTTAAAAACATTAACGCCTGTAGCTTAAGAAGAATTATATGTACACAACTGATTGGTGTCTGTGTAGCCCAATTAGTTGAGCGCACGGATTACGAATTTTACCAGGAAGTGAACTAGGTTCGAGCCCATCCTGGGGACATTATTTTTCTATTATCAGTATTCATTTTTTTTTATTTTTATTCGTAATATATGTGATTACTAATAATCACAAATAACATATACAACTTTCACACACAACATTGGAAAAAAAAAACAATTATAATACAATGCAATAATTATTTATTAATAAATAAAAGAAAGAAAATGATGTACGAAATCGTCCTGACGCAGACCCTTATCACGCACGGGACCTTCAGGCACAATGCCATATGCTTCGGGAAAGACTCATCCGACCTATGCAAAAAATAAATACCGAGCAACTTCTATGCGATTAATCTTTAACAAGTTTTAAGCACTTTTCTGTGCTGTCTTTTTTTTTTTTAATTTTAGACAATGTTAAAAAACTATTAATGCTTGTAACTTAAGAAAGAAAGCGTGTATATAGCACGTTAATGGATTTATAACCTGATTAGTATTCGGTTTGTTAAAACCGAAAAGTTTTACATATATCTTTATTATAAAATTTGATAAGCAACAATCATTATTAGCAGACGCGTTTCGTGCATACATATTATTTTCATTACTATTATTTACAAAAAAGAGCTAGAAAACCAAGGAACTATTAACATACAAAATATCTAAAAGTTCGCGTGTGCGACGATTACGTACCTCATTTTCTTTCTTTTATTTATTAATAAATAATTATTGCATTGTATTATAATTGTTTTTTTTCCAATGTTGTGTGTGAAAGTTGTATATGTTATTTGTGATTATTAGTAATCACATATATTACGAATAAAAATAAAAAAAAAATGAAAGTAATAACAGAAAAATAATGTCCCCAGGATGGGGCTCGAACCTAGTCCACTTCCTGGTAAAATTCGTAATCCGTGCGCTCAACTAATTGGGCTACACAGACACCAATCAGTTGTGTACATATAATTCTTCTTAAGCTACAGGCGTTAATGTTTTTAAATAAAATTCTTCATATCTCAAAAATTAAGGCCCATGCACTCAAACCCGTTTACAGTTTTTCTACTCTTAACTCCCTCTTTCAAATGATATACGACTCATTTAATTTTGTGTTTCGCAGTTCTTGCCTACTCCTTGTAAGTCTGTTCCTACTCATAAAGACTGCCTTACGGAGTCTTTCGTTGCCCGGATGAATCCCGAGGATTTTGCAATGTCTCGCGCCAGCAAGTGCATTCCGATAGGAGCGGTGACTACCAACGAGTTCAGATCTGACAAAGGCTTTGATGCCGCTATAAGGACTCCCACATGTCGGTTCTGGACTTGTGAATGGTCGTTCACTGGCGCTTCTAGCTAGTCTGTTAGCAATTTCGTTGCCTCTGATCCCAGAGAGGCTTGGAACGCATCTCAAAATTTTCACCGATCCATTCTCATGCGGACTGTTTAAGATGCCCTGTGTGCATGTCTGAATGGCCATTACTTCAGCCTGGAAAATGGAGATGGAGTCCCCCAGACTGATGGCTTCGTCATTCGGTTTTCGATCTCTCCAGATCCCAATGTATCTGCCATTCGATGTCTTCGCGGTATCCACAAACCAGAGGTGGGAACCTCGCCTCGGTTTGCGGACGTAAGCTTTTGCAGTCTCACTACTAGAAATATCTACAAGGTATTTCCTAGTGAAGCTGAGGACGGGCGGAATCTTGTACGCCTTTGTGGACAGTGGATAGTTGAAGATGCTGGTATGGTCTCCGGCTTTGCCAGAGATATCATTACACCCGCTACATTTTACTCTGTATGGCCCCAGGGTAGCTTCTGATCACAACTGACCATATTTCAGATACTTTAATGTCGATATATTGCTAGGTGTAATGTATTTCGAAATCAGTGTTCAGATGGCTGAAATCTCACCTTTTAATATACAGAAATTGCGAACAACTCAATCTTTAAATATTTAAACCAAAACACTTCTGGATACTACTTCAAAATAATAATAACAAAAATTATCTATTTTGCTTCTTATTGTTAAGTATTTATAAGTTTTTTTAATTTTTGTAATTTATGTTTTTCATTAATCGTCTTCGATTTTATCATATCCATCATTATATCATATTTCTCTATATGCAGGACTTGTAAAGCCGGTAGATGGCAAGTAACGGTTCCCACTGACTGTGAACAAAAGCATGTGCCTACCGAAGATGATATGAGCAGAAAATGCAAGAAATTAGAAAATTCGAGATATACTGGCTGCAAACGACCGGTTCCGGAAACATGTGAAGTATGACGATGTTGCGTTAAAAGATGTTTCATAAGAGTAATTTCGTCCTTATTTCTATTTACCAGAATATGCACGATTACAAAATTCTAAGCGCCAAGGAATGTGAGGAAGGATGCGAATGCATAAACGGGTACGTCTTTAATCCTATCACCAGGACCTGCGTTAAACCCCAACAGTGTCCTTGTTTCGACAATGGACGAAGCCATAAGGAGGGCAGTGTTATTGAAAGGAATGGTGACAAGAGGTGGTATGTATTTGAAAAACTCAATTTTTTATTATTTAGTTGTCAGTATCGAATTGCTTATTTAAAACTAAAATAACCGGTCATATACCAATAATATTATCCAACACAAATTATATTGAATTACGCAAGTATTTAAATCTAGTTTTTGATTTTTTTTAATGTGTTTATAATTATTAAGTTTATAAAACGCAATGAATTTATTATTATTATTGTTATTTTCAGTATTTGTAAAGGTGGTACTTGGATCTGCGGCGAGGAATTACCAGGGTGCCGTGAAGGGGAGATTAAAATTATTGATGATAAAAAATGGTAAATATATATTTATTGAAGACTGGATCTTTAATTACAGTTCAATTTCTTACGTTAACAACAAGTGCTTCTCAAGAAAATTCATAGGATTCAATTTTAAATTTTATACCAAGTGTGCCAGGAGTGATAACGTTGTTTGTAATATTGTGGCTTGCCACTGAGAACGGAACTGCAATCTAAGGTTCAATCTTCTATGGAATACCTGGAGTTCTTATCTTTATTTGTGTTATGCAATAGCGAGCCACAGAATTTTGCAAGTAGGATATGGGTGTTAGTGATCTCTCAATATGGCCAAATCAAATAAATCCTCAGTCGCTTTTGTGTGTTTTTGTTGATTTTGCTTCATTTTTTCGTCAAGCAAGTGGTTCTTAGTTCTCTATCTTAGAACCTGTGTTAGTCCCCAGGTGTATAATTGTTAAATGTAGCATCGTCTAACGTTATTTTCCATATTTCCTGTTTCAAAAAGGTGTTGCTTACTTATCCAAATTCTAATTCTATTTGTACGATATGAATAACGTTTTCAGCAACTGTAAGAATGGAAACTGGAAGTGTGTCATTCCTCAATGTCATATTTGGGGTGATTCCCACATAGAAAGATGGGACGGTATACGAATAGATTTCCAAGGTGAGTGTTCCTATACCTTGGCGGCTGGTAGCTTGAACGGCGACGAATTCAGTATTCATTTGGAGGTATGTCTGCGATGAGAGCGTAGGATGCATATTTTTTTCGGTTCATTCACTTCTTTTAGAATGGAGTTTGCAGTCATATGGGCGCTACGTGCTTAAAATCAGTAACCATCAGTATCACTATAGGACAAGTAACAGAAACCATTACGCTGCTTAAAAATGGTATACTACCAAATACCAAGGGACTGAAGAAAATAAAGGTGACCGATTGGTACTTGTTTGTCGAAGTTGAAATTGTAGATATTGGACTTAAATTATTCTGGGATCTCAACACTTGGTTATCTATAAGATTGGATGATGATGTATGGAGACAAAACGTAAGTGGATTTTGTTTTCGTATTATGATTTTAAGAAAATAGAACTAAGATTAAACGAAGATAATACGTTCGGAAAAAACAACCCACACTTCTTATGAAATATTGTTAATGCGGCAAGTTGATGTGTTATCATCACAGGCATTTCATGTTAGTAGTCGTTGAAGTACGAAATGAGTTTTCCCAAAAAAGTTTCAAGATAAGAAAATTAATGGAGATTTTATGTTCGTATTTAATTGCATTATTTAAAAGCAAATCAAATCATTCATTAATCGTTTTATCCTATACAGCTACATAATGATATATGGGAAATTTTTTAGTTATAAGAATACAACATTTTAATCTAATAACTGTCTAACGGTTTCTACGTCATTGCAGGAAAATATTTATTGTGTGGTTTGGAATAACAGTGTTTATAAAATTTATTAATGTTTGGGTTAATTTCTTCGTTTTCGTAAATTATAATAATGTTGTATAATTTATAATGTATAAATTTGTATTTGAAAATTATAAACTTAAATTTAATTAACTGAAACAAAGATTATACATATTACAAAAGAATTTATAATTCGAGTTTTCTTGATATTGAATTAAGAATGAAGTTATTATTATTGCTTACCTTGATATTTATTCTTGAAAAAGTTTATTTTAACTATGTGCAAAAATTAAATTACATTTTGTTTTAAATTCGGATTTGAAATAATTATAATTTTCATTTGACAATGTGTGCCATTTTGAAAAGAATTGTGTATGTGAATGCAGATATTTAAGACTATTTAAGATATTTTTGTTTATTTATGTTTTCATTTTAAAAGATATTTCGATATGGTAAACAGAATATATTAGTTATGGACCAAATTTTGAAAGTATTTAAAAGTGCAGTTAGTGCACTTCTTATAGTGTGAAATCCTTAAATAATACTTTTCTGCTAATCACTGTAATTAATAAGAGAAAAACAAAAGGTAAAATTTTTAATATTTAAAATTTCCTCTTATTAATTACAGTGATTAGCAGAAGAGCATTATTTAGGGCTTAAAAATGTTTAAAACTAAAACAGAAATTACGTTAATTTTGAAATTTTGTTAATATATTATTGAGTAGTAGATTTTAGATAGATTAGCAATCTCCTGGCGATCATTAAGTGAATTGGCGTGTTTTTTTTTATTGGAATGAGTTCTAAAATACCTCTTGCTTTGTAATTTGTTTCACGTAATATTGATTTTGTGTAATCAAAATCGATTTTGTTGTTTTCATTTATTGCATGTTTTTTTAAAGCAGTAATGTTGGCAGAATATTTGTGGCCTTTTTTTATGTCTGTGATTATTTCTGGTCTATATTTTGGACTTGTTAATTGACTGGCCCTATGAGTTAAAGAGAATATCGCACTACGTTTGATAGAAAAGAAAAGATTGCGCACACTGTTGCGCAATCTTTTCAAAGCTTCTAAGTAGAAAGCCTGGTAGACTGTCTGATCCTGTGGAAGTCCGCGCACATTGAAAAAAGAAATCAGCATTGCTTTGATGTTTGATTTCACTTGACGAGCTTTTTTTTTTAGCGTGGCGAACTAGGAGTCTGCCACTGGCTTGATTGCTGCTTCGTTTCCGGGTCGTAACCGTAACACCATGATTCGTCACCTGTGTTGACCTTGCAAATAAAGTTTGGATCATTTCGGAACTGCTCTTTTGAAACATGCATTTGCACGCACTTGTTTTTATTCAACAGTCAGTAGTCGCAGCACGAATTTTGCAACCACTCTTTTTCTCTCTTTTCCTCAAATCTTGCGTTAAAATTCACTGAACTGAACTCCAACTCACTCCCGACAGTTGCAGAACTTGTTCAGTCCGTCTTCGATCTTCAAGGATGATTTGCTGAATTTTGTCAACATTTTTATCTGTGCGGGCTGTGGAAGGACGACCAAACAGTTCTTTGTCATCAATTGACATTTCAGCTCTTTTGAAACGGGAAAACCAAACACTTTTTCCCAAAACATTATTCTTGTAGGTCGTTTTTAATATTTCAAGGGTTTCTGTGCTTGTTTTTGTCAATAAGAAGCAAATCTTTACGGCAGCACGCTGTTCACGACAATTAGCCATTACATAAACGACGCGCACATGAAACACGTGCCACGCAATAATCTACACAAGCCGCACCAAATTTTCTTTAGCCATGACGTTTGACTTAATGAGTCGTGGATGGTCGCTCTATACACCCCTAGCGACAGAACACGGTACGACAAATACTCCGTCCATCACAAAATCAGTTTTGTTTATTTTGGGTACCCCCTCGTATATATATATGTGGAAACGTTAGGAATAAACGCATCTTATTCCGATATTACCAAGAAACAAATACAAAATTACTATAAAATTTATGACTACTGGGTATAGTTCATTGCAAAAGCAATTGTCATACTGTCCTACTTTTTAGTTTTAGCTTACGAACTATGCAATTTGAGTACCAACCAAAATCAGATATTTTACTTCAGTTAGGCTACTGAAAGTGAACAAATGCTAAAACTGCATATTTGTTTTCAAATATGGATTAAAATTTAATTCTGAACAACCTTTTTCAAATAACTGTTTCGGATATCATGCCATCTATGCCAAGTTATGGCATACTTTTTAAAATTGCCGCCATTTTAGCGGTCACCTGACATATGTCAAAATGAATTTTGGGTTTTGTAGGCATGCTAAACCTATCTCCCCATAAGAATTTACCATATTTTAATGATAAGAAAAAAAGCCATATGTTAACATTTATGCCGGTCAGTCTAATGTATATATATATTTTTTTATTAAATATGTAAAATACATTGAGGCCTACGGTAAAATATACTAATCGTGCAACATCTTACACGTTTTTCGCATAAATATTTTACGAAACATCTAATCGATATACTTTATGGTCTTGAATCACTTCCTCGACTTTTAGTGCCCCATTTACAAAACAATTCTGCCTTTTCATTACTCTTAATTCAGTTCGCCTGAGATCACAGACTTTGAATCGTATCAAGTATTACATAAATCTTTGTTTCACTATCAATATTATTTTACTGGTTTTACTTGATACCAAACGATTCCAAATAAAATAAATACAGATCATTAGTCAAAACGAGTAACGAGTACTATGCGTCCTTCTAGCATACAAAACCTGAACGATTTGCTTTGCTAATGTGATAATTCCTTTAAATTGAAGCAATAATCATACTGTTATAAAACTTTATCGTTTTGTTTTAGTCGCATGGTCTTTGTTGTAAACACGACAGCCAACATCGCGATATTCCAATTGCAACTCTAGAAGATATTCTGCGTTTTGTAGATATGTGGAGACTGGATGTCAAGTGTCCGCCATGTACATCACCTGGGGTAAGTGTAGAGTTTTGAATATTGTAGCAAACGTGCGTTGTACTCTCTTAAACATTAAGAACTTGAATTCGAGGGAAAAATAGTATATTTAGAAAAAAATATTTCAGATAAATGTTGCTTTCTATGATGACTCTGCTGGCTTTTTGGAACGTTTGTTTACAACGTTTTTTCTAGTTGCATTTGAGAATAAGTGCCCATGTAATCTACAGACACCAACCAACACTTTAGTGTCATTTGACTGCAAATACTTTCGTCAAAATTGCTGTGTTATTTTCAGTATAAAATTTTTAAATTATCGTTAATTTTATCGTTAATTAATACTAATTTCAACTGATTAAAATTCAAACTATATGCAACCGTGCAAAAACGAATATTTTGAACCATACCAAATCAGAATACTAGTGATAAAAAGATGTATTTTAATTATGTGCAGATTTGTATAGATTTTGCTATGAAGCCAGAGCTCATTGGAGTATTTTATTTTGAGCTTTATCGTAGATATTGTTCTTTAGACCACTTTAGACCTATTTTTTCATGCGTTTCTTATTCTCATATTTCGAGCAATATATTTCTTTGCTAGTGGTTGATCAATCGAGGTCGGTGCTAGTGGTCGAAGTTCCTTCACGCTAACTTTTGAATTTCAAATAGATCATCTTCACTATGACTATTGTGGGAGACAGTCTTCACAGTTCTTGTGCTCTCTCCGGCAGATTGGCGCTAAGGCTCCAGAACTTCTATTTGGGATCCTAAATATCAACCAAATTCACCTCCAACGTTTTATTATAATTCCATTCTATTTTAATGTCACAATTACCTATATCTAGATGGCCTATTGACGTTTTTCTGAGAGAAGGTCCATCATAGCCGTTGTTCGAGGTCAGAAATACTTTCGGTTTGAGGCCCTATTTTTTTGATTCTAGATCGACTTCAGTGCTGGAAATCTTTAGTTTAGGTATTTTGCATGACTTTCTTCTTGAAAGAAGAATATTTCGTTTAATTAATTTTTAGATTCTGTATGCTAGTGATCGTCTCTCAAATGACTATCTGGGGGCTGATGAAAATGTCATATTTAACATTTAATGGCTATGAAGGCTCGCTCTTCAGGGCACGACAATCTAAACATGGAACTTGTTAAATCACTTAGTTTATTCCAAGTCATGGTAAAGTTGTACCCATGGAAGCTTATCCATTTTTCTGAAATTTAACTATTATTAATACTCGGTCAGTCTATCAAATAAACTTATGGAGGGTAAAGAGCATCTGCTGCTCTCTCTTTGTTAGTTTCATTAAACATCAAAGCATTATGAAGTAACCGGTTTCTCGTATTAAACAATGAGGAATAATCTTCCGCACAAAAGAACGACTCAAAATTGACGATAACGTAACTGTTTCCCAGATTAAATGCGACGAAGATAGACTCAAGTGGGCTCTCAGTGAGTGTGAAGTGCTGAAAGGTCCACTCTTCTCTGCATGTCATTCAAGAGTTCCCGTCAATAATTACTACGATATGTGCGTGAGCGACTCATGCAAGTGTGATGTCGGAGGTGACTGCGAATGTCTTTGTACGGCTCTAAAGGCATACGCCCAAAAATGTAACGACTATGGTATTTCGATAAAATGGCGATCGCAGAAGAGATGTCGTAAGGATATTTAAATTTTCCATTTGTAGTGGTTTTTATCTTTGTATCAATTCGATATTTTCTAGCCGTCCAATGTCCTGATAATACTAGGCATGATCCTTGCATGTCGACATGTCCACCGCGAACTTGCGAAACGTTACATCAGAGACGATGTGAGGACCAGTTCTGCATAGAAGGCTGCGCCCCGCCACGACTATCACCAGGATTCGTTTACCTCGACGACACTTATCGGGTTATTGTAGATGAAAGGAATTGTCCTGGAAGTGAGTGCAATTTGAAATAGGAGTCAACAATAGCAGTAATCATAAATTGGTCTGACTAGATTAGATCGACTTAGCTCTCCCATCAATACCTAATCATTGGCATGAATTTTACTCCGCAACCGCAAAATAAATTATAAAGCATTTAAAGATCACATTACATCGCTTTGTAATGGAACTATATCAGATATATAGTCGACTGCTGGTAAACGCACCCATTATGTATGCATGTCACAAGTGTACATTTTACAATTCTTTGGCACGCCAGCACATTTCACATGTGCCCGCTGTGGCCATGAATCGCCAATGGCTAAGAAAGACTCCTTTCAAAAAATACAGTCCGTATCTTTATCCTCCATGTCCCTCTTCTTTTTCATGAGTGCTGTGCCAGTTGAGCTAACGAGGTGTTCAGGTTCATCACAATTTGAATCGTCTCAAATACAGAAAGCCGGCAGGGCCGCAAATATGCATATTGTGAACCTCTTACAGTGTGAAATCATTAACTGCGAATCACTGTAATTAATATGAGGCAAGTTTTATATTAAAAGTTCTCTAAAAATCCAGGTTCAAATCCTACACGAAGTAAAATTTTTAATATAAAAAGCATTATTTAATGATTTCACACTGTAAGAAGTATACTATATGAATATAAATTAAGATTATTATTATTATTACATGTTGAACTAATTAATATTAGTGATAATAACGTCACCAAAATCATTTCAGGTGGCGCCACTACGGAGACACCTGAAGGTAAGAAAACTGGGAATGCATTACTAAAGATAAACAAGAATAAACACTGCAGTTTCTAAATTCGTATTAAATATTTTACGACTTTATTCAACGTTTCAGTGAAACCACCACCGGAAGAGTGCGATACAAGAAAATGTCCAAGACTAAGGTGTCCGTCGAACACTGTCCTAATGCTGGTTAAAGGTCAGTGCTGCGAATCCTGTCAACACGAGACTAAATGTCTGATCGAAACGAGGAATGGAGACATAATATTGAAGGAGGTAAAACAAAGCAGAAGTATATGGTTTGCCATGCTATTTCTTCAACTATCTTTATCGTTATTTAATAAAAACTAATTAAATCTTTATTGTGAATTCATATTTATGCAACAGTAATAATATCGGCTGACCATCAAAATGAATAGATTATCACAGTATATAGATATTTTAAACCAGCAAAATCAAATTAAATTAATACCTGTGTACTACTTTATATTGTAAAATGAAATAATGTGAATTCAGTTCATATCTTATATTTTATGCATGATCGTTAAGTTTTTAGTTTAGTACTATTTTTGCGTTTTTCCATTAGACCAGTAACAGTTTTTTTTTTCTCTGCAATACTATATTTATTATAAGTTACCATTTCGGGAGCTGAGAATTTGACTGATGTTGAGAAAAGAATCGCAGGCTCGCGCTACAAGGGCGCCACTTTGCTGGAAACGAATGTTTCGTAGAGTAGGCAAACGCATCTAATAGGTACAGCATCCAATAAGTAGTGGTCGGCACATCGCATTCGAATGATTGTTGTTTAAGCTATGATCGGTTGAATGATCATTCGAATGCGAATTTCTAATGCATGCTTTAAATTGTATCAACAACATACGTTATCTATTTTCGCAATAAATTCCAAAAGAAATATATAGTTGTTAATCCCATTGCAATTTTAAAGTGGAGGTAGAAGCTTTAATGTAGAAACGTACAAAGAGTAAAACTATATGAATAAATGTGTATTTAAATGAACGAAAAGTAGGTATTCAAAATTAATAATCATATTACCTACATATTGAAATATTTTATTATAATTCCATATTATTGTTTAGAAACAAAATTTCTACGTCAATTAGGGAAGTATAATTTGTAATAATGTCCTTCAAAAATAGCGGGTAATGATATAAAAATTATTCCTAATGTTAGGAAGTGCACCGGTAGGACGACATGCCAGTATTGTCGTTTCTGAAGCCGATAAACAAACCCTCGAACTTATAAAAATCACATTTATTTTTTCTCTCACAACTACAAACGTCCTTCAAAAATGGCGGGTAATATTTCCGCTAAGGTTGTGAAAGAAGTGCATTGGTAGGAAAAAAAAACACTCAAACTTGTAAGAATTTCCTATAAGTTTGAGGAACGGTCTTTCATTAAACACCAATCATTTCAATGATCATTCATGGAACAACAAGCATTCGAATGATCACTAAAACTATGTTTTGAAATATCATTCTAATGCAATTTGCCCACCACTACCAATAAGGGGTTATATTAACAGGTCCTCCAATATGGAAACCTTTTCTCTATGATTATTCGTATTCATAACACTCAGAAAATAAAATTAAAAAAAGTAACACGTTTCAGCGCATTTCTGTAATCTCATATGTGTGTATTCATTTAATACACCTTTTCAAAGTATCACAAATATGACAACAACCGATCGCTTATTCTCTTAAGTTCTTTATGTCAGATAGCTGAAAATCGCTTTCGAAATTGCTGTTTTTTCAAGAAGGCAATAACACCCGAAAAAGGTTCTCTGGTACCAAACTATAATTACCTTGAAAACATTACACTAAAAAAGTTTTTTTTATAATTGTTTGCTAATTTGATAAAGTAGAACAGGGAAAACCACGCTAGAATTCATACACCGTGGGTCGCTCCCAGAAGAAAATACTAGTATGCTTGCTGATTTGTACAACAATTAAAGAGCAGAAGTTCCGGGTATCTTACATAATTTGACGTAATAAATTAATAATAGAACTTATTCTTATCATACAACTAATTCTAAGTCGACTTTAAGCAGTATTTTAGTAGTACCGTCTGTGATAGCAGTAATTGGTATTTTATGGAATTTAGCATTAGTATTTTTTAAATTCTCTTTTTAATTTCATTATTAATGTGTATGATAAGACATTCTCTTAAGCTTACTAAATGTATAGCAAAATAATAATTACTTCTTCATTTCCAGCCCGGTGAAACTTGGATGGAAGGTTTTTGTAAAGAATGCACCTGTGTCGGCGAAAAGAGATTTAACTATTGCGCACGATGTAGAAACAAAGTATGCTCAAAATTAGGAAGTGCGGACAGGATTACAGAAGATACTTACTATGAATTGAGGAGGGGACCATGCTGTTCGAAATTGGAACCTTTGGCGTGCGTTTATAAGGACAAGATATACAGGTACGATACATGTATTTTCTTTACAATATTTAAGGCATGAACTTTCAATCCCAGCTGAAAACTTTACTATTTATAATTCCAAACTAACTAAAGAATGTAATATGGGCGATTAACGTGCAAGTTAGAAAAAATACTATAAAAAGCACGTGTCACAATGACTTGTGATGCTCGTACATCGAGTCACTCTACATTACGCGGCTCGTGATTCAACTCGCATTACACAAACGTCATTGTGACACTTGTGTATATACTATTAAAGAATTCTCCAAGTGGAGTTTTATTATACATTTTTTTTTCTGCATAAGTCTAACTGAGAGATCACGAGGAAAATAGTGGACGAGTGATTTGAAGTAGGTACTAGATTTCTTTACTTTACAAGTATAACCAGCGATTACATTTTAAAACCCATTTAGAATTCTTTAAGAAAAAGAACGTATGAATCGACGTTCTTTTTCTTACTCTCATAACATCGAATGTGCATTTGTTCAGCATTATCGAAAATTCTTTCAGTCGATTAACTCATCACTAAAGTTGTATAAAAAATTATCCTATGTTGTTTCATTTCTAGGTGGAGTTTCTAAAAATATGTGAAACGAATACCTGTTTATTTTTAGAGACTAATCAGTGAGGGCATTGTCTTTTATACACAATGAGATTAGTCTATAGTTATTGTTCACAACATTGTACATATTTTTATGCATTGCTCCGTATCTGTGTACCTACTGTAAATACTATATTCGTTTTTGTTTATCATACGATAGGGCAGGAGAGATCTGGGATGTGGACGAATGCCTGTCCATACAGTGCGTCATAGATCCACAAAGTCAAACTCCTACCATGGTACAGATATCTCCTAAGTGTCAACAAACCTGCCCGATTGTAAGTGCTACTTATAAGTAATCATTCATTGCTGAATCATATCTCATATGTTTATCTAATGTCACAGGGATTTATATACAAGAAGCTTCATAATGCTTGTTGCGGATATTGCGTCCAGGATAGCTGCGTTTTCGATGGTAGAGCCAGAAGGGTAGGTGAAGAGTGGTACTCGCAAGATGGATGTCTCGCTTACAATTGCCAAGTCGTCAGGGGTCAATATCAAGTATATTCGTCCGAAACGGTTTGTCCCACCATTCGCAATTGCTCCGGAAATATACGAAGAGGCCGTTGTTGCGAATACTGTGATACATTCGAAAAGTTTACGTGGATTAACGAACCACTTCGTTGCGGCTTAAATGGCAGTTCATTTAATTGGATTTAATTTGTTTCCTAAATGTTCCTAAATTTACACCTTACTATATGGCGGTGTGTTTACAGATTTACTTTGAAAGAGGTTTTGATTGTCTATGTTACTGGTTAATAAATGTTGTTTTAGCACTTGCTGTTGTTTCAGTTTGTATACTCCTTTTTTTATAGTGCCAAACTTATTATTAGTTCCACTCCTCTTGCCTTTTGCATGCAATAAGCATAATTTGTTTATTGAACAACATTATATGTTGTTTCGTTAAAACGTTCTATTTTTTTAAATTGTCTACTTAATTGGGAGTTGAAAAACATTTTAATAATTATAGATAAAATTGTATATGGAACTAAACACAATACATTTAGCAGTTATAAACTTTTAAAACATTATGAATAGTGTTTTCCACAATTAATATTATTGTTTTGTTACATATTAAGTAATTGAAAAAGACTTAAATAAGAAGTCGAAACGTTTTACATGAATTCAAGAGTTTTCATCATTCACAGCCAACAATTTCACGACAATTATACAAGAAGTATTTAATTGGCTACAAAAGAAACCAAAGAAGTTAAAATAAATAGATAGTTAAATAAAACTGTTTAGCAGTTTTAGCAGCACTATTAAGCATATTCTAAAGCAGCGGTTCTTAACCTTTATGGCTGGCGACCCAAAGTATAGTTATATTTGAAGCCCGCGACCCTAATATTTATTTATCTTCCGGTTATAATAAAATAGGATTATCTAAAAGCCCAGGGTCGCTAAAATTGATCATTAGAAAAAAAACAACATTAATATTTTTTTTCTTTATTCAAATCAAAGTTAAACAAGCATACATCGGCAATATCGGCATTCATAGGAGAAAAATATAAAAATTCATTAATTTTAATTAGTGACTACCCTGATGTTGTATTTTTGAGCAAAGGAGATTTATACGTGGAGTTAAGTTTCTGGATAGCGCACACCGCTGAGGATCCAGTCTACTTCTGTACTTGCTTTTCAAGACAGCAAGGCACGAAAATCCTGCTTCACATAAGTAAGTTGTTGGAAATGGCAGCAGGGCCTTTTCAGCTTCGTTGTTCAGAATAGGCTTCCCAGATAATTCGGCCCAAAATTTTGTGAGACTCATTCTGGCAAATCGTTCTTTTAATACTCCATCACCCTGCAATTCAAGCAATTCTTCTTGTAATCCAGCCGTATCATTTCCAACCCCCATTACATCTACTTCAAATGGATTTCTTACCCAACTGTGTTTCTCGATATGGACATTTTGTGGAATATATCTTGCCATTTCTTTTTCAAGATTTCTCAAATGTTCTAAAAAAATAGGCATGGTCTCTAAAAAAATATCGTTGTCGTTAAGATCTTCTAAAAACAAGTTTAATGTGGCAAACGCTGCTAATTCACAATTACGAATTTTTTCTTGCCAAAGTTTTATTTTATTCTTAAAAACAGTTATTTTTTCATATATGTCTACTACGGTGCGGTTTTGACCTTGCATTTCTGTATTCAACTGATTTAAGTGGTGGAAAATATCGCTTAAATATGCCAATTTGGCCATCCACTTGTTATCAATGAAGCGATCAGCACATTCGTGTTTTTTATCAGTCAAAAATATTTCTATTTCTGTTTTAAGAGAAAGAACTCTGGCTAAAATCTTTCCACGGGATAACCAACGGATATCTGAATAGTACAATAGATGCTGGTGATCCGAACTCATTTCTTCGCACATCATTCGAAATATCCGGGAGTTTAAAGCGCGCCCCTTTATAAAGTTTATAATTTGGATTACGTCCTTTAATACTCGGTGTAGATCGGGCTGCATCTCCCGTGTAGCCAAGTTCTCTCGATGCAAAAAGCAGTGTATTATAACAACCTCTGGATTTCTTTCCTTGAGAATTCCCGTGACCCATCCCAATACCGCCCGCGACCCGAATTTGGGTCGCGACCCGAGGTTAAGAAACGCTGTTCTAAAGGTTGATTTAGTTATGGACTTTTTACTGTGTACGAATGAATTTCATAGAACTATAACGTCAAACCGCTTGCTGCTTTTATTTAAAAGTATTTCAAATTTTACTTGTCAGTGTTAAAAAGAAACATTTTACTTGGGAATTATATATTCGCCATTACCTGCTGTTATTTGGCATCACAATTGTAATATTAGTCTGTAGATGTTGTATTGTGTGAAGAATATCCAAGTGAATTGTTAATTCTTTAATATCTTGCAGTGTTCGCTTAGATAACCTTGGAAGAACATCACTCTTACCTACCTATAGCAGTAGCTGTTATTCCTTTTTCATTGTAATACCGAAAAGGTTTTTACATTAAGCCAGTAAAACGATGCGAATTTATTAGACGATTCCCTTGAATCCTTCAATGAACCAGTTCCATTAAACGACGACACGTGATCAAGGCAAATCGTTTTCAGTACATTTAAAAGTAGATACCAATTGCACCGGTTAGATTTTTCATTTCAATAAATAAAAAATACAAAACCCGATGGCTGACTTCTCCCACCACTGATGCTCAATCATATATGTATATATATATATGTATATATAAACATTTTTTGGTCCTCCGAATGTATTTCTTTCAAAGTATTTGTGCCGTTTCATATTAACTATGTACTAAAATGTGGAGATACGGTATTTTGATTTTTGTGCTTATCAGTGGTCAATCTTCGAATGCGCAATCGTGCTCGAATAATCGTACGTCTATCTAATTATATTAATGTTGAATTGTATATTGTTTGTTTCTTTTTTTTGCAGAACGTAACGCAAATCAACAAGGGGTTAGTACTTTACAAATTATTACTTATCAAAACAATAACGTGAGCAATAGAAGTTTAATTCACTATTTATTAGTTAGAGAATTATTTAAAACAAATGCTCTTATTTTGTTGAAAAATCCCAATTCGACTAATAAAATAATCTCATTCTCTATAGGATACTTCGACCTGTGTCGCTTGGGGAAATTATAACATTAAAACATTTGATGATTATGGCGTAAAGTAAGTAAACTTGTTTAATTATAAAGACGTACAGATTGAATTAATTAACTGACGTGTGAAATTTTTAACGCAAAATTACTGATTCACAAAAAGAAAATTTTGTTTTTAATTTTTTTAATCATTGTACATATATTTATATGCTTATACAGTGTGATTTAAAACAAAAGTTAATATTGATTTTTTTGGAAAGTTCCGGAAACACCAATTTTTATTTATGACTATACGTTTCTGCATGTAGTATCTGAATGCATATCATGTCTTTTTAAATAAAAATTCCAATATTTTATTTGATATTTTTATGCTTCATTTTATTGCCGAAGCAGTTTCGTAAGGAAATCTACAAGAAATATAATACTAGTTCGTAAAGAGGCAAATACTGATTTTGTTAGGAAAAAAAGGATTGCCATTTAAAAAAAGAGAAACATCTTCACATTTTTATGAGCTATTCTGTATAGTTAGGTGCCACATTGAAAGATGTTGTAAATGATGAGTTGACAAAGAAAATCCATAAAATATAAATAATAATTCTTTATGGCAAATACTAGTGGGTTCGACATTATTTTATGCCTTCATCAGTTTTAGATATCTATAAAAGAAAGTTTTAATTACATAATTTATATTAAAATAGTTCAATGATAAAAACATACCTATATTCAATTTATGAAAATTGTCAACAAAATGACAATTATTTGAAAACTTGATCAGAAATAAATAAATACCAGTAATTTTGAGTGTACCTATTATAAAATGAAAAACCAGATTTAGGAAACACTTTAAATTTGGAAGGAAATAAAATTAATAGTGGGTTAAACAATTAACGGATGATAAATCTTGAAAGATTTGCTAATCAGGTTTATCGTCCATACTATTTTTCTCTTTTTCGATAAAAATCATTTCTAAGATGCACCTGGAATAATAATTATGTTCTTTAGTTAATATTTTTGTGTTTTCATAGTCAAATTTGTGTTTAAAATGTTGTTCATTTAAGGCAGTAAGATTACTGGAAGGTTTATGTCCTGTATTCCTTTTTTTTTTTTTAAATAGTGTTTCGTTTCACTTACATATACGCTATTACAATCATTACGTGGGATAATGTATACATCATGTGTATTTCGATAATATGGTGGTTTTGATTTTAATTTAGAATGTAAATGTTTTAAATTCTTATTATTTTTATGTGAGATTTATATTATGCGGTTTTAAAATGTTATTCATATTTTCCTGGTAAAGAATTGACTTATAGTATTGAACAATATTGAACGTTATTTAACATGGCTTTATTGGAAAGTGAATTTTGATTATGTTTGTTGTACATTCTGTGTAATCTTTGTTTGATATTTTTGGTAATAAATTGGAGAGGATATTGGTTTTGTGTAAGTGTATTTTTAATTTTATTTGCAAAATTTTTGGTCTATATTCAGGAGTAATAATTTGTAGTCCTCTATCAACTAAAGCAATAACACTGTTTCTTTTATGAGATGTAGATTGGGAAAACATAAAATTTACATATCTGCCAGATAAAGTAGGTTTGTTATACCAACAAGTTTCAATTTTGTCATTGTTTTTTATTAAAGAAATACCTAAGATATTAATGGTATTGTTTTCTTCTACATCTAGCGTAAAATTTAATTTGTTTTTTGGTTAAACTGATTTGAAATGTAATTTATTTTTTCTTTAGATACAATAACTAGGTAATCATCAACATAACGTTTGTATAGCTTTGGTTTGAATTTAATTTAGCAATTACACTAGATTCTAAATCTTCCATGACAAGTTGAGCAATAACGCTAGAAATAGGTGCTCCCATTGCAAGACCATCTATCTGTTTATAGTATGAGTCCTTATATTGAAAGTATGTGGAAGTAAGAGTGCTATTGCTTTGAGAAATTCAGTTAAAGGTAGGATCCTAATAATCCTGAACCACTGGAAATATGAAAAAATTTCCTTGTTTTTGATTTGGGCTTAACACCGTGAAGAGTTGTTTTTGAAATGTTATATAGCTTTGAGGTTTCTCAGCGTAATTTGTCCTTTCGTCCCCTGCTTAAGAGCAGCGGCAAGTGTCTCCCTGTTGTAATTCTGAGAGTCGTGGAGGGCAATACAAGCATAAAGCTGGAGGAGCTTTATGCTTGTATGATGGTCGAACCATTGTTGTCCCGATTCGCTGCGCAGAATGCTCTAAACTTTTTTTCCAGAAAAGGCAAAAAATTATTTTCTTGAATTTAATCATATTGACTTAACGATGTGCGTACATTTCATAATCCTACTTATTGTTAAACCTATCTTAAAGAATGAAGTCGAAGAATTAGCAATAATTTAAGATTTTTTGCCTCTATCACTACAAGCATCAAATATTGTCTGTTAGCAAGCTCAATACGTCTACCAAATCACCCAAAGTAAGCCGAGCCGTTAAAATCGTAACCGACAGATAAATACGAAATTAAAATAATTTTATCAGACGAAAATGAATAAAAGTAAAAATCGAAGTGTTTCTGAAATTTTTGAACAAATCAATATTTACAATTATTCACCAATTTATTGATTTTATTTCTTTCATTGTGAATTTCCCGCATAGGTAAGTGCAAATATCATTCTCTGTATCGTTCATTATTTAAATCAGGTATGACATTTTTTTCAGTTATTGTTATTTCTGCATGTTTCTAGTTCTTATTAAAAACAACAAGCAACAATTCTATTTGATTCTATGTCATTTTTATTCTACCTTGTTTACTTTTACCTTGTTGAAATCTTATTTAAAACGTCTCGCGGTAGTTTGCTTTGAAGTGTGAATTTAATAGGAAACCTGATTTAATCTTAATCTAGATATGAATAACATTGTTTCTGTTATTCACAAAGAAATTTTTCAATTCTAGATGAATCAAAGGTCATTTAACTAAAAGTAATTATGTCAAAACACTGTACTACGAATTCTATCGGAAAACATCTACATATAAATTTCAGAATGTTAGTTCACATTTGCATCTCCTATCTTGGCAGTGAAAATACACTTGACATTATTTTGTTATTCTTATATCATTTTATCTATAGAAATATTGATTTTAAAATGAAGTATATAATACAAAAACAATATCACGTTTTATTTAATCTTGAAATCAATATAATAATATGATAGCTAAGAATAATGTTCTTCTTTTTAATTGTTGTTGGTAAATTTCCTTAAAAATCACATTTTTATTTGTAACTATTTGTTATTTAACTTCAATGTTTATCGTATATTTGGTATACCAATCTTTCTACTGCAGCATAGAATAACTGATTAGCAAGAATGTAATATTAATACTGCTAAACACTCTAATAATGAATTTATGTAATAAATTCTGTATCCAATTTATAGCTTCGGAAGCAACTGCTCATTCACACTGACTACGTTCAAACTAGCGGATGGATCTGAATTTAAAGTCGACATCGCAGTTAGTAAAAATTGCGACGGAAAGAAATGCCCTACTGTTACAACAATATCGTACAATAATAGAAAATATACGTTGGATTTGGATGGTAAGTGGTATTGTATATTTTTCTTCTTTATTTTTATATCCGGTAACCGAGGCAGAAGTAATAGATCATATTAACAATTCGAATAATTATTTCAGATCTTTAGACGAATGCAAGTTAAATAGTAATTCTTTTAAATTTGCGAAATGTGAGTTATCGGCAACAATTGCACATCTTATTAATTATTGTTTTGAGAGCGGTACATTTCCAGCATGTTTAAAATTATCGAGGGTAATACCCATATTTAAAAATGGGGACAGAAATCTTCCCAACGATTGATGATTTGCAGATATTTGTACTTCTTACAGTGTGAAATCATTAAATAATGCTTTTCTGCTAATTACTGAAATTAATTTGAGCCAATTTTTATAGTAAAAATTTTATCTCGTGTAGGATTTGAACCTGACATCTCCCTTTCACCGGACGAGTGCTCTGTCATTTGAGCTAACGTGTACAAGTTCTTTTTACGATTTGAATAATCAAAAGAATAAAAAAAAAAAGAACTGGAACACGTTAGCTCAAATGGCAGAGCACTCGTCCGGTGAACTGGAAGTGTCAGATTGAAATCCTACATATAGCAAATATTTTTAATATGACAACTGCCTCTTATTAATTCCAGTGATTAGCGAAAAAGCATTATTTAATGATTGATGATTTCCTCGTTTTTGATATTGTGCAGAATGTCATTCTCAATATTTATTAACATAAATGACTCGAGTCTATTATCAGACATAGTATTCCTCAATCTATTTTTAATAAATTTTAAAGTAAAAAATGACCGCTCACAAGCTACATGTGAAATCGGCAAGGAAAGAATATATTGATACGCGAGCACCAGTGTAGAATACGTTCCTTTATATAGGTTATACTTCAAAATTGCACTATAACAACATATTACGCAGTTACGAGCTTCCTTCTGCTTTGTGTTTAGTTGTTCTTCAGAAGAGGGGTCTGCAACTGACTTTTTGTCATTAAATCTGACCTAATTTGTTTTGAAAGAATCTTGGATTGTTAATTTCATAGTCTTCCAGTTTCCTGCAAAACTTGTCAGCTCTTCCTTTAATTTTACAGAGGTTGCAGAAGAATCAAATTTGATAGATTGACAGTATTTTCAAAGAGTTCTCTGTTACCACACGATTGGCAATTTCTTCAAAATTATTTGAGTTCGATACGCTCAGGTCTTCACATAATTCAGTGTTGTTTACCAACATTTTGCTGATAGATTCTATTGCAGTATCCATCATGACATTGAAGAAGCCAATCCTAAATTTATTTTTCGGACTCACTGGCATTTGATTAGAGGCTTTCTCATGAAACAATCTCTTCTTCTTTTTTTGACTGAGTTTCAGGCTGTAGTTCTTCAATAGCGAATTCAAATTGCTTTGAAGTTTTATTAAATTACTCAAAGAGTTGTCAACCATGGAGTTAGATTAAAAGAAATCAAATCCTGAGGTCTGCACGTACCTTGATAGTGGGCCAGTTATTGCGAACAATTTAGGGAATATCTGCGCAATCAGGATATTTTCATATTTCAGTAATTGTCTCTTGCAGTTGGCAGCTGTCGCTCTTGCGTCGTGTTTGATTTTTGTTGTATTTTCTATCGTATTAAGAACATCGTATCTGGTCCACCTTGATGTGATCTTTTGACCAATACAGCTATACAGTTCAGTAACGAACTTGAAGTAGCCGTAGTTCTTGAGGTATTAGTGCTGTACATTTTCGCATCAATACTTTTGCGCAGCAAGGAGTGAATGAATGTTCTCAAATAAGCGTAAAAAGAGACACCTTGATCAACAAATATGTAAACTATAACGTGCATGTAAGTGTTTGTTATAACTTTTCTGTTTTTCATTATTTTCCAATGTGACGCCTCTGATACGCAAAAAAAATGGCAGCTTTATTGATGACACCATATTGATCCTTCATTGTTTTTTTACTGTTTCTGACTGTGAAAATCGTTTTCTTTAAAGCAGTGGTCTTCAACGTTTTTCAGTTTGAGGATCTATTTTATTTAGGCGAAACAATATTTGAATGATAAGCAATAATAGTCAATACCAGGATGAAATTAGTTTTCTAATCTTCATTTCACTAAGTACAAAATAATTTTGCAGATACTGTATTTTCAAACTGGAAATCCTTCAACACTCTTTGAAGAAGTATAATGTGGTGACTACTGCCGCGAATGATTAAATCCATCAGTTTTGGATAAATATGTGCATGGCTGTCGAAAATTTAAATCGCATGGTTATGGTTACACGTACGCATATTAGAAGCTAACTGTGAACGATATTTATAGTAAACTACTTGAAAAATCCATTAACTTCGAAATTACTATACAAACACTACGAACTAGAATTTTTTGTTATTTATTTTGTTGTATTCCTAGAAGCACAGCTAACAACATTCAGTTCTGACGGCAAATCTTATCCTATACCTTCACAATTGGACGGAATATCTGTTTATCTACGTGGAGATAGGATATTTGCTGGCTTTCCAAATATAGGTGTCTTGATAAAATGGAACAAATGGGTAAGTGTGTCTGAATATTCAGCATATACAATCGATTAATTTTAATGATTTTTGTTGATTAATTTCAATATTTATCTTGAAATTTATACCCAAAGACGTCTAACGAAACACAACAGCTTTGGTGATATGTAACTGGAGTTGGCTTGCGATATACAATATAGCACGTCCCAGCGAAGATTGGATCTTTGATAACAGCTCTATTGTTCCTTCTTGAAAACATGATCTTTTCTGCGAAAGTTTTGTAAAGTTCCATGCTGCATAACCTAAAAATATTTGTAACTATACGGAGTGTACCAAAAGTAGGTGAACGCATACCTCCTCCGAATCTTATAAACACCAATAATGATTCAAATAATAAATGGTTAAATAGGTACCAAAGCAGCGAAATGGCACTTTATCCAACGAGTTTACAGATTGCGAGCGAAGACGAAGCCTAGGCGAGCAAACAAACGAGTTCGAAAAATGCACTTTACTGCCGTAGTGCATACAATACTGTCTTGAATACTACTTATGACTATCCTTACTATAGTCAATGCATTAATTTAATTTGTAGCGTCCAGAATGCTCATGTTTGTATGTTAGATTGTGTAATATTCAGTGGTCATAAGGGTGTCCCAGGTTATAAGAATTCGAATTGAGATACGCATACCCTCTATTTTTTTTTCATATGACCTTAATAACTGAAATAATAAATATTATTGCGATCGGATAGCGATAACCCGTGTCGACTCGATGTCAAACTTTGAACATAAAAGTTAGTATGGAAGCCATAGAGAGTTTTTAGAAGTTAATGTTTATTCAGTAAATAGAACTCTGTTTTACCTTTATATTATATTTATGAAGTACCTGTTTATCATTAAAAGGACATTATTTATTAAATTTGTTTTTCAAAGTTTTCGTTTTACAATCAGAATATATTTGTCTATGTTCTTTTACGCAATGAAAAAAAAGGCTTGTGTTCCACTTTAACAGTGATTAAGCCATGAAAATCTTTCATTAACTTAACCGCTCTTTCAGCCGTATAGTTAACTACTCTTAGTGCCTGCACCTTCTTTTTAGCGTGTTGAAAGGAAGCATTTGAAGTAGAAGACTCGTCAATGTTATGATATCGCTGGTTTTACGAAAAAAAAAATGCCAAAACGAACAAACAAATCTAGAAGCAAAAAAAGAAAGATTGAAAATTACTACTATTATTAAAGTATTTTGTCAGTTAAATGAATTTCTTTGTACGTATGTACTGCTGTGTACTGAATGTACCAACAAAAATGCAAAATGAAATTTAAAAATGAAAAATTAAATTAGCTAGCTCACAAGATAAAAATTTAAAAGGGCGCAAAAGAACAATTAACCTCAGGGTTACTCTCACAATTAAACTTATCATGGAAAGAAAAATGCGGGTGAAAGAAATCTGACTTTCTTAAATACTCCAAAACTTTAAAAGGATTAATCAAAAATAAAAGAACAGTATTTTGAATGACGAAAATAAACTAAAATTTTTATTATTTAAAAAAAAGAAAAAAAAAATGTTAATTACAAATTTTGCAGAAAAAAAAGCTTGGACAAAAGGTCCTGGTCGAAATCAAAACTGCATTTGACTCTAAACTAAAAAAGAACAATGCTAAATCTTTTATCAAAGAAAAAAATAACAAATAGCTCCGGAAGATAATCCTTTTTATATCAATTCAATCCACGTGGCCTCAATATTTAAACAATTAAATTAAACATGGACAATTCAATTAATTTACATAAATGAAAACTAAAAACAAGCACAATGCTTCTATTCACCCAACCCGAGGTGATTAATTAAAATACAAACCAGTAAAATAAAAAAAATGAACAAAAATTAACTCTTTAAACTTAATATATCTTCCTGCACGTAAAATATTAAAAGATCTTATATCTAAATTGTGTACACAATAATATAATATCAATTATTATTAAATGAGTTCCGTGATTGACAAAATAAAATCTTTTGATTTTATTTTGTCAATCACGTGAATTCAAAAGTTGAAATAAAAAATCACAAAATGGCAGCAATGAAATACAATTTTACATCTACTTACTTTCGTGTCTATAACGGAACTAAACTTACAAGGTTAAACAATTGTATACATATCAAAATACAGCTGCGTGCGTTGCAACGCACAAAGATCTGTCCGCAAACGGACGAACTCGCAAAACAAAACAATATATACAAAACAAGTGAACGCAAAATGTACAACTGAATGAAATTAATATAAACAACTGAACAATTAAATAAATAAATAAACAATCCAAAACATTAACTAAATCTTACTTAAAAATAAAACAAATTTGAAATTTCTCGCAACATTGACAAATGCTTGTCGGAAATATTGAATTTACGACAACCGGGGAGCCAGGCCACAGCAGTACGTATAGCACCTTTATCAGAAAATATCTGCAATTTGTTTTAAAATAAATTTTGATAACTATGTTATATACATAAAATGTCAATGTTCAGAAATTGTATAGGAAAATAAGTCATGAGATATTAAAAGCTATTTCCAAGTTAAATTTTTAATGCACTTTTGTATGCTTTTATCTATTTATATTAAATTTCAAAAAAAAAAACTTTAAGTTGCTTTTTCTCCAAACTATATTTTTATGACATAACACCTTGATCCACTGAATTATACTCCACTAATACGAAAACTTAAAATGAAAAGGATTCGCAAAGATAGGATTTCGAAGCCAATAATTGCTCATCATAAAATTACACTATCAAAGCAACAATATATATCGTATATTTATATTTATAATTATTTTATTATTTATTGGCACCAATTAGTGAACGTGTAGGCATTAAAATCTCCAGTTTTCCGCTTTTTTTTTCTGATATATTATCTCACTGTTGCTGCTATTTCTTTAAGTCATGTTTATTTTTTATTACCTATTCACGAAAATATAAATCTCGTACATGCTAAAGGTTTTCGACCGAAGAACAATACTTCGGATCGTTGCCCTGTTGGAGAATAGTTTTTTTTTTCTTTCTAAATTTCACACCTTTCTAAAATATTCTTTTATAGCTCCTAAAACAATTTTTATTGTTTCAGGGTGAATGTTCATTGATGTTACATTCAATACATGTGTTCAAATATATTTTTGTGCACCTATTCTTTAATTTTATGACATTTTATTTTAGGACATGATCGAAATTATCGTCGACAACAAAAGGAACTACCAACCCCTAGGTCTTTGCGGGAACAAAGATCAATGTTCTTCGAACGATAAAATATTAAGAAACAATCAAACGACAGACGATTTTTTGAAATTCTTAGAAGATTGGCAAACAGATAGTAAGTGCACTTAAGCATTAAAACTACACTTGAACAACATACGCGAGTTGTTTTTCAGGAGGATCATGTGCGGACACAATTCAAACGCAAGCATCGTGCAAATCGGCCGTGGATAGAACATTGAAGGCAATCCAGAGTTGTATGGTGTTAAGGGGAAGCCGGTTTCAAGAAGCTCGCCAGGTAATATAATGCCAGATATAATATGCGGTCGACGCTCTGAATGCAAAGCAATGTTCCGGTCATTTGTGACTTGCCAAACAAGTTGACGTTTTATATATTTTTTGCGTAGGTATATTTGTTTTAATCAACGGCTACTTACCTTTTTATGAAAAATCAAATACAAATAAAAAACCGCCAGCGGAGATATTTTATTGAATAGTAATGCGATGGGGTTATTGAAAGGAGAAATGTAATTAAAAGAAGGAACTTAAAATAAAATATAAAATAAAATAAATATAATAAAATAAAAAATGTAACAATACTTTATACCTTTTTTCATGTCGTAAATGTTGCTAACATACATACATACAGTTGAGTTTTTTAAATGGCAAAGTTCATTTACTAGGTAACGGTTAGCTGAGCAAAAATTTTGATATTTTAAATATATATTGTTGTAAAAGCTTCACAATTTCAAAACATTTTTAAGTATACGGTTAGCTTGTCAGCAATAATAACATATATTTTTTAAATGGAACATCCTATATATATGTAAGTAGCTTATAATATTCCACATTAAATACCGAATATCTTTTGTTAGAAATATTTTTTCACAAACGGCTTGGTTTCTTGCGTATTCTCAATTTTCCTTAAAAAATGATGGAACCGTATCTGCGAATTTGTCTGATTTTTGTTTCTAAACGGTTTCAGTTTGGATAATCAGCTTCTTCACTGTCACAGTATAAGGATCTCTTGCATCATAAGCATTTATAATATTTATACTGTGTGATCGGAAACTCTGGTTGCATTAGGAGAACTTTAATTGCTGAAAACTTTATTTTAAATGCAACGCTGTATTTTTTTTATGGAATTTTATACTGCTAGAAATTACATAAAAATATGGTTTTGTATAATCATAGTAAATGTCAAATAATTAATAAATGTGCTCTGTGTAATTAGTCTTACATTATTTGCTCTTTTTCGCTATTTCCTTCCCTATTTGATTTTGTTATATGGTTATTATGGTATATCTGTCACTCAGTTTAATTTGTTTATTTATTTAATCCAGAGCTTACATCTTTCATTTTGTTTTCTGATGAGGCAACATTTAGAAGGAATGGTAGTAGTGCTAATCGACGGAATTATGCATTACTGTACTATTGAAATCTACACTGGATGCAGGAAGTAAATAACCAAAATGATTGTTCCATAAAGATACACACCATATCCATAAATTCTTCTTGCGAAAGATCTACTTTGAAGAATAAATAAATAAGCTAGCAAATAAATAAACAAATTCTAATCAAAATCAAACATAACAAGATGAAGTAGGGAAAAGTGGCGAATAATTATACGAAGCACATTTACTAATTGTTTGACATTAGCAAATGGCCTTTTTCATAGTTACTATGATTATATAATCATACTAACTGAAAAGAACCATATTTTTATGTAATTTCTCATAAAACACTAATTATCGCATAGAATATAAGTTATAGGTATAGCATATGCCTAGTAAAAATTTTCAAGCTTTTTTAGCACTATAAGATTCCACAACAACAATACAGAGTGTTCCATTTGAAATAAACAAGGTTTCAGAAATTAAAGTTCTCCTAATGCAACCAGAGTTTCCGATCACACAGTATAAAAATTATAAATGCTTATGTCGTCTTAAGATGCAGAGATCCTTATGCTGTAATAGTACAGAAGCTCATTGCCCAAACTGAAATCGTTTGGAAAAAAATCAGACAAATATGTAGATGCGGTTCCGCCATTTTTTAAGGAAAATTGAGGATATTTGGAAAACTAAGCCGTTTGTGAACAAATTTTCGAATAAAAGACATTGGGAATTTAGTGTGGAATATTATAAACTACTTAGATACGGGCTGTTAAAAAAAGAACTTTTATTCCTGACAAGCTTACGGGTCACTCGGTGTATGTAAAAATATGTTCAAATTGTGACACTGTTACAACAATATATATCGCAATTATCAAGGTCTTTATTCAATTAACACTTATCTAGTAAGTGAACTATGCCATTTAGAAAACTCACCCTCAACATTCCTGATATGCGGTTATTAAATATGCAATACATATTTTTCTATTTTTCTAGTTGAAAGAAATTAATCGCTTTGTATGTTACTATTTGTGAACTTTTTTGACGGATGTATCTCTCATTTCTTATGTGTACTCTTCGAGTTTTGTATTCATGAATTTGTATGTTTGTTGCTAATTTTGAGTTAGGTACATTATTTTTTTATGTTGTATTTTTGTGAAAGAATTATGTTATTCAACATTTCAATATTTAATTTCTTTATGTCTTTATATATTTTATTTGTTGGTGTCCTCTGGTTCATGTTATATAATATTTTTATACGTTTGTGTTGTTGTCTTTGCAATTTCGAGATATATTGTTTCTTAGTATTTCCTCATATGCTTATTCCATAAAGAGGGCTTGATATACAGATCTTCTATGTGCACCTGGTAATATATATTTAATTTTATTTACTACTGCTACTATTTCTGTATTTCTTTGTGTGTGTGTTCCATGTCATGTTATTGTTTTGTATTTAAAATCCAAGGGAGGTTATTTTCTGTACTTCCTTTAGTTTTTGGTTTCTTATAAATATTTGTATGTTATGTTGTCGTTTCTTGTTGTGATCATATACTCTCATATATACTCATTTATAGTAAGTAGCTTATTAATGCAGCATTGCTCCAACATTTCTAAATTAATTTTTATGTAAATTTAAATTTGGCTTATATTATCTCCACTCTATAACATACAATCATCTGCGTATGCATATATTTGGCAGTGATAAATACGTTCTAACAAATCATTGGTAAATAGTATACCAAGAGCTCACTTTTTACCTATCGGTAATATCAGTAAAAGAAGGATGAAAATATGGTTTCTATGAGTTGAAAAAGTCGAGAAATACGCATGCTGTTCTGCTGGGCAAGTGCATCAGATATACGATTCGATGTACCATCTCCACTTCGCAATATGTCGTCGCCGTTTAACGGCAAACAGACACCAATATTTTTTACCCTTGTCTAACTACTACAAAATGCTATCAACAGCTCCAACTTTTCAATTGTAAACAAATCAACGAAGCCCTGATTCCGTGCTACTGCGGGGTGAGGGGAACAAATCACTAGACATGCGCAATTCAAGCAAAGTGTCCGATTTACTTCGCTCATTTCTTAATAAAACGTCGCAGGATATTGAGGGTGCGGTCCTAGTTTTATAATAGGTAGTAAGTTTTCAGCACAGTCAATAAAAAATGGAATACTAACAATATATACGAAGATGTAAACTCGTGTTACTATGTCTACTGCGTTTTGATAACGCTAATTAACTTTCAAATGCCAAATGGGAACTTTTTGCCACAAATTTTGATATTTCGGGAAAAATACGTATGTATGCGAAAGATTTCGTCAAAAGAATAGTAATAATATATAGAATTTATTTTTTATCTCGAGACAACTTAGTATTTAGAAAACCTTTGTGAATAAAATTTGTTCACATAGAAGGGGCCTACTGCATAATATTAATCTTTGAGGCCCACCCCTGCTCAACTTTGTCAAAAGAGTAATAATTGCACAAATTACAAATAGTTTCATGCATCATAAATTCGAATTGGTTGTTTAGTGAAATTCATGGAACATAAGAAATAAACTATTATGAAACTGGAAAACAAGAAACACCAAATTTATGATCCATAAAACTATTTATAACTTGTGCAATTATCATTCTTTTGAATTGAATGAAATTATTCCGAGTACTTTTTGTATTGCATATATTCGGTTAAATGTTAATCTTCAAACTTTAGTATCTTTAAAATCGTTTAAAATAGCGATGTGGTCGGTTATACATACAGTTTAAAGTTTACCTCGAAAAATTCGAAAATAATATGTGGATACCTATTATTAATTAATGTATGTCGCCGTGTATATTTTCTGAAATTTATATTTCAATATTTTCTCCACACAGGTACTAAATCCAGACCCGTTCGTTGAAGCTTGCTTCTGGAACTACTGCGACTGTCAAGAGCCGGATCATACGAATTGTTTATGCAATACATTTGAAGCTTATGCAAGGGCGGCCATCAATGCCGGAGCTAAGAAAGTAGATTGGAGAAATGGCGAGGATGGCAAACTTTGTTTCCGTATGTACTTATATATTTACCAATGATAGACACTTTGTTGCATTAACGCAATTTTGTGAAAAAAAAATGTAATACTAATACTTTTCCCGATTGTGCAAGAAATTGAAAGGTTGAACCCAAAATGATTTTGAATATTATTACGTGTATTACTTTTTCTAATTGGATGTTGCAATAAACCTAAAACAAACGACGACGCAGTGTTGATATGAATATTACAGCATACTGTGCTGTAATGAGATATTAACGTGGGTGGGGGGACTCTTGCCGGAACGTAATATAGGCGATTAATGTGCAAATTAGAAAAAATACTGTAAAAAACGTGTGCCACAATGACTTGTAATGCTCGTACTTTGAACCTTTCGCCGCTACGCGGCTCGAGATTCAAACTTGTACTCGCATTACATAAACGTCATTGCGACACTTTTGTTTTAAAATACTATTAACTTCAATGTTTTTCACTGCAGCTACTTGCCCGGGCGATCTGTTGTATTTCCCGTGCTCGCCAATGGGGGGGCCGCAAACTTGCGACTCCGACGTCCCTACTGGCGGACAAGATTCAGAGAAATGCGAAGAGGGATGCTACTGCACTGCGAATACGTATTTGTACGAAGATACCTGTTACATCAAGAGGAGATGTCCGTGTTCCTTCGAAGGACAAACTATAAAACCGGGAGGCGTTGTTACGAGAAATTGCCATACTTGCACGTGTGTTGACGGAAAATTTAATTGTATCAAGGTACTTTGTTAAACTGTTACAACATACACTAAAGTAATGATCTTCGTCCATTAGTACACTACTTATAGTCTAGTTAAAACAACAAATGTGTCACCGATTTATAAGAATATCTTACAATTCCTTACATAAATAACTTATTTGAAAGAATAAATTCTATGCTTAAACATCATCAAATTAAGGAAGTTTATAAAAATACAAACATTTTAACGTCATGTTTTACAAAATTAAGACCCAAAGCTCCGTTTAACAAAAACTCAAATTTAATATATTCTATTCCATGTAAGGATTGTAATAGTGGGCATGTTGGTCAAACTAAACAGTATTTGAAAAATACAATTCAGGGTCATAAATCTTCAAATAACATAATTTTAGCTTTCACAAAACCGAAATTTTAATCAAAGAAACTAATTTTACAACGCAATATCTTAGATCTTAGAAATGATTTACATTAAGTAAAATAAAAGCAGTGTTAAATAACGTACTGATATTGCCTATTTATCAAAAATCTATTCACAATTCTTTTAAATTTAATATCAAACCTTCTATCGCTTATTTTTAAATATCGTTCACATTTTACTATATTATAAAAAATTGTTTTTAATATTAGTATTGGTGTCTTGCCTTCAGTATAGATTTATGTTATTCATTTATCACTTGTTTGTCCTTATATACACTCCGCCAAAAAAGTATCGCATAATTTAGTTTTGAATCATAAAAGTATCGCATAATCTTTGTTTGTAGCATAAAGTTGTAAATATACTTTAATGCGCTCTAAGATATAATTTCTATGATTGTTTAAATAAAATACAGGCCAAATAAAAACAAGAACTCATACTTGAGATTTTTATTAAAACAAGAAATTATAATTTTGGAAAGAAAAATGTCATAACAGTAGCTTTTAATACTGAGTATTGCCACCTCTGGCTCTTATGACCGCTTGCATACGGTTTGGCAGAGATTCGATTAACCTCCGTATATAAGCCTGATCCAAACTCTCCCACTCGTCACGGAGAGCATTTGCTAGTCCATGCAGGTCCGCTGGGGCAACATTTTGGGTTCGTATCCGTCTGTGAAGGAGGTCCCACACGTGCTCGATAGGGTTCATGTCCGGACTTACCGCAGGCCAATCTAAAACTGGAATACCAACATCGTTAAGGTATTCCTGGACGATTATTGCAACATGCGGTCGTGCATTATCGTGCATTAACATGAATTCGTTTCCTATAATTGGCGCATATGGTACTACATGTTCTTCTAAAATGTCCGTTATATACCTGTGGGCAGTTAGTGTACCTCTGTCTACTGGTACTAACTCTGTACGACTTGTTAAACAGATGCCTCCCCAAACCATAATAGAGCCACCAGCGAAATTAGGTCTAGGTCTGATATTACACTGCGAATAGCGCTCACCGTCTCGTCTGTACACTGAGATACGCCTATCTGAGGTGTAAAGACCAAATCTTGACTCATCTGTGAAGAGTATATTGGCCCAGTCATTAATGTTCCAATTTACATGTTCTCTGGCAAACCTTAAGCGAGCCACTCGGTGGTTCCTAGTGAGACGAGGGGCTGTTACAGCTACTCTAGCTCTTAATCCACTCTGTCGTAACCTATTCCGAATAGTTTGAGTACTCACACGAGTATTTCTGACTCTAGCCAAGTCGTTCTGCAATTGTCTCGCAGTTACATGTCTTCGACGTAATGCTTGTAGTAATAAATAGCGGTCATCTTGGCGAGTAGAACATCTTGGACGACCTGGTACAGGTCTTCTACTGTAAATGCCTGTTTCCCTATATCTGGCTACGGCTCTAGAAACACTTGACTGATTGATGTTCATCAAATTAGCAACGTATGCTTGAGATCGTCCATCTTCGATTAAAGCAACTATAGCAGCCACTTGTTCTGAAGTTAAATTGCTCATTTTAGTTTTAAAAGCGTTGGTACAGAACTCTGACTTCGCACTTTAAAATTTGTCCGTATAGGAAGACTTTCAATAAACAACTGAACAAACCTTACACATATGCATTTTTCTAAATGTGTTCTTTTACAAAAAAAAAAAGTAAAAACGCTAAGTTCCATTATTTTGTTAGTGTTTTTATAGTTCACATACACGAGGCAAACTTTTTGTGAACGTATAAAAATATCTTGGTTCATAAATCCCCTTTTTTAGTTTATGCGATACTTTTTTGGCGGAGTGTATATTAAGATTTTAAAATGTTGTCCTCGTCTAATTTCCACATTATATTGGTCACTTTCATTAACCAATAAGTTACTTGCAACTCTCAATAATGGTAATCCATTACAAAAATTGTATTGTTATTATAAACAATTAAAATAAAAAACAATTTGTAGATTTGGAAAAGGCATAATAAAAAAATGCCGAAACGTTATCACAAATGATGTGTGTTAATTTTTTATTTAAAAAAGCGATACTCCAACTAGAAACAAAATTTTAAATTGTATTAACTTATTGACTAAATAATAAAATACACCAATATATAAATTTTACAGTTTGAAATTTTAATCGTTTTTCTACCTCTTAGGATGATGGTAATAAAACGACTGGTGTTGTAACCGGTGATCCACATTTTACAACGTGGGACGGAAGGAAATACGATTTCATGGGGAAATGTTCCTACTATTTAGTCAACGCTAACAAATTTAATATAATATCTGACCACTACGTTTATAGCAATGGAAAATTCATAGTAGGTCTTTACTTTTATTAATGACGTTGAATACCAGTACCTATTTAATATATTTGCAGAAAGAATTTTCCAATGCACCTTCTTATATGCGACATGTATTCATCGAAATGGATGGGCAATTTGTAGAATTAAAACCAAATCTAGAGGTCGCAGTAAATAATGTCACGATAACACAATTCCCACACTGGGCGGGAAAAATTCTCATCACGAAGACTTCTGGTTCATTTGTCTTAGGTATATATGAATTATTGCCAAATTTTTATTGTTGTGGGAAGTGTAAAACAATTACATTCAAACGTCTAAGTCATGGATAACATACCACATTTTTTCTGCATTTAGTTGAATTGCCGAATTGCCTGGAAATACAATGGGATGGCCAGCATACGGGCATGTTCAGAGCACCCACCGACTTGGAAGGAAAACTCAGGGTAAGTTAAACCTAATCAGCAATATGAGCAAAATATACATTAATCATTCATGTATTTTTCGGATTGCCCTAGGGTCTACTAGGAACATTCACGGAAAATCCGGATGACGATTTTTCGCTGCCTGATGGAACAGAAGTAACTGATCCCAATATCTTCGGGAACAGTTGGAAAACGGAGCGTTCGTGTCGCGACGAACCAACGGGACCTGTACAACATCCCTGTGATGCCAATCCCGGTATCAAACCACGTGCGGAAAAAACATGCAGTGTCATTAAAGGAGACCTATTTAAACGTAAGCAAGCATTAACACGTTCTTTGTATCACCAGAAGCACAGCAAAGTGCAAAACGATAATGCTCAACGCATGATTCTTTCTCGGTCGCTACTACTGTAGCTATGAACGCATTCGCATACATTGGCGGTGCACTCTAAATTTTCCCTTTAAAATAACGTAAATAAAAATTTAATGAAAGCATTCAAAAGAGTATACCACTAGTAAATCCTATTTTTTCGATCTTAATAATAAAAAGGAGGGAAGAGCAAGAACAGTAATTTGAAAGGTGTTGACACAATAATCATTGCTTTAAGAACAAACTATTTTGGGGCTGCAGTGAGTACCCCACATAAAACAATTTTCCTAACCTAGCTGTATGGTTAGGAAAATCGCTAATTGAAATTGTTGGATTTATTAAAGAAAAGCATCACACTGAAGCAACCAGGAAAATTTGAGGAGGTAGTATTAGATGATCTGAACAGGTTAATTTCAAAGAAATAAAAGACCAAAAAATAGTGACAGTGGCGTTCCTGGATATTGCATTCAGCAATCCTACCAAGAATTCAAATGTTGAGACACTGTGGAAGAAGAATGTTACAGCGAAACTCCTGTAGTAGGTAATGCATAGCTTGCAGAAAAGAATCATTATGTACACTCACGACTGGCGAAACCATTGCTGGGAATCTAATTATGGTCGTCAGAATGCGGTTTTAATGGTTCTAATAGAACCAATGCCATCAGATGTAAGTCGCCAACTAGTGTAAGCAAGAGCTACTATCAGTTAATGCTTAGGAAATAAGAAAATAAGTCCTGGTAGTAAAACGAAGAGCACTAGAAGATTTATAACCACTACTACTGAAAGGAGAAAGAGAAAGGATTCCATAGATCAAGGAAGCGAAATACATTAATGTATGGTTCGATAAAAGATTTACGTGGGATACACATATTCTGAAAGCACAGTATAAACCGAAGGAGTAGTTGCACTTTGTGTCGACACTTTTGATCCTTTGAATTCTAACGGTAACTCACACATATTGGACTGCGCAAGTGGGACTCAGGACATATTTGCAGGGCCGAATTGACACAATATTATTGCAGTTGCAAAAAGGAACATGTAAAGTTGAATATTAATGAAAAAATATCGGTATAACAGTTTACATTATCAATATGAGTAAAACTTACTGTGAAAAATTCAAGATGGATTAATACGTACAGTGGCGGCTCATTAGTTTTAATCTTAGTGTTTTTAAAGTAATTATGGACCGTCATAACGATAGTTTAAAAGAAAAAAAAAATACATTACAAAAGAAAACGCATTTATTTTTCAGAAAACTCCAAACACTAACGGTATGAATACTTTTAATCCAAATAAACTCAAATTATCGGGAAACAAATTAAATGAACTAGAAAGTTTAGTGAAAGGTTGTCGTGCAGAGTTTAGGACGACACTCACTCAGAGTCGCTTAGTTGAGGTTCAGCAGAAGACGCGCACTGGCAGGCAATATAGCACGTTTCACAGACCATATTTGCATGTGCCAAGCATATAGTGGAGTAACATTTTTTACATTGATAATTTGACATCCTTCTGAGACCAGTTTCCGTTAAGCACCTACGTCTTTTGGAGGGTGGAGAAGGTGAATTTTCCTTATTATCAGTGATGGAACGATATCTTTTCAGACGCATTTGGAGATTGGTGGGAATTCCAAATATCTTCGCACTTCTTCGATTTAGCTCTCCAAGCACCACTTGGTGGGCCAAAGTTTTTAGGAAAACTCTTCTAGAAAGCGGTTCCAGTTGATTGCCTAGGTAAATCACTTGAGAATTAATGCCACCTACATTCAGCATTGTAAAAAATATGACCATTGGCCAACGCTTGACGTTTCGGCTCACGCTGTAAGTAGTACACATTTGGTCTGTTGTATCAACGCAGCTCTTGGTAGAATTGTAGAAAGTAATTACGTCTGGCTTCTTTTGCTCTCCAGATTCAACATCGATGGTGTTGTTATCATGAAGCGAGGACACGAGGATCACGTTCTTCTTCACTTTCGGGATGTATGACACCAAAGCCTTTCCATCGCTGAAACCAAACATGCTGGTGTACTGTTTCCGTCCTTTAACCGAATCAAATTGTGGGGGCAACTGTCTTTTATTTTTTCGTATAGTTCCAACATATGAGAGCTTATTCTTTTTCAAATCGTCGATAAGGTCGATATCCGCGAACCAATTATCGGCAGTGATGTTGCGACCAGATCCGATTAAGGGCTTCGTCATTCTTTTCACCACATCACTTGGTTTATTGCTGATGCAGAAAGGACCCACAGGTTGTTTCCCAGCGTAAATCTCAAGATTCAACGTATAAATCGTTCTCGCATCAACAAGAGCAAAACATTTTATGCCGTACTTATTCGGTTTCGACGGTATATATTGCCGAAATTGACACCTTCCTCGGAAACCTGGCATCATTTCATCGATTGTGGCATTCTCCCCGATGGTAGAGCTGTTCTGACAGTTCTTCACAAATTTTTCAAATATGTCGCGAATTGGAGCTAGACGGTCGATTTTTTTTCGTTCTGTCCTGGTAGTACGGTCGTCAAAACGAAGGCAACGTATTATGGTCTTAAACCGTTTGAGGTTCATGACAAGGCCAAATTTTTCAACACCGTCGCCATCTTTTCCCCAAAGTTCCTCTAAACTCTGACGATTTCCTCTAAGAGCTCCTGCTAGATACAACAAACCAATGAAAGCCCTTATTTCGATGACGTCTGTGGGTGTGATATCTCTTTCTCTGGCAAATTTGTGTTTGATGGATTCCATTACTGGTTTGTGTATCCAACAATCATGTCCAGGATATCATAAGTGAATAAATTATTCCAACAATCTACTGCGGTTTTTGCGTTCTTGGCGTTGCCAATAACTCCAGGCAGATGAGTTATAATATTGTGACCTCGCCTACGCACGTTTCTCGCCGGCGGATTTTCAATCCATTTGGTTTTCTTATCTTTCCCTAAAAGACACTGGGCCTCTGGATATGATTCATATTCATCTTCGGCCTCTTCATCATCTTGCTCCGTATCTGAATTACCGTCACGTTGTTCCACCTCATCTTGTGAATCAATATCACTCTCTTCCCCTAAATCTTCATTCACTGAAGGGTCTTCCTTGTCGTCTTCCAACAAAGCCAGTATTTCGTCAACATGAGCTGGGTTAGACAGATCGTAGAATTTTCGGGACATTTTAGCGGAAAATCTAGAACATGTAAACACCAACATGAGTAAGTACATGTTCGGGCGCAATGCATCTGAGAAGCCAGGCTAAAAAAATAGCGTGTTTCTCAAAAATATCGACAGATTTTGCACGATAATCACGAACTGAGTCAAGTAAGCACTCGTTGGAAAGCAAAAAAAAAACAGAAACTACTAACCTTTGTATATGCGACGAATTCGGGCGCAATGTGCCTATCAGATCAATATGACAATAACCGCACTTTACAAAGTGCGTGAGTCAACTAAACAGCGACACTCTCAACGTCTGATAAAAAAAAGGAGACTACTATGAGGGGTAGAGTCCTACGCCCCCTAGAAGCAAAAAGAGGAACACAAATGTTTTAGCTGTGCCTGTCAGGCCGGTTGCGCCCGACGGAGGGTTAAGCATTGGCTATATACTAAAATAAAGCAATTATGACAAAGAATTTATAATAAATAGTATATCTATTCATTTGAAAATGCAAACAAATTTTCAATAATGCATGAAATTTTACAGCACGCATATTATAAAAGCAAGCAAGGAGGCTAGCCGTAAGTGTGGCTCCACGCCGATGATTAATACCATCACATAAACTTTGTACGGCGATAAAGAATGGGACGGAGGCTTGGCTCCAGTGAGATCGTATGAGACCGGCAAGTTGTGATACGTTGTCGTTCGTAAAACGTTCGCAGTTCGCACGTATGCGATTACATTTTCAATACTGCAAAATAACTGACATCAGTTTTGCGTGGAATCGTTTGTTAGCTCTAGATTTCGTATATATATCGATAATGATCGTCGTTTTAATTATATATATAATATTAATTATATTTTGATAAAGAACCCGGTCAGAAGAGACATAGATTTTCCTATTAATCCGAAATACAAGAATGTAAACAAATTAGAAGTTAGATTTCAAGGTATAAACAACTTACGTTTCGTTCATTTATTGACTTTTGACAAATTCTTAATTTATTCAAAAAACTTTCCGTAAAATTTCTTTGAAAACACTTTTACAATAATTATTTATTATAATTTTTTTTAGACAAAATTCATGATCTCCAAATGTTCGGAGAATGTTAAACGTCAACTGTGATGTTAAATTTTATTAATAAAAACGATTTATATGAATGTATGCCGGAACTGAGTAAACTTACATTTTTTGACTAAACAAAAATTAACAACTACAGCCGCAACACTATGTATCAAAATCGATTAACCAGTTTATTCTTAATATCCATTGAAAATGGTTTTTTTGTTACATTAACGCAAACTGATGTATTTCCGAGCGGGTAAGAGTAAGCAATACCGTTTTCCGTGTTTCAAAAAAATATTAAAATATTTATTTTAGTTTTTAAAAAACATAGATCTATTTAGTTGTTATTATCATTTATCAACAACTTATTTTTAATTTACCGTAGAATTTTATAAGTTACTATTATATTTGTTATTTATTATTAGTTTATTTTTGGTTTATTAAGAGTTTATTTTAACTTTCACCTTACATCATTTATCCATTTTCCTATTCAGGTAAGATTTCACTCTCATCTCTACGTGGTTCTTGCTAGACGAGTAATTCTATTTTATTTTGATTTTTTTTATGTCAATTTTTATTCTACACTTCCAATGATACAGTAATAGATATAAAATAATAATTTATTGACCGGGGAGAGTTAGGTTACACAGAAACTCGTGCCAACTATTTTGGCAAAGATGTCATACACGCGGGAGAAATACCCTCCTTGAAACCATCACAGCTATTGCAATTTATTAAAGTTCTTAGACTCGATGGGGAGCTATAAGTGCGGGCAAACCCTAGCAGCTTACAGCTGATGTAAGGGGGCACAATAGATCAATAGGTCGCGGTGCAATGTTACCCTAATTAGATCTAATCTAATATAATCTAATCTAGGTTACACTAGCCTCCCCTGGGCAAAAAGTCACGAGCCGCCACTGAATACGTAGTGTATATGTTTGGCTGCATATTCTATCTGTCAAAGTTTTTATTGTTAAAAAGAACGAATATGAAGGCATGTCAGGTAAAAAAAATATGAAATATTTGATGTGTCCTTCTCTCATGTTCAATTTATATATTTGTATATATTTGTTTGCATACAACTTTTATTTGTCAAATATACTCTCTTCTGGTTAGTTACCATAGTGCTCTTCGGGGTATCTTATTTTTACACGGTTGTAGAAACAGTTAAACGAGATCGTTGGGGAAACGTTCTCTTAGCGATAGTTTTTCTTTCGAATAAGGCAGTTCTTCTGAGACCATCGAAGAAGACAGATATGTTTTGGTTGATGTCGCTTCGACTTATTAACGCCTTCGAGTTAAAAATTGAATTTGAATTTTAAGCGTCGATCAATATCATTTACAACAATTTATAATTATTACACTACGGTGTAAATTCAAAGCTCCCTGTATACCTACCTTCTGTTTGAGTGAGATTACTGTTCATGGAAGACGCCACTTTCAGTCAGAAGTTCCTTGCGTTTGGTCTCCCTCTACTTCGAATGCGGTCCTGGTTGATGACTGTGAGGACGGTAGCCATCAAGGTGTTTGACAAGCCTTTAATGGGAAATGAGAGTACTTGTTTCTAATTATCGTTTTAATTGAATTTACTCATAAAATGAAACACAAAAATTGTTTCACACGATTCATTCCTTTTAAATTAATTTCTCTACCAAAAACCTTCCACTGAAATTTCTGAAAACGGATGCGTCTTGTTTCATACTAAAATTATATGGACCTACATTTTTCAAATGCCCAAACCTTCAGAAACAGAAGATACTCTTCATTCAGTCTTAACTGTAAACTTAGTCTATCAGTCGAAAATTGAACTTGCAGGATTAACCAATCTAATTTCAATTAACAATGAATATTTTTTTGGCCTCGTCAACTGCAAACATAGCATTACCTGTCAGCCAACGCAGCGGTAGGTTAATTTTACCGCCACAAGACGATAAAATTTTTACCACTTTGCGAAGACGCGCCAGAAAATTTATTACAAATGTTGTGTGTTGGGTGATTTACAGCGGCCTAACGTGCTCATGAAGGAAAGCTAGTAACCGATACTTCGTTGTCTTGCAACAACTAGTGGTAGCCTGTTTTCGTTTGAGTAACGGCATACAATTTTTTATAGAAAAATTGCATTCAAATGGCCACTCATAATAAAATAATATTAAAAACACGTTTTATAAGATGCAAAGCATTCGCTAATTGAAAAATTCTTTTTTTACACTTGAAGCCCTGCTTGGAAGTCTGGATCTATACTACTAGAATTCTTATTGACTTATCGTAACTTTTCAAATTCAACAATTGTTTGACATTTGAGGAGCGCCCTTGTGCATTGGGAAAAGATTATGAACAAGTTTATTTTTCTTTTTAGCTTGTGGAATAACGGATGTTCAAGGGTATTATGACAACTGCATGTACGATGCTTGCTACTGCGGGGATACCGTAAGTATTCGAGATTAAAGAGAAGTTTTGTTTATTTTAGAAGCAAATAATCAATACGTTTTAATATATTGACTTAATCCTCTTTTCAGTAATCAGTTTTTATTTACATATTTAATACAGACAGCATTAAATACACTCAATTTCAATTTAAAATTTCTTTATTTCTGTTTATAATACACATAACAAGTAAACGAAAAACTTATATACATTGCAACAGAAAGACAGGCGTCACAGAGAGGAATGGAAAGGATTACATATCAAATTTGTAATTCATATATTCCTTGACAGTATATAATAGCTCTACACCACACAGCAAGTTCAATACTTTACGTTTAAAAAAAGTTATACTAATGTAAGTTATTGCTTTTTGGCTTAATTTATAGCAGGGTACATTATAATCATTTTTAAATTTTGTGTGGTATGCGTGTGGTTTTTCTTATGTTCTTCAAAACGGTGTTTGAACTTAAATATAAAAACCAAACACCCATAGATGTAGAGACTGTATACCGTCAGGAGATTATTTTCCCTAAAAAGGGTTCTCACAGATGTGTTTGCTTTAAGACCCAGCAGAACCCTCACGCTCCGCTTTTGTAAAATAAACATCTTATTTACTTCGTTTGAGTAGCATGATATAAAACCCTCATTGTCGTGAAGTTTACAGCAGAACTTTAGATATTTGGAGTCTCTCACACAAAAATTTTATGTCCTCGGTCCACTTCAGTTTATCATCCAGAACTAATAATATTTTTCGAATTTTATTATTTCATTATCTAAATGTATATTATTTGGTATTTCCATGCTTTCATTGGTCTTGAAAAGTACGCGTTTTGTTTTTGTGAATTCAATATTAATTGATTGTTTTCAAACCATTCTTTTAATAATAATAATAATAATAAAGCATTTATTGATCAAGAGAGTTTAAATACAAAGCATTAAAAAAAAAATATATATTATGTTCATACAAGTAGCACATAATTCCAATATTCTTGACCAAAAGGTTATAGAAGCAGTTGAATTTTGGTTAATCCTAACTGATATAAACTACAACCGTACGTACATACACAGTAATAAACAAACATAACAAACTAAAGTAACAGTGTGCAATAACAAAAGAATTACGAAATTACAAAATTTTTAGGTTTCGTCATAATAACAGGTTCATTATTATTACGAAACCTAAAAAAATGGTTCCGCGTTCCTTTTAGTGAAATGAAATCTATATCTCTGATTGAGATATTCGTATCGTCCGCAGAACTAATAATTTGTTGATTATTATTTTGATTTACATGAAACATATCATTTAAAAATATTATAAACAGAAGTGGACCGAGCACGCTACCTTGCGGTACGCCGACATTAATGTTTGCGATATATGAATATGCGTCTGCATGAGCTGTTTGTAGCTTAAATACTGGCTGGAGATTTGTGAGGTATGAATTGATCCAGTCATACGCCACACCACCTGATTCCATATCGGTAAAGTTTCTCAAGGAGCAATTCATGCGACATCGTGTCGATTGCCTTAGTAATGTCTATGAAGATGCCACAACATATGTCACCGCTCTCAAAAACATCGCCGATCCCCTCAGTGTATTCATACAGAGCTGTGTTTGCACTTCCACCACTAAGAAATCCGTGCTGGTTTTGGTGGATTATTTTTTTTAAGAAAAGCTAGTATTTTGTGGTATACAATCACTTCAATAATTTTCGAAAAAGTATTTAACAAGGAAATGGGCCTACAGTTAGCACATGCGGTATAGTCACCTCTATTATGAACTGTTTTATTATCATACTAAATTTCAGAGCTGTCAGAAAGACACCTGATACAAACGACGCATTTATGATATCACACAGTGGCTCATTGATTTCGTCTAAACATTGTTCAAAGACCTTTAATGGAACTTCATATATTCCTGAGCTGGTTTTGTATTTTAGTTTGTAAACATAATTTCGTAAGTCAATAGGTGTTACTGGACTAGAGCAAGATGTACGGGTATTTCTGATAAAATTGTTTTTGTGATGTCATTGTTGTGTGGAGATATAACTGTTAAATTTGTTATCAAAGGTCTTAGGATTTTGAACTTTATTTAGATAATCTTTTTTTATATCTGTTGTACTGTTTACTATTTGCCACATTGTTCTTTGTTAGGAGGAAAGGAATTTTCCGACAAATCATTTATATACAGCATCAATATTCCTTCTTTCATGCTTGTGGTATGATTTCGGTTTTCACTCTTCTGTTATAGATTCTTGTAGTTTTCTTTTGTTTGTTTTAACTAAAGGCGGAGAAGTGCGCCTGCGACCAAATAGCAGCGATGGCAGACACGTGTGTCAGAAAAGGTGTTAGTGTCGGTTGGCGTGAAAAGGTTCCCCAATGTGTAGTAGAGTGTCCTGCCGGTCAAGTATATCAAGAATGCGGTGATAGTTGCAGCAGGAGCTGTGACGATCTCTCCCTTCGACCAAATTGCGAGACGAAATGCGTGGAAGGTTGCAATTGCCCACCTGGCACAACGTTGGATGAAACAGGCAATTGCATTGCCGTGGAAAAGTGCAAGTGCTTGCTGAACGGAGTTCGCTTTCCATCCAACTATCAGATACTAAAGAGTAAACATGAATTACTGTGCGTATCCTCAAATTTTACCTATTACAAATATACAAATATCCCTTTATGTGTAGAACTTGTAAAGGCGGTAGATGGATACGGTCGCTTCCCACTAACCATGAACAAAATAATGTCCCCACCGAAGAGGATTTGGGTAAAAAATGCAATAAACTGAAATTTTCAAGATACACCGGTTGCAAACGACCCGTACCGAAAACATGTGAGGTATGGTATCATGGGATAAATGATATTTTATAACCATATCTCCTTCCTTATTTCTCCTTTCCAGAACATGCACGATTACAAAATTGCAGCCGCTCAGCAATGTGAGGAGGGATGCGAATGCGTGAATGGATACGTGCTAAATACAGCTACCGGGACCTGCGTTAAACCCGGAGAGTGTCCTTGTCTCGACAATGGGCGCAGTTACAAAGAAGGTAGTGTCATTGACAGGGATGGTGAAAAGTGGTAGGTATCTAAAACACCTGAATACTTAACATTGGCATCACCATCTCCATTCCTTTCCATTCAATGTCATTTTGTTGTATGCAATTTTCACTGTTTTCCCCTTCTATACCTCTTCTATTGCTCTATCTATGCTCTTTTCGTTTTTTCAACCCTTCTCTTGTAAAATCTCACTGAACACAACTTAATATCATCATTAGTATTGATCTGCGTATTTTGATAATGGTTGATCGATTTTTATCCTTTACGTTTCATAGTTTTTAAAATACGTAATAACACTTGGAGCGAGCTATTTTTATTTTAATTATTATGTATTATTATAGTGTATCGGTTTCCTCTAGTTTCTTATAAAAACATGACATATTTTAATTTACTCTAGAATTAGTTTCAGCCATCTTCAGCTAGAATAGTCTTAATGTAATAGAATAATTGTAATTTCAGTACTTGCAAAGTGGGCGCCTGGGTCTGTAGCGGAGAAACTCCAGGGTGCCGAGAAGGCGATATCGAATTTAACAATGATGGAAAATGGTAAGCATAACACTGGTCACTCCTCAAAACGTGTTTACCTCAGCGGCGGGATAGAGTGCGTCGCTGTGTTAAACTTTAGGACTAGTAACTAGATGCCACTGCATTCACCTCGAATACGCATATGTTGAACCCACCTTTTATAGCTCCCTCTTACTGCGTCCACTTACAGCGCCCTTCCATTTCTTGCGAGGCAAAATTCTTCATGCTGGATACATACACGTGCCAGTGTGGGCTATGGCATCCTTTCTCTCGCAAGGAATTGCCCTGGAATCGCCATTGCTTCTCCATCAATCAGCGCATCGGTGTCATTTAATTTATTTTCATTCATGTTTTTTCATTCTACCATTGCCTGTCTGGTGCGTTCATCAGCCCCCTTTGTTTTCATAATTCGGGCAATTAAATTGTGCTCGTGTGTTGTACTCGCCATTTTATCTCAGAACTGGTCATCGTGTTGATAAAGTTTGCCAGGTTGATGTCAACTCCAACATCCAGACAGGCGCTCGTGCGATATTCAGTCCATCTGGGTCAGTTTACCAATCCGAAAAACCTCATCCTCATTGCGTAGTGCCGGAAGACGCCCATGGCCAGTCAATACTTGCGCAGTCTATATTAGGGAATTTGCACCACTTCTTTACGTTTGGTATAAGTTTTCTAGCCTGCTAACTCTCAAATGCAACCGTCTCCATACTTCTTCGATCCTTTCGTTCGCAGCTATTGTAAACGTATCTGCTTATGTCAACCAGCAGGTTCAGCGGCACGATCCCGGTAGGTACTGGAAGCGCCTCCCCAGAAACCGCTCTAAAGGCTCACGCAACTCTCAGCAACATGTGTTCCTGTGTTTTGTCCAACATATTGCGGTATTTCTATCGTATATGAGTTCCGTAAAATAGTATGTTTACCACTGCACATAGCACAACTTTTTTGCAACTTATATTCGACATTATTCTTATGAGACTCGTTAATCTGCTTTCAGCTCTATTGAATGTCTCTTTGGTGTGTTGGCCAAACTTACTTCTATCATAAAAAACTACTTCAAGGTATCTCGCTGCTTTTACAGCAGTTATTCTCACGTCATTCAATATTAAGGTAATATGGTCTTTCTTCATTCCTGGTTTGACGAGGACCTGGTTTCTTTTTCTGGCGCCAGGGTCAGCCTATGTTCTCCATCCACTCACTGATCTATTTAAAACCTTCATTGGTTCAATTTTTGCGGCAGAATATTCCATAGGATCAGAACCAGAAGCGAACCCTGCGAGACACCGCAGCTGCTATCCAGAATCACTGCACGACCAATCATTACTTTCCTATTTCTTAAGTAGCTGGAAATAATATTAACCAGGTTTTTTGAAAATTCTTTTTCCCTAGAGCTCCCTGATGATCAGGCTACGACTATCCGAGCTGAGGGCGTTCTTTACATCGATGGTTACCAGGACGTATCACTTGCTTTCAAGGTTCTCTATGGTTTTTGTTGCTTCCCCTAGCGCATGAGCGGTCCATCTGCTCTTCCGGAAGCCATACTAGTGTCCATACAGGTTTCCTTTCTCCTCAAACCCCTTCTCCAGTTTGTTCTTTATGAGCAATTCCAATAGCTTGTTCATAGTATTTAGCATGCGCAAAAGTCTGTAGGAGCTCGACACTTCTGAATGTTATCATTTTTCTGAATTAAAATTACTCTAGGCGCCTTCCACGCATCTGCTACTGCCTGAGTTGTTAATTGAGCATTCATGACTGTTAGTACCAAGTTAGGCAGGATATTAACTCGGTGCGAGTCCTCCTAGCTTCTTTGTAACGATCTTATAGGTTCCACCCCAGATGTCGTTTTCGGATTCCTGACAAAGGTTTCCACAGCTCTTTTTTGGCCTCGCTTATCTATTTGATTAGGAATTTTTTTACACAATTTGTATTCCGATTGTAAGACCACCATTTTTTAAGCAAATTGTTTTACCATAATCTTTTTAATCACATTATTTATATTTGTAAACCTTAAAACTTTAAAACCAAATTATTAACAATTAACGTTAGAAAGTAACAGAATATTTAAAATGAGTTTACCTAAACCTAATCACGTAACTACAATGTTTGTATGGATACCTATTTCAAAGAAAACATTTTAATAACCTTAATTTCATAACGGTTTATAATGCACGCGCCCATCATAAAAACCAATAATTTGCCTGTTTAGTCAAAGTTGCACATTGTGTATATACTATATAAATACACTGTGGGATTAAAGTATGGAATAAAATCTTTGTCTAATTTTGCGGAAAAACTTTTCATTTAATTGATTTTGGTGCAGTTATTTGCATCTGTTATTTCTCCAAGTGAAAGTAAATTTTGGTTCCACTAACAATTTGAATAACATTTTTAGCGTCTGCAAAAAAGAAGGATGGAAGTGTGTCGCACCTCAATGTTACATTTGGGGCGATTCCCACGTGAAAAGGTTCGATGGAATCCGTTTCGATTTCCAAGGTGAATGTTCTTATATTATAGCGGAGGGTAGTTTGAATGGAAACCTCTTCACTATTTACCTAGAGGTACGTACAAAATAAGATCATACTACGATTAGACCTCTCAACTTGCTTGATTATTTTAGAACGAAGTTTGCAGCCACATGGGCGCTACGTGCTTAAAATCGATTACCATTAATATCACTATTGATGGGGTGAAGGAAAGCGTTACATTGGTTAAAAATAGCGTGTTACCCAGCATCAAAGGATACAAGAAAATAAAACTAATCGATAAGTATCTATTGGTCGAAGTTAAAGTTGTAGATATTGGGCTTAAATTACTCTGGGACCAGAACACCTGGGTGTCTATAAGATTAAATGATCTATGGAGTCAAAACGTACGTCTATTTTAGTAATTTTAATTTAATGAAATTAGCTTGAGCATTAAACAATGCATGAACTTGGATCAAAGAAGAGTTCAGATTGTATCTTCCACTCTATTATATCTGCTATGGTACAGAAGGACTAATGTAGCAAATTAATGTCTTTTTATTTATTACATGAATTTTATATTACTAATCTTTATGTGCACGAAACTAATTTGTCCCCAAATAAGTCTAATGGTGTGTCAAAAGTTTAATATGTTTCCAATATAATCTTCTGGAAATAGTTAAAATTAGAAGTAATCTACTTTCTAAAGTTAACATAATTCTACAGAAAATTTCTTTTTAGAATTTCTAGATTCTAACTTGATATTTGCATATTGCAAAAGCTAGAATCTTAAGTCACAACAAAAAATTCTCAAGAGTAGTAATACTATCAATAAGTCCTTAAAGTAATGAATGCCCTAGGCATGTTATGAATACGGCAAATAAGCAATTATTAATTATTTATTGAAGGCAAAACAAAGGGTCATTTATAATAACAATATATAATGAACTAAAATTTGTTTCTTGCATCAAATAAATATTTGTCTTTTTAAATATAAAAATCGAATAGTTATGTCTATTAACAGGATAATTTTATATAATTAAAATAATATTTATTCATATATAACATTTTATGGAATTTTAGGCGTATGGTCTCTGCGGGAAATACGACAGACAGCATCGTGAAGTTCCAGTTACAACCACCGAAGAAATTCTCAGTTTTGTGGATATTTGGAGATTGGATATTAAATGCCCCAATGCTAAACCAAGTGGGGTAAGTATCCAACATTGTGTCTTCGGAAACACTTCAGCCTTTTGACCATTTTTTATCGCCAACTGTAAGATTTCTGTTCTATGTCGTGGTTATGCGTAGTTCCTGGCCGACTAATTAAAACATACGAATAACTGTCCCATTTAATTCCAATTCCTTATTCTGATTCTGTTACACTACTTGACATTACAGCACATTACAGCGTACAGCGTGCTCACAACACTTCTACCAAACTACTAACTATCTTCATAAACAATGTAGTCACAATATATTGGATTTGTTACTTCACTACATTATATCTAAGAAGTATATAGTATATACAATTCCAGATTCCAACACTCCCCTCCAATTCTACATTTAAAACAACTTACATTTAAATTTCTCCTAAAAGTTTACTCTGAAAATACTTAAATTTATTTTTATTTAAAGGCTTGGTAAAAATATTAAAATATTTGTTTCTTTAATGTATAAAATGGTGCCGGATATCGATATGTTTCGTTCTTTTTGTTTCTAAAGTATTCGCCATTTTTATGCACGACTGATTGTATGCAAATACATAAATCGGTTAGACATCTATTTGTGCAATTTCCTTTAGAATTTGTGCGATAAAAATGCATTCTGTCATACATGATGATAACGCAATGTATTCGGCTTCTGCACTGGATAATGAGACTATTCTTTGTCTCTGTCCAAAATATTAAATTATCATAAAGCTTTATCATAAAACCGTTAATACTTTTCCTGTCAATAGTATCTACAGCTAAATCTGAATCTACATAGGCTGTTAAAATATTCTGATTTTCCTGATTAGATTTTGAAAATTGAAGATCTAAATTTTCTGTAGCTTTTAAATAACGTAAGACATGTTTCAATGTCCAATGTTCAACATCATAGTTCTTTTGGCACATACTAAAATAGGTTACTGCATAAATTAAATCAGGTCTACTTTCTGGCATAAGATACATTAAGTGACCGATCAGTTCTTCATATGGATGCTTATTGGATTTTTCATTAATATCAAGACTTAATTTTAAACTTAAATTAGGGTGAATTGGTACTCTACTTGGTTTGCAATCCTTCATTTTGAGCTTAGTTAAAATATTTTTAAGCAAGTGGTTTTGGCTAATTACAAACTCGTTATCTGTTTTTTATAATGTCTAAACCTAAAAATTTCATTTGCCATTGTTTGTTAAATCTCTCATTTAAAATTTGGTCATAAGCTGTTCTTTAATATTTTTCAACTTTGTCTCAGATTTGGATACAATAATAAGATCGTCAACATGAATAAGTAAAAACAAATTTGAATTATAATATAAACATAGATCCGCTTGAGATCTATTTAAACCTAACTGTATTAAATGTTCAGTTAAACTATCATTCTAACATTTCGGCGATTGCCGTAAATCATAAAGAGCATTCACAAGTGCAGGTTTTGCTTCGAGTGTATCTGGTACTTCCATGTGTATAGATTCGTTCAAAACACCGTTGAAGAATGCACTTCTGACATATAATTGATTAATGTTCAGATTCAGTTGTACACTTAGTGATAAAATTACACGTATCGTTAACATTCTTGCTGTCGGAGAAGAAACATCATTTTGCATATCAGATTGTAGAAATCCCCGCGCACTAATCTCGCCTTCTTTCTCATTGAAGATCCATTTTGAGTCAATGATTTCCATATCTTCTGTTCTTGGAACAGGCTCCCATGTTTTTTTTTATGAGCTTCTAGCTCTTCCTTTATAGCATCAATCCAACGCTGATTTTACCGCTTCTGAGTAAGTCTGGGGTATAGTTAAGAAATTTCCAAGTGATAATGCTTGAAAGAAAGAAATTTGAAGATTGTAAAGATATGACAATCTTCAAGTTTCTTTGGTAATTTCGTCATTGGTGTTTAGTTTCTTGGTTCTTTTGTTCTATTATATTCTCCCTCATTTCTTTCATTTTTGTTCTTGTCACACATTTTCTTCATTCTTTGAACTTTCTTCTTGAATAATGATTGTTTTGGTCGTTTCTTGTTCACGTGTCTCGATATCTACGGTTTTCATAAAAAACTATGTTTGTTCCCGTCATAATCTTTTCCTAATCCCCACAACCTGTAGCCATTATCCGTATATCCCATTAACAACATCTTCGATCTGGGTTCTAACTTTCCAGTTCTTTCTTCCTTTGGTACATATACATATGAGTATGAACCAAATACCCTTATTTTCTCTAAATTAGGTTTTAATCCAAACCAAATTTCTGCAGGTGTTTTTCTCTTGGGCAATACTGACGTTTCTGTTCTGTTCGTCAAATATACGAATGTTCTTACAGCTTCTTCCCAAAAATGTTTGGGCAACCTTCCATCAAACATCAGGCGACGTGCTTTTTCCATGAGGGTTCGATTAAATCGATCATTCTATTCAGGCGAATGTGGTTTAGTATATTCAATTTTGATGCCTTTTTCCTCACAAAATTGTTTGAATTCCTTCGATCTGTTTTCGCCTCCGTTGTTACATCTTAATCTTTCTATTTTTCTGTTAAATGTTGCATCTACCATCGCTACATATGCTTTAAATTTTTCAATAACATCAGTTTATTTGTAAAAAAATAGACAAATGCAAAATGTGAGTAATGGTCGATAAATGATACATAATATTTCTTACTATCGTACGTAAACGGACTTATCGGTCAACACACATCTGCTGAAATTACTTCTTTTAGGTTTTCTTTCTTCTTCTAAAGTCCTATGTGGTTCTCTAATTTGCTTGCCTTATAGGCACGTTTCACATAAATCGTCAGATGGGTATTTATACGAGTGTCCCATGCGTCTGTGCCACAAATTCTTATTATTACTTTCAGTATATTCACTTCTTCTCTTAAATGTTGGGTAATACAGATTCCCAATCATTTTCTTTGTGCCACTATTATATTGTTCTTCTGCATTTTTACTTGTTTATCTTCTTTTCAGGCCCTTTTCTTTCATCTTTTTTGCTGACAATAGGTTCTGTGATAAATTTAAGTGAAATTTGAAATTTCCATTTTAGACATATCTGCTATTCTGTATTTTTTCGCTTTTAAATGATTTGCGACAAGTTTGGTTTGATATCTACAATTATAGCATCATGTGAATAATTCTGCAATAAATTATTGCAAAAGCTCGAGAACACAAAAAAAATATTAATTTATTAATATCTCTTTGGTTGCTATCCCCATAAATCTTGGAACTGGCGTTGCGCTTGCAACCGTGTATCCCCACCCTTCTTTAAATAGCATAATTTATTCACTCACAACGCTTCGAAGAGTACTTTTTTACAACACAAAACAAATTTTCATAGGGGTATCGTACTTTACTTTTTAACAAAGTTCTCGCGATGCAAATTTTCCCATTACAAGACAATTTTTAAATTTTTGAGTTTTATCAAAAAAATATTTCTAATCTTCAACTTGACGAAAATTTTTAGAGTTGCATTGTCGTTGCCACATCCAAAAAGAAAATATGCATTTTAAATAGGGGAGACTTTCTAATTTTTTGCCACTGTCCGTTGAACAGAGTTGAATGTAGTTGGATATTTTGAAATAGCCAAATTCAGAGATAATGAAAAAAACACCTGGTGCTGGTTCCTTATTAATTTTAGCACACGTTGAAACATCGTTTAGATGAAGTAATCGCGTTCTCGCATTTCACAATACAAACTAGCAAATGTACAATAACGTATAACGTGAATATCTTCCAGAGTAAATGCGACGAAGATAGACGCAGTTGGGCTATTAGCGAGTGCCAAGTACTGAAAGGTCCTCTCTTCTCCCCGTGCCACTCGAAAGTTTCTGTCGAGGATTACTACGAGGTGTGCGTGAGCGACTCTTGCAAGTGTGACATCGGAGGTGACTGCGAATGCCTCTGTACGGCTATAAAGGCGTACGCCCAACGATGTAACGACTATGGTATTCCGATAAAATGGCGATCGCAGAAGAGATGCCGTAAGAACCTGTTTATTTATCCTTTACAATAGTTAGAAATGTAAATTCGATCATTTTTAGCCGTCCAATGCCCAGACTATACTAAGTATAAAGCTTGTGTGTCAGCATGCCCACCGAGAACTTGCAATACATTACAATGTAGAAAATGTAACGACAAATTTTGCACGGAAGGATGTGCCCCACCACCATTATCACCGGGGTATGTTTACCTCGACAATAATTATCAAATTGTTGTGGATGAAAGGACTTGTCCTCCTGGAGGTGAATACTGTTTTAAATATATATATAAAAAAAGAGAATAACACGTGAAAATATGTCATAATAACTAAAATCATTTAGTCATTATTCGTCATTAATGATATTAACAGCAACTAATCGTTTCAGGTAACGTCACAACGGAGACACCTGTAGGTAAGACAACAGGAAATACGCCGCACGGTGGGGTGAAAGACAAACATACATCTTGATTTGATTGTTGTTGCACGTAGAACATTAATGATGATAAAATTTATTATGCCGCTTGCATTATTGTTAACTAGCGACCTTACTTAATCGCAGTTTTATCGCTCGCCTTTGAAAATGCTCGAAAGAATATGAAAGTTTCGGTACTTATCTATATCTCAGTCGATTATTTTGTTTTTTTTTTTCTATTTGCTATAAACATAATGGTTTAACTAATTCTACATTTTGAGTTTTTAAAACTAATAAAAGCAATATCGTCATAAAAAATTCTTGAGGGTAATACCATAAGAGCTTGTGTTCATCCGGACAAACTTTGTTTTCGAACGAAAGCTTTGTTGCTTGGTAACTGACGAGAACAAATAGGATGGTAAAAAAGCTACACCGTAGGTGGAGCGGTACTATCTTTTGTTATTTATTCGAGTCGTGTTGAGTTTTGTCAAAATGAAATTTTCTTCCGGAAATAAACACAAGCTCGCATGGCATTTGGTACAAGAATTTAATGAGTCATTTAATTAAAATTAATAAACGAAAATATTCTTATTTAAACAACGCCAAAACGCAACACTTCTTTCACTACATAGGTAAATAATAACTTAATTGCTAATAAAAGTACAGGTAGAAAATGTACAGTTATTATAAATTACTGAACACTATTTGGATTATCTTTTTCCCTTAGATTTGTAACAACTTTTGAGTGATGATCTAGATCAAACAACAAATTATGATTTGAAGGATTCTGCGACTGAACGGTCTGTTATTTTAGTGATTTTCAGATCACTTGCTCCAGCTTGGCTAATGTGGAAACAGCGCTTGCTTAATTTGAATGATTGGTATATTTATTCTTAGTATTAAGGCGAATTTTGATAGCTGAACCTTTGCTCTATTTAGAGAGTTTATTTTGAACAATAGGTATATTTTCGTACCATTTCTTGTTGCCTTCTTTTTCATCATACTGATTCGCTGTCAAAAACAACGGACCAGTAAGAATGTTTGGTTTATAATGGTTCTATTTGTTTTAAGAACATATCTCCTCAGTAGTTTCCTGAATGAAAGCAGGTTTTGGGTATTACGGATTTCCTTTGGTAAAGCATTATACAGGGTTGGCCCAAGATAGTCGTGTGACCGCTGTCCTATACTTTTATGTATACAAGGCGCCACATACTTTACATATCTAATGTCATAAGAATGCCGAGCAAGGTGTAATAGATTTTTGTTCAAATGCTGTCTCGTACACGTCGCAATAAAGAACAATTGTCTGATATCCAGCAATTGTGTGTGTTTGTATAATAGGTCACTTGAAAATGTTTGTTCTTTCTTGAATGTCACTTTCAATATTTTCTTTTATATTGTGTTTAGCGGTACAAGGTTTTGCTTCCCGACACCACCCCATCCTATTATAACATAAGTCAGATGCTCTCTACCAAGGCTTTATATAGTATTTTTAATTGACGAAAATCTAGGATATTGGACATGTATTTGAATCTAAACAACAACAATTGTAATTTTTTTACCACATACAGTATGTGGCTATCCCATAGCAGATGTCTATCCATTACTATTCCCAGATATTTTATAGACTCCTTGGGTAGGATCTTGTATTCTTTATCATTTCTGGTAAAAATTATTTCTTGGAAGCCTGGTAATGTTGTCACATTGCTCGTAAAAGTGACATAGTTAGTTTTGTCATAATTCATTGTTAAAAGTCTGCTATCAAGCCATTCACCCAAACGTACCATATCATCCTCCACCACAGACTTTATGGTGTCCCAAGAATCTCCCTCGTAAAACATAACTGTATCATCCGCGTACGCTATTATATCCGCGTTCAGATCTAGTGAAAATAAACTGTTGATGTATATGTTGAACAGTATAGGACCGAAAATAGTTCCTTGAGGGACACCATGTTTCGTAGAGATAAACTCACTGTTTATGTTATTAATGCGTACGCATTGTTCACGATCATGTAAGTAGCTTTGAAATAATTTTAAGGTTATTCCTCTGACACCCATGTATTCTAGCGTTTCTAATAGCAATTTTCGATTAACTGTATCAAATGCCTTTATTAAATCAACAAACACTCCGACAGCCAACCTTCTCTTGTCCATAGCGTTATAAATCTTTGATGTTAGATGTACTATGGCATCCTGTGTTGATACTTTTCGGGTGAAGCCATATTGATTGTTTGATAGTAAATTATGCTTCCTAAGAAATCTATCTAACCGCTCATTTATTATTTTTTCAAATACCTTTGCAAAGCCCGTTATTAATGATATTGGCCTATAATTTGCTGCCTCTTTATTGTCACCACCTTTAAACACCGGTACCACAATAGATTGTTTGAAAGCTTTAGGAAAGCAGCCATCTAATATTGCTTTATTTAATATGAAAGAGAGCGGTTCTCATATATCTGGTGCGATCTCTTTTAGTGTTTTATTCGTTAAGAAATCTACTCCTGGTGAGATCTTATTTTTTAATTTCTCTATAATACGCATTATCTCTTGAGCAGTGTTAGGTTCGATAAAAAAAGTTTTGTGTAGGTTAATTTTGGTGTGGGCTTTGCTTGTTGTTTTCTTTATCTCTTTCATCAATATTTCAGCTGTCTCATTATAAGTTTTATTAAATATATTTGCTATATTGTGTTTATCCGTTATTTCATTGAGCCGTTCATCATAAATTGCTGGAATATCCTGTCTGTTACCGTCTTTTGTGTAAGTTCATTAACTAATTTCCACAGAGTCTTACTATCTCTTCCACCATTCTCAATTATGTTTTCGTAGAACTGTCTTTTCGCTAATCTAATTAAATTTACTAATATTTTTTTGTAATTATTGTACTGATAACGTTTTTTAACGTATTCTTTGTAGTCTGTCTCATCATTTTTCTTCAAATTGTAGGCCCAGTCTTTCAGTATTCTAGCAATTTCATCAACTGGCGTATTGCCATCCAATTTATAGTTTCTCTCGGAATAAAATTGCATGAATTGCTTCCATATTGAGGCTTTCGTTTTTATTGTATTTTTAAGCACGGAATTCAATACCACTGCTTTTATATTTTCTCTAGTAGCACTGCATTGACATTTATTTTGGAAGCAAAAAAACAAAAGCTTGACGTTTATCAGGGTGCTACTGTCAGAATTGAACTTTCGTTAGCATGGGAAAAAAAATACAGTTTATTCACATGCAAACATACCTGCTAGCAGTTTATTTATATTTATAATTTAATGTTTATGACAGATGAATTAAATTGTCAAGATATTATCATTTCAAAATCACGTAACATAATAAATCTGGAAGGATAAAAATATAGGTAGGTAACTAAAAAGGTGGTTTAAATTTCTAGAAGTATGGGGTACTTAATGCCTGTTAAAAGGCCACATTTATAGCTGCTTTTTTATCAGGACCTTATAAAAAAAAATCGTTTCTACATATACGTGCGTAAAGCGCTGTCTCACATTTAATACCAGCGAGTTTGAAGATATCAAAAATTGGAAAATAAAAATATATTTACTTGTGTGAGTCCGGTTAATTTTACAGAAGCTTAATTGTCTGTTCTTTCTGAAAATTTTATTTTCCGCTTCTTGTGCCCAACTGACCAACAATGACGTCTCAGAAAAAAAATCGTTTTTATAAATGTTTGTGCATGACCCATATTTTTTATTTCATATTTAATATCAGTTAAATAATGTACAAGTCTGATTCATTTTAGAGACTTTGATTTTCTAATCTTTTTGAAAATCTTATTTACTGCTTCTTGGGCTTCCTGTAATTGTTTTTCGATAGTGATATGGGAATTTTGAATGATTATCTTTCCATGGATAAAGACTACGCACAAATCCCTCTACAGTTTAGTTAGCGACAGCTTTAAATTTTGCTGAAGGGTCTTCGACTTCAATATTAATATCTCCACAAATTCTCGTGCATTATTGCCAACAATGAAGGAGCCAACTCATTGCTTTACATGATCAATATAAAGTCTTACTATGTACAAAATTGCTCTTGGAGCCAGTTTTTTTCTTCGCACTGGCTGAAGCTGGTTGTGGTTTTTATTTGAAACTCGGGCATTTTCTAAATATTGCAGTGTTATGGCATGCAATGATGAAATTGTGTCTTAGTAACCTCCAAGTTACATATACTTTAAAACTTTCACGGCTGTCAGTGAACATTAGTTCTCGAGTTCCGCCGTGTCGAATTTTCAATAATATTTAAATTTAAAATATCATCTGACGTTTCGTCAACTACTATTTTTGACATTTTCAAAGGATAATGACAAATTATTGGCCCACTCTATATAGTTATCCAAATTCCAGGTGTGTGCAATGTGTAATTCGACATCGTGGCTAGGCTCTTTAAGGTCTTCTAAGTTGCTCATTTGGATTAGCGTTGCTCCATACCACATTGTAAAACTGATTCCAAATTTTGCGCCCCACCATTGTCATGTGGAAAAGCAAACCTTATGAGCATACAAAAGTGAATTGGTTGTTTTTATTTTCTAAAGAAACAACCAAATTATCAAAACGAAAATCATTTTTCGGAACAATAATTGCCATGAAAATAGAAGTCATTCATTTCTTGAGCTGTGGATCTAATTTGGCTTCTCTTTCGTCAATATTTCTGTAATTTTCCTCGGGGTAACATAATGAAAACATTCCAGTGTAATTCGCAAAATGTTAATTCGAATTGTATGAATAAGGATTGTAAAAACGTTTTCATGACCAAAGTTCCAGCTAACTAGTGGCTTACCTCTGTATGTATTTAAACGGGAAATAGTGAGGATTGATGACATGAAGTTCGTTTATCAGACATTTTTGCACATTTTTGTTTTCGCATGATTAAAAAAAGATTAAATGATGGTTGGATTTTTTTTTGCAGAATTAATCAAGAATAATTGACATTAATCGTCCCACTGTGCGTCGTTATAACTAAAGATAAAAAGAAATAAAAGCTATAGTCCGAAAATTCCTATTAAATAATGTACCATTTTATTCAATATTTCAGTTACACCATCACCAGAAGAATGCGATCCAAGTAAATGCCCAACATTGAATTGCATGCCAAACACAATGCCAGTACAGGTCGAAGGCCAGTGCTGCAAGTCCTGCCAACACGAGACTAAGTGTGTTGTCGAACAGAACAATGGAGAAATAATATTGAAAGAGGTAAATGAGGGCAAAATATACAGCGTGTCGATAGAATAACACACAATATTGATTACCATGTAATTTCTTTTTAAAAACGCTAAATATCGTTAATGTTATTTTTATAAAAACCATTTCTTGCATCTATCTATGACGTCATCCTCTGGTTTTGTTAAATGCAATGGCAATTTTTTCCTAAGAACGTTCGTACGGTGACATTCCATACTGTAGGTTACTTTCCTGTCGTTCATAAGATAGAAAATGTTTTCTGAATCATCAATCACTTACTTACTGTATTTTCGCGCATATAACCTGCGCATTATACAAAATTTTTCTGAAGGTAATGGATATTGTATGTTACTGTAACGACAAACTGTATATGACAGCATTTGCGGTTAAAACACATACTTAGTGAGATAACTTTTTTAATTGTCAGCCAGGTGAAACATGGATGGAAGGTTTCTGCAAAGAATGCACCTGTGTCGGTACAGAGAAATACAAGTACTGCGTACAATGTAGAAATAAAGTGTGTTCACATGTTGGAAGTGGGGACAAGATTACAGAAGACGTTTACTATGAATTGACGAGAGGAACCTGCTGTTCGAAATTAGAACCGGTAGCATGTGTTTATAAGGATAGGATATACAGGTGGGTACATATTGTGATATAATTATTGCACAGGTCATTACAAACACAAAATAAATGATTAACTTTCAAAATTAAAGACAAACATTTACTTAAGAAACCACAAATATGTTAGTTATTTCCAATTTCAGATTAAATGTCACAATTCAAAATTTTACAAACACAATCAAGCAGAATTGTGGATCATTATTTTCTTAAAGCATGTTGCAAGTTACATTTTTAGTTTTCTTTACATTCACATAAACATTTTTAAAAGATTCAATTTAAGTTGTAATTTAAAAACACTCTGTCAAGTTGCTGACATCTAGCGAAAAAACAGAAAAGTTAACTCTTATGATTCAGTATAGAAACCTGTAAGTTCAATTGTCAAACAAAACCGTAATTAATTGATTTATCGAAATTTGTTAATGTAAAAGGAACAATAATTGAACGAAATGAACAGTTTAATTGCGTTACGTTATACCGCAAGATTCTCCGAAGGTTCTGTATGAAGTCGGTTAATAGATCCAGTTGCAAACGCAATCCAGCGGTATAAGATTGTTTGGAATGTAAATTCTAGTAACCTATGGAGAAACCAAAAGAGATTTGTTGAAAAAATTGAGTACAGGGATGAAACGATAGCGTGGAAGTTGGTGTTATTAAAAGTTAAGATAAATGTTTTAACAAGAAAAGTCCATTACCTGCATGTAAATCAATTTAGTAAAGATAACTCACCTGCAAGTGATAGTGTATATTTCCGAGATCGATTCTTACTCCAAGACGAAGGAAAGCTGAAGGATTTCTTAATATCTGGAAAGCAGACATCCGTCCGAGCCACATTTACAAATGTGCTTATGTATTCATGCTGAAGCTTTCTCATTTATATTATATTATAAACTGTTTAATTTACCTGAACATTTGTGCTTTTCTTGAAAACATCCATGACTTTTCTTGCACATTTCAGATATATCGGCAAACACAAGTTTTGGGCGTAAAAATATATACTTAATTTAGTCTTACAAACTGTAACCATAGCTAATTTCGTCTCTCTCTCAATATATGTATTATTTTTTGGTATCGATTTTCGGTCCTTATTATCTACATCCTGCATGCAATATAACAATCCAACCTCTCCTACATTTAGGCACGCCTAAACCCCTTACCTTGCTTCTGTGAACCCAGTGTTCTTATGTGAGAATAAGGTTCTTTACTGCCCTACAACAAATGCTACCGAAGCCGCCTTGCTATGTTGTTCTCGGCGCGATCGAGATATTTCTTCATGTTCGGAAGGATTAACTTCACGGTCCTGATAGATCTCGAGGACTTAGAGAACAACATGGCCAGTACTAGTTCTCGCCAAAGATCCCAAACAATGTCTTTTCAATGGAGAATACAAGTACTTTTGCAATCATCACTGAATAGCACACAGCTTCCTACGCGAGCACCTGATTTGATATCTGCAGCGTTTACCTGTCTCCACTGATTCTTCCTTCCCTGGGACTATAGCTAACACACCTGGAAAGTTCTTAGATTCAACTATAGTTGAATGCGTGGCCTTCCAAAGGTCCGCCTTGAGTGTCACGGTCGGTATGAGTCCGGTCTTGGTAACGTCATGATAGCAAGTCATGTATAGGACTTCTCTAGTGAAAACACCATCCATCACATTCACCAGCCGTTGCTGAATCTGATTCAGTATTTTTATTTTTTGAGTGACACTGTATATTATTTCATTTTGAAATTCCTAAGAAAATTTTATGATGAGTTCTAATAGGTTTCCCTATACTTATTTTCAACTGCTACTTAGATATCTTGATTTTTTTGAAAATTTTGAAAGATGTAGCGTTATTTGCAACACAGTATCTTTTGCCCATTTTCGACTGGTAATAAACACTTCTAGGGTAGATGGAAGCACAAGAATGACACTTTCGAAATCCACATTGACAATTGATTTATCGCATACAGGCTGTCCAAAACTGCATGACCAATTACAAAATCTTCAAAGTTGAAAAAGTTCCTTTTTACAAATGGATGATACAGGGTATATTATTGGATGATCAGATGCAGAATTTAATTCTGCATCGATTCGCTATGACTTTCCCTATACGTATTTACAACGGTTTTCTTGTTATGTCAATATTTTCTGTTTTAATGTGATGTTTGACGGAAACTGAAACATCGTGTGTGCTTCATTTTAATTAGAAAATGGAAACAAAACATGAACATAAGAAAATTTGAAACGTAGTAACAAATGAAAAACAAAAAACTTAGGAACATAATGACAAGTAAAAACAAAATAAATTGAACGAAATAACTACAATAATTGTTCTATGTGACCACCATTTTGATTCAAACACTGAATCACTCTATCATGTACTCCTCGCGAAACCGATCTCCGAAGTTCGTCTGGGGTTATATTGGTGAACGCATCGTGAACACGGTTCAATAGTTCCTCTCTCGTTAATACAGGTGTAGAGTACACTTGCTGTTTCATGCGACCCCGCAGGTAAAAGTCCAAGAGCGTCAAATCGGGTGATCTGGGTGGCCAGTTCCAGGGTCCCTGGGGACCAATCCACCGATGCTCGAACATCAACGTAAATTGTTGATGTACAGCTAGTGTGGAGTGCGCGGGAACACCATCTAGTTGATACCAACTGTTTGCTCTCTCTCCTGGAGGTAGAGTATTTAAAAAATCATATCTAGAGATACTCTAAGTATCTCTAGATATCTAGCCCTATTTAAACTTTCATCGTAGACTTGATATGCTACGCTATTGTCCATAGCCAGACAAAAAACATTAAAGCTAAACCGGTCCTGGTGATTATTCTCCCTTAAGACGTGTGGATTATCTTGTGCTCCGTAGTGAATATTTTGACGATTTATAATTCCTTGCCTGCTGAATTTTGATTCGTCAGTCCAGATAATTTTATAAAGGAATCTTGGATCTTCTGTCATTTTTGTGCACATGAACTCGCAAAAGGCGACGCGTCTTGCCTCATCACCAAGGCGTAAGCCTTGTACAGTTATTTCACAAAAAGGATGCATTTTGTGTTTTTTTAATATCCTATGAATTGAAGTTCTTGATATGCCCAATTCTAGCGCTGCTGCTGGAATTGAACTCCGTGGATAAGCTTGAAAATAAGCCAAAACATTCACCTCGTTAGCTTCATTATCTATTACTGGCTTTCGGTGATTACGAGTTGCCTTTACACTCCCAGTTTCCAAAAACCGAGCGTCAATTCTTGCAAATTTTCCAGGAGTCATTGCTGGTAAGTCCGGATATCGCTCGTTAAATAATCTACATGTGCGTCTGTCAATTCGTTCACATTCACCGTGCGTATAAAACAAATTTAGCAGATCATTATTCGAATATTCTTCAATATTCTCCATTATTAACTGTATTTCATAGAATTAGCAAAATAGAATTGTACTACTTTGACATAAAATCAACAACTGTCAACTTGTCTAATCACTTGTTCTAATTCCTCTTATAATCAATGCTTACTGGATACGATTTTGTAGTTTTATTAGATTTTAGTAAAAAATATGGAATAACAAGAAAACCGTTGTAAATAGGTATAAGGAAAGTCATAGCGAATCGATGCAGAATTAAATTCTGCAGCTGATCATCCAATAATATACAGGCTGTTCCATTTGAAAAAAGAACTATTTCAACTTTGAAGATTTTGTAATTGGTCATGCAGTTTTGGACACCTGTATGCGACAAATCAATTGTCAATGTGGATTTCGAAAGTGTTATTCTTGTGGTTCCGTCTACCCTAGAAGTGTTTATTACCAGTCGAAAATGGGCAAAAGATACTGTGTTGCAAATAACGCTACATCTTTGAAAATTTTTAAAAAATCAAGATATCTAAGTAGCAGTTGAAAATAGGTATAGGGAAACCTATTAGAACTCATCATAAAATTTTCTCAGGAATTTAAAAATGAAATAATATACAGGATGTTCCATTTAAAATGAGATAGTTTATGGCGACTTCCGGTGTGGTAAGACCCTGAAAATATTTTAAAATGAAAGAGAATCTTGAATAGCCCCGGATTCCAAAAATATAGAGTTCCGGGTTTTTTCTAACCTCAGAAACTTCTAACGAACGGCTACCGTGGAAAACTCTGTATATGTAACAAGAAAATTAAAGAGCAAAGTGGTTGTGACAAATTCTGTAGAAATAAGGTTCTATTCTCATTACATTCATTCAGAAACTTTATTTATACACACCTATGTTCATTTCGGCAAGCAATGTGAATATACTACCGAAAATCATAACTGAACAAATAAAACTGTATAATGCCGGAAGGAGTTATTAGTTTGTTTAGTAAACAATCACACAGACTTTGGACTTTGGCCCTTTAATTCCTTAACCTTCCAGATCATAAAAACTATTGGTTTTGCTAGGAATGGAAAATTTAATTTCTTGGATTTTGTTTACTCAGATTGCATTAACTATTCCACTGTGGGTGAAGTAGTTTTTTTTTTGTTGGTGCAGTGCGAGCTCTAGTAATTCTATAAAACGTTATCAGCAGCATCACTGTCTTGGCTAGTATTCGCCTCTGAGGCAATTGCGTCACTTTCCCGAGTCTCGATCGAAAAAAAGTCGATTAAATTTCATTTCTTGCTAAAATTAAGCGAAACTTTATATTAGGATATGGCGTTTAATTTAGAATAACATTTCATAGCAAAAGAATCTTCTAAACCCAAAAACTGGAGTCCATTGTATACTAAAATTGATAAAATATAAAAATTAAATAGTCGACATGTAAAACTTAAGAAGTAATTTGCAAACAAAGAGATTTACTAAATTCAAAGAAAAGAAACTTTCCCATATGCTGCACACTTTTGCTGGTCACTGTATATGACAATTCCTACATTTTTAACAGTTTTAATAAAGAATTTTTTATTCTCATACGCATTGAAAAAGTACCTTATTCATAATTTACGTATTTATTATTAGCAAGACTATTGGGATTATTTAACGTGTACCTATTTTACACTGTTTGAAATAAACAACAAAATTGTAGGAAGATTTGTTAATAAAAGGCGTTCAGAATTGTACAAGCAAGTTAAATTCGAAATTTTATTAGAAACAAACAAATTTCATTTGAGAAAGATAGTCAGACTCTTCGGAATGTGAATAGAAAAATGCTATCGTATTAATGTGATTTAGTAAAAATACTGTTATTTAAGTACTTTAACTTGATTGGTGTTCGTTCTTTATAATTCTATTGAATAGGGGAATAAATAATATTAGTGTACAGCGAGCTTTTTTTTTGAAATTGTATGATTTTGAATAACTTGTGATTATCTTTAATTGAGTTTATTGTAGTAAGTCACATGTATAAAAATAAAATTTAGTTATTACACTATCTTTTTCATTTTTTCATTCATTCATAATGTTAGGGACACCTTTAGTCCAGGCACTTGAGCTGGGTGCTCATTGTACCATCCCTATTAAATCTCTTACTTCCACTCGAGCAGCTTGGTGTTCTCTATAAAGGCCAGTATCTTGCCCAGTGGGAACTTGAGAACCTTCGAGGGCTCCAATATAGCCTTCCCGAAATGTTCCTGCCGGAGTGTTTTCAACTCCTCACATGTGCAGATTACATGTAAACTCGTTTCCTCCTGTAGCTCACATCTTCTGCACCACGGTTCGCTTACTCGGCCTGTGTTGCAAAGATGCTTCCTCAGGGGACAGTGTCCAGTTACCAACCCAGTAATGGTTTTAACTTCTTTCTTGCTGCGTCTAAGTAAGTTATCAGAGAACTTGGCATCCCCATCCCCTATTAGCGCTTTAGCTTGGAGTTGACCTTCTGTCGTCCTCCATTTGTTTGTACTTGCATTATCCAGCCAGGTCCAGATCTCCCTTTTAGCGGAATCCCTTGTAATTCCACATACGGGCTCTGGACCTATGAAGTGGCTCTTGGAGCCCTCCTTGGCTAGTTCATCAGCTATTAAGTTGCCTTTTATATCCTCGTGTCCCGGCACCCAAATCAGCGACACCGTGTGATCCTGTGCCAGTGAGTTGAGGGATTGTTTGCAGTCTCTAACTAGTTTTGACCTAGTTACTGGGCTCGAGACTGCCCTGATAGCAGCCTGGCTATCAGTCAATATACTTATTTTCCTCCTCATGCAGCCCCCCTTTGCAATCATTTCTGCGCAGGCTGCAAGGGCGAATACCTCTGCCTGGAAGACCGTCGCATGCTTCCCCAGGCTTATGGATACCCTTTGATGTGGGCTCGGTCCGCAAATACCGGCTCCTGTGCCCTGGCTGGATTTGGATCCGTCCGTAAACCAGTTACTGGGATCATTAATAACCCCACGTGCCTGGTCTCTGCTTGGTATAGAGGTTTTCACCTTTTCAGTGAAGATAATTTCGGGTGCCATACTGTCCGTTGGCATTTGAAGTAATGGTCCGTCCAGTATCGTACCCGTAGTATCAGTGTGCCCTCCAACCTTAATGTTGGGATGCCACAAGTTGTTGGTTTTCAGTCTAAGGATCGCATTCATTGCCTCCGCCTTCACGTAGAGCTCCAGTGGGGGGAGGCCCACGATGGCCTCCAAAGAAGCGGTCCCTGTGCTGTTACTTGCCCCAGTGATTCCCAGCAATGCCTGTCTCTGGACAGCAGTCAGCAGCTTCACTGCGGAGGACACTTCTATCCTTTTCCACCAGACTACTGCCCCATACGTCATCGCCGGCCTCACCACAGCCGTGTATAGCCAATGGATTACCCTCGGCTTCAGTCCCCAGGTTTTGCCCACAACTCTCCTGCAGCGCCAGAACAGTTGGGTAGCCCTGGTCGTTGTTTTAACTAAGTGATTGTTCCATTTCAGTTTCGCATCGAGGGTTACACCCAGATACTTAACTTCTTTGGTTAATTGTAACTCCTGCCCGAACAGTCTAATGCCGCCTAGGTCATTGAGTTTCCTCTTGTTGGTGAAACCAACCAACTTAGTTTTATGTGGATTAACTGAGAGTCCTTGTGAGAGACACCATTCCTCCACACTTCGCAGTGCATTGCGCATGATGCCTGCCAATACGCCCGGGAACTTCCCCCTAGCCACTATGACAATGTCATCAGCGTATCCCTGCGTCCATATTCCGTTGTCGTTTAACGACCTGATGAGGTCATCAACGACTAAGCTCCACAGCAGTGGTGATAATACTCCCCCTTGAGGGCACCCTCTAGTTGTCCTCATGGCGATGTCTTTATCTAGCATTTGGGCATTGACCACTCTGCTTTTTAGCATGCAGTCAACCCATCTGATGGTCGTTTGGTTAATATTTCGGTCCGCTAAGGATCGGTTGATTGAGGGCGTTGATGTATTGTCAAACGCGCCCTCTATGTCTAAAAACACTGCAAGGGCAACTTCCTTTTGATGAAGGCTCCTTTCGAGTCCTCCCACCAAACTATGTAGGGCAGCCTCTCCTGATTTTCCCCTTTGGTATGCCCATTGCAAAGGATGCAGGGGAGATCTACCTAGTGCTCCTTCTGTAATATTTAGATGTATAATTTTTTCCATAGTCTTCAGCATGAAAGATGTAAGACTAATTGGTCTGAATGATTTTGGATGGTAGTATGTGTCCTTCCCAGGTTTCGGAATGAACACAACCCTAGTGTCTCTCCAGGCCTTTGGGATGTAACCCAAGGCATGGCTAGCCCTAAATATCTCCAAGAGGGGCCCCATGATGTCTCCAATCGCCTCTTGCAGCAGTCTTGGAAACACTCCATCTGGTCCCGGAGATTTGTATGGTTCAAACGATTCAACTGCCCATCGAACAAGATGAGGTTTGAAAATATCGTTTGATATTCTCCAATCGTGCTTCGACGCCTTTCTAAAGGCAAGTGATTGGTCTATTTTACAGAGGTCCGCCCTCTCCGAACCGGGGAAGTGCACACTGAGAAGATACTCAAGAGTCTCCTCCGCAGTGGATGTGAACCTCCCGTCCGGCAACTGAATGGACCTGAGTGTATTAGAAGAGTCCTTTTTCAGAATCCTGTTTATTCTGACCATGTCAGGGACACCTTCTATGTCCTCACAGAAACTTCTCCAGGCCTTCTTCTTTGATTCTTTAATTCTTTTGTTATAGGTATTCAGTTTAGCCTTATAAGCTTCCCAATTGCCCGTCTTTTTCGCCTTGTTGAAAAACTGGCGTGTTTCTCTCCTGAGAGTGTTCAGCTCTTTACTCCACCAAGCGGCCTGTCTTGGCGAGCGACGCTCCCTTAGTGGACAGTTGTTTTCATAACACGAGAGAATGGTCCCTTGCAACCATACAAGGGCCAACTCTAGTTCCTCGCTATTCCTGATCCTAGCAGGATAATTTCTGGCTGCCACAGAGATATCGTCCCTGTAGGACTCCCAATTAGTCCTCCTGGGATCCCTGTACCTTTTCAGCTCCGTTACATATTTACATATTTCATAGGATATATACGCATGATCGGACAGAGATGGTTCATCCGATACATGCCAATTCCTGATCTTTTCCCGCACCCCTAGTGTGCAGAGGGTTATATCGATTAGTGATTCCCCCCTCGATGTTCTAAACGTTGGTTTGTCACCGCGGTTCAGACAGTCAAGTTCAGTGCTACACAAATAGTCAAATAGAGACTTACCCCTAGCATTATTGTCTCTGCTACCCCATGTCACATGATGAGCATTGGTATCCGCTCCGACAATTAACTCCAACTTATTCTTGCTGGTGAATGCCACCAAGGTCTCCAAGTTAGATCCTGGTAGTTCTTCATGTGAGTCGATGGGTAGGTAGGGTAGTGACGCAATGATCGTCTCTAGTACCTCCCCATCTATAATCACCCTAAGTCTGGCTGCCGTCATGTCCCCAGTGCACAGTTCCATGATTGGCATCATGTCCAGATCGGATCTAAAACAGATACAAGTTCTAATTTTAGTGTCGGGTGCCCCCATCATGAGCTCCCTTCCCCTAATCTGCAGTCCCCCCACCTTACCTTTGGTGATCCACGGTTCCTGGATTAGTAGGATGTCAATGTCTTCAGCCAGCACCCTTTGACAGAGTGCCGCCGTGGCTGTCTTCTTGTGCTGAAGATTGATTTGCACAATCTTCAGCGCCATTTTATTGCCCAGATGTGGACGCCTGAGGTTCCCCTGAGGTTCCCTCTTCCGGCGAACTGGGTTTTTTCTTTTCCAGGGTCACGAAGCTGGCCCTATGGTCGCAATAGTACGGTCTCCAATTAGTCCGCTCTAATGCCTCCTCGGTCTCCTTGTCGATCCGGAGACTCACATGCAGTCCCTTATCGGAAGACTTGGAGCCGAGGATTGCCCATCGGTCCACCCTGAACCCTGGATTCTGTCTCCCTAGACGTTTTAATCCCACTGTCAGATCCTCCTCCTTAGTCTCTGGTAGGTATGCCAGCACTCGCTGTTGCTTTGGAAGCTCATCACCTCTGATCAGCTTCCAGTTTGTGTTTTGTGCCAAATAGTCCCTCGTTGTGTTGAACGAGTCCTCTTCCGCACATATTACACCATAGTAGTCGTCCATAAGGCGGGAGGATTCAAACCTCGGCGCCCTGTCCGCACTATCTATGATGGCCATCAGGGCCTCTCTGATGGCTCCTACTGATTCCCCAGTCACCACGCTGGCCGGGTAATCCTTCGGGATTATAGCTGCTTTAATCCCCTTAAGGGCAGCCTTGTAATTGGCGACCCCGGGCGCATGTTTCGTCCGTTTGGTCACCTTTTCCTCAGGAGTACTTCTCGCCGACACGGTCCGCTTAACGGCCCCTGTCGACTTAGGCGTACTCCTGGGTTCCACTTGTGGAAGGGGTAGCCTGACCTTGCTGGTGTCAATGCCCTGCTCCCTCATCTTCCTCAGCTTTTTCCTCTGCGCGCCCGAGAGAACTCTCCTTTCCTTGGGCGCCTGGTCTTTCTTCACAGCTGTCTCAGTGTCACCTGATTGCTGTGTCAGTTGTAATGTTGTTGCTGGAGTCTCATCAGTCTCCATGGATTGTGGATTCTCTGCAGACTCCAGTGTGGTGTTTTTAATTTGTCTCGGTTCCATAAGTAGTCCCACGAGTACGGAAGAAGTATTTTGTCGATGCCTACAGAGCTTCCATTATAGGCACAAGGCGTATATACAAGGGGGTGCCGCCTGTTTCCCCCAGGTGGGTACCAATAATGACTGATCTTCTATTCAGCCACGCATCCCTTCGGCTTGGCCCCTCCACCTTAGGATTTAGGTTTTTATTGAGGTTGCCTCCTCTCGGTCCGGGCGGTTAAGCCAAGACCCCCCACCCCATCTGCCTGCGAGACATGTCCACGAACAGCAGAAAGAGTGTGGTTTAGCAGCGACCGCTCACTTAATGGAGCGGAAGCTGGCATCGTTGACCCCGGTGCAAGCCCTTAGCCACGACACTACAGCTGGGCCGGGAGGCTGGTCCACGGACCGGCTTTCACCTAGGCCATATCGCGGGTTTAGTCGCTCAGGCGCAGCCAGGCACTCTCCACCATATTGCGGTTTAACCCGCTCAGGTCACTGGGTCATTGTGTCTGGTAGGCTTATAACCGCTCATCCCAGGGCACCTGTCAGGATAAACATCGAGACAGGTGCGCTGGGCTTCCCTATCCGCCACCTGGGAACGCGCCCGATGGGAGCCACACACACGGGTCACTATCTTATTTGTCTACAATATATTAGGTGATATTAGGTGTTTTTATACAAGCTAACAAAAATGTTTATAAGGGTGGATTATGAAGTTATTTATTCTCTTTAGAGAAAATAAATCAGGCCTAACTGCGACTTGAGTGTGCAAAGAATTTTAAACTGGTGTCATATTTTTTGGTTTCTTTTCTTTGTTCACACACATTAAGCTTGTAATTTAATTGGAGGAAACGAACGGGAAGAACAATCATTGAGAGCGTTTTCATTTATACCTAGAGGTCAATTTATAATTATTAATCACAATCTTTTGCCTATGTACCCATTGTCTTGTAGCTATATACTAAAATTATTACAACCTTTTCTATTTATTTATCAATAGGGCAGGAGAGATTTGGGATGTGGATGAATGTTTATCAATGGAGTGCGTTTTAGACCCACAAAGTCAAATGCCAATCATCGTGGAAATATCTCCGAAATGCCAACAAACTTGCCCAGTTGTAAGTGCCTATTAGTAGGTAATTGTTCATTGATGAAGTATCTACCGTGCGGTTATCTTGTGTTGCAGGGATTTAGATATAAGAAACTTCATAATGCCTGTTGTGGATATTGCGTTCAGGACAGCTGTGTCTTCGATGGTAAAGCCAGGACGGTAGGTGAAGAATGGTTCTCCGAAGACGGATGTCTCACTTACAATTGCCAAGTCGTCAGGGGTCAATATCAAGTATATTCGTATGAAACGGTTTGTCCCGCTATTCGCTATTGTTCAGGAAATATACGAAGAGCCCGTTGTTGCGAATACTGTGATACATTTGAAGTATTTACGTGGAAAAACGAACCACTCCACTGCAGCCATGTTGTGGCTTAATTAGTACTTCATTTAGTTGGATTTAATTTTTTTTTTCAACAGTATATAGCGATGTAAACAATAAATATCCGAGTGACAAAGTCTGTATTTTATGTTAGTTACTAATTAGTAAATGTCGCTCAAACACTTTCTGATGTTTTAATGTGTATTATTGTATTTTCTTTCTTCTTTTTGAAATATAGAGGTAAATTTTATTTAATTGTATCTTGCATACATTTCCTCGTGTGACTCGATTGTTGTCGGTAGTGACTAATAGTGAACTAGCCCGATTGTAAATATTTGGGGAAAAAATGTTAGACAATAGTAGTTTTACTAATGCTTTTACTGTTTTTGCAATTACACTTTCGATACTCCACCATCGGTATATTGCTATGGACAATATTCGCGATAACTATCAATGACACCCACCACTAGTTGAAGGGATACTTTAATACTCTAAACTTCACACCGGAACACACAACCGTTTACGAATTTTAAACACATGAAAATAAGTTGCCCAATGTTGATGTTGCATTTGAATATTTTTATATTTTTAAATATTATTTTGACCTAAACTTTCCTACAAAAAAAAAATTCTTCTAATAATCAAGCTAATTTTAAGGGCTTTTAATGGCTTGATGATAATATCAAAACTTCAAGTGCAAATTTAAGCAGCTATTTAAACTTAAATGGAAATATCCTGATATGAAAGACATATACAACAAAACAAAAAAGAAATATGCTCTATTATTACAAAGAACTACATTATCAAAATAAAATTATAAATTCAGCTAATCCATATAAAGAAGCATGGTGTACAGTTACACTTAAATCTAACAAAATAAGTTTAGTTGACAATAATAATTTAGTTGACGATCCAGAAACTATAGATCCATAGACGATCCAGTATTTGCAATACTGTAACAAATATACCTAAGCAAAATCATTATTAATGCAACAATGTACGTAAGATTCGTTGCTTTTCTTGTCTCCAATTGATATGGACATCATGCCATCTTTTGGTATTAGGGAAAATGCCTTGCGGTGGATATCATCCTACCTGTATGATCGAAGTCATTATGTTTTAATCAATTTTGATTTGGATAGATACATTAATCCATCCATTAATAGATACGGCTTCCCACAAGGATCTGTATTGGGTCCCGTCTTATTTTTGCTATATATTAACGACATGGAAAGTATTACGCTAGATAATAATATTCATATCAACTTATATGCTGATGATACATACAGGGTGTTTTGAAACATCGTTTAAAGATTTTAAGGGCATGTAGTACGATCGAAAATAAGGTTAAAAGTCATAATAAACATATGTTCACAAATCAACCGTTTACGAGATAACAGCGAGTGTTCCTAGTAGTACATGGATATAACATATCCCAGTAAACAGGTGCTTATCAGCTATTGTTTTATGACAGTTTAATTTGACGTTTTGTGCAATTTGTAGCAATTACAATGGTTGCGTATTCTAATGCTGAAATGAGCGATATGGTGTTCATGTACCGTCGTGCTAATGGGAATTCTTTACAAGCACGTCGCTTCTATGCTGAAACGTTTCCTGATCGCCAATTGCCTTCGTATGTGATATTTCAGACGGTGTTTCAACGACTAAGAGAAACTGGTTCGTTTGAGAAGCGGTCTTCTGATACTGGACGACAGAGATTAGGATGTACTCCACAGATAGAAGATCGAATTTTGAATATTATTGATGAAAATCCCGAAACTAGTGTTAGAAGAATTTCGACTCAAGTGGGTGTAAGCAGCAATCTTGTTTGGAGAACTCTTCATGAGCAACTCCTATACCCCTATCATATCCAACGGGTACAAGCCCTTACTGCTCCGGATTATTATTATCAAGCGAGAAGGGCTTTCTGTGAGTGGTTTTTGCGAACAGCTGCTGATCGGCCAGATTTCACTGATAACATCCTTTTCACCGATGAAGCTGGTTTTACTAAAAATTGAATATTTAATTTAGACAACAATCACGTTTGGTGTGACGAGAATCCTCATGCTACCATTGAAGCTCGGCACCAGCAACGTTTCTCTCTAAATATCTTGTTAGGCATGATAGGGCAACGGTTGTTAGGACCGATTGTTTTGCCACAACGCTTAACAGGTCCTGCATACCTCGAGTTCTTGGAAAATACTTTACCTGAACTTTTGGAAGATTTACCTATAAATCTAAGACTGAACCTCTGGTTTATGCAAGATGGAGCTCCACCGCACTTTACGCGTGCTGTTAGGGAACATCTTAACAATGAATTTCCTGGGAGATGGATAGGGCGAGCAGGTCCCATTGCTTGGCCTCCAAGGTCTCCCGATCTAAACCCGTTGGACTTTAGTATCTGGGGTTATTTGAAAAGTTTGGTGTACGCAACACCGGTAAACGATCTTCCAAGGTTGCGCCAACGAATAGAACACTGTTGCCAGATAATACGAGAAAAACCCTTGTTTTTTGAAAGTGCGCGCTTCCTTTGAAAGCAGATGTAGATCCTGTGTCGAAATGGAAGGACGTCATTTTGAACATCTTCTTTAGTTATAATCTATTTTATGTTAAAATACAATAACATCTTAATAAAAACCGCCAAAGTAAACTTATTCTGCATTTGCGATAAAATCGCTGTTATCTCGTAAACAGTTAATTTGTGGACATATGTTTATTATGACTTTTAACCTTCTTTTCGATCGTACTACATGCCCTTAAAATCTTTAAATGATGTTTCAAAACAGCCTGTATATTACAATATCCGACAAGGATAACGATAGTTTACAGATTAAATATAATGATTTTCTTGGCAGGATTAATAATTGGCTAAACGAGCACAGTCTTCAATTAATCACGGAGAAAACACAATATCTAGTTTTTCATTGCCATCAACGAGAGGCGCCAACTTTGAATCTGAACATTAATAAGGAACAAATGTCATGCGTAGAACATAGCAAATTTCTAGGTTTACAAATAGACGAAGCTTTAACATAAAAGCACCATTGTAATGAAATCATTGCTAAATTAAATTGTATTACATATCTTTTCCGTAATCTAAAATATATATTAACCAAAGAACAACTAATTTCTGTGTATTACACTTTGGTGGAGAGTAGATTGCGATATGAGATATGCCTTTGACGAAGCTCATCTGATGCGCGAGATGTGTTTATCGCTCCAAAACGTATTTTAACAGCTTTAGCAAATGTGACCTCTACTCATACTTGCAGACAATTTTTTAAAGAATTTAGTATTTTAACTTTAACTGGCATATATATTTTTGAGATGTGTGTTCATATATTCGTAAATCAGAATGGATTTATTAAAAATAATGAGTTTCATCAATACTATACAAAGGCTGGTAATCAATTTCGAGTTTCTTTTACCAAATTAAATGTATCTAGGATTTCTCCTAATTACATATGAATTAAATTATTTAATCTATCACCATCAAACCTGAAATAATGCAAAAACTTAACTAATTTTTAAAAAAAAACTTAAAATCCTATTTGGTAGGCAAGGTAATCTACAACTTAAGTGAAAAGACTACTTGAAAAAACAATAAGTGGTGCTAGTCGACAAAATATTGTACGCACCACGGTTGGAAAGTGTTTTTATCGAACTTGTTGGGCTGCTCGCCTCGGCTCGTAATTTCCAAACACGTTCGATAAAACCTTCGAGCCTTGATACGTAAATAACTATTAACTGGTTAAGGACATAATATGCACTACTCAACTTGTTGCATATATTCTCTAAATGCTGCTCCCAAGATAACCTGGACATCAAGCAACTCAACGTCATTACGCCTGATGAAATATTTCCCAAGATTTAGCAGGGATCTCTGGTTATACATGGTTCCTCATGGTTACACAAGTAAAATGCCTAGCAAAACAATAGTCAAGAATAGGACATAAATTGTGAAATAGAACGAAAATCACCGTGACAAGCAGAAACACAGTTACTAAATACTGCTTTTCGTTATCATTAGTATAAAGAAACAATATCACAACACTCAATATTCAATTCAATGAAGTTATAAATATAAAATAAACGACGAAATATTGAGGTCTAGAAAAGTAAATAATAAAATTTAAATCGCTCCCCTGTCAAGCAACCATCAAGTACCATGCGTAGTGCACCCTTAATTTAAGAATTTAATGTATCTAATATTATGTGCTTTTGATCATATTTATCTACAAAAACATCGGCTGTGATTAGTGACGTTCCGATATTTTCCATATTATTAATATCGATATATTTGTTTCGATATATTCGATATTTTTATCGATATCGAGGTTTCGATAATAGCGAGATATCGAAAGGAACTTTCTAGTATCCAATCAAAATATCGAATTCCGATGTCCAACTTTTTTCTCATCGGAGGTTATTGTTTAGATGTATGCATACAAGTGTATGACAGTTGTATGATTTGAAACTCTATTTTTGCCAAGATTTTTGCTAATTTGCCGATTGAAATTTACAAATTCTCACTAATTCCAAATTTGAAATCGTTTTGACATAAGCTATATAAATAAACTACATACAAAATTCATAAATACTGAAAATGAAACTAAACATGTACAGGTTTCTACTTTACCGTTTGTTCGTTTCGCGATTGCTAACGTTTGCTTGATTATAATTAATTTAAATAATCGAATGATATTCTCAATATCGATATTTTCTTTCAATAATATCGGGGTATCGATAACGTGCTTTCGATACTGATTCGATACCAAATATCGTATCGAAAGGAGTATCGAAACATCACTAGCTGTGATCAAAATATCCCGACCGGAATTCCTGATAATATGATGCCCCTAAGTTTCATAATGAGGAGACAAAGGCAACTGAATAAAAAAAGCAAAATTGAAGTGTTAATGTGAAAATAAATATTCAACTATGTTTACACTAATACCTAACAACTGAAGGTCGCGTCTCATATGAACCATAATATTTGCTGTATACAATATAAATTTTCCACTTTTACTAACAATAAGACTATTTTTTTCAGTCTACTTTGTGAAACAATCCATAGATTCTCTAAACAAATAAAAAAATCTACAACAGAATGATGAATATAAACACGATTATCAGTGTGTTTCTAAATTTTTATTTATATTGCGCAAATTGTTTTTAATTTACTTGAAGATTTATTTATAGGTACGTATATGTATACATAGATGCATTTAGAACAAGAAGTTGAAAATGAAGACAAATTGAGGTCGCTTATATATATGTAATGTTAGGGTGATAATACACTGCAACCTGAAAGATCTATTGTGTCCCCTATTTTCACTGTATATACAGCTGGCTGTCCAGTCTGATTCCTTTTAAAACGAGTAGACTGAAGGCCCCAGATTAGACAACTCTCCCTCTTCAATTTCACATGCTCCCAAGTGCAGTGCCCTTGAGTTGCACAGTGTAGCGCAACTTGAGAGTAGATGGATGGATGTTTCATACTATTCCCCACAAAATCTACGTTCGGCTTCCTCTGCTACTTCAACCTACTTAGATGTCCGTTCAGTTTACAATAGCCTGATAGGATTTCAGTCAATATATGAATATTATTTTTACTCAGGTTGATGCAGCCTACAGATCTCTTCTGGTTATAGGTTTCCAGAAGAGTTTTAGCTTGCCCCATTCCTTTGAGATTCTCTCAGTATTTGGATTTTCTCTGCTCTACTTCACTTTTGAGTTTCTACGGTGTTATACTGCTACTTCAATTACTACAATATGATTATTAGGTGAATCATTCGAAATTTCATGACCAAATACTTGCATTAATAAGGATTTTACTGTTCGTATAAATAAATTTTAATACGTCACGATGAATTCGCACTTTTTGAACTTTAGTGTTTATTTTAATCTTCTTTTTCCTAAATCTGACGAGCAGTTCAGGGTTTTATTCCGTTTAATCCAGAACACTCGTAAACAAAGCGTGCTTGTAAATTATCTCCAGTTCTCTCAACATGCACAAGAAGTGAATGCAATATTGTACAAAAGATGGTTACCTAATTTCGTTTTCTTTGACGACACTCATGAGATTCCTCAGTTGAAGGTAATCTTTCTTTGTTTGGCGTGTTTGTAAGTCTGATTATATGTCCTGTGATTCTTTTAGGCCAGTTTCCTCCTATACAAACAATGTGATAGTGGATCTGATACTATGCGGTGGTGTCTGTGAGGCGTTTTACTGAATAAGGATTTACCGTTTTTTTGTTTCAATGTCATTTTGGATTCGCGGAAAGCAATATAATACAATAAAAAAGCAATATGTTTTTTTTTTTTGTATTTTCTGATACCCTTTGCTTCATTTTTATTTTGGACGCGTATAATATACAAAGAAAATATACGATGATATAGCTCAACTCTTAGAAGTTGATGTAAATACCATTCAAAAAGACAAAAGGTATCCATCTTTTCGAGCTGACTACCACTTGGTCCACAAATGGTCTTTCAATGTCATAAAGAACCAAACAAAAATTAAAGAAAAGAAAAATTAAAAAATAACACTTTGGCACGATTTTAAATACTGTTTTTAAAATAATCCTTTTTTCAAATTTAAAATATTTTGATGGGTATGTCTAAAAACAGCGGAAAAAGTCCGCGTCATTTACTGACAGAGAATATCACTAAAAGGTTATCCAGATTGGCCTTAAATTCCAAATTTCGTTTCTCCTTTGCGATTATATATATAATTACATATAATTTTAGAAGTAAGAAGGAGCTACTTTCGCGAAACACTCGGTATAACGGATTGAAAGTTGCTGTATTGAACGCACATATATATTTCCCAGTGGCTTGTTCCTAACAATATATTTTAATATTGCTTGTGAGTATACAAAATTTGCTGTGAGTTTTGTAAAATTTATGTGATTGGTTACAACATTATAAATTAAAAATAAACTACTTGTTTGATTTAGTGGACATCACTGCTTTGCATACTCATTTACATAGGGAAATAACCGCAGTATTACTGCGGTAGTATAAACTTAATGCACGAGGTCATTTATAGTTTCTTCTTGGCCGTTGGCATTAAATAAAATTGACCGTTTGTTACGAAGACATTTTTTATATTTCTTTATTTTTTTGATAAATATATTTACAATAGTTATTTCGAAGTGAATTTACATAAATTCTATGTATTATTTTAATTTTCGTAAATAAAATACGAAGAATGACAAGCTCAGAGCTTTGAACCTGCTGTTGTCAAAATAATTACCAGAGTGATACATATCTGTTTTTCGTGACTTAATTCTGATTTGATTTTTTTGATAAAATTTAATAAAAAACCTTTGGGTTGTATATGTAGATATAATCTATTTCAAATAATATATTTTAATATAAACTGTAAAGAAATATGTATATAATCGTTGTAAGTACATATTTATAAACCGGAGATGGCAAAAAAAATTAAAACTGTGGCACTGATAATACTACACACTCTCAAACACTTTGCCGGAAATTTCACTACACTGGGCGCAAGTTTCAATAACAAAGCTAATCTCATTAGCAGTAACTCAACACTAAACTATAACAGTTCAGTATAAAATTAAGAATCGAATTATTTTTGTAGTGAGGTATTAGATTTACCTTACAATATGATCGCATAGATATCGTTTAGTTTGCCCAATTTTTTTAAACTGATGGGAGAAAAATCTTCAGAAGACATGCGGCCGTTGCCGTGGTATGTCGAATTCCTACCGACTAAAAACACCTGAGCTATTTACCTCTCCTCTCCCCGGAACTGCTGTAGCATTACATTGTGGAGGAGATTCTTGCAGGTCTTCGGGCATTCCTATTACTTTTTTTTTTGCTATGGCCTCCTTTTCCGTGATAATACTTCTCTACGGCTCTCCAGCTCTCTTGAAACTCCAGCATAATACCAACCATGTTTTTTGGTGTCAATATACCTAACGCACTTTTGTGCATGCTCTCTCCATCTGAAGCAATAAAAGAAGGTATGTTCAGTAGTGTCCTCTTCGTTGCAAAAGTCACACACGTCGGTACTCCTTAGACTCATGCGGTGGAGGTAAAAGTTAAAACATCCATGCCCTGTCAGTATCTGAATGGTGTAGTAGCTAAGTTCACCGTGCCTTTTCTTGTACCAAGGTCTTATGTTCCTTATGAGTTTTCGCGTCCAGTTGCCCTTGCAGCCTCCCACTGCTTTTGCAATTCGTTTAGCATGTCATATTTCTCTCTTTCCTTGTCACCTTGTCTCCTTCTGGCAGCCATCAGTTCTATTGGGATACACCTTGTCAGCACTAGCAACGACCTGGTGAATTCTAGTGATACGTCTCTGTACCCGCTCGTAGGATTTCTTATGCATTCCTACCTTCATTGCCTCTTTCCATATGGGTGCACCATATAACCTGCCCTCCTATATTTGGCATAATGCGACAGAGGTTTGCAAGTATTCCGTCGGCCTTCTCCGCTGTTTTGCGAATGTGTACTACCATATGCATGTTCCTATCGAAGTAAATTCCCAGGTAGTTTAATGCTACCTACGACGGCATTAGCTGTCTCTTCTTCTTTGCATACCATTCTGGCTGATACGATAACTCCCAGGTTGTCCGCATACGCAACAGGTGTGACGCCCAGAGGCAAGGGTATCCTAAGTACACCTTCGTAATAGATATTCCATATCATTGGACCAATGAGAGATCCCTGCGGCACACCACATATCGCTTCTAGTGTGCCTCTCTCGCCTACGACCAGGGTTCTCTCTGGCTATCATATTCTACAGGTATGAGGATTTATTTATCATCCTTAATACTCCGAGTATGCCAGTCCAAGGCACGGAGTTGAAGGCATTTTGTACATCTAAAGTTATCAAAACACAGATTTGTCTTGAGCTATATGATCCATATAAGCTTCTTCCGCGATAGCCTGGACTTCTTTTAAGGTACTGATTGTCGATCTACCCACCCTCAAAACATGTTGATCTTCCTCTATCAATTTCCTCTTTCGCCTGCCTCTTTCCTAAGGTGAGCGAGTAACAGCTGTTCCAACACTTTCCCCATCACGTTTAAGCGACATATACGTTGGCAGGAGTTGCTATGCAACTCCACCTTCCTCTCCTTCGGTACTAGCACCAATTTTGTCGACTGTCATATCGTCGGAAACATCCTCGTTACCAGCAGAGCGTTCATCACTACAAGACTGTCTTCAGAATGGTCACGTACAACCGGGCATTCCCTTCCGTGAGTGTCCCCTCTGGCCCCCTCGCCCATTTTGCTTTAATTTTACTTCCTGTCTGAATTATCTCTTCCTTGGTAAACAAGGCCACATCTTCACTTCGATCTTGATCTTCTCTATCCGAGGCTGCATAGGAAAAAGCATCATCGTGATCTCCATATGTTTTGCATCAGGCTTAGTTAGTACTCAATCTTAACTTCTTGGTTACGATCAGGTAGTCGTTTCTCCCGTTTTAGTGCATACCTGCTTTGGGCATAAATTGCGTGGCCGAACTGCCTCTTGCTTTCATCCGCGCCTTTATTGCTTACCATCGCTCTCTTATCTTTTATACACTGCGCTCTGATGTCGAGATTTTATCAGACCACCAACATACCGGTGCTCGGGTACGCGTACTCTTTTTGGGGAGGACTGTGTTGCGGCCCACCTTTATGGTATTCATAAAGGTGGGCTCTCTTCTGAACTTACTTTCCTTGTATCGTTTTCCTGTAATAGCCTTCGTACTTCCATCGCCACTTTGTCCATGTCTTCGGGTATGACTCTCCAGAAGTTGTTTGTTATGGCACTACATTGCTTTTTTTACTTTTACTCTTGATAGCCTGATAGGATATATTGGTGCCAGCTTAAACTTTACTCTTCAATGACGTGCTATCTTTTTACAGCTTTATATTTCTATAAGTTGCACTATTTTCTCTAATAAAGGTAGGATACTCCCCCAATTTTGCATGCACACGAGCTATAATATATCTATTTAGTCTTTACAATTATTATCATTTAATTTTGATATATATATTTTACTTGATTTGTTGTATTCACTACCTTTTACTGCACCTTTAACCGTTGAAAATAAAATTAGTATTACTACTATTACTATTATTGTGATTTTTGTGTGCTTTTATTTAATATCGTATAGAAACTTTTGTTTTCTCTCGAAGGTTATGTATGTAGAGTGATAGCTGTATGTTTGATTGATATTTACTATAAATTACCTACTATTGGCCAGTTTCTGAAACTTCATAACAGCATAAGTAACTGGCGGAAGTAATGGCTGTAGTTGTTAGGATTAAAGATGAATGGGTTATTGGAAGGTAGGCAAATAAAACAAACACTTTCTTTTTAAATGTCTAAGCTTTCGTAGAATTTTTCTTACTTCCTCAGAGACAACGCTAAAACACAGTAAAGCCTACAATTTTTAAAACAATAAGTCTACTTTCAATAGAGAAATTGAAACAAGCAGTTGAAACGAAACAAGAAAAAACATACAACTAAATATATCTAATTTTAAATTTGAAGATTAAAAGTAAAAAAATAAAACATGTTAAGTCAATCAACGAATATAAATTGAAATAAAATTAAATTATGAGATCAGAATAACCAAATTGCTGGTAAGAGCACGTGCTAAAACGAAAACACGTATGTAATAATTAGAACAGCGCACATAACCAACAAGTCAATAGGGCACATTTATTAAAATTAACTTACCTATATATTTAAACAATGAGAAATTAGAGCTAATGTTTAAGCAGCCGATATTTTGTAGATTGGACTTGAAAATATTCAAGAAGAAAGCCTTTTGTTTCCTTTATAAACACTAAAAAATCGAGAGAGAAAAAAAAAGAACAAAAATCAATACTATATGATATAACTTGGCTTAGAATTTACCTTTATTTCCTATTAATGCTAAACTCAGGAAATTTATTTGTCCACTCTTTTCTCTTTTTCTTTTGCAAATTTAGTGTATAGTAGAGTTAAACATTATTTAGATATAGTGTATTTTATCCTCTGGTATACAAATGATGCAGTCGTCAACAAACCGTTTATGGAGTATAGGGTTGGAAATTTTGTTTTTCTAATTTGATGTTAGAATGATGTTAAAATAAACGACGACGCAGTGCGGTAATGAGTTACTAACACACTAGTGCGTTAATAAAGCTATGAATGCACTGGTAGGACTTTTGCCGAAATATAATACGGGTGATTAATGTGCAAATTACAAAAAAATACGTGCCACAATGACTTGTAGCGCTCGTACACTCGCACTATAACAAACGTCATTGTGGTGACACTTGTGTTTTAATATACTATTTGAGATTAACATATATTTCCTTTAATCCTTTAATTCTTTTAGTACGAATCTTCAGCTGTAAAACTTGAAATTGGTGCACCAATAGCACAATCATAAATTTCTTGGCAGTAATTGTTATTAAATTGAAAGTATCTTATTTGAAGCATAATTTCCAAAACCTTAATAAATTTAGGTAGGGGCTCAAAATGTTGAAGCTCATGCCATGCAATGATTGCAAGTCGATTGAGGACCTAAGTCTATGGGAAAATGATATCTGAGAGAGCCATCACGTGATTATTGTTGTTGTTGATTGTACCCATTTTTTTTTTAATTGAAACGATTTTTTATGCGATAATTTGTTTTATTTATGATATTGAATTTTCAGTTTGCTATAAAAAAAATTGATAATTTATAGAGTGGAATTCGAATACAAGAGACAATAGATCGCAGAGAGATGTCCTTTGTTTATGTAATTTTGCTAATCTGTAGATATTGGGTGGAATAAATTTATTTCCTTCCCAAGAATTTATTGGGTCATTACTTTCTTTTTCAACTTTTCAGTGAGATCATTGTGTTGTTTAATGTGAGCGTTAGCGTCCTGTAACACATCTTTTTTTTATAGGGTAATTTATCCATAACTACTCCTAATTTTATGGCAGTTATCGGATCCCCATGTTAAGATTAGCTTAATCTTAATTGTTAATTCGATTGAAGATGATATTTCATGTTTAATACATACAGCGAATGTTATTCTAAGCGTAAGTTAAAATTAAATCAAGATTAGCGTGTTAGTGTAAGCTGGCATAAGGTGTATACTGTTTTTAAGAAAGAATTTTGTGGATTTTTAGTATATTAATTTAATCTGAATTGTTCCTATCAAATTAAATTTTTTTTTCTGTCAGGTTTAAGTTTATGATCTTTTATTATATGAATTTTTTCTCTTTGCAGATGCTCATCGCTGTATCGATCAATGATTTATAAAATAAGTCACCTTGAGCATACACTTTAGTGGCAATGGTTCCTTTAATAAGAATTCATTTAGATTGCTGAAGTGTGAAATTCCACAATCCAGGTAGTTTTAGCACATTGCTCTCGGTCGCTGTGCAGTCAAAACGTCTACTTTATACTTTTTATCCTGATGTAATGAGATAATATTTCTTGATACTTCTCAGAGATTCGATCTGATGAAATAAAATCGTGGTTAATTACTGTGAAAACTAGTTCCACTTTTGTGATATTTATAGAAACATTGATCAACGATTTGCACAACAGTGACACTAAAGCGGATTTTGGCGTGATTAATCACCTGGCGTTAGCGTTATTGTATCAAAATTTACAAGCGGAAGGCGAGAAAAATAATGGGAATGAATTCACATAGGCGTAGCGGGCAGTGGGTGTGGCACTATCACTATTCGCCCAGTTTACATATTCTCGAAGCGAACCGAATTGATGGAGCTTACATTGCATGTGGAAAGGCTCCTGCACGAACATTCTGGACACCTTTGTGAAAACGCTTGATTTTTTGGTTTGTTAAAAAGTTGTGTGTTAGGAATCTATATATAGAATATTCGCTTTTTATTACTATATTTAACCAGCATGCGTGGTTGCATTTCAGTGAACTTTGATTTTTTAATTTTTTAAAAAATTATATTCATTAATCAGCATTTGTGGTTGTTAATAGCTTGAATTTTATTTTTTATTAATATGGATCAATTTGTGGGAGAATTTGATTGTCAAGAACAAGCAAGTTTATTGTAAAAATTGCTCCCAAACTGGTACCTATATAAAGATAAACAAAGTCTACAAAAGCATCTTAAAACCAGAAAGTACAAACATTAAGTGGACCATCAAATAAGGAATTTTGTGAAGATTTGCAATATTCCGATTCAAAAATTAAACAAACCCAGCTTCCGTGATATTGGTAAGTCTTCTATCAGGAGATTCTACATATCTAGACAATAACAACAATTAAAACAAAAATATCAGAAAACTACCTTTGGGTTAGTGTGTATTGAGTATCGAAATAAAGACAACCTCCATGCTTCGACTAACAGTCCCATCCATCGCAGTCTCAATAGGGTCTTAGTCCAGACCGTTGAGGTAGTTCAGAATCTATTTGAGAAGTCTTTACAGATCTTCTAGGGAAAGAATATCCTTCCCAAAGATGGCATGCCTGATTCTCATTGCGGCGGGGCAGTGGCAGAAGATGTGCTCAACTGTCTCTTCGTCAAAGTTACATGTAGACTTCTGTCTCTTCGTCCTCCAAACACAGCCGGCACTCAATTTCCTCATAGAATTCGATTCTGTGTGCAGCCTGTAAAGTCAGACACAATTGCTTTGACATTTTTACGGTCAAGTTAAAATAGTTTCTTGGTTCCGACATGAATAGGTGAAATACACTTTTTCGCATGTACCAAACCAGGACAGTTGTTCCATTGTTGAAGCATTTTCTGATTGGCTGAGACATTGATTTGTTGTTTAGCTACCATAGGTATTATGCCAATAGCAGGTTCTGGTACCGGCAACACCCTTTTTCGCAAAAGTTTCTGACGCTTCCTCATTACCATGATCTTTGGACTAGCACAGATGAAACCATGGACCTAGAGGGTCGATGCGTTGTAAATATTATTGTCGACATACTGAACATGAACCAACCATCCAAGCAGTATTTGGTTTCTATTACATTTCACGAAATATAATTTAGATAAAGTCTATACTGATGATGTTTCCAAAGTATTGATATGTTTATATTGAGGTTAATAAAACCGGCAGCTCTCACTAATTGTAAGCTGGTGAATTCGGCAGTCCACAAAGATAAGTCGCTTTGATTTGGCATAAAGTTGTAATAGATTTTTTTTCTAGCAATATGTTTATTGTTGTTGAATTAGGGAAGAACTCAATTTTCCAGCACGTTGAACAGCTGGATTACGAAATTCATGTTTAATGCGAAATTTCAGTCTGTTTGCCAAATCTTTTACATGAATCACCAATATTTCTTCATACTCTACTACCCTCTAATGCCATGGATTCTGTCATTTAGGGTAGTAGATGTCCCATAACATTCTGCTGCTTGTCGCGTAGTCATTTCTTCGTTTAATACTTTTTCAACAGTCTCACGCATATTGTTCGAATCCTATGTTCCTTTCTTCTTTTTCTTCTTATACTGCTGGACGTTTGTGTGACCGATACTGTAGGAAATACCAACGGATTTACATCCGATCATAGAGAAAAGAATATACCTATTTATTAGATTTATTTGTCAGAAAAGCGTTATGTATACAGGGTTTTCCACGGTAGCCGTTCGTTAGAAGTTTCCGAGGTTAGAAAAAACCTGGAACTCTGAATTTTTGGAATCCGGGGCTATTCAAGATTCTCTTTCATTTCAAAATATTTTCAGGGTCTTACCACTTCCGGTTATACCGGAAGTCGCCATAAACTTTCTTATTTTAAATAGAACACCCTATATATTATTTCATTTTTAAATAGCTGGGAAAATTTTATGATGAGTTCTAATAGATTTCCCTATACCTATTTTCAACTGCTACTTAGATATCTTGATTTTTTTGAAAATTTTGAAAGATGTAGCGTTATTTGCAACACAGTATCTTTTGCCCATTTTCGACTGGTAATAAACACTTCTAGGGTAGATGGAAGCACAAGAATGACACTTTCGAAATCCATATTGACAATTGATTTGTCACATACAGGCTGTCCAAAACTGCATGACCAATTACAAAATCTGCAAAGTTGAAAAAGTTCTCTTTTTCAAATGGAACGGCCTGTATATTATTGGATGATCAGATGTAGAATTTAATTCTGCATCGATTCGCTATGACTTGCCCTATACCTATTTACAACGGTTTTCTTGTTATTCCATATTTTTTACTAAAATCTAATAAAACTACAAAATCGTATCCAGTAAGTATTGATTATAAGAGGAATTAGAACAAGTGACTGTTGTGACAAGTTGTTGATTTTATGTCAAAGTAGTACAATTCTATTTTGCTCATTTTATGAAATACAGTTAATAATGGAGAATATTGAAGAGTATTCGAATAATGATCTGCTCAATTTGTTTTATACGCACGGTGAATGTGAACGAATTGTCAGACGCACATGTAGATTTTTTAACGAGCGATATCCGGACTTACCAGCAATGACTCCTGGAAAATTTGCAAGAATTGAAGCTCGGTTTTTGGACACTGGGAGTGTAAAGGTAACTCGTAATCACCGAAAGCCAGTAATAGATAATGAAGCTAACGAGGTGAATGTTTTGGCTTATTTTCAAGCTTATCCACGGAGTTCAATTCCAGCAGCAGCGCTGGAATTGGGCATATCAAGAACTTCAATTCATAGGGTATTAAAAAAACACAAAATGCATCCTTTTTGTGAAATAACTGTACAAGGCTTACGCCTTGGTGATGAGGCAAGACGCGTCGCCTTTTGCGAGTTCATGTGCACAAAAATGACAGAATATCCAAGATTCCTTTATAAAATTATCTGGACTGACGAATCAAAATTCAACAGGCAGGGAATTATAAATCGTCAAAATATTCACTACTGGGCACAAGATAATCCACACGTCTTAAGGGAGAATAATCACCAGGACCGGTTTAGCTTTAATGTTTTTTGTCTGGTTATGGACAATAGCGTAGCATATCAAGTCTACGATGAAAGTTTCAATGGGGCAAGATATCTAGAGATACTTAGAGTATCTCTAGATATGATTTTTTAAATACTCTACCTCCAGGAGAGAGAGCAAACAGTTGGTATCAACTAGATGGTGCTCCCGCGTACTCCACACTAGCTGTACATCAACAATTGACGTTGATGTTCGAGGATCGGTGGATTGGTTCCCAGGGACCCTGGACTGGCCACCCAGGTCACCCGATTTGACGCCCTTGGACTTTTACCTGTGGGGCCGCATAAAAGAGCAAGTGTACTCTACACCTGTATTCACGAGAGAGGAACTATTGAACCGTGTTCACGATGCGTTCACCAATACAACCCCAGACGAACTTCGGAGATCGATTTCGCGAGGAGTACATGATAGAGTGATTCAGTGTTTGAACTAAAACGTTGGTCACATAGAACAATTGTTGTAGTTATTTCGTTCAATGTATTTATTTTTTCTTGTCATTATGTTCCTGATTTTTTTGTTTTTTATTTGTTACTACGTTTCAAATTTTCTTATGTTCATGTTTTGTTTCCATTTTCTAATTAAAATGAAACACATACGATGTTTCAGTTTCTGTAAAAAATCACATTAAAACAGAAAATATTGACATAACAAGAAAACCGTTGTAAATAGGTGTAGGGAATCGATGCAGAATTAAATTCTGCATCTGATCATCCAAAAATAGCCTGTATATTTTTGGATGATCAGATGCAGAATTTAATTCTGCCTCGATTCCCTTGTTCCATTTGAAAAAAAGAACTTTTTCAACTTTGAAGATTTTCTAATTGGTCATGCAGTTTTAGACAGCCTGTATGCGACAAATGAATTGTCAATATGGATTTCAAAAGTGTCATTCTTGTGCTTCCATCTACCCTAGAAGTGTTTATTACCAGTCGAAAATGGGCAAAAGATACTTTGTTGCAAATAACGCTACATCTTTCAAAATTTTCAAAAAAATCAAGATATCTAAGTAGCAGTTGAAAATAGGTATAGGGAAACCTATTAAGTAGAACTCATCATAAAATTTTCTCAGGAATTTAAAAATGAATAATACAGGGTATTCCATTTAATATAAGAAAGTTTCTGGCAACTTCCGGTATAACCGGAAGTGGTAAGACCCTGAAAATATTTAAAAATGAAAGAGAATCTTGAATAGCCCCGGCTTCCAAAAACTCAGAGTTCCTGGTTTTTCCTAACCTCGGAAACTTCTAACGAACGGCTACCGTGGAAAACCCTGTATACTTATAATAAATACTAACTAATATTTATTAAACCATAATCGTTTCTTATGTGGCAAATATCACCTTCTTCCCTTTATGTTAGCAGCTTTATGTGTAAACTGCTTTATCGCTTTGATAACAAATCCGTAGTCACATGTTAATCTTAAACAGTATACTTGTTTCTTGTTTGTATGTGTAGCGTACATAGACAGAAACTAACACCATTCATTAATAATTATAGGCGTCAATTGCTGGCCGATATTGCAAGAGCTTCCCCTCTATTATTTTAACTTCTATATGAAGAATAATTATTTAGATTTTCGAACAAAATATATGCATTAGAACCACAAAAACCTACCTGTTTCAGAGAGATTGCACCCACGCCGGCAACGAAATGCTTCGCAGCGTTGGCCACTGATTTGAATAAAACTTTTACGATTTACACCGCTGTTATGACGAAAGAGGAACGGAGTTGTATATCCCGAAATTTATCTATTATAGTAGATTTTTCTGATTCCCTTAGAATTGAGTAACTGGCGTTTCACAATACTTAATGCGCCGTAAAAATGCGCCGGCTGTTATTTGATTGCATGATTATCACCTCGGAATGTTCCCTTCTGAGAGAGAAATATAATTTAGTTGCCGATTTATTCGAGTGTAATAAATCCAAGTACTAACAATGTTTTATTATGCATATACCATACGTGAAACTGGTAATGCTATAAAAAATACGGGTTTATAATAACTAGTTTTAAAGAATCTGTGTAGATACTAAACATATATATTGAAATTATACCGATTTCACATTTATGGTTTTATATTAAAAAAAAAAAGACATTCAGGTTGTAAAGTATTCTTTTTATGAATGAAAATTTTAAAAATAGATAGATAGGTTTATTTTAAAAACCCGTATACATACTAAAGTACTAGTGTTGGTATGAATGTAGCGTTCATTCGCTGCATAGCAATGCTTGAATATAACAGTGCGAAGCGGAATGAGAATAAGTTAAGTTAATTCTCATATTCTCTATATTGTGTGTTGCTGATAGTCGTTCTTCCATTACGTCTCTTCCTGATCTGGATGTCACAGACTTTAAGTAGATTGTTGAGTAATGAGGGTGTCATGATTGTTTTTCATAACACCTGACTTACGCAATATTGTCTACCGAGTCAATTGGAAACAATGCGAGCAATGTTATATAGGACAAAGTACACAACATAATAGGGAGAAATTTTATTTAGCCAGAAGTGGTATATTGTAGGCGAAATTTATTTATTTGGAATGTGGCTGGTTATTAAAATAAAAGATTTAAATTTTTTTTACGTTTCGGCTTCTTTATTCATTAATTAAGCCTTCTTCAGAACTGAATGTATACGTTATCGCACAAAGGGTCATAACACATAAAACTAACAATAACAATTTTATACATGTTAAAAGAATTGTAAACGACGAATTAAATTAAACATTATAGACAAACAAAACGTATACTTTTACAATTGTATGACAAATGATTTGAAATTTGTCATACAATTGTAAAAGTATACGTTTTGTTTGTCTATAATGTTTAATTTAATTCGTCGTTTACAATTCTTTTAACATGTATAAAATTGTTATTGTTAGTTTTATGTGTTATGACCCTTTGTGCGATAACGTATACATTCAGTTCTGAAGAAGGCTTAATTAATGAATAAAGAAGCCGAAACGTAAAAAAAATTTAAATCTTTTATTTTAATAACCAGCCACATTCCAAATAAATAAATTTCGCCTACAAAGTACACAACAACTTAAGAAACGTTTGAAACAACATCAGTATAGTGCAGCTGTTAGAAAAGACAATACGAGGCTATCGGCTAATGCTGTGGACCTAGCATAAGACATTGCCTTGTTTGCATTATTTCAACCCTAAGATATTAGACGTAGAGAGGAATTTAAATAAAAGATTGTTTTCAGAAATATTTTTTATACAAAATTCAGAACGAACATGTAATTTTCAAGAAGACACGCATAATTTTATCAGTTGTTCTTACAATATTTTGAAACTTAATAAATTAGTTCTGTTTTACTGAGGGCATTAGTGAACTCCAAGATACAATCAAGATTGGTTTGTGAATGCATCGCTTGGCAGACCGCAATAAAATTACTTTACTGTGGGTGCCCGGACACTCGGCAAACGAACGAAAAGGAGAAGCAGATGAGTGGGCAAGAAAAAGGATCATCAGCTTCATTTATAGGCCCACGACGTGTTCTAGGAGTGTCCAGGAACAAAGTTGGTAATCAGGTTTGGATTGAATCATTCTACTGGTGAAAAGAGAAGTTAAATTAAGAAAACAGCAATAAATAGTCGTAACACCTAGGCGGATTTTGGCGTTGGAATGGGAGGCAAATACATCTTAAAAGTCTTTATTAAACAGATTCGATTGAGTTGATATGAATTATATAGAGTGAGCACCAGATAACTGCAGCATATTGCACACGAGATCTAACTAAAGCGCAAAACAAAACCTTTAAAGCAGTCAAATTATGGTTCCTGCAATTACGATAAATAAAATCAATTCAAACACATTCATGTAGAAGTAAAAAATATTATTGCCGGTACTATAAAAGAGTTATTGTAAACAGATACCAGCTTCCTGGCGAAGACCATGGTATGAACCATGTATTTAGAAACACTTGATAACAGTTTAAGGTTTACAAGATTTTATGCAGAAAAAAAAAATATTTCCTCAGCATAAATTCATCGAAAGTCTTTCATCACTAATAAATAATAAAGAGAGCAAGAAATTCAGTTTGAATACCTGAGGGATATCTGAAGTGGAGTTAAATTGCACCTACGTAGTACTACACTACTAAGTACCCGAAAAGCGAAAGGAATGCAATTTTCTGAGCAAAGCATAATGATTAATTTAATCAAAAACTTTCTGAAAACTCAGATACATTGCATCGACCTGGCTGGTGCCATCAACCACTCCTGACGCACATTGATGTGAGTGAAATATGTCAAAATATACACTCTTGACCACCGGCACCGTTGTACGAATCCGTGCTGGTGGGGAGATACATGCCACTAATTATGAGTTATAATTGCTTGGAGATGTTGGGAAGGGGTGAAATTGGTTAATAATTCCCTAAATCAGAACTATCACTTTTATTCAGCCTACAAGATTACTGATGTAAAACTACCAGTTGGAACTCTGACTGACCGTTAGGTCAGCCAAAGCTGGGCATTAATTACTTAGAGGTTACTTGAATTACGTAACTAAATACGAAATAACTAATTACCACGGTAACTAACTACATTATAATTCAATTACTTACTAAAACTATATAAATAAATGTGTGTTTAAATAAACGAAAGGAAAGTATTCAAAATTAATAAATCATGCTATATATTAAAATATTTTAATAGAATTGCATATTATTGTTTAAAAATAAAATTTGGTGTAAGTATAATTTAAAACTAGTTATTCAAACCTTATTTTTTTGGAATTACGGCTATTACTGATAACAATTTTTGTGTAAGTTACCACGCTGATCGTTGAAATGTAAATTGACAATGTAATGTAAAAATACTCTCTGTATGTAAAACGAATTACTTACTAAGTGTATGTTTACTCTTTAATGAAATTTTATATATGAAAATTACAACATTATGATGTGTAAGTACTTTTTGTATGTAAAAGTAGTATATATATAATATACAAATTATTGCTGATGTTAGGAATATTATATCCATCGACATCCCTCAAGATTTACATGTTGTTGTTTCTCAAGTCGATAAATAAACCTTTAAACTTATAAAAATCACATTTATTTTCCCCCCACAACTTCTAATCTCCTTCAGAAATGACAGGTAATATTTAAATAAAACTATCTGCTGTTGTGAAGTGCATTGGTAGTAGAGGTAAATTACTTTCGGATGAGACTGAAGATGCGCGAGCGATGACGTCCCAAAAATACTGAACACCTTAAAAAACATTGAGCAGTCTTGGCAACATAGGCGGCTTGTGTAGTACACGCATTTATACCAGTTGTTTCTCTCATTTATGAGGTAGATCTCTTTCTAATTACTAAAATGTGTCTCTGCGTCAGTCTCATCCGAAAGTAATTTACCTCTACGACATAACAGTAATAATTAAACCTGCCGACATCTTCGAGATCCCTGAAGATTTAAATATTGTCCTGTCTGCAGCCGATGAAATACTCCCAAACATATAAATAAATAAAAACATATATAAAAATCACATTAGTTTTTCTCCCACAACTACCAATGGGCTTAAAAAATGGCGGATAATATTGATATAAAAATTTGCTAATGTTAGGAACTGTACGCTATGATGACATGGCAGTAATGATTACACGTCGATATCTCTGACATTCCTCAATATTTACATACGTATTGTCGTTTCTGAAACCGATAAGTAAACCCTCAAACTTATAAATATCACATTTATTTTTCCTACCACAACTTCCAATGTCCTTAAAAAATGGCGGGTAATATTAATATAAAAATTCACCTTAACGTTAGTAAGTGCATCGGTAGGAAAAAAAAACTTCAAACTTTTATTTGCTTATTACGGTATGGAACCAAACACAAATGCTGCAATAATAAATGATACACATCAGCAAACAGTTTTTAATTTCTATACTTTCATATAAATATACAAACAGGCTTGGACATTAATTAGTTGCAAGTTAATTCAATTACTTAGTAATCAATTAACTATGTAATTGAAAGTGTTCAATTGCTTTGTAATTGAAGATGTTCAATTAAATTATAATTGTAATTATACAAGTAACCAATTACTTTTTGCCCAACACTGAGTTCAGCCCAAAACATTTCCGCTGTCGCTGAATGTGTCTCCGAAAACCCAAGTTTGTCTATCGCAAGAAGTTCACACCAATTAAGGATCTCACACACCAGCGTTATCATATTTTGCATAAAGATCTTAGTCTGTAGTACAGCTGACACAGGAGTTAAAATCGGTTGATCATGAACAACGCCGAAGTTTCGTCTTTTGGGTGCTGGAAATGTAGGCATGTAATCTTGACTTCTTAGAAAAATCATTTTTAGCGATGAAACGCACTTCCATTTCAGGGAGTTTGTCAATAGACAGAACTGCCGTATCTTCCGAAAATTCAAGAACAATAATCGGAAGTAATAATCGATAACTTCTATCATCCCCAATGAGTTACGTTTGATGTGATTTTAGGGTCAACTGAGTCATCGGACCTTAGTTTTTGAGATTATGATGGTGCTGCGATTATAGTCAATGCGGATCGCTACCGTAGAATGCTAACTGACTTTCTTTGGCCTATATTGGGCAATATGGATTGTCGAGAGTCGAGGTGAGCATTTATTGGCTATCGTTTTCCACAAGTAATCGCAGAATTTGCACTTTAGATTTAAATAAATATAACTATCACACTGACAAAGTCAATGCTAGGTTTATCCACTATCACCAAACAACAATGCACAATCTCTCGACGCGCGTTTCGCTAACCAAGTTAGCATCATCAGGAGATGATTAATAGTAAACTAAAATTATTAAAACTACGATAATATATACAACAACGTTCCTGTACAGGCGCATTTTTAACGGGGAGGGGATGCCAGCCAACCCTCCGTTAAAAATTCGTCGGTTCCAAGGGTTACTCTAATTACCGATGTCGTAAAAGTATACGATCTTGAGAAAGGTCGGTAGAATGACTGTCATTCTACCGACTACGGAGGGTTGGCTGGCATCCCCTCCCCGTTAAAAATGCGCCTGTACAGGAACGTTGTTGTATATATTATCGTAGTTTTAATAATTTTAGTTTACTATTAATCATCTCCTGATGATGCTAACTTGGTTAGCGAAACGCGCGTCGAGAGATTGTGCATTGTTGTTTGGTGATAGTGGATAAACCTAGCATTGACTTTGTCAGTGTGATAGTTATTGTTACACCAAAGGTTCCAAAACCTAATTACTGGATTAAATAAATATATTAATACTACACTGATAAAAATGTTTGTTAAAATTATCATGCTGATTGTTAGTTACTTGGCGAATTGAACAATCATGTAAATACATATAATAATAACAATGTATATTCACGTTAGATACAGTACAGTGTATATGAAATGTCAAAAAAATATAAATACATATGTTGGCGTAAAGAATATTAGCATACAAATAAAAGTTTTGTAAATAAATTAATAAGAAAATTGATTAGACAGTTCTTTAAATTTATGAAATAAACTAGTCTCCAACTGTGTAATAACACTCGCGTAATGGTAAGTTTTTAATAGTTTTTTAAACTTATTTGCATCTCGTGCATTTTTTATGTTAGATGGCGGCCTGCCGAAGATGACTTACCCGCATAAGTTGGTTACTTTTCGAAGCATGTAGTTCTGTGTTGATGAGTGCGAAGTAAGGTGGCATACCTTGTGCTATAATTATGCTCACTGATGTTTTGTTTATTTCAATTTTTCCAGACATATTCGGCGTGTTTATATATGTATATATATGGGAGTGTTAGAATTGTTTCCCTTTCAAAGCCAGCCCTGGAAGATTTGTTATTGCGTAAGTTAAAAATTAAACGTCATCTTCGTTTTTGTTGAATAAGAACTCGTTTAGAGTTCACAGAATTATGCCACAGAGCAATATTATATGAAAGGACCGAATACACGAGAGCATAGTATACGTTCATAATATGTTCCTTATCAAGAATAGCATTCACCTTTAAAATTGCATAGTAAACACTGTTCAATTTTGCACACACATGGTCAATGTTGCAGGCCAATTGCTCGTCCAGATAAACACCCAGGAATTCTTGGAAAAAGCAATCTATCAATGTTCGTGGTTTCCCGCTTTAACCCACCGCTTTTTTACAATGAAACGGGCGGTCCTCAAGCCCGCTCGGCCCGTCAAGCTCGCTCGGTCCGCCAAGCTCGCTCGGTCCGTCAAGCTTGCTCGGTCCGTCATGCTGGCTCGGTCCGTCAAGTTTCTTTAAGCGGAGAAATTTGCTGGTAATTAGTTTATAATCTTAGTAAACCATTGTGTTCTATTATGTATGTATGTAACACAATTTACATTGATTAAAGTAAAATACATGTATAAGTAGTAGAGGTGCGCATTTTGAGAATTATCCCGGCCCGGCCCGGCCCGTCGCGGTTACCAGGCCAGCCCGCCCTTCGGCCCGTCAGCCCGTCAGCTCGTGTCAATCACCGATTATGCTTGCAAAAGTTTATCATCGTTTAGGAAAACTGTTTTAATTTAAAGCATTACATTTTCTATGTGCAACTGCAAATATCTATAATAAACTATAGCAGCTAGTGGTGGCTGAACAGTGGAATAGGATAAACAATTTGTACAATATTTGTCATTTCCAATAAGCATATGAATTTTATTTTATTATAAAAAGTATATAACTTTTTCGCTATGAAGTTAAAAATGCACTTAACGGTATATATACTTAAAGGCATACAAATAATAGGTATTCATATTCACTATATTTGCCACAAATTAAAGTTTCTTAAGAAGTACAAATTTAAAAAAAACAATGTTCATAGATAAACGCATGAATTAGATAAATTTCTTTATAAATGGAATTAATTTTTCCGATATATAAAATACAAATGTAATATACAAAAAATGTAATTTTCTAAGTATAAAATACACTCCGCCAAAAAAGTATCGCATAATTTAGTTTTGAATCATAAAAGTATCGCATAATCTTTGTTTGTAGCATAAAGTTGTAAATATACTTTAATGCGCTCTAAGATATAACTTCTATGATTGCTTAAATAAAATATAGGCCAAATAAAAACAAGAACTCATACTTGAGATTTTTATTAAAACAAGAAATTATAATTTTGGAAAGAAAAATGTCATAACAGTAGCTTTTAATACTGAGTATTGCCACCTCTGGCTCTTATGACCGCTCGCATACGGTTTGGCAGAGATTCGATTAACCTCCGTATATAAGCCTGATCCAAATTCTCCCACTCGTCACGGAGAGCATTTGCTAGTCCATGCAGGTCCGCTGGGGCAACATTTTGGGTTCGTATCCGTCTGTGAAGGAGGTCCCACACGTGCTCGATAGGGTTTATGTCCGGACTTACCGCAGGCCAATCTAAAACTGGAATACCAACATCGTTAAGGTATTCCTGGACGATTATTGCAACATGCGGTCGTGCATTATCGTGCATTAACATGAATTCGTTTCCTATAATTGGCGCATATGGTACTACATGTTCTTCTAAAATGTCCGTTATATACCTGTGGGCAGTCAGTGTACCTCTGTCTACTGGTACTAACTCTGTACGACCTGTTAAACAGATGCCTCCCCAAACCATAATAGAGCCACCACCGAAATTAGGTCTAGGTCTGATATTACACTGGGAATAGCACCGTCTCGTCTGTACACTGAGATACGCCTATCTGAGGTGTAAAGACCAAATCTTGACTCATCTGTGAAGAGTATATTGGCCCAGTCATTAATGTTCCAATTTACATGTTCTCTGGCAAACCTTAAGCGAGCCACTCGGTGATTCCTAGTGAGACGAGGGGCTGTTACAGCTACTCTAGCTCTTAATCCACTCTGTCGTAACCTATTCCGAATAGTTTGAGTACTCACACGAGTATTTCTGACTCTAGCCAAGTCGTTCTGCAATTGTCTCGCAGTTACATGTCTTCGACGTAATGCTTGTAGTAGTAAATAGCGGTCATCTTGGCGAGTAGAACATCTTGGACGACCTGGTACAGGTCTTCTACTGTAAATGCCTGTTTCCCTATATCTGGCTACGGCTCTAGAAACACTTGACTGATTGATGTTCATCAAATTAGCAACGTATGCTTGAGATCGTCCATCTTCGATTAAAGCAACTATAGCAGCCACTTGTTCTGAAGTTAAATTGCTCATTTTAGTTTTAAAAGCGTTGGTACAGAACTCTGACTTCGCACTTTAAAATTTGTCCGTATAGGAAGACTTTCAATAAACAACTGAGCAATCCTTACACATATGCATTTTTCTAAATGTGTTCTTTTAGGAAAAAAATAAAGTAAAAACGCTAAGTTCCATTATTTTGTTAGTGTTTTTATAGTTCTTATACACGAGGCAAACTTTTTGTGAACGTATAAAAATATCTTGGTTCATAAATGCCCTTTTTCAGTTTATGCGATACTTTTTTGGCGGAGTGTAGTTTTGTGTCAGATTTTAAAATACATGTTCGTAAAATTTTAAAGTTTGGTCATTTATTAAATAATAAAATAAAAAAACAGTGCATGCCAGTAGTAGATGTGTGTTAAAGAAAGGCAATTGAAAAGAAAGTTAAAACTAAAACTATCCGACAAAGACAGAAAAATGCCAGAATTACTATTTGTAATTAAGAAATTAATGCCAGGAGTATCAACAGCTTGACAAAGGCAGCAACTGTCTACAGAAGCATATGTACCAAACTAAAAACGTAAAACAGAAACTGAACGTTTATTGGGCTACAAACCCAAATTACCAAACAAATTTAGCCACTTGAAGAAACTTGACGTACCGAGCGAGCTTGACGGGCCGAGCGGGCTTGACGGGCCGAACGGGCTTCACGGGCCAAGCGGGCTTTTCGTTATAAAAAAGCCCGAGCCGGCCCGCATCTGGTATAATTCGAATAAAATGATATTTGATGATTAGGTTTGTAGGTTAACAAACGTTGAGTTTACATTTTTATTTTAGTACGTATTGCTGTGGTCTGGCACCCGGGTTTTTGTAAATGTCAGTTTTTTCTTGTTCATTCCGATAAGCTTTTGTAAATGTTGCGAGAAATTTCAAATTGTTTTACTTTCATATAAGAGAGTTAATGTTTTGGATTGTTTAATTTGTTTATTTTATTGTTCAGTTGTTTATATTAATTTCAGTCAGGTGTACATTTTGCGTTCACTGATATTGTATATATATTGTTTTGTTTTGCGAGTTCGTCCGTTTGCGGACAGATCTTTGTGCGTAGCATCGCACGCATCGGAGATTTTTATACTTATACTATTGTTTAACCGTGTAAGGTCAGTTCCCTGATAGACACGTATAAGTATAGATATATAAAATTGTATTTCATTGCTGACATTTTGTGATTATTGATTTCAAGTTTTGAATTCACGTTTCTGATTTTATTTCGTTCATCACGGAACTCATTTAATAATAATTGATATTGTATTTTTGTGTACACAATTTAGATATAAGATCTGTTATTATTTTTACGTGCAGGAAGATATTTTAAGTTTAAAGAGTTAATTTTTTTGTTCGTTGTTAATTTTTCTGATTTGTAATTATTTATTAATCACCTCGGGTTGGGTGAATAAAAGCATTGTGCTTTTATTTTTCATGTATATAAATTACTTGAATTTTCCACGTTTGATTTAGTTGTTTTAATATTGAGACCACGTGGATTGAATTGAAAAAAAAATTAATATCTTCCTGAACTTTTTGTTTTCTGTTGCTTTGTAAAAGGATTTTGAATTGTCCTTTTGTAATTTAAAGTCAAAAGCAGTTTTGATTTAGACCAGGACCTTTTCGTCCAAGGTTTTTTTTTTTCTGCAAAGTTTGTAATTAATTTTTTTCAATAATAAATATTGAATTTTTATTGAATTCAAAATACTGTTCTTTTATTTTTAATTAAACCTTTTAAAATTTTTTTTTTGAGTATTAAAGAAAGTCAGATTTCTGTCACCTACATTTTACTTTTCATGATAGTAACCCTGAGTTTAATTGTTCTTTTGCGCCTTAAAAAAAATTTTTATCATTTGAGCTAGCTAATTTAATTTTTCATTTTTAATTTCATTTTATATTTTTGTTGGTACATCAGTACACAGCAGTATGTACCTTTGTCAAACTGTTGATATTGCTGCCATTCATTTCTTAATTACAAATAGTAATTCAGACATTTTTCTGTCCTTGTGTGGTACTTTTGATTTTTTATTGTTTTCAATGGCGTTTCTTTAACATACATCTGGTATTGGTATTTACTGTTTTTCCATTATATTATTCCATAAATGGATAAACTATCAAATTTTACGAACACGCATTTTAACTTTTCTGACACACACCCATTTTATACTAGAAAACTGCATTTTTTTGTATATATTACATTTGTATTTTGTATGTCGAGAAAATAGATTGCATTTATAAGGAAATTTGTCTATTTCATGTGTTTGTCTATGAAAATTTTTTTGGAATTTGTACTTCTTACCAAATTTTAATATTTGGAAAACATAGTGAATATAAATATCTTATTATATGTATACCATTAAGTATATATGTTAAGAGACTGAATGGCGACTGTGTTTGGAGGATGGTGAGAGAGTTTGAAATTAAAGTAATTCTTATAAATCGCGATTTGTAACAATTGTTATGCTGATGCATAACAATATTACCTTCTAGTAAGTTAACTTGAAGTGCAGAGGTGTTTCAAATTCATATGTAAAAATAAAATTGGCGTGTTAAAGATACATATTACCGAAAAATAAAAAATATCCGTTCACACTACATACAGTTTGTAGAAACTGTCAAGATTACGAGATGAAAACTGTAAATTTACATTACTGTCTGCATTAATACAAAAACTATGGATTTTTATATTTATAAATATCGATTTAGGATGTTACAGTAATAATCACGTAATATTACAGTATCAGCTATGTAAAACAGCTGTAACTTTGCACGCATTTTCATCAGTGTACTTAAGAATAAATAAGTACTTCTGTTAAAATTAAATTCTCTTTAAAGAATTATAGCGTAAAGTTTCGAGCATTATAGATACAGATATATTATGTTTCAGCAGGTGCAAGGATTCGTTATTGCGAAGATACGATTTAATAAAAGTTGCTGGATGATGTTATCGAACTACGTCGCCAAACCAGTGACTTGAACATTTACTACATGCTATAAATTTTTCTAGTTTAAATATTATATTTAAAAAAATTAACCCTAGTTAATGATGAAATCGAAGGACTATGTACCCAATTACTTGCACTTGTGTTGTTTAACATCGCTGATAGTAGGCCGGTTAGATATTAGATGCGCTATTATGTAATCAAATTTAAAAAAAAAATTGTTAACGGTTTTCATGTGAACACCGAAGAAGGTTTTACATAAACCGAGAATAACGATGTTGAGTTATTAGACGCTTCTCTCGGATCTAGTTTCTAGTCCATTTTATAAGCTACCACTTAATATCGGTTGGATTTTTCTTTGTGACAAAGAAAATAATAAAAACAAACAGGGTGATAGCGGATCCTGACTTCTCCCACCACTGATGTTCGTCCATAGGTATATAAATGTTGTTTGAGTCGTCTCTAAATGTATATTTCTTTCAAAGTATTAGTGCATATGAACTATGTATTAAAATGTGGAAGTACTGTATTTTCAGTTTTGTTCTTGCAACTGGTCGATCGTCGGACGCGCAGTTGTGCCCAAATAATCGTACGTTTATCTGATTATTCTAACATTTAAAATTATTAATTGTTTCTCTCTTTTTTTTTTGCAGAACGCAATCAAAACCAACAAGGGGTTAGTACTTTACATATTATTATTTAACATAACAAGAATATGTGAACAATAGTATTTTGATTTAGTAGCTCAAAATGCGTAAGATTTTGACACTTACTGATTTAACAATTACGCGTATATTTAAAAATTAGATTTTAACTAATAAAATATTTTTGTTTTGTTTTAGGACACCTCCACTTGTGTAGCTTTAGGACATTACCACATCAAAACGTTCGATGATCTTGGAGTACAGTAAGTAATTTTTTTTAATTATAAAAATATGTCATTTGCTGCACAGGATAAAGTTATGAGATTTGATGAGAGCAAAATAATCGTTTCAGAAGTAGTGTGTTATAAAGATTATATAAAATTAAAGAAAGTTGGTACTTTTCTAAAAATGTTTTATCTCATGTTCAAGTTGCTTTAAACAATGAATTGAAGTATTTACGTTTAAATAAGGTATAATATTTTTCTTGTTATTTGTCAACAAGTAGGTTATTTAACTTGAAAACAATGAAGTTCTTAAAAGAAAACACCGCGAAAGGTTTTCGGTGTTAAAAGGGCATTATTATATATAACTGATATAAACTGATCTTAACCATTGCATTGAGGTTATGTTTTTCTAAGAAGCTTTCTATAGGATTAAATATGGCATATTCAAGAAGCTTTGAAAAGCACAAGGTTGAAACTATTGGTTCCCCATGTTAATAGCATCGGTCTCTCTATAAATGGGAATAATTAGAGACATTTTGAGCGGATCTGAAAATATAAAGTAATAAACTGATTAGCATATATTGCTCATTGCATTCTATTTTTGTAATCATTAATGCCGATAAAAATGCCAGAATTTCTTTGCTTGATAAAAGAACATATAAAGAAAAAAACTTTTCAATTTCACAAATAACAATAATTTTATTAAACCTAAAACAATTTTCTCCAAAATTAATAAACATTTCATAAAATCAACAAAAGAAACTTTAAAAATCCTTACAAATATTCATCCTAACAATTATATTAATATGAACTCATAAATACCAAAGTTGCGATCATTACACAAACCTAACACATCGATTCATAAACTCACCTACATATAATTTAAGTAAAATATTGTAAAATGTTATAAACTCAATCAACTATAAATCAAAACACATTATAAATAATTCTTTAAAACTAATAAAAGAACGAAAAAAATAACGCAACTTGTATTATGAATCCGTTTGATGTCGAAAATTTATACAATAATATTCCAATTGATTTCAGATTAGATAAAACAATCAAAATAATTAAACAAGAAAAAAAATACTACCTACATTAAATAACAATAATATAGAAAATGTAATTAAGATTTTAAAAGCAATTACAAAACAAAATTTTTATTTATTTTAGTTTTAGTTTAAGTAGATTAAAAATTACTGTAAAATTTATTTATTCTTTTTGAATACATTCCCTTGCAACAGCAACTTGTATGCTGGAAAACTACTTTTTAGTTTTAGTTATGTTAGTTTTGAAAGAATTGACAAAATTGTTTGATTATCAACAAGTTTTAGAGATTTTAGATCAGTTGATCCACTAAAACTGAAAAAAAAATGGAAATATTTATTTGATATTTATTTATTTTTAATTCATTTAAAAGATATTTGTAAAAATTGTGATTTTAATTTTTTTTTAAATATGCCTCAGAATTGAATTGTGAGCAAGTTTTTCAAATAACTTGTTTGGATATCATGTCATCTAGCTTCACTTTTCGCCGTTTCATCGAGCTTAGATACATCTTATGCCCGGTCTCTCAAAATATGCCAAAGCATTATGCACAAGCTCCTGGCCTTAGATTTCAATCGCTTCCTAGGTATTTTCTGTGATAACATTAGCCACTGTTTAATACATTCCGTTTATTCAAAATAACTTGCCTACTAAAAACTTTATAGACAACTCTATGCTATAAGAACATTTCTTTTTTGCAAAATTTAGAAAAAAAGTAAAAAAAAAACGGCCGATAAATAGCTAATAATAAACTAAATACACAAACTAACGATGTTAGATTTAACAACTGAGGACTGACAGATGGAAACCGGAAACAGTGCACTATTTAGTACTACTTAAACAAAGCATCTCTATCTGTCACTTTTATTAAATTAATTCTTGTGGAGCTTCTCCTATAAGATAAGCGGAAACTTTGCTTCTTTTTTCAGCAGCAATACTTGAGAGAAATATTCAATTCAATAGATTGTCTTTAGTTGCACGACAGATCAATGACGGAGGCTAAAACATAAAATAGACAGATAGTATATGTATGCATATTTTCCTCATAAAGATGGTAGTCGGCTATCACTGCTGTACGAGTTTCAAAATAAAATTCCTATTACAAGTTTGAAAAGCCATGGTAGGGTGCTTGTATATACATAATATAATTAATATAAAACAACTTATATTGATATCCCGAATCTTAGCGGTCAGCATACGTTTTATCGTATTTTACATTTCTTTTATTTCATTTTATCTATATCACTGTTTATTTTAATTTCCAATATAGGATAATAAATACTATAAATCAATTGTCCATACTTGGGACGGTTTTTAACTTCGAGCTGTAATAACTATGTTAAAACTCTTTCGAGCCTGCAATAAATGTTCACTTTTTATAAGGCTAGTACTATAATGCATAAGAACTTACAACTATACACTGTGTATCAGCCAAACGAAATCAATTCGCTAATAAATAAATAGGTGCGTGTTTCAAGAAACCCTCGAACACGCCGATTGGTATATTTAGTTGTGCATTTTTTTCAACAGACAACTGCTGTGTCATGTAACAGTTTTCAATGCTACACCCTGTGTTATTCAATTTTTGGATTCTTCAGGAAATTCTAGACATATTTCATGTACATTTTCCTATACCTGTCTTGAACTGTTTCGGAAACATTTAGTTTTCTTTTTTTTGCAAAGAATCACATTAAAGAAAGAAAATTACACACTCAAAAACTAATAAGTAATCTGTTTATTTCTTTATATTGTAAAAAGACAAAAACAAACCATTAATGTTAATGTAGGAGGTGTCCAAAATGCTCGCCGCGTACATTTTGGCAACATCCTAATCTTAAATATAAATTTCTTCTAACGTTTGACAACCACCCAAATGGCTGCCTTATTTAGTATAATCCTATAACAATTTTGAAGTTAGAAGTACATGTGCAATTTTTTGAAAAAGTGAACATACATATAAAAACTTTGATCAGTTAACTAATAGTTATTTATGTACAAAGGGTATTAAGCACCGATGTAGATGTTTAGAGTTTGTAGGTCTTCCGAGGGAATAAACATCTATTAATTAACATCTATTCCCGGCTGATAGTCTAGTCTTGCTCGCTTAGCTATCAGTCAGGAAGTCCAGCATTCAAACCTCACTCTGGTCAATTACGATAATATTTTTTTTTTCCAAAGTCGTAATGATGATTAGGAAGGAGATTTTGCTCTGTGAGGGTGCCTGATAAGCACTTAAAAAGAAAATACCCGCGGTGCATACTTTTATGCCATACTAGTTCGTTATTGCATCTAGAATATGCATGTTACAAAGAATTCGAAAACTCAATCTGATTTTTACAACCTTGCCATTTTGTCATAATAGATACTATCGTTGCTAGGAAAATACAATAAATCTAAAACGCCAATATGCTTACTTGCGCGGTCATAAAGTACAGTATTACGTAGTTGGTAACTTGAATAATGAACACAAAAATGAATTAGTATGACATAAAATAATATTAGAAGTTAGGTGTTAATAACCAGATGAATATGTTCTATCCAATCCTCAAAATTTATTTTAGTATTATTACAGCCGGTTTCGGCTATTTGCCATCATCAGATGTAATACGTCATTAGAATTTTAAAGCTACGTCCTTAATTACAGACATGTTAAAATGCTAGCTGCAATTTAAGTGTTGAATTTTAAATTTTCGACCATTATTTGTTCAGGTCCGTTGTGAAATGTAAACAAAGTAACTTTGTAATTAAATTGCAATTAATTTGAAAATATCTTTATATTAACATTTAGATAAGTGTCTTTTAACATCGTAACTTAGTTACTTTCAATACTTTTATTAGAAAAAGAGGAAGGCATGCTAATTGTACGCTATGACGATACAACTTCAGAACTGTTTCCAACAATGTAGCTACCAGACTCAATCTGTAAGTTTTTAGATTTAGTTACATATTAGATGATGTTGTTATTAGCACCACTGTTTTCTTGATATTGTAGACGTCACTCTGAAGAACCCTTAATTAAATGGCGAAAGCTTAGCGACTGGAAATAGAGTCTTTTATTTCTCCTTCTGTCTCGACAGGCTGTTGAAACCCAATAGTTGTTGTCATCTCCGTGATCTTAACGTTGTACAGCCGTACTCCCACTCAACCATAAAATAATATGTTTATGCCTGTTGTACAATGCTATAGGCATAAGAAACTAGGATTCCTTTTAAGTCTAATGCTGATCAAATAATATAGGCAACCAAAATTATTCACATCTTTTAAAATGGTACGTTTTTACACAAATTTCAGAAAAAATAAACCTACCAATCACACAGCAGCAACGCATTTAATTTCACATATTTTCAAAGAGCAACTAATTACCACCTGGCTGGCAACACTCACATCAGCTGTCCACAAAAACGCTAAAAGGTTTGCCGACTTTCAAAACAGAACTTTACAAAATGTTCCAAGTAAGGGTGCTGTCCCAAGAATGGGCGCTTGACTGTATATAAAATACTTTTAATGGTTTTTTTATGCTAACCTAAAATATAATGGTTAATAATAATGTTGGTTATTTTTTGTCAAATTCTGCCGTATAAAACTTCCTGTTGATGTTCTAAATCACTAAAGAAACCTTCACATTTTTATCTGTATTTAAATTTCATTTTTACTGTATATTTAGTAGTGATGAGCAATATCGAATACTATCCAAGATTGGATATCGATAACAATTAATAATTATTATGCTTATTGTTAGTGCGACTGATATAAATTGAAGCAATCGCAGAAACAGACAACACACTAAAGTATCTGACGTTTTCTTTAGTTTTAGAGAATATTCACTGGTTAAATATCGATAACCATCGATAGTTGATTATCGAGTATCAACTGCTGAGAGCAAAAAATGCCAATAGTATACATACTAATTTTGTTGTAAGGAAATTGAATAATAAACTAATGTTATTAATATTGCTAAACAGTGGAGAACTTATTTGTCGTGCCATTTTATGCCGTGTAGCCATGTGCATTGTCATAGTAGGAAACCCATTTCCCCTATAGCAAAAGCTGACGTATTCTTTTCTTTTGCTCACGTCGCGCAAAAGGTTTGGCAATTTGGAGATAGTAATGCTGTGCTTTCAAGAACAAATTCAACGAAAATTATTTTTCTAATATCAATCGAATCATGATGAATTTCACTTCGTTTGTACTTTTTTTTGTTCTAAGCGATGAAGCTGTTTTCCAGGACTCTGGACTGCTGTTTTGTTTTATAAATCGTAATCGTAACACCAAGACCTATTCAAAGTGTGATGGCTTCTAACAACATCTCAGGATTACTTTGCGTCTGTTCTTGCAATGCCACGCTTGTACTTTCTCCATTTCGCTAATTGTCTTACAATCACCGTATACCTTTTAAAGATTTTCATTTACTCTGGGCGTTTAAAGGCGGTTCGAACGAGTTTCAACTTCAAGTGCCATGAGGACAACTGAAACGCGCAAGCCACCAGTAAACTCTTACCTGCTTAAAATAAGAATCTTTTTTCAAAAATAAATTAATAGACATAATTTTGACCATTATTTTTTGGACCGAGCAATGCAAATCTTCCTGCTGACATTTCAAATGATTGCAAATGAAGTTCCACTGTTATAGCATATTTAACTATTTAACCCATTTTGATGACTACTTAATAATAACACTATTAATATTGCTAAACTATATATTTACGATGATAATGGAATGAGGTTAATTTTTCCAATCAATTTCTAGCTTCGGAAGCAGGTGTTCATTCACATTGACTACGTTCAAACTAGGAGATGGATCAGAATTTAAAGTCGACATCGGAGCTAGCAACAACTGCCAAGTAGATAACTGTCCTTCAGTAATAACGATATCGTACAATAATAGGCAATATATGCTGTATCTAGATGGTAAGTTGTATTTATATAAATAAAGTAGTATAGTTTGGAAAAATGAAAATTGAACAAAAGAAATCACAAATATTTACACCACTAGTAGCTTTTTTCGATTTTTAGAAGATAAATGTAAAGTTTTTCAAATATTCTTTTAATAACTTGTAGATTTAGAGGATAAATACTTTCTTTTTATATAGAAGTAAATCAATTCGATATACTTTTAGAATCGATTTATGCAAATTGTATACCATATTGATTTATAACACTAAAGAGTTTAAAATAGGCTTTTCTTTTTTAATTTATTTCTTTATTTATCATTTGAACATTTTGATCTAAAACTGTCCACAAACTCTCAATTGGATTGATCCGGAGATTGAAGTGGCCATTCCAATAATTTGATATTATATATACAAAAAATTTCTTCTTGTTTTAGCGGTACTTTTTCGGTCATTGTTTTGTTGGAACAAAAAGCCCATCTTCCGTTCCATTTTCACTACAGATTCTTCCAAATCCTCATTAACTAGTTCTATAAACGACGCTGCGTTCATAATTTCTTCAACTCGAGCCAAATTTTCTACTCTGTGCCACGAAGAACAGCCCCATATTATCCACGACCGAATCTCATTATTTTAACGGTGTGGTTATCTTAACATGCTGTGAACGATTTTCTCAATACTTTCTTTGCCAAAATATTTGCTTTCGTTACTACATACAACTTTGTTCCAAAATTAAATTTGGCAAAATTTAGTCTCTTATTCTTAGTTTCCCTCCTTAGTTAGTTCCTAACGGTAACTTACCGTGATTAAAATCTCCTAGGACTGAAATTCCGTTCGCTTCGGTATTCCTGGTCATCCTGTCTGGAACAAAAGAGGTATCGTTAAAACTCTACGTGATATTGATGTTCGATTGGTCAGGCGAGCTACAACACATTGAATTTTGTATTAACTGAACAAAGATAAAGTTATTTTAGCTGATAATCAGCATGAATTGTGATAAAACCGGTTGTACACAACTAAGCTAACACTAACTTCTATGCACATATTATTAATTTATTAACCTAATCGATTAGCCTAAAACGTATAAGGATTAAACTAGGAATATCCTAAGCACAAAGTTGTATGTGTGCATGTAAGGAAGATACAGGTAATATAGTACACTGTGACCTGAAAGACCTATTACGTCATCTATTGTACGCTAAATTTACATCTGGCCGTCCAGTCCGAATCCTCTTAAAATGTACAGAATATCAGTGCGCCCTAGTTTAGGAAACTCTCCCTCTTCAATTTCACATGCTCCCCCAATTTGAGAGTAAGTGGATGGATGTGTCATCCTGTTCCCCACAAAATCTACATTCTGCGTTCTCTACTATTCCAAGCTTGTTCAGATATCCTTTAACTTTACAATGGCCTCATAGGATCCCCGTCAATATGTGAACACTATTTTCAATTAGGTTGATGCATTCTATGGATCCGTTCCAGTTATAGATTCCCAGAGGACTTTTAGCTTGCCTCAGTCCCTGGAGATTCTCCCAGTACTTGGATTTTCTCTCATCTACTTCCATTTTAAGTTTCTCCAGTATTGTACTGCTGCTTATCCCGCAGAAGAGTTCAGACCCTACGAATGGTATTCCATCTCCTTTCTTAGCGAGATTATCTTTTATTTCGTTTCCTCACACTCCGGTCTGACCCGAAACCCTTCTTTTGTCTAGCTCGTTTAATTTTTCTAGACACTCCCAAACCACCTTGGAGCTGATTATATTTAAGCTCAGGCCTGATGGCTACTTGAGTATGAGATTTTATGATAATCTCTTGCTAGTTTTTATCAGAGATGTTTAATTGCACTAATATTTGAATTTCTCGACAAAAAACTGTAAGATCGTACTTTAGTTGCTGTACAATTAACATATCTTCTCTTTTTCCATATTTTATGAACCACACTTTTTAAAAATTTGTATTTCCTTGCAAGTTCGCGTACACTCATGCTATTCTTTCTCTCTTCAATAACTAGTTTGCGCAACTGAGTGCAACTTTCTTCGCGTGAAGACATAATGTTTATTCTTAGATCTCTATAGTAAAATTAAAATCCTAAGTGAGAAAAGCACTAACAATGAACTAAAATCAATAAAAAGAAATGTACCAGTGTACCGTCAAATGGGGTGAATCGTGTCGAAGGGGTGAATCGAGACAAATAAGTTTTCAGATAAATAACTGACATTCACTCGAAACGAATGTTTTCAGCTTGAATGGTAGTCAGAACGCGAAGTAGATATGCTGGCTCGTTTGCTTATGCCTGCCACGTGTTAGTTTGATGCTGCAAACGAGTAAATACCAGTTTTTCTTATTAGTGAAATAACTGTGCCTGGAAACCACATTAGTATAACAGATAGGTGTTTGAAAATTTGATATAATATACCACGACAGATTAGAAGAGGTCAAATAAGCATACGGGACGCTACCCAGGTGTATGGCATCCCAAAGACAACATTATCAAGGCATATAAGACGTCAAGTAAAAACGCAAGGAGGTCAGACCGTTCGCTACGGGCGAAATTCAAGTAGTTGATTTGGTCGACCACGTTTTGAAAACTAATTCGAAAGTGTTGCCCTTCCTTATTTTAAGAAACTGCCTGCGCCAAGAGTGTTAGTAGGTGATAACCTCTGTAATCACCTTTCATATAGAGTTATTGAACTTTGTGAAGAAAATTATATAAAATTTGAATTTTTGTCTCCTTCATCAACACATTTTACACAGCCACTGCACGTCGCAGTTGTAGCGCCATTGAAAAGAAGTTGGGGACGTGTGCTGGAAGAAAACATGCAAGGGTCCCAGACCCAAAGAATATTCTCCTTTTTTACTGGCACCGGACTTATTCCACTAGATAGAAATCAAGTTTTAAAGCGATTACCCAAACCAATAAATCAAGACCAAAATTCTCATTACAGGACTGCGCCCGTCATAGATTTACTAAATAAGACAAGAAATGCTTGTAAACCAGGTTTTAGTAAAGCCAGGAAAGAGTGTTCCCTCAGAAAATATTTCTGCAGCTGGCCCAGCACCCAGGATGTCCTAGAAAAGGATTTCAATACTCTTGATGAGTTTGAGGAGCTCGAGATTCCGGAGGACACAAATAATCCATAATCTGCTAATGAAGACAAGGTGGAAGTCAAGCATTTAAAAAAAAGATAATTTCGCTGAAATCCAATATTACACCCATAAAAAAGACAAATATTTTATTGGCTTAATTCAGGAGATTCTAAATGATAAGCTGGTCAGTATAAAGTTTCTTTGACCCAATAGAAAAAAGGAATTTGTTTTCCTTCGGTAAAAGATATTTATGAAGTTAATAAAGAACAAATAAAAAAGTTGTTGCCTAAACCGACCTTTTTGCAAAGAGGCTGTTACGAGTTTCCCAAGAAATTGAGGAAAAGAGCTTACGTTAATCAATAATCATTATTCTTTTGGTTAATCTTTGTGATTTATTTTGTATTTATTAGTTTCTGTAGTTCACTTGGGTTTATGTAAATAATATTTGTTTTTATTTAATATATAAACCGCCTTCACATTATTTTTGGTGTTTTAATTCGCTTTTTTGCACACACATTACAGAAGTTAATCGATCATTTCTAGTGAAATAAATAAAGTGTCCCGATTGCCCCATTTGCGGGGTCAATCGGAACAATTTAATCATCTATCAAAGTGTTTTAAAACTTGAACAGAAATCTAATTTTTGACAATGATTCGAAGTTTTTATCTTTTTTACAATAAAAGTTATTTACATAAACATCCCAAAACCGTCCCGATTTACCTCGTTTGACGGTAGGTTCTCAATAGCAAATAGAATATAAATAGATAAAAATATACAAAGATGTGCAGCGAACTACATTGACATAAAATCATCTCTTTCTATTGTTGTTCATTGTTAGTGCTTTTCTTATTAAGGATTTTAATTGTACTTATGTATTTTTATCCAGAATCCGGAATCCTGCAGTAAAAGACATGGAATAGGTATAGCTATGAGCTATAGAATCATCACAATGGACATGCAAGATGTTTTCAATAAATTAATATATCTCTCCAAATTTTTCGAATCTGCTTTTGGTCACCTATTCCAGCAACTATTGCTAACTTTACTTGATGCACCATCCGATAGACAGTTCATTTCGAATTTGTTTCAATATTATTTACTTTATTCGCAGAGGCACAATTAGCAACATTCAGTTCAGGCGGTACATCTTATCCGATACCTTCAACACTGAACCCAGGAATATTGGTTAATCTGCGTGGAGATAGAGTAGTCGTGGACTTTACAGCTATCGGTGTAACAGTGAAATGGAACAAGAGGGTAAGTGTGCATCAATATTCAGAATCAATATTGGAAAAATGCCAATTTTTGTTGAACTCGATAATTATCTTGCAATTTGTACACACATCCGACGACTTATCAGCTTTGGTAGTATGAAAGGGACATTGTTTTGGTGTACTATGGAGAATAACTAATATAAACTAAAACACAATCCGCAATAATAGAATATAGCTAATGTCCAAATTCCGAAAAACCACCCAAATAACAACGGCATTAGTTTTTCTTTTTAAGGGAACTATAGAACGTTTCAGCTAATGTCTCCAAGAGAGCTACCTTTTAATAACACTAGAACCATCTCAGTAGTACTAACAAAATTTTTATTTTCAAAGTGACAACTTAGAATTTTTGCTTACATAGATACCGCTATGTCCTACAAGAATGCTCACGTTTGTGTACCCATTATATACACAATACCTTTTATTTACAATCATAGTTGTAATGAGTCAATTACCTATTATAAGAATGGTTGGAAAGTAGGTCATTATAGATGGGATGGTATACCGTTATGCGTGTAATATTTATGATCTATGCCTTGGTCATCTTGACTGATCCCTGTTCGATGTCTTTGCTATAGGTATCTTTATATATTCATAACTACCATATACACCAAATTCAACAATTCTAGATTAATAAAAAAGCTTTCATATCTGTTCGACGATCTACTTGTTAATTGCTTCTGTTTCTTGCAAATTATATTTTAGCACATCTCAGGAAACAGAGTATATGTGTTGAGGACAACAACATACACTAACAATCAGTTGATGAAGCACACATCCACCCAACTACATGCTACAACAACTATTAGACACATTGAAATCCAATATTAATAATTATACTTTGTTTTAGGACATGGTCGAAGTAACTATCGACAACAAAAGGAACTACCAACCTTTAGGTCTCTGCGGAAACAACGATAAATGTTCGTCTAACGACCAGAGATTAAAAAATAACGAAGTTACCACTGATTTGTTGAGATTTTTACAGGAATGGCAAACAGACAGTAAGTGGACGAATTATACGTATGTGCATGTTCGAATACAATGCACGGTTTGTGTTTCAGGAGGGTCATGTACGGACGGAATTCGAACGCAATCTTCGTGCAGTTTGACGGACGGATTGCAGGCAGCTCTAAGTTGCAATGAATTGAGAGCGAACCGGTTCCAAGAAGCTCACCAGGTAAGCGAAGTAATATGCGGTCGACTGTAGAATAATCTAAATGCTAATCAGTCTTCCGGTCATTTTGTGACTCGCCGAACAAGTTAATATTTAATTTATCTTGTATACATGTGTTTTATAGAGGTTTTCTAAACCCACGGTTGTTTACTCTTTTACGAAAAATGAAGTACTAAAGTCTAAAACGAATATCGAATGTAGCATCTTGTAGATGATTTCAAAGTAAAATGGCTTTACATTTTAATGAACGATATTTCTGGATTGTAGTCGCAAATCATCGTCTAATAAACGTATACAGCGTGTTTACGGTCTTACGATTTCATTTTATAGATATATTAATGTTTAAAAAAAATTGTAGTTTTTATTTTGTTTATTTTTAAGTAGTAATTAAGCACCATAAAAAAGGTTTTTAACACTAAAACGATTGATCAACAACTTGTGCAAAATAAATGTAAACGATAGGTTATAAGTGATTTTTTACTAACATAAGGAAGATGTCTGTAACTTTTCCCATCTGTCAAACTGTTGCATTAGTTGTCACTGCATTACTGGTTTGACGTAAGTTGTCTCGAATAAATCCTAATAAGGAAAGTCCATCACATTGAATACGTTGACATGTTGTTAACTTAACAACTTAACCCTTTTGTGTTGCCAAATCGATTGAATGAATATGATTATCTCTTGTTTTTGCAAACTCATTTGATGGAACTAATGCAAGAAGTTCCTTTGAATGTACGCCGGCAAATGCGGTTTCTTGACGCTGGTGCACCGCCGCATTTTAATCGTTTAGTTCGCCCATATTTATATAGTGTGTTTGAAAATAAGTGGATTGGTCGAGGTGATCCTGTGCTATGGGCCTTCTCGATCACCCGACTTTAACCCCCTTGATTTCTACTTATAGGGGGTTATGAAGGCCATGGTGTATACCAACGACATTGATGACAATTGAGTTAGATGATCTTATAGAGAAAATAAATTCTAAAACTTGAAAATAATAATAAATTATAAGAAATGTTTATTCGTGTCTGACTATAAATTAATTTTCTATGTGAGAAAATTTGCATGTACAAAAACATCTTTTACAACTTTCGTTTGCTCTATAGTAATTTCAAAATAATATCGATACGCAGCAGAAACTTTCTGTATGATAAATGACTGGGGCATGGCATTTTCAACCGTAACTTCATTTTTAACACAGCTCATTTAGGAATGACATCGAACATTGCTCCTTTGTAAGAATTGCCTTCTGCATTCCCTGTATGTTCTTGAATTTGGTATTAAATTTTTCTTCATATAGGTACTGAATCCAGATCCGTTCATTGATGGTTGCATCTGGAGCTATTGCGATTGCCGAAAAACAGATAAAACAAGTTGTTTGTGCGATACATTCGAAGCTTATGCAAGGGCAGCCATTAACGCCGGGGCAAGGAAAGTAGATTGGAGGAATGGCAATGGCGTCAAACTATGCTACCGTATGTATTTACACATCTACTTAAGTAATATTATTTCTGAAAATGAAATGACAATTGAAAAATTCAGTTTGATTAGTAAAGCGAAAACATGTTTCCCAATCTTTATTTAAATGTAATGAAGTCATTGTTTTCGTTTATCTTTTTTTTTTTGATAGTTTGGTTACCGAAGCGTCAGTATAAATATTTTGACGGCTTAACGTAAGAAACTTACTTTAAGAAAAACTATATTACGTAGAATTTCTCGGTTATTGCACATAATAGATGAAAAATTCTATGAAAATATGTACAACATTATTCAAAATCAATACGATGATTTACATACCGCAATGTTGGAATTCGCGTGTGAAGTTTTAGGACACACTGGAAGCAGCAAAAATATCACGAAAAATTGTAGTGGGTAGAGATATCAGTAGAAAAAAGATGCAAAATTTACTGAACACCAAAACCACGAAAGATAGAGAAAAGTATAGAACTGATTATGTTCAGTTCAAAAAGTTAATTAAGGATTCGTAGCGGAAGCTAAAGAGAAACTTGGAATAACAGATATAAAGCAATGCAATACTGGGTGTATACCATTTGGCGAAATAATTATATATTCGTCCAAAACATTGAGGGATTCAGCAGCATCCAGACGGTTCGGAGAGTAAATTAATTATACCTAACCAAATGTTAATAGAGAACGTTTTTGGTGACCATACTTACGCACTTAAATTGATATCGGTTTCTCATTGCCCAAAAGGTATGATTGGAGACTCATCGCTCCAAAGAATATGTCCCAGGAAACAGTTATCATTATGAATTCTATTCAAAATGAAATTGCAGAAATTCAATTGGAGATTGTTATCGTTTTCGTGAAGAGTTTGATCTATAACAACCTGATATGGGTGCAGAGTATTGGTTTTTAGAATTGGACGAACTACCCAGTAGTATTTGAGAGATCTCTGTTTTCTAAATCTAAAATCTGCTGTTCAACTTGAATACTTGAACTCGATCTTCGGAAATCCACGAATTTCCGAAACAATTGTTCTGAATTAATAAAATACGTAACGGATATCTTGTGAGTATATAACAAAAATTGACGAAAACTCATTTTTTTTTAATATCTTGCAAACGCTAAGATTTATCTAACATTTGATTTCACCAATGATTTCACCTTGAAAAAGTGGCCTATCCCATTTTTGCTCGTCTCTGCTGAAAACTGTATTTATCAATTATCTATGTACATCGAATTTGGTCCACCCTGTACTTCGTCTTATCCACACCCCTAATTGCCGCCTTCAGTTTATCATATTAGTATTATTGTAGCTCCAATGTTATTAATTACAGCTACATGCCCGGGAGATCTGCTGTATTTCCCGTGTGAGCCAATGCCAGGGCGGCAAACGTGCGACTCCGAGGTCCCTCCTGGCGGACAAACTCCGGACAAGTGTCAAGAGGGATGCTATTGCACAGCAAACACATTTTTATACCAAGATACCTGCTACATCAGAAGGAGATGTCCATGTTCCTTTGAAGGGCGAACTATAAGACCAGGGGAGACTGTGCAGAAAAAGGGCAACACCTGCACTTGCACTGATGGAAAAATCGTCTGTCCACCGGTACCTTATTAAACTAGTAAAACATGAAACTAAAATAATTATCCCTGTCTATTGCACTATGCAGCAATTTATGCAAACCTTTACGCTTTGTGCGTGTTCATGAAAATTTAATTATTTCTATCTCCTTTAGCCTGAACCTGGCACAGAATGCACTGTGTGTGGTGATCCACATTTTACAACGTGGGACGGTAGAAAATACGATTTCATGGGAAAATGTTCCTACTACCTTGTCAGCGCCAACCAGTTCACTATAGTCTCCGACCATTACGTTTATAAGAATGGACAATTCATAGTAAGTTATTAGCATTATTATTGACGTTCAATACTATAAATATTTAACATCTTTCGCAGAAAGAATTTTCTGATGAACCTTCTTATATGCGAAATATGTTGATTGAAATGGATGGGCTACTTGTGGAACTAAAACCAGGTCCGGAGGCTTTTGTAAATACTATTCAGATAAAAGAATTTCCATACTGGGCAGGATCAATTCTCATCACGAAGACCGCTGATTCAAAAATTTTAGGTATTTATCATTTTCAATTGAATATTTGTACCGTTATTCGGAGTATTGGATTACACCGAATATTATTGGTATTGGTCTTTTTCTTTATTATTTTGGTATATCTTATTAATAAAATTCGACAAGTACTGACCATAAATGTGGGAACTCTCGAAGATAAATATAAATACGGTACTAAAGAAGTAATAAAAGGCCAAATTTTGGAAAAACCACACTATTTATTTGTGTAACTGATTTTGATACGTTTACATTTGCAAAATAAACATAAAGGATTGTCACAAAGGTTGAAAATTGGTTTAGCGCCGAGATGATTTCACCTATAATTTTAAAATGTTTGTACGCTAATACTAAAAGTTTTTGTGAATATTTTGACGGAAATAAATTTCAGATGTAGCAAACTTCGTTCGGATCAGGTTACAATCTTAGATTTTTCTAAACGCCGATATGGGTAGTACGTTGCATATTCATAAAGCTTATTTTGTTAATTTTTATTTTACCTTTATGGGCGGGTTTAACCCGTAAGGCAACTCGGCCAGAAGACCTATTGTGCCTCCATAATGTTTTAACCCTCTCGACCTGGTTGTACCCGAACAAAGAGTTCCGCGAACTGCTCGAGAGTAGGTTTGCTTAAACTGGGTTGGTCTAACAGTGCGACTCCTAAAAGGCTCCGTCTCTCCCCGTCCGCTGCCGGGCCAAGAGTTTTACAATGTCTCGCGCCGGCAAGTCCATTCCAGTAGGAACGGTGACTAGCAGCGAGTTCATATTTGACAAAGGTTTCTATGCCGCCTTAAGAACTCCTATACGTCGGTTCTGGACCTGTGGATGGTCGTTCACTGGTGTCTCTAGCTAATTTGTCAACAATTTCGTTGTCTCTGATCCCAGAGTGACTTGGAACCCACCTCAATGGTATATTCCTCACAAGCAAATTATTACTAGTAACTTGGTATATTTAAAACGTCTCTTTGAGTGTCTAGGTAATTTTGTTTATATATTTGTTGTTATTAAAGGATAAATAGAGTTCCCTAGAAGAATAGTAGTTGTACCCTGAGTAATGTACCCTAGAAGAATTTTGAAAGAATGACCAAAGGCATCTAATGTTTATTTCATAAATATTTTTCTAGTTGAGTTGCCGAATTGGATGGAAATAGAATGGTACGGCTCGCATACGGGTATCTTCAGAGCACCAATTGATATGCAAGGAAAGCTCAGAGTAAGCTAAATCTAACTAACGGATCTTTGTCGAACTTCTAATTTGCTTTATCTTCTACTTTAGGGTCTTTTAGGAACGTTTACCGAATTTCCCGATGACGACTTCACACTTCCCGATGGAACAGAAGTGAGCGATCCCAATGTCTTCGGAAACAGTTGGAAAACGGAACGATCATGTCGCGATGAGCCATTGGAACCTATACCACATCCGTGTGTTACAAATCCCGCTATTAAACCACGTGCGGAGGATATTTGCGGTGTCATCAAAGGAGTTATGTTTCAACGTAAGCAAGGATTTGATTCTTTTTTGTGTTACCAGAAATGGGAGAAAAATGCGTGACTATAATTACTTAATACCATTTAGTATTTCTTGGAATCTAAGATGACCTATTTTGGTGTTTCCAATTATAACTAAATAGACAAGAGGGAGGTCTAGGCGGCATTCCATGACAGCCGTTGTTCCTGTTATTCCTAAACACACAAGCATTTGCATTTTGCTAAGCTTAAACATAACAGTTTGCTGCAATCAGGTATAAATAATGATAATCATATTTGACCACCGGTCTCACGTTTCTTTTTTCCATACTGTTTCTACCCAACATAATTGTTCTTTACACCATGGTTTTAATTCTCTCTAGGTATCGTTTTCAAATATTACTTCCGCTGATAGCTTTATTTTTATCCCGGGGCTTCAACGACCTCAAACCGTCTAACTTCCTCCTTCTTGGAGGGGGTAACATTTAGATTTCTCTCTCTCTGTTCGTTCTTATACAACTTACAGAGCGTTCTGTATTTTGTCCCGCGCTATGTTATTGAATTTAATCTAGGTCGGAATGACAGGGCAATATGCATATCCCAAAGGTTTAATACTTTCACTGTTCACGAACAGGTTTCACAGCTCATGGCCCAGAACGGCAATCTGCGGACATCTTCTCTAGTCCCCAGCCGCCAGTGCTTTGCCCATGATGGTCTAGTAAACTAAGCACGCAGTCTATTCATCTGCAGCTTGTTTCATCGATCTCTTTTTTCTTCAATTCTTTCGAGATTGATTCCGTTAAGGTATTATCAAATGCTCCTGCTATATCGAGGAACTTTCCTAGTTTGCAGAGCACACTCAGTTCTCTGTACAAACTGATGTAGGGGTGTCTCTGTAGATATTCCTGCTTGATGGATATCTTGCCAGGTTTTTGGAATGAAAGTGATTGTGTTCAGCCTCCTATAAATATGTATCTCAATGCGAGACCTTCTGTAATAGACCAAGCTTTTGCAACAAAAGTTCCTAACCTAACGATTTATGTGGTTTGAATGAGTTAATTGCCCATTCCACTTTTCCACATTCACTGGTTTCTTTGCTACCTATCAGTGCTCTCTGTATACCTACCTTACATATTCCAATTCAATCTCACAGTGATGATGTAATTCTAGATCGTGGGATATGAATCTGAAATAGTCCTCTTATGTTCTCATTTCTCATGATGTAGAGGTCACCTTCTGTTTTCAGAGTGTCAATGTCCCACTGATTTTGTACTACCCTATTATTTTATTTCTTTTTTGAAATAAAACTAAACTGTAAAAGGTATTTTTGGTTTACTTCTTTCTAACTCAATCCAAAATCACTAAATTGACGACACTTTTTTGGTATTTTACGACTACTCCTGTACATTGAACGAAGTTGTTTTTTTCTTTTCAGCATGTGGAATAGCAGATATCCAGCCCTTTTATGATAATTGTCTATACGATGCTTGCTTCTGTGTGGATCACGTAAGTATTGGAATTAAAAAAAAAATTAGAACAAATAGGTACTAATCTTCTTCTATTCCCAGTATGATACTGGTGCTCTTTTTACGTGCTTCTCTAGCCTCCTTGATCATTTTGATCTAACTCCACGTCTTCTGCTTCCTCCTCGATGTCACACCTCGAGACATTATATCTTGCATACTATGTTACTGTTGCTACTACCATTTGACTCACTGTTTTTTTTTAACCTGTTAATCAATTATCACATTTAACCCGCTAATGTGTGTTGTTCAAGGTGCAAGCGATACTTGTGCTTTCAGTACTCTTATACTGATTGCCATAATTGCAACAATCACATGTTAGAATTAATATATAGATACAGTACCGTTCATAATAGTAATATCAGTAATCTCACACACAGCATGTATAGCGCAATTAATGTTTCATGAAAATATTCCTTTCTATTTCTACCCCACTGTAGCATGGTGCTCTGAAAATTATTTATATACAAAAAGTAACAGTGATTTAAGGACATAACTTTGACCTTATTACATTAATTTGTTGCTTCATACCAAACCCATACGTTAACCCAAAAACACTGCGAGAACTACGTTTCTACCCTACCTAAGGTCTCTACTAGATCGAAGTTAGCTTTAAATTTAATTTTTCCTGCCCCATTTATTATCACTTATTAAACTATATGATCTATATTTTCTGTTTTAACTAAAGCCGGAGACCTGTGCTTGCGACCTAATAGCAATGGCGGCAAGGGAATGCAACAAGAAAGGGATCACGATCAATTGGCGGGAAAAGGTTCCACAATGTACAGTGACGTGTCCTGCCGGTCAAGTATACCAAGAATGCGGCGATAGTTGCGCCAGGAGTTGCGACGATCTGTCCCTTCGACCGTATTGCGTGACACAGTGCGTGGAAGGTTGCAATTGTCCACCTGGCACTGCTCTGGACGAAGCAGGCAATTGTGTGCCCATAGAAGGATGCAAATGCAAGTTGAACGGGGTTCGCTTCCCACCGGGCTTCCAGATACTGGAAAGTAAAACTGAATTGCTGTGAGTACCGCCTACACGTGCAATAAAACATTCATAAGAATATAAATGAAATTGTTAATACTAAATTAGTGTGGTATGTCGTACTGTACAAACTTAAGCAGCATTTTCTTGAGACCCGTTCAAGCTAAAAATGTACGGTAAACAAATGTCCAGTTTGCTTTAGTTACCAAGCCACAGACATTTCATTATTAACGCAGCTTAATATTTAGCAGCGTTTTATTGGGGGAAAACAGGAAGAACGAAAGAAAAAACAAGAGCAACACAACTATCTTATGTATTATTATCTGCAAAACTCCAGAGGTATTGTCCGGCAGCTATCTCAGGGTTGATAATAAAAGTTCATTAAAAACAATAAAAGAGATTCGTGGATAAATTGTTTAATAACACACTGAGTTAAGAAAAGAACAATAATGAAATCGTTATTTAATTGACAGAGGAATTCTGTCGAATGATCATTCGATTCACATTTAGTTACAAGCATCAAGCGGTGGCTAGCCGCGGTTAACAACCAAATGATAAAAATACACAGAGAAAAAAAAAGGTTAAGTTATTATTTAATTAAATACTAAAAATGAAAGTTGACGGTTCACTAGTATACAGAATGACAAATATTAAATATTTAAAGTTAGGCGTTAAGAAATATTAGAAATAAAAGTTACTAAAATAAAAATCCGCAAAGGTTATTCGTTATTAAAAATAAACAAAGTCTTAAAAGTGAGACACACCTATTGGTTTCGTGAGTAAGCTATCAGAGTGACGTCGCAGTGGTCTGACGTCATGAGTTGGTGACGTAGCAATGACGTTGTAATACACGAGAGACCAATTTACGCTAACGGCGTAATTAAATAAAATAAAATAATAGAAAAGAAAATCAAGATCTGGCTTTTATCCTTTCTGCGAGGTATCGGCGTTAATTTGCTAGTGCGGGCGGATGCTCGGCTCCGGATTTTCCCTGATGTAAACGGGTCGACGATACAATGGCTGGCGGCGTTGGTTGTTCGGCAAGGCGTGTTCGGGCACGTACAAAGATGATCCTCGGCGAGGATTGTGGGAAAGACTTTCTTCTTCACAAAATGCCACACGGCACACGTCCCACACGGGATAATAACGAAGATTTCTCACAACTTAAATAATTACGCCTCCCAAATCTTACAAAAGTAAATGGAGTAGAGGGTAAAATTAGGTTCGTACGTCCGTACCTTGACCAAGCGTAACGTGTTCTTCCACCACGCTGACCACGTAAGTGGAGGGGTCCGAAACGTGGGAACGCTGGTGATTGGTGGAAAACAAAAGGCTTAAAAGGAGCTGCAAAAGAAATGAAAGACTAAAACGGTTCCTAATAAATTTGGAATGATGAAGAGTGACTCAAAATCCTTAAACAAAAGTGAAATAGCGTGAAAAGAATTCACCGAAGATCTAGATTGAATGGTAGTTCGGCAAACAGCCGAGAGATGACACTACCTGTACTAAAAGATGAAACAATAAAATAAAAGACAATACAAACGTGCAAAACTAACGTTACAGTATTTGAATTAATTATAAAGCTGTCATATAATTAATGTAGTACATTCCGGATTATTCTGTATTTGCATCCCCCAATGAAATGCTGCCGCAGTTCAGCTCTAGTATTTACTTATGTTACGTATATTAAGCTTTTAGTATGTCTCCACAGCTCCAATAAAGAAATTGGATTTAGCTGACTGTAAATTATTCCGAAATAGTGACTAAAGTTTTGCCTAACCCAAAAAGAAAAAAAAAACTGTTCTTGCCCAGTCGCGAACAGCGAGCTCATCAGGCTCTCTAGTACTTTCTATATCTGAATTCCAAATAGCTCATGAATTGAACACTTTATTTTATACAACGAAGTTTATCACTAAACAAATATGACGAACAATATAGTAAAATGGTGAATGATACTCGTGGCTTTTCATTATTCGGATTTTTGGAATCTGTGTACAACCCAAACAAATTAAACCCAATACTACCAAATAATTTCTGCATGTGCGAAATTATTTTATTTGAATCACGAATTTCATTCCATTTTACATTACTCACTAATACACTTTGCTTTACATCCAGGACCTGTACAGGCGGTAGATGGGTACGGTCGCTTCCCACAAACCGTGAACAAAACAATGTCCCTACAGAAGATCAGTTGAATAAAAGGTGTATTCTAATGGAATTTTCCAAATATGCTGGTTGCAAGCGAGCCGTACCGGAAACATGTGAGGTATGACGATGCTGTGTTCTAGGCATGTATGTTGTTCCTTTCTTACTTCTGCTTTCCAGAACATGCACGATTACAAAACTGTAAGCGTCCAGGTATGTGAAGAAGGATGCGAATGCGTGAATGGATACGTTTTAAATACCGTCACCGGGACCTGCGTTAAACCTGATGAATGTCCATGTTTACACGACGGACGAAGTTATACAGATGGTAGCGTTATTGAAAGAAATGGCAATGAGAGCTGGTAAGTTTTTAAAACACGTGAACACTTAGCATTAAATTTGGTTGCCAGTATTGAACTTTCAAAGCGCTTTTGAATTTAAACGCGGAATTTTAACGGTTTAATTCTGGTGATAACGTGAAATGAAAATCTATATACCGGGGTTAGGTCAAAAATACGCGGACGGTTTTAACGTACAAATTCGATATTATATCGGGCTAGAAAGGTGTGCCGGCATGGACCTTACGAAACCAGAATGTCTAGGAATAAATCTCTGTGTGCATCAGTAAGGCTAGTAGAATGCCTGCGTTGTGTCAGAATGCTGTGCCGACGTCAACTGCGAGACCGAGCCGGGAGAGAATGCTCCTCTTATCGATAAACGCCCGGTTTATATACACTACAGCGCTACATAGGCAGTTCGGCGTGCGTGAACGGACGTACCGTCTGCGGAGACGATGCTTACGTCGTAAACAAGAATAAATAAAACACTTGATTTGCCAAAATATCATGCGGTAGTAACGAATATCGAACTATGGAAAAATCAATCAAAATAAAACGAATTAATGATTAACGATAAACTCAAAATTTTATATTAAAATGGATTTTCCCACGGAACGGCACGTTACAAGCAAGGAAACTGGTTGTTCACCTCCTCTCACCGAATTTTGATCATGCGGTTTTCAGATGGAAAAAGAACAAGAATCCGAAACACTTGTCCCGTATTAATAATAAATAATTAATTATTCTTTTATAATTAATAAATTAGTGGAGTGATCGGATATCTTATGTATCTATTATGCATATTTTATAGAATTGTTGTTATTTTCAGTGTTTGCAAAAATGGCGATTGGGAGTGCAAGATAATTGTACCAGGATGCGACGAAGGGGACGTTAAAATTACTGATGAGGGAAAATGGTAAATATGTCTATGCACAACTAGATCTTTAATTATACTTTACTTCTATATTGTAATTATATTTCTCTTAAATATTTTACAGTACAGATTTCTCTTTGGCAAATTCAATATTTTGTCGATATTGATCTTCAATCTTCTTTTGTTGTAACTTTAGTTATTTATTAGTAACAGGCCAAAAGAGTATTGCGCAAGAAAACCATTTACCTACATATAACTGCTAATAACTTAGAAACTTGAAACGTTGGCTTGTAGTATACGTTTTCTTTTTTAATTGTGTAAGAGATATTCTGCATTTTTTAGTATTGTGTTTATCGTTCGCGCTAGACATATATGGAAGCAAAACTTGTCCCACCTTGGTAGTGTTTGTTCACCCATTACTTACACTATTTTCTGCCCTTCGCCAACTTGGTTCATTTGTGTGTCTTTCATCCAATAAATCCTTTAATGCAGTATTCCACGTTTTTGGGCCTTTGAGATAGGCCTTATGTCTAATATCGCTCACACAGAGAACGTTTGTCTTCCATTATTTTATACGACTAAACTCTTTTGTCTGTTTTTCCTTATTTGCCTTTCTTAAAGTTTCTATATTAGGTCTTCTCTATTAATTTCATTTTTATTCTGTCTTTCTTGTGAAGAATTTGATCTACATCGCTCTAAGTTTACTTTTTACGACTGCTATTTAGAACTTAGCTTCTATTCCAAATATTAATACCGACTGCAACATTATTTTAAATTGTCAACTTTGTGCTAGTTTCTTCTTGTCAGTAAATAAGTTGTTAAGAGATACTTTCTTTCAATTATTTTGTTCCTCCGTTGCTTTGATTTATTGTCTTTAGGTGCTTAAAACTAACCTTCATATTTCAGGTTATTGCCTATCATGGTCATACAGTTGTCCTGTTTCTTGCGAAAGCAACATAATTTCATTCATTTACAAAACTTATATCAAGTCAACACAGTCTATCAATATAATTTGCGTGAGCAACAGTATAGCCTTTTATTTTACAGTTTCGGTTTTGATGAACATTGCATCCATATTGGTGGAAAACAATAATCAAATTTCTGCTTACCATCCGATGAACCGAGAGGAAATTAAGATTTAAGCTAATACTTGAATTACATTAGAAAGTGCTTTTTTCTTTTTTTTTCAATACTGATTATTGCATTACCTTGATCTTAGTAACCTTATTATTGATCCTCACCTCGAAATTCCTATTATATTGATTGTAGTTCTCTGGCATATTTTTCTGAGCTGTTATATGATGGATGATCAGTACATGCAGAATAAATATATTATTTGTCAGAATTTTTTTTTTGGGATTTTTTTGTTTATAGCACTACTTTTCTTTGTTTTACCAGATGATTTGAATGGTTTATTTGAACATTCGGAAGTTTTGAGACCAACCTTGTGCCATCTAATTCACTTTAGAATCAATAGTTTTACGTTTACAGCAAACGCAAATTCTTGGTAGTTGCTTCCAAATTCTCTTTCCTTGATGTCATTTTCGAGCCATTTTGATTCCATTAACTCTCTTGTTAGTTACACTCCAGAATTTGCTTGGCTGCGCTGGACTGTGTTGTGCTGTGTTCAGTTTGTGGCTAGCCTTACTTTCACATGCGTTTTCCAAATTTTCTAAAGCATATTTTAGAATTGTAACATTTCTAATGCATGAATGATGTTTCAGATGGTTTGACATATAAGCAAACTTTGGCATGAGTTGTTTGTTCGTTTCTCTTGTTTGGAACCACTTCCTCGCCTTCATTAGCTAACTCCGAATCGGTATAACTCTAAAGCTCTTCGTCTATTAAGCACATCTTAAGAAAAAAAAAAACATATATTTATAATTAGAAACTCTTTCTAAGCATTCAGTATTAATTTCCCATATTTATCCCCCACCATATGTCAAGCGCACACAAGGTAAACCAGCGGGAAGAACTTCGAATGGCCTCAATATTGAAAGAGCCTGGGTATCTAGTATTCTGGCACTGTAACATGAGAGTTTTTTGTGAACTTATATGTTATTGTAGAATATAGGTAGTTGAATACTTCAACATAGAGTGACTGTTAATAATTAAGTTACTGACTAACATATTATGACAGCTCATAGCAACTACAATACATAATTCATCCAAAATAACTTTGTTAACACCTTGAACCCTATTATTCCAAGATTTATTATCATTTCCGCAGTTATTTGATTATACCCCACTGCCAACTACCGGTAATAAAGTTTGTTTTTTGTTAACTAGAATAACGTAGTTTACCATTAAGAAAAAGAGCTATAGTCCAAGACCTAGTTTTTGGCGAGATCGGCTTTATATGAATTTTTATTTATGTTGTACAAGATGCGTCAGTAAAGTGAGATAGGTTATATCTACTAATTTGATCAAAGTGACACGCTCGTGATCGCTCTTCGCTTAATTTTGGTTTAGATGTAAATTTGTATTAGCCCTTTGATGTTGGCTCTTTTTACAATGTTCGTCGTTTTCTTTATTCCATAATTGTATCTCTGAAGAAGTTAAAAATGAATTGCGATAGTTCTGCATCATTCAATCATCTGAAGTTGTTGAGTTGTTTTATCTGTCATCATCATTGTAATTATGTTATACGGTCCTGAGAAAGCCATAATATTTGTTTCCTTTACTGAAACTTTTATATCGTACTTTTTGCAGATCTAGTACAGAAGGCGAATCCTACTACGCAGAAACTCACCTTTTCTTTCAGACAACATTACTAGATCAGCTGCGTAGACTAAGGATCGAGTTAAATTCTCCTTCTGTGTTTTTTCCTCCAGTCGTGTATTATCATTATATAGATATGTATTGTGAAGTGTAGGGGAAATGCAACAACTTTGGAATTAGAATTAGAATTAGAATCAGAGTTGCCCTCTAGTTGACAGTTAACATTTAATGTTGGCGTTTATATACTTGCTCTGTATTCCTCTATTCATTTCCGGCTATTTATCTTACCATATACTCCTACCTTAGAGGATGCTATCATAATTCCGGTAATAGTTCTAATTACCTATCCTAAATAAAAAAATCACTTTAGCTTTGTTACATTTATTACTTTGCCACTTGTTAAAAAGATGTAATAGTCTTAGTCTTTGATGTGATAATTTACCACAACCACCGCCAGATTTTCATAATTCTGAATCAATACAACTTAAGCCTATCTCCTTTTTTGTATGTTTTAGCGCTTTAATTCTCAAATATTATCATCATCTACGCATGCCATATTTTTTCTCCCAGGATTGTGTCGTTGCTTCTCTCCCAAACCACAACTTTTGATAATGTTTTATGTATTCTGCTTCTTTTATGTTATCAGTAATTAGTCGATCATTATTGGATTTTTCATTACGTTATAGTGAAATGATAGCATTGTTATTTTAGTATGCAGCTACTGTGAATTATGAGCTTATATTTTGGATGTTATTGCAAGTGTTAGGATAAACAATTAACAAATTCTTAGTTTATTGATAAGTAACGTCCTACTATTCAGATATTGTATCCACAGAGTGTAAATATTTTGAAAGCAAGCACTTTCAAAATATCAGAAGTTGCACGACTCAATTGATGAAATTTAACATTCAGAAACATTTCTATGCAAAAAATATATTCTTCTATATTCCCATAAAATCATTTATATATTTATTACGTTTTGCATAAAAACATATTATTTAATCTGTATATCTTTAACTGAAGAACCATTCGAATTTCATTAACAATATGAACATCGTTTTTAGCATCTGCAAAAACAAGAAATGGAAATGTGACGCACCTCAATGTCACATTTGGGGCGATTCCCACGTGAAAAGATTCGACGGATTCCGGTTCGATTTCGAGGGTGAATGTTCCTACATTATAGCGGAGGGTAACTTGAATGGAAATACGTTTAGTATTCATTTGGAGGTGTGTTTAAAATTAAAGCATATGATGCTTGGTCCTTTTAATTAATACGCCTTTTTTAGAACGAAATTTGCAGTCACACGGGCGCTACGTGCTTAAGATCCATCACCATCAGCGTCACCATTGGACAAGTAGCAGAAACCATTACCCTTGTTAAAAACGGTGTACTACCCAACACTCAAGGATACCATAAAATAAAGTTGACTGATTGGTACTTGTTTGTCGAAGTTGAAATCGAAGATGTCGGACTTAAATTATTCTGGGATCTAACTACATGGGTGTCTATAAGATTAGATCATGAGCTATGGAGACAAAACGTAAGATCACTTGGTGTTCTCATTTTGCTATTATGAAATTAGTTGTAATTACTGATTAAAATTAACATTAAAAGAAGATCTGCGGATGTTCAGCATCAATTTTGCTGGTGCGAGATATTGATGTGTTGTGATTACGGTCATACACTCCGCCGAAAAAGTATCGCATAATTTATTTTTGAATCATAAAAGTATCGCATAATCTTTGTTTGTAGCATAAAGTTGTAAATATACTTTAATGCGCTCTAAGATATAATTTCTATGATTGTTTAAATAAAATACAGGCCAAATAAAAACAAGAACTCATACTTGAGATTTTTATTAAAACAAGAAATTATAATTTTGGAAAGAAAAATGTCATAACAGTAGCTTTTAATACTGAGTATTGCCACCTCTGGCTCTTATGACCGCTCGCATACGGTTTGGCAGAGATTCGATTAACCTCCGTATATAAGCCTGATCCAAATTCTCCCACTCGTCACGGAGAGCATTTGCTAGTCCATGCAGGTCCGCTGGGGCAACATTTTGGGTTCGTATCCGTCTGTGAAGGAGGTCCCACACGTGCTCGATAGGGTTCATGTCCGGACTTACCGCAGGCCAATCTAAAACTGGAATACCAACATCGTTAAGGTATTCCTGGACGATTATTGCAACATGCGGTCGTGCATTACCGTGCATTAACATGAATTCGTTTCCTATAATTGGCGCATATGGTACTACATGTTCTTCTAAAATGTCCGTTATATACCTGTGGGCAGTCAGTGTACCTCTGTCTACTGGTACTAACTCTGTACGACCTGTTAAACAGATGCCTCCCCAAACCATAATAGAGCCACCAGCGAAATTAGGTCTAGGTCTGATATTACACTGCGAATAGCGCTCACCGTCTCGTCTGTACACTGAGATACGCCTATCTGAGGTGTAAAGACCAAATCTTGACTCATCTGTGAAGAGTATATTGGCCCAGTCATTAATGTTCCAATTTACATGTTCTCTGCCAAACCTTAAGCGAGCCACTCGGTGGTTCCTAGTGAGACGAGGGGCTGTTACAGCTACTCTAGCTCTTAATCCACTCTGTCGTAACCTATTCCGAATAGTTTTAGTACTCACACGAGTATTTCTGACTCTAGCCAAGTCGTTCTGCAATTGTCTCGCAGTTACATGTCTTCGACGTAATGCTTGTAGTAGTAAATAGCGGTCATCTTGGCGAGTAGAACATCTTGGACGACCTGGTACAGGTCTTCTACTGTAAATGCCTGTTTCCCTATATCTGGCTACCGCTCTAGAAACACTTGACTGATTGATGTTCATCAAATTAGCAACGTATGCTTGAGATCGTCCATCTTCGATTAAAGCAACATAGCAGCCACTTGTTCTGAAGTTAAATTGCTCATTTTAGTTTTAAAAGCGTTGGTACAGAACTCTGACTTCGCACTTTAAAATTTGTCCGTATAGGAAGACTTTCAATAAACAACTGAACAAACCTTACACATATGCATTTTTCTAAATGTGTTCTTTTAGAAAATAAAAGTAAAAACGCTAAGTTCCATTATTTTGTTAGTGTTTTTATAGTTCACATACACGAGGCAAACTTTTTGTGAACGTATAAAAATATCTTGGTTCATAAATGCCCTTTTTTAGTTTATGCGATACTTTTTTGGCGGAGTGTATATTAATAGTTTTATATGCACGAAACAACAAACACGATAGATAAATAAAAATAGTGACGAGTATTAATGAGAAAAACAACAAATGCTAAATAGATTAAAAATTATATCTTAAAAATAATAACTTATTAAATAACGAAAGTTTTTGGCCAATACAAGAAATTACTGCATGAACGAAGAAATTTAGGTATTTAAACATGCAAACTACATAAACAAGATAACGGATACAAACTGAATCGAGTGTGGACGACGGTATTGAAAACTGTTGGATCTGTTATTAGGGTTCAGGATATACCAATTATGGAAGACAACAATTAGCAGTTAGCTATTCGTTATGGCGACATTCCAATCACAGAAGAGGAAAGAGGGTATCAATAGTATGCAATGACTCGACTGCAGTCAGTACCTTTGAAAACGCGAATCACAACTGTTCGTGAAACGCCAGGCTACATAGACTTTGACACGGTGAAACCCATAAGTTATTATTTTTAAGATATGACAGATGACCGTAAAAGTTTGAATTTATAGTTTAAAAGTTATCTGTTATACTAAACAAACGAAGAATTGATATATGTATGTCCATAGCATACGGAAACTGAATGATTTTCTTTGGTTGAAGCAGAGCTGTACAGATAAAATATTGTGGTATTTTAGGCTTATGGTCTTTGTAGCAAACGAGACAAGCAGCATCAAGATATTCCAGTTTCAACCATCGAGGAAATTCTAAAGTTTGTGGATATGTGGAGAGTGGATGTCCAATGTTCCAACTCTGAGCCAAGTGGAGTAAGTACATAACAGATAATTATTGCATTTACTGTATGTATATTGAAAATGTATACTCAGACAATACAATTTTTTCTTTCTCTTTGCAAATAGAAATGTACATTTGATGAAAAAAAGCGATTGCATGAAATACATATTGGAGCTTAAAATAACCATGACTTCAAACATGTTTGTTAATCTACTAGTTTTTGGAACATTATTCCTTGTTGGTTATGAGAATAAATGCTCATGTAACACTCATTTAATTCCCTTGCAACGGCGTTTGACTCAGTTTTTAAAAACCAATGAATATATTGGTGTTTTACTGGAATTATAGTCTTCATCAGATCTTCAACAGTTTTGAGAGACAATTTGTTATTCATTGATCTAGCAGCTACACGCAAAGGAATCGGTTGTCCCGTTTTTAGTTTGTTTGTATGATGTATGTACGATTAGGGCAATAATACACTGCGACCTGAGAGATCTATTGTATCCTCTATTCTCGCTTTATTTACAGCTGGCCGTCCAGTCTGATTCCTTTTAAAAATGTGCAGAATGTCAGATTAGGTAACTCTCCCTTTTCGATTTCACATGCTCCCAGGTGCAAAGCTTTTGAGTTGCACAGTGCTGTACAATTTGAGTGTAGATGGGTAAATGTTCCCCATAAAATCTACATTCGGCTTCCTCCGCTATTCCAAGCCTACTTAGATGCTCGTTCAGTTTATAATAGCTTGATAAGATCCCTGTCAATATACGAATATTATCTTTACTCAGGTTGGTGCATTCTACAGATCTCTTCTGGTTATATGTTCCTAGAAGAGTTTCAGCTTGCCTCATTCTCTGGGGATCCTCCCAATATTTGGATTTTCTCTACTGTACTTCACTTTTGAGTTTCTCCAGTATTATACTGCTACTTATCCCGCAGAAAGGTTCACGTCTTACAAAAGGTATTCTAGTTCCTTTCTTAGCGAGATTATATGTTATTTCTTTCCCTTTCACTCATGTATGTCTTGGAACCCACAGTAGAGTTACCTTGTTCCTTTTGCCTAGCTCCATTACTTTTTCGAGACACTCCCAAATCATCTTGGAGCTGATTATATTTGAGCTCAGCATCTTGATGGCTGCTTGACATCAGACATTATGATAATTTCTTGCTTTTCTATCAATGTTGAACTGAACGCATCTTCCAACAGAGTGTATTTCCGCCTAGCAGATACTCGGATACAGCCCAAAGCTTTAGAAATATTTGATTCTAGGCCCATATATCCCTATTCCAGTTCCCTCTGTCGTTTTGGAGCCATCCGTGAGCCATTTGATGGCGTTTTTATTGAGTTTCAGGATGGTGTCTTTATTCGCTCTTGCCGCTAAGTTTTGTGGTTAATTCTTTCGTAAAACTGAACTTCCTTGGCATAATAATAATAATAATAATAAGAGAGATTTATTTCATTGCTCTAACAGATGAAGTAAGTCAATACAGCATATGTAATGGAACAAGAGAAATGAAGTAAAGTACCATTTCCATAGCTGCTGTTGGACAGGTTCTCATTGCCCCAGTTATGCATACACATGATAATCTTTGCGCTTTCGAGGTATTAATTCTCGTGATGGCCAGACTAGTTTTTTTGCTGCAAGCCACTGACTCATAAGTGATCATTAGTCTCACTATTGCTGCATACATCCAGAACAGTGGTTTTGGGTTGCATCCCCAGTTGTTACCATTAGGGCATTTTTTATCTTGTTAGTTACATCAAGCTCATGCTTATTCCACAAAAGTTTATTGTCCAGAATAAGGCCGAGATATTTCACCTCCTTCTTCCAATCTATGCCTTGCCCATCTATTTTTATGGTCTTGAGACTGGGTTCTCCTTTTTCTTGTAAATGGTATTAAGGTAGTCTTAGTTGGCTTGATGTTCAGAACCACTGACTGGCACCACCTTTTCGTAATATTGAGCCTTCTATACCATCAGCATACCCTTGGCAAGATATGTCTAGATCAGTCAAACTGCATAGGAGTTCATCTTTTTTAGTAACTAATTCATAGCTTAATTCACAAAAGTCAAGTGAGCTGAGTCCGACGGTAAACAGGAAGCGTCTATGGTTCTTTTTTTGTGCCAACATTTTAACCACCCATCTGAGATACATGAAATTGTTATGACATATGAAGTCCATATGAGCCCTAGTTTCTGTTCAGTTCACCACTCATTACAATTCAAGGCAACCTTGAAGGGTTTGCCATAGGAGAGTTTGGGCACAGAAAGTCCGAAGTGACACTTCAGGCAGTGTTTTTGGTGATTCAATGGCAAATTCTGGCGATTTCGGTCACTGCGGCTTACTTTATGGATATTTTACATGTGAATACAATAACACATGAGGTGTGAAAACTACCGGTCAATACCGGCTTAAGTAGAGAGTCATATGTAGTGATGTACGAAGTGTTGCGAATAAAATGTCTATTGCATTATGGATGTTTGGTGGCGGGGTAACTGTCGCTCCGGTTTTCTGTGGTATTGTAACCATTTCAAAGATAGAGTTTATGGTTGTGGCTGTTATTTTAAGATGCCCAGAACTATTCCGGGTTCTCTTTTCCTATACATTTTAATGCGTTTGTATATCAAATATCTAGTGGAAACAGATTTAGTGGTTCTTTTGGCGGCCATAGGGCCTGCTCTGCATTATTTTATTTGCTTGGCAATACAAAGCTAACTTCCTTGAAGTTGGATACTAGGAAGGGAGGTGTCTGAGGTCAATCAAATATTAAAACATTACTTTGTCCATAGTAATCTAATCACTAAATCAAAATTATAAATGGCTAAAACTCATACGTAATAACGCAACTATATTCCAGACCAAATGCGATGAAGATAGACACAGCTGGGCTGTCACCGAGTGCGAAGTTCTGAAAGGACCTCTCTTCGCCCGATGTCACTCGAAAGTCCCTGTAGAGGATTACTACGATGTGTGCGTGAGTGATTCGTGCAAATGTGATATTGGAGGTGACTGCGAATGCTTCTGCACTGCTGTGAAGGCATACGCTCAACGTTGTAATGACTTTGGTATTCCTATAAAATGGCGATCGCAAAAGAGATGCCGTAAGAACACTTTCATTTTTCCTTTACAGTACTTAAAAATAAAAATTTGTTGATTTCTAATAGCTATCCAGTGTCCAGATTATACTAAATATAAGCCTTGCATGTCCGTATGCCCACCGAGGACTTGTCAAACGTTAAATCAAGAACGATGTGAGGATCATTTCTGCGTGGAAGGATGCGCTCCGCCACCGCTGTCACCGGGATATGTTTACCTCGACGATAAGTACCGGGTTGTTGTGGATGAGAGGAATTGTCCCCTTGGAGGTGGGTACTATTTTAAATACAGCAGTAAGCTTATGGGTCACAGCCCATACAAATTATGCTTACAACCCATTTTATTGGGGAATAAGTCCTTTCTCTATATAGTGCCACATACAGTTTTGCTTCCTGCACCCATGCACTCCACAATTTTCTGTCCTTACTTCGTCCAGTATGATTTTTATCTCATTTGGCAAAGGTCTGCAATTATTTTTGGTCACCAGTGTTCCTGAGCCTGCCTCTATGTATTTATAAGGGCTGTATCAAATCGAATACCATATTTTCTATTGTTTTTAATTCGTGGCTTCCATGTGTCACACTATGTTCTCTCTACTTTGTGTCTCTTCCATTTCTTTAATGGTTCTTTGTCGAAATTTTACATAGAAAAATTGATATAAGAGACACATATTATGTAGTTGCCAAAAGGACGTTCCCTTACTGGTGTTAAGTTTAAAGTTTTGTTACTCTGCTAATAGGCAAGGGTTGATAGAATTGTTCCAAATTTGTAAATCCGTTAGCCGGAACAGTGAAGAACAATGGCATTCGAACATCGTACGCGCATCAATTAGAAAACCGTTTGGCCCTCTGCGCCCAGATAAAGCCCAAGGAGGCAACAGATTTTCAGATCAAATATTTTCCAAAACGTCTTTGTGCCGATTCAATGTTGTTAATGTGTGTCTAGTGTATAGGATAGGATACCAGACTAATGATGCGCCTACCAGTTTAGAGCGAACATAAGCGTATTACAGTATTAATAAATACTTGGAAGTGTCTTTGAAATCCCTACAATTTCTACAACCGTACACCTTGTATGCACCAGCAACCGTGAAATCAACATGATTAATAAACGTCAGTTTGGAGTCAAATGTAATACCTAGATCTCTTACCATTTGGTAGCGACTAAGTTTTTGATTAATAACATCATTATTACTTTACATTTATTGATATTGAGAAACAAATGGTTGCGATGACACCGATCACAACTAGTAAATCATTTTGTAAGCTATTGCAGTCGTTCCACAGCGTGATACTAGAATATATTTTTAGATCGTCTAGATATTTTAAATGATTATTTTTAATATCAGTGAACATTCAGAAAGTACCTACCAAAATAAATTGTTGCGAAGAACCAATGTGCTGTAACTTCCACAACAAGACGTATTGATCAACTTGGTCAAAAGCTTTTTGAAAGTCCATATAGATTATGTCTACTAGACCCTGCTCAGCAGTTTTTAAAATCAGTTTAAAGATATACGACAAAGGCTTGGTAAATATTGCTGCACAATCGAGTATAATAAAGCCAGGGCGGATGTCTGCACCACACAAGAAAGTATCTTTACTTTCTTTGAGATTAAGCAATATTTCTTCCTCTAAGATATGAGAGACGTTTATGACAGATGATGAAGCAATAACTCGCAGTAGTCTACATCTGATTCAATAAATACACCACTAAAGTAATTTCCAAATGCTTTCATAATATCGTGGGTGGTAAGAAGATCCAAATTGTTGTAGACTATGGCATTCTGTTGAGGTCACGCTTACTGCCAACAAACCGGTATATTGTTTTAGGATCCTTAGTAATATCATTTTCAATAGAATGGCTATAATTTCTATAAGCCTCACTAATAAGTGTTTTACAAGTAGTTCTTTATTGGCGAAGATGTAATGCTTTTCCGTATTTCTCATACAGTTTTCGTGCATTGCCCTTGCATCTAAGATGTTGAGTTATGTTGAGATCATATCACGGAGGATAACTAAGATTAGAAGAATGCGGTTTTTTTTTGAGGATTTGTTGCATCAAAAATGTTATATAAGATTTGATGAAATGTCAGTGCAAGTCTCAACTGATGCAGTATATAAAATAATTGTGACCAGTCTGCATTTAGTAGCATGTCATACATTAATCGATAATCACCTTTCTTGAAGTTATAAGAGGCTCTTTCACTTCTTTGAAATTCAATATGTGCAGTCAAAGCTAATTAGCAGTGTAGGGTGATAACCAAATATTGACACTAGTATTATTAGTGTTAGTAATATTCCTCCTATGTATATTGACATTTCATCTCTTTAATAACTTTAAGCTATTTTTATAGCTAATTAGTAATAATTTACGCCGATTAGATATTGAACCCTATAAATTCAAATTTAAGCAATCCTAATCTCCGATGCACAACTGTTTGCGTATACAGTCATACAAATGCAAAAAATTTCCTAATAAATTAATATTTTAAACTAACGTAAATCAAATTAAACTAAATTTAATTGCAAAATGTAATTACCTATATATCATTTGTATTATAAAATTATTGTAAATTCACAATTCACATAACCCTGCAGATTTTATTTTTATAATAAACCAGATGTATTTGTATTTTCCTTCATCCATATTTGCTTCTTCGATACTGTTTCCTAAAAGTTGTCGTTTCGGGAGGAGATTACTTCGCTCGTACAATGAGAACGACTGTAGGTTTATGTCTAGGCGAAGTTGCTGCTTAAGGATAATTTTCATATAAGCATATATCTTGTTCTTCGACCACATTGCTATCCACCCCTGTTTTTAACACTCTAATGAAAACAGAGACGCTAGAAATTAATCAACTTCATCAAAAGTACTTACAGACTTTTTAATTTCATTTCATTTTTAATTTTACACCTACCTCTACTCCATTGGTTGGATTCCTGGGATTTTTGTATTGAAAATCTCTCCTAGCACACACAAATTAGCCTTTACATCAGTTCGACTATTGATTTTGGTACCCTTTCTTCTCTATCTATACCTAGTACCATTCTCCATTGCTCATCGATCCAACGTTCAGATATTTCTAAAAATATTCATCCTAAAAGAGAAAATATGAACTCTAGATATTTCGGAATGGAATACTTAGAAAACATTTTTTATTGTTGCATCAAATGTAAAATTAATATGCTGGGTACACATAATTTGTAATGACTAGCATTTTAATTGATTTTAAAATTACCAGTTTGTAGTGATTTGGTATGGTTTAGTATAAGTTTTGATGCATAGATAGATAGATAGAGCTTTTATTGTGTATGCCAGTGCAATACTGAGGACACATTGTCAATGTTTACAGAGTACAATCACACAATAAATATAAAACTTCAAATACTACACATTTGACATGATAGAAATAAATTCCTCAACGGAGTAGATGCAGTGCTCAAGAATCAACGCCCTTAGTCGACGTTTAAGTACTCGTAAACCGGCAAGAGACTTTATATGGCTTGATAACAAATTAAATAATTTGATTGCCATCGAAGTAGGGGATCGTCTAGTAATTTCCAGTCTGTTTAGTGGCTCCTTATAGTTCTCCCCTGCTCTAGTGTTATAATTATGGATGTCAGAACATTTTAAAAAAATTAGTTGATTATCAAATATATAACAGAGCAACTCCATAATGTATATACTAGGCAAGGGTAGAATGGCCAATCTCTGAAAGTGCGGGCGACAGGATTCGCAACTTCCAATACCCACTAAACATCTCACAACCCTTTTTTGGGCAATAAAAACATCTCGTGATAGTACCGACGAGCCCCAGAATATTATGCCATAGGTTATTCGCGAATAGACTTCACTATAATAAAACTTTAATAAGTCACTGGAATGCAAGACATATTTTAAATTTCTAATTTGATAACAAAAAGTGTTAATCTTTTTAATAAGACATTCACAGTGCGACCTCCAATTCAAATGTTCATCCAGAGTCATGCCTAAAAATTTAATTGTTGTTTTACGCTCTATATGTGAACTGCTGTACATTACATTATTTGTGGTATTTATCGCATAGCGCGAAGTATGAAAATACATGTAATTAGTTTTAGTTAAATTAAGCCTTAACTTATTGGAAGTAAACCATTGGGCCAGCTCACTAAGAAGTCTATTTGCTTCAATTTGCACCTCACACATATTTAAGATGTCTAGGAAAGTAAATGGAAAAATGACGCTAAAATAATAACGTAATAACGTACTCGGTATATCATATTTTCAAATTCAAATTATTTCATCGTTATTCGTCAAAAACTAATCTAAATATATCCAAAAAGCTTAACGGGTGAACGACCAAGATCTAACAAATTAGTACTCTGTTTTTTACTTCACCAATATTTCGCTTTATTGTTTAAAAGTGTCTTTAGCGCCATAAATAGAGTTAAAGTAGACTTAAAATTTGCAGTTGGCACTAAGAGTGTCCGCTTACAACACCAGGCAACTACTGCAACAGTGTTCTTATTAGTCAGAACTTAGTCATACACCCGTTAAGTTTTTTCGGGTATATTAGTTCTTAACGACTGCCATACTTCTGGTTTTTTTACTAATGTAAATAATAACGCTACCGATTTTTTAGAGGGCACCACGGAGGTACCTGGAAACACAACAGGTAAGATAATTATGTGAAAAAAATATACGAAAATAACAGTTTTGCAATTCGAATTTGGTTTTATTTAATATTATTTCAGTTACACCACCAGAAGAATGCGATCCAACTAAATGCCCAACACTGAAATGTCCGCCGGACACAATCGTAATGCATATAGAGGGCCAGTGTTGCGAATCTTGTCAGCACGAGACCAAGTGTGTTATCGTAAGGGAGAATGGAGACATCATATTGAAGGAGGTAAAACAGAATTCCTTTTTTTGATTTATGTTAATTAATCATCAAAGTTGCTGTGTCTACATTATAATCGCAACTGCATATCACAAACTTCAACTACATTAGTTGCATTGTAGTTGAACACACAACCACAAGCGTAATTAGGAGCAGGTGATAGCCAACAACATTCTACATGTTAAAATTATCAACTGATATTATTCAGGCGGGTTTTCCTTGTGTGGGTGCCATCTGAGAGCGACCAGAAACACTGCAGTCTCTTGGCCTTTTGTATTTTACCTCTAATTTCATTTATCCATTAAATCATCCCAGGCATTCCAATATCCTGGCAGCCTATACTAATCTGTATAGGGTTCTGCCTGTATGATCGAAATATTCATCCAGATTCATTATCGGCTTGCACCCAGAGGTTCGCATTTGCACCAGAAGTGATGTTCAGCCTTTGTCATTCTATTACAGGATCTGCAGTGGGTATCTCCAGTGTTGATCCAAATTTCTCGTAGGTGTATTTTTCTAGCACAGTGTCCTGTTAGGAGACCTACTACTATGTGAAGCTGATTCATGTTAATCTTTAGGAGTTCTTCATTCTTCTTCTTGGATGGTCGCTTAAATAAATGTCTTGCCATGAATTTACCTGGTTATACAGTTTAAATTTCTTTTCTAAAACTAGAACAATTCACTAAGCCTATATCTGTAACTGGGTTCCTGCAGCTCGAAATTTCTGTTAAATAAATATGTCGGAATCATATCCGTAATACATATCCTTAATTTGGGGTTTCTTACATGCTAAGATTCCTCATTCTTCCCTCCCTTAGTATCACCAAATCGGGAGCTGTTTTGCTGCTGTGGGAATAGTCAGCATTCATTTTGTTTTTCCTATGCACGCAATTCTTTGTATCTTGTTGAATTCAATAACAGTTGTTGCATTGTTCTCTGTCATACCAGAGATGCATAAGTGATAATGGATTTCATCATCGTGGTGGTATATCTAATACATCATATTTGTTTTTAATTCCCATGTACTTCCATAGGTTTCTCTAGCCGACATGGGTGTTGTCTCTACCCTGACTTTAACTCTCTGAAGCTGCCCCTGAATGTAAGCTTGAAGTCAGGAATCACACCAGCGTATATCACTTTCCCAGACAGCTTCATTGCTTCACATTAATACTTGAGCGATGAGAAACCATTTAGCGTCCCTCTTGTGGATGCCGATTTTGGAGGGACTACTATCTAGTCCCCCCTCCTTGGCTAATTCTCGTACAAGTTGTAGAGCATTCTGCTTTTTCCCGGCACTACGTTTTTTGAACTTACCTTGGGTCAGAATGGCAAGATCATCTGCGTACTGAAGGTGTATACTCTAACCATCATCAAAATTTATATTTGTTTTAAATTCAAATTAAAGAAGCCATTTCAGATAAAAAGCAATAATATTAATTCTAGATTTAAGAGACATGTGTAAAATGTAATTTATGTACCTTCATTTTTGTAAGTCTGGAAATTAATTTTGTTGGATTTTCAATTTTCCATCCGCACCATGTCGAAATTGTATGTTTTCGCTCATGTTGAATCCTTGTGTATGTATTTGAGTCCATATGATTGTCTTTTGTCGATTATTCCCTTCTGGTTAGTAACTATTGCAGTTTTACTACAGTTTTTACTTTGAGCAACGTCAATTAATTTGAAAATTAACTGACGTTGCGCTGACGAGGCTTGGCTTCATTCTTCCTCAGACTACCTAAGAAGACAGACCTGTTTCAGTTGGGTCAATTCCAAATTTAGTAACGATTTTTTGTAAGTATTCGAAATTTCAACGAATGTTTTAAAGATCCAGTTCAACTATTTTCCTACAATATATTATTTATCTCAGTTTGAATTCACCTACATAAAACCTACATTTCTGTTACCTGGGAACCCTGGTCTGATGAAAAATCTTCATCAGAAGTTCATTCCATGTGGGGTCTTGTTTTCTGAATTCCTAGTATGATCCTGAAATGGTATTGATTATTGGTACTTATTCTACCACGAGTGAAAATATTCATTATTTAATAGTTCTTATAAATAAAATTTACTATAACATATTCCATTGAGTTCACGTTAAATGTTAGGGTTAGAATCATGTGTTCCCGCCTTTCTGGAATTTGAACGAAATGTATTGGTTGTCGCTGTTCTGTATGTCCGATGGCTTATTGGAGTTATTTTTAGTAATTTTCTTTCTTAATGTTTTCTTAGCGAGATTTTTAAAGATATTTTGTCGACATTATAAAAATACTCGCGCGGTATTTAAAATTTTGAATTAACGAGTTTTGGTGAATTTATAAATGTTGCAGTTGTAAGTTCAATTACTCTATTAAACAATTACATTATTAAACAGGAAATTAACTTACCTATTTAAGAATTTACTTCCCTCTTATGGATTTCTGTTAACAAATAATACTTCTTTATTGGTAAAATCACTATTTTGTTTAGTAAATCTGCTTTACAAGTCACATAGATAAGAATAATATATACACATATAAATTATTGTTATGATAATAAGTATTTAATGAAATATTATATATTATAAATAAGGGCATATAACTGCCTTCTATGTACGGGAATCTGAGTGAGAGAGATGCATTTTACCTAAGCATATCGTCGGAGTGGTCAGTTCCATATGTCGATGTGGGATTAATCACTTATGCTTATTTTATAAAATTAAGAAGGTGGCGCTGGAATATTAAAACGTGTCTAATATACATATCTTAAGGTTTATTTCTGAAAGCAAAAATATTATAATATTTTATATAATATTTATAACGTTAAATTTATCTATATTTAAAAGAAAAATTAAAAATTGCTAATACGGGCATTATTAAAGGGGGAAGTATGGCAATATGGCAATGAGGTAATTATTATGTTCGTAACTTGCAGCCCGGTGAAACATGGATGGAAGGTTTCTGCAAAGAATGCACTTGCGTCGGCAAAGAGAAGTACAAGTATTGCGCACAGTGTAAAAGTAAAGTGTGCAAAGATGTGGGGAGTTGGGACAAGATAACAGAAGATACTTACTATGAATTGACAAGAGGAACTTGCTGTTCGAAATTAGAGCCTGCAGCATGTGTTTACAAGGATAAGATATATAGGTGAGCAATTTTCTATATCACAACGAGAAGCTGCAATATTCAACTTACAAATCGTGTATTTACAGTCCACAGTAACCCATTGGAGAAATTAGAAGGCATTGGATAAGATATACAAGATATAGATGAAGATAGCATCATTTTATTTGTTCTTTGCTATTTCACGTTGCATTTCTTTTCTTAGAGTTCACCGTTACGTAGTGTTCAAGGACCTTATTTAATGAAAATGGAGGTAACAGATGAGAAGCGCAATTATTGCAGTGGTTTTCCTTAATCTGTAGAAATTAATTTAAATTCATGATTCATACTATAGTATCTATGTATTGTCCAGTAGTTGTATACTTAAATTACTATATTCTTTTTTTATTAATTTTACAATAGGCCTGGAGAGATCTGGGACGTGGATGAATGCTTGTCCATACAGTGCGTCTTAGATCCTCAAACTCATCAGGCTATCATGGTACATATATCTCCTGAATGTCAAGAAACTTGCCCAGTTGTAAGTACTAATTGTAGATAATTGTTTATTTCTATCGCATGGTATATTGCAGGGCTTTAGATACAAGAAACTACATAACACTTGTTGCGGATATTGCGTTCAGGACAGCTGTGTGTTCGAGGGTAAAGCCAGGAGGGTAGGTGAAGAGTGGTACTCGGAGGATGGATGTCGCGCCTACAAATGTCAGATCGTCAAGGGTCAATATCAAGTATATGTGATGGAAACAGTGTGCCCAACCATTCGTTATTGTTCCGGAAATATACGAAGAGGCCGTTGTTGCGAATACTGTGATACATACGAAATATTTTCTTGGATAAAAAATCCACTCCGTTGCAGTAAAGTTGCAGCTTAAAAGGCACTTCATTGAAATAAACTTATTTCAAAATTCTAATATTTAAGATGTAGCACATATGTTTTACAGATATACCAGTAACGAAGTTTTGATTTTGTAATATGAGTTATTAATTAATAAATGTCGTTCAAACATCTGATACATCGAAGTTTATTATTGAGTTACTTTAGTTTATTCTATTTTATAATACAGCACATATGTTTGCTTTATTCTCTCTTAGTTGTTTACTTAGTTTTTACCGGAGGGATAGACACCCAAGGTATCCGATCACTCCGTCTGCACCAATTCTAAATTAATTCGGGGCAATTGTTTCGGAATTTCAATTTTCAACCGAAGACCCAATGAACTAAGAAACGATAAAATATCTAAACATGCTTAGTTATTCCTACCCTAAATTTATATTTGCAAGTGCTTTTAGCCTTTTACCGCCTACTTTGACTTGTTAAAATTCTGTAAATTCCGAACTCATACAAAATGTAACTGCGAAAGAAATGTCTTTTTACCCTAATAAATCCATCCGCACCGAATGGTAGAGCGGGGCCTGTTACATTTTTTATTAGTTCCAGGTTTTCAATGTTGATCTTATGGCTTGTATCATTAATATGCTGGACCACGCTGGATGAATCAAGCCTCTCGTATTGTTAATGTGCAATGGGTTCCTTAAATCTAATTCAAATTGCTCTCTTGGTTTGTCCAACATAAACTTTATTGCAGTCTCCACACCCAATTTTATAAATGCCGGACCTTGTGTTGATGGTCGGTTTATCCTTAGCAGCACCTAACAAATTTTCTAATGTATATTGTGCAGTGAAACAAGTGTTCACATTATGCTCTTTAAAAATGCCACCTATCCTTTCGAAATCCGGTGAAAAACTAGTTTAATAAACTTTTTATCGCGGGTTTGAAATGAACTTAAACACGTGGAGCTGCGCACATAATGTTTATATTGAAGTTTAAGCGGCGGAGTACATCCATAGAAGAGTAACTATTGTAGATAGCAATCTTTTTAATGTATTGTAATTCTCTGTTGATTCTGATCTTATTAAGTGGAAAAGTTATTAATCTATTACTCAAGAAATTAATGCCGATTTGAATCAGCCATAATAAATTTATCAGTGTTGGTTTCTTTTCTATAGATGTCTATTTCTAATTTGTTATTGTTCCTAATTACTAATGTAAGTTATCGAGAAACTGAAGTTGTTTGTTTACTTCTTCTTTTACCGTGAATTTTATACTATGGAATTTTGAATTTATTTCGATGACAAAATCATTTTAGTTAATAGTATCGAAAACAGCGCATATGTCCTCCACGTACCTCAACCAAATCCTACGGAAATAATTAGTTTCGTCTGTCAACTTTGTTTCAAATCGTTCATAAAAAGATTCGCAATGAATGGAGACAAAGGGTTACCCATTGCCGTTCCTTGCAATTGTCCAAAAAACTTCTTCAATTTGAAAACGATTTTGATACATGCATGGGGAAGTTAGTCTTTTATATTTTTAACATCATCCAAGTTATTCAAATTTAGGAGTTCCACTAAATATTCTATAGTTTCCGGTATTGGTACGCTTGGGAAGAGTGAACAAACATCAAACGATACTGAAATTTCAAATTCTACAATAATAAAAAAATACAAAAATTTCTACAGATAACGCTACAAATAATCCAAATTATATTAAATATTTTTCAATGCCATATGTGCCATCTTTGTCAGAAAAATTAGACCATATTTTTAAACCTTCTAACATAAAATTATCTCACAAAAACCATAACAATTTAACAAGTGTCTTTTCAAAATTAAAAGCTAAAAAAAGCTTCGTTTGATGAAAATACTCATCTAATTTATGCCATCCCATGCAACAATTGTAATAGTAATTATGTTGGTGAAACAAAACAATACCTAAATTTATTTATTTATTTATTTATTTCTTCTTTCCATTATTTACAATAAAGTGTGGAAAGCGTCAATACAAAAATTAAACTGTAAATAAGTAGCAAAAAAAATAGACAGGAACACATAGTCAAAATAAAACAAAAAAAAAACAGGAAACAATCATATACATATAAACAAACAAGTACAGAATTAAAATTCAATCGAAAAGAAATTTCCTAACTATATAAAACATTCAGCGCAATGATCTGTTTGAGTTTTTTCTTGAAGACGTTCATTGGCAGGCACTTTATACTTCCGGGAATGTGATTATAAAGCCGTATAATATTATGTTTAACACTTTGTTTGACTCTCGATAGCTTCGTTTGTGGTGGATTAAGAAATGCACTCTCTGTTCCTCTAGTTTTATATTTGTGTACAAGTTCGTACTGTTTAAAGAACTCTTCGTAGTGGCGCTTAGCGAACACCGCACACTCCAAAACAAACTGTCCAAACACGGTAAGCAGTTTATGTTGTTTAAAGATGTTCCTGGATGTATCTCGGGGTTTCAGGTTGAAGATGCTGCGGATACATTTTTTTGCGCGACAAAGACACGTCGAATATCGACGCTATCTCCCCAAAACATCACACCGTAAGATAGGCGCGACTGCACGTACGCGTAATACACAGTTATGGCCGCTTCCACACTTATGGTGGATGAGACGACTCTCAACGCGTAACTAAAACCACTTAATTTGTTGCATAAATTATCGACGTGGTCTCTCCATTTAAGTTGATCGTCCAACGTGATTCCTAAGAAGCAAGTGTTTTGTGAAAAAGTAAGTGCGGTTGACCATCATGCGACCAGTCAATTTCATCATTGCTTGAGGTATGTGTAAACGATAAGATTTCTGTTTTCTCAACATTTTGTTTTAAGTTATTCTGTGTAAACCATCTGTTCAACTCTTGCAGGAGGTCCGCAATCTCATGATGCAGCAATTCAGTGGACTTAGATCTAATGATCACTGACGTGTCATCAGCAAATAAAGCAATATTGTGCGGGAAAATTTCAGGTAAGTCGTTCGTATAAATTAGGAAGAGGATTGGTCCTAAAATAGATCCTTGCGGTATTCCCCGTTTACATGAAGCCCATGATGACGCGTTCCTTTCACCATTATTTATGATCGTACACTGATGTCGGTTGGAGAGATACGACTTTATAAGCGCGGCAGTTTTTCCTCGATAACCCATTCTTTCGAGTTTCTGTATAAGTATGTTGTGGTCTACTCTATCGAATGCTTTCGATAAGTCGACGAACACCCCAACAACTTCTTCTTTCTCATTTATACATTCGTAAATCTCTGTTATTACTTGGAACATAGTATTAATGGTCGATCTACCTTTCTGATAAGCGCTTTGCCTATTGCTTAAGAGATTGTTCTCTTGGAGAAATCTTACAATTCGTGACAGGATTATCTTTTCAAAAACTTTGGCTATATTGGAAAGTAAGGCAATTGACCTGTAATTTAAAAGATCCGCTGAATCTCCCTTTTTATAAATTGGTTTTATAACAGTCATCTTTAATTCGTCATGAAAAGTCGCAGTTTCAAGCATTAAATTTATTGTATGTGTAAGGGGATGTACTATAAAATCAGCTGCATTCTTCAATACAACAACAGGAATTTCATCTTTTCCGGTGGAAGTTGTGTTTTTTAAAGACATAATAGCATTAAATACTTCTTGATGATCTGTTGGTGATAAAAACCACGTCTTCGCGCTGTATTTTACGTGATTATAATCGGTAGTATTATTTGTGCTATTTAATTCGCAGATGTTTAAAAAGAAATCGTTGATATAGTCCGCAATGTTGGAGTTTGTCTTTAAATTATATTTTTTCCTAATGGTCTTTGTATCTATCTCTGAGTGTTTCTGTTTCGATTTTGTGGTTTGTTTCACTAATTCCCATGTTGCTCGCGCTTTATTATTTGCCCTCATTATATGCTCAGAATTTACTTTAATTTTTGTGTTTTGTATTTCGCGTCTCAAGTGAGAACAATAACTTTCATAGTAGGCAATGTCTATTCTACCTTCTCGAACGCCTTCGTATAATTGGCGCTTAATCCCGCATTTGTTTTTAATTTCTGCAGTTAGCCAAGTATTGTGTTTTTCTTTCTTTTCTTTAATCAAATTTTTTGGCGAGTGAACATTAGTTACATGCTCTAGCTGCAATATAAAATACTTGTAGCTCAGGTTGGCATCACTGCTCTTGAGACAAGAAAACCAATCGATTGTACTAAGGCTATAGTTTATCTTTTGAAGATTCTCCTCCGTAAACATGCCCCTTTCCAACTTACGTGTCTGTTTGACTATATTAGAATCATCGCTAACAGTAATAGAGATTAATTGTCCCAAGTGGTCTGAAAGTGTCAACAACTTTCGCCGAGTAAGCGATGTCGTTAGTTACAAATACATTGTCTATTTGCGTTCTAGAAATCTCCGTACAATACGTACGGATTGTAAAACGCCAAATTACAATATCTAACATTTCCTCCAAAGTCACAAAAAATTATCTAAATTTACTTATGGTGCTCTATATATATTTATGATAACGACCTTTGCTGATTTTATTTTGATAACGGTGCATTCTATGTCTAATTCGATGCTTTTATTTTTTAGGTAATCGATTTCCTCTGTTCTTACCTCTCCGGAAACCATGATGCAACACCCACCATGCGATTTGAAGATTCTATTATAGCAAGAAGCCATGGAATATCCATTTAGTCGAATCATATCATTCATGTTTGATTGCAACCAATGTTCCGTCAATGCTATTATATCTATTTTTTTCTTGTTACTAGCTAAGAAGATGCTTAGTTCGTCGAGTTTGGATGTAATACTCCGTATGTTTTGATGCAATAATATTATCTGTCGTTCATGAATTAGATTGTTTTTAGTTTCAGGGAGGCTGTTCTCTGAAAATTTCTGTACGGTCGTATGATCGTATTGATGGGCCATAAGTTTTCATCCAATATTTCATCATACATCTGTTTTTCTACGGCGATCCTAAATGCTGCGATGTCTTTGTTCATTATTTCTAACTTTTGACATTGTTGTATGTTCATTTCTTTTTGTTTCAAATAGTTCACAACATCATCTTCCGTTGTAGTGTTTTTTAAACGTGAAATGAATATCCACTTAAGTCTACCTACCGCAGTTAGCAAGTTAGTGTTTTCCCTTTTTCCGGTGACCGTCTGCTGCCGACGTCTTGTGTTTGAAGATTTTTTGGTTTCTGTTTGTATTTCTTCAGATAGTCGTATTTTGTCATCATTTGTTTTTGAACTAGATTCGGTATCTTTCTCTTCTTCGTTTTTAACCTGCTTTTTCTTGATCGCGTTGTCTTTGTTATTCGTCTCATCTTTGGAATTTTGTCTGTCGATCGTGGCGTTTAACCTGTCGGCGTTCGAGCTGCCTGTGTCCTCTAGCGGGGGATCCAGTTTAACAGATCTTGTCCGGTAAGAAGTCTGTATTTGTTGCGACTTCTGTGCATCTTTAATTACTTTGCTTTGTTCCTCGATTTTTTTATCCTGTTTCTTAATGAGATCAAGGCACTGTTTTAACCTACTTTCCATGTCCCTGACTATCATCAAAATCTCACTCGTGTCATCACTTCTGCGGATTTGTTTACATTCCACACACAGCCATTTAATACTGTCTCCGTTATTTTCTAAAAATTTTAGTTCTGCTGGTTGGTATGGGCTGCAAGTGTAATGCAGTCCAGGACGGTATACCTTATATGCACTCAAAACACAAAACGTGTGGGGAAAGCCAGGTACTTAATTTAGATTAAAATATGACTAAATGAAATTAATAAAATAAAGTTATTTACATTTGTTAAAGTAAAATGTGTGTGATATGCGTGTATTTACACATATGTAGATAAGCCTACACAGCAATTTAAATAAAATAAAAGATAAATCATACCAAAATTTGATATTTCTTAACTATTTCAATTTATTTCTCGAGTAAAAATTGAAAATTTCAAAATGTATTCCAATATTTCATATTACCCCGTAGATTCCATACATTCCAGTTCTACAGTATGTATAGTATTATAATGGTAAACATATATTGTTGATATACGAAGAGAAATTCATGTTTTTGTCTATGAATATTAAAGTGGCTATTATAAATTTTGTATGTAGGTATATGATACAAGCTATGACATCGCCAATATCGCAAGTACTTTAGAAAAATATTCTAATACAAATAAGGAACAAAAGAGCATCCTAATTTTTGACGATATTTTTACGTTTATATTATTTAAGTGGTATTGGTACTGGCAATAGACACAGCATCTGCACAATTTGATTAATCGTGTTGTCCACTGCGAGTCCTAGAGGATGTTCTCCTAAGTTTATTCAACAAGTTCAGTTTAGAATCTCGTCGAATGAGATCCTTTTTAACGAGTTAAGTTAAGAATATACTCAACTGTCTCTTCGTTCTCTAAACCCAGCCAGTTCGATTTGATGTAAGTGCCTTCTGAGCCTGCAGTGACCTATAAAAATAGAAACAATTACTTAGCTGTAAGTAGTACCTTACCTCTGACATGATTAGGTGAAATACATTCTTTTGCATGATTATTGCACAGATATTATCTTGCCATTTAGCTAACGGTGGTAGTATTTAAGTGAGGTTCTGGTCCTTGAAATAATTCTGCAGAACTCTGAGCTGTTACAACTGCACTTTGATCCATCTGATGAAGCTATAGTGTGGCGAAACACTATTGTAATAGTGATAATGAAACTTTAAAACTCACTGGTTATTCTAGTTTTAATTTTATTAAGTTAGTCACATTTTATCGATATTCATGAATGTAACTTGAAGTTGTTTATATATATAATTTATTGGCGTTATATATTACATAACTCCCTATGCTATCTTTTCTCTTACTAAAAAGACATGAAAACCGCAAAAGTACACAGAAAATAGCGTAAAAATACGTATCACACCACCTAAGCTACTCATTCATTGAAAGAACTACGTCATCATCACTCGTTTATTATATTATTATTAAACTTGAATTATATAAATATGCATGGTGCAAAAATAAATATATTGACAAGTACCTACTACTTGAAAATTTCGTAGATGTTTGCTTTGCGAAAGTGTTACTAGGAATTTTTTTGTTTTCAACATTTTTAAGACGAATAACCATTCTAGCAATAACTTTGTATATACAGCAGAAATCATTTACCATATCAGCGAGTCTGATCTATATGTGTGTTGTTATTTTATTACATTATTATGTTAGATATTATCTAGTCTATGTTTTCTTAATAGCTACGGTAAATTTCGCTTAAAATTGTGTTGTAAATACATTGTTATTAATTATAATTACACACTATTTAGACTCCGACAATACAGCAAGTTTATATTTGATTATTATTATTTAATTGACCTATAAAGATGTAGGTAGTAAATATAATTTATTTTTATACCTAACAGATGCAAAATATATTTAATTGTTTTGCCATATTTAAATATAACCAAATTTTTTATGCATATGGGACAAAAAAGTTTTATTGTTTCAAAAGAATTAGATATCTTTTTAATATAATATATCTTTATTGCCTTTAGATCCTTACAGGTATTGGCAGTGTCAACATACATAGAGCACATATACATACATATGTAATTAGTCATAAATAAGATAAAAAAGTAAAGATAATAAGGATAGTCATGAAATATAAAAAATATAAAAAGGCAGATTATAAAAATAGCATGAAAATACTAGCCCAGTAAATATTCACCTACGCTGTAAGGGCATTTAGCACAGAGATGAGCCCTGAGCCGCTGCTTGAATAAAGATCTACTCTGGCTTTGTTTCACGTCATCAGGGAGAAGATTAAAGTAATAGGGACCAGCGTAAAAAGGGGATTTTTTCAAACCTTCCGTTTTTGCCAAATGTACCCTAAAATGTCCTCGATTTCTAATATTCTGAATCATACCAGATGTCTGCAATTTGTTTTTATTATCATATTGCTGTGATAATTATGAAAATGTGAATTATTTAAAAATTAAATTAATGCTTGTGACCAAATGTCTGAAATTAATTATTAAGTTGAGCGCCAACTCTAAAATAGAGTAAAAATTTCTTGAAGAGCATGGGATTCAAAATCCCAGTGGTCACCTTCTGAAGGTAAACCTTAAGAAACTGAAAGTGGGTGTAAACTGACCACGATGTGGGGAAACAAATTAAAACAACAAAATTTGAATTTTGAAATTAATTAGAACTTTAATAAATAAAAAAACAAATAGGAAGAAATTTAAAACCTTAGATTAATTAAAATCCAGGCTTAAAAGAAAACTCCCTATATTTAACGTGAAAATAACAAGATTAAGAAAATTTAGAAATATAAAATTTTTATACACCACGTGTAAATCGCAAAATGGCGTTCTCAGGTGAACGTCTTTACCTTTAAATACTTAAAACTGCTCAAATGTAGTCAGCAATTACAAAGCAAGGTAAAAATACCTTCAAAACAGTGAACTACAATCAAATCTAATTGAAAAGGAAAAAGAATGAATCAAAAATTAAATAAATATCAAATAAAAAAAAAATGAACTCTCAAAAAGTAAAATAAAATCAGCTATAACAAACTATTTGGAATTCCAAATATTATACAAAGAAAATTAAGTGAATTGAGTGTAAGATGCCTCTACTAAGGTTAGATTTGTAAAAATCAAATGACACGCGGAAACAAAAATGTCTTCAAACGACATACATTTACAGCGCTCAGGAAAATGATCTTACCTTCGCAGAGTCTAATTGTACACTGCCTTCTCTCTCCCGCAACCGAGCAAACGCCGGTACAAGAGAAGCGCACGCAACAGATGCGAACTTACACGGTGACATGACTTAAATCAAGGAAACCAACATTTAACACAAAAAAAACTGAGCTAAATGAAAATTACATTGCGGTAAAACAAAACTAAAAATGATATTAATAAGAATTTTTCAACATGTTTCAAAGTAACTTAATACTAACTTAACTTTTATGAAAAATTTAGTGTCTTTTAAAAATCTTCTCGAAACAGCTGACTTGGACGAAGGGGTCAAGGCACTCACGCACAGTTTTTCATCCCCTTTTTCCACAGCACATCTCCCGATTATAAAAGAAAAAAATTGCACTTGAAAAGTGTCATTGTTTTGCTTTTGAAATCGCACGCACACAAAAGAAAAAACAAAAATTGACAGTCCGAACAACGGAAAATAAAAAAAAAATAAAATCCTGTCTCCGCACACAGGGGTGAAAACGTCACTTCCGGGCGGCGAGCTACCCGGGGTCGTGGTGAAAGTTCTGGAGGGCAGAGATGTGGTACCGACCTTTGTTCTGGGTACCGTCCAAAGTGTGCAGTTCGTAGGTGACCCCATCAAACACACGGGCCACTCTGTACGGTCCAACAAACGGAAGTTCCAGCTTTTGGCAGGTTTGCTGGTCACGTCTTCCTAAACGATATCGACGCACCAGGACTTGGTCGCCGACATTGAACCGGGTACGCTTGGTGATCTTGGCATTTTCTTGGCGGACATAACGTTGTCCCCTGAGTTGAAGCTTCCTTCTGGCTTCCTCTGTACGTGCCTCCACGTATACATCCTCCTCGAGAAGGTTCCACGGGCGACTAGGCAACCTTCCATACATTAAAGTGTATGGGCACTCCTCCGTGGTGGTGTTGGGAGTGTTGTTTATCCAATTTTCGATGTTTTGGACGTGGCGGACCCAATCAGGATGGCGTTGATGGGTTTGCATCCTGAGAAACTTGACGATTTCCTGGATGTATCTCTCGCAAGGATTCCCACAAGGATGACGTATAGAACAGAAAGAAACATTAATATCACGCTCATTCATGGCGTCAACAAAACGATGCGTGTTAAAATAAGTGGCATTGTCAGCAAGAATGCGGCGCATTTTCCCTTGATTTCGTATAAAATTGTCAATGCAACGGATTGCTGTATCAGTGTTGTAATATCTGGTGGGAAAGAGTCTTACGTATTTGGTGAAAACATCTACCATGACGAAAATGTTGCGGTAGCCATAATGTCCAGGTATGAGATTTCCAAGAAAGTCGACGGCGACGAGGTCGAGTTTGTTCTCAACAACGATGCTCTTGATGACATTCTGGCAGGTGCGGTTCTTTGATTTTCCCAGTTGACATTGAAGACATGTGCGGACGATGGATTTGGCAATGCTCTTGTCTCTTATTGCGAAGAAAGCTTCTCGGAAGGTGAGCCAAAGTTTGTGACCTCCAATGTGTCCAAGAGATTGATGTAGCTCCTGCATTGCTTGACGTGCGAATGCTTCGGTGAGTACGACATTGAACTGGTCTCGTATCCTTTTCATTAGAATACCATCTCTGATGACAAAATCCTTGTACTCATCCTGGTGGACTAATGCCTCTCGTATTCGATCGAAACAATCATCTTGTTGCACCTCGTTGATCCTGACAAAGTCAAACAACCCCTCGGCTTCATACATGTTGTATGTGTTTACCTCAACATGGTTGAAATGGCTTTTCAGATTGTGCATACGAGACAAAGCATCAGCTGTTACATTCAAATCTCCTCTTATGTGTCTTATCTCAAAAACATATTCTGATAATAATAAAGACCAACGATAAATTCGGTTGTTTGAGAACCGAGTTGACATTAAAGATGTTAATGCAGCATGATCTGACTCAATTATGAATTTCTTTCCTAGTAAATAAAATCTTAACTTGTTTACTGCATGGACTACAGCTAGCATTTCTTTTTCTGACACAGTGTATTTTAACTCATAATTTTTCAAAATTCTGGAGACAAAACAAATTGGTTCTTCTCCATTCCTGCCAATTTGAATCAAGACACCACTGATGGCTGTGTCACTGGCATCGACACGTAACAAAAATTCTTTACTAAAATCTGGCAATAATAAACATAATGATTTGTGAAATTCAGACTTTACATTTTCAAATGCTTCTAATCTTTCATTTGTCCATTTAAATTTTTCATTCTTTCTCAACAATTCAAATAAAGGTGCACTGATGTGCGCTAATCTCGGAACAAACCTTTTGTAGTAGTTGACTACACCAAGAAAACCTCTTAAAAGCTTTATGTTGCTAGGTCTAGGGTACTTTTTGATGACGTCTAGCCTAGATTCATCTACTCTGACATAATTCTCTGTTAAATCATATCCTAAAAACTTTACTTCATGCTTTACAAACTCACATTTTCCTAAATTCACTTTTAAACCATTTCTAGCTAAAACTTCAATAACTTTGCGCAAATGCACCAAATGTTCATCTAAACTCTGACTAAAAATTAAAATATCATCGATGTAATGAGCTACAAACGAATTGTATGGTTCTAAAATCTGTTGCATTGCCCGTATCAACGCGGCAGCCGAACTACTTAAACCATAAGGTACAACCTTAAACTGATACACATTTCCATCAACCATAAATCCACAAAACTTTCTAGATTCTTTGTTCAACGGTACCAACCAAAAAGAGCTCTTTAAATCTAGCTTTGTAAAATAATTCGCATTTGTACACCTTGCCAACAATGTTTCAACCGTGACTGGAGTTTCGAACTGCGGTCGTGTGCGTTCATTCAGACGTCGGGCATCAAGACACAAACGGATGTCTCCATCTTCTTTTGGACGACGACTAAAGGATTGACGTACCTTGTTCTTCCACGTTCAATTATCCCATCTTGAAGCATTTGGGATACCTCAACTCTGACTTTTTCTTGCATGTTTTTGGGAATTGGATAGTTCTTGATTTTGAAAGGTTTCGATTCATCTACTTCTAAAGAATGTTCATCTACTCTTATGATTTCTGATCTAAAATCACTCCTTATCTCATCAATCTGTCTCTGTATCCCTTTTGTTACATTCATAATCTCATTATTAGAAACAACAAGCTGTCTAAACATCATCATCACATCTTTCATTCCTATACTTTCCTCAGTTTTTCCTGTCTCACTCTGCTCCAACGTCTCGATGTGGGACTCCCTCACATCCGTCAAAAGTGCTTGTGGAAGCTCCATCTGCTTGCTCTCCTTTTCCTCAGGAAATGAATCCTCCGAATACGTCTTGTCTAGCACGGTTGCCACAGATTCCTCGCTCCTGTACCTGGATTGCTCCCTCCAGGTTCCTTCTGGGACGAACAATTTGTCCTGTGCTTGGTTCTCTCCGGACATTTCGACGATTTCAAAAATTTTTTAAACACAACAGGTATTAGTTTCCCCGAAACAGTTGAAAAATTCACGAAACCTCGTGCAGGGAAAATTACAAAGCAAATCGTGGCCAAAAATGAATCAAAACAACAATGAATCGTGAGCCCCACGTTGGCAAAGCCAAATAATTATGCTGTGATAATTATGAAAATGTGAATTATTTAAAAATTAAATTAATGCTTGTGACCAAATGTCTGAAATTAATTATTAAGTTGAGCGCCAACTCTAAAATAGAGTAAAAATTTCTTGAAGAGCATGGGATTCAAAATCCCAGTGGTCACCTTCTGAAGGTAAACCTTAAGAAACTGAAAGTGGGTGTAAACTGACCACGATGTGGGGAAACAAATTAAAACAACAAAATTTGAATTTTGAAATTAATTAGAACTTTAATAAATAAAAAAACAAATAGGAAGAAATTTAAAACCTTAGATTAATTAAAATCCAGGCTTAAAAGAAAACTCCCTATATTTAACGTGAAAATAACAAGATTAAGAAAATTTAGAAATATAAAATTTTTATACACCACGTGTAAATCGCAAAATGGCGTTCTCAGGTGAACGTCTTTACCTTTAAATACTTAAAACTGCTCAAATGTAGTCAGCAATTACAAAGCAAGGTAAAAATACCTTCAAAACAGTGAACTACAATCAAATCTAATTGAAAAGGAAAAAGAATGAATCAAAAATTAAATAAATATCAAATAAAAAAAAAAATGAACTCTCAAAAAGTAAAATAAAATCAGCTATAACAAACTATTTGGAATTCCAAATATTATACAAAGAAAATTAAGTGAATTGAGTGTAAGATGCCTCTACTAAGGTTAGATTTGTAAAAATCAAATGACACGCGGAAACAAAAATGTCTTCAAACGACATACATTTACAGCGCTCAGGAAAATGATCTTACCTTCGCAGAGTCTAATTGTACACTGCCTTCTCTCTCCCGCAACCGAGCAAACGCCGGTACAAGAGAAGCGCACGCAACAGATGCGAACTTACACGGTGACATGACTTAAATCAAGGAAACCAACATTTAACACAAAAAAAACTGAGCTAAATGAAAATTACATTGCGGTAAAACAAAACTAAAAATGATATTAATAAGAATTTTTCAACATGTTTCAAAGTAACTTAATACTAACTTAACTTTTATGAAAAATTTAGTGTCTTTTAAAAATCTTCTCGAAACAGCTGACTTGGACGAAGGGGTCAAGGCACTCACGCACAGTTTTTCATCCCCTTTTTCCACAGCAATATGTAAAAATTAATAACTTATAGAAATAGATTGAGGTCAGTGTTAGTATGTGTTTCTCTCTAAAAATGTCTCTGCATGTAGTTTGAGGATGCAGATGATACATTGTTCTAATTATTCTTTTTTGAATTACGAATATGCGCTGCAGGCCGTGCGCATTGCATGCCTGTCTCCAGACCACTATCATATATGACCAGATTGGATATCCCAAACCGTAGTAGACACTTAATAAAGAATCGGGACCTGGTGTTGATTTTAAACCTTGAATAACATAATAACATTTATTTAACTTTGAAGCTACGATCGCCAAATGGTCAGACCATAAAAGGTGGGTATCAACTACCAATCCAAGAAGTCCCGCTGTTGCCTTACTCTGAATGTCTATTTCGCTAAGTTGAATGCCACTAATCGTTCCCGCGTCGCGTTTGTTAAAAGTAAATTCAACAATTTGATGACCAACTGGTTATTTGAGCACCAACAATCAAACTCATGTACCGCTTACAACAACTTATTTAACAAACAATCGATATTCGGTGCACTCACGAGGATTGTGGTGTCATCAGCCTACATAAAAACCTCACCAGCGTAATATTGTGCGGTAGGTCATTGACAAATAGCAAAAAGAGCAACGGTCCCAAAACACTACCTTGAGGTACGCCCAGAGAAACATCATAACTTGCCGACAGAACATTATTAATTCTAACCCTAACATTACGGTTTTCTAAATATGATTTAAACCAGTCATTTACATTTCCCCTAATACCCATTCTTTCAAGTTTGTTCAGTAAAATAGAGTGATTTAAGCTATCAAATGCTTTAGTCAAATCATAAAAAATTCCGGCAACTTTATATCCTTTATTTAAATTTTCTTGAACATTCTGAATATAGTCAATTGCCGCGTACTCCGTCGATAATCCTTCCCTAAATCCAAACTGTCGCCTATAAAGAATATTGTTTTTATTCAGAAATGTTATGGTTCTATTATATACTAGTTTTTCAATGATTTTAGAGAAACAGCTTACTAACGCAATTGGTCTATAATTCTCAATACATTCCATATCTTTAGTTTTGTGCACGGGTACGACTATCGCAGTTTTCAAAGAGTTATCTGTAAGCCACTGATCCTTTTAATTTTGCGTCGTTTGTCACATATGTTGTACATCCTAAAAATGTCTAAAAACTTTGTTACATGTCTGTCTTTATTTAAGTCGATATTAAAATCTCCACTGATAAGAATTCTAAAATTGCCTAGAAGTTGTTCTAGAGTATCGTCCAAGCATAAGAAAAAATCTTCGATATCACCTGAGGGTGGGCTACAGATATTAATTATAATAATTTTTTTTTCTTTAATAATAAATAAATTTCATTTCTGTTGACTTGATATTTTTTATTGCACTGCATTCAAATAATGATGAAATAGTTTCTTGTTTCAGACGTTGTAGTTCTTCACAATCGAGTTCTTCCCGAACGAAGATACAAGATCCACCATATCCCTGTGCTGTAATGTTCAGTCAGAGCAAATGCGTCAATGTGCATGTTAATAAACACCAGTATCTCGTCAATTTTATATTTAACACTATGTATATTTTGCTGCATAAATGTAAAAGCATCTTTCATGTTTACGTGTTTAATACTGTGGGAATAGCGCTCTGAAAATTCCTAGCTTTGTTTTTAAATGGGCGAATAATAACATTGTTTTGCCAAAGATCTGAATTAAATACACTTTCATAAGTATTATCGTTTACCGCAATTTCGAAATTTTTTCGATTTTTGTTTCTTTTCTGTTTTTTTTTTATGACATGAGATGTAGAGCACATAATCAGGCCTTACTTTTAGATTCACTTGTATGTTTAAAGTTTATAAACTACTCGGACTTTACTTACTTGCTTGCAATTTGTTTTATGAAAAACTGTTTTCTATATTTGATCAATATGTACCTTTATATAAAAAAAAGAACAGGCGATATCCTATCTGGTACTCATCCGAAATTATATATAACATAAAATTAAAAGCGTACTATTTTAAAAATTATAAACGAACTCAAAATTCTTATTCATTAGCACAATATAAATACCTTAGAGCATTAGTAAAGAGGCAAATAAAAACGGCCTACAACGGTTATATCATTAACGTGGAGAATTGTATTGCACTCGATCCCCAAAAGTTCTGGTCTTTTTTTTATAACAAGCAAAAAAAATCTCGAATTCCAGGTTCAATATGTTACGGTGATATCACCTATGAAACCTCACAAGATATTGTAAATGCTTTTGCATCTTACTTTAGCAGCGTTTATACGGATGGAACTACCACCATCAATTCACCTATCTGTTTTAATAACTCTCCTTTCCTTAATATTCCCATTATAACGGAACCAGAAGTTGATACAGCGATCAGAAAGTTAAAGAATAAGATGACGGCTGGCCCAGATGGCGTTCCAAGTTTCTTGATACGTGATTGTAGATGTATTCTGACAAGTCCCTTAACAAGAATTTACAATCTTGCATTGTCAACAGCGACCTTCCCTGACCTGTGGAAGTGTACGAGGGTATGTCCGGTGGTAAAGAGTGGTTCTTCCAGTAATGTGAAAAATTATAGACCAATATCAATACTAAATAACTTTGGAAAGGTGTTTGAAGCAGTTCTTTACTCACATATATATCCGTCAGTTAAAAATTACATATCTGAACATCAACATGGATTCATGGAGCGGAAATCCACTATCACAAACTTAGCCGAATTCAGTCAGTTCGTGCATAACATATTGGATGTGACAGGCCAGGTAGACACTATCTACACAGATATATCCAAAGCGTTTGACCACATAGACCACTGCTTGCTACTAGAGAAACTCAAGACTTTTGGCTTCAGTAACTCACTACTATCACTATTCAAATCGTATCTATCAGATAGATGCCAATATGTTACATATAATGGACACCAATCATACATTTTTCGAGCCACTTCTGGAGTACCGCAGGGGTCCAATTTAGGTCCTTTAATGTTCCTGCTATTTATTAATGATTTATTGGAGAGCATTGGCAGTAAAAAATGTATATTTGCTGATGACCTTAAGATCTTTGCTTCTGTGACGTGCATATCTGACTGTCTTTCACTACAACAACAACTAAACAAGATTGATGACTGGTGTACTATAAACAAGCTGCATTTGAATATCGAAAAGTGTAAAGTCGTAAGCTTTTCAAAAAAAGTAAAACCAATACACTTTGACTACAGCATAAATGGAATATCTCTTGCACGGAACACACTGGTGAAGGATTTAGGCATTTACTTTGATGCATCGTTCACGTTTGTTACACAGAGAGAAACTGTTATATCTTCTGCGATGAAAATGTTAGGATTTTTGATAAGAAACAGCTTCCTCTTCAACATAAACACCATCAAGCTTCTATATTTTACCTATATTAGATCGAGACTAGAGTACGGTTGCATGATATGGAATCCCTACTGCGCTTCTCATAAGTTAGCTGTTGAGAGGGTACAAAGGAAGTTTTTAAAATACTTATGGTACAAGGAAGAAAATGCTTATCCCAGTCGCGGTTTCGACTATCAGCTTCTGCTTGAACGATTTAACATCGTGTCATTGGAAGTGAGACGCCAGCTACTTTTAATAAAATTTATTTACAACTTGGTCCATACTAAGATTGATTCATCAAATCTATTATCACAACTTCAATTTCTTATACCCCGTCCTTCCTCCCGTCAAACCTTGACATTCTACATTCCCTACGTTCGCCTTAACTCCGCTTTGAACTCTCCGATGGTGTCTATGTCACGCGCGTTTAATTCAATATCCCCCTTTTGCGACATCAATTTTACCCCTCTTTCTAAAATACTTTCAATAGCTACTGAAAAACTAACTTAAACGTATATTATATCATTATTATTGTTGTTACTATCATTTTGTTGCTGTTCGTTGTTTATTATATATATATATATTGCACTTATACTGTATAAGTCAACCAATTAATGTTGAGATTGTTACTTTGTGTTTATATTGTATGTGATTGTACTAATTCATCTAATACTTTTAGTTATTAGTATTATTATTAATTCCTTTTTTTTGTATTTTTGTGTCCTTTTCATGGAGAAATCTGTTGGACGACAATAAATTATTATTATTATTATTATTATTATTACGCTATTTTTGTATGTCAAGATGTTTTTAATTTACTTGGAGATCTTTATGTAGGTATAAGGATTTATAGATATGCTCGCTTATCGTTTTAGCAAGATCGCAACGGCTGAGGTGACCGTAATTGGTATTGTTTGTAAGTGTCTATGTAAATACTTTTTTTTTATCATATACTACTTGCTGGATACAAAAACAAAGGGGTCAAGGAACGGGAATATTTTGGGTATATTGTTTTTTTTTTTAATTTATTATAAATATTATTGTTTTATACTTAAGTGGGGTAGAACTGTTTTACTTAAAAATACTTCTACCTAAGTAAACTCAACGCTAAACAATTATGATCTATTACGTTACACTTTCAGGTGTCGGCAACATACAGTTAGTCGTAATGAAAATCGTCCATCTGTAAGCAGATGCATATTTTCTACTACTCTTCATTATAATTATAAGCAATGGTGACAAACTATGTTTTCTAATTTTGTAGTATAGTACATACACTACACAAATACATAAAAACGTATTTTGAGTTCATGCTAAGTTAACAAAAAACACGTATTTAAGGGAAGTACAGCATAATCGCTCACAGTCAAAGTCGTCCAGCTGCAAAAATATGGGTAGTGCCCCCGAAAAAAGCCCCCATTTCTCACGCTACTTCCATAGTGTGTTTTCATGCGGTTATATTTTCCACTATGTAGATATTTCAAAAATATTTAGGTGTGTAATGGAATCGAGAAATAGAAAAACTGGTTTATATTCGACATTTGACAGTGCAGCTCTAGGAATAAAGCTGTACAACACTTCAAAGCGTAGTAAAAAGCTGGACTGATGATAAAAGAGTATCCAACAAATTCAGAAGTTATTCGAAAAGAATTCTTACCGAAGGGGACGATAGATTTTAAAAGAAATAAAAGCGCACCAAAACTAGTGAACGAAGTAGAACAATACTGTGTGTGTTAGAAGTAGTGTTACGGAAAAATGAAATACACAGCCACATCGCTAAAAAGAAGAATACTTTTAAGAATCTTATTTATTTGTACATTTAAATAAGCTTTATTTGAGCTGAAAATGAAATTATAATTTTAAAAGTGTACAAACCATTTCCATTAGCCCCAATCGGCCCTACATGATGAAATATATAATTGTAAAAATTTTATAACATAGTAACGGTTTCTGCACACGCCCCATGCGGTGCAAATGCTTGTTCAGTGCGCAGTGGCCAGTTAAAACTCCCATAAATAGTCCTATTGTTAGTCCGTTCCTGCTCATAAAGACTGCCTTGCGGAGTCTTTCCTCGCCTGGATGAGTCCCTAGGGTTTTGCAATGTCTCGCGCCGGTACATCCATTCCAGTAGGAGCGAGCGGTGACTAACAGCGAGTTCAGATCTGGCAAAAGCTTTGATGCCGCCTTAAGTACTCCCACACGACGATTCTGGACCTGTGAATGGTCGTTCACTGGCACCTCTAGCAAGTTTGTCAGCAATTTCGTTGCCTCCGATCCCAGAGTGGCTTGGAACCCATCTCAACGTGATGCTGTGATGTTCCGCCAATTCCTCTAGCTTCATACGACACCTCAGTATCACTTCGGAAACGAGTTTGACAACCTGCAGTATCCTGAGAGCAGCTTGGCTGTCAGAAAAAAATTCGACCGACCTATTCTCATGCGGGCAGTTTCAGATGCCCTCTGTGCAGGTCTGGATGGCTATTACTTCGGCCTGGAAAATTGAGGTGGAGTCCCCTGAACAGAATGGCTTCGCTCTATCTCTCCAGATCCCAATGCCTGTGCCATTCGGCGTCTTCGAGGCATCCACAAACCAACGATGGGAACCTCGGCTCGGTTTGCCAAACGTTCCTCTACAGGCCCAGAACGTCCTCGTGGCTTTATTCGTCACTTGTTCCAAAGTAACACCTAGGTATTTGACCTCACTAGATACAAGTATATTCGAACCGAAGATGGTTGGACACTGGAGTTTTGGAAGTTTCCTCCTCCAACTGAACGGAACCATAGTCTTTCTCAGAGAGTTTACATTTAGCGTTAAACTAATATACGTATATATCCGAATAAAATATTAAATAGTAATGTTTTTTAGTGTTTTTTTTTTCACAAAAAGTACCTTTATATCTGTTAATATTTGTTCTGTGTAATTTCCTTTGACAATTGTCGATATTCTTTGTGAATTTATGACAAATAAATTTATCTTTATCTTTTATCTTTATATTTTAATTGTACACACATTTCTATGTTTATCCGTATAAAATATGTATAGAAAAAAAATTCTTATTTAATTTTAATAAAAGTGTTCTATTTGAGTATTTACAAAAATTATAATTCACGAAATTTAAATATTTATTTTTATTTATCTTTATTACCAGAGGATATATTACACATATGATAAAAATAAAGAATCTACCTTCAATATCACTATTCATTTACAACAAGTTTTTTCTTATTATTTATTATGATTTTTTAACCTTCTTCTTCGTAAAATAAACCAATTTCACACGTGTCAATATCATACTAATCAACCTTTCATGCTTTAACCTATTAGTGTCTGGTGGCTCATCAGTCTGGCACACTGATGAGCCACCACGTTATTAAAATATTTTTTAAAAACCTCTTTAAATTAAATATATTCTCGTTTTGAAATTTTTTAGTAAAAATTATTAAAAGTGTTTGCGCGTATGTAAACGTTAACAAGGCCGCTTATTCTCCTGCGTATTTAATGAGAGACATTTAGCAGAAATTAAGTTTTCACTGCGAACACACAAACTTTAACTAGGTCAGCGCTGCATTTAAATAAACACAATATTTTAATTGAGCATCAATACGTGTACCATTTGAATCATTCTACAATACGCCCCTCCATATTTTCTACACGCATGTAAATAGTTTGTATTTTAGGGAGCATCCCATATATCGATAGCAATAATTGTTTGGTGGCATTTTTTTGTGCCAATTGTATTTAGGCACTGTTTCTTTGATGTTTGTATTACGTTATGGCAAGCCGTTTTTGGAATCGCTACATACGCAGTTACGCGTTCTCATTGTACACGAACCTTCTAGCGGGCCTGACAATCTATGAATTGTCCAAGATAGATCTGTGAATGTATTCACCGGCATACGCTGCGGTCGTCTTGCGGGTTGAGAGCTTGGCTTGTGACCCTAGAGAGCGCACATCTAAACTCTTGATACCCTATTGCTCACTGTGTAATGGAATGACATAGACCATATCACACTCTAAATGCGAGGCGATTTTTTGGCAAGCCAAAAGAATTATTTAGATTGACCAGTGAGAGACTTACACCAACTAGTACAGGGCATCAGGATATTGGAATGGTTGGTATGATTCAAGGGGTAAAAGAAATGGGAGATCTGATACAAGAAACCAAGCGGCTGCAGTGTTTGCAGAGCCTCCATATCAGACGGTTCCCATAAAAAGAATATGATCTTACTGATGTTGCGCATCCATAATAACCTGACTGTATAGACCGAATAGATCCGAATATAAACATATTAGAATGCAGAGGTGTCTATTTTATCAGAAATACAAGTCAATTTTAATGAGATTTTGGATCTAGAACCGACGATAGTGATTGAAATAGTTTCAGAATGAGAAATAAGCTGCTTATTATTATACTGTTAATCATATTCTACGTAACTTCAACATTTTTATAAAAACAGTGGCATTTTATAAAGCACATTTTATTTTAAGTAAAAAGTTTAAAAAGACTAATTATATTTTAAACCTTTCATCATGAAAACATATTACTATCTGACAAGAATGTTCGTTATATTTGTTTGGCTTTCTTAGGGCATACCTTTTTAGTTTGTTTTAATTGTATTGTAATATCTAGCCTAAGTCTAATGCCTAAGTATTCTGTGGAAGGAAATATATCAGTGGAATATGTTATAACAACAATTTTTTAACACTCTAACAGATAAATACCATGTTTTATTTTTTGAAACAAGTACTGGATCTTGGAAGGAATAATAAATAGAAGTGTAAAAGGCCTACAGAAACGGCTTGAAAATATAAGAGTAGGTAATGACACTGCAGAATAAAGGGCTAAACTTACATTGGATTATAAGATACAGTTCATTCATTCATAACGTTAGGGTGGACACCTTTAGTCCAGGCACTTGAGCTAGGTGCTCATTGTACCGTCCCTATTAAATCTCTTACTTCCACTCGAGCAGCTTGGTGTTCTCTATAAAGCCCAGTATCTTTCCCAGTGGAAACTTGAGAACCTTCGAGGGCTCCAATAGAACCTTCCCGAAATGTTTCTGCCGGAGTACTTTCAACTCTTCGCATGGGCAGATTACATGTAAACTCGTTTCCTCCTGTAGCTCACATCTTCTGCACACCGGTTTGCTTACTCGACCTGTGTTGTATAGATGCTTTTTCAGGGGACACAGTCCAGTTAGCAGCCCAGTAATGGTTTTAACTTCTTTCTTGCTGCGTCTAAGTAGATTAAAGGATAGAGTTATTAAAGACGATAAGCAGAAGCAGTTTAACATTTTACCAGGACAATAGTCGTAATTATGACGGTTAACAGTCCCATTACTGTGAGATTTTGATTGGCCACCCCATAAATTTTTATCCAAAAAATATAGATCTTCTCTTATGTGAACGTCCATGTTAACCGTTGGTTAGGATCCCGAGGAGATAAACCTTGGACTTGGTGTACCTTATTAGGGTGATACTTTTGATTTTTCAATACACTCTGAATTGCTGATTTACTGATAGCTAGTTCTTCTACCAAACATCGAATAGATGTCTGGAGTTTCATTTGTAAATAGGCAATAATATTATGTCTATTTTCGTAGGTTTGAACAGGTTTCTTGTTTACCAGTTCCCGGTTTCACTTTTCCGTTTGGAGAAACATTATATGTAATTTTTCTTCCACATGCGCTAGATTATCAGGATAGCGAACTCTATACAAATATCTAGCTCTTTTATAGTCTTTTCTACATTCCTCATAAATAAACAGCATATCAACATATTTATTGCGGATAGATAGAAAAGGCATTATAGTAACTACGTCACTACTACGTTTGTCATTATGAACTGTCAATGTTTCTACTTCTTACACTAGTAGTAAGTGTTTATTGTCAATTTAATACATAGTTGGTATTGATTGCAGGTCATCTGGGTTACGACTAACATGACACATTTTTAGTAACGCAAAAGAAACTTTTATTTGAAATAACTTATTGTAAATCCTTGCAGATAGGGAATTTAATTGTAAATCACCCTTATTACCAACACTGAATCACAATAAAGAAAAACAAAAGTGATATCCGTTTTAAAATGTTTGACTTTTGGGCATTCTTTAAAATCAATCTTTTATCACTTTTCATGTACACTCTATAAGTAATCCAATAATTTTTATGCAGCCCCTTGGTGAATTTATCTCCAGTCTGTAAGTATCCCAAGACGATTGAAGAAAACCGAATGCACATACACGCTAAAATTATTTGCTTAATCTAAATATATTATCTTTGTTTTGTATATGTGAAAGTAAATAGTTACTTCTTTAGAAACAAATATTGTTTCACTTGTGTTAAGCTTAAGTTAACAATTTCTTGTTTCAGAATGAAATAACATTTCAAAATAGGTTCTTGAATGGAGAAAGTGTTATCTGTTATTTCAACTATGTTTTGTGTTGAATCAAAAGCAGATTGTTTTCCAATCAATAATATTACATTGTTACAGCACTTACGGAAAACAATGTTAAATTCTTTGTACTACGAGAATTCTTTGGGTTACAAACAAATAATAGTCACCGCCGACGCCGCACAGTGAGAGAAAAAAACCTATAATTTTTTATTTTCTGTAAACAGATTTTTGTTTTCAGTACATCTTACTTAATAGTCTGCTACTATATTTATAATAAAAGCATATTAAATTTTGCTATGCGTCATTTACAATCAGAGAAATGATGTCGATAATTGGTCGGTCTATTATTTCTGTCATAACATTTATAATGGCCTTATCTCTCTATTTCCTGCACAAAATTGAATATAAAATTGTTTATTTATGTTTATACTCAATAGTATTCGCGTTGAATAGAGTCGCTCCACTCTTCATTATAATTAACAAGTGAAAATCCTAGAAGAAGGTACAAAATTAACTTTTAAGATTTAAACAGTGCACAAGTTTTGAGCGCCATTGCCTCGTGTCGGGAATGGTTTTGAAATATCCCCTAGGCTTATAATTAAAGATTAAAGCCATTTTCAGGTGCGGAAACCTGCCGAATACCTTCTTAGTTTACATTTCCGGTAGGTACATACAGGTTGTTGTGAGCTCGGATTTTTATGAACAAAAAATTTGACAAATACGGCCCTATATATGCCACGTTCTTTTAAAAAAATATACTTAAGAAACAGTTATTTACAATTACAGACTTTGTTTTTACTCCATTACGCCTTAAAGTTTTGATAATTTGCTTTTCAAACGGAAAACACGTTCCATTTTTAATAAATTCACACTGAGTGTTTTTAATATTTCTCACCAGGAACTAGTGAACGTTTTATTAGAATGGGACCGTAATGTAGATAAATGTTCAGAATCCATTTTTGCGAATAATCTTGGCTGGTGTGAAGTAGTTACTTCACACCAGCCAACTTGGATTGCATTCGAAAGGACCTGACCAAAACGTTTATACCATATTTTAATAAAGGGTGGAAACAAAAATCAAAAGCGCTCGATTTACACGATGATGTTAAAAAACTATTGTTTTAAGTTATTTATCGATTGAAGTAGTGAATGTATTAATTTTCAATTAGACAACAGTGTGGAATTTTTAGCTTTATTGTGAAACTTACGTGATTATCATATTGTCAATTAAATGTTTGTTTGTACGTTTCAGCCAATTAAATAGTCTTCTTCAGCATTAGCATAATGTTATAAATTGCAGCTTATATGATGCAAGAGTCAATAAAAATTAAAATTTCATATAATTAATGAAAGCCGAAGATAAATGCGACATAATTATTTTTTATATTAAAAACTAACAAAAACACTTATTAACAGCTACAATCAACACGACAGACTGTATATTAAAATAAACACCGGAACCAGAAAAATAAATTTAATTGACAATGTGATAATTACATAATTGTCAAAATAAAGCCAAAAATTCCACAATCTGTTGTCTTATTGAAAGTAAACTACTGGCTATTAACCTTATGATTCCTTGTATTAATTTTGTTTTATAAAATATGAATACTCATATAGTAAAAAGAGCGTAGTTCTGTCAAAATCTATATTTATTTACTTAATATATTTGTTTGCGAAATGTTCCGCTCGTTAATCGAGCTTCTTCAGGCAGAAAACTTCAAAACATGTAAAATGACGTATGATAAAAATTTTATAATACTGAATGAACTATAACAAATTATGATGTATAAATTAATGTTGACTACTTATATTTAAAAATTATATAAATATATATTATACAACAGACATTTAAACACCAATTTTTAAATATCGACAACATTAATTTATACATCATCATATTTTATAGTTCATTCAGTATTATAAAATTTATAAAATTATAAAATCAGAAGGACAATCATAAATATTTATTATTCTTTATCTTACCAATTTTATTTTTCTTAATGAATTGCCCTTTTACATTTAATTAATGAACAACAATTATCTTAGCTGTTTCTTAATCAAAACGGGTTTGCTGCATATGACTCGTATTGAGAAATTTTCTAAAATACATTAAAATATATTGCGAAATTTGGTAATAGGACTGACTGTCTATATAGATCCTATAAATGTAAAAAACACAAAATAAATTTTGTTCTTAAATGATAAAATCAATATTGTTTTTTATTTAAAGATTCCGTTGTAACATTTTACAACGGAATCTCAACAACACATTTGTTGTTTTCACTTTTTGGTCAAATACGAAAAATGTTTTTCAATTTTATAGGTAAGTAGATTTCTAAAAAATGTCTTCTTAATAATATAATTTGGTGAAATATTGTCTCTATTTTATCATTAACTGAATTTTTATTAAGTAATTGTGCGTAAATAACCAGGATAGAAAATATCATATTAAAAAAAAATACAGCAAGCGCTTTATGCACATATAAATATAACTTTTATGTAATAATTACAATTCGAAATTATTGGATAATGCAGCAACTAGAATTATTTTTCTGTTTAACAAGACTATGAGCTTATTTATATTAACGTAATGAAGAAAGGAAAAGAAACATGTATTGCATATATACTACCATAATACGTATATTAGTTTCAGTTAATATCAGTTTATTCATGTAATAAAAATATTAATTTAAACGGCACACAGAAAATATCAAGGATGACTTAACAATAATAGCATTTTCGACTTACTGCACTTTTATGCACTGATTGTATTTCCATCTTATTTTAATACATAATATTAGTAAGAGAGATAGATATACTCCACGCGTAAAGTGCAATAAGTCGAAAACGCTATAAAATTCATGCTACAACAAAAAATTATGACTACTCTGTGCTAGAGGTGCGATCGGGCCGGGCCGCGCCGAGAAATTCCAGATGCAGGCCGGGCCCGGCTTTTTTATAATGAAACGGGCGGCCCGCAAGCCCGCTCGGCCCATCGAGCCCGTTCGGCCCGTCGAGACCGTTCGGCCCGTCGAGCCCGTTCGACCCGTCGAGCCCGTTCGGCCCGTTAAGTCCGCCCGGTCCGTGAATCTCGCTCGCTCAAGTTTCTTCAGGCGGCCAAATTTGTTTGGTAACTGGTTTTTCCAATAAACTATTGTATTCTATTGTATGTATCACCATTTACATTGATTAACGTAAAATACATATATAGCTCAAATTCGAATAAAATGATATTTGATTGGATTTGTAAGTCCAACGTTGAGTTTTTATTTTGGTTCGTACGCTTCGGTAGACCGTTGCTACCTTTATCAAGCTGTTGATGCTGCTGTCATTCATTTCTTAATTACAAATAGTAATTCAGATATTTTTGTGTCTTTGTCGAATAGTTTTAATTTTTTTTTTTCAATTGCGTTTCTTTAACACATCTATAGTACTGGTATGCACTGTATTTTATTTTATTATTTAATAAATGAACAAACACGGGCTTTTTAATTCAGACACACAACCATTTTATATTTAGAAAATTGCATTTTTTGTATATTACATTTGCATTTTGTACATGAAGAAAATAAAATCCATTTATAAAGAAGTTTATCTATTTCATGCGTTTATCTATGAGCATTCTTTTTTGAAATTTGCACTTACAAAATTTATTTTTTGACAAACATAGTGAATATGATTACCTATTATATGTATATCTTCAAGTATATATGTTAAGTGCATCTTTAACTTCATAGCGAAAAAGTTATATTCTTTTTATAATAAAATGAAATTCATATACTTATTGGAAACGACAAATATTATATAAATTGTCTATCCTATTCTATTATTAAGCCACCACTAGCTGCTAAAGTTTATTATAGATATTTGCAGTTGCACATAAAAAATGTAATTCTTTAAATTGAAACATTTTTCCTAAAGAAAGATAAACTTTTGGAAGAACAATTGGTAATTCACACGAGCTGACGGGACGACGGGCCGAAGAACGGGCTTGGGCGGGCTGGCCTGGCAAACGCGGCGGGCCGGGCCGGGCCCGTTTTAGGAAAGAGGGGGCCGGGCCAGGCCCGTTTTAGAAAAGAGCGGGCCGGGCCGAGATAATTCTCAAAATGCGCACCTCTACTCTGTGCTTATAACAAATACAAATGACGCCATATTATCAACACGATTTACGGCGCAATCCATTATTGAGGGCCGCGGGCAGCACATGCGCTTTGAAAAAGTTATACAAAAATTCCGGTCCTTGAGACTACTGTATCATACTATACTGTGGTTCAACTATATTTTGTTAACAAAATGTATTTTGTAAATTTAACACGGAGGGAACGACTTCCCTCAATTATATATTTATAAACAAAAAAATGTCTCCCTTGAACATATTTATAGTTTCAAGTTGTGTTGGGCTTCTCAAACTTGATGCTCATTTATATTTCATACCAAATAACACCATATATATTTATACGAAGGCAAGTTTTATATCAAAACTTTTTTCATGTATAGACTCAAATTTTCATTGTATATGCTTAAGTGTACGTGTGTTGGTATGTCGTTACAGTGTTATCTACATATGTAATTGTGTCAAATTAATATTTAAATATCAATGAGAAAGAATTATTTCTGAGACAAAAAAGTCCTTGACTGGAGAAAATGATTTTATTCGGAATAAGTATATATGTATTCTCCCCTGGATATTATTTTATGTTTCGGGCAAGAATAATATATCAAAACAACTTTTTGTTTTCAATTTGAGAATGTACTTTTCTGTTTGTATGAGATAATCATTATTTATCTAAGGGCTTGCAAATGTCACTTTTCGGCAAAGAATCGAAATATCTCAAAAACAATTGCATTTACGTATAAGGATACCTGCATGAAACTAAACTAAAATTTGAAGGACAATTCAAAAATATAAAAGTGTACAAGGGTATTTCGTTTATAAATTTGAAATGTATGTTACGTGTTATATTCTGCGGCATTTCATTTTTATTTATCCATCAAATTCTTTTATAATACAATTCGTTGCGGAGAGAATTCCTGTCTACATATGATTTGTATGTATACCGATAAATCATATTTTAGGGGCTAAAGCTAAACAACTAAAAATCATTGAAATTTCAAGGATAAATTTGACCACCTTGATAGATTCTTGCATGCATGAGTTATATCCATCTGGAAATCTGCATGCAATAAGCGCAAAAATAGATGGAATATTTTATGTTAACTCTGAACAACGTTATGCATGTAAGGATTCACGTGAGGCTTGGCATAAACGGAAGAAGTGATTTACACTTAATGGGTACTACAAATGTGTCCTTCATTCAAATCGGTGAAACGGTAATCTGGATGCTTCCCTTGTTAATTACAAAGCTTGTAGTGTTCGAGTGGGGGGAAAGGGAGGGGGGCATATATTTCACAAAATTTATTTGTAATTCTATGGTATTTATTTATCAAATATTTTACGGATGTAAATCTGTCATATAATGCTGGTTATCATTCCTCCTGCCGACATGGGGGCCGGCCGGTGTGTACGCTCTTGTCATGATTTTATGAGAAACCGTTACAAATGCCCAAAAATAGAACTTGTAAATTTGAACCTCGTTTGAAACATGAAATACACAGAAGTAAACATATCAGCCTTGTAAAAAAATAATATAAATATTTGCCATTTACATAATATTAAAGAATATATCCCCAAATCGCTCTATGTTAATATTTACTAAACAAATTGCACATAAATGAAATCTCTCTTCTAAGAAAGTAGAGGAGGGAGAATCACACTATAAATATTTTGTTATGTTGAGACCAATAAAATCTGTAAATATATATATATAAAAAAATATATAAATAAATTTCGCTGGAATTAATTATAAAAAGCGGTAAAACAGAAAACCTGATTACAATATATAAAATACTATTAAGCTATTTTTTGAGTTTTTACTGTATACTTAGGAATATCTTCTTAGGCAAAATATTGTACATTTTAATAGGAATATTAGAGCTATGAAACCCCATCTACATTATGTAGAGCAGTAATTTCGAACTTTTTACCTTCTCCCTTAATTAGGCTTTACATTTTTTGTGCCTACTCCACTTCACCCATTGATCACCCTAAAATTTGGCACAAGCTTATTTCTAATAGGTACATCAGTTTATTTCTTTGGGATTAAGTAACTAATTTAACAACTCATAATGAAACTAGTGGACTCCTTTTAAAATCAGTGTAAATATGCCTAACATTTAAGCCAATGTTACTGCATTAAGCATACTACGATTTTTCTCTTTCAACAGGTCTATCTATATTCGTGGAAGATATATTCCATAAATATACCTCTAAGTTCTTTATACTAATGCCCAAAAGTAGATGAGATCATTTTTTCAAAATTACATTCAGTTTAGTTCAGTTGATTTATTGTTGTTCTACCTGTATAGGTAATCCACATGTACAATAAAATTAAATAAAATCAAATAAAATAGAATATAAAAAACATACCGATAAATATATAAAAAGGTACAAATTATTATTTAAATTAACAGAAAAAACAACAAACAATGAAACATTTTTCTGTACACTTCTTGGGCAATTCATCTTTGGCCACCAATCCAAATGACACAATGGTTAGGTTCGGTGTCACTAGCCTTTTTGCAAATGTACCAACAGATAAAACACTAACAATTTAAGGCAAAACCTTAAGAGGATGAGGAGCAGGAAGACGCTCAGTGTTTGCACTGTCATTATCTTTATTCGGAGTCTATTGAAGGCTGGATTCAGTGCATGATATGTAAGTTATGGGCGCACTGTTCATGCGCTGGAGTTGCGGATGAGGATGACAAGACCGTTTTTATTTGTGAACGGTGTGGACAGTAATTATCGTATATATTTTACTTTGGTAATGTTCATCATGTTCCATGTTCCCCAAAATCTTTTCAAAGGAAAATTATTTTTAGTTCGTAGTAGTCCGTTTTACCTGCTTCCTTGGGTCATTTTGCCTTCTGGTGCAGGTAGAACGGACCAAAACAGTTTTTCAAATAATTGTAGTTGTATAGGTAGTTTTATGTATTGCTGTTTGACAACTGTTTGTAAGCGATCAACTGTATATGTACACGTTGTTTTTGGTTAAATAAAAATTATTTTTACTATTAAAATTGGATGTTCTCCTTAAAGGTGCCATTTTGCCTTCGCTTCCCTATAATTTTTGATAGAAAATTGTCATTAGTCAAAATAACTCTGTAAGTATTGATTTTTCAACAAGATTTAAGGTTTGACATAATTTGTATAATTTTTTAATAATTCTGAAACTGAGAGAGATACAGTGGCCGCTTTTCGGCCAGTCTTCGCACGCCTAAAACTAGCTTAGCTCTTTTCGATTAGTGGGTGGAGTATTTGATGAGGCCGCGGAGGCGCTAAGGTCGTACCACTGGGCAGATCCTCTCTATTAGCGCACTCCTGGAATTGTTCGCAAGTCTTCGACGAACGAACAGCCGCTACATGGTACTCAGTTCGGATTCGTACGGCCTAGGTACTTGGGCGTTCGCAAGGCAGATGGAGCCCTAATATAATTAATTTACTTAACAATTTATTTCAAATTATCTATTTTGCTATTAATTTAGTATTACATAAAAACAGACACCATATTATCTTTTTCATTCGTACATTCGGGACATATTTGAGCTCCATAATATTAAAAAAAATATTTTAGATCAATACAAGACACTTTATCATACAATACCAACTGTAATAAATGTCATAATACACTACAACAGAGTTTAGTGGTGTCAATTGCACCGCACTTTTAAAAAATTCCATTTAATTTTTATAAATTATAGTTTTTTTGCTACGAGGTCTTAGGTATGTCTTACCACTTCTATTTGCCATTAGGTAAAGGGTGTGTTACAATAATTGCAGCAACTGTTTTACATCAATGGCAGCGGGCATGTCAATGTTTCGAATATAACGAGCAATTTATTGTAGAAAATAAGTTATTATGACGTTGATAGTGATGACGTTTTCGGGAGAGAAAAAGATTATGTGGATACTATTGCGGATTTCGAAGAATATTTGATATTTTCGAATATGAAGATATCGATAAAAAGGAAGACGAGATTACGGATGATGAGCTAATACACGATTATCAAATTGTAAGATGAACTGGAAGTATACGGAAGACACTTTTTTCAGAAGATAAAGAGATGCAAATGATATAACTAAATTGGCGTTTTGCGTTGGCGGCACACAACTGTGGTTTACAAATAGCACTGGCATAGAATTGTTGCAGCTGACAGTGGGATTGAACAGGTTTTTGTTTTTGCTTAGAGCTCCAACGTTTGATGAAGTACATACATACCCGACAAGAAAGAAAAGCACGGTAAATCAACACCAAGTTTTTTTTTTAACCATTTGTTGAACGGCGCACCAATAATTACACAATTGGTGAATACGTAACTATTGAGGAGATGCTAGAAGTTTATCGTGGAAAATACTCTTTCAAACAGTACATGACTTGAAAGTCGGCTAAATATGGTTTAAAAATGTTTGCTCTAGTGGCCGCAAAATCTTCTATACGCAGAAAATGGAATATCTATTGCGGAAAGCCGAACGAAGGGGAGCATGAAATGTACAACATACCAGAAGGCGTTGTTTTACGGCTTTCACGTTCCTTGTGGGGATCAGAGACGAACGTAACCATTGACAACTTAATTTTTTTATTGCAAAAATTAGTAGATAAAAAGTGTGGGAACAAAGACCTAATAAAAGCGGAATACTCACGATAGTTTTAATTTAACAAAAATTAGACCACAATTTCCTTCAACGTTCGGTTTTCCAGCGACATAACTTTACTTCCTTATAAATCAAAGAAACAAAGCATGCATTTTGATGACAAATTTGATGAAGAAGCTCGGGAAAAATTAACGGGGGTGTGGATTTCTAAGAACGTTTAAAACGTTTCGACAGTATTTTCTGCCTTCATCACTTTAAATTTCTACAAAAGTTATAGTTTTAACTAAATAATTTATATTAAAATTGTTCAATGATAAAAAAAACATACTTTATTCACAATTATGAAAATTGTCAACAAGAGTGACAATTAGTTGAAAACTTGATTAAAAATCAATAAATAACAGTAAATTTTAGTGTAGTCGTTATAAAATGAAAAAAAATAGTTTTAGAAAACACTTTTAAAATTTAGAAGGACATTAAATGATTAGTGGGTTAAACAATTAACGAATGATAAATCTTTGAGAGTTTTTCTGCATCAGTTTTATCATTAACGCTATTTTTCTCTCTTTTGATAAAAATCATCTCTACTATAATATTTTTATGTTGTCGTAGTCAAATTTGTGTTTAAAATTTTGTTCATGTTTTTTTAAATCAGTAAGATTATTAGAAGATTTATGTCCTTGTATTCTTTTTTAAATATTGTTTCGTTTGACCTACATACACAGTGAGGACGAGTGGGTTGTAACAAATTCATTTAAAATTCAGGGATTGGTTTTTTGGAAAAAACGCTCTGATACGTCGATTTTTATTTTTGGCTATGGATTTTTTTATGGTACATTCACGTATACAGTGTAACCCAGAAAAAGTTACGAATACCAACTTAATTTTTGCAAATGGAAACACTAATTTTTTATCTCATATTTGAATTCTGCATCGAATTCTAAGTATGTTTCATGTTCCTATACCTAAACTCAACAGTTATCGACAAATTTACGATTAATTTTTTTCAAAATTTGTGAAGACGCGTGGGTTGGAACAAATTTATGTAAAATTTAGGAGTTTGTTTTTTGGTAATTTATTAAAAAACAAAACAATAAATCAAATTATCTATCAACTAGAGCAATAACAGTGTTTCTTTTATGAGATGTAGGTTGGGAAGGCATAAAATTTACATATCTGCCAGATGATGTAGGTTTGTTATACCAACAAGTTTCAATTTTGTCATTGTTTTTTATTAAAGAAATATCTGAGAAATTAATTGTATCATTTTCTTCTATTCCTAGGATGAAGTTTAATTTGTTGTGGTATCGGTTAAACTGATTTAAAATGTAATTCATTTTTTCTTTAGGTACAACTATGCAATCATCAACATAACGTTTATGTAGTTTTAGTTTGAAATTTAAATTAACAATTATACCAGATTCTAAATCTACCATGACAAGTTGAGCAATAACACTAGAGATAGGTGCTCCCATATTGGCTATGACAACACAAACATATTAAGTATAGAACAAATTATTATTCCAGGTGCATCTTAGAGATGATTTTTATCAAAAAAGAGAAAAATAGTGTTCACGATAAAACTCATATAGCAAATCTCCCAAAGATGTATCCATTCATTAATTGTCTAAGCCACTAATAATTTAATTTCCTTCTAGATTCTAAAAATGTTTTCTAAATCTATCTTTTCATTTTATAATTACACTCACATTTACTGTTATTTATTTATGATTGATAAAGTTTTCAACTAATTGTCACTTTTGTTGACAATTTTCATAATTGAGAATAAGGTATGTCCTTTTATCATTAAACAATTTTAATATAAATTATATAATTAAAACTATATCCTTTGTAGAAACTTAAACTGATGGAGGTACAAAATACTGCCGCAACGTTCTAAATATACTTAGAAGTGTATAATAAAGCCACTAGCATTGAAGTTATTATTTAAAAAAGGCTATGAAAATCCAACTATAATTATTTATCACTTATCTAAGCCTAGATATATGTGTAAAACAATAAAACTTCTTTATTTTTTTATTGATATGTTCTAGCACACCGAAAAAACTGGAAAAAATATATAATACATTCTTATATAGCAAACAAATTTAGTTGGGCCCTTAACCCACATTCAAAAAGCCACCCCTCAAAGGGGGAAACGATCATAACTTTGAATTCAATTGGGCAAAATTAGCTTCTGAATTTTTGCAAAGTGCCCATAACTAGTATATATTTACATATCTTTTTTGAATGTGATAACCTGAGTAGTTCATGAGAAAAAAATATTAAGTTTTTCTACCCTTACGCGAATATCTCGAATGGGGCGACATGAATTCAGCTAATTTTTCGTATTTAAGATATATGTGATAGTAGAATTAATTCGTCTTAATTACAGCTCTATAGCTTTAGAAGCACTTTTCAATAGCTGGTCAGAGTAGAGCTCTTGCAAATTGTAAATAAAGTTATTCAGAAAATGAAAGTTTCGGAATAAGAAACAGTGTTCCTCACCGTTCTAGCTTTGCTTCTAGAAATAAAATTATCGTTTTCCAAAATTGGAGTAAAAAAAAGATAAAATCCGTTTTATCGAGTGCTAGCGTAGCATTTTTCCTGATAATAAAAAAAATAACAAAAAACAAATAGAATGACGACAAATTCTCATTTCTCCCCACCACTTATGCTCATTTATATATAAATGTTGTTGTGAGTCCTCGGAATGCATATCTTTTTTTTTGCAAAGTTTTGGTATTGTACTAATGTAATGTACTAACATGTGGAGATATTGTATTTTGATTTTTGTACTCGTGAGTGATCGATCTTCGGTTGCCCAGGTCTGCCCAGATAACCGTAAGTGTATCTGGTTATTCTAACGTTTCAAGTTACTACTAATTTTTTTCTTTTTTATGTAGAATACAACGAAAACCAACAATCGGTTAGTACTTTATATATTTTTATTTAACACAAAGGAATAGATGCTCAAGATATCTAAGATTTTGATATTTACTTATTTATGAATTAGTTAAAACAAACACGCTTACTTGAATACAAGATCTGAAACTAATAAAATAATTGCTTTCCCTAGGACTCATCGACCTGTGTAGCATGGGGACATTACAACATCAAAACGTTCGATGAGCATGGAGTAAAGTAAGTACATTTGTTTAATTATAAAAACTAACTAACATCACCACACACAATTTGGCTTTGAAGGTGTAATTAATAAAACCAATTACTAAAAGCAAAGATGCAATTAATCATACAGAAGACATTAGCGCTCTAAGTGTTATTTATAATAATCTAGTTTAATTTTTCGATTGCTTACATACCATTTCAAAACAATTATAACTTTATATCTCATTCGGTTTTATTAATTCTAACCTCCATTTATCTTCATAATATAACAAGCAAACATCTTTAATTTATAATACATTGTATTTCAAGTTAATGTAATTTCTTACTGCCATCTAAGAGGTAAACAGTTTTTACGTTCGGGCCTATAACAACGCGTAAATTTTGCATTGCTGACAGCAAAAAAAAAATTCTGTATTTTTCACAGTATACCTTAGATATTTGATATAGTTATGTTTTAAAAAGTGTGTCCATTCGTCCCGGTGTGTATTCGTTCAGTATAGTTTTATTATTTGAATGTTTGACGATGGTTGGCAAAAAAATTGTAAAAAACTTTTTCGAATCATGATTGTAAAACTTATGAAGTCAAAATCACTAATGACCTTGATCAGCATAATAACTGCAATTTCAAAATGTACAGCATATAAATGGCAGAAAGCAAGACAGCAGGTATGTTGTTTTTCTTCTTTGGTTTCTTTCAACTTTAATTGCAATTTCGAATTTATTTTCTCAAGTTGATAAATTTTTTCTTCCTTCTATTCAGGGTTTGAGAATATTGGTGCACGCCAACCAATCATTGTCCAACCACAAGCAAAATAAATAAATGGAAACTCGAACATTTTAAAATCGTTGAATATTATTATTTAAAAGAGATGTGATAAGTAAAATGATTTTTTTTTTAAGAAAAAGTGATTTCTAAACGTATTACAACTGTAATTTGGATTTTTGTGCACAAAAAATATTACAAATATGTTTATAAATATGTTAAAATATGGTAAAAAGCAATATTCTTAAAAATTAGGGGCATAGCTCAAAAACCGTACATTGTTTTTGAACTGTTATTTATTTATAAAAGTATTACATGTAACTATGTAAAAAAATCACTTGGTTCTTCTTTGCAAAACGTAATTTTTCAAAATCGCCTAAGGTAAAAAAGAAAGTTCATACAAAAACAGATACAAAACTATTACACTAATGTTCCAGCTGGTCTTCTGATTTAAAATCTAGATCCCCATTATAATCATCAATATCTTCCTGCATGATCTCATCACCAATAAAGTCATTGTAAAATTTTTGGTCAGCGAGAGGAATCAGATCCATGCAGGTTTTTATGGCGTTAAGTTTAGCTTTTGATATTGATTTCCCTTAACACCACAAAGGATCTCATCCATTATAAAAAAAAAGATACCTAAAGTTGGTATCCTACCCTTCCCTTTTCTAATTTTGTAAGTAGTGTCACTTTCGTAGTCGGTTTTTATAAATAAGTGCTGTAGGGTTTCTCTTTCAAATTTTTTATTTGTTTTTTCGTAACCAGTTAATTTTCAATTGTTTTGGTTGAAACAAAGTCCTCCTTTTTTATAAAATATATATATATATATATAGGATTCTTTTTCCGACACGTTTCCATTATTCTAACGTAACCCTCAGATGATTAACGTTTCTGTTGCTTTTTGGGAGCGCACTCAACATCTCCAAAGTTGCTATTATTTGGGAGAAAACTGTGCCCAGTAACTAAGAAATGTAACCGAATTTCTTGCATGGAATCGCTGTCTTCTAATAAATATTTTAAAAGCAATACCATCTTTATATTACGATTTTAATCCTCATATCCATGAGCTCTGATCAGTTATTGAATTTCATCCGTTGTATGAAACCGAACGTTGTCCATGACAAAATATGCACCTTGTATATTATCTTCGGCTAAGTGATCAATCAAAGATGTCAAGATTTCTCCAAAGTATTCTACATTGTAAGGCCTGTCATGAAGGGTGATTAAATATAATGAATTAATATACATACATTCCAGCAGCAATCGAATAATTGGGCCTTAACTTTGTTGGCTCTACTAATTTTTTGTGATCTTCCATAATAAGATCTTCTAGAATCCATTTGATCCCAAATCCGTCAATAAAATATATATTTTTATTTGTTTTAGTGTTAAAGTGCAATTCTCATCAATTAATTGCAGATTCTTTCTTGCTCTTCTTGAGTAAATTCTTTGGAACGATGCCCAACATTTTGTTTCATCTCGTTCGTTATTTTGTCTTAATAACAATACAATATAGTTTTGACAAAAGGGGAAATACTTTGACATACACAATAAAAATTTTAATAGATTTGAGAAAGAGTCAAACAAATTTGACAAAAGAGGAAAACCAAAAAGAAAAATACTGTATTATACCTATTAAAGTTTTTTTGTTTCTTCAACAGGAAACTTTCTGTCTTCTGCATCGTGGTATATTTTTGTCCCCAGAAATGTTTCTTCAACACCGACGTGATTTTGATGCATTTTAATGCAGCAAAATTTTACAAAATTTAAATCTAAATTACTATTACACTGACAGAAAAAAAATGGTGAATTTTTTAAAGTACTTTTTAAAAATCTAGGTCAAAGCGTTTTGATAATATAATACTGGCCTCAGTATAATCGTATTTAACGATGAATTCTTACATTGTTAGATTTATTTAATAAAGCTTCACTTATTTTACCTGACGCTATTCTTATTAATTTTTCACAAGGTTACATAATCGACACTTAAGCTAATTTTTCAATTGAACAACTTATGAAATGAGAAACCTTGATATACGTATATAAATTGATGCGTAAACTTCTCTTTTTATAAGATTTACCTAAACTTTTGAATTGTTGGCATGGCTGTATTTACAAGGGAACACAGAGAAGTATAGTAAATAGGTGAGGGTATTTAAATGAAAATGTTGAGTTCATATTGTGATCTAGTATAAGGAGAACGATAACTTTCTTAGCTGGTAAATCGTCCGTTTTGTTGGGTAGTGGAGCGCTTTATCAGCAACACTACTCTTCCCTATTTACTTTAATATCTTCGAAACCCTACGACATCAAAAAAAAAGTTGACAAATATTTAATTGTTTTAGTCGTATTAAAGGATAGCGACTATAGTTTCCAGTTTTGCAACCCTCGAAAACGGGCGATTTAGCAGCTAAGACAGCTACCGTTGTTCATACACTAGATCAGTCTATAATCCCACCAAGTTTCATTAAAATCGGTGAGGGTCACTTCACTGTGTTCCCTCGGTAGCCACGCATTTCATCCCGCAATGTTAAAATTCTTTTATACACTTTCTTTTATAACACTTACGTTGTTAAAGTTATTTTATCAAAGTTCACTTTTATATTTGCCTTAGGCGCGAAGAGATGTTTTAATAAATAAATTCATATTTTTTTAGGTAATTCGAGAATAAACTAACGGCACTAACTTCTAAATTTTCTTTACTATTTATTCAACGATATACCAGATAATGTAAATAAGGTTTTTGTAAAATAATGTGAATTTGTCATTAATAATAATAATAAAATAATAGTAATAATAATAATAATAATAATAATAATAATAATAATAATCATCATCATCATCATCATCAGCACCATCATCATAATTAATCATTCATGTTGCTACATAGCTGACTAAAAAACGAATTTTGTCAGTTGGCAATACAATGGGAACAACATTTTTTTGGATCTAGAGCACCAACTAATAAATACCGCCCAGGAATATCAGTTCTTTCATTACCAATGTTGTGTACCATTTAATTTTGAAATAAGCATTTATTTATTCTCAAGTAGTACAAAAATATTTACTTATATTTAAAGAACAAACTCCGCGATTACTACACCTATCGACTCTATCTGCAAATGGTCATACTTTTGAGGGAAGTTTCGCACACCTGTTGCTCTATTTGACGAACAACAACTCGAATATTGGCTTTGACGGTTGGAATTATTTGCAGGGCATTAGCGTAGACTCTTTCCTTCACGCAGCGCCAAATAAAAAAGTCTAGATGAGTTAAATCTCATGATACATTTGGTCATTATTTCTTTATCAGTCTATAAAGTTATCAAATTCCTCTTCTCTTCATCAATACCTATAAGTATTTATCTCGTTCGAATTTCGTAGATATTTAAAAAGCACACGAGCTGCAAATAAACTATTATTGCTCTATAACAAAAGAGCGGTGTTGATATCATTAATTGCTTTTGAGAGAAACATCTCGAAATGTACAAAAAAAAACAACATTATTCAAGAGAGCCGTTTTTGTGAAAGAAATCAGTTTTTAGGCTTGCTTTTATCTCACAAACGATAGTAACGTTAATCGAAAACACTTGTATCCACTTGCCTTCTAAGCACAAGGCTTTAGTTTATTTACTTTTTGTAAGTTTTTATTTCGTATGTTACGTGTAGTGCGAAATAGCACTTATTTCGCAAATTTTGACAATTTATTTATTATCTAGTGGTGCAAATGCTATAAATTTAACGCCATTCGAAGCAGTTCAATTAGTTTTCAAAATCGTTTTTTACTATATTTGCCTTAAGAAAACGTATTTTTTTGTTAATAAACCATAACAGATTGATATTATTTTCATTTATTAAGCGAGCGAAACTTAATTAACGTCCTTTTCAATACGGAATCATAACAACGAAATCTTACGCCTGTTTCACGGATACTACAGAACACTGTTTCCTTATCAGTCTAGCGTAATTTTTCATTCACACCGACACAAGATAATTCACATTTTAACATTTTGAAGTTATGTAATTTATCTACTGTTGCCTAGATTATGACAATAATTATTAAAATGCTGTACTTGCAAAGTTTAGGTAGAGTGGGGAATAGCTCAACCAACCAGTGCGGTTCAACCCCTTCCCTTTGTATATGAATATTTTTAGTGCGACGCCGACGTTTGCTATAATCTAATGCTTCCAAGATTTATATCTAAACAATTACACGGCTTTTTAATTAATATTTTTGTAAACATCAGCATCGCCAACGAATATTGGATACACACATAAAAATCAACTCTTAATTTAAACAAATACTGTGTTTGTGTATAGGAAGCTAGTGACATGCATCTAAATGCGTGTATATAATAAACATTTAATTACTTTGAAACTAAAATAAAGTTAATCTTAATATAGAGTTAAAATATAAAAAGTATCGTTGCTGACAAAACAGTTTCAAAAACAAACTTTTGAAACGTAGATGGCAGTGGCTATTTGTGTGTGTGTTTTGTAAAATACAAAATAAAAATATCAAAGAACATAAAATACCACGTCTTGTGTAACACGTGTTATGTGACAATTTTTTTTAATTACCTTCTGAAAATATGTTTGATCAGATCTATGCAATGAAACTGAAATGGGACCATCTTGAAACAAAGTGCTATACTTTTACATTTTCTATAAATCTTCCAAAACGGCCGTCGATTTTATGTAATCGTATTTCATACCACTGATAAACAAGTGTATATTTGCAAAATTTTCTTACACATCCATAATATACAAATGTTACCATTTTAATGACACTATTGAATTAAATTTTTTTGAGCCAAAAGCGATTTGATTTGCATCCAATTGCAAATCGTCAAGACATTCCTTCATTATAATCGCCGTTCACCTGAGCTTTATTTGATACCATAAAATTAATTCATTATACTTTTTAAGAGGTGTATAAAAAATTTGTTACCACCACAATCTGTATTACCGGCGTTAGTTCTCCCTTCACCTTCAACAATGTTTAAAGTTAATCTTTTGCTAATTTGTTTGAAATATTCAAAAATTGTTGTTTCAATTTAAATGTTTAGATTGAAAAAAAAAACAACGGGAACCCTAGATTAAGAAACTATTAATTTTAACCATAGAATGTGATATGATCTTCATCACTCATCGTTATATTAAAAGAATGACTGTTTAGGTGAATAAGCATATAATTTCAAAATAAATTAGTTGTTTATTTAAAAGACTACTGCGTATGCCAACTTTCTTGAAAATTGCAATCCATACATATGGATTTACGTAATTCCAATAATGCGAATTGTAGCAATTAAAAAAGTTCATCGTTGGTAAATTTGGGTTCATCCGTCCATAAAGTATTTTATAAGAAACTATTGTCACCCTGAGGCCTCGTTAAAATAAATTGATAAAATATTCTCGGAGTCTGCATCTTTCAAATTTTGAACTAACAATAAGTGGAACGCATACGGCTTTAATTGATGGTACCTTAAAAGTCTGTGGATTGAATTCTTTGAGATATCCGATTCCAAAAGCAGCTTGTCTACTCGAAAACCCCTAGTAGGGCAGAATGATAATTATTGTATGCAAGTGTCCCAGGTAGATTACATTTACTCCTGTTTAATATGTCACCTTTCCGCAAAAAAATCAAAGTATCTCGAAAACAAATGAATTTAAGTATATGGACTCATCTAAATTTTAACCAGAGCATTTCAGAAATATAAAAATTTTATTATATATTAAATTTTACATTACAAATTGAATTATATTATTTTTAAACAGTTTTACTACCTGCAAAACTTATTAGGGCATTTTATTTTTTATATATATAATTGGAAACGTTTCCATAAATACAATTTAACTTTTAAATAATGCAATGCACCTTGCAATGTTTCAAATAATACCATAATGAACTAAATTTACAATACAGTGGTAGATTTATGTTCAATTTAATTGCAGGTGTAGTTGATTCGGCATCTCTGTTAGCTTATGTAGATTTTAATGTGCCCGCGCGTAACACCCGTTCCACAGATTACTTGCGTCCTCCTACAGCCAAAACCAACGTGTTAGTTAGGTCTCCGGTATTTCATATGATGAAAAACTTTAACAGATTTTATGATTAACATTGTTTTACAATTGCTTTGTCTTTATTTTGTATCTTTCTTTATTTTTAAGCTGAATGCGCCAGTTTAGTTTAGTTTATTAGGTTACAGCTATTTTGTTTATTATTATTGCTTGGGGTTGTATACTTCACCTATTCTGTCTTTTAATTTTTTTATGGTTAAGTTTATAATATATCAATTTTCTGTGTTTGCTTTTTGGCAGTTAGTGTTATTGTAAGTTTATTTAGGCAATCAATTTTATTTTATTTTGTTTTGTACTCACAGCTTCGCATTTATTTGTTGTCCTGTAAGTAGTGTAACACTGTTGGACAAATATAGTTTATTATTATTATTATTATTATTATTAAATTTCACTCTTGAAATTGAAAAAAAAAACAATACTATCAATCTCTTTAACATTTTCCTTATCAAAACTAAAAATACAGTTGACACATGTTGGTATAGCTAACCTACATCCTAGGCAAAATATACGAATTTCCTATCTTGCCAACGCAGATCTCACAAGAGAAATGTTGTGATTGCCTTGGTTGACAGGGGAATAAATGGTGAGTTTTGTAGCAACAAATATAGACCACAAATACTAGAAAAAATAAAAACAATGCTGTTCGAAAATCATTATTCCATAACTTTTATAAAAGGAAATTATTAAGTCGAGACTTAAATTCATAAAATTTTGCAACAATACCCATTTGGCCCACAGTATACCATGTGGAGATTATAATGGTATCTACATAGGCCAACAATATAATACTTAAAAAACAGAGTACAATGTCATCGGGCAACTTCACAGCTTTAAAAAACAAGAAATTAATTTAAACAACAAATTCAATTTTAAAAACATCAAAATTTTAACAATAGAAAATAATAATAATAATAATAATAATAATAATAATAAGAATTAATAATAAAAAATTACCTTAGGCATACTTGATATGATTCACATAAAAGATGAAGAAGAAAAAACCGTATAAATCATAAAATAGATATATCAAATTTTCTGATTATTATTATTATTATCAGATTGAACTTATTTTTTAAAAGAAAATTTGCCCATCCTTATTTTTAAATTTGTTTGTCATTCTCTATGGCGATGTACATTTTACGTTCGACTTTATTTCTTAAATATGTTGTTTTAATATGCTGTGATGTCCCGATAAAAATATTTAATGCTTTTCATTTTTATTCTGGATATTTTTGCTATTGACACAATGTCATTTATAAAAATTAATTCCTGATATCAGTCAGTAAAATTACTTAAAACAAAAAAAAACCATTATATGAACAAAAGCAACAGGTAAAAAAGGTTTCTGGAAAATTATCATTGTTTTAATTGTTAGAATTTATAATTATTACATTTGTAGAACTGGTGAAGATAATTGTATTTATCGAAACGTTCCCAATTATAAAAAAATTAATATGTTCAGTAAGTTTTGTTTAATTTAAAGCCTGTATTGTCACGAATTTTGGAAAATTATTAATATTCAAAAGTATTTGAAAAAGCAATGTATATACGTTTGTATGAATATTTCCAACGGTTTTCTATATGGACAATGTCAATCTGGCTATTTAATTCATTAGATTTCATTAGATAATAAGCGCAAGGTCAACTCCTTAATGTTTAATCTGTCAAAAGCATTTGACTCACAATCAGTGAAGCATTAACTGTTGTTATCTGAACTATGTCTGAAGTTCGATTACGTAAGTCACATTTAATCCACTAAGTGGGACTTACGTAATCGTCCACAAAAGCTTAAATTATCACAGGACACCGAAACAGTATACTCTGAAGAAAAAAATATCAATGTGGTTGTACCGCAAGCGTCGGTATTGGGTCCGCTACTGTTTATTATATTTGTAAACGATCTGCATATTAATTTCGACATTCGAGAAATTTGCCAATTTGCAGATGATACCTTCGGCATTATATCCGCAAGAGAATTACCCAGTCTGGCGAGGAAAGGTAGTGAGCGTGCCGAAAAAATATTGACTTGGGCCCAGCGTAATTCTTTAACATTAATATAAAAAGACCAGTTTGATAAATTTCAACTGTCACAAAAGACGTGATTCATCAGTCCTTATTCGCTTAGATGGCATATCTGTTCCTGAATGTACAACCACAAAGTTTTTAGGGTGTAACATGGATAGCGTCTTGTCCTGAGAAAATCACATTATACATACTTGTAAAATCGTTACATCTTCTTTATTTGCCATACGTATACTTAAACAAAAGGTGAGTGCAGAAGTAATAATATCGTACTACAGAGCATGTCTTGAAACACAACTTAAGTATGGTATAATTGTGTGGGGTAGATCGTATAAAATCCAGAGACTTTTTACTATGCAAAAATGGATTCTACACAGTATATTTCACTGAAAGAGCAGAGATTCGTGTAGGGAACACTTTATCAATAATAATATCTTAACCTTAGCGTGTTTGTCTATATGAGTGAGCTTTATATACTAGAAAAAATATGGATGCTTTCGCTAGAAATAGTGACTATAACAAATGTTAGGAAACACGCCAGGCAACCGACCTTAGTATACCGCATCATAACACTAAACTTTTTGAGCAGTCTCCTCACTACGACTGCATGAAGATATTTAATAAATTACCGCGGGAGTTGTGTCTGGCGGCCAGCATTAACATGTTGAAATAGTATTTTAAAACACAAGTGTTACAATGACGTTTATGTAATGCGAGTACAAGTTTGCATGAGAGATTCAAAGTACGAGCGTTACATGTCATTGTGGCACACGTTTTTTACAGTATTTTTTCTAATTTGCACATCAATCGCCTATATTACGTTCCGGCAAGAGCCCCCCCCGCCCCATGTTAATATCTCATTACAGCGCAGTGTGCTGTAACATTCATATCAGCACTGCGTTGTCTTTTGTTTTAGCTTTATTGCAACATCCAGTTAGAAAAAAGTCCCTTAAAGAATATCTGTTCAGCAAGTGCTTCTAGTGCGTTGACGATTTTAATAATAAAAAATTATGATGTTATGTACTTGTATTTCTTTGTAATGTATTATTTCTATTATATGATGTAAGTGTCGTTGAAGGATGAGATTAATTTTTGCAATCTATTTCTAGCTTCGAAGGCAAGTGTTCATTCACAATGACTACATTCAAATTAGCGGATGGATCGGAATTTAAAATCGACATTGGAGTCGCCAACAATTGTGCGGGAACAAATTGCCCCACACTAACAACGATAACGTACAAGAATAAGAAATATACGGCATATTTAGATGGTAAGTTATATTTGACTAAATTAAGATAAGGAATCGGTTGTGTAGTTTGGGAAAGTAAAATCGAGAATATCGGATCACATATTTTAGGGCTTCTATAAAACTTTTTTCTAAAAAAAAAAATGTAAACTAAACTAACTAGTCATTTTAATAATCTTTGGATATTAATGAAATAAATACCGTTAAGTTTTAAAAAATTCTCGTCTGATCTTCTATTTCCTCTTTCTTGATTTAATAAAGTACAAAGACTAGAACTTAAAGGTTCCATCCCTGAATTCATTAAAATGTGTTTTTATAAATTTCGATACCTTCATAACAATTTAAAATTCTTATCTAATTTTACATTGTGAAAAGTTTACTTCATGATCTTGGTTATGGTATTATAACGATATTGGAAACTAGCTAGGAAAAACATCTTAACATAATTATATGACAGATTAATTAATTTCAAAACTACTGGGCAAACGCATACGTGCGTGCCAAAAGTTTTTCCTACAAAGATCTTTAAGTAACTTATATCATTTTATTTCCTTTGTAGAAGCAGGATTAGCAACATTCAGTTCAGGCGGTATATCTTATTCAATACCTAAAACACTGAACGGAGAAATAACGATTAATCTGGTTCACAAGAGAATAGTCGTTAACTTTATAAGCGCTGGTGTATTAGTGAAATGGAACAAAAAGGTAAGTGAGCATAAATATTGAGGATATATTCACTGGTTCATTTATTTGCGACCATCACCTTGAACATCTCCTTTATTATGAACAATATTGGCAAAATTGCTAAATATTCTGTTCGTTCTCAGCTCAGTTGTTTACGCATTATATTATAGAATTATATACGTATTAGAGAGGTACTTTGTCAAAGGTCTTCTAAAAACCTTTTTTGTCATCATCTGTTTTACAAATACAATTACACAAGATCTAATTAAGAATTATTATCATAAAAAATGGACTGACATTAAACATTGAATATATTACAATGAATTTAAACACTTTTGAAACATTCAAACTTTCTCTATAAACCTACCTACTACGTAGCAGATTACTTGCGTTTTTTCATACGACTCCCTCATATAAGTTTACCTGCTAATGAAAAGTATGTAGAAGTAGAAGTAGAACTTTATTTCCAACATTACAATATGTGAAAAATATGTCAACAAAAACGAAAAAAAAATTACAAAAGACAAAAGAAAAAGAAAGAAAAAGAAAAAATATAAACAAAATACAACTGTTGAAATACAATCTTATACAAATTATTAAATATCAGCATTAAAGTATTCTTCCAATGAAAAAAAAACATTTTGTCTGCAGCCATGACTTAAGAACTTTCTCAAATTTACAACAGGTGAAAACCTTAAAAGTATTAGGGAGTTTGTTATAAATTTTTATCCCCAACACATCCAAACTAGCTGCTGTTATTCTTAAACTATGTTGCATTCAGTGAATTTTAGGATCTCTAATATTGTAAGACTGCCCGCTATTATTTTGACTTATTAATTTCTCTTTATTTTTATGAACGTAACAACTAGCTTCCAAGATGTATAATTCAAAAATAGTCAATATATTTAACGAAATGAAATAACTCCTACGTGAGGTGAGTTGATTGATTCTGCACATACATCTAATGGCAGCCTTTTGTTTAAGAAAAACTGCGTTAACAAATGCACTCGAGCCCCATAACAGAACACCGTAGAGAAGCAATGACTGAAACTCTGCACAATAAACAATTTTCATGTTTCAAAACTTACAGCAGCTTTTAGTTGTCGCAGCTTAAAAATGACAATGTTCTGGATATTAAGGAGTTGCACTGTTCATCCCACGTAAGCGTAGAAGTAAAGGTTACTCTCAATAACTTTGCAGTCCTAGTGCAAGATATGATATTATTCGTTCATTTTACCCATCATGAATTCAGCAGTACGAGCGGTATCCTTTTCATTAACAGCAATAGTTAAAGTTGTATAATCCACATAACAGTCGACATGATAATCGCACAAAAAATTGACAACATCATCCAGAAATAAGGAGAACAAAGTTGGCCCTAAAATGGATCCTTGGGGCACCCCAATACAGTTGGGCATAAGTGAAGATCTGACGGTTTGCTTAGTATTAACATTTTTAATTGTTATTTCCACAAATTGCATTCTGTTCCACAGAAAAGATTTTAACCAATCGCTAACTTTACCCCGTAATCCCATATAATTTGTTAATTAATAATTAATGACTGATGCAATCGAAAGCTTTCGATAAGGCACAGATAACGCCAGTTGGTAATAATCCATATACATCATCCGTCCTCTTCTACCTTTCTAAGGTGTAGAGGTGCAGCCAGTTGGTAGTAATTTATTTTCCAAATTATTCATTATAGTACTATGTTTGTCTAACAAAGCAGAAATTGTGGATTTTCCGATTCTAAATCCATGTTGCGATTGAGATAACGGATGAAATTTTTCCAAGAAACTGTTAATTCTGTTTGACATAGCATATTCAAACAATTTGGAAAAGGATGACGCTATAGAAATTGGTCTGTAATTAGATAGATCATCGATATCGCCCTTCTTATATATAGCCCTAACAGAGCTAGTTTTCAGTGATGCTTGGAATACGCCATCAGTAAAAGAAGCATTAACTATATGTGTAATAGGTTTTAATAAGTGATATCTGAACTCCTTAATCAAACACGCCGGAACACCGTCAGGTCCGTTAGTAAATTTGTGTTTAAGTTTATTAAATATCAAAAGCATTTCCAATTCTGTGTACGGATTTAAAAACATAGTGTGAGGATTAGTATTAATATGGTTGTTGGTTATTTAAATATTTGGAATAGAAAACGCTGTAACAATTCGTGTTTGCAAAAAGTGTTTATTAAACTTCTCAGCAACATCCTGAGGGCAAGTAACTATGGTACTATCAACTATTTTAGGGATGCTAACTGATTCTATCCTTTTATTCTGTAAATCATTGATGATACTCAAAGAAGTAGTCCGTGTTCTGTTATCCGATATTCCAATCTGATCATCAAAAAGATGTCGTTTCGTACACTCAATCAATTGCATGTTCTGTGATTTATATAAATTTTGTAACATTGGATATTTTTTTGCAAAATATAATTTCTACGTTTATTAATAACTATTTTTCTATATTCAAAACATATATCAAAGTAATAGAAAAATATCTTAAAAAAGCATAAAATATGCTATTAACATCATTAGCTGCGTACAGATCATACCAATTCTCCTCGTCTAAATAACAAGTAAAAGCACTTTTATTGGTAGAATTGTACAATCTGCGATATTCAGAGCATTTTGGGGCACCTTTTAATGTTTCTGAATACATCAAAAGAAGTGTATGATCAGAATAAGTAACATTCTTAACAGTACATTCAATTCTACAATTCAAATTTGTGAAAATATTATCTATAGTTGTGCTGAACATGTAATTAACTGTAGTTGGCTCAAATACTTTTTGTGATAAATTAAAAGTTACAAATAAACTAACAAGTGCAGAAGATTTACTTTCATTAACAGAACAATTAACATGGAAATCCCCGGTAATAGGCATACTTATAGTATAAAATTTTTCCAGAACTATGTTTAAGTTAAGAAGCAATATATCAAATTCGCCATCAGGAGATCTATATAAGTTTAAAATAAATACACTAGTATGATTCAGTTTAATCTTTGCAGCACATACTTCAAAATCTTTCTCCACACAAAATTGATTGTGATTGTGCAATGAACGTAAACGAACATACAGCAAGGGTATTCTGCATTGAGTTCTATCTACGATCCCATAGCCATCTTCTGACAATTTCGAAAAGCTTATGAAGGAATGCTTTACTCAGCTTTATCATAGTGCCCATCCTTTCTTTTTCAAAACATCAGCATGGATTCATTGCTAGATCATCTATACTTATTAATTTAACATCCGTTACTCTCAAATTTATAAGAGAGGTTATCGATGAACATGGACAAGTTGATATTATACATATATACACATCCGTCTAAACCGTTCGACACTCTAGACCATGACATACTTGTCTCCAAATTTGCATCTTTCGGCTTTACTCCAGCGTGTCACCCAGTTAATAAAATCTAACCTTAACGGTAAAAAATGTTATCTATACTTTATTATGTGGACATTATTTTGGACACGAACAAAATTACAAAAAAAAAAAAAAGAAAACCAGGGGAAGGAATGAAACAATCGACGCAAAACATCGCGCAAAACATTGTTCAATACTTGTTGCAGAACATTCCAGAGTTGTACCTTTGAAGCAGAACCAATAATTCGCACCCTTCTATCAAACTAATTCCACAACAGCTCAATGGGGTTGAGACCAGGATTCTGTGGTGCCCATGTCGTTACTTGTAAAATATTCGCTTCATTTTGGTTGCTCAAGAATTGTTTGCATATTTGGGCTGTCTACTTCGGATCGTTTTAACGCATCAAAATAAAAATCTCACCGATTAGTCCCAGAAGGAATGACGTGAGGTTCTAATATTTCACGATAATGCTCTTCCTGCATTATTGCTTCGATTGAGTGTAACATTACTGGTCGCACGTATCAAAAACAATCTCAAACTGCAACTAAACCGCCACCGTGCTTTATTAGACCTGTTTCTGCAGCGTTTGGAAACTGTCGGGAGGATGCGTAAACGAAATCTGCTAGTCATTAGAGGAGCGATTTGAACGGCAATTCCGATCTGCGCACGCTCCTGACCGTTTGCAAATCGTTTAAATTGTTGCAGAACTAAACCTATTATTGGTGCAATACATTCGGGAAGGATTCTTCGTTGGCGAACCACCTCACAGACACCCTTCTACTTTGATTAAACACTTTAAATATCGGGCAACCGATTCATAACACAATCTTCCACTTTTTTTTCTGATTTTAACCATGCATGACGTGTTAACAAAAATCCCAAAAGAAAGGTGAAAAAATCCCTTTCCACAAAATTAATTTTGTGGTAAGGGATTTTTTCACCTTTCTTTTGGGATTTTTGTTATAGTTTTCAAGCCACAGTCTCCACCCATCACAGGACATGAAGTGTTGGCAAAAGTTTTTGATGTTAGTTGATAAAGCTCAAGTAAAACATGACTTCTTGTTGAGTGAAGTAAAATCTTCTCTGCTGTGATACAATTATTTTCTCAAACTAAACAAATTAAAGTTTTAATTGGAAAATATTTCTTTGAAACAAAACTGACAATTGTTTGATTCAAATTAGTAATGAAAGACATAAGTCTGTTTCGAAAATACATTAATTGGACTCTAATTTAAGCTAGCATTTTTCTGATCTCAAACAGATTGCTGTGAGTGAAAGGAATCTTTCTGTGTGGCTAAATAAACTATCAGTACACCTAAATACATGCCAGATTAACTATTCACCTAGAAATAATTAAAATATTAAAATCTAACAACCATCTTTAATTATTATATTTTATAGGATATGATCGAAGTCACCATCGACAATCAAAAGAACTACACGCCGTTAGGCCTTTGTGGAAACAATGATAGGTGTTCAACCAACGATCAGAGATTGAAGAATAATCAAGTTACGGGTAATTTGTTGGAATTCCTAGAAGAATGGCAAACGGACAGTAAGTAGCAGAGTACCTACATGAGTAGACTTTAGTGTTGAGATTTCCGCGTTGGTGGACATACGGCTAAGAGACTTCTTTGAATGAGCAACGTTAAAAGTATGCAACTCTGAACGCCCATGGCTACGCAGAGTAGTGAATAAATGTAAAACTTCGAAAGCAATAAAACGCCCTGTCGTTCACAAGGATAGAAAAGGCGTTCATGTCTCCACGTATTCATAAACTCAGGCAAAAATGAACGAAAGTTGAAAATACAGAAATTGGAATTGTTTAAATGTCAACTGAATATATATTGCGTTAAGTTATCTGAGTATCAGTTTTAAGATGTTAAGAAAATATATTAAATAGAATTAAAAAGAAATTGCTAAGTACATTTACTATTTTATTAAATATAATATCGTAAATAGATATGATGATATTAATTTACTCCATCAACTTTGCTATGAATTTAAATTAGCTTACATGGGCCATTTTCAGAGCTTTGTTACGTCAAAGGAACAAAAACAGCTCACATGTATACAGTAATTTAGCCGCATTAAAGTTTTTAAATTTAATAATAAATTATGTTCATAGCTATATGACCTGTTTTTGTTCCTCTGACTTAACAAGGCTCTGAAGACAGGCCATGGACGAAAGATCTAAGCAAATTTAAATTCATATTAAAGTTGATTAGTGAAGATTATTAACGTTTATCCTTCTACTATACATTACCAGGTAATCTGGACAAAAGCATGCATTTATCCCTTATAAATATATTGATATTTATTCTTACTAACTAAGTAACGCGGTTTCAACGCAACCCAAAATACACAGCTTTGTATTCGGCTGTCAACTTTGACGCATAATTTAAAACACTATCACTATACAGGGTGTCTCTGAAATAAGAGTACAAAATATTAAAAATGGGAAACCCAAATTATACTGAATAAGTATCCAAAAATTCGTACGCCAATGGCAATATCGAATATACAATTAAAAACTCATTGAAACGTCACGAATGTGCCGCCCATGGATCTATCTGTGTTTATACTATATCTTAAGGTCATTTGTAAATACAGCTGTGATATACAGATAATCATTGTATGCAGCTGATACGAGTCAACGACTCCAATATTATTACGTACGCGAAATTTAAAGCAAATTTCAAAGAAGATATTGAAAGTAAAATGTGGAATCTATTAATGAATAACTCTATTCACTTGTGCGTAATCTGATCAATGACAGCTGTCTGAAATAAACATCATTGCGGTGTGCCGTAGTGCGTGACACCCCCACTTGCCCTGCAGCATCACGTGTACTTACACCTGCATTTCTGTTCACAATATCCAGCAATTCTTCTTCGGCTCGTAAAATTCGACGTGGTCTTTCACGTCCGCGACCTTCGTAATTTGGTAGCAATCGACCAGTTTCTCTTAATCTAAACACGGTATCCTTTATACACGTGTAAGACGGGGTTCTACGATTGGGGTATCACTGCCGGTAGATACGTAGAGTTCTTCGACAACTTCCTCCTGCTTCGCCGTAGACATAAATCATATGGAACAACTCGCGTGTGGTAAAAGCCATATCCGATGTGTTCATGCGTAAGGATCCAGACAGACTGAGACTCAGAGCGTAGTTATACGTCGCGTGTTGCCTGCCCTACCTACGTTGGTTAGAAGTGTAGTGTCTCAAATACCAGTGGCGTGACGGATATTTAATAAATATCTTTGCCATTTTTTTCCTCACGTATGCGTGGGAATTTTGAAAAAATTAATTTAGATAAAAGGTGTAATAAAATTAGGGTTTCCCATTTTTAATACGTTGTACTCTTATTTCAGGGACACCCTGTATTACAACCTAAATTTTATTTAAAAAAAAGAGCCTCAATTCCACTTCTGATCTTTTTCAAATGTATTTATTAATTTATCCTTGCAATAGGTATGTAAAAAAGTAATGGAAGATGTAATAAACACAAAAAGTAATAATTGTTTTAAAGAATATAAGAGAATAATTATTCTAAAATTAAATCTACTTATATGGATATATCTTTGTTAATTTCAATAATTTCTGTTTTAAAACATTAAAATTTTCAAAATTTGATAAGTATAATAGAGATCCACATAACTTTGTTTGCAGAAATTTTATTTCTGTATTTCATACGTTCATTCAATAATTTACGATCTTCTGTGAACGAGGGCGTATCAGATAATGAATGTACGCTTTCAGACACGCCAATATAACAGAAGTAACGTCGACAAGTAAACGCGTATGCAGTATGAAAAAACGAATTTGTATGAGTTGCATTCTTTCAATTTTTCGGCGCGTTCTGCAAGTAGTATTTATACAGAAATCAGTTCAGCGAATGCGTTGTTCGTTCCAAACACTAACAGACTTACGGAATACAAATATATATGAACATTTCAGAAGGGACATGTTCTTACTCAATTGAAACGGAATCGTCGTGTGACCCACAAAAACTAGTGGAAGCAACCCAGACTTGTAATGTGTTGAGGACGAACCGATTTGAGAAAGCTCATGAGGTAAGTGCGACAATATGCGATTGACTCAGGGCCGTAGCACGGTCTTCGCGGGCCCGGGTTCACCCGTGTATTGTTTGGAGATTAAACATCTATTTTTGGATGTTTTATCACATTAATTAGTCTAAAGTAAAAATAACATGTAAAGAAATTAATTATATATGTATATTATAATAATTATTATTTAATTATTAACAAAATCGATGTTAAGAAATTAAAGCGTTGATCGTAAAATATATACTGCCAATACTAATAAACAAAATTAAGTTTTGCAAATGCCATCTGAGTGAGAGTTTCACTGCTGATCTTTAGTAGGATCCAGATTTCATTGCCCCATTACAATCAACCACGACAGTTCTTGTGGATCTTGGAACTAGTTTATTGCTTTTGGTATAACAATAAACTATTTTGTGGTGCATGGTGGATAAGGTTTTAATCTTTATGTATTATTTGCTAAAATGGAGTTTCGATTAATTTCATTCAGGAAAAAAAAATATTATTTAAACATTCACCGTTATCCCCATCTTAGATCGATATTTACTTTTTCTAGTTCTCCGTTCTTCTTCCGATCATGTCTCTAACGCCATGACAAGCGTATCTTAACTTCTCGGTAAATTACTTACATCATTCCAACAACAAAGCTATCTTCAAGTTCTTCGTCAAAATCCAACGATTTTTAAAACAAATTCCTTAACTTTGCTATATGTTCCTGTATTATCTCGTTCAGCCATTTTTGTGCAGCAAACTCGACGAATTAAACATACCTTATTGCTCAAGGTATCTTTTTCATTATGATTTTATGATGATCGACCAAAAGACCAATGGATTGCGGGCTTGATTTTAGCAGCATTTGTATCATCCGTAACTATTGTCGATTTATCTTCTTTTAAAACACTCCACAGTTTCTCTGTCATTAATAGTATTCCCATGTGATATTTTCATATGAAATAATTTTCACCATTTAATTTCGGAATGCTTACTTTCACTTCTGCCATTGTAAATGTTAATTCTTACACACATGTTTAAAACAAAAGAGGTTCCCACGTCAACCGAAAAATACTTGAACACACCGCAATTCTGAATATGGTATTGAATTTTTTTATATATTATAATCTACACCTTATTATTGCTAATCTGGGACCATAATCTGTTGACGGGCACTTGTAATATAATATCAAAATGACATTCATGCTAAAAAAATACTTTACTTGAATGAATTCTGAATTTTTCTGATAATTGTCAAATAAACAGTAAACATAGTTGTTTGTATCACTCGTCTGTCTCGGCCCACAAACCGTGCTCATACTCGCAAAAGAGTTTCTGACCATATGTACACTACTTTTCGCGCCGACAAATCTTAGTTTTGTTGAAAATAAAAAAAAAAATTGACACTAGAAAATTAACAGTGTACGTTGGCAACACATGTTACGTATGAATTTTGATTTTTCAAATTAGAATTAAGATACCCCATAGTTAGTATTCTTTATCTAATTTTGATATATAGGTACGTATGTGTAGTTTACTACCAGGATAATCTTTCATCCAATCTACAATTAATCGCATAGATTTCAATAACTCGAATATTGTTTGCCTACATAGACCTTATATAGACTAGACTGCTCATTCCCCATCTTACTTCAGCGGATTTTGAAGCCATTCTTTTTATGTACCAAACATGTCAAAGCGCATGTGTTCAGAGAAGAGAATAGCCACTCAGAAGTTTTTTAAAAACTTGCTTCTTGCAGCCATCTAGATGTCTTTATGGAAACTTTATACCTAACTAATGCTTCACTTAATTACTATGAATGAGCAGTCTATTAGTAAAAGGTGTATGGTTGCCTAGGCCGGAAAGTGGTATCTTCCGAACGATTTAAAGTAATGCAAAATCAGTGTTTCTGGACGAATGCGCAAAAAGATATCTTCTATACCAACATGAATACACTTTTAAAAAATTCGCACACTGTAAGAAGGATAATACATTGTACAACTACATGAATTGTATTTTTTTTGTCCTTTATTTGGAGGAATCTGTTGGGCAAATATATTATTATTATTATTATTATTATTATTATTAATGTGTGAACGCTTTAATCATTTCTAGCAGTCAATATCATATAAACCTACGTAGTTTCATTATTTTGACTATATCTGTTTAAGTTGTAAAATTAACTTGGATAAGGATCAGTCGTCACTTCGTATCTAAGCACTCTCGTACTACATCTACGAGAACAATGATGCCACACACTAATATGTATTGTAAATGTCCCTAACTGTTAAAGCAGGTGCAACTATTTTCAAACAATTTATTTTAATTATTTCATCTTTCTGTATCTTCTCTACTTTGTGGTTTATGAGTGGTTAGATTAGATTAGATTAGGATTGGGGTGGCCTATCGACCTATTTCACCGCGACCTTTTCAGATCTATTGTGATCCCCTTTTTCCTAGAGGACGCTCTCTAATTTTGCCCTCTTAATTAGGCCTATCATCTTTGAGAGCGGCTTCTTTATGTAGCCTGGCCAGCTCGTCCGCCGCCTCACGCCCGAATGGCTAGGGACCCAGGCTAGGGTTACTTTCCTTTGGGTGCCCACCTCATTTAGGCCGCTTACACAGTCCCAAATCAGCTTAGAGTCCACGCTTGAGGAGCTAATCGCTTTAAGTGTGGACTGACTGTCAGAGAAGATAGCGACGCTTTTACCCGGTTAGGTACATCTTTCTATCTCTCGGACACAGTGATGAATCGCAGCAACCTCAGCTTGGAACACAGTCGTGTCTTTGCTGAAGCTTACCGAAAGAGCCTTTTTAGGCTTCTTAGAGTATATTCCCGCTCCAACGCCGTAGTCCGTTTTAGAGCCGTCAGTAAACCAGTTTGAGTCCGCTCTTACCGAGGCACTTGCCTCCCAGTCCTTCTTATCTGGTATTATAACCTGATATTTCCTATCTATTTTTTTATAGTCAGCCCCGTGCGATTTACTTATCGGTACTTGACTATGTAAGAGTCTGTGTACTGTGAACCTTGCGGCTCCTTGTACAAAGATATGTAATGGTGGCAGGTTCAGAAGGTTACTTCAATCGCGGTGGTAGGGGTCGATCTCAACGCCCCCATGGCGCACAGGCACGCCAGCCTCTGCACGCCACCCAACGCTTTGGCCGCCCCCGCATGCCGCGCCTTTGGCCACCATGCTACTGCTCCGTACGTTAACATGGGTCTAATTACCCTTGTGTACAACCACAGAGTCATCTTGGGGCTAAGGCCCCAATTCTTTCCACACAGCCTCCTACACCTACCCAGGGCGATGGTGGCTTTGCTGGTCAATTTCTGGATATGTGAATTCCATGTGTGCCTTTGATCAAACCATACCCCCAGGTATTTCGCCTCTTTAACATATGGAATTCGTTCGCCTCCTATCACTAGTGGCTGTAAGCCTTCTAGCGTTCTTTTTCTTGTAAACGTGACAGCCTGTGTTTTTGGGCATTGACTGATAGACGCTCTTGTTTACACCATTTATCCACTGTGTTAAGAGCGGTTTGCATACGCTCCACCAGAACCTTTGGAAACCGTCCTCTGACGACTATTGTAAGGTGGTCAGCATACCCAAGGCAATGGAATCCCTTGCCGGTCAGCTATCCTTCTTTCAAGGCTGGCTCTTACCCACTGTAGAAGCCTCGGCGCGACGCCCCTTCTCCGTAATGCCCCGATGAGCGAATTAGTGGTAGCATTGTTAAATGCTCCCTCGATGTCCAGGAAAGTCGTCATGGCTATCTCTTTGTCTTCTATAGACTTAGTAATTAGCCTGTTGAGGTCGTCTAAAGCGACCTCTGTAGATTTTCCCGGCTGGTATGCGTATTGTCTGTCACTGAGTGGCTGTTCTCTCAGTGCGGTATCTCTTGTATACCTATCCACCAACCTTTCAAGAGTTTTGAGTAAAAAGGAGGATAGGCTTATTGGTCTGTATGACTTCGGCGTTTGATCGGATACTTTACCTACCTTAGGTAGGTATACCACCTTCACCTTTTGCCATGCAGTTGGGACGTATCCCCAGGCTAAACATGCTTTGAAGATTGTCACGAGATGTGGCATCAGTACCTCTATCCCATTCTGAAGTAGGGCAGGGAATATTCCATCCGTGCCTGCAGATTTGAAAGGCGAAAATCTGCTTAGCGCCCACTTGACTCTCGTGGGTCTCGTGATTTCTACGGCCAGCCTCCAGTCTTGTCTTTTTGGCCTCTCTGGCGTACGATCTGCTACGGCCGGCCCACGCGCACCAGTTATTAGTGGTTAATATTCATTCATACTTTTGTTGGGTCCATATAATTTCTGTATAATACTTTTTTAATAAAGTCTAAGTTTCTGTTTTTCTTGGTTTGTGAGGTTCATCGTTTCTGCTACGTATGTTACTGCAGGTCTAATGAATGTCTTGTAGAACTTCCGCTTTTCGTTTATTCCTGCTATCGATCGTTACCCCCAGGTATTTAAAGTTTTCCTCTCTTCAAATTTATCATTTCCTAATTTTAAATTTTCTATGCTATTCTGCTGGGCTCTCCTGTCTATTGCCATATATTTCGTTTTCTCCTCGTTTTTTTTTACGCCTTTCTTCTTTGCTTCTTCACTGCAATGGCTATAGCTAGGTCGTCTGCATATGCGATCAAGAACACTTTGGTCGCATAAAACGCGACTATACTATACATTTATGACCTATCGTTCCTTAGTTAACAATGTTTATTTTGGTTCCCTCTACCAACCTTCAACTTTCTTCAAAATGCTGTAACGTGTGGGAAACTCTTTTATTATTAAAATATGATATTTTTTGTGAGTGCTCGGCATATCTTTCTATTTAAAAAGTATGCCAGAAATCGCCAATAATAGAGGTAACTTGAAAAAGTAGCTCAAAATTAGTATTCGGCTGACTCTAGAGATACAAGTACAATGGTACATTTATTCAATAAATTCACCTGATTTTTATATATTTATTGCTGTTATTTTCTACTGAATATGAATTATCCAAAGAATTGATTACTATCAAAATTTATTTTATTTAGCTTATATTAATGTTTTATTTTACTATATCGTTGTATTGTATTTTTGTAAAATTCTGACTAGCAACTTACTTGGTCGTATAGATTTTAGTACATGTAACCATGGATATAGCGATGTATTTGTATTTTTTCAAACTGGTGTTCATCTTTGGGAATTTTTAATTCGTGCGAATCTGCGGTAACGATATTTCTTTTTTCTGTTTAGTGTTGCCCGGGAGAGCTTTTCTTGGTAATGTTTAGTTTTTGAAAATAAAAGAGAACTGTCTTCTTTTTTCGATATTTTGAGAAGTAAACTATTTTTTCAAAACATTTATCTCGAAAATTGTTAGAAATTTGTTTATTTATCATTTTGGAATGTGCAAGTGTAGTTGTATTACATACTTTGAATGGTAGAACTTCCTATTTGATGCGCAATTGATATGAAACCAATTATTTGGATGATCTGGAATTTTCTCTTGGTTTATCCTGGTATTTTAATGTATGCAACATTCGAGGTAATTAGCTGGGCCACCTGCAAATTGACGTGTAGACTATAAATATATCGTTTCAAATTTTCTGTACTTTTTACGGTGTGAAATTATTAAAAATTAGGCTTTTCCTGCTAATCACTGTCATTAAATTAAAAGGCAATTTTTGTATAAAACATGTACCTCGTGTAGGACACACACATGACTCTGAGTGGCATTTAATTGAATTGAACAGTTTTTTAAATTGTGAAAAAAAATATAACCAAAATTAAAAATATTGTCTACAAGTTTCGTAGCAGTATATGTATTTGTCTAATTGGTGTGTATTGAGTTTTTCTTAATAGGTGTGGAGAAAATAGTGTCTTCAACTCGCGTGTAATGGCTATTATTTATTCACCTAACGGCTCGTGTTGAAATATTCACCCTCGTGAATAAAGTCTCATTATGCGCTCCTTGAAGAATATACTACTTTTACTAGTTTTGATACCGTCGATAATATATTAACGCTTATCAGGAACTGCATTATAAATTATTGTGCCTTGGAATTTTTAATTATAAATTTCTATTAGCGTCGTATATAGATGAGATTTTTTCCCTTCCTTTACGATCTAATACATTATTTCCATATTTATTTTTGAATGTTATACTTTAATATTTTCTTCATACAGGTACTCAATCCAGAGCCGTTCGTAGATGCTTGCATTAGGAGCTATTGCAGCTGTCAATCAGCAGAGCCTACAAGTTGTTTATGCGATACGTATGAAGCTTATGCAACGGCGGCCAAAGACGCAGGAGCTAGGGATGTACCATGGCGACAATTCCAGGGTGTCGAACTATGTCCCTGTATGTATTTATACATCTACTTACATAATAATAGAGCCGTTTATGAGTTGTTGCTTTGGTGCTGAGTTGTTTTCCCTATTCACAGGCGTATCTGACCGTGGTCTCCGTATAACACCGCAGCCTAAACGCTTATTGTGTTCTACCTGCTCTTGTTAAAGAAACAACTCCAGTATACCAGTGCCCCGAACAGACTGCGCAGGTCCCTAGCATGGAGTAGTCTGCATCTCTTTAGTTCAACTTTATATCTTTTGTCCAAACAGTTGATTGTGACTTGTGGATTGTGATTCATGCCTGCTGTCAATATCTTGTGTAGATGTACATTTCGACATAGACCCCACAATTATCCGTAGCTGATTCATACTTGTTTGCCTATAAATTATATGCACTTTTCCCATCCAGTCTCCTATATGGCTTCGGATCATGCTTTTGCTTATTCCCAAAGTCGATTCTGGTTCTTGGAGTGGCATTTCTGCTCTTCGGCGAGCGAGTTCATTCGCTTTCCCATTGCCCTCGATCCCTTGGTGCTGAATACTGTTTGTTGTACCACAGCGACTCATCTGCTGATTCGTCGATTAGTTTATCTGCCGTGCCGTCAACGATTCGTTTACCGCATCGCATCTTTCACATTTCCGTTAATACCTTAAAACTTGAAATAAGGTTTTTATCACTGCATTCCTTGTTAAAGCAATCATCTTTTGTTGTAACCCTTGCAAGATATCTACTAATGCGTAATGTGATAAAACTCTTTAAAAGACTTCTTTTCATATATGCGGAACGAGGTAATTTTAATATAATACAGACTTTGCCATTGGATTTCATATTTAAAATATGAATCTTAAGCCTAACACAACAACAAAATCCAAGGATAAGAACCTTTTAAAAGAAATTTCTTTTGTATTTTAATACATTTGCTGACCGGCCTGCGGGACCTACCTGAAGCAACTTCCGTTCGTCTCGCTTCAAAGTCGGCCCCTAGGACTGACCTGGTGTATCTTCCGCTTTACGTATCCCGTATCGATAAAACCTCCATTGCGCATCCGATATTCAATTTAGTTCCGAGTTTGTTCGTTGTCATATTATTTCCAAATAGCAATGCGCGATTTTTCTATTCTCTTTATTCGTTTTACTGTTGTTGTCTCATCGAAAAAATTTTGTTCCTTAACTCTCGAACTGTTTTCAACATGAGCATCAGCGGTTGTTGTCCTTGCTTTGGATTTGACGTGATCCTTAATGTATGATCTCAGATTTTAGGACATTCTGTAATGGAGATATATTCTGAATAAAATTCAAACAGACCTAAATTACTAAATTTGAAGATGAAAAAAATGCTACGCCATCTACTCGTGAAGGTAAGATGTTTGGTTGCCTCCAAATCAGAAATAGCAGAACTATTAAGCAGTGGCGGAGTACAGGCACAGCCATGCCCACCAAAGTGCATCAGCACATTAATAATGTGTAAAATAACAAACAAAAGAGAAGGTAGGAGTGATTGTCGAATGTGTCACGCAAGACATGGACATGGTTTCGAAATTATTATTAAATTTGTTTTTTAAAGTAGCATTGCACTGCAGATCTATCAATTAGATCTGGGTTTCGACAGAAACACTAAACTTCTCCATTTGGTGTTTCTAACAAATTCATCCGTTTTTTTCATTTTTTCGAAAAATCAACGAATCGTAATTCAAACTGTGTTTTCAGATCCCGAAGGGCAAAAATATACTTCTCGATGTTTGAAATCTTATAAGCCGGTAGATGAAGAAAATGAGTGGTAGCGGTTCTTTTGAATTGATTTATCTATTGATTCAGCTTAAGTTCAAATTCTTTCAAAGCGTCAAACAACTTATGAATGAGATGATCTTTTCCTTGCAGCCTCTTGTTCAAATCGTTGAGGTGCAATTTTATATCAGTTAGAAACACTAAATCAAACCACTCTTCATCACTGAATTGAGGTACCAATTTTCTTTTATATTCCATGAATGTCGCAATTTCGTTGTGCAAATCGAAAACATGTTTCAACATTTTGTCAACGAACATCACAGAAATAAGTTTGCGGTATATAGTATTGCGGTATTCAGCGTTACAATCCTTTACAAATTTCTGGAACTGTCTGTGATTAAGGCCCCGATATTTGATGAAGTTTTTACCACATCTCTTGAAATATTAATGGACTTCGCACACAAATTTTGCTGATGAATAATGCAGTGATACTGCATGAAGGAAATATTAGCATTGTGTTTCTTTATTAACGCAATTAGCCCTTTTGCCAACCATAGAGGCTGCAATTTTTTCTGAAATAATATAACTTATTTTCACATTGACTTCACTGTCTTCACTCTGTTTGTGAAAAATATGCTGCTGCTGTTGAAGTTGTTTTTTATACTGCTTCTACCTTATCGATACGTAAGTGCCCATGAAGATGTGTGGTTTCGTAACGTCGTTTGAGGTTATATTCTTCAATACATGCCACATTGGCATCTTGTTACTTTTTTCGTATATTACTTGCAGCCAATAAATACTTTACATACATACATACATACATACACTTATTGAGTCATTGCACACGAGGCAAACAAGGTTTTCTCCAACAGGATCAAACAAATATAAATTGGCCCATTTTTTCTTGAAACGATGTGTACTTCTGCGACTTCGTTTTCTACTTGCACTTGCTGCGACCACACTTACTTAATATCAACATAAGATTGCAACGTGCTTTCTAACCAACCACGGTACAAAAATATAAACTATGCCCATAACACGAGCGAAATTTCTTTCACCATGGCGCAGCTTCCAATGCGCCTCACCACGCGTTATGAAGTATCTAGTACAACACCTGCGCGTAGGCATAGTTATATTTTTATACCAAGTAATCAAGTATTACTCAGGTACTAAGCGAGTGTGAAGTGACGCAGACGGGAGCGAGTCGAAACAAAAGACACAGATATAATGATGATGTACGATGCTTGAAGATGTACGAGTAATGTACTATGGTACATAGAAAATGAAAATCTAAAATTTCTGTCGATCACATTGCCGAAAGGGAATTAATCGTCTAATTTTCATTTTACGAAGTACAAAATAAGAAGGTATCGAACTTCAAAAGTGCTTATCGTTGCTTGAGTACTAATATATTTTGGCTAAGCCATTGTGGGTCGCGTGGTGAAGACCACTGACTTAGATTATCGATGTAATGCTCCACTAGCCACAGTCAGCCTAGGTAACACAATTTTCACATACATACTCGTTGGTAAAGATAAAATGTAATAGGCATGCTAGACAGCAAATCGATCAGTAAGTGAGTAAGTAAGCAACTCAGTCGGGAGAAAGCACGTGGAATATTAATCATCTCACTTACACGAATCACCCCTGCGTAATTAGATCTCCAATCGAAAAATATGTAGATTTTAAGAAAGTTGTCGTAGTTTTTGAATGTACCAAAAAACTTTGTGTTTACCCCTTTATTGAATTTATTACAAACTTTTTATTCAACGTATTATACATATATATTTTAAACCGGTGTTCCTTCAAGGAGCTTCAAAGGGGTTTTTGGTTTTGCGAAAATCAGCAAACATTCGAGCTTTCTCCTTATCATATCTATTTTATTTTCATCTTTTTCTTTTTGTTTCCGTTTTCGCCCAGTTTATAAGGGTTAGTTTTCTGGAGTTATCAACACAATTTTATGTATGTAATTCCCATATACCTGCAGTCTTGCAGTCATGCTTACGATTAGTAAAGGTCAAAACCTAAAAGATCACGTTAAGTATTGTTAGAATCGAGATTATCTTCTACTAAACGCCGATCACAAAAACACAGTAAGAAACAGTAAAACGCCTTTATTGTCAATTAAGATCTATCGACTGTAGTGTCGGTGGTTTACGCTCGAGTGACCGCACCCAGTTCCTCATACGGACAGCTCTCCGTTATTCCCCCGGTTACCGTCCGCACGCCGTCGCCATCTCTCCGCCGCTATCCGCCTTACATTCGGCCACCCTGAAATAGTTAATGTCCTCATTAATTACTCGCCTCACCCTTCCAGTAAATCGATAAGATCTTGATGATCCATCGCTTCACCGGAACTATCGCCGTCGCCTTCGCCATCATCAGCTGCTGTACTGAAATAACGCCTTAAAGAGTCTGCAGACACCACCGCCGTGAAGTTTTTATAACCTCTGACGCCTTTAACTGTCGCTATCTTATAACGGTCATTACCTAACACCTCGGTGACTTTATAGGGGCCATTGTACTTATTAGTGAGCTTTCTGTTGACACCACGCTCACTTGCTACCGTACTCGCTTGACGCCACAGGACTAAATCGCCTCTCCTGTAGGTGGTTGCAACCTTTCGCCTTTTATCGTAGTGCGCTTTCATCGCCTTGCCCGCCTTGGTCAGATTCTCCTCAGCTTTTCGCCTGCGCTGTGTTACTGCTTTGTGAATCGCCTCATAAGTCTCAGCATCGTCTTGCGCTGCCCGCTGCACGCCCTCTGCTAAGTCCGCCATCTGACCACCGCCGTGAGCAAACAGGAGCTGGGCCGGAGGCATACCGGTGCTTGCGTTGATACTCTGATTTATGCCCCGAATTACTTCTGGAAGCCTCTGGTCCCACTCTGTCTCGTCCTGCACTGCGGCCGCCAGTGCATCGACGATCGTTCGGTTCTGTCGCTCACATTGACCATTCGCCCTGGGTGTTGCAATTGCATTAAGCACATGTTTTACACCATGGTCCGCCAGAAAACCAGCAAACGCCCTGCTAGTAAACGCCAATCCCCTATCAGAGATTATACGCCTTGGGTACCCATACTCAGAGAACACATCTCTAAGTTTGCAAATCGACTCCGCCGAACCTAAAGTCCTGGTGGGTCTCGCCAATGTAAACTTGGTGAACGCGTCAACCAACACTAGAACATAAGAGTTTCCCCGCCGACTCTTAGCAAAAGGACCTATATGGTCAATATGCACCGTATCAAAAGGTATCGCCACCTTCCGAACTGGGTGCAGGTATCCTTCCGCCCGCCCGTACTCGCCCTTGCCGAACGCACAGCCCAAGCACGCCGTTACGTACTTACGTACAAACCGCCCCATTTTAGGAAACCAGTACTCTCGCTTTAGCAGTTCCAAACACCTCCGGTAACCCAGATGACCAGCATCATCATGGTACCTGCGCAGTAAATTAAATCTCGCCATTGCGGGTACATACAGTCGATCGCCCAAATCTGTTCGCCGATATAGTCGTCTGTTGAATAATTTAAAGTTCGCCTTTACATCTTTACTGGCCGTACTTTGGTCCAGCATTTCCATAATCCGTCGCGCCTTCTCATCCTGTAGTTGTACAGTCAGGAACCAATCCGCCTCTCCTACGCTCACCACATTAACCGCCACAGGATTCCTACTCAACGCATCGGCATGCTGCATCCTTTCACCAGGGCGGTACTCAATTTCCATGTCGTACTCCTGTATCGCCAGCCACCATCTAGCAATGCGTGGTACCAGATCTCGTTTTGCCATTGTTGCCCTTACTGCCGAGCAATCAGTGATTACTTTAAAGTGTATACCTAAAAGGTAAACCCGAAAACGCTTGATAGCTTCAACAATTGCTAACGTCTCCAGCTCGTAACTGTGATACGCCTGCTCCTGTGGGGTAGTGGTCTTGCTGAAGTAGAAGACTGGTCGCCAATCTCCGCCCGCCTGTTGTTGCAAGAGTATGGCGCCTACTCCAATCTTACAAGCGTCTGTATGAAGCTCGGTCGCCGCCTTGCTTGAATATATTGCCAGTACTGGTCGGTTCACTAGATGTTCCTTCAATTGTGCAAATGCTCGTTGCTCGTCATCGCCCCAGCGCCACTCTTTATCCTTCTTGGTAAGTTCTATGAGGGGCCTTGCTATCTTCGCGAAACCCTCCACATACCTACGAAAGTATCCTGCTAAACCTAGAAATTGCCTAACACCGTGCACATCAACTGGTGTTGGAAATTTCGCCACTGCTGAGATTTTCCTTGCGCCAGGTTTCACGCCGCCAGACGACAGTTCGTGTCCCAAGTAATCAATTTCTGTTTGCACAAATGAACACTTCGCCAAATTAATTTTCAGCCCGGCCTGTCTTATCAATGTTAAGACCCTTCTGAGTAGTGCTAACCCAATCTCCACTGTTTCGGACGGTATCAGTATGTCATCCATGTACGCCAATACTTCAGAATGTTGCATCCCGCCCAACATCTTGTTTATTACTCTCTGGAAGGTCGCCGGAGCATTCGCCAATCCGAACGGCACCCTCAAATACTCATACTGACCGTCTGGAGTAATGAACGCCGTCTTGTGGATAGACTCCGGATGCATTGGTACTTGGTGGTATCCTGACGCCATATCCAAGATGGTAAAATACCTTTTACCCGCCAGTCGGTCTATAAGGTCGTCAATCAAGGGCAACGGATACCTGTCCTTCACTGTGATACGGTTTAACGCCCTGTAGTCAACACATAGTCTTGCTTCGCCGTTTTTCTTAGGCACCAATATTATGGGACTAGCATAGTCCGAATTGGACTCCCGTATAACACCTGAAGCCAACAAATCTGACACCTTGCCTCGAACGATCGCCCGCTCAGTGTATGCCAACCTATAAGGTCTGTGGTAAATGGGTTTGTCTGTCGTCAATTGGATACTCATTTCGCCTAACTGAGTGAGGCCTAAATCACCATCTGAAGTTGAAAAGCATTCCGCCATTTCCACCAACATTGCTTGTAGTAATTCCCTCTCTTGAGGAGTAATATCGCCCGCTCGCCCGTCAACAATAGAAGACCATGAATTTATTGGTGCAATAGTGCTTACCTCAAGGATGTCTGCATCATTCGTTGCTTCTGGAGCCTTGATTCGAGCGATCACTCGCCCTGCCTTCAATCTAATTGTTGCCCTTGTAGGGTTCGCCAGTTCGACCTCATTCCCATCGCCAACGACCAGTATCTTGCCACAGATGATAAGTTTGGAGCATCGGTCTTCAATAGTCCGCCCCGGCATTTCAATAGCTTCGCTCTGCTTTTTGCCGTCAACTGACACTGCTACCGCCATGCTCGTTATCGGCGGGAGCATTACCGTCTCCTTAAGGCGCACAACATACCTCTGAGGTTCCTCTGCCACCGAGAGCCGCCGAAATACCTCGGTCAGATCATCGCCACTCGTCAGAGTAACTTTACCTTCTCGCACCAACAGCGTTACGCCTTGCTGTGCCAACGCCGGCTGCCCTATGATTAAGTCGGCGCCAGTCAAATCACAGGACGTCACCAACGCCCTAATGTGCAACCTCACGCCGTCGATGGTTACACAGACAGTTGTTTCACCAAGTGCCATAGTGCTCGCCCCGCCAAACCCACGCAACACAACGGTGCTGGGTTTCAGTACCAACGCCAAGGTATCTGCGCATGCCTTTGTAATAAGATTCCGCTGGCTACCGGTATCTAAATAAGCCCGAATCTTCCCACCACATTGAGTCAACGCCATTTTCTTATACGCCTTATCTAGGTCTCCAACCAAGTTTACCTTTGGATCAGGGCCCTTTCTTCTTCTCTGAGGGCACGCGGCCGCCATGTGCCCCTCTCGCCGACAACTCTTGCATCTTTCCATTCTGGGTTTGGGGCAGTCCCTGCTCAAGTGCGTTCCATACTCCTGGCAGTTGTAGCATATTCGCCTTGCTACCTCCTGACCTGCGCCCCGCGCCTCACCACCACTTGTTGCCTTCACCGGCGCCCTTATTGTCAATGCCGGTGCCTTCTGGATCCGGCTTGACACTCCCGGGATTACCGCCTGTCGGGATGTCGTCACCCTGCCGTAATCCTCCAGTCCCGCCAGAAAAGTCATGTACAAGGCCTCAGGCGTTTTGCCCTGAACGGCATATGCGTTCGCCCGCAATTCCTCAGGCAACCCCTTGATGATACATGACACCGCCTTTTCGCCGTGAATGTCACATCTATAGCATAGCGCTAACTTGGCATGGTAGTAGTGTGACATCGACTCTTCGCTCAGCTTTCTCCTCGCCACCAGCTCCTCTAGCTGGCTGGCAAAATCGTGATGACGAGGAAAGGCCGTCTGTAGCAGTTGCTTCCATTCCTCCCATGAATGATCATACTCCGTGAGGCGGTTGTACCACGCCTTTGCCGCCCCACGAAGCTTCGCCTGCATGTAGCATGCTCTCTCATACTTCGACCAACCATGGATCGCCCCATGTTGATCGATTTTTGCCAACCATCGATCCACATTTTGGTCTCGATCGTCCGGATCAAAGGGTTCCAGGATCTCGCCTCCAACGCGAGCATCAGGTCTCGAGCCACGCCCACTCGAAACTTCGCTTCCACTGGCACTCATTTCCTTCATTGCGCGTGCGGTTTGCTCGCGTACCAACGCCTGGATGGTTTCCGCCAGCCCTTCCTTCATTAACATGGTCAACGCCTCGCTGGTTGTTCTCTGGACACTTGGCTCAGACCTTGCCTCGTCTTCACCTCCATACTCGAAATCCAGCTCGGAATCGCTACATGGATCGCCTCTCTTCGCCATGTTCCTATTAAATGCAAAAGGGATTTAATAAACACTTATAATCAAATCCGCCTTGCATATGCACGCCGCCTGCAAGCATACACACTACACCCTGTATGTTTACCACCCGCACGTATGCGCAACGCCCTGCACACATGCCAGTCCCAAACACACGTGCCGCCCTGTATATACATCAACAACCAGCGTACGCAACACCCTGTATATACATTGCCCACGCAGCGCCCCGTATCCCGCACCATCTGCGTAATATAGTAACGCCTGCATGCATCGCCTGATATCACAATCTGTATTAGTAATAACTGACGCCAGTTATGTAATACATTCACGCCGTTTGTGTACACAATCATACGTATTTTGCAGTCTCTTACGCCTCTTATTAATTATGAGCATCTTACTTACGCCAGAAATGATATATTCCTAACTTAATAACGCCTTTTCGCCGATTATCAGTGCACTTGCACTACAACGCCACAGCACCTGGGTTATCCCACTTCTGATATGTTAGAATCGAGATTATCTTCTACTAAACGCCGATCACAAAAACACAGTAAGAAACAGTAAAACGCCATTATTGTCAATTAAGATCTATCGACTGTAGTGTCGGTGGTTTACGCTCGAGTGACCGCACCCAGTTCCTCATACGGACAGCTCTCCGTTATTCCCCCGGTTACCGTCCGCACGCCGTCGCCATCTCTCCGCCGCTATCCGCCTTACAGTATATTAGGTGTTAGGAGCACGCAGTCCTATTTCCCACACTTCATTCTATTCACCATTATTTTATCTTCATCGTTTTTCTTTACAGACGAATGTCCGGGAGATCTTCCGTATTATTCGTGTGACGCCTTAGTGGGTTCACAACCTTGCGGCTCCGACGCCCCTGTCGATCCGAATAAGAAGTGCGAAGAGGGTTGCTTTTGTAATAAGAACATGTATTTATTCGGAGACGCCTGCTACACCAAGGCGAATTGTCGGTGTTCCTTTGAAGGAGAAACTATATTGCCGGGAAAAACTGTCACGAAGAATGGTGAAACTTGCACTTGCACTAACGGAAAAATCGACTGTCCCAAGGTACTTTTGTTAAACCATAGATGAGTTGATGTCTAATTCAATGTATTATTTTTCGTACCGATTTTAAACTCTTCTTTTTTAAGTCTGGATTCCAATGTCTACGGCATTAAATATATAATTGATGAATTGGCGAATGATATATGAGATCGATATAAAAGATGTCGGTATTCAGATACTTAAAGATTTGGCAACCGCGGACGGGGCAAATTCTTACAGAATTATTTTTCACGGAGAAATAGTATATCGTCTATTTGATGTTAACCAAACATCACCGCGCCAAGATAGTGTTGTAGAGTACACGAAATTATCGAAGTTCATATGAAATGTTGCTGTTTGAGGTTCATATACACAATTTTAAAATAAACAGCAAAATGACAGCAAACATCTAACATTATTGTCCGAATTTCCTCGACTTTTTTTTTGTTCGTAATGATTTATTCTTTGAATGATTCTGAACAGTTTTTATTAAGTTTTTTGATAAAGATATCCCTAATGTGGCTTCTCCAATTTTGCCGTATGTTTTAAATCGTAGTGGAATGACATTTTACCAGAATGTCAATAAAGTAAATTAGATTTAATGTTTTGCTACAAAAGAGTTTCTTTATCTTAATAAATCAACACAAATGTCAAAATATAATAAAATTAATATACTAGTAGGCGACAATATAAGGTAGTGTGATCTTGAAGAATAATGAAGATATCTTTTTCTTTATGTTGCGATCTATTTTTTAGCTATATGCGTATAGCAGAAGGTTTCTTCTATCTAAAAATAGTTTAACTTTTTGAGTTTATTGACCGTTAAGTGAAATATATCAAAATAAATAATGGAAATCTTTTTGCACCAAAGAATGATATAGTAAAAAGCATTCTCGTACCAATAATTGATAAGTCAAGTTCCGGTAAATGATATGCATGTAATTTTTTATATTTATTGAAAAAATAAATAAAAAGAAATAAATAAACAAATTTTAATCTCTGACTAAACAAACATTCTATAATGCTTCATTTCATCCATTGCATATATTCCTCTGTTGTTAAGTTTTACGAGCTCTGTAATTTTTTATCACATCTTCTTTATTGTAGCACAATACAGCCTCCGTCACGATTTTTTATAGCGACATCGATTCGTACTAATCGGATTATAAGGATTACAAGGGTTTTAAACTTTTACAGTATTTGTTTATTCCGGGGTATTCTAAAAAATTTAAAAGACTACAGGCGCTGTTTTAAATAATTAAATATTAATAATATAATCAATACAATTAGACATTAATTAAAAACCAATTCATAGTTACTACACGAATACCTCATTAGTTTAATTTAAAGTGCAATATTCTAAAAAGTAATTAATACCTATAGCGCTTTTGAAATTGTTCGCAATACTCTCCATTAGACAAATACTGTAAACGATTATCCTTCACAGGTAAGCGCAATAGAGAACCCTTATAATCCGATTAATACGAATTGAGGTCATTTTAAAATATCGTGAGGGCCACTCGACCGTACGTGAGGAACATGTGGCCATTTCCATTTGTTTATCCCACTTTTGCTCATCACCTTTACTCTTATTTGTTTGTCAGTTACATTCAGTACTTGACCCGGGTAATAATTGTTTTCATATCTGGTAAGTAAGCGTCGCGTATGCATACCAAATTTGACACGTGCTGGTTTAATAGACATACCTTTTGAAAAGGCAACGACAGCTTTGGTTACTGCCTCTTTTGGATATTCAAAGAATTTTTTTCTTAAGTTTACTGCCTAGATTTATTTCTATTACTAGTCTCAAACTAGTATTAACTACAGTCGCCGTCAGGATATTTTTAAATGACCTCAGTTCGTACTAATCGTATTATAAGGGTTCGCTATTGTGCTTACCTGCGAAGGATAATCGTTTACAATATTTGTCTAATGGAGGGTATTCCAAAAAATTTAAAAGGGGCTACGAGCTTTAATTACATTTTATAAGATTGCACTTTACATTTGAACTAATGAGTTATTCATGTAGTAACTATGAATTGGTTTTTAATTAATGCGTACTTCTATTGATTATATTATTAATATTTAATTATTTAAAACAGCACCTGTAGCCCCTTTTAATTTTTTCAGAATACCCGTAATAGACGCTTGTAACCCTTATAATCCGATTACTACAAATTAATGTCATTTTAAAATATCCTGACGGCGACAATACATATTTCTGAATTATTAAAATGTTCACGATTTTCCTGTGTTTTAACCAAGTTTTCATCTATTGGTACATACATACGATTGTTCCACAACCCAGTGCATGATATTCATTATTTTCAACTAGACAAGAATTATTTTGGGTGTACCAACTGATGATTTCCTTGCATTTAAGAAAACTCCTTCGAAGTCTAATAATACTTTAAAAATCATAACAGCTTACCTGACTTTCCTATTAATGTTACTTATTTACTGAATGTACAATTTAGTGAGGAGTATATTCAGAACAACCGAACTTGTTGGATGAACTTTAAAGATAACATTCACTCTACACTAGGCTCTAGTCGAACCATGCGGATACTATATTCTTCAATACTCAATAATGAGAACAAAAGATAAATCGATGGTATAAAAAAAAAAATATTACTGTGGTGCCGCTGAAAGTAAGGCACATTGTATATAACATTAAGACTTCAGTAAATTCCTTAATTCAATAACATCAACATTTATTGTAGTAATTGCAGGTACATATTTCTGCTAGTGAAAGACAACAATTACTAACATGAATAAACGTTATCTTATTTTTATAGGATATATTGAGTGATATTTCTAATATTTCTTTTACAAAAGCAAATATTGACAATACCTGTAAGTTATGCAATTATTTGCTTATTTATTATTGACCGGACTATTGCTGATTGGCGTGAGCAGGTGAATACTCTAAAAATAAATAAGTAACTATTTATTTATCTGTAAGCTGTAAGAGACGTACGCCTATCACGTTATCTATCGTTAAAACTATAAAACAGTGCATCTAAAGTAAATACCTAAACTCCCAATTTTTACACTTTTGTACTAACGAACTTTTAATGCGTATTTCTCTTTAGGAAGATCCAGACATAGGCGGTGTAATTGGTGATCCACATTTTACAACGTGGGACGGTAGGAAATACGATTTCATGGGAAAATGTGCTTATTATCTAGTAAACGCCAACAGATTTACTATAGTATCCGACCATTATATTCTCAAGAATGGACAATACGTAGTAAGTATTTTTCTTATTACTGACATTCGAGACCAGCATTAAATATTTAACTTGTTTTCGATTTTTGTAGAAAGAGCATTCTAACGGACCCTCCTATATGCGACGTATATTGATCGAAATGGATGGTCAAATTGTTGATCTAAAACCGAATCTGGAAGTCGCTGTAAATAATGTCCCTGTAAAACATTTTCCACACTGGGCGGAAACAATCCTTATCACGAAGATTTCTGCTTCAGCCCTTTTAGGTATTTAACTCATTGCGATATTTTTACTTACTGTTACACAATGTCTTGTAGATTAAATACGATCTTCGATTGCTCATTTGCTATTTTGTAGGAAGCTAGACACATTAAAGAACATCATCTGTACATCATTTTGAATCGTACCGAATATTCTAAGAAACTAATCACGTAATATATTTTTTAAATGGAATATCTTGTACTTTTTTACATTTTTACAGTATTTTGGTTGATTATTGTCTGTTTGCACTTATTCTCACTCGTCGGCTTTTCCGTTTCCTTCCATTCTCGAATGTCCATGGCCAGTCACGGTAAGGTAACTTTATTGTGGTCTGCCAGGCTATTTAGTTCTCGAATGCATTCCAAAACCAGTCTTGATTGTATCCTGGGATTCACTAATGCCCTCAGTTTTACCTGGCATTTTTGCATAACATAATTGAATGAATGCCATTCATTCCTCGCGATTTATCTATATGGTTTGAATGAGTTGATTGCCCATTTCACCTTTCCACATTTACCACTCTCTTTGCTACCTGCCAGTGCTCTTTGAACGCCCGCCTCGCGAGTTCCAGTTTTGCTTTATGCCGTCTAGCAATGAATGGGTGATTCTAGAACCTTGGAAATGAACCCGAAAGAGTTTTCTTATGGTCTTATGGAGTATATATTGACGTTCTTTAGATAATATCCTAGTGAGCCTGGCACATTCTGGAGCTTGCTCAATGTCTTCACAGTGCCTCCTCCAGGATTCTCTCTATGAATTTCCCAAAGTTTTGTTGCAATCATTAACGACCTTTCTATGTATATTTATCCCAGACCGATGTTTTCTTAACTTTATGGGACCTTTTCCTGACTTCCTTTCTCATGTTTTCAAGGTTGCTGTTCCACGAGGATACCTTTCTGGAAACTCTGTTGATTAGCATGGTGCAGTTACCGTTTAACGCTGATGCAACAGCGTCTTGCATTTGCCCTGCTACAAAGGTCTATTGTGTTGCTTATCTTTTGCTTAATCAATTTTAAACTGAAATCTAGTACTACGGTGTAAGCTTCCCAATCACTTCTTCAAGGATTACGATAAGTTTCAATTACAGGTTGCTGACCCCCTGTATTAAAATTGATGCGCCTATGATCTGAGCAACTCTGCTCATCAGACAACAGCCAATCAAAGATATTGCTTCCTATATAGACGGTTGCCAAGCTATTACCTCTTTCCTCTTTGAATTTACGAAAATAGGTTCACTGCCTACATTTATAGCATGTCTACGCATCATTAAACTTGAACAATTTACCCTAAAATTAAGAGTACACTGTTGTACAGAATAATGCAACAAACGTTTGTGATGAAAATGCTGTTAAAAAGTCAAATTCACCGAAAAGTGGAGTTAGCAGGTTAACCCCTTTGTCTACAACATACCCTATTTGTACATAACATTCAAATGCGAAACCTAACTATTGTCCGCCACGCAGCAATGCCGTGCATATTAACGAATCCAAAATAACTGTGAAGATATAAGATATAGCTTATTTTGAAAAAAATCCTGTCTGAAAAACGAAAATATCGGAAGCTGTTAACTACACATTTTGTTATTACTTAATTCTTTGTGCATACTTTATGCATGCTAACTAACCATTTATTTCATTGTATTCTGAGCTGAGTTGCAACGATTGCTCATCATGCTGTACTAAACTCGTCAATGCCATTCGAACATTGTTTGCAAATACGTCTTATTCTTCATCTTTTCAAACATTATGTGATATTGAAGTAAACATGTAAACAAACATGTTCCCTCACTTCCTCGACACTTAAGAAGGGCGTCGCATATATGTTTTCTTTGATAAAACCCCAAACAAAACAGTCTAATAGATTAAGATTATGTGATCTAGCCGGTCATGATATTTGGAAGAAGTTTGTTCAGCCGCTCCCTAACATTAAGCGTATAGTGTGCGGGAGCTCCACTGTGCGCCTAGACCGTACTGGACCGCACATTCAATGGCATATCATCAATACTTCTTTCAAAACATACTCAGCAGCATCTAATCGGCTTGGAAAGTAAATCCGTCCAATAGATGTATGATTTATTTTGCCTTAGCAAACGTTAACAAAACACGAGACCATTCTCTTGAGACTAGGGTGGATTTTCTTCTACCCAATAGTGAAACTTATTAAATGTTCATTCATTATTTTTGAGTTTCCCCATCTACATTCCCAACAGTTCTACACCCCATATTTCTGCATTTTTCTTTTTTTTTGATTTGCTGTAGTGGTTTTGTATTATATGTATATCTTCTTGTTGTTACTACTACAAAATAATATACTGTTTCAACCTGCACTCTTCTATATATTCTTTTGTCTGATATATTTCCACTTATGCACCGAGTCTTAAGCTCTTTAAAAGAATTTTGACATAATTACAACATATATGAAATATTTATTTCATAAACATTTTTTTACGTTTGAATCGGTTATTTCAAAAAGCCCACACCGCCATATCTATTACATATGGAGATGGGGACTTTTCGAAATAACCGATTCATTTATTTAGTTGAATTACCGAATGGGGTGGAAATACAATGGGACGGCATATGGACTGGTATATTCAGAGCTCCAGTTAGTTTGCAAGGAAAACTCAGGGTAAGTGAAACCAACCCAACAGTATGTCACCGTGTTTCCAATTAACATTTCATTTTGTTTGTCCACTCTAGGGCCTTCTAGGTACATACACTGACGATCCCAGCGACGATTTCTCGCTACCTGATGGAACAGAAGTAACCAATGCCAATGTCTTTGGAAACAGCTGGAAAACAGAGTACTCGTGCCTCGACGAGCCATCGACCCCTATACAACATCCCTGTGACGCTAATCCCGCTGTGAAGCCACAGGCGGAGAGCATATGCAGTGTCATCAAAGGAAATATCTTTCAACGTAAGCAAATATATGATCCGTTCTCTTTCTATTATGAACGTATAAGAAGACTACTGTTACACGACTGCCTCCTAGTTACGATTTCATTAGTTACAAATGCACTTACACAGTGCATCCGAAAAGGTGTCTAGCTGATGAGAACTATACGATAGGATAAGACGCAGATAACGACAAGGCTCCACTTGTAGTATATTTGCAAAATATTGCACCTGTGTAGGGCCCTAATTTCTGTCAATTGTTAATTCTTGGGCTGATCAAACCAATTAACGCACTTGCCGTGAAATTTTCACGGATAATATAGGGAAATCAACATATACTTTAAAAATTATTCCTCCAATATGCACTTGATTACTTCAGCCATGCGATGTCTATTTGTATTGACAGGTTAAACAATTCATTAAAAGATGGCAGAACTGCACTTATCTTATCTTACCAGAATCAACGAAACATTCCTTCAGGCGAAGATGAGATTAAAACACATTCACTGCCACATCATCAAATGATGGCCTGCATCTAGTTTAGAAGTGATTTTCTCAACATGAATCAAGTTTGGTTTGCATTAGGTAGTTTAACACAAAATTGTAATTTACAGTTGTTCATTCAATGTTCGCACTGTAGCAAGCAAAATAAAAACATTTCTTTGCTTTCATTATAAATATCAGCCACAATTTTGAAATGTTGAGAATGAATCGCTGAAGTAAATTAACTATAACCCTGCGGTTATCAATATAATCAAGAGAAATTTATTTAAATGTTAGGTACTAATTACTGATATTTACTTTCACATATACCTAATCAAAATAATGTCATTACCGAAAATCTGAAGTTCATTTGCACCTTCATTATAATGAATAATAATATTCTTTAATAATCATAATCTCACAATAATAAAACAAGTAAAAGAAAACAAAGCGGTGACCGCGTCAAGAACGCTGTGTATACAGGTCATATATATCATATACTAAACTATTTAGGAACTCAAAAAAAAATTAGTGGCTAGCCATTTATGGTTACTATTTTACAGAAAGGTGGAAGAGACGACTATGTTAGGGCTGTAAATAGGAGTAATGGGTAAACAGTGAAGAGAAAATATGGAAATAGATGCCAATATGGAATAGATCTTATTTTAAATACTGGATTATTAGTAAACTAAGATTAATAATATAATTATTCTTGTGATCTCCACTACTGAGTTGGTGCTTTATGTACTCAGTATTTAACGTGTTGTCTATTTACAGTTCCATGTGAAATAAAAACACATCGGCATTATTCGTTCACATATTATAAGCGTCAATCGAATCGTCTTCGCACAGCCCGCGACCCAAACAAACTTTGTGGGATAATACATTTCACTGCGAAGATTTTAATAGTTAAATTCTTGAAGAAGATGTTCTGGAACATTACGATCTTTATGTTAAATTTTGCCGTTTTATCAATTCTACGCAATGAAGAGCGAGCTGCTCCCCAAGGGCTGCGCACCTTCTCTAGAGGCTGCAGTCTAAGTAGATCGCGGTCAATGCGTCTCCACTTTCTCTAGAGGGTGCGTTCCAAGGTGGAACGCGGTTTTTCTAGTTTATTATAAATTTAACCCCAAACAAACTGCTGATTGATTAAATAAATGACAAACCTCTCTAAATTAATGAATTCAGTGGAAATTGAAAATGAAGTTTTAACTTTGGAATGATGAATTTTGCCAAGTATTAATTAGTTGAGTCATAACCAAAAACAATATACAACCGGTATGGCTTGGTAAAAACTAAAAGATGTTTTATGTTATCTATTTACTTTTATAAGTCATCAAATCTAACGGCAGTCGTTTGATATTTTAGGAGTACCCATTTTCATTGAGAAAAGCGTATGAACAAGTTTGTACTTTTGCTTGCAGCATGTGGAATAGCAGATGTTCAGACGTATTACGAGAATTGCATATTCGATGCTTGCTACTGCGTGGATGACGTAAGTATTCAAAAAAAAAACAGAACAGGTACTTTGCTTCGGTGCAAACAGAACCTTTCTGAATCTTACATATCAGGTTGAATATAATAAAAGCTCAAGAACCGTTGTTTCGACCTGTGAGACTCATATTCAGATCTACATCCAATTCCAAACAAATTCGTGAATTTGACCTAGATCTGAAGATGATCTTTACAGGTCAAAACATGTAATCTGAATTTAAATATACATATATCTGCACGATTCCTCAACTATTATTATATTCAACCTTTCTTAATCTATTGACAATGATAGCGAAATTCTTACTGAATTTTGTGACCAGAATATCATGACAAGCAATAATACATCATTTGACAACCATTTGAATTATATAAAAAAAGATACCTTAAATTTAATCAGATAAGTATACCAAAATTGCACAACTGGATGCCTAGATTGCAGTATATTTAAACCACAATCATAATTTGATTAATATTCTGTAAGCCAGACAAACAACATTATTAAATTTAATACAATTAAGTATATTTATAAAAGTTAACTACTTTTATACTTACTTGGAGAAAAACTTTTTAATATTGTTTAAATCTTGTAATGTGTGCAAAATTTAGTTTCCTTTATACGATGAATTGCATCGTGGAGTTTTCTTTTTTACATTTCCACACTTTTGCTTATTCTATCATATTTTTGTTGATATTTTTTTCATCAAAACCATTATCGCAGTATCGTGTAGTATTTGTCTTTTAAGCGATCACTTGAGGATAAGGCAACATCAGTCATATTATCCAAAAGCAATCACACACTTTACTGAGTAATAGTTCGATGAGCTTCGATATACATTTTACTTATTTATCGACAACAGGCAGACAGACAAAAAGCAAATGCCATTTCGATAAAACTTTTATTGTTTCTGTGTTTGTAAAAAAGTATTACCCCTAGACTCTAACATTATTCTATATAATCTCCTCCACATCCAGCGAAATCTTCAACTTTTTCCTAAATTGCTTGTAAACATATCCAACATTTCACCACTAGTTTCTAGGACAGCCTCCGTAATTCACATATCTAGATAATTTAAATCATTTCCCATTGTTTCTGTGTAAAATCTATGGGAGTTAAATCCGGTAACCGAGCTGGCCAATCCATCTGTTAGGAAAAAGTAAGTTTAAGAATTCTCTTACAATTAACGTACCATGAGCTGGACACCGATCTTGTTGGAAGTAGATGCGTCGCAATTCCTCTTGCTCAAGTGATGGCAATAAAAAATTCTAAAGCCTTTCCAAGTAATTATGTTGATTTAAATTTCCATTAAAAATAGGGTCCAATGATTCTTTTAAATAACATTTCGCACGAAACATTTGCATCGCGAATAAAACATCCCTGATTTATACATTAATTCTAAGTTTTGGTTTATCCTTTGACTAATACCAACAATTTTTTGAGGAAACAGTATTATTTGTCGAAAACGTTGCTTTTTCACTAAATTTTAAATTCAGATAGAAAAAGGCGAGCTCCATAGTGTTTTCACCAACCTATAAACAAAATTCGAATCTAAAAACGGGATCTTCATTTTCTAAGATGTGCATAATCTAGGTCTATGTGGATAAATTTTATTTGCCGCATAAATTGTTTACAATAATGTATGACAACCATTAAGTTCACTAACTCGCTGGCGTGAAGAACTCCTAAAATGTTCAACAACTGATTTGATAACCATTATGGCCACAGTATCGTGGTCGATGTGTGCTTTGCGAGCCTTATTTTTGTGGGTAATGGGTCCCGTTTCATCAAATTTTTCAATTAATTTCTTCAATGCTGTTTTGCTCAAGACATCTTAAAAAAGATACTATGGTGTATAAAAAAGCAAGAAAATACTCCTGAAAATGTAGAAAGGTTCTCACAAACACCGTTGTGGTGACAAGCAACTTTCAACATGCTGCCACCATTCCCTTTCTCCAACACAGGATGCGCACTCATCAAAGCGCGACCTCCCCACTCTATTTTTGCTTTACATACATAAATACATCCGTAACTTATATATGCTCCGTGATATTAGAGGTGTTACATCCAGAAGGAATAATTTCTTCAACATGATTTTTTGGGCAATGTGGTAGTCTTTAAATAAATAAATAAATAAATAAATTTTATTTATGTTTCAAAGTACAACAAATAAACATTGATGCAAAGGAAACAGAAAAAACGTCACAAAAAAGGGTTACATCGAGAATGAAACGATAACATTTAAAAGAAATGTTATTAACATGTAATCCAAAAAAAAAATTAATAATATACAGTGGTCCGCAGTTAAAAAAAGTCCAAAGGCTCGAATGCGGCGGTATAGTGTGCGCATAGTAACCGGTGTACTTTCTTCTTCAAACCCTTACTCAGCAATTTGACACTACTACACGAAGCCAATCTTGCTAATACACCAGGGAAAATCGCGCGAATCTTCTCTAGCATATCCTCGACGGTAGTTGGTAACGTTCAGTGGACCTCGTTCTTCATATAGCCCCAGAGGAAAAAGTTTCTATTCCATTTTTATGTCGATTCATCGGAAAATAACACGCGCATAAGGTGGGTTTTATCATGGTCGATTTTGTTGATAACCCACATACAGAAATTTTGCCTGGCTTGAAAACGGAGGTTGTAATTCCTGATGCAGTTGAATTTTGAAAGAATGGAACTTGTACTTCTAAAAGTACGATGCACACAACGCATTGAAATATCACACAGATAGTGATATGAGGATTTTCAACAGCCGCCTCCAGAACTTGCAATTCATTATCTTCGATCGAAACTATACACATACATGTTAAAAGCTACTTGAGCATTTAATTACTTAAAAAAGTCATTTACTGTGTGATAGGCCCTACGAATTAACCTTTGCTTAAGTGTTTTCTTATACGATAAATACGTTATTATGAATGTTGTTTCATTCGTCAGTCCAGCAGAATTTACTTACTAGTCTCTACATTTATTAAACGTATCTGTCAGTTTATGCTTTTCCCATATTTTAAAATATAAACCAATCTTTATAAGCTATATAATTCATGTTTTCTGTTTTAAATAAAGCTGGATGCCTGTGCTTGCGGCCTAATAGCAATGGCAGCAGAAGAATGTGTTAGGAAAGGCATCGCGGTCAATTGGCGCGCACAGGTTCCACAATGTGCAGTAACGTGTCCTGCCGGTCAAGTATATCAAGAATGCGGCAACAGTTGTGGCAGGACTTGCGAGGATTTGTCCCTTCGACCGCATTGCGAGAGCAAATGCGTGGAAGGTTGCAACTGTCCACCTGGCACTGCTCTGGACGAAGCAAATAATTGTGTGGCCGTGGAAGAATGCAAATGCAAGTTAAAGGACGCCCTTTTCGCACCAGGCTTTCAGATACTGAACACTTTAACTGAATTGCTGTGAGTATCCCCATAATAATTAATAATTACAAATAGGATCAGCGTCGGTAAATGAGTACGAATTTTTAATCTTTTACAATTTTTCTTGTTCTTTTCCTGAACACATAAATTGAATACGTGTCAGTATTTATACTAAGCATTTAACCGATATTATTTGCACCCCTAATTATTTGCACTTATCAGCCACACACCCGTTTTCACTCTCATGGCTGCTATGGAGAAGATACCAATTTTAATCACTCACACCATTTTTTCTACTCTCCAGTTGTTTGGTTTTTCTGGTTATCCCAATTATTAAAATTTTGACTTACCTTGGTCAAGAGATATTGTAAGAAGATGACTTATGAAATAATGCATGATATACTTGGAAAAATAATTTTCTTATAACTTTCTTATTATTAAACATATTTAATTTAAATGTCAAATAAAATCATTCTGGGTGCTTCTGAATTCAATGGTGTACTCAGATTTTTAATAAAAAGATCGTTAATAGACCCCCTACTATTATTGAACTTGAAAAATCATCATCGTGTTCCTTGAGATTTTAGACGAACTTCTAAAATTTCTTATTAAAAAAAACTTGTTTGCTTTTAATGTAAAATATTATCACGACCAATATGACGCCTGAAGGGGTAGCTCAGAGGTAAGCACTTGTCGGATTAGAATAATTCTACCTACCTTGTCAATGCCTCTGGTGGGTTCGACCTAGATTGGCAAGGATAGGACACAAAGAGACAAAGTCAAACTTAACAATCTCTATTGACACAGATCTTGTAGAGACTCCTGGAGGAGCACTTCAGGGACTTTTCGAGGTGTCCTTAGAAGTACCCGTATCTTAATTATACAGCCTCGTGCCTATCCCCACTCCTGAATTCCGATTTGTTGCAATATAGATCCTACAAAGGTGCTTTCATGTCAAATGCGTCACACCATGTGAATTCTTACTTGAATTTCCAGATATTTCCAAATTTGCTATACGGAATAGGTGACATCTAAATTCTCTTTAATTTCCATGCCCACTGCAGATCTCTATAGGAATTGAAGGAGTACAATTTTGGTGCGAAATTTATTAAAAATCAATTATTAAACTAACTTGATTCACATTATTTAGTTAATCACATTAGCGCATCAATTAAACCGTCAGAATGTTAAAATAATTTTGCAGCAATCGCCCAACATCATTTAACTCTTCAACCAACAATACGAAACAATTGTAAATTGTACGCGACAACAAAGTCTGTAAGTCTGTTGTCATGTATGATAAGGGAAGTTTAATATTAAATTTCGGTTGCGTTTTTTTTTGTTATTGAATAGTCTCTCAATGTTTATGATCGGTAGCCCTCATAAATTTTCTATGATTTAAGTTTGTTGGAATCGCCCATTTTGCTCACCATTAATGTATACTCAATGCTTTTCGTGTGTAGGACTTGTACAGCCGGTAGATGGATACAGACTGTTCCCACTCACTCTGAGCAAAACAATGTCCCCACAGAAGATGATTTGAACAACAGATGCACTCAGTTGGAATTCTCGAAATATGCCGGTTGCAAACGATCCGTACCGGAAACTTGTGAAGTATGACACAGTGACAGCCTGTGCACATATTTTATTTATTACTTCGGTTTCCAGAACATGCACGATTATGAAATTGTTAGCACCCAGGAATGTGAAGAAGGATGCGAATGTGTGAATGGATATATTTTAAATACTGCCAGCGGGACTTGCGTTCTGCCCGAAGCGTGTCCTTGTCTTGACGATGGACGCAGCTATACAGAGGGTACCGTCATTGAGAAAGAAGACAATGAGAGATGGTAAGTATTTAGAACATCTAACATTGAGGGAGTTGCCAATAGTGCTCCTTCAAGATTAAAAAAATCTGTATCAATAACCCTGTCTAACTTACACTCTGATTTTCAGTGTCTGCAGTGATGGCGATTGGGTTTGCAGCATAGTAACACCAGGGTGCGACGAAGGGGATGTTAAGAATAACGATGATGGAAAATGGTAAATATATCACAGTCTGTCAGAGTGAAAACTGTGAGTGTAGTCTCACTAATTCTACACAAAGAATGACTTTGCTTAGCATATTGTATAGCTGTTTTTTAATAATGGAGTTGTCATTTACCTTTCCTTAAAACATATTTGCCACAAAATTTTTATAGAGTTCGAAGTTGCATAACCTAAAACTGTTTTTAACTATACAGAGAGTCCAAACAGTAAGTGAAAACATATTAAATTAAAGGCGTGTTAAATGCTGTGAGTTGTAACCAATTAATACATGAAATGAAGAAAACTTCTCACTCACAACAGGTATATACAATATACACTTCATTAGCTATGCTAACATCATCAGCTGTAAATTAATATGTGGGTCAACAGGCTAAATATGTATATCCGTATACACTAGGTAACAAAAATTAAAATCAAGTTACAGGACTATCATCTTTAAGAAAATCTAAATATTTATTAATAAAGGGAGTTAAATCTGTATTTAATAGAATCTTACACTTTTCGAATTTCTTCTGGAGATAAATTAATATCTTTTGATGTAACATATCTGTTTCCAAATGTTCCTATTCATACAACTTTAGTCTTTCTTAATTTGTAACAACGTTGTCCTGGATCAAATGTCTGAATACATTAAATTAACGAGACTGGTTACGGTATATTTATTTGATTTTGCGTAAAAGGTTTTTCGTTTAACCGATGCTGTATTGCCTTTGTATAGCGTCTGTGAAAATAATACCTGGAAGTGCGTCCCATCTCAATGTCTCATTTGGGGCGATTCTCATGTGAAAAGATTCGACGGAACGCGATTGGATTTCCAAGGCGAATGTTCTTATATTCTGGCGCAGGGTATCTTGAATGGAAGTGGATTCAGTATTCGCTTGGATGTATGTGTAGAATCAGGGTGTTCGATGTTAAGTTATCTTATCGTATTTGCTTATTTCAGAACGAAATTTGCAGTCACACGGGTGCTACGTGCTTGAAATCGGTTAGGGTTAGTGTTGCTCTAAACCAAGTAGAGGAAAGCATTACGCTAGCTAAACATGGTATACTGCCCAACACCGAAAACTATGAGAAAATAAAAGTGACTGACAAGTACCTGTTCGTCGAAGTTGAAATTGTGGATATTGGGATTAAATTATTCTGGGATCTGAACACTTGGGTGTCTCTAAGGGTCGATGATGCTGAATGGAGACCAAATGTAAGTGCATTCTTTGATTTTATGAAATTATTCGCAATTGATTAAACAAGAGCGCTTAGAAAAAAGATAACGTGTCGTCTATAATCGAGCTACTCATGTAGTTGTATATATAAATGCATAAATTTGCTAAGACGGAAGCTATGTTATAATTACATGTGTATTCGATTAACAGTCTCAAATATGTAAAATAAATTTGCTGTATTAATCCAGAACGTATGTGAAAAGTTTAACCGACGTATTTCAAATTTAACGGACTTTCTTCATGTATGTATTTCACAATGCGCTGAGCCATGCGATAAGTTAATATACAGGGCTTCGCAGCCTTCCGAAGACTATATAAACTGAAAGCTTTCTAAAATAAAACCATATTCAAGAAATCTGGTCGTATTTCTAAGTCGAATATAAAAGTTGAATTTTTGTTATATCTTTCGTTGCAAATACACACTGTGGTAGCAAAACATCGTTGGGGTGAATCCGTGAAAATTTTAGCCAGATTATTGTTGATTCTTCTGCTTGTGTCTAACAATTTTAAAATGAATTGCATAATCTATTGCTATTATGTGAAAACCTCGGCCACAAGGACCTAGTACATCAATTCTTTTCTAAGGGTTGCCTTGCCCGGTGCCTCCACCAAGGCATTTAACTTCTATAACGGTGACCACAAACAAACGTAATACTCGGAAGGAATCATAAGTTTAATAGCCAGTAATTTACTTCCAATAAGACACAGTTTGTGTAATTTTGGCTTTATTGTGAAAATTATGTTCACATTGCCAACTAAAAATTTTTGTTTGTTTCTATGTTTCAACTAATTAACCAATATCATTCTAAACTTAACTTTACTATGGAAATAGAAACAGACAATAAAATTAATTTTTTAGAAATCACTTTAATTAGAAACAAACACCATATTTATACCATTTGGTACCAAAACCATATTTCGACACAGGTAGATACATAAATTTCTTTTCAAATCAACCATTAACACATAAAAGAAATGTAGTCATTGCTTTAACAGATAGAGGCATTGAGTCCTCAATACATACAACATATCGTCACCAAAATTGACACCATTTTAAAAATAAATTAATATATATCGGATTTCGAGAAAAAAAACTTTATTTTTGTATTATAGTTTTTTTATATATTGTATGTACTTTCTAAATATTGTTGTCCTGTAATCGGCAATCTGTTGGATAATAAACGAGTATTATTATTATTATTATTAAAATAATAAAACCTAGAATACACAAGTTCTACAATAATAAAAGAAAATTTTCTACAGATAACACCACAAATAATCCAAATAATATTAAAAAAATTTCAATGCCATATGTGACATCTTTGTCAGAAAAATTAGACAATATTTTTAAACCTTATAACATAAAACTATTTCACAAAAACTATAAAAATTTAACAAATGTTTCTTCAAAATTGAAGGTTAAAACTCCGTTTGATAAAACTCATCTACTCATCTAATTTATAGCATTTCATGTAACAATTGTAATATTATGTTGGTCAAACAAAACAATACTTAAAGAATGATTGAATTTCATTTCATGTTTTTTTAACGCTGTTAAATTTTAGATTTTAGATTTATACTTTTGTACGTAAATCTTCGAAAAATTTAACAGCGTGAAAAAAATACATGAAATGAAATTCAATCATTCTTTTAATTTCAAAAACATCAAAATCTTACATAAAAAAAATTATTAAGCTCGTAGTTTTCTGCAAATGATATGTACATTAAAAGAGATAACAACAGTGCCAATGACAGAACTGATATTTCCAACTTTTCTAAAATTTATTCTTCTTTAACACAACCACCCTAGATCCAAATTGCCTATATATATTTTCCAATATTTTTAATGTTTAAATATCTACAAACGTAATACTTCTCAGAACGCGGCCATCAAGTAAGTTTTTCGACTAGGGTCACATCAAAGTATACGTCGCAAAGGCATAGTAACTTCAGAGAGCACAAGAGAAAAGCTCATTAATGAAAAACAATAATATAACAGATTGAAATTTACTTTGTGTATCAAGGGAAAGAAATTGTATTCTAGATTACATGAAAAAGATAATTTTGCTTTTGTGTTCTCGAATTAGTAATTATGCATAGACTAATTATTATCGTATTTTAGGTGCAAGGTCTTTGTGAGAAATATGACAAATTACATGAAAATATGCCTGTTTCTACCACCGAAGAAGTTCTAAATTTTGTAGATACTTGGAGGTTGGATTCCGAATGCCCCAAATCTGTACCAAGTGAGGTAAGTAGATACCGAACGATTCGAATTAGAATGAAATGAAAATTTATGTTCATGAAACTTAATTTATTTTCAAGTCTCTTTTTATTAAATTTAGAAATTAAACGATAAAACAAAACTTTCATTGAATGATTATCTCAACAAGAAATCCACTCAAAGTTTAATAACATTTCAGTAACTCATGAAAAAAGAAACAACATTACTGCATTCTATAAAAGAAATAATTATTATACTATCCATCATACTTTGTCAACAGTTTTACTGACAATCTCTTGTCGACTTTGCAGTAATAGTTGTGCCGCACATTACGCTTTTGCATTTTTATATCATGAATCGAGAGCGATATAGGAAATAGCCAGACCAATATCATTCTCATAAAATAAACTTGGATGATTTTTGTGAAATGATATCTTTAAACCGTATAAGTTATCACCTTTCTAAAATAATAAGCGGATAACAATTTCAAATTCAAAATGGCTCAAAATTACATGCGATACCGAAATTACTTTTTAGAACGTGTGCGACGAAGATAGGCACAGTTGGGCTGTTACCGAATGTGAAAAGCTGAAAAGCCCTCTCTTCTCACCGTGTCACTCAAAAGTTCCTGTCGAGGATTACTACGAGGTATGCGTGAGCGACTCTTGCAAGTGTGACATCGGAGGTGACTGCGAATGCCTCTGTACAGCTATAAAGGCGTATGCCCAACGATGTAACGACTTTGGTATTTCAATTGAATGGCGATCGCAGAAGAGATGCCGTAAGAACATTTTATTTACAAAATTTGATGAACAACAGTCATTATTAGTGTTTCGCCTTGTAGTAGTCTTTATATAATGCAACATGTCATCCAGTAGCCTTGGTAAGGCGAAATCCGCCTGCTAATAATTTTCAGACATACTCTTTCACCATTTTCATTTTGTCCTTATAGCAATTAAATGTTTAAATTTGATAATTTCTAGCTGTCCAGTGTTCAGACAATACTAGGTATGAGGCTTGCATGTCGGTTTGTCCACCGCGAACTTGTGACACGCTAGATCAAGAAGAATGCGAGGATCAGTTTTGTACGGAAGGGTGCGCTCCACCACCGCTATCACCAGGATATGTTTACCTTGACGACAACTATTGGGTTGTTGTGGATGAAAGGAATTGTAAGTAACATTTAAACAGTATAATTTTAAATCAGTACACGCTTTGGCGGTTTGAGAGAGCACGTTTCACATTTTTAGAGTGGGTTACAGTAGTTCGAAGCTTTTGTATGGTAGAAAAGACTGTTTGGATGTCAGTTTGCATAGGGCGTTATGTGGATATTTGGTCCTCTCCAAACTTAACTTTTGCATAAGTGTTTATTATTACTGCTTGGGCACCATTGATAGGACTAGACTTCAACGTTTGTAGAATTCGTGTCTCAGATTTATCTATGAGATAAGTAAATATAACAGAATCTCTCATACACTCGATTGGGCTGGTTGATTAAACATCTTCGCCAAAGTAGAATTCTCTGCTACCATCTTTTCCTATAAAATTATTTATTTCATGAAACCAAGTTACTTGCTCTGTAAAATTTTATTTAAAACTAATGTACATAATATCAATGTGAGATGCAAAGGCTCACTAACTCATCCAGTTCACCACCATGAATTTGTTAAAAGATCGTTAAGTTATAATATTGGAATAGAATTCTACCAGGTATGCGATGTTTGAGTCCGCCTTCTCTGTCCCACCAACTGAGAAATAGTGCTTTGTGTAACAAGTATATATATATTTTTATTTTCCTTTATAACCTGTTTTTTGCGCTTAGTTAGGCTTAAATTATTATTACTTTCTGCTTACGATTTATTATTATGTATTAAAATTGGAACGATACAAAAAAGATTAGCAATCCCGTAAAATTCCATTAAATTCGTACAGAAAAAGTGGTTAAAAGCGGTTTTAAAATTCCATCAAATGAAGTAGTACACCAACTGACTACAGAAAAAGAGACTACCAGTCAAAACTGTCCACCTGTGGTTTATCGAGCGGAGGTTGGTAATGTTGTCAGATGTATTATATTGTGGAACGAGTGGAATGCCCATTGGAACAATACATATTCCAGTAGATAACTCATTATGCCTACATACATCCAAACGTTATTCCCAGCACGTGGTATAGTGACCATTAACTTTCATGTTATTTTCACTCTCCCACTGCTAGATTGAAGCTCATTTGTACAGAATCAATCTAATTGAAACGCCATCACGCGAGTGTGGAACAGATTATGCTTATTTCAACCACACCTTCTTTGGATGTAGATGTCACAGAGATAATATTAAAAGCCTATATAACTAATATTTTATGCCTATTGAGTCTGTGACAAACTTATAAGTTTCTTAACAGAAGAAAACATATATAGTTATATATTACCTGTATGGAATCCTTCCCCAATTTTCCTTTGTGGGGTACCCGTTTACCGTTGGCCGATTTCTTCTTTGTGTAATAAGTTAGTCAGTCCGATAGGCCGCGAACTGTGAAGTATGTGTACCTGTGCTTCTCTGTTTTACATACAGCGTAAATTATTTTTGGTGGCGATTGAGCTATGATTCCGCGGGCCATATGCATATTAAAAGAAAATTAAATACAGAAAGAATTAAGTATTTCTCTTGATATTACGTACTTCGATGAACCTTGGTTTCCTAAATTCTTCTTCCCTTCCTCTCTTTATTATATTATATATATCCTCCTTTGCACCATTCAGTATTGATTGAATGATTAGGCTAAAATATCACTTTCCTTTTCTTTCTTAGTATCTTAGCAGGGCAAAGTAGGCAATAGAAAAAGGCACTCGTAAATGTCTGTTTAGAGTAGCGATAACGATATTGCATCTTTTCTTAATTGCTTCGGTCTTCGGTTCAAATTGGAAAACCTCGAATTTCCGAAACAATTGCCCTGAATAAATCAGGTGATCGGATATCCTGGTGCCTTTTCCGGCTTTGGATATTTTAGATTTTAAAGAACTATTAGGTTCCAACAGCGTAAACGCATCAATTGAAGAACATCCTAATAACTACAGGTCTGAACAAAATGATAAGCAACCAGCTTTTCAAATCTTTATTTGTAAGTGCTCCGCCATTTATTTTCTTAATAAATTACGTTTTGTTTGTTTGTTGCTGGAGGAAGCTTCGGATTGTGAAATACACCTTGACACTTCTAGCCACTGACATCTATTGATGTATTGTACCATCCCTACTGCAATTTCACAAATCCCGAAGAAGTTTCTTCAAACTACGGTTAGAAATTTTTTTTACATGAGAAATATTACATTGTCTCGGAACCTACGGTTTTACTTCCCATCCGAAAACAAGGTATGTTCGGATTTTTATCCATAATGAGAAATCACCATATCGGTTTGGAATCGAACCAGCGCCTTTGGGGTGAAAGAGGAACATGCAAAGCGTTCGACCACCAACACGATGAATTACTTAAGTGATATCTCTATTTAAAAGTTACAATAGAATTGCAAAAGAGTAAACCACTGGCAATACTGACGCTATCTGCAAAGGTGCAATAATAAAATCTTATTTTTGAATTGCTCCACATCATTTAAAACTATTTTTAAAAAATCTTATATTTAATACGTAATTATATTTACGCCATAGACTAATACAAATAATAACGCTATCGGAATTGTTTCAGGTGGCAACACGGAAAACCCCGGAACAGGTAAGATAACATAAATCAAGTAGATATTTAATAGTTCTTACGGGATTAAAGATGAAAATACACAAAAACTTCATTCCATGTTTCAGTTCCACCACCAGAAGAATGCGATCCAAGTAAATGCCCAGCACTAGCATGTCCGCCTGACACTATCCCAATGCAGATCGAGGGACAGTGCTGCGAATCGTGCCAACACGAAGCTATGTGTGTTATCGAAACGGAAAATGGAGACGTGATACTGAAGGAGGTAAAATAAAGCAAACAAATACTTACATAGACAATGTGATCAACCTCAATAATTCTCCGAGTCTAGTATCAAAAAGTTCCCTAGACTGGTTATGAGCCAGTAGATATTTCATGTATTATTTGCATGTTAAAGAAGCTGTCAAACACTTTTTCACTATGGTTACTGGATGATGTACAAATTTTAAGATGCCGTCTAAATATATTTAATAAATTCGTTTTGTTATCAAAACCTTATGCATTAGTATATAAATTCTCCATTCTTTGTTGCATAGTAAAGGGAAGTATTTATTCTGGATAAGATAATGTTGATTGTTATCGTTTGATAGTGATATTGAACTTTAAACACACATTTAAATTAAATTTCAAATACAAAGAGAACACAATACAAAATTGAAGTATCTAAGAGTATGCTTATAACATTTTATATCAAGTAAACCGAGAAAACAAAATGAGAATTTAATACATCCCCGAGGAAAGAAACCCAACGGGCATTTTATATATTATGTAGGTACCTATAAATTTCCGGTAACAAAACGTATTTATTCACTTATATAAACGGTATATTAGAATCACACTAGGATTTGGATGTCATCATAGATAACTTGGTTTTACCGTGCCTTAGCGGAACAGATGTATACGTACCCCACTTCGAATTATTAATATGTAAAGCCTCATCTAGTGAAGCATTCACGTACTAATTTAAAATGCGGCAAATTTAAGCCGATACATATTTATTTCATTATTAATGACTGATTCGGATTTCCACCAGATCCAGCAATGTACTTTTCAATATTCAATTTTATATTTTACATCATGTGTGCATAATCAAAGCTTGTTCTACTCTTAAATGTAAAGGCTGTTAATCCTTTGATGTGTCTTGGCCGTTAATTTTACTAGTTTTTATTCACTACATTGCTCCGCTTTCTTCCATCCTCTGCCAATTTGGCCGCTTGCTTCTACCCAATACGTGTATATTCCAATATATTCCTTATTGTAGCATTCCACGTTTTTTTGGATCACCCTTTTCTTCTTTTCGTCATCAGTCTCGCTTCGCACATAGCTGTCATGAGTCTTTCTTCTTCCATTCTCATTAAATGCCCAAACTATTTCACTCGCTGCTTTTCTATTGCCTTTGTTAATGGTTCTATATTTAAGTGATTATTTCTTTCCCTTTTACTATTCTTGAATATTGCATTTTCATCGCCTGAACTTACTACCTACTACTTCTTAAATTGTTGCTTAATACCCATGAATCACACCCATATGTACCAACTGAAACGTTATTTTATATTTAGTCATCTTCGTACATTTACTTATTTTTTTCCTACTTATAAATCTCTTGTTGAGAGCATGGTATACTTTTGCAGGGTTGTTTATTCTTTTATTCATTGTTTTACCTGAGTTTCTTCATATATCTTTTATCTAATTGAGCTTCAGTATCCGCATATGTTGCCACATCATCTGCAAACACGCACCCCGCTACTAGTTTGATCGATTTTAACTTTCCGTAGCTTAAGTTTCTGCTTTGCACGTTTGTTTTAAGTTTTCTCAAAACATCATTACAATTGTAAACAGAATCAGGCTCAGTACTCATCTTTGCTTTAATCTTCCATCTATTGCGAAATGATTTTACTGCTAATTGCTTGATCTCACGTAATTTGTGTTATTTTGAAATAATAAATCCACAAATACTATGTGGACGTCTCTGTTTGTTGGTCTATCATCTGTCTTAATGTGAAAAGGTGATCTCGTGTACTTCTGCCTGGCCAAAACTCGTTCTGTTCCTCCTCTGCTTGTTTTTCTATTTGCGATCTCAATTTTCCTGCCAATACTCTTTCACATAGTCTTGCTAATACACTCATAAATATTATGCGAATGTAGTTACTACACACTTAGAATCCCTTTTTTTGGAGGTCGGTAAAAATATGTCAACATTCTAGTTCTCTGCATTATTTTACATTGTATTCAATAACCTTGTTAATACTGTTATATAATATAATTAAATGAATTTATGAAGTAAGAACAAGTTTATTATCCTTTTGTGATAATGGCTTTATACAGAGTCATCACCGAATACTTAAATTCCGCTAGGACAATTCAGTGGGAGAAAAGACACAGAAAATACAACAAACAATAATGTATCCTTCGCAAAAATAACAGTGGCTTTATACCATACAATGTTTGGTTTCCGCGTCCTGGAAGTGCTTCTGACCGACATTTCTCCCTCACCACCTACAGGGCTGCTATATATATCGCTGACAATGCGACTGAAGTAGCAGCCCTGAAAGTGTCCCATACGAAAAAGATCGAAACGTCTCCCAGAAGCAATTTCAGAACCCGAATTCATCCGGGAAATCAAGCAGTATATTGCATGGACAACGGCTGCGAAAGTCTAAGTGTAAGTTTAGTCGCTTCCTATGTTCTGAGCGTTATGAACATGGACAAGAGCCAAAGGGGACCCTTCCACTTATCACACACAGCGATCAGTGTGCTCATTCTGTTAGACTGGTAGACACTGGCGCAAACTCCCTGAACTACACTTTGATATACCTAACATTCATCCTCTCCTCTACCACAACGTATCTGTATTTCATAGAAACATTAAAATACCGCGTCGTTTATGCCCCGTGAATTAGTCGGTCAGGCTATTGTAATCAATCCTTGTAATAGAAGCCTGTCTTTATGCGAAGCCCACGCATAAAAAGTTTGTCAGTTGTAACCAATCCATCGTCCTTACTTATAACTTGTCAGAGCTCAAGATTGATTAATTATACGATACGTCCCTTGAAGAGCTGATGGTGAAATAGTCATCAACGTATGCGTAAAATCAAGCGCGGCTTTACCATTGACCATCTTTTTATGCGTAGAAGTTCATAAATTCAAAATTACACGACAAGGCGTATGCGTCAACAGCTTCACTGCATGAAAAGTGGAGGAAACATGAACCGACTTGCTCTTGGCGTTTGGTCTCTTGATGTCGAGGCATACTCTACAGTAGGATAACCACAGCTTTCCTAATTTTCAGCCCGGTGATACTTGGATGGAAGGTTTCTGCAGACAATGCACTTGTGCCGGTAATGAAGAACACAACTATTGTGCACAATGCAAAAATAAAGAGTGCATAGATTTGGGAGGTGGGGACAGAATTACAGAAGACACTTACTATCAATTGATGACAGGAACGTGTTGTTCGAAATTGGAACCGGTAGCATGCGTTTACCAGGATAGGATATACGTGTAAGTACACGTGCATTTAATTTTCAACTGTAACATGCAACGACGAGTCTATAACCACATCTATAGCTATCAAGACGTGAAAGAAAATTAGTAGGAGCGAGATAGTTCCATACGTTTGATAAATCGAGCATCGTTTTATTTGTTCTTTCCTATTTATTACACATTGTACCTTTGAGTTAATTACCGGATAATTGGAAATCTATAACAGCAGTTTCTAACTATTCTTAGACTTATAAAATGCCTAGAATGATAAAAATATTTAATTATGGCTGTCACTATGATAAAACGGTTATAACTGCTTTAATAGGTACGGTTATACACATCACGGACGAACTTGAGATTAGTAATTCAGTTATACAGTACTTCTTGGATTTGAGTAAACCATTTGACTGTGCTTTTCATGTAATATCACTTGACGAACTGAAACTTTATGGCATTGGCGAACATAGGTTTTTTTATTTATTAAGACTTTTTTTAGAAAATACCTCTCATTAACAATAGCGATGAAATCTCCCCGATAAATTATAGAATCCCACAAGGGTCGATCCGGAAGCTTAACCTTTTCATTTTGTATGTAAATGAAGTAAGTAATCGTAATACCTATAGAAACAATAAACATGCTGCCAAAACACTGTACCCCAAGCCACAGTATATTTTAGTGGCATAAAATTTTGTCTAAAAATACTCAAACTTTAATCCTTAACTTAAATCCTCTTGTCGGTCTCCTTGATAATCACCCAATCGAATGCCTTGATATGGTGTACTGGATAGCAAGCTTACCTCTTGAGAAATTTAAAATCTCTGATTAATTCTCAAACACTGTTATTGGTATACCTACTTTGCTCTTATTTCATTCTATCATGAGTTATGGAATTTACTATGGGATGATTCAACCCACAAATGCAAAAGGGAGCAATCAGAATGATTCAGATACGAAACGTGGTGACTTGTGCAGATCTCTTTTCAAACAGTTTAAATTATTAACATGCACAGAACATTGAATTTTTAAATTCTTCCCCATTGTAAAAATAATTTAACTTATAATCGACAAACAATTAATGAGACAAAACATAAACAAATTGTACACCCACACTTTCAACCACTTAAACTCCTTTACACATAACTCCGTTAAATAGTGGTACTTTAACCCGTCGTTAACCATTTCGCGTCACAAGTTATAAAGTCTAGTATTCGTATTTACTTCGTCGAAATAATTTATTAGGGTATTATATTTATCCTTTTTTGTTTATCTCACAATAGTGCAGGAATGATCTGGTCTGTAGAAGAATGTTTATCAATGCAGTGCGTCATAGATCCACAAAGTCAAATGCCTACCATGGTGGAAATACATCCCGAGTGCCAACAAACTTGCCCAGTTGTAAGTGTTAATTATAGGTAATCATGAATTGCTAAGTCGGTTGTGTAATTATTTTATACTGCAGGGATTCAAATACAAGGAACCTGATAATGGTTGTTGCGGTTCTTGCGTCCAGGATAGCTGCGTCTTCGACGGTACAGCCAGAAGGGTGGGTGAAGAATGGTATGCGGAAGATGGATGTCTAGCTTACAGATGTCACATCGTCGGCGGCCAATATCAAGTGTATTCGTACAAAACGGCTTGTCCCGCTATCCTTCATTGTTCTGGAAATATACGAAGAGGCCGTTGTTGCGAATACTGTGACACATTCGAAATATTTACGTGGACGAACGAACCACCTCGTTGCAGCCATATCGCAGCTTAACTGGAGCTTCTTACAGTAGAATTTATTAAATAGTTTCAACACTATTATGTTTAGATATGGTGTGCATATTTGTATGTGTATACCAATGTGTATATAGATGTAGTAATAGGAAGGAAACCTTTACATTATATGTTAACAATAAATATCGTCTAAGCATATACTTTCTGATGTTTCAATATATATTACCGGGTTCCTCTTCTAATATTTTCAACAGAAAGTGTTTCTTTATTGTTCTCCCTTGCTGTTATAAAACCAACCATCTTGGGACATTCTACTAATAAACCGCGCATATTACAAACATATCCTATCCAATAATAGGTTTGCTCGCCTTCGTGCATTCAAAGTGCCAGTAGATGTCGCCTATGCTTGCAAATCTAAATTTAATTTTTTTCTGAAATTATTTAGCATATATTACAACTGTTTCATTAAACTTATAACTTTCTTTTTCGAGTGTGAAAAAAGGCTGCTTTTGGTGGCGGCATCAGGATGCATCGTCATGATGTAGCGTTGGAGGAACTCCAACAAACAACTCATCTTCTTTGGATACTCTAAATTAAAATTGTAATATAGAGCATAACACTCTTTAAGGGAGTCTATAAAATTATCATGCCCGTTATTAATGATTTTGTTGTCCACACGGACATGGTATGGCTGTAATAATTTTTATTTTCATGTTAACAAAACATTTTCCTCCATACTACAAAACTCGGCAATTCCGATAAAGTTAGGTTATTCCCATTCCTTATCACCATAGAAGAGATATTGGAACATGCATATACATATTTGAAATACATATTTACAAACGTTATTTTATATATGTAAAATATAGTATATAAGAATAAATTAAGAAAACAATCACACTTATAAACATTTAAAAATTCTTCATAAAATATAACGCTTTCTTAACCATAAAAACAAATGCATATATAGGTATAAAATAATATTCTAAGTATAAATAGACAAGTTGAATCATACATTCATAACCTCTACTTCAGCGTAGCGGAATGTGACTGCAATAAACAATATCTATAACCATTTACTTTAACATTACGGTAATACATAAACTACAAATATATTTTATATACCCTGTCGAGGCATATTAACGTGTTTTTTTTCTTATCACAATTGGATGTATTGTGTGTTTGTATGAGCATAAACGTTTGTAAATTATGAAAATGCAGCTGTAGGTCACCCTCAGTAAGAATGTATTATTTAACTACTAGACTTATTTTAAATTACTCACTTACCCAAATATGCCTATAGATACAAAAAAGAAACACCCCTGCCACTTCCGTGCGTGCTATGTGCTATCTATCTACAAATTGAACCCATAAAATTGAACATGCGTCGTGTGCGCATTGTAAGTAGTTGGTTTCCTAAGTAAATTTTCTAACTGCGGATAAAATAACGAAGTAATTTAATAAGAATCCCTGGAAATCATATAAATTTTATTAATATCACGTTTTCACGTAGCACTTTTACCTAAAATTGAAAAATACACACAGACAGCACCCTAAACTGGAAAGAGCATGTTAATATTCTTACCAAAAACTTATCTGCAATGGTTTATGCACTGAGGGCAATATCTTCAGAGGTCCACAAGGAAGCAGCATTAGCAGCGTATCACGCTTACGTAGCGTCCAGGCTAAGCTACGGAATAATCTTCTGGGGCAACTCGGTTGACGTAGAACGAGTATTTAGGCTTCAGAAAGCATGTTTACGAAGTGTTTTCGGGCTGAAAAAGAGAGAGACCTGCAAAGAAATTTTCAAAACAAATAACATACTTACCTTACCGGGGCTATATATTTATGAATGTGCGTGCTTTGGAAAGAAACACTACAGTGAGTTACTTGCCAAATTCGAAACAAGCCATAATTACAATACTCGCGAGTGTGATAAAGCAACATTACGTGTGCCTCAAAGTACTTACACAAAAATACACAAAGGCGTGGTGACACAAGTGCTCAAAATCTATAATAACATTCCAAAAGAATTCAAAGATTGCAGTCTGAGGACTTTTAAATCTAAAATAAAAAGACACTTAACGACGAAGTGTTTATATAATGTGCAAGATTTTTTTCTTTGCTCTTAAGAACATTTACAAACTTTTGTTTAATTATTTGTTAATTTTTTCTAATTTGTAATTTTATTTTTGCTTATTATTTGTATATCTTTCTTTTCTTTGTTGACTTATTTCACACTGGTTTTGGTAAAATGAAGTAAAAGGGATATTATTATTATTATTATTATTATTATTATTATTATTATTATTAATACATACAAAAGTATAGGTAATTTTGTTTAAAAGCATAAAATTACCCAATTTTTGGTGATTTCCCCCAAATGTTACTGGAATTTTTAGCAAGAATCCTGGTAAATTTACTAAAATTTTTCAGTTTGTGTGTAATATTATTAATTTGCGTATGTTTTCTTAATACCCATAGTAAATTTAGCTTATAATTGTGTTGTAAATACATTGTTATTAATTGTAATTAGGCACTATTTAGACTCCGACAATAAAGCAAGTTTATATTGGATTAATATTATTTTTATACCTAATATATGCAAAATATATTTAATTATTTTGCCATATTTCTAAATAAATATAACCAAATTTTTTATGCATTTTTTGGGACAGAAAACTTTTATTGCTTGAAAAAAAAAAAAACAGAGAGAAGTAAGGAGATCTGTAAGCCACTGATCCTTTAATTTTGCGTCGATTATTACATATGTTGTACATCCTAAAAATGTCTAATAACTTTGTTACATGTCTGCCTTTTTATTTAAGTCAATATTAAGATCCCCACTGATAAAAATTCTAAAATTGCCTAGAAGTTATTCTAGAGTATCGTCCAAGCATAAGAAAAAAATCTTCGATGTCACCTGAGGGTGGGCTACAGATATTAATTATAATAATTTTTTTTTCTTTAATAATAAATAAATTTCATTTCTGTTGACTTGATATTTTTTATTACACTGCATTCAAATAATGATGAAATAGTTTTTTGTTTCAGAGATTGTAGTTCTTCACAGTCGAGTTCTTTCCGAACGAAAATACAAGATCCGCCATATCCCTGTGGTGTAATGTTCAGTCAGAGCAAATGCGTCAATGTGCATGTTATCAATAAACACCAGTATCTCGTCAATTTTATATTTAACACTATGTATATTTTGGTGCATAAATGTAAAAGCATATTTCATGTTTACGTGTTTAATACTGTGGGAATAACCCTCTGAAAATTCCTAGCTCTGTTTTTAAATGGGCGAATAATAACATTGTTTGGCCAAAGATTTGAATTAAATATACTTTCATAAGTATTATCGTATACTGCAATTTTGAAAGCTACTCTATCTTCGCGTTCGTTCCTTTTCTATTTTTTTATGACATGAGATGTAGAGCACATAATCAGGCCTTAGGTTTAGATTCACTTGCATGTTTAAAGTTTATAAACTACATTCTTAGTTGTATGTCAAGATGTTTTTAATTTACTTGGAGATCTTTATGTAGGTATAGGGATTTATAGATAAACTCGCTTATCGTTTTTGCAAGATCGCAACGGCTGGGGTGTCCGTAATTGGGATTGTTTGTAAGAAATTTGCTAAATGGCCCCCAGGGGACGCCACCCTATTTTTATTTTAAATTAGTAAGGTTTCAAACCAACGTGAATAACAAGTTGCATACAATCTGTTTTCTCGGTATATAAACAAGGAAGCGACGTAGAGCGAAAGAAAAGGCAAAATGTGTGATGTTAGTTTTATTTAGTTTAGCGGCGAACAAATGTGCGACTTTGTCGGCCCGCTAAGCGGCTTAGCGGTAAACAATTGGACGATTATTTTGTCGGTCCGCCAAGTAATAACTTTTTTTTTTTTTTTTTTTTGGGCATTAAGGGATCAAAGCCCATCAGCCACCTTAACTAAATCAGACCTTTAAATCATAATTTTACATTTCTTAATGAAGGCTATGAGAGCGTGATATACTTCATAATTGTTACATTGAAGGACAGGCACAATCGCTGTAGGAAAAACTATATCATGCTTTAATAGAGTCTTTACTAAGTCTTGACGATGAATCTCATACATCGGACAACCCAAAATTAAATGGTTTAAATCAGCCACTTCATAACCGCATTGACAAGCAGGCGAATCGATTATCCCTAATCTATATAAATGCGCTGGAAAAGCGCCGTGACCAAACTTCATCCTGGCAATAGAAGAATAAAAGAAACGCGAAACTGCATGACCGCCATGCCAACGTGAATGAAAAATCGAAGGGTGAATTTTAGCGTACTGCGTGGCTTTTTCTCTACAAGCCCCTTGCCATCTTGTTTCCCATTTTTCACGTAGGAAAAGAAATTTAAGTTTGGTAACCACTTCCCGACAGTAAACTGTAGGATCTAGGGGCTCATCGCTAGCTATCGACTCCTTAGCCAAACAATCCACCCTTTCATTAGGGGGAATACCCACATGGGCTTTCACCCATATAAACTTAATTGATTTACGTTGCCCCTCCAATTCAGCGCAACACAACATAGTATCCAGCACTAAAGGATGTACTTTGGCAAACCATTTTCTTTTAAGAATAGCTTGTAAAAAACTAAGGGAGTCTGTCATAATGGCAACCCTCTCAATGTTACGGCGTTTTACATATTTTAAGGCTTCTACGATTGCCTTGGCCTCGGCAGAAAAAATATTTGTCGATGCATTGAGGCGGAAAGATCTATATATGTCAGTGCCATCAACAAGAAATGCACAGCCACAACCCTCCACAGATTTAGAGGCGTCCGTATAAATAATGGTATAATTAGCTAAACTGGCAACAGTCTCCTCATGAATAATTTTATCAACTACGGACAGGCCAGTATAACCAGGAATAAGGACTTCCACCGGTTTAATATATTGATCGAATTCCATCTGCGGAAAGGTAGGAAATCTGATCGAGAGTTCCAGGGAAGAAATATAACGGAATGCAGTTGTCAGCAGAAGTGGTTTTTTTTTGGCCCAGTACGAGGATGATAATTCCAAAACCGAAAGTCTGTGAATGTTACCAATAATGCTATTGCCACTCATAGCTTTTAGTTTAAGCACGAACTTGTTAGCAAGGTATTCGTGACGAAGCTGTATGGGGGGTTCCTCGGCTTCCACATATAATGGTTCAAGAGGAGTGGATCTTATTGCTCCAGTGCAAATGCGAAGAGCCTTGTTTTGAACTATTCTTATACGGTTCATTTGCCTCTCATTAGCCGAATTGTAAAGAAAGCAACCGTAATCCAAGTGAGATCGTATACATGCTTTGTAATATGTCAGTGCTGCTCTCCTGTCCGCCCCCCATTTGACCTTTACAAACATCCTCAAAAAATTTATGTATCTCTCACACTTGTTGACTATATTATCAATATGATGCGACCACCTTAATTTGTTGTCCACGAAAAAACCTAAGTATTTTACCACCTCCTCAACCTGCAGAAAATCATTATTAAGTTTAATACGATTTAGTTGGGGTAACCTGTGACGGGAAAATAAAACCACCTTGGATTTCTCAGGGGATAGATCAAAACCATGGAGAAGAAGCCACTCATTGGCCCTCGTCCATACCTCAGACATATCATCCCGCAACCGCTGAAGAGTTGTGCTCGTTACCACAATGCAGAAATCATCTGCATACTGAATTGTTTTAATCTTCATGCCTTTAATAGCATGGAAATCCGCAGTGTACAAATTGAACAAAATCGGACTCAAGATGGAGCCCTGTGCCAGCCCCAAGTTAACTGTACGTGGTCCTACCAAGGTGTTTTTGTGAGCCCTTATATACACTGTGCGATCTTTGAAAATGTTAACAATGCTGTTAGCCATAATGGAAGGCATTTTATATTTACAAAGTTTTGAGAAAAGAATATCCAAATCTACAGTATTATAAGCATTCTTAAGATCAATAAAGATGGTACCCACATATAGATTTCGCGTAAATCCTAGCTGAATCTCAGACACCAGATCTGTCACTGCATCCACAGTCCCCCTCTGATGCCTAAACCCGTACTGCTGAGTAGGCAACAATTCATTCCGGTGTACCCACCACTCCAGTCTACCTTTAATTAAAAGCTCATAAACCTTCAATATGCACGATAGTAACGATATTGGACGGAAAGAAGAGACGTTAGAATTAGCTTTAGGGATGGGAACTACCACCACTTTCTTCAGTTCTTTAATCACCTCCCCATCCCTCCACATAGCATTAAAAATAGACAAAAGCAAGCCGAGAGCTTTGTCAGGAAGATGCCTGAGTAAAATATAGGGGACGTTGTCCAACCCTGGGGCAGAATTTTTCCTAATCCCCAGCACCGACCCCAACTCCGCCATAGTGAACGGCCGTATCAATGGGTCCTGAATGGAGTTACACATTGTTACGCGGTTTTGGAATGGTACAGTAACTGGAGCAAGCGACTCCAAGATCCCGGCCGCAGTCCGCCCATCCACACCTGCAGGTTTGCGTGATGGGATCCTATTAAGTTTTTTAAAGGTCTGCCAGAGCTGACTAATCGGTGTATACTGATTTAAACCGTTACAGAAATTAATCCAGCTACTTCTTTTCTTTTTCTTAAGAAACCTTTTGCTATAAGCCACCGTTTCTTGACATTTAATGAAATTATCTAGGGAAGGGCACGCCTTGTATTGACTTAAAACAAATTTCCGTTCTCTAACAACTCTTGAGCAGTCGGAATCCCACCAAGGGGGATGTGGTCTATTACGTACCTTAAAAGGGTGATTTTGTTTAAAACAATGGTCAGCGGCTTGATAAATTATCTGATACAAGTATTTCAATTTTTCCTCAGCGCTATCTTCACGTAAATCTGAACGAAAATGGGCCTCACAATGGTCTTTAAACAACTCTAATTTGCTACTGTCAATCTTCCATTTAGACGAAGGGTAGATAGTTGATTCATCCAGATAACCAGAATGCATTGCAATCAAAATGGGGAAGTGATCAGAACAATAGGAATCCCCCAAAGTACACCAATCAAATTTTTGAGCGATTGATGCGGAAACTAACGTCACATCGACAGCCGAAACAGCCTGATTAGGCCTAGTTAATCGAGTAGCACTGCCATCATTTAGAACCACTAAGTGAAGACTATCTATCGTCTTAAGGAGAATATTGCCAGCATTATCAACTTTCTGGCTGCCGAAACTGGGATGATGAGCGTTGAAATCACCACAGCAAATGAAAGGAGACTTGATTTGTGTAAATAAGTGGACATAATCTCGATATGCTAAGTAAGCTTGGATTGGTCTATACACACACACTAAAGATAAGTTTAGTTGAGGAAGGAAGACGCCAGCTATACTAAGATCTCCTGGAACCCCCCTAAACAGAATTGGTTCAAAATCTAGCGAGCTCCCCATAAAAATAGCTGCGCCTCCATACCCATCTTCTCGGTCATGTCTATGTACATTAAAACGCCCGAAACGACCCTTATCGGTATCCCTAAACCAGGTTTCGCTAATCAGCGCAATGCCAACCTTATAACTTGCCATGAGCTCCTCAAATTGCTCTCTTTTTGCGCGCAAGGATTGCGCGTTCCACTGAATGATGTTCAAATCCCGAAGAGCCATTGCGAAAATAAGGAGAAAAAGAAGTAAAGAAAAAACAGAAGAAACGAAATGAAATAAGACAAAAATAAAAAAGGCACAATGCTAAAAGTTAAAACTCTGAGACATCAGTGCCTTGAGACACTGTACTATCATAATCGTCCTGTGAAAACTGGCACTCAGAGTTTCCTGGATCCAGGGAACTTTTGATTCTCTTAACCACCCGCTTAATGCGTGCTTTTAAACTCGGCGTTTTAACTACTCGCATGGATTGTATCATAAGATCCAACAGGGAATGTATATCATTGGTAAACGACCTAGCAATAAGAAGAGCGTCCTGTTTACCCTTTACTTTTTCCAAGAACTTACAATAGTTGTCAAAATCGATAACTTCTATATTATCTTTAAAAACAGCCTTAATTTCCGAGTAAGAGGAATCATCCTTCGGTGAAACTTCTTCCTTTTTCCTTTTACTTCTAGGTTTTAAGAATCGCTCTGGGGGATCAACGGAAGGGGTATTGCCAGAAGGGAAATGCGGACCTGAAACCTCCACTGTGCCGGAGGAGGATCCTGTCTCGGTAGGAGACGAAGGCGGTGCTTGACGTTTTTTAACATTTGGGATTTCATCCAAAACATGAACATCTGTATTAACAGGTTCTAAGCTAACCTGTGCCGAAGTAGTATCCGATTGAATCGGAATCTCATTGGAAGGAGAAAGACTTTGCGAGTTTAATCTAGTAATGTTACCGTCAGAACATTTGGATGCAATATGCCCGATTTTTTTGCATAGAAAACACCTGATTTCATCAGAGGAGAGAAATATTCTGAAGGTATTATCTCGAAACTGTATTAATAAGGAATCGGGAAGCCTATCGTTCTCATCCAGAACTATATACACTTGCCTTCTAAAACTAATAATATGTTTGTAGCCGTCCTTTGCGATACCAGCATTAATAAATTTAATAGGAGAGACAACTTTAAGTCCTAACCTTTTTAATTCTTTTTCAATAGTGTCGTGGGGAAGAGATGGAGACACATTCGAAAGAATCACCCTTTTAGCAGGAGATACTAGTCTACGTGCTGGTATAAAAATATCATTTAGCCTTATCCCCCCATTAGTAGACATAAATGATTCCACCGTATTTTTTGATGATAAATATATGCACACTCTATTATTTGAAATACGTGATGCAAACATAATATTTTTCGGGTTAATAATTTCGCCTACAGCAATAATATAATCATTTTTAGACGTCTCATCAATTGTGTCAAAAACAATTGCGTGGTCTCTGTCAGGAAACGAAAAATTGTTCGATGAATCGGCTTTCAGTACGGATGCAAAAGACGGTGTATGGGAACTATCTAAAGATGAAACTTTGTTGCTAGACGGTACATTTGACACATACAAGCTACCTCCGTCCACGGAAGAGCCTGGTAGGTTATTCGACTGCTGCGTATTCATATCGCTTGCCGAACCCGACGGAACGGCGAGTACCTGTTCCCCACGCGCGATGCGCGTGGAGATGCGTATGGGAGGCCTACAGATGAATACCACAGGACAAAAACCAAACCAAAAATAATGAGAATAATCCTCTTTAAATTAAACTAAAGTCTTAGATATACCTTAACAGAACTCAATCACCCTCTTCCATTCTATATTTAACTACTCCTAATAGAAAGAAGAGAAACAACTAAATCAAACTTTAACAACAGGCAATTCTAATTGTGCCTAGCACACGTGCGCTTCACTCGCCGGCCTACGACGAACTGAAGTAATAACTTTAATACTTAGAATATGATATTAATATGAAACATCACTTTGAAAACGTTAAGCCCGTCTGACACGATCAATTTAAATGTACATTTTTTGTCATTTTTCATGTAATAAAAAATTGAACGTGTCCTACAGAAAAAATGATCATTTTTCGTTTCAATTATTATGTTCAATAAAATAATAGGAAATGTTCTATTTTTTGTCATTTTTCTGCGCAGAAATCTAATGCGCATGTAGTAATATGCTGATGTTGCGTCAACGGATACAAGTACACGCGTTGCTATGGATACGTTGGTTCTATGCACCAGCAATTTGATTTTTCATATCTTTTGTTGAAATAGCACATATTGGTGAAATTACATAATTGTAGCATTATCGTCATTTACTAATTATTTATACACGTTAATTTAACATTTTATGGAATTCCCAATATTGTTTGAATTGTATCTTCCTTCATCCGTCTTATTGTTTGTTTATGTACATAGTTTACTTCACATTTTTATTGTACTTATAGAGAATGATCCATCCGTATCCATTTTTTAAAACTTTCATAAATGTACCAGACAAATCTATACAAACATAACCTTCAAAAACAAAATTCTGCGCTTGCGTCGAAAGAAAAATGACGAAAAAATTGACGGGCTCTGCATACAGAAAAATTCTAGCTTCAATGTTTCTGCACAAGTATCTTTCAATTTTTTATTACATGAAAAAATGACAAAAAAATGTACATTTAAATTGATCGTGTCAGACGGGCTTACATATTGAGAATTGATATGGGAATTTAGAATAGAGTTTCAATCCATTTATTTCTCATGTCTTTTTCTCGTTGAAAAAGAAATGTATTTCTTAATATTTTATTTTTTCTTAATTTTTCGTTTTAATTTGTATTTTCTTTTTCATATAAAAATACCGTCCAAATTTCGGGCTTTTCCAAAAAATTTCTTTCATAGAAACATTGTTTCTAGCCAAATCGGCTGAGCCGTTCTCAAGGGATGCTTGGTCATACATGTGGCAATTGATTTTTATTTACACAGATTGTAAATCAAACGCATGATTTTGTGTCATTTCGTTGTTTTTTTAGTGAACTCAGATTGTTGGAGCATTAAGAAACCTCTACAACTCTACAAATTTTGGAATTTTTATTAACAATAGTTTATTATGGCTACGAAGAATACTAAACTATATAATTAAAACTTTTCATCATTTAACTTAAAATAAATGAAAATAATTAATGAGACTTAAGTTTTTGTAGCTTTCTTTTGCTTTTACTAGAAGCTACTTTGGTATTAATACTTTTGATATAATTATTTAGAAATATATTACACACATATGAGAAGATTTATGTTTCAATTATATCGTAAATTGCTATCACAATTATATGTGAAGAACATGTGTCAGAATCATTTTTATCTAATTGTTATTGAAAAATGTCTTAATTTTACCCTGCTTTTCTTGTTCATGACATAAACTCTAGACAAAATAAAATACGTTCAAGTATTATAAAAAAAAAAACAAAAAAAAAAAAATTAGGCATAAGATTAGCCGCCAAAGTTATAAAGAAAGCTTAGGGGCATCAACGATGTACTTGCAACGGCATTCCAATATTGAATTGTACTGAATGTCACTTCAGAATCGCATGGAGTACGCCGACTAGTCTAGTCGACGTTGTCATATCCCCTAAATGATGTATGTAGGTATGTAATACGTAACTCCAGCATACCTATCCGATGTATTTTTACAGCTACGCAAATATAAATAAAATAAAACACTAATACATAACTTTTAAATTATTACAAAAAACGTCTACCACACCATCGACCGTCTGCGAAAAGCAAATCTGGCCGACCTAGTGCTCATGTTACGAGTACCGAGTACCGTAGAAACACCGAAACAATTACGCAACATCACATATCTATTATATTTTATTATTTATTCCAGAGAAATGATATATTGTTTACTAACGTATATAAAACAAGCATTCCCCATGCCTGCCTACACGCAAAATTGAAACCAACATGTAAAAAGAGATACCTATATAATTATACTCATATCTATCCAAATCCAGAAAATGTAAAATACAGGTCACGTTATACCTTTAGTTGATCATGCGCATATATGAGTACTTTTATAAGTAGTTTTCTCTGTTCCACCCGTTGATCTACTGATTGATGTTGGCCTCAAAAATATTAAGATATGCTTATTCTATATACATATATTATTTCTCATATTTATTCCTATTAAACTACGTATTGTAATATAAATGTAGCATATTTTTAATAAAAAAATAATTGTTAAAAAAGAATTTACCCTCCTGCCATCTATATTTACTTCGCTGAACTGCAATAGTGTGTCACTTGGCTAACTTGGCATCTAATTTATGCAACCATTTCGACGTTTCCGAGTTAAAAATGTCAGAAAAATACACCTTTTTTCTACATGCAGAACATAATTAGAACGCATTTTCATTCCTTCAAACTTAGCGCAAGACATTCTTCAATCCTTTCGCTATGTTTCGCGCTACAATTTGCCATCAACTAATATTCCGTAGTGCTTTTCTGCATGTAGTTTCTTACGCATGTTCTCAATGTATTGCTATAGCGACAAAACACGGTATACCGCGTCCTTAACCAACAGATCTTTATGTTCGCCGCGTGCCCCGTGACAACGGGCTGTTTCGCGAGAATTTCACACAACATAAGAGTTAAAATTAAAAAAATAAAAAATTCGATAACTTTTGAATTAAAGGGAACGAAAAATCGAAAAGTCGAAAAAGGTAGTCCCTACCTGTCCCGTCGGTTAGCATCAGCGGACGAAACCGGTAGATACTACCCGACCCGTCGGTTAAGTGTTAACAAAAAACACGGATTCAAGGGAAGTACAGCATAATCGCTCACAATCAAAGTCGTCCAGCTGCAAAAATATGGGTAGTGCCCCCGAGAAAACCCCCCCCATTTCTCACGTTACTTCCATAGTGTGTTTTCATGCGGTTATATTTTCCTGCTACGTAGATATTTCAAAAATATTTAGGTGTGTACTGGAATCGAAAAATAGGAAAACTGGTTGATATTCGAGATGTGACAGTGAAATTGTAGAAATAAAACTGTACAACAGTTCAATGCATCGTAAAAAGATGGACTGATGATAAAAGAATATCCAACAAATCCAGAAGTTATTCGAAAAGAATTCTTACCGAAGGGGACGAACGATGGATTTTAAAAGAAATAAAAGCGCACCAAAACTCATGAGCGAAGTAGAACAATACTTAGAAGAATGTCGTCTTCGGGGCATCCACAAACCAGCGATGGGAACCTCGCCTCGGTTTGCGAACGTAAGCTTTTGCAGTCTCACTATTAGAAATATCTACAAAGTATTTCTTGGTGATGCTAAAAACGGGCGGAATCTTGTCCGTCCTTGTAGACAGCGGTACTGTCTATTAGATGTAGTTGAAGATGCTGGCGTGATCTACGGTTTTGACAGAGAAACCTTTACACCCGCTACCTTCTACTCTGTACACCCATGGTAGCTTCTGACCGCAACACCGACTGCGGCAGAGGAAGCCCAAGAATGGTTTCCATGGCTGCAGTAGGCGTCGAGGACATGGCTCCCGTGATGCCTAGGCAGGCAATCTTCTGATCCTCACTGAGCGCGTTTACCACGTAGCCCAAACTGGCTTTATGTCACCAGATTAGCGAGGCCTAAGTTATAGAAGGTACTATGACCTTCATGTACGGCCAGTGCACCATTGCAAGTTTCAGTCACACGTTTTACCAAACATTCCTCTACAGGCCCAGAAGGCCCTCGTGAGATTTATACGTCAGTTTTGTATTTGATATCACTATATATAAGTATATTCGAGCCGAAGATGGTTGGGCACTGGAGTTTCGGAAGTTTCCTCCTCCAAGTGAACGGAACCGTAGTCGTTTTCAGAGAGTTTACATTTACCCTTTCTTGTCGACTCCATATCTCCATCAGTTTGAGCGCGACTTGCATCATCTCGGATACCACGCCCTCCAACTTTCCGCAGACCATGATGGTGAAATCATCTCCGTAGCCCTTCACGTGGAAACCCGCGGTAACGTTGTTATGCTTGGTTTAAGTTTCTCTTTTATTAATTAATTCTCAATGTGCTTTCATTTTGTTTGTCCTTTTAATAAATGATATTAACAACATTCATGGCTTCATAAGAGACATAATCCTCTTTCAGAATATAAAGAAATAAAAATCAATTGCCATTTCCAAACAAACCAATAGCATTTAATAAGCTATAAGCAAATTGCGTTACTTTTTGGCATACTACATATGGAGGTCGATAAATAAGCGATAACGCCATCTTTATGGCAATTCTGTAATGCAATATATTTATGCAGTTACCTATATCAGTTATACATATAGTTTTCCACTGAATGAGTATAAAACTTCGGAGTAATACAAACAAACATTTTTCATTGATTTTATGAAAAGCAGTTCTCGGCGATAATTAAATTATAAATTTGTTTTGGGGGCATATATAACATGCTTTGTATTTAAGATAAAATGTAAGTTATACCTATTACTTCAACATGTTAGTGAAACCTATGGTTAAACTAATATACGTATATATCCGAATAAAAAATTAAATAGTCATGTTTTTTACAGTGTTTTTCTTCTTCACAAAAAGTACCTTTATATCTGTTAACATTGTGGTTCTGTGTAATTTCCTTTGACAATTGTCAATATTCTTTGTGAATTTATGACAAATAAATTTATCTTTATCTATTATCTTTATATTTTAATTGTAAACACATTTCTATGTTTATCCGTATAAAATATGTATAGAAAAAAATTCTTATTTAATTTTAATAAAAGTGTTTTATTTGAGTATTTACAAAAATTATAATTCACCAACTTTAAATATTTATTTTTATTTATCTTTATTACCAGAGCATATATTACACATATGATAAAAATAAAAAATTTAGGTTCAATATCACTATTCATTTACGACGAGTTTTCTTACTATTTCTTATGATTCTTTAACCTTCTTCTCCGTAAAATAAACCAATGTCACACGTGTCAATATCATACTAATCAACCTTCCATGCTTTAACCCATTGGTGTCTGATAGCTCATCCACCTGGCATATTGATGAGCCACCACGTTTATAAAATATTTTCTTAAATTAAATTTATTCTTTTGAAATTTTTTAGTAAAATTTATTAAAAGTGTTTGTGCGTACACAAACTTTAACTAGGTCAGCGCGGCATTTAAATAAACACAATATTTTAATTGAGCATCAATATGTATACCATTTGAATCACTCTACAATACGTCCCCTTCATATTTCCTACACGCATGTAAATAGCTTATATTCTAGGGAGCATCCCATATATCGATAGCGATAATTGTTTGGTGGCATTTTTTGGTTCCAATTGTATTTAGGCATTTTTTCTTTAATGTTTTTATTACGTCATGGCAAGCCGACGAAGAACATCCCTTTTTATGGGATGTCAAATTTTAAATTGATTTCTACTTCGCTTTAAGACAGTAAACACCAATGTATGACATCATTTTTTAATTATTTGCTAATGCTACCTTTAGTGCCATCCAAATGAGGTACTAAATAAAGTTGCTTCAATCGCTCATCAACAGTGAATGAAATGCGATTATTGCATCAATGAATTAAGTTCATTATTTTAATTACAAGTTTACTCTCTAACAATTACCAAAATCCGTTAGGATTATGAACAATGCACATTAAATCAACCATTTGCGATCAGCACATCAAGAAATAGTGTTCATTGTATTGATATCTTTGTTCATTCTATTGCTAAAATTCTTACATAAAATTGATAACTTGCGAGTATTCAGTAAACCAAATAAAATTGTTAAAACAAAACTGGCGTTTTTTACAACAATGACATATTTCATTGTCAGTCAAGCCATCATTTCATTTTCAATGATTTTCATTAATATAGTGAATAGTTTATTACCCAAAAAATTCCTTCATTGATTTGATAAACTCGTTCTTCGGACCAATTTTAATGCATCATTTCATATGAGCAATGATTTGTTTTTTTTTTCATTGTTTCAGGGCCCATTTTTGGTTCAGTGATGAAGAACTACTAAATCTTTGTAGGAATTATTTTTGCACAGTGGTAGGTCTCCTAACAGTACAATTGTGCACTACAAGGACACTTACAGGAAATTGGGATCACCACTGGAGATACCCACTGCTAACTGTGTAATGAAATAATATAGACCGCATATCACACTCTAAATGCGAGGCTCTAACCCAGGTTGAGAAAGGGTGCGGGGGAGGAGTAACTACCTCATGAAAAAGCGGGACTCACCTGGCCCGGGTGATAGCACCCCGTAAGGGCTCCTTCTCAGGATACGACCGGAACCCAAGGTGTCAAGCGACCCGTACCGAGGGGTGGGTGGCCACACGTTAGTTGGTCTTGAACGGAGCCTCCGGAGTATCGGACGTCCCTCCGGAGTAATTAGCCTTGCCGACGCAATGCGGGGCTCTGCGTCGGTCGACTGTATATGTCCTTCGCTACTCCCGGGAACAAGTATGGATAAAAGTAGTAAATCAGAAATTAATGTGTGTGATTGTCCAACAACAGAATCGGGATGAATAATAAGAGAAACGGATCCGCTGGAGGCCCCCAACTCGTTCAAACGAAGAGACTCCATTCAGAGATCTGACACGAACCGCAGAGGGAAAAATATTGCAGGCTAGGGAGAAGAAGACTGGCTCCTCAAAAGAAAGAGCCACGAAATCTCAATCAAAATCATGTGAAACGCCTGGGGCGAACGCGCCTGACCCATGACAAGAGGAGGATATAAATACTAGCCCGAGCTATAAACTTGTGGGAAGTAACAAAACTTGCTCGTCTGAGGACAAAGCTGCGTCGGAAGTGGTGCTGGAAGTAACGCAATCCGTTAAGAAAAGGAAGCGGACAGGTGCCTCTCCTCTAGAGCAACATTCGGTGGGGCCTGGTCTCCCGGGAGAAATTCACGGTGCGCTGGCTAAAGTAGTGCGAAGGGCAAGGGAGCTCAAAAAGCTCGTCAATGAGAGCACTAAGACTAAGATCGAGATTAAGCAGGTGGCTAGAGAATTGGCCTACCTGGTGGACCAGCCGGACTCCAAGGTCAAGAAATGCGAAAAAACATACACCTGTCTGAATAAAAGGGAATCCCCAGAAAGAGCAAAAATAGAGGTGCAGACTGATATCTCAAAATGTTCCATTAGTACACAGACGGGGACTGGAGCAATGTTGAGCTAGAGAAACAGAGAATCGAAAGGAACCAACTAAATGAAATTACCGAGGCACTGAATGGAGGTAAAGGCTTTCAAATCATAGCCAAGCAGCTAAAAAACGGAAACAGAGAGAGACCAAGCAAAACACGACACTCGACTTATATCTGCGCACCCGGAATTATAAGGAATCGTCAGCAAAAAAATGTCGTTACATTGTTATCTGCATATTTAATTGCGTCAAATTAATGTTTAAATATCAATGGGAAAGAAAAGAGGCAAAAATGTACTTGACTGGAGAAAATGATTTTATTTGGAATAAGTATATATTCTGCCCTGGATAGTATTTTATGTATCGTGCAACAATAATATATCAAAACAACTCTGTGTTTTCAATTTGAGAATGTACTTTTCTGTGTGTATGAGATATTAATTACTTATCTAAGAGCTTGCAAATGTCACTTTTCGGCAAAGAATCGAAATATCTCGATAACAATTGCATTTACGTATAAGGATACCTGCATGAAACTGAACTAAAATTTTAAAGACAATGCAAAAATATAAAAATCTACAAGGTATCGCATTTGAAAATTTGAAATGTATGTCACGTGTGTATTTCATTAAATATTTATCCATCAAATTAGTCTTTCTAATTCGTTGCGGAGATAATTCATGTCTACATATGAGTTGTATGTACATCGGTAGCTCATATTTTACGAGCTAATGATAAACAACTAAAAATCATTGAAATTTCAAGGGTAAATTTGACCACCTTGATTGACTCCTGCATGCATGAGTTACATCGATGTCTTGAAATCTGCATGGATAAAAACCACTGCTATTCTCTTTGGAAAAATAAGCAACAATTGATGCAATATTTTATATTAACTGTGAACCACATTATGCATGTAAGGATTAACGTAAGGTATTAGAAATGCGACCAGGTTCATTCAAATCCGTAAAGCGACGTCCGGATGCTTCCCTTGTTAATTACAAAGTTTGTGTTCGACAGAGGGCATATATTTGACAAATTTATTTGTACTTGTATGGTATTTATTTATCAAATATTTTACGGATGTAAATCTGTCATATAATGCTGGTTATCTTTTCTTCTGCCGGCATTAAAAAACAGAATTTTTAATAAAATCTTCCTCGTGTGTGGGCTCTTATCTTGATTATGTGAGAAATCGTTAGTAATGCCCAAAAATAGAACTCGTAAATCTGAACCTCGTTTGGAACTTGAAATACACAGAAGTAAATATATCAGCATTGTAAAACAAATAATATAAATATTTGCAATTTACATAATATTAAAGAATATATTCCCAAATCGCTCTATGTTAATATTTATTAAACAAATTGCACATAAATAAAATCTCCCTTATAAGAAAGTAGAGTAGGGAGAATTACACTATAAATGTTTGTTATGTTGAGACCGATAAAATCTATTTATTCCGCTTTCTGGCCATTTATATTTCTGAGGATTTAACAGAACAACAGAATTACAAAATTCTTCGAAAACACTTGAGGATCGCGAAAAAGAAGAAGCTTAATGTACACATTAAATGGCAAAAGTTATTTGTTAACGGTGAGTGCTTCACTGTTGAGCTGCTGTGTGTAGCCGATGTCGACGAGAATTTAGTGGTTTTTGTTGAGCCAAAATCGAATAGTGCTCCTCCCACTCCTGATATTCGTGAACCCAAATTCGATGATGTAACTGCAGACCCTGAAGCAGCTGTTGAAATCAATATATTTACTCAGCCATCCCCTGTAAGTAAAGTTGAGACTACACCTTCAAAGCCTATAGACGATACAGCCCTGGTACAAGAAGAGGTTGAACTGTGGCGACTGCGTTCTGGATCGGCGAGTGGAGCAATATCTAAACGGCCGACGTCGGTGGAATCGGGTGGTGATCGCGGTGTGAGGAAGCACTTTGCAAGTCACGCAGCAAAATCTAAAAATTTGATATTTTTTTTTTTCAAATTAAAACTCTTATCTCGCTACAATTTCGATATCCTTGCATTATCTGAGACCTGGCTCTTTCGTGAGTTGCCCATTAGTATATACCAAATTGGGGGATACAATCTTTTTAAATATTTCGCAGCTGATAGACGCGCCGACCCGTATTACTGCTACCTATTATTCTTTGCTGGACTGGTTCATCGTGGGTGGGCAGGCTCCTGTGCGAGGATATGCACCATTTGCGACTACATTTCCGGATCATTTGGAAATATTTTACAATATAGATCTAAAAATACAGAGATCAGCTAAAAGATCGTTTTATACGAGAATTTATAGATAGATTTTGATTATGACGCATTTGTATGGGATTTATACAGTGTTCCCTGGTATTTAATCTACGACTTACCGGATGTTGATCTAAAAGTGTCTTTCTTCAACTCAAATATTATTCGCCTTTTTGATATTCATGCACCTAAAAGACAAGTCATTGTTACTAAGTCGCCTGCCCCTTGGCTCACATATAATATCAGACTCATGATGCAGACTAGAAACGGCGCCTTACGTCGGCGTCGTTTTCGTAAATCAAAGAATCAATCTCACCTTTTATTTTGTTCTTCCCTCGAGAACTAAGTAAACAGAGAGATAAAGCGTGAAAAACGTGTTTACTTCTATTACAGATGTCATACAAATAGATCATCTAAAGATCTATGGAGCGATTTACGTAAAATAAATTACGTAAAGACATTATACTGGCTCTATTCCTGAATCTCTCAGTGACGTCGATGCAATGAACAGGCACTTTGCAGCCTCTGTAGTATCCCCAGTTGTACCTCCAAAGAATGTCATACCTCATGATGAGACTGCCCACGAATTTGCTTTCGAGACGTTATCTTACCTGGATGTTCTGCAGTTTCTTAATAAGTTAAAGAGCGACGCGTGTGGGACTGATTATATAGATGCTCGTATGTTAAAGTTGTGCGTCCCTTTATTGATCGACGTTGTTGTCCATATCTTTAATACATGCATTGAGGCATCGTGTTTTCCGTCCCAATGGATATCTTCTTCCATAAGACCTATCCCTAAAGCATTGAGTGTGAAAGAATTTAAGGATTTAAGACCGATTAGTATATTACCCACATTGTCTAAGATCTTTGAGCGCTGTCTAGAGCAACAACTGCGTCAGACGTGCTCATAGTGGCGTCAGACGTGCTCATAGTGGCGTCAGTGCTCTGGCTCATATCACTGATGATATCATTCGAGCCACTGATAGAGGTGATATAACTATACTTGTGCTGCTTGACTTTAGTCCAGCATTTGATACTTTAAACCATGCCATACTCATGGATACCTTGTGTTCTGTGGGGCTGGGTGCTTCGGCTTGCTCACTTGTGAGATCATTTCTAGAGAACAGAGTACAACAAGATGTTCTAAATGACAACACCTCAGACAAGATAGGCATTTTGCATGGTGTCCCTCACGGGGCTATTCTTAGCCCGTTGCTGTTTAGTATTTATACCAGTGCCTTACCTTCTGCAATTAAGAAACAGTGTTCTTTGCCGTTCTAGCTTTCCTTTTTGAAATAAAATTTTCGTTTTTCAAAATTGGAGTAAAAAAGATAAAATCGAGTGCTAACGTAGCAGTTTTCCTGATAATAAAAAGAATAGCAAAAAACAAATAGAATGACGACAAATTCTCATTTCTCCCCACCACTTATGCTCATTTATATATAAATGTTGTTTTGAGTCCTCGGAATGCATATCTCCTTTTGGTAGTGTACTAAGTACTAACATGTGGAGATATTGTATTTTGATGTTTGTACTCGTGAGTGATCGATCTGCGGTTGCCCAGGTCTGCCTAGATAACCGTAAGTGTATCTGGTTATTCTAACGTTTAAAGGTACTACTATTTTTTTCTTTTTTATGTAGAATACAACGAAAACCAACAATCGGTTAGTACTTTATATTTTTTTATTTAACACAAAGGAATAGATGCTCAAGATGTCTAAGATTTTAGTATTTACTTATTTATGAATTAGTTAAAACAAACACGCTTTCTAAAATACAAGATCTGAAACTAATAAAATAATTGCTTTCTCTAGGACTCATCGACCTGTGTAGCATGGGGACATTACAACATCAAAACGTTCGATGATGATGGAGTAAAGTAAGTACATTTGTTTAATTATAAAAACTAACTAAAATCACCATACACAATTTGGCTTTGAAGGTGTAATTAATAAAACCAATTACTAAAAGCGCATTCTAAACAAAATGTTTAACTTAAAAAAGCAAAGATGCAATTAATCATACAGAAGACATTAGCGCTCTAAGTGTTATTTATAATAATCTAGTTTAATTTTTCGATTGCTTACATGATACCATTTCAAAACAATTATAACTTTATATCTCATTCGGTTTTATTAATTCTAACCTCCATTTATCTTCATAATACAACAAGCAAACATCTTTAATTTATAATACATTGTATTTCAAGTTAATGTAATTTCTTACTGCCATCTAAGAGGTAAATATTTTTTACGTTCGGGCCTATAACAGCGCGTGAATTTTGCATTGCTTAAAGCAAAAAAAAACATATTCTGTATTTTTCACAGTTTACCTTAGATATTTGATATAGTTATGTTTTGAAAAGTGTGTCCATTCGTCCGGGTGTGTATTCGTTCAGTATAGTTTTATTATTTGACAAAAAAATTATAAAAAACTTTTTCTAATTATTATTGTAAAACTTATGAAGTCAAAATCACTAATGACCGTGATCAGCATAATAACTGCAATTTCAAAATGTACAGCATATAAATGGCAGAAAGCAAGACAGTAGGTATGTTCTTTTTCTTCTTTGGTTTCTTTCAACTTTGATTGCAATTTCGAATTTGTTTTCCCCGAAAAAAAAATGGATACATTTTTTCTTCCTTCTATTCAGGGTTGGAGAATATTGGTGCACGCCAACGAATCGTAGTAACTGAAAACAAAATAAATAAATGAAAACTCGAGGATTTTAAAATCGTTGAATATTATTATTTAAAATAGAGTGGTGTTAAAAAAATATTAAGTTAGCTTATTTTTATCTTAACACCACCATTTATTTTTTTTATTTATAAAAGTATTACATGTAACTATGTAACTGGTTTTCTGGTTCAAAATCTAGATCCCCATTATAACCATCAATATCTTCCTGCATGATCTCATCACCGATAAGGTCATTGTAAAAGTTTTGGTAAGCGAGAGGAATCAGATCCATTGTAGGTTTTTATGTCGTTAAGTTTAGCTATTGATATTGGTTTCCCTTCAGAGAATACCACAAAGGATCTAATCCATTATAAAAAAACGATACCTAAAGATGGTATCCTACCCTTCCCTTAACGTTTCTGTTGCTTTTTGGGAGCGCACTCAACATCTCCAAAGTTGCTATTATTTGGGAGAAAACTGTGCCCAGTAACTAAGAAATTTAACCGAATTTCTTGCATGGAATCGCTGCCTTCTAATACACATTTTAAAAGTAATACCATCTTTATATTACGATTTTGGCCCTCATATCTATTAGCTCTGATCAGTTATTGAATTCCATCCATTGTATGAAATCGGACGTTGTCCATGACAAAATATGCACCTTGTATATTATCTTCGGCTAAGTTGGCAAACAAAGATGTCAAGAATTCTCCAAAGTATTCTACATTGTAAGGCCTATCTTGAAGGGTGATTAAATTTAATGAATTAATATACATACATTGCAGCAGCAATCAAATAATTACGGCCTCTTAATTGGGTCTTAACTTTGTTGGCTCTACTAATTTTCTGTGATCTTCCATAATAAGATCTTCTAGAATCCACTTGAATCCCAAATCCGTCAATAAAATATATTATTCTCTATGGACCATTGTTCTGTTATACAGAACAGCATAATCAAACCTACTTTTGATAATATCTGGTGCGCTACGCCTTTATGGCACAAAAGAAACGCGTTTTACAGAATAGTAAAATGCCTTTCCCGCTCTATTAATGGTCGATAAGCTCACCTGTAGTTGTATATTTTACTCTAACAATTTGGTTCTTATTTGTTTTAGTGTTAAAGTGCAATTCTCATGAATTAGTTGCAGACTTGTTCTTAATTTTTCGGGACGATGCCCAACATTTCTTTTTTTTTCATCTCGTTGGTTATTTTGTCTTACACATTTCAATTTTTAAAGTTAATCTTTTGCTAATTTGTTTGAAATATTGAACAATTGTTGTTTCAATTTAAATGTCTAAATTGAAAAAGAAAAACGGAAACCCTAGATTAAGAAACTATTAATTTTAACCACAGAACACGATATGATCTTCATCACTCGTTATATTAAAAGAATGACTGTTTAGGTGAATAAGCATATAATTTTTTCAAAATAAATTAGTTGTTTATTTAAAAGACTACTACTTTTATGCCAACTTTCTTGAAAATTGCAATGCATAATATAGATTTACGTCATTCCAATAATGCGAATTGTAGCAATTAAAAAAGTTCATCATTGGTAAATTTGGTTTCATCCGTCCATAAAGTATTTTATAAGAAACTATTGTCACCGTGAGGCCTCGTTAAAAGAAATTGATAAAATATTCTCGGAGTCTGCATCTTTCAAATTTTGAACTAACAATAAGTGGAACGCATACGGCTTTAATTGATGGTACCTTAAAAGTATGTGGATTGAATTCTTTGAGATATCCGATTCCAAAACCAGCTCGTCTTAACAACGCTACTCGAAAAGCCCTAAAGTAGGCCAAAATGATAATTATTGTATGCAAGTGTCCCAGGTAGATTACATTTACTCCTGTTTAATATGTCATCTTTCCGCAAAAAATCAAAGTCTCTCGAAAACAAATGAATTTAATTGTATGGACTCTATCTAAATTTTAACCAGAGCATATTGTCTGACTTCAACATAAATTTTAACATAAAAAGTAAAACGACAAAGAGAATGAAGGATATACTAAAAACGTACAAACTTAATACAAGTATTTGACACCGCTTCTAGAATAACTCAGTCTAGTAGCACGTTGATCGACAATGTTTTTACAAACATTAATTGCTGTGATCTTCAAAAAAATACTATCGATTTGCACTTGTCGGATCACTCGGCCCAGATCCTATCATACACCGCTCCGAAATCCAATCTTGCTGGAACGATGTCAAAAACTATAAGAAAGATAGATCCAAACAGTGTCAGTGCATTTAAGCAACTACTTGATGCGGAGCTATACTTACTATCTAACAACCCACAAAATGCCGAAGAACTATATAATCATTTTCACATGATTTTCTGCAGGTGTTTCAATAGCTGCTTTCCTGAAAGAAAGAAAAAGTTAATTAGTAAGAGGCAATATAGTTATCCAGTTAATGATGACGTAGTCAAACTAAGGAATAGTCTTAATGCTTGGGGGGCACTTGCAAGAGAAACTAGAAGTGACCAATATTACAAAATATATCGCGAACTTAAACAAGAATACTTGGAAAAGGTCACAGAGATGAAACGAAGCTCAAATACTGCATTCATACATTCATCTAATAATAAAACAAGAGCAATATGGACGATAATTAATAATGAATCTAAACCAACGAACTCAACCACCCAAAAACAAACTTCATCCTTGTCTCCCAACGACTTAAGTAAATACTTCTGCGATATTGGTGAGCGTATTGCAAATGACACTCAATCAACACATTCCTCGGAAGAATTTCTAAGTGCTGTGAAGTTGAACGGTAACAGCTCCTTCTTTTTTCAACCGATTACTCCCGAGGAAATAGGCAAAATTTTACGAAATATAAGAGGAAAAAATACAACAGACATTTATCATTTGTCCACTTACGTGTTAAAACAACTCAATGCAGAATTAAGCACACCTCTTTCAAGTATTTTTAATGAATGTGTCGAACAGGGAGTTTTTCCGAGTTTATTAAAGACTGCGAAAATATCGCCAATATTTAAAAAAGGAGATAAAAATAAATGTGAAAATTATCGTCCAATAAGCATTCTGCCAGCCATCTCAAAGATATTTGAACAAGCAATCGCATCAAGATTGATTTCTTATCTGGAAAAGCATAATTACTTATCTCTGAAACAACATGGTTACAGAAAAAGGCATTCTACATCAACCGGGATATTACAAATGATTAACGACATATATAATGCCTACGACTCCAGGATGTATACCAGAATGACATTGCTGGATCTAACTAAGGCCTTTTATTCAGTGAGTCATTCGATTTTGATGCAAAAGTTAGAATATTACGGGATAAGGGGGAAACCACTAACTTTGCTACTATCTTACCTCAGCGAAAGAGTCCAACTAACAACTTGGAATGGTTCCCAATCAGATCTAGGAAGCATCAAATATGGAGTTCCGCAAGGATCAATACTTGGGCCACTCCTGTTCCTGATATACATTAATGATCTTCCGCATAACATGGGTGGAACCGAAATTTGTTTATATGCGGACGACACGTCACTCTTGGTGCACGCTGAGAACCCTCAAAAACTAAATGAAAAATCCCAAGAGGCAGTTGGAATTGCTGAAGAATGGCTGGCTGCAAATAAATTAAGATTGAATTATGACAAAACACAAAATATAACCTTCGCCACCAACAGCAGTGCTTCATCATGTGGAAAGTTTCTTGGAGTTATAATTGACTCCAAACTGAGATGGATCCAGCATGTGGATGATTTGAGCAGTAGATTGTCATCGGCATTGTACGCCATGAAAAGAATAAAACATACGGCAACGTTGGAAGCCACAAAAGTTGTTTACTTCTCATATTTCCATTCCCTCATGTCTTACGGAGTCATTTTCTGGGGACTGGCGACGGAGGCGCATAAAATCTTCCTACTGCAAAAACGGGCGCTTAGAATCTTGTGCAACCTAAAATATAATCAAAGCTGTAAAACATTCTTCTCAGCCGAAAATATACTTACCCTACCATCGGTATATATTTTGTCCGTCGTCATGCATGTGCACAACAACACCCACCTATACTCCGTAAATGGTGACCTACATACCTATTCCACAAGAGGGAGGACTGAGATGAGGGTTCCCTACCACCGCCTGACCTCCTCCCAGAAGTCAATGGATTACTGGGGTGCTAAATTGTATAATCACTTGCCCATGGATATTAAAAAATTGCCATCCATCGCCTTCAAAAAGCAAGTAAAGGGAATTCTGATGCAGAGGGAGTACTACTCGGTTGATGAGTTTCTGCTGTTCTAGTCGTCTTTTTATGTTTGTTTGTTAATCGTAATCTGTGTGTCATATACTTACTTACCTACTTTTTTACTTATTTATTTATTTGTGTTTTATTTATATTGACATTGTTACTTATAATTATAAGCAACATATTTATTTTATTGACAATTTCTGTAATGGTTTTATTACTAAATAAATGCTACTACTACTACTACATATAAGAAATGTAAAAATTTTATTATATATTAAATTTTACATTACAAATTAAATTATATTATTTTTAAACAGTTTTACTGCCTGTACGATGTTCAATTAAATTATCTTCTCTTCAGTGTCTTACGTGTCGTTGAACACATTGATTATTTGTTAAATTTTACAAAATTTATTTTTATATGATTTAAACTTATTAGAGCATTTTACTTTGTTATATATAATTGGAAACGTATCGATAAATACAATTTAACTTTTAAATAATTCAATGCACCTTGGAATGTTTCAAATAATATCATAATGACTACTTAACTAAATTTCACTCTTGAAATTGAAAAAAAACAATACTATCAATTTTTTTGACATTTTCCTTATCAAAAACAAAAATACAGTTGACACATGTTGGTATAGCTAAGCTACATCCTCGGGGAAATATACGAATTTCCTATCTTGCCAACGCAGATCTAACAAGAGAAACGTTGTGATTGCTTTGGTTGACAGGGGAATAAAACTCACTAGAAAAAAAAATTTGGACCACAAATACTAGAAAAATAAAAACAATGCTGTTCGAAAATCATTATTCCATAACTTTTATAAAGAAAAATTATTAAATCCATAAAATTTTGCAACAATTGTAGGTTTGCTCCTAAGTCAAGTAACAATACGCATTTTTCAAACAAAGTTTAATACTGTGCAGTACCATACATAACTTCGCTTTCAGAAAAACTAAATGCGAAATCAAGGGTAAATGTTTGCTACTAATTTCATTACCTTCTTTTGGAGATAAATCAACAGAAAGAGATATTAAAATGCGGTTTTTACTGAAATTTCAATAATTTAATTTAGCTTGCGACACTGGCAATTATATAACACGTATAACCGTGTTATATAATTGCTATTAATTTTTGCTATATTTTGCTATAATTGTTATTAATTTTTTCTTGAAATTTACCAAAATATGTAATCACTGCACAGAACTCCCTCTAGTTTACCTATTTCAAAAATTAAATGTTACAACGACAATTTTTCTAAAAAAAAAAAACCATAAAATGCTCGATCGAACGAGCCCAAAAATATTCAAATTGGTTGAACGGTTCAGGAGATTTTAAAATTTACATATTGGCCTCCCCGCTCCTTATTATAGCAGATACGAAAAAAAGTCATTGAACAAAATAATAGGACATTAACTCAGCTTTCGAGCGATCCATTCAAAACTATAGCTCAACCTGCAATTTTATGATTTAACATAGCAGGTACGCCCCCTAGCGGTGAAATTTCGAACATTAAAATAATTTTCGGATACTTCTGGTGGCCACATTGGTTATGTATCTTTTTATTCCGAAGCTCTAGGCATAGCGGTTACCGAGATAAAGCCGGTCGAACCCTTACTGAATCACCCGGTACATTTTACGTTCGACTCCATTTCTTAAATATATTGTTTTAACTGTGATACTGTGATGCCCCGCTAAAAATATTTAATGTTTTCCGTTTTTATTTGGATAATTTTACTATTGACACAATGTCATTTATAAAAATTAATTCTTGATATCAGTCAGTAAAATTACTTACAACAACAACAAAAAAACCATTATATGAACAAAAGCAACAGGTAAAAAAGGTTTTTGGGAAATTATCATTGTGTTAATTGTTAGAATTTCTAATTATTACATTTCTAGGACTGATGAAGATAATTGTATTTATCGAAACGTTTCCAATTATAAAAAAATTAATATGTTCAATAAGTTTTGTTTAATAGCCTTTATTGTCACGAAGTTTGGAAAATTATTAATATTCAAAAGAATTTGAAAAAGCAATGTATATATGTTTGTATGAATATTTCCAATGGTTTTCGCTATTTGGACAATGTCAATCTGGCTATTTAAAAAAACGAGGCTCTCTTTTCAATAGTGCAAAATATTTATGATTCATTAGATAATAATCGTAAGGTCAGTTCCTTAATGTTTGATCTGTCAAAAGCATTTGACTCAGGGGACCATTAATTGTTGTTACGATACGGAATTAAAGAACTATGTCTAGAGTGGATTAAATGTGACTTACGTAATCGTCCACAAAAGCTTAAATTATCACAGGACACCGAAACAGTATACTCTGAAGAAAAAAATAGCAATGTGGGTGTACCGCAAGGATCGGTATTGGGTCCGTTATTGTTTATTATATTTGTAAACGATCTGCACATTAATTTCGACATTCGAGAAATTTGCCAATTTGCAGATGATACCTCCGCCATTATATCGGCAAAAGAATTACCCGATTTGGCGAGGAAAGGTAGTGACTGTGCCGAAAAAATATTGACTTGCGCCCAACGTAATTCTTTAACGTTAAATATAAAAAAGACCAATTTCATAAATTTTAACTGTCACAAAAGACATGATTCATCAGTCCTTATTCGCTTAAATGGCAAATCTGTTCCTGAATGTACAACCACCAAGTTTTTAGGGTGTAACATGGATAGCGTCTTGTCCTGGGAAAATCACATTGCAGATACTTGTAAAATCGTTAGATCTTCTTTGTTTGCCATAGGTGTACTTAAACAAAATGTGAGTGCTGATGTAATAATATCGAACTACAGAGCATGTATTGAAACACAACTTAGGTATGGTATAATTGTGTGGGGTAGATCGTGTAAAATCCAGAGACTCTACTATATAAAAAAGGATTCTAGGCACTATATTCCACTTAAGGAGTAGAGATTCGTGTAGGGAACACTTTATCAATAATAAGGTCTTAATCTTAGCGTATTTGTATATATGAGTGAGCTTTATTTACTAGAAAAAATATGGTTGCTTTCGCTATAAATAGTGACTACAACAAATGTTAGGAGACACGCGGGGCAACCAACTTTAGTATACCGCATCATAACACTAAACTTTTTGAGCAGTCTCCTCACTACAACTGCATAAAGATATTTAATAAATTACCGCGGGAGCTGTGTCTGGCGGCTAGCATGAACATGTTTAAAAAATCTCTTAAAGAATTCTGTTGTGCAAATGCTTCTATTGCCTTGCCGATTTTTATAATGAAAAATTATGATGTTATGTACTTGTATTTCTTTGTAATGTATTATTTGTATTATATTGACAAGGCACATATTTGCTTTTGCAAATCTCACTGCCAATATTATTATTATTATTATATGTTACTTTTAGTTTTTTAAAAAATCGTGCTACCATATGAAAGTTTAAAAAGAGGTGTATTTTTAATGATGTAAGTGTCGTTGAAGGATGAGATTAATTTTTGCAATCTATTTCTAGCTTCGAAAGCAAGTGTTCATTCACAATGACTACATTCAAATTAACGGATGGATCGGAATTTAAAATCGACATCGGAGTCGCCAACAATTGTGAGGGAACAGATTACCCCACAGTAACAACGATAACACACAAGAATAAGAAATATACGGTATATTTAGATGGTAAGCTGTATTTGACTAAATTAAGATACGGAATCGGTTGTGTAGTTTGGGAAAGTAAAATTGAGAAAATCGGATGCACATATTTTAGGGCTTACCTAACTAAATTTTAACTAGTCATTTTAATGATTTTTAGATTTTAATGAAACAAATACCGTTAAGATTTAAAAAAATCTGGTCTGATCTTCTATTTCCTCTTTCTTGATTTAATAAAGTACAAAGACTAGAATTTAAAGGTTCCAACCCTGAATTCATTAAAATGTGTTTTTACAAATTTCCATACTTTCATAACAATTTAAGATTCTTAACTAATTTTACATTGTAAAAAGTTTACTTCATAATCTTGGTTATGGTAATACAACGATATTAGAAACTAGCTACGAAAAACATCTTAACATAATTATATGACGGATTTATTAATTTCAAAACTACTGGGCAAACGCATACGTGCGTGCCAAAAATTTTTCCTACAAAGATCTTTAAGTAACTTATATCATGTTATTTCCTTTGTAGAAGCAGGATTAGCAACATTCAGTTCAGGCGGTACATCTTTTCCAATACCTTCAACACTGAACGGAGAAATATCGGTTAATCTGCGTGGAGATAGAATAGTCGTTAACTTTATAAGCGCTGGTGTATTAGTGAAATGGAACAAAAAGGTAAGTGAGCATAAATATACAGGATATATTCACTGGTTCATTTATTTTCGACCATCACCATGGAAATCTCCCTTATTATGAACAATAGAGGGTTAGTCTAAATTTGGCAAAATTGCTAAATATTCTGTTCGTTCTCAGCTCAGTTGTTTACGCATTATATTATATAATTATATACGTATTAGAAAAGTACTTTGTCAAAGGTCTTCTAAAATACATTTTTGTCATCATCAGTTTCACAAATAAACCTACACAACATCTAATTAAGAATTATTACATAGAAAAATGAACTGACATTAAACATTGAATATATTACAATGAATTTAAACACTCTTGAAACATTCCAACTTTCTCTATAAATCTACCTACTACGTAGCAGATTACTTGCGTTTTTTCATACGACCCCCTCATAGAAGTTTACCTGCTAATGAAAAATATGTGATTGTGCAATGAACGTAAACGAACACACAGCAAGCGACGACCACATCCCTAGTTGTTTAGTTTAAGATTGCAAACCCTTCTTTGCTAGGCTCCCAACATTTATTATAAATATTCCTATTCAAGCTGCTATTTATCCTTCACGCTGGAAGAGGACCAGAATCTGTCTTTACATAAAAAAAATTATTTTAAATAAATAATGTGCTTTATTGTCAAGAAAAATTATAAATTAATTTTGTGGACAAAGCAAAGTAATTAATAAATTGAATAAATGGAAAAGTACATATCCAATAAACACAGATATAAAGTGTCAAATACACTTAGTCGTCAAAGAATAAACTAGGAGATTGCGCTGCCCGCGCAAAGAACGAAAAGGGGAGATGAAAGTTTGAAGGAAAAGAAATTTACTCTTACCCCTCTCCGCAAAAATCGCTAACAGCGTAAAGAGGTTGCTGAAGAAGATAAAATTTTATCTTTCTGCGAAACTGGACGTATGTTGGTATCGATTTGAGTTGGATTGGGAGAAGGTTGTAGAGCTTGATTGCATCGTAGAAGATTGAGTTCTTAGTTAACTCTGAACTGGGTACAGTTAAGTAAAGGTCATGTTGCAACCGTCTTGTAACGTGGTTATGAAGTGGTCTTTTTGGTAAATCAGTAATATGTTTACGAATTAGTGAGACAGATTCCAGGATGAAGAGTGCCGACAGGGTCCGGATTTTTTACTTTAAAAAGTATGGTCGGCAGTGATCTCTGGTCCCTAGTTGAAATGTGTAGCGAATTGCCCTTTTTGCAGTTTAAAAATTGTATTGAAGTTGTACAAACTACAGGTACCCCAAAAGATGGAAGAAGATGGGATTCAAAAAGGGCAAAATAAGTAATGCGAGCAGTAGAAGGATTGAGTTCCCTGGCTACAGATCTGATTGCAGAGCACGCAGAAGACAGAAGAAATTTTTTGGAGAGAGTGTCGATATGGCGACATTTACAGACAGATTGAACCATATTGACGGTGTCGTTATCGAATAGACAAGGTTGCTGCAGTGCACCTTTGTAAGGTAGAACCACCGTTTTGTCTTTGTTATAACAAAGGCAGTTGGAGTTACACCAATGTTTGATAATGGTTAGGTCCGTAGATATAATACTTTGTAGCTCCTCTCTATTTGGGTTGCTCCAAGTGATGCTGGTGTCATCTGCATAGAGACAAAATTTCCCACTGATCTTTAAATTGGTGATGTCATTGATGAAAAGTAGGAAAAGTATTTGACCAAGCACTGAGCCCTGCGGAACGCCATAGTCAATTCCCATACAAGATGAGGAGGAACTATTTCCTCTCACTATCTGTTTCCTATTGAAAAGATACGATTTAAACCATTGCAGAAGAGTACCACGAATCCCATAGAATATTTTTTTTATTAGAATGTCATGACTGACACAGTCAAAGACTTAGATAAGTCCCAGAACACTGTTGCAGTGAAGTGTTTATTATTAATATTGTTAAATACTTCATTAAAGACCGAAAAGAAGGCGTCGGCAGTACTTGAATTGGACAAGAACCCAAACTGCCTGGGGATGGTAATTTTAATTAAAAAAAAAAAACATTACCTGTTTTTTGACCAATCTCTCAATAATTTTGGATAAGGCTAGCAGTAGGGCAATTGGCCGCTAATTATTCAGGTCGTCGTTATCACCGCCTTTATGAAGAGGGCCGATAATAGCTGTTTTAAGACTTTGTGGAAAAACACCCTTCACAAATGAGTCGTTAATTAGAGTGACAAGGGAACCAATGGCATCATCTGGAATGCTCGAAATATTGTAATGGAAAGACCGTCTGTGCTGCAAGTTGATTTACTCTTAATTCCACTAATTGTTTGCTGTAGTTCTAACTTATTAATGGGCCTTAAAAAGAAGCTGGAGGTATTCATATTGGCAGCCGGTAAAAGGGAAATTGGGTCACTGCTTGGAGGGATAGCTGAGATTAGGTTATTCTGCATTGAGTTCTAGCTACGGTCCCATAGCCATCCTCTGACAATTTCGAAAAGTTTATGAAGGAATGCTTTACTCAGCTTTGTCATAGTGCTCACCCTTTCTTTTTCAAAATATCAGCATGGATTCATTGCTAGATCATCTATACTTATTAATTTAACATCCGTTACTCTCAAATTTATAAGAGAGGTTATGGATGAACATGGACAAGTTGATATTATATATACACGTCTAAACCATTTGACACTCTAGATCATAACATACTTGTCTCCAAATTTGCATCTTTCGGCTTTACTCCAGCAGTCACGAAGTTAATGAAATCTAACCTTAACGGTAAAAAATGTTATCTATACTTTGTTATGTGGACATTATTTTGGACACGAAAAAATTACAAAAAAAAAGGAAAACCAAGGGAAGGAATGAAACAACTGATGTAAAATATCGCGCAAAACATTTTTTGTTGCAGAACATTCCAGAGTTCTACCTTTCAAGCAGGACCAATAATTCGTATCCTTCCATCAGACTAATTCCAGCGCAATGGGGTTGAGACCAGGATTCTGCGGTGGCCATGTCATTACTTGTAAAATATTCGCTTCATTTTGGTTTCCCAAGTATTGTTTGCATATTTGGGCTGTATACGTTGGTTCGTTTTAACGCATAAAAATAAAAATCTCACCGATTAGTCCCAGAAGGAATGACATGAGGTTCGCGATAGTGCTCTTCCTGCATTATTGCTTCGATTAAGTGTAACATTACTGGTCGCACGTATCAAAAACAATGTCAAACTGCAACTAAACCGCCACTGTGCTTTATTAGGCCTGTTTCAGCAACGACTGGAAACTAGCGCCCTAGAGGGGCGATTTGAACGGCAATTTCAATCTGCGCACGCTCATGACCGTTTGCAAATCGCTTAAACTGTTGCAGAAATAAACCTATTATTTGTGCAATACATTCGGGAAGCATTCTTTGTTGGCGGACCGTCTCACAGACACCCTTCTACTTTGACTAAACACTTTAAATATCGGTCCATCGATCCATAACACATTCTGCCACTACTCCACTTTTTTTCTGATTTTAACCATGCATGAAATGTTGACAAAGTTTTTGATGGTAGTTGATAACGCTCAAGTAAAACATGGCTTTTCATTGAGTGAAGTAAAATCTTCCCTGCTGTGATACAATTATTTTCTCAGACTAAACAAATTAAAGTTTTAATTGGAAAATATTTCTTTGAGGCAAAACTGACAACTGTTTGATTCAAACTAGTAATGAAAGAAATAAGTCTGTTTTGAAAATGTATTAATTTGACTCTAATTAATTTTTCTGATCTCAAACAGATTGGTTTGAGTGAAAGGAACCTTTCTGTCAGTGTAGGTAAATAAACTGTCACTACAGCTAAATACATTCCAGATTAACTATTCAACTAGAAATAATTGAAATCTTAAAATCTAGCAATCATCTTTAATTATTATATTTTATTTTAGAATATGATCGAAGTCACCATCGACAATGAAAAGAACTACACGCCCTTAGGCCTTTGTGGAAACAATGATCGGTGTTCAACCAACGATCAGAGATTGAAGAATAATCAAGTTACGGGTAATTTGTTGGAATTCCTAGAAGAATGGCAAACGGACAGTAAGTAGAGTACCTACATGAGTAGACTTTAGTGTTGAGATTTCCGCGTTGGTGAACATGCGGCTAAGAGACTTCTTTGAATGAGCAACGTAAAAGGTATGCAACTCTGAACACCTTCGGAAGCAATAAAACGCCCTATCGTTCACAAGGATAGAAAAAGCGTTCATGTCTCCACATATTCACAAACTCAGGCAAAAGATCAACGAAAGTGGTAAATGGGATTGTTTAAATGTCAATTGAATATACATTGCGTTAATTTATCTGAGTATCAGTTTTAATATGTTGTGAAAATATATTAAATAAAATTAAAAAGAAATTACTAAGTACATTTACTTATATTAATAAATATAATATCGTAAATAGATATGATGATATTAATTTACTCAATCAACTTTGCTATAAATTTAAATTAGCTTACAGTGGCCATTTTCACAGCATGTTCAGTCAGAGAAAGAAAAACAGCTCATATGTATACAGTATACGAATTTAGCCACATTAAAATTTTTAAATTTAATAATAAATTCTGTTCATGTATTGTATATGACCTGTTTTCTGGACAAAAGCATGCATTTATCCCTTATAAATATATTGATATTTATTCTTAATAGTAATGTGTTCGATTCTCTGGAGGTAGCAAAAAGGTCTTATCTGTCACCACTGAAACATTAAGAAATAAAAATCTCTCTAAATAAATCTCCTTACATTCAACGCAACCCAAAATACATACCATTGTATTTGGCTGTCAACTTTGAGGCAGAACTTGAAACACTATCACTATATAGCAACCTAAATTTTATTAAAAAAAAAAACGAGCCTCAAATCCACTTCTGATCTTTTTCAAATGTATTTATTAATTTATCGTTGCAATAGGTATGTAAGAAAGTAATGAAAGATGTAATAAACATAATTGTTTTACAGAATATAAGGGAACAATTTAACACAACTAAAATTTAAATTTACTTATACGGATATATCTGTATTAATTCTAATAATTTTTGTTTTAAATTATTATAATTATAAGATTTCGTAAGTATAATAGAGATCCACCTAACTTTGTTTGCAGAAATTTTATTTACGTTCATTCAATAATTCACGATCTTCTGTGAACGAGAGCGTATCAGATAATGAATGTGCGCATTGAGACACGTCAATAGTCAATATAACAGAAGTAACGTCGACAGGTGAACAAGTATGCAGTAAGAAAAAATTTGTATGGGTTGCATTCATTCAATTTTTCGGTGCGTTCTGCAAGTAGCATTTATACAGAAATCAGTTCAGTGAATGCGTTGTTCGTTCCAAACACTAACAGACTTACGGATTATAAATATACCGGGTGTCCAACCGAAGATGCAACGGTTCCTAGCCAATTTATTATTGCCTTTTTGAAAAAAATTTTCAAATAAAAGTTGCCTCGAATCATATTCTACGTATGCTAAAATTAGTTTCAGTAATGGCGGACTTCCGGTTGTACCGGAAGTAGATACAAACTTTCTTATTTTAAATGGAACAGCCTGTATATTATTGCACTTTTGGATTCCTTGTTAAATTTAAATAACAATATGTTAGGAATACATTGGGGCTAAGTTGTACCGTTTCCGAATTACATGACGTTTTTCGAAAAAAATGACATTTGCAGTGTCTTCGGTGTTTGGAAATACCTCAGGAAATACGAAAGTTAGAAAGATGCGGTTTTCGGTTTTCGCTTAACCATGAAACAGCGCACGTCTTTTATTTTAAAATTGTTGCGTTTAAATTACAGCGTTATTAAATAGGGATCTGTAATTTTCGAACTCTCAAATCATGGATAACTTGATATTTTTAAATTGAACGGTATAGCAATTTTTACATAAATGGATGTAAAATTTAATTTTCTTTCGATTTTATACGGGTATCATTGTGTCTATCTCCAACGGTTTTGGAGATATTCGCGATTTTTCAGTTTCTCACGATAGATACGTATTGCGAAGCGCCGCCGTCGGCCACATTCCCTTCGCATTTCACCAGGCTTGGGACTGGCAGCAATATAGTACTGGAATGCTTAGAAAATGGCCAACAGAACACAATAGGACCATTTGAATCAAACAAAATTGTCTAAAAGATACTTGAGATGTCTAAAGCGGCATCTTTAAAGTCAACGTAAGCTTGAAAAACAAACTAGGTATCTAACCGTTATTAGTGTTCCGAGTGTCAGAACTGACATTCAGAGTACTGTTTGGAAACATGATAATTAAAGATGTTGCTTACTCAAGAAGAATTAGTAGATATGGTTTTCGTTCTCGGTGAATGTTACAGAAACGCTTTGTTAGCGTCAAGAGTTCACGCACAATATTACCCATGTAGAAAGCATCCAGATAGGAGGGCATTTCTGCCGCTACTGGGTAGATTTGTAAGTACTGGATCCGTAGCACATACACAACGGAACCGCAATAACTCCGTACTTACGGATGAAAATCAGTTACAAGGTGCGATTTCTTCTCATGGGGTTTCATTAAAAATAAGCTTTATGAGACGCCACCAACAACCCCTGATGATATGCGCCATCGTATTTTAAGAGCGTTTCAAGAAGTCACACCAAAAATACTCAGACATGCTCAAAAGTGTTTGCAAAAGAGATTTCGATTATGTAGTGCCCAAAACGGACAGCATTTTGAACATTTAATATAATAGTGTTGTACAAATTCTCTGTACAATGACAACATTAGCGTTTAAAGTGTAGCCGTCGAAGTGTACGTACGCCATACATTGGATAGAGTAATGTAGTTTGAAAAATGTGCTGATTTATTGATATTTCAGTAATGTTATGTTATCTTTTATCTTTGCTATGTTTGCTTGTTTCTAGTGGTCCTATTGTGTTCTGTTGGCCACTTTCTAAGCATGCCAGTATTATTGCTGCCATTCCCAAGCCTGGTGAAATGCGAGGGGAAGGTGGCCAGCGGCGGCGCTTCGCAATACGTATCTATCGTGAGAAACTGAAAAATCGCGAATATCTCCAAAACCGTTGGAGATAGACACAATGATACCCGTATAAAATCGAAAGAAAATTAAATTTTACATCCATTTATGTAAAAATTGCTATACCGTTCAATTTAAAAAAATCAAGTTATCCATGATTTGAGAGTTCGAAAATTACAGATCCCTATTTAATAACGCTGTAATTTAAACGCAACAATTTTAAAATAAAAGACGTGCGCTGTTTCATGGTTAAGCGAAAACCGAAAACCGCATCTTTCTAACTTTCGTATTTCCTGAGGTATTTCCAAACACCGAAGACACTGCAAATGTCATTTTTTTCGAAAAACGTCATGTAATTCGGAAACGGTACAACTTAGCCCCAATGTATTCCTAACATATTGTTATTTAAATTTAACAAGGAATCCAAAAGTGCAATAATATACAGGGTGTTCCATTTAAAATAAGAAAGTTAGTATCTACTTCCGGTACAACCGGAAGTCCGCCATTACTGAAACTAATTTTAACATACGTAGAATATGATTCGAGGCAACATTTATTTGAAATATTTTTTCAAAAAGACAATAATAAATCGGCTAGGGACCGTTGCATCTTTGGCTGGACACCCGGTATATGAACATTTCAGAGGGGACATGTTCTTACCCAATTGAAACGGAATCGTCGTGTGACCCACAAAAACTAGTGGAAGCAACCCAGAGTTGTAATGTGTTGAGGACGAACCGATTTCACGAAGCTCATGAGGTAAGTGCCACAATATGCGATTGATTCAGGGCCGTAGCACGGTCTTTGCAGGCTCGGGTTCACCCGTGTATTGTTTGGAGATTAAACATCTATTTTTCGATATTTTATCACATTAATTAGTCTGAGCCGTTCTTTAAGATTTTGGTGGGAAATTTAAATTACTTAATATAATTTGAAACTACTGAATTGAGTTCTTAGTCTGAATTAAGATAAAAGAAATGTTTATTATTGTGTTTTATATAGTAACTGAACCTACTTACCTGAGATCATATATTAAAAGACTATTTCTTTATCATTTGCGTTTGTGGCACTAACACAAATAAATTTGTAATGGTATTTAAATCTCGACACTTAACGAGAACTAAACAATCACACTACAATTTCCTTGACTGTTAAATGGTATATTAAGTGTTTGTAAAGAGCACTATTCTTTGCGATACGAACCCTCCCACATCCCATGTATTACTAAATAATTACGAAATAACCCTCCCTTACGTGCTAATCACTGTAATTAAATTAAAAGGCAATTTTTATATTAAAAAATTACCTGGTGTAGGATTTGAACCTGGTACCTCTCGTTTACCTGACGTGCGCTCTGACGAATTGAGCTAACGAGGCCCACAGATTCCCACGATTTGAATTATATCAAATACAATTCTTAGAAAGCCAGTAGTACGGTAATATGTAGTTTTAAATTTACTGCAGTTTTTAGAACGTGAAATCATTAAAGAATGAAAATTTAATTCTTTATAAATATGTCGTCCAAAATTATTATTTGCATGAGTTTATCAGTTTGTCTTTTTTTGAGAATATCAACCTTAAGTCGGGGGTATATATAATTGCTTTTTCGTCTATAGGAGAGCAAAATCATTTGAGGGAGGGGGGGATCATTGCAGCCAGGGCATGCAAAAATAAATATTTCCATATTTATTTTTGAAGGTTATACTTTAATATTTTCTTCATACAGGTACTCAATCCAGAGCCGTTCGCAGATGCTTGCATTAGGAGCTTTTGCAGCTGTCAAGCAGCAGATCCTACAAGTTGTTTATCCGATACGTATGAAACTTATGCAAGGGCGGCCATAGACGCAGGAGCTACGAAAGTAGCATGGCGAAATTTCGAGGGCGTCAAACCATATTACAGTATGTATTTATACATCTACTTACATAATAATGGAACCGTTTCTGAGTTGTTGATTTGGTGCTGAATTGTTTTCCCTATTCACAGGCGTGTCTGACCATGGTCTCCGTATAACACCGCAGCCTAAACGCTTATTGTGTTCTACCTGTTCTTGTTACAGGAACCACTTCAGTATACTAGTGCCCTGTAACAGACTGCGCAGGTCCCTAGCAGGGAGTAGTCTGTATCTCTTTGGTTCAACTTTATCTTGCCCAAACAGTTGATTGTGGATTGTGATCCATGCGTGCTGTCAAGGCTTCCATTGAACATCCCTATCTTATGTAGGTGTATACATTCCGACATAGACCCCACAATTATCCGTAGCTGATTCATACTTGTTTGTCTATAAATTGCTTCGCATGCTCATACCTGGGCGTATTTCCCCAGTGCTTCCTATGTTCTTCTCCCATCCAGTCTTCTATATGGCTTCGGATCATGCTTTTGCTTATTCTCAAAGTCGATTCTGTTTCTTGGAGTGGCAGTTCTGCTCTTCGGCGAGCGAGACCCTAAAATTGTAATTATAAAACCCCCATTGCGCGTCCGATATTCAATTTAGTTTCGAGTTTGTTCGTTGTCATATTATCTCCAAATAGCAATGCGCGGTTTTTCTATTTTTTTTTATTCGATTTACTGTTGTTGTCTCATGGAAAAAAATTTGTTCCTTAACTGACGGGATGTATTGACACTTCCCCTCCGTGGGCCACCACACTTCACTTATTATCGTGCAATTCATTCACCAATATATAATCACTTCGTGTCGGCCAAGTAAATTAAGTAAAGATGTTCATGGGTAGTCTGACTTTGTTTACTCTTAACTAATTTATGCCTGGTTTGAGGTTGGTAGCTACGATTCTCGAACTGTTCTCAACTTGAGCATCAGCGATTGTTGTCCTTGGTTTGGATTTGACGTGATCCTTAATGCATGATCTCAGATTTTAGGAAAAACTGTAATGGAGATATATTTTGAATAAAATTCAAACAGACCTAAATTATTAAATTTGAAGATGAAAAAGATGCAACGCCATCTACTCGTGAAGGTAAGATATCTGGTTGGCTCCAAATCAGAAATAGCAAAGCTATTAAGCAGTGGCGGAGTACAGGCACACCCATGCCCACCAAGGTGCACCAGCACATTAATAATGTGTAAAATAATAAACAAAAGAGAAGGTAGGAATGATTGTCGAATGTGTCACGCAAGACATGGACAGTACTGTTTCGAAATTATTATTAAATTTGTTTTTGTAAAGTAGCATTGCATTGCAGATCTATCAATTAGATCTGGATTTCGCCAGGAACGTCTTCTACAGAGACACTAAATAGACATTCATTTTCGAAAAATCAATGAATCGTGATTCAAACTGTGTTTTCAGATCCCGAAGGGCAAAACTATACTTCTCGATGTTTAAAATCATATAAGCCGGTAGATGAAGAAAATGAGTGGTAGCGCTTCTTTTCTATTGATTTATCCACTGATTCAGCTTAAGTTCAAATGCTTTCAAAACGTCAAACAACTCACGAATGAGATGCTTTTTTCCTTGCAGCTTCTTGTTGAAACCGTTGAGGTGCAATTTTATATCAGTTAGAAACCCTAAATCACTCAACCATGCTTCATCAGTGAATTGAGGTACCAATTTTCTTTTATATTCCATGAATGTCGCAATTTCGTTGTGCAAATCGAAAACACGGTTCAACATTTTGTCAACGAACATCACAGAAATAAGTTATACTGCGGTATTCAGCGTTACAATCTTTTACAAATTTCTGGAACTGTCTGTGATCAGGGCTCCGAGATTTGATGAGTTTTTGCCAACCATAGAGGCTGCAATTTTTTCTGAAAAAATATAACTTATTTTCACACAAACTGACTTCACTGTCTTCACTCTGTGAAAGATATGCTGCTATGGGGAAGTGGTTTTTAGTGTTTCTATCTTATATATACCCCCATGAAGATGTGTGGTTTCGTAACGTCGTTTGAGGTTATATTCTTTCAATGCACTTATTGAGTCATTGCACACGAGGCAAACAAGGTTCTCTCCAACACGAACAAACAAATATAAGTTGGTCCATTTTTTCTTGAAATAATATGTTCATCTGCGACTTTGCGTTTCCTACTTGCACTTGCTGCCATCACACTTACTTAATATCAACATCAGATTGCAGCGTACTTTCTAATCAACCACGGTACAAAAATATAAGGTATGCCCATAACACGAGCGAAATTTCGTTCACGATTGCGCAGCTTCCTATGCGCCTCACCACGCGTTATGAAGTATCTAGTATAGCACTTACGCGTAGGCATAGCTTATATTTTTATACCTTGTAATCAAGTATTACTCATGTACTAAGCGAGAGTGAAGTGACGCAGACGGGAGCGAGTTGAAACAAAAACACAGATATAATGATGATGTACGAAGCTTGAAAATGTACGAGTAATGTACTATGGTGCATAGAAAATGAAAATTTAAAATTTCTGTCCATCACATTGCCGAAAGGGAATTAATCGTCTAATTTTCATTTTACGAAGTCCAAAATAAGAACTATATCGAACTTCAAAAGTGCTTATCGTTGCTTGAGTACTAATATATTTTGGCTAAGCCGTTGTGGTACACGACCCACAACGACTGAGATCATCGATGCAATGCTCCACTGCTAATAAGTATTCTAGACAGCTAATCGATTAGGAAGTGAGTAAGTAACCAACTCAGTGGGGAGAAAGCACGTGGAATATTAATCATCTCACTTACACGAATCACCCCTGCGTAATTAGATCTCCAATCGAAAAAGATGTAGATTTTAAGAAAGTTGTCGTTGTTTTGGAATGTACCAAAAAAATTGGTAATTACCCCTTTATTGAATTTATTACAAACTTTTTATTCAACGTATTATACATATATATTTTAAACCGGTGTTCCTTCAAGGAGCTTCAAGGGGGTTTTTGGTTTTGCGAAAATCAGCAAACATTCGAGCTTTCTCCTTGCCCCATCTATATTAGGACTTTCATGTTTCCTTTTTTGCCCAGTTTATAAGGGTTAGTTTTCTTGATTTATCAACACATTTATGTATATAACTCTCATATACCTGCAGTCTTCGCAGTTATGCTTACGATTAGTAAACTTCAAAACCTAAAGATCACGTTAAGTATGTTAGGTGTTAAATTTTAGAAAATACGGAGCACGCAGTCTTATTTCCTACACTTCATTCTATTAACCATTATTTTATCTTCATCGTTATTCGTTACAGTCACATGTCCGGGAGATCTTCTGTATTATCCTTGTGGCCCCACAGGAGGTTCACGAACTTGCGGCTCCGACGCCCCTGGCTATAGGAACCAGAAGTGCGAAGAGGGTTGCTTTTGTAGTGCGAACATGTATTTATACGGAGACACCTGCTACACCAAGAAGAACTGTCGGTGTTCCTTTGAAGGACAAACTATATTGCCAGGAAAAACTGTCACGAAGAATGGTAAAACTTGCACTTGCACTGACGGAAAAATCGTCTGCCCCGAGGTACTTTTGTTAAACCATGGATGAGTTGATGTCTCATTCAATGTATTATTTTCCGTACCGATTTTAAACTCTTCTTTTAAGTATGGATTCCCATGTCCACGGCATTAAATATATAATTGATGAATTAGCGAAGGATATGTGAGATCGATATAAAAGATATCGGTATTCAGATACTTAAAGATTTGGCAACCACGGACGGGGCAAACTCTTACGAGGTTCATATGAAATTTTGCTGTTTGAGCTTCATATACACATTTTTAAAATAAACAGCAAAATGACAGGAAGCATCAAAGATTATTGTCCGAATTTCCTCGACTTTTTTTTGTTCTTAATGATTTATTCTTTGAATGTGGCTTCTCCAATTTTGCCGTATATTTTAAATCGTAGTGGAATGACATTTTACCAGAATGTCAATAAAGTAAATGTACTAGTAAGTGACAATATAAGGTAGTGTGATCTTGAAGAATAATCAAGATATCTTTTTCTTTTTGTTGTGATCCATTTTTTAGCTATATGCGTATAGCAGAAGGTTTCTTCTATCTAAAAATAGTTTAACTTTTTGAGTCTATTAACCGTTTAAAATTTCTGTTTTTGTTTTTCTTTTTCGGCGTTTTTGGCAAAAAAAGTGTTGTTTTGAAAGGTACGGTGTTGAAAACGGATTCTTCTATTATTTTCTTTTTTGGTTTTTTTTTGCGTTGAGTTTTTCTAGAATGTTTGTAATTAAGCGTCGCGTATGCATACCAAATTTGACACTTGAAATGGCAACGATAGCTTTGGTTACTGCCTCTTCTGGATATTCAAAGAATTTTTTCTTAAGTTTACTGCGTAGATTTATTTCTATTACTAGTCTTAAATTAGAATTAACTATAGTCACCGCCAGGATATTTTAAAATAACCTCAATTGGCACTAATCGGATTATAAGGGTTCGCTATTGTGCTTACCTGTGAAGGATAATCGTTTACAGTATTTGTCTAATGGAGGTTATTCCGAAAAATTTGAAAGAGGCTACGGGTTTTAATTATATTTTATAATATTGCACTTTACATTTGAACTAATGAGTTATTCGAGTAGTAACTATGGATTAGTTTTTAATTAATATTTAAATATTTAAAACAGCACCTGTAGGCCCTTTTAATTTTTTCGGAATATCCGTAATAAACAAATATTGTAAACGTTTTACAACCCTTGTAACCCTTATAATCCTATTACTACCAATTGATGTCATTTTAAAATATCCTGACGGCGACTATACATATTTCCGAATTATTAAAATGTTCACGATTTTCCTGTCTTTTAACCAAGTTTTCATCTATTGGTATGTGAAGTTCCACTGAGTGCATTGTCAAATAATTACAGAACACTTCAACTTATTTTAAATATTATTTTTTAAAATAAGTTGAACTTACTGCGACACTGTCAACTTCTGGTACATTCACCTTATTTACTGAAAGTACCATTTAGGGAAGGGTATAATCAGAACAACCGAACTTGTTGGATAAACTTTAAAGATAACATCCACTCTACAATAGGCTCTAGTAGCCACCGTGGACGAGATGATTAGTCGAACTATGCAGATACTATCTTCTTCAATACTCAATAATCAGAACAAATCGACAGTATAAAAAAAAATATTGTGGTGGTGCCGCTTAAAGTAAAGCACATTGTATATAACATTAAGACTTCAGTCAATTCCTTAATTCAATAACATCAACATTTATTGTAGGAATTTCAGCTACATATTTCTAGTAAAAGACAACAGTTACTACAATGAATAATCGTTATCTTATTTCTATAGGATATATTGAGTGATATTTATATTTCTAATATTTCTTTTACAAAAACAAATATTGACAATACTTGTAAGTTGTGCCATTATTTGTTTATTGACCGGACTATTGCTGATCGGCGTGAGCTGGCGAATACTCTCAAAATAAATAAGTAACTATTTATTATTTATTAATCTGTAAGCTATTAGAGACGTCCGTCTATCACGTTATCTATAGTTTTTTTTTTTTTTTTTTTTTTTTATGAGGGGAAATTCTTTGTAAACACCATGCATTGGTCTAGTTGCATGGTAGTGTGGGACTCACCAACGTGGCATACCCACTAAAACCCCCCGCTCTTCTCTTCTGTGCCTCTGGGACTGCCTACTTGGCGTAACTTCTGAGGATCACAAGGTGGCCTCTTCATCCCTCCATACCATTTGGTCTTCATGTTATCCTATTTACGGCATTGGTGCGACGTTCTCTTTCATGCGTTTCCCTCACTTTCATTACCTCTACTATATAGTCAGATATTGCCTTCCAATTCTTTAGGCTTGCCAGCATTGTCCTCACTATGTTGTTAGCGGAAAACTTTGTGCCTATCATGCCCTCTATGTTAGCCCTAACTTCGGCCCACTTTCTGCACGTTATCACTGCGTGCTCTGGTGTATCCAGCAGTCCACAAAAAGGACACGCGTCATTCTCCGACAACTTAAACCTCTTCCTGTATGTTCCGAAGTGTCCATGTCCCGTAAAAAATTGTGTAACATAGTAATTGGTCATTCTATGCTTGCATTTCACCCATTCCCTGATGTCCGGAATGAGGGTCTTCGTCCATTCTGCTGTGTGCCCGCCACGGACCCATCTAGTCTGCCAGAGTTTTAAGATGTCACTCCTTATGCGCTTCCTTTCTTTAGAGCGTTCTCCTGTGGCTAGAAAGACTCTGCGTTGCTCCTCCGCGAGGAGAGAAATCGGTGGTACCCCCGCCACTACCTGGGCCGCGCTACTGGAGACGGTTCTGAAGCCGCAAATTACCCTAAGGAGGGCCTCTCCAGAATAATTTCATTCTTTTTTAGCCGCCAGGCTGCTGTCCATGCCGGTGCTGCATAAAGAACTTGACTTTGGATAACACCATAGAGGAGCTCTCGCTTCCTAGCACTTGGTCCGCTGATATTTGGCATCAGCCTCATCATAGCCGACGCTGTTGCCTCCGCTCTTGTAGCCACATACTTAACATGGGTCCCAAATGTCAGACCACGACTCAGTATGACTCCCAAATACTTCACCTGCTCCTTCATTTCTATTTGAACTCCCTGGAGAGTAAGGCTGATCTCTCTTCTCCCTTGACCTTTTAGGATTACTGCCTCCGTTTTATTGGCTTCCACTTGAAGACTATGGGCCTGCAGCCAAGCGGCTATTTTATCCAGCGAGTCGTTGGTTTTGAACATAAGGTCTCTTGGGCTCTTTGCTTCCACGAGTAGGGCGAGATCGTCCGCATATGCCACCGTTGTTGCTCCCTCAATTAAGTCGATTTGAAGCACCCCGTCATAGAGTATGTTCCATAATGTTGGACCTAATACTGAGCCTTGCGGAACACCGGCAGTCACCTCCATTCTGGCTGTACTGTTCAACACCAGGCATCTGCCACTGGAGTATTCTTCAATAGTACCAATTAAGTAGCTAGAGATTTTCCTATTTTCTAGTTCTTGAATTATTAGCCTCCAGGATGCCGAATTAAAAGCGTTCTTAATATCCAGCGCCACAAACACTATCCAGTTTTCTTTCGATCTTTTTGTTATTTCGACTATTGATCTGATCGCTTGCACAGTTGACTTTCCTTTCGTGAAACCGAACTGCCTCTCCGAGAGCCCACCTTTTAGTTCTAGTTCCTCTTCTAATCTATTTTTGATTAGCCTCTCGTATAGTTTAATGAGCGTGCTTAATAGGCAGATCGGTCTATAGTCGGAAGGTGTACCAGTAGATTTCCCCTTCCATATCAGGACAATTGTTGCTTTCTTCCATTCCAGCGGAACTTCTTGTTGTCTTAGCAGTTGATTAAAGACACCCAGTAGGACGCCAGGAATTACTTCTGCCATAATCTTTATTGCTTCCACTGTTATATGATCAGGGCCTGGGGCTTTACGTTCTTTGAGTTTTTGAGCTGCCACCTGCAGTTCCTTATCCGTAAATTCAGTTACATTGTCTACCTTTTCAGTATGTTTCTCAAACTTTTTACCGTCATGTGGGAAGAGAGACCTAATGATCTTCACCCTGTGTTCCGTTGGGGGATTATATGGAGGGTACCGTTTGCCCAAATAGTGCACTGCAATCCTATATCCGTCTCCCCATATGTCTCTGTCTAATTCCCTGAGAAGTCGTTTCCAGTGCTCCCTTTTCGCATTCAGGATGAGATTCTTGAGCTCCTTTCTTTTCTGTTTATATGCAACACATTCATCCGTAGGGGTACTTCTGAATCCTTGGCTGCTGTTCTGCCGAGTCCATTTGCGTCGTAATCTATGACAATCCCTTCTTGTTGTTTCTATTATTTCGCTCCACCAATATGGCACAGTTCTGGCTACCCTAGGTATGACTTTTGTACAAGCGTTATTTATTTTCCCCACTGTGTCCAAGAACGTAGCTGGGGGCATCTCTCTTGCATCATCCGAGAAGCGTTCTCTTATCTTCTGGGCAAATTTACTTTCACTAAATACATAGCGCAAACCTCCATGGTTCTTTCCTTGGCTTTCTTTTACCGCGATTTCAAAGTAAATGTGGTTATGGTATGTATGTACTTCTTCTTCCAGTATTGTCCAGCTATGCACACGCTTGGAGATGTTTTCCGATGCCCACGTAATATCTATATACGACTTGCTGCTTCCCCTTTCGAAGGTAGGTTTATCGCCTTCATTTATGACGCATAGGTTTAGTTCCGCCGCCCAATCCGAGAGGTAGTCACCGCGGGCGTCGCTAACTGGGGATCCCCACATTGGTGACTTAGAGTTAAAGTCCCCTGCCAAGATTATTTCTGTATTTGTGGCCTTAATATCTTCCAAGACCGTGTTTAAGGAACTCTTAAACTCCTCCATAGGAATGTTAGGAGAAAGATAGCACGCGTATATGCTCCAACTGTCCCATCGCACGCAGAGGAAGCCATCGCCTATCGAATGACTGCATACGCCCAGGTCTTTATTTCTAAGGTATATTACAACGTTCTTCTTTTTGTCCAATATCATGTTCTTTGCCTGTGATATCTTAATGTTAGGCTCGCTGATGATAGCAATGTCTATTTCTCTCTCTCCTATGATAGTCTCCAGTATGTCATGTGCGACTTTTGACCTGCCCAGATTGACTTGTAATATCTTGATGCTCTCTGTCATTGTTGATATTGTGGCTGACGTTATCTATAGTTAAAACTATAAAACAGTGCATCTAAAGTAAATTTACCTGCAAGTTACCAAACTTTTACGCCTTTTGTACTAACGAACTTTTAATGCGTATTTCTCTTTAGGAAGAAAAAGACGAAGGCGTTGTAATTGGTGATCCACATTTTACAACGTGGGACGGTAGGAAATACGATTTCATGGGAAAATGTGCTTATTATCTAGTCAACGCCAGCATATTTACTATAGTATCTGACCATTACATTCTCAAGAATGGACAATACATAGTAAGTATTTTTCTTATTACTGACATTCGATACCAACATTAAATAAATATTTAACTTGTTTTCGATTTTTGTAGAAAGAACATTCTAACGAACCCTCCTACATGCGACGGATATTGATTGACATGGATGGTCAACTTGTTGAATTAAAACCGAATCTGGAAGTCGCTGTAAACAGTGTCCCTGTAAAACATTTTCCACACTGGGCGAAAACAATTCTTATCACGAAGATTTCTGCTTCGGCCCTTTTAGGTATTTAACTCATTGAGATATTTTTACTTACTGTTATACGATGTCTTGTAGATTAAATACGATCTTCGATTGCTCATTTGCTATTTTGTTTTTTAAATCAATTTTAAACTGAAACCTAGTTCTGCGGTGTAAGCTTCCCAATCAGTTCTTCAGGGATTACGATAAGTTTCAATTACAGGTTGCTGACCCCCTGTATTACTGTTGAGGTGCCTGTGATCTGAGCAACTCTCCTCATCAAACACATGCGAATCAGAGATGTTGCTTCCTATATAGACGGTTGCCAATCTATTACCTCTTTCCTTTTTGAATTTACGAAAGTAGGTTCACTGCCTACATTTATAGCATGTCTAAATTATTTGTCATAGTAAATTAGTGGATACACAACAAAATGATACGAAAAGTAATATACATGCGGCTAAATGCCGCCCCAAAATTTAGAGACATTAAGCGACCGCCTCGTCACCTAATATCACCGTAGGGCATACTTTACAGTGCTTCTTTTTAATCGTTGTGGGTGCAAATCATCAAATAGTGCCCAAGAACATGTGTTTGTTATTCTTCGAAGACGTTCTGGTTCTCACTGATCCAAAAATCTCAGCAAGCGCAGTACCAGTTATTGCATGGTAGATGGCGGAGTTAGTAGTAATTCTGCTTGCAAAAGGAAACCGTGGACATGGCAGGCCTACGCATCATTAAAATTGACAATTTACCCCAAAATTAAGAGTACACTAATGTACAGAATAATGCAACAAACGTTTGTGATGAAAATCTATTAAAAAGTCAAATTTACCGAAAAGTGGAGTTAGCAGGTTAACACTCTTAGCCGACGATATGGATTCGTTTGTTTACAACATACCCTATTTGTACATAACTTTCAAAGGCAAAACATAACTATTGTCCGCCACGCAGCAGTGCCGTGCATATTAACGAATCCAAAATAATTGTGAACAAACAAGATATAGCTTATTTTGAAAAAAATCCTGTTCGAGAAATGAAAATATCGGCAGCTCTTAACTACATATTTTGTTATTACTTAATTGTTTGTGAATTCTTTATGCATACTAACTAACCATTTATTCCATTGTATTCTGAGCTAAATTACAACTATTGCCAATTAAACTGTACTACACCCGTCAATGCAATTCGAACATAATTTGCAAATACGGCGTATTCCTTATCTTTCCAAACTTCATCTGATATTTCTGCAAACATGTTCTCTCACTTCTTCGACGTTTAAGAAGGGCATCGCAGATACGTTTTCTTTGATAAAACCCCAAACAAAACAGTCTAATGGATTAATCCATTTGGAAAAAAGTTTCTTCAGTCGCTCTCTAACATTAAGAGTAGAGTGTGCGGGAACTCCACCGTGCGCATAGAGCATATTGCACCACACATTCAATAGCATATCATCAAAACTTCGTGTAAAACATTGACATATTCAGCAGTGTCTAATCGGATCGGAAAGTAAATCAGTCCAATAAATTTATGATATACTATGCCTAACCAAACGTTAACAGAACACCTCCCTTGGCGACCAAACTCTTGAGATTGGTGCGGATTTTCTTCTACCCAATAGTGAAAGTTATTAAATATTCTTTAATTATTTTTGAGTTTTCCCATCTACTCTTTATCGCTTGCATTCCCAATAGTTCTATACCTCATATTTCTGCATTTCTTTATTTGCTGTAGTGGTTTTATATTATATGTATATCTTCCTGTTGTTACTACTACAAAATAATATACTGTTTCAATCTGCACTCTTCTATATATTCTTTTGTCTGATATATTTCCACTTATACACCGAGTCTTAAGCTCTTTAAAAGAATTTTGACATAATTACCACACATATGAAGTATTTATTTCATAAATTTTTTTTTACATTTGAATCGGTTATTTCAAAAAGGCCACATCGCCATATCTATTACATATGGAGATGGGGGCTTTTCGAAATAACCGATTCATTTATTTAGTTGAATTACCGAATGGGGTGGAAATACAATGGGATGGCATATGGACTGGTATATTCAGAGCTCCAGTTAGTTTGCAAGGAAAACTTAGGGTAACTGAAACCAACCCAACAGTATGTCACCGTATTTCCAATTAACACTTCATTTTGTTTGTCCACTCTAGGGCCTTCTGGGTACATACACTGACGATCCCAACGACGATTTCTCGCTTCCTGATTTAACAGAAGTAAGCGATCCCAATATCTTTGGAAACAGCTGGAAAACAGAGTATTCTTGCCTTGATGAGCCATCGACCCCTTTACAACATCCCTGTGACGCTAATCCCGCTGTTAAGCCACAGGCGGAGAGCATATGCAGTGTCATCAAAGGAAATATCTTTCAACGTAAGCAAATATATAATGCGTTCCTCTTTATATTATGAACGCATAAAAAGACTACTATTACACGAGTACAGTTACGAGTGCAATAGTTACAAATGCTCTTACACAGTGCATCCGAAAAGTTGTCTACCTAATGAAGACGCGCTGTTTTCGTGTTTTATGTCAATATTTTGAAAAGAATACCTATCAAAATTAGAAAGAAAATTATTCACAATAAACAAATTACAATTTGTTGAAGGTGTTGGCCTTGAACCTCTTCTACCTGGACCTTAAAGAAGAAAGCTATATAATCTGTGAATGATAGGCATTCATTCTAGAGTAATTCCACATATTTCATTTCGCATTCATTATTGCAACGCGGTCAAGTTGTAAAGTGTAACGTGCACTCTATTTTTAAGTACCCTCACAAGGAGTAATTTAGCCCTCTCTTCCAAATCCACCGGTTTAGAAACGTTCACAAAATACCAACATATATCTCTTGTATTACTGAAGAGGTGCTCAACCTTGCTGCATCTAATTTCTCTATAGCTTGATAAATCGAGATCCCAATTACTGAGGTAGAATAATATCAGCTCAGAGATTAGTTCTTCCTGTTAAATTAATATTAAAGAAGAAAACTATACGATAGGTGCGTATAGCAGATAACGACAAGTGGAGACCCCTTGGAGTATATTTGCAAAATATTGGTCATAGATGGCCAGGCACATATTTAGGGCCCTAAATAGTTGAACGAACCGTTACTACTAGTACCGCAATAGCCCAGGTACAAAGTGGGCCTTCTCGTAATCCAAAGGTTATGAGTTTGAATCTCGGTGGCGTCGCCATTGTTTTTCTTTTTTTTTTTTGTTTTATTAATTTCAAAATATGATTAGTAATGAATATAATATAGGGAAATCAACTTGTGCTTTAAAGATTGTTCCTCAAATATGCACTTGATTATTTCAGCTGTGCGATGTCTATTTCTATGGATAGGTGAAGCAATTCATTAAAGGATGGCAGAACTGCACTTATCTGATTGTCAACCAGAATTAACGAAAAATTCCTTCAGACGAAGCTGAGATTAAAACACATTCTGCCACATCATAAAATGATGGTCTGCATCTGGTTTAGAAGTGATTTTGACATGAATCAAGTTTGGTTTGCATTAGGTGGTTTAACACAAAACTGTAATTTACAGTTGTTCATTCAATGTTCACATTGTAGCAAGCAAAATAAAAACATTTCTTTGCTTTTATCATAAATATCAGCCACAATTTTGAAATGTTCAGAATGAATCCCTGAAGTAAATTAACCATAACCCTGCGGTTATCAATATAATTGTGGCTGTGTGGCTGATGGTCCAGTGACTTGCGTGCTTGGCTATCAGTCACGGGGTACTGGGTTCGAATCCCAGGGCCTGCTCTCAGAGTGAGGTTTTCGTGGTTTTCCTCACTCCTTGGCAAATGCTGAGAGACAAACACCTTAAGTCGCTCCACGGGCGCAGGCGCAATAATAACTCATGGCCGGCCGATGCCCCCTGTAATTGGCGAAAGCTATTGGGGGATGTAAAGGCATGAATTATTATTATTATTATTATTATCATTATAATTAAGGGCAATTTATTTAAATATTAGGTACTAATTACTGATATTTACTTTCACATATACCTAATTAAATAATATCATTACAGAAAATCTGAATTTCATTTGCACCTTCATTATAATTAATAATAATATTCTTTAATAATCATAATTTCACAATAATAAAACAAGTAAAAGAAAACAAAGCGGTGACCGCGTCAAGAACGCTGTGTATACAGGTACATATATATCACATACTAAACTATTTAGGAACTCAAAAAAAAATTAGTGGCTAGCCATTTATGGTTACTATTTTACAGAAAGGTGGAAGAGACGACTATGTTAGGGCTGTAAATAGGAGTATTGAGTAAACAGTGAAGCGAAAATATGGAAATAGATCTTATTTTAACTACTAGATTACTAGAAAACTAAGATTAATAATTATTCTCGTGATCTCCACCTCTGAGTTGGTGCTTTATGTACTCAATATGTAACGTTTTGTCTATTGACAGTTCCATATGAAGTAAAAACACATCGGCATTATTCGTTCACATATTATAAGCGTCAATCGAATCGTCTTCGCACGGCCCGCGACCCAAACAAACTTTGTGGGATAATACATTTTACTTTGAAGATTTTAATAGTTAAATTCTTGAAACAAGATGTCGTGCAGCATCGCGATCTTTGTATTAAATTTTGCCTTTTTGATGAGAAAAATTTAAAAAAACTCAACTATTTCTTAACTTGTGAAAATTTTAATTTGACATTTTGACGAGACTCGCAGCGTCCAGTCTTTTTAAAAGTGAGAAGCGTTTGGAAAACAAAAATTGAGAAAAATTTAAAAAAGAAATTACAATTTTTCAACAAGACGCATAACTTCGAGTTTAATAACAGCGAGACGCATAGCATCGAGTCTTTTTTAAAGTGAGACAAACGCGACTAAAAAATTACAGATACAATTAATAGATTGAAACTTTATTTTAAATTCCCATATCAATTCTACGCGATTAAAGAGCGACCTGCTACCCAAGGGGTGCGCACCTTCTCTAGAGGCTGCAGTCTAAGTAGATCGCGGTCAATGCGTCTCCACTTTCTCTAGCGAGTGCTTTCCTAGATGGAACGTGGTTTTTCTAGTTTATTATAAATTTTACTCCAAACAAACTGCTGATTGTTTCAATAAATGACAAACCTCTCTAAATTAATGAGTCAGTGGAAATTAAAAATGAAGTTTTAACTTTGAAGTGATTAATTTTGCCACGTATTAATTAGTCGAGTCATAACCAAAAATAATATACAGACGGTATGGCTTGGTAAAAACTAAAAGAAGTTTCATGTTATCTATTTACTTTTATAAGTCATCAAATCTAACGGCAGTCGTTTGATATTTTAGGAGTACCCATTTTCAATGAGGAAAGCGTATGAACAAGTTTGTACTTTTGTTTTCAGCATGTGGAATAGCAGATGTTCAGACGCATTACGAGAATTGCATATTCGATGCTTGCTACTGCGTGGATGACGTAAGTATTCAAATAAAACAAAAAGGTGAACAGGTACTTTGCTTCGGTGCAAACAGAACCTTTCTGAATCTTATATATCAGGTTGAATATAATAAAAGCTCAAGAACCGTTGTTCCGACCTGTGAGAGTCATATTCAGATCTACATCAAATTTCAAACAAATTCGTGAATTTGACCTAGATCTGAAGATGATCTTTACAGGTCAAAACATGTAATCTGAATTTACATATACATATATCTGCACGATTCTTCAACTATTATTATATTCACGGGGTCTGGGGTTCGAATCCCAGGGCCTGCTCTCAGAGTGAGGTTTTCGTGGTTTTCCTCACTCCTTGGCAAATGCTGAGAGACAAACACCTTAAGTCGCTCCACGGGCGCAGGCGTAATAATAACTCATGGCCGGCCGATGCCCCCTGTAATTGGCGAAAGCTGTTGGGGGATGTAAAGGCATGAATTATTATTATTATTATTATTATTATTATATTCAACCTTTATTAATCTATTGACAATGATAGCGAAATTCTTACTGAATTTTGTGACCACAATGTCATGAAAAGCAATAATACATCATTTGACCATCATTTCAATTATATGAAAAAAGATACCTTTTTAATCAGATATACCAAAATTGCACAACTGGATGCCTAGATTGCAGTAAATTCAAACCACTATCATAATTTGATTAATATTCTTTTTTACATTTCGACACTTTTGCTTATTCTATCATATTTTTGTTGATATTTTTTTCATCAAAAACATTTTCGCAGTATCGTGTAGTATTTCTCTTTTAAGTGGTCACTTGAGGATAAGGCAACATCAGTCATATTATCCAAAAGCAATCACACACTTTACTGAGTAATAGTTCGATGAGCTTCGATAAACATTTTACTTATTTATCGACATTTCGATAAAACTTTTATTGTTTTGTGTTTGTAAAAGAGGATGACCCCTAAACTCTAACATTATTCTATATAATATCCTCCACATCCAGCGAAATCTTCAACTTTCTTATAAATTGCTTGTAAACATGTCCAACATTTCAACATTAGTTTCTAGGGCAGCCTCCGTAAACCACATATTTAGATAATTTAAATCATTTTCCATTGTTTCTGTGTAAAATCCATTGGAGTTAAGTCCGGTAGCCGAGCTGGTCAATATATTGGTCCATGTCGTCCAATCCATCTGTTAGGAAAAAGTAAATTTAAGAATTCTCTTACAATTACGGTACCATGAGCTGGACACCCACCTTGTTGGAAGTAGATGCGTCGCAATTCCTCTTTCTCAACTGATGTTGATTTGAATTTCCATTAAAAATAGGGTTCAATGATTCCTTTAAATAACATTCCGCACGAAACATTTGCATCGCGAATAAAACATCCCTGATTTTGGACATTAATTCTAAATTTTGGATTATCCTCTGACTAATATCTACAATTTTGTGAGGAAACAGTACTATTTGTTGAAAACGTTGCTTCTTCACTAAATATTAAATTCAGATAGAAAAAGGCGAGCTACATAGTGTTTTCACCAACCTATAAACAAAATTCGAATCTAAAAACGGGATCTCTATTTTCTAAGACGTGCCTAAATCTAGGTCTATGTGGATAAATTTTATTTGCCGCATAAATTGTTCACAGTAATGTATGACAAACATTAGGTTCACTAGCTCGCTGGCGTGAAGAACTCCTAAAATGTTCAACAACTGATTTGATAATCATTTTGGTCACAGTATCATGATCGTTGTGTGCTTTGCGAGCCTTATTTTTGTGGGTAATGGATCTCGTTTCATCAAATTTTTCAATTAATATCTTCAATACTGTTCTGCTTGCACCTACATTCGAGTATTTTTTATTAAATAACTGCATTGCATATTTATACGAGACTTCTCCTGTAACATAACACTTCACCAACATTTTTCACAAACTAAACTGTCAGGCAATGTCGTTGGTTAATGACCAATACATGGGTAATGTGATACTCATGTAACACTCAGACTTTAAAATGAACAACTCAACATAATTTTACGTTTCCTATCTTATCTTAAATCATTACTGTCTTTTTTTTACCATAAGGAGTTTCTGTTAGAATACTTATTTGTTTTGTACAGAAACGGAGAATACTTAACGTAGAAAAGAATATATATTGAACTTAACGAACTTATTTTTTTGACATACAACACAAACTATCTATCAGCTATCTATTAACATTGTTTCTAAGTTACCATACATTTCTTACATAGATAGATAGATATAGATATAGATATAGATACTTATATAGACTTCTATCTATATTTTAATTCACTGACGCCACATATTATATCGCCACTTACAATAGTAAGTTTGTACTAACATAATACTTTAACACTTCCCTTGTTAATTTAAACTTAATATTGTTATTGATTATAAACAAACATAAATTGATTTACAATCTCGCAAACAAACAAAAGTGACACTGTCTTTAATATAAAAGTCTATAAAAGTCCCATTCGATTACACAAAGTCTTTAGCCGGATCCTCGATAGCGGCTTTGTCATAATGTCCGCTACTTGTTTTTCGGTTGGAATTTGCTGTACCACCAGTTGTCCTTCGGTGACTTTCTCTCGAACGAAGAAATGCTTTAAGCAATATGCTTTGTACTGCGGTGAAACTCTGGGTTTTGAGCAAGTCTCACTGCAGCAGAATTGTCCACTCGCAGAACAGGAACTCGTTCTAACTCTATTATTGCTTTGAAGAGTCTGGTCGACCAAACAACTTCTTTTGTTGCTTCGTTCGCAGCTATAATCTCAGCTTCAGTTGTCGAAGTTGCTACCATGGCCTACCTTTGGCTTAGCCACGAAATAGCTCCACCTGCATATAAGATTACTACTCCTGACGTTGATCGACCAGTTCTTGTGCATCCTCCAAAATCTGCATCGCTGTAGCATTCTAAAATGCCTTTTTTCGCATCACACCGATAGACTATTCCTTCGTCAATCGACCCAGCAATATACCGGAAGACTCTTTTGACTCTTGCAACGTCTTCCTTCGATAGAGTCTCTAGGGATCTTGATAAAAATCCTATGCTGTAGGCTAGATCTGGTCTTGTACCCAGCATAAGATACATCAGCGTTCCCACTGCTTGCCGATAAGGAAAGTTATGCTTCTCGATGTTATCTTTCCCTGTTCTTAAAGTTTCTGAGTCCTTCAACATTGGTGTTGAAACTGGCTTGCATTCTGAAAATCCGAATCGTTCTAGAATTTTTCTTGCATCTTATCTTAATGCCGCTCTCGTTCTGCTTGATTTCGAGTCCCAAAAAATAATCTGCCTTCTTTGAAACGATCTTGAATTCTGTTCTCAGTTCTTCTAGGAAATATGTTAAATCCTGTTGATTAGACGCTGCTGCTAGTCCGTCATATACGTAAACTGCTAATATCAACTTCTGGCCATTTCTTTTTCAGAGGTAGAAACAAGAATCAGCCTCGTTCGCTCTAAATCCTAATTTCAGAAGAAAATTTCCAAATCGTTTGTCCCAGCATGTCGGTGCTTGCTTGAGTCCGTACACACTTCTTTTCAGTTTGCAAACTCTATCTGTGCCATGATCATACCCTTCTGGCTGTTTCATATAGATGGTCTCTTTCTCCATACAGAAACGCCATTGAAACATCGAACTGTGGAAGGTGCATATTCTCGTTTGCAGCAACACTCAACATCGAGCGAATGGCTCCTAACTTTCCTACTGGGCTGAAAGTTTGACTGTAGTCGATTCCATAGCGTTGACTAAAAAATCCTTTGACGACTAGTCTCGCTTTATATCGATCAACGATGCCATCTGAATTTGTCTTCGTCCGAAAAAACCCATTTACATGGAATAGCCTTAGCTCCTTCAGGTAAACTCGTTAGTTCCCATGTCTGGTTTTCTTTCAATGAAGTCATTTCACTACCCATAGCCTTCTTCCACTCCGCACTCTTTTTGCTTTTTAATGCATCTGCAAAGCTCTCTGGATCTTCTGTGAAGTATACTAACTCTTCTGCTGGCATGACAAAATCATCCCCGGTCCCTCAAATTTTGTCGTGATAACGGCTGAAGTATCTCTTCTTCACCTTCTAGATCAGTATCGTTTTCTGTTCTATCCTCGTCTCTGCTGCTATCTTGAGCTTTAACCATCGTATCTTCTTCGTCTTCGGTTTCTTCAAGGTCGTCTTCTTGATGTTCTTGTTCTTCAGGACTACAATTTTGGAATGGTAACTTTACTTTTTCATTGCACTCTCCAGATTTTTCTTGAAATTTCACGTCTCTTGATAGAACGACTTTATGCTCTTTTTAACATAAATTCTGTATCTCTCGTCTCCGTCGTATCCAACGAGATATCCTTTTACTGCTTTCTCGTCCATTTTCCTCCGCTTCTGAGTTGGAACATGGATAAAGCAAGCTGATCCAATAATGCGCAGATGTTTTATCCTTGGTTTCTTATTCATCCACAACTCGAAAGGACTTACTCCCTCCACTGACGATTTCCCAGTTCTGTTTAACACGTAAACAGCAGAATTCACTAGTTCTGCCCAAATTGCCTCTGGAAACTTAATGTCTAGATTTGAGTACTTAAAGGTTCTTGCTACCTCGACAATTGTACGATTCTCAAGATCGCTGCCCCCGTTTTGCTCTGGCGTATACGCTGCTGTCAGCCTCTGCGTGATTCCTTCTTGTTCAAGAATGGTTCTGACCTCCTCGTTGTCGAACTCATCGCCGTTGTCGCTAAGTAATTCTTTGATCAAATGTCCTTGTATTTTGGCATGTGGGATCATAAAGTATCTTTGAACACGACGAAATGTCGCTTCTTTGAGAAAGATTCATCAAACGGTCCACATACGTCTGTCGATATCAGTTCTCCAGGCTTCTCTGCTTTCTTTCTCGTTCCAAACGGTAGGCGATGTGCTTTTCCATAAATGCATGACTCGCAGAGTTCCTTGGCCAACTTGACCTTGATGCCCAACTCTTTCACAAGCTTCTTCTTTACATGGCGCTTATCCTGGTGTCCCCATCTTTCATGATATAACTGTAGCATAGAACTGTCTCTGCGATGTTTATTTTTGTTTTTTGTTCGGGAATGATTGGTTCTATCGCTGTCTTGTACAATGATCCACAAACTTGGCGAATACCGTACAACATAACTATACCATTCACTTCAGGTTTGCATCTGGTTGCTGTCGATTCAAACTTGCTATTTTGATTTCTGTCCTGAGCTGCTAAAACAGAAAACAAATTTCGTGTAATTGCTGGAACATACCATACATCTTTGAGCATAAGGATTTGTTTCCTTCCATCAACTTCTGACAACACTTGTATAGTTCCTTTCCTAATGCCTTGAGAGCTCCTTTTCCAGCTGTTTTAATACTGCATGGGCTCTCTAACTCTTGAAACTCAACGAATAGATCTTGACTGAATGTCACATGTTTCGTTGTTCCATTATCGATCCACCAATCCGTTGAAATTGCTTCAGCTGCACAAACTTTGTTGCAACTAGAGATAAGAGATACATTAGTGTTCAGTGAGTTCCTCTGAGCGTCACGCCCTGTCTTCTTGGCTGGTCGTCCGTCAGCTATCCACTTCCTGCAGTGGCGAACCCAATGCCCTTTTGATTTACAATAATTACACAAGTCTTCTTTCTTCGATCTTGTGGCTACAGTTTTAGCTTGATCCCATGGCTGCTGTCCTCCTCCTTTTGCCACTAGCGCCTCCTGAACGAACTTCTCGCTGCCTCTATTTTTTTCTCAAACATACACAGTTGTGTCGTTGATCTAATGTTTTCATCTCGCCCTTAGTTAATAGCATCCAACTAGACCTAAACTTCTCACAGTTGCATGGCAAAATATGCAGAACTTTACATACAAGCATCAAATCTGATAACGCGTTCCCACACTTAGCTACAAGTTCGTTATTCAAATCATTCCATATGCTCCTTAATTTAGGTATATGTGTTGACACATCTTTGCCGGCCGTCCAACTGAATGCGAAGAAGTCTGTACATATTTTGAACAACTGATCCTGTGACGTTGCTTCAAACGCCTCCCACGTATCACTGGCCTTCTCTTTGTCCATGATTTTCTGATAAACTGCATCGGTCACTGAACTTGTAATCATCGAGTTGGCATAACTATTCGCCTTACGATACAAATCACACTTCTCTTTGTGTTCTTTCATTTGTACCACCGTAGTTTACTAACCTTCCGTCGATAGCGTCCAATGCTTCTTTGTTTCCACACAGGCCAATCCGTCTCATCGGCCAGAGGTTTAATGTGCTTTGCGAAATCCATTGTATCGTGATTCCTCAACACTTCATAATTAAACACTTAATAAACTGGTTTTGGAAACGAGTCTGGATCCATAACCTGTTAAAATACTTGTTTGTTTTGTACAGAAACGGAGAATACTTAATGTAGAAAAGAATATATATTGAACTTAACGAACTTATTTTTTTGGCATACAACACACACTATCTATCAGCTATCTATTAACATTGTTACTAAGTTACCATACATTTCTTACATAGACTTCTATCTATATTTTAATTCATTGACGCCACATATTATATCGCCACTTACAATATTAAGTTTGAACTAACATAATACTTTAACAGTTTCGATAGAATCAAAATTTTCTTTCTCCTAAAACTCATATTAAAAAAGTTTTCCATAGAGCAACCGCCATCACTTTACATACTGTATACTTGGAAATCGTTTACTACAAAATAACACCGTATGGAAACTTAAACTATTGATCGAAGTTAACTTCTAATTTTGTATTGAACTAACGTTACTTACATTCTCAATACAAACAAAAACTAAGATTACTTTCCATAAATCAATTTTGTATATTATTTAATTGGAATTTGATAATTAGAGGCTAATTTTAGTTCCAGAATTACTCAAGACAACTTAAAAATATACTAAGGTGTATAAAAAAGCAAGAGAATACTCCTGAAAATGTAGAAAGGCTCTCACAAACACCGTTGTCATGACAAGCAACCTTCAAAATGCTGCCACCATTCCCTTTCTCTAAAACAGGATACGCATTCGTCGAAGCACGTCCTCCCCACTCTATTTTTGCTTCACATACATAAATACACGTACGTAGCTTATATAGTCTCCGTGACATTAGAAGTGTTACATCCAGAAGGAATAATTTCTTAAACTTAATCTTTTGGGCAATGTGGTAGTCTTACATCAAGAATGAAACGATAACATTTGCAAGAAATGTTATTAACATATAATCAAAAAAAAATAATAATAATGTGTTTGGCGACCCAGTAGCTGAGTACACTAGTCCATAGTTCGACGAGCAATATGGAAACGTGCGTCGTCTTGCTGAAAAAGGACGTGTGGCCATCCATATAAGGCAGTAAAGTGGTTTGTCCTACAAACCACTTTACTGCATCATACTCATCAACAGAACGCGCAGCTGTCACACTGCCTTGAATAAAGACAAGTGGTGATCGGCTACCATGGGCAATAGTCCCCCAAACCATTACTCCAACAGTCCTGTGTGCATGCCTCTCAACAGCAATCCCAATATCACTTCGCTCTCCACGGCAGCGCCTTGCCCTTCTACGGCCATCCTGCGTACTTAGACAAAATCGCGATTCGTCGACATTATGCCATTCTGCCACCCACTGCTGCTGTTCTCTGTACCAGTTCAAACGTTGACGACAGTGGACCGCAGTTAAAAAAAGTCCAAAGGCTCGAATGCGGCGATATAGTGTGCGCATAGTAACCGGTGTACCTTCTTCTTCAAACCCTTACTGAGCAATTTGACGCTACTACACGAAGCCAGTTTTGCTGATACACCACGGAAAATCGCGCGAATCTTCTCTCGCATATCCTCGGCTGTAGTTGGTATCGTTCTGTAGACCTCGTTCTTCATGTAGCCCCAGAGGAAAAAGTTACTATCCCATTTTTACGGAAAGTCGATTCATCGGAAAATAACACGCGCATAAGGTAGGTTTCATCATGGTCGATTTAGTTGATAAACCACATACAGAAATTGTGCCTGGCTTGAAAACGGAGGTTGTAATTCCTGATGCAGTTGAATTTTGAAAGGATGGAACTTGTATTTCTGAAGAGTACGATGCACACAACGCATTGAAATATCAATATTCCTGCTAATATCACAGATACTGATATGAGGATGTTCAACAGCCGCCTCCAGAACTTGCAATTCATTATCTTCGGTTAAAACTGGCTTCGTTCTAACTCTCGTTACTCGTTGAACAGTCCAGATTTCCAATAGTTGAAAATCTATCCAACACTCTTTAACTTGCACGTGGATTTGGATGCGCTCTGCCAGGATACTTCTCAGCGTATAGTCGTGACACCAACAAACAATTCTTGTAACATTATCCAAGAATAAACACCATGTCAACCATTTCTTCTTGAGTTTGAAGCATTTTCGTAACATTTATCAGAGAACAATGTTTCTACTGTCACTTTATTCTTATTTTTATTGTTTTTTTTTTTTGTTACAATTGCACTTCTTTTGTGTTATCATGATAGACTTAATTTCGGAAAAAGACATTTTCCGACAAATTGATGAAACAACTTTTTCTTTCTTAAAAATTCCGTTATGAAATATCTTGTTTTTCTTTTTGGCACCAATGAAAAATTTGGAATGTCGGCTATCCAGCGATGTAATTTTTTGAAATTTTAGAAACAAATGACAATTTGCGAACACCAATCAAAAATTATCTTCCTTTCATAAATCATTTGAAAAAAAATTATGTGAGAGGTCTTACTCTATCCTTAAATTCAAAACCCAACGCCGCGGCGCTTAGGTTTCGAGCCGATGTAATTTAGCTCCTGCCAAAAAAAAATTTCAAACAATGGTCCGACTGTAAGAAAAAAAATCGAGAGCTTTGCAAATCTGTTATAAAATATAGGGTGTCCTATTTAAAAACACATAAGTTTGATACGCCACTGGAATACGGCACGCCACTGCTGGCCAGAAGTATTTTAGAAAGATGTCGAGAGTAATTATTCACAATTTAGCTCTTACACTTTCTTCGATATCTTGTATTATAGAGGAGCTATGGACCGAGGCGTCTTAGGTGCTACTCCCTGTATACATTTTCACAAGGCACCTGATAACAGATAATAATGATAATATATTTCATTTCATTTTGCAAATGTGCATAAAATATGTCAAAGAAAAGCAAAGTCAAGTAACAAACAAAATTCATTCACAAACATGTTAAAAGCTACTTGAGCATTTAATTACTTAAAAAAGTCATTTACTGTGTGATAGGCGCTACGAATTAAGGGTTGCTTAAGTGTTTTCTTATGCGATAAATACGTTATTATGAATGTTGTTTCATTCGCCAGCCCAGCAGCATTTACTTACTAGTCTCTACATTTATTAAACGTATGTGTTAGTTTATGCTTTCCCCATACTTTAAAATTTAAACCAATCTTTATAAGCTATATACATAATTCATGTTTTCTGTTTTAAATAAAGCCGGATGCCTGTGCTTGCGGCCTAATAGCACTGGCAGCAGAAGAATGTGTTAGGAAAGGCATCGCGGTCAATTGGCGCGCACAGGTTCCACAATGTGCAGTAACGTGTCCTGCCGATCAAGTATATCAAGAATGCGGCGACAGTTGTGGCAGGACTTGCGAGGATTTGTCCCTTCGACCGTATTGCGAGAGCAAATGCGTGGCAGGTTGCAACTGTCCACCTGGCACTGCTCTGGACGAAGCAAATAATTGTGTGGCCGTGGAAGAATGCAAATGCAAGTTGAACGGCGCCCTTTTCTCACCAGGCTTTCAGATACTGAACACTTTAACTGAGTTGCTGTGAGTATCCCCATAATAATTAACAATTACAATTAGGATCAGCGCCGGTAAATGAGTACGAATTTTTAATCTTGGGGTGTATTATGGTAATAAAACACAATGAGGGTTCGTTAATATTATATCCAGGAACAATACTGTTGTTACATTTAAGAATACAACCGCGTGACCCGGTTGCTCAAGTACGTATTCCGTGAAGTACGTTTTGGCGCAAAGCCCAACTTTTCTTGGCTGTACATGCGCACCAACTTACAATAATAAAAGACTCAAACATAACAAATCTTTTACAACTTTTCTTGTTCTTTTCCTGACCGCATAAAGTTGAACTACGTGTCAGTATTTATACTAAGCATTTAACCGGTATTATTTGCACCCCTAATTATGTGCACTTATCAGCCACACAGCCGTTTTCACTCTCATGGCTGCGATGGAGAAGGTACCAATTTTAATCACTCACACCATTTTTTCTACTCTCCAGTTGTTTGGTTTCTCTGGGTATCCCAATTATTATAATTTTGACTTACCTGATTAAGAGATATTGTAAGAAAATGACTCATGAAATAATTTTCTTATAACTCTCTTATTATTAAACATATTTAATTTAAATTTCAAATAAAATCATTCTGGATGGTTCTGAATTCAATGGTGTACTCAAATTTTTAATAAAAAGATCGCTAACAGACCTTTACTATTATTGAACTTGAAAAATCATCATCGTATGCCTTGGGATTTTAGAAGAACTTCTAAAATTGCTTGTTAAAAAAAATTGTTTGCTTTTAATGTAAAATATTATCAGAGGTAAGCACTCGTCGGATTAGAATAATTCTACCTACCTTGTGAATGTCTCTGGTGGGTTCGATCTGGATTGGCAAGGATAGGACACCAAGAGACAAAGTCAAACTTAACAATCTCTATTGACCCAGATCTTGTAGAGACTCCTAGAGGAGTACTTCAGGGACTTTTCGAGGTGTCCTTAGAAGTACCCCTATCTTAATTATATAGCCTCGTGCTTTCCCCACTCCTGAATTCCGATTTGTGGCAATATAGATCCTACAAAGGTGCTTTCATGTCAAATGAGTCACACCACATGAATTATTACTTGGGGAATTTCCAGATATTTCTTTGGGTTACAATGCTATACGGAATAGGTAACATCTAAAATCTCTTTAATTTTCATGTCCACTGCAGACGTCTATAGCAATTGAAGGAGTACACTTTTGGTGCGAAATTTATTGAAAATCAATTATTAAACTAACTTTATTCATATTATTTAGTTAATCACATTAGCGCATCAATTAAACCGTCAGAATGTTCAAATAATTTTGCAGAAATCGCCCAACATCATTTAACTCTTCAAACAACAATACGAAACAATTGTGAATTGTACGCGACAACAAAGTCTAAATGTCTGTTGTCCTGTATGATAAGGAAAGTTTAATATTAAATTTCGGTTGCGTTTTTTTCTTATTGAATAGTTTCTCAACGTTTATTATTGGTAGCCTCCATAAATTTTCTATGATTTAAGTTTGCTTGAATCGTCCATTTTGCTCCATTTTGGTCGCCATTAATGAATACTCAAAGCTTTTCGTATGCAGGACTTGTACAGCCGGTAGATGGATACAGACTGTTCCCACTCACTCTGAGCAAAACAATGTCCCCACAGAAGATGATTTGAACAACAGATGCACTCATTTGGAATTTTCGAAATATGCCGGTTGCAAACGATCCGTACCGGAAACTTGTGAAGTATGACACAGTGACAGCCTGTGCACATATTTTATTTATTACTTCGGTTTCCAGAACATGCACGATTATGAAATTGTTAGCACCCAGGAATGTGAAGAAGGATGCGAATGTGTGAATGGATATATTTTAAATACTGCCAGCGGGACTTGCGTTATGCCCGAAGCGTGTCCTTGTCTTGACGATGGACGCAGCTATACAGAGGGTAGCGTCATTGAGAAAGAAGCCAATGAGAGATGGTAAGTATTTAGAATATTGTAATAGTCGTACTGTTACACTAATACGTTTAGAGTGATTTAGAATAAAAAGAGAAATTAAAATAATTTATAGTTGGGCGCCATACGTAAATTCAAATTAAAAGGAAAAGAGAAGAAGAAAATTATTATCTCTGTGAACTATAAATACGGGAATACAATTATTAGTTCCTTGATTAATAAAAGAAAACAATTTTATATTCTATTTCGAGCTTCTTTTTTCGGTTATTATAACCGCCCTCAGGGCGTGCGATTCTAAAAGTATAAGTAAAAAAATATAATAGTCAAAAAAACAAAATGACTTCAAATTTATTACAATAAATGCTTTAATAAAATAAAAACTTCAGTATATAATTTAATTTATAAAATAAATACAACTGTTACCCGCCAAGAACCTAACTTAACTAGACTGAATAATGGGGATCCACCACTTCTAATTATCAAACAGAGCATATAAATATATAGACAAAACAAAATATTTATAACTAATTCACAGAGTTATTGAGTGGTGATACACTTATCTTGTACGTTGTTGGGGCGTAGCGGCGATAGTCCCGGCGATTTCTGCCGGTGATGCCCGTAGGCCAGCCCGCTAAACTGGGTGCGGCTACCTCACTGTTTCTGCGACGCAGCTCTTCTTTTCTTGGTCCTCCACTCCCGGGTTTTCCTTTCCCAGTTGGTGAGGCACCTTTGATTCACGCTTCTGATCGCTTGTCTCAAAAGCAATTATTATTTTCTATATCTTTTTCACTGCCAGCTATTCTTAGATTTACTTATTCGACAGCGGGCCACCTCAATCTCCACTGTCTTGTGGCCGTCCCCCGTAAATCCCCGCTTTCGAGTCACGTACGCTCTTCTATCCCTACTGCTCGCCGCGCTCCCTACTCTCACACCACCGCACATATACAGAGTACAGGTACATACGTAAAAATAACATTATACAACTCGATCTGCAAACTAAAGCCAATTTCTTTCTTTACTAATATTTTAAATAAATTAATGTATATAAAAAGAACAAAAATCGCATGCCAAGCGTACTGTTACAATATCTAACATTGAGGGAGTGCCAATAGTGCTCCTTCAAGATTAAAAAGATCTGTATCAATAACCCTGTCCAACTTACACTCTGATTTTCAGTGTATGCGGTGATGGAGATTGGGCCTGCAGCATAGTAACACCAGGGTGCGACGAAGGGGATGTTAAGAATAACGATGATGGAAAATGGTAAGTATATCACAGTTTGTCAGAGTGAAAACTGTGAGTGTAGTCTAACTAATTCTACACAAAGAATGACTTTGCTTACCATATTGTATAGCTGTTTTTAATAATGGTGTTGTCATTTAACTTTCCTTAAAACATATTTTCCACAAAATTTTTATAGAATTCGAAGTTGCATAACCTAAATATGTTTTTAACTATACAGAGACTCCAAACAGTAAGCGAAAACATATTAAATTAAAGGCCTGTTAAATACTGTGAGTTGTAACCAATTAATAAATGAAATGAAGAAAACTTCTCACTCATAACAGGTATATACAATATACCCTTCATTAGCTATACTAACATCATCAGGTGTAAATTAATATGTATATCCGTATACACTAGGTAACAAAAATTAAAATCAAGTTACAGGACTATCATCTTTAAGAAATCTAAATATTTATTAATAAAGGAAGTTAAATCTGTATTTAATAGAATCTTACAATTTTCGAATCTTCTGGAGATAAATTAATATCTTTTGATGTAACATCTCTGTTTCCAAATGTTCCTATTCATACAACTTCAGTTTTTCTTAATTTTTAACAACGTTGTTCTGGATCAAATGTTTGAATACATTAAATTAACAAGACTGGTTACGGTATATTTATTTGATTTTGCGTAAAATGTTTTTCGTTTAACCGATGCTGTATTGCCTTTGTATAGCGTATGTGAAAATAATGAATGGAAGTGCGTGCCTTCTCAATGTCTCATTTGGGGCGATTCCCATGTCAAAAGATTCGACGGAACGCGATTGGATTTCCAAGGCGAATGTTCTTATACTCTGGCGCAGGGTATCTTGAATGGAAGTGGATTCAGTATTCGCTTAGATGTATGTGTAGAATCTGGGTGTACGATGTTAAGTTTTCTTATCGTATTTGCTTATTTCAGAACGAAATTTGCAGCCACACGGGTGCTACGTGCTTGAAATCGGTTACCGTTAGTGTTGCTCTAAACCAAGTAGAGGAAAGCATTACGCTAGCTAAACATGGTATATTGCCCAACACCGAAAACTATGAGAAAATAAAAGTGACTGACAAGTACCTCTTCGTCGAAGTTGAAATTGTGGATATTGGGATTAAATTATTCTGGGATCTGAACACTTGGGTGTCTCTAAGGGTCGATGACGCTGAATGGAGGCCAAATGTAAGTGCATTCTTTGATTTTATGAAATTATTCGCAATTGGTTAAACAAGAGCGCTTAGAAAAAAGATAATGTGTCGTCTATAATCGAGATACTCATGTAGTTGTTCGGCATAAATTTGCTAAGGCTTAAGCTATGTTATAATTACATGTGTTAGTAACAGTCAGTTAACAGTCTCAAATATGTAAAATAAATTTGCTGTATTAATCCAGAACGTATGTGAAAAGTTTAACCGACGTATTTCAAATTTAACGGACTTTCTTCATGTTAAAAGTTGAATTTTCGTTGTATCTTTCGTTATATACACTGTGGTAGAAAAACATCGTTGGAGTGAATGCGTATAAACGTAGCACTTTGACCAGATTATTGTTGATTCTGTTGGTTTCATTAGGGCTTCTAGGCCATCGTGAAGCTTCTGCTTGTGTCTAACAATTTTAAAATGAATTGCATAATCTGTTGCTATTATGATAAAACTTCGGCCACAAGGACCTAGTACATCAATTCTTTTCTAAGGGTTGCCTTGCCGGGTGCCTCCACCAAGGCAGTTAACTTTTATAACGATGACAACAAACAAACGTAATACTTGAAAGGAATCATAAGTTTAATAGCCAGTAATTTACTTCCAATAAGACACAGTTTGTGTAATTTTGGCTTTATTGTGAAAATTATGTTCACATCGTCAACTAAAAATGTTTGTTTGTACGTTTCAACTAATTAACCAATATCATTCTAAACTTAACTATGGAAATAGAAACAGACAACTAAATTAATTTTTTAGAAATCACTTTAATTAGAAACAAACACCATATTTATACCATTTTGTACCAAAACCATATTTCGACAGGTAGGTACATAAATTTCTTTTCAAATGTTATTATTAGTTTAGCTGATAGAGCTATAACTTTACACCAGTCCAATTTTTCGAAATGATACCATTAATAAAGCAAAAACTATTCTAAAACAAAATAATTATCCAAATAATCTTATCAATAAAATATCTAAACAAAGAATATTCCGTTTTTATAATAAATCAATAAAAACTATAAATAAATGGACGCTGACAGTTGTCAGATGCCAAACTTCGCCCTGAGATTTCCATCACTTTATAATAGTCAAACATTTATAAAATACATAAAAATTCCTTATGTAAAAAATCTTTCTGAAAAAATTAATCAAATTATCAAACCTTATAATTTTAAAATAGCAAATTTTAATAAAAATTTAGTAACGTTTTTCATATTTAACCATAACCTACCATAACTAATACAACTGACACAATTCACAAAACAATCTTTATATAAAACATTTCAAAACTCTCAAACTAAAACAAAAAACAAACTGATTTTATCAATAAAACAAAAAATGTTTATATTTCTATACACCAAAATTTTATTTTCTACATTTTTAATTTTTAACACTGTAAATGATTAAGGTTTTGTAAATAAACCGAAACGTTTTACTCAATTTAATAGTTGTTTAACTATATGACTTTAAAAACCAAGAAGATTTACAGATATATATATTAAAAAGTCAAGAAAATTTAGAAGAAAATAAATGTAGTCATTGCTTTAACAGATAGAGGCATTTAGTCCTCAATATAGACAACATGTCGTCACCATTTTAAAAATAAATCAATATCTATCCGATTTATGTATTACTCCATATTCCTAAAACCATCGGTTTTCGAGATATTTTAAAATTTATGAAATTGCAGTACAAAATGTAAGTTTGATTTTTACTGTGTAATCAAAAAGTAAACACAGCTAACTACATTCATCCAACGTAGAATTTAATTCCCTTTCAAAATATGTTAGGGTTTCCTATACCTAACATGAATAGTTTTCTTGTGGTTAGCATTTCATTTTTCCGAGGACTACATTTAATACAATTTATTTAAATTCAGTTGGCTTAGACATAGTTACTAAGCATGTATAAACAATTTATCATTATCTGACAGCAATTAATTGTTTATCTTTAGAAAAAGTTCTAAATATATTTCAGGGTTTGCAGGAATTTTAATAAAATAAATCAGTATATTTTTGTCTATTAGCTAAGTAAATTCTTGAAATATTGTAATTTTTACATAAACAAAACAAATAAAGAGATATACACCCAATAATAAGCATGTGCGATGAAAAAAATATAAACAAACACAATGAATATTTTTTTTTATAAATCAGATGTTCAAAATGATTTAAATGATTGATGCACGTTTGTTGACATATCTGGGGTAGTAGCCTTTAAAGCACCTATTGTCCTTTCTTTCATATCTTCTAGTTTACTCGGAGCTGTAGCATATACTATATCTTTAATAAATCCTCACAAAAAGAAAATTGTGGTCCACCTCTGCCTAGCCACTTGTTTGGAATTAGAACATTCAGCTGCTCCCGAACGTTAGTATGGAAATGTGGTGGGGCACCGCCTAATTGTAGCCACACACTTTCTCTTACAGCTAAAGGAATGTTTTCCAAAAGCTCTTGAAGATGGTAGCGCAGAAATCTTCGAAATTTTTGTCTATCAAGATTACCATTAAAGAAATAAGGATCTATTATATTTAACCCAACGATTCCTCCCCATACGTTAAGAAGATTTATGCCTTTGTACGTAAATCTTCAAAAAAATTAACAGCGTTAAAAAAACATGAAATGAACTTCAATCATTCTTTTAATTTCAAAAACATCAAAATCTTACATAAAGAAAAAAATTATTAAGCTCGTACTTTTCTGGAATTAATATATATTAAAAGAGATAACGACAGTATCAATGACAGAATGATATTTCCAACTTCTCCAAAATTTATTCTTCTTTGATATAACCACCCTAGATTGCCTATATATATTTTTCAATATTTTAAATTTTTAAACATCTACAGTAAACAATTTCTTTTGCCATATCGTTTTTTACAATACGTTTTCACAATAAGGCCAAAATTCCACGAACTGTGTTATTGAAACGTATCAAGTAAGTTTCTCGACTATGGTCACATCAACGTATACGTCGCAAAGGAATAGTAACTTTAGAGAGCACAATACAAAAGCTCATTAATGAAAACCAATAATATAACAAATTGAAATTTACTTTGTGTATCAAGGAAAAAACTTGTATTCTAAATTACATGAAATGGATAATTTTGCTTTTGTATTCTCGAATTAGTAATTATGCATAGATAAATTATTATCGTATTTTAGGTGCAGGGTCTTTGTGAGAAATATGACAAATTACATGAAAATATGCCTGTTTCTACCACAGAAGAAGTTCTAAATTTTGTAGATACCTGGAGGTTGGATCCCGAATGCCCAAAATCTGTACCAAGTGAGGTAAGTACATAGCAAACGATTCGCATTAGATTGAAATGAAAATTTATGTTCAAAAAAATTAATTTATTTTCAAGTCTCTTTTTATTAAATTTAGAAATTAAACGATAAAACAAAACTTTCATTGAATGATTATCTCAACAAGAAATCCACTCAAAGTTTAATAACATTGCAGTAACTCAAGAAAAAAGAAACAACATTACTGTATTCTATAAAAGAAATAATTATTGTACTATCCATCATACTTTCTCAACAGTTTTAATAGACAATCTCTTGTCGACTTTGCAGTAATAGTCGTGTCGCACATTACGTTTTTGAATTTTTATATCTTAAATCGAGTGCGATATAGGAAATAGCCAGTCCAATATCATTCTCATAAAAGAAACTTGGATGATTTTTGTGAAATGGTATCTTTAACCGTATAAGTTATCACCTTTCTAAAACAATAGGCGAATAACAATTTCAACGTGTGATGGGTGGAGACTGTGGCTTGAAAACTATAACAAAAATCCCAAAAGAAAGGTGAAAAATCCCTTACCACAAAATTAGATAACAAATCTAAATACGTATTTCGGCAACTAAGTTGCCATCTTCAGTAGAAACAAGTGAAGAGCAGTGTTAAACATAGTGTTTTCGGCTAAGGTAAACCTTGGAAGATATGCTCTTCACCAAATCACTAGTGGAATAACACTAGAGTGTTGTTCCATAACACTAGAGTGTTATTCCACTTATAACAATTTCAAATTCAAAATGGCTCAAAATTACATGTGATACCGCAATTACTTTTTAGAATGTGTGCGACGAAGATAGACACAGTTGGGCTGTTACCGAATGTGAAAAGCTAAAAAGCCCTCTCTTCTCACCGTGTCACTCAAAAGTTCCTGTCGAAGATTACTACGAGGTATGCGTGAGCGACTCGTGCAAGTGTGACATAGGAGGTGACTGCGAATGCCTCTGCACGGCTATAAAGGCGTATGCCCAACGATGTAACGACTTTGGTATTTCAACTGAATGGCGATCGCAGAAGAGATGCCGTAAGAACATTTTTATTTACAAAATTTGATGAACAACAGTCATTATTAGTGTTTCGCCTTGCCATGTCATGTAGTAGTCTTTATAGAATGCAACATGTCATCCAGTAGCCTTGGTAAGGCGAAATCCGCCTGCTAATAATTTTCAGATATACTCTTTCACCATTTTCATTTTGTCCTTATAGCAATTAAATGTTTAAATTTGATAATTTATAGCTGTCCAGTGTTCAGACAATACTAGGTATGAGGCTTGCATGTCGGTTTGTCCACCGCGAACTTGTGACACGCTAGATCAAGAAGAATGCGAGGATCAGTTTTGTACGGAAGGGTGCGCTCCACCACCGCTATCACCAGGATATGTTTACCTTGACGACAACTATTGGGTTGTTGTAGATGAAAGGAATTGTAAGTAACATTTAAACAGTATAATTTGAAATCAGTACACGCTTTGGCGGTTTTAAAGAGCACGATTCACATTTAATTAGAGTGGATTACAGTAGTTTGAAGCTTTTGTATGGTAGAAAAGACTGTTTGGATGCCGGTTTGCATAGGGCGTTATGTGAATATTTGATCCTCTCCAGACTTAACTTTTGCATAAGCGTTTACTATTACTGCTTGGACACCATTGATAGGACTAGACTTCAGCGTTTGTAGAATTCGTGTCTTAGATTTATCTATGGGATAAGTAAATATAACAGAATCTCTCATACATTCGATTGGGCTGGTTGATTAAACATCTTCGCCACTCAAAATCGTCAAGCATTCCACATTTTTGCCTGTCCTTTTTATGCGAAGATTGCGAGCTAGGAAGTCAAATGAAATTGAAATTAGATTAGCTAGCCAGTATCTTTACGGCAGAAGCGGTTGCAATTTTGGAAGCCCTTAATTATCGTTTAATTACTTCTAATAAACACATAGTAATTATTTCTGACTGGATGAGCGTCTTAAAAGCAATACTTTTACAATATACATCCGATCATTGTGAATATGTTCAATGCCTTAGATGACCTAAAATTCCATTTAATTCGTTCAGAAAAAGTGGTTAAAAGCCGTTTTGAACATCCATCAAATGAAGTAGTACACCAACTGGCTAGAGAATAAAGAGACTATCAGTCAAAGCTATCCACCTGTGCTTTATCGAGCGGAGGTTGGTAATGTTGTCAGACGTATTATATTGTGGAACGAGTGGAATACCTATTGGAACAGTACATATTCCAGTAGATGACTCATTATTCCTACATACATCCAAACGTTAATCCCAGCACGTGGTATAGTGACCATTAACTTTCATGTTATCATCACTCTCCCACTGCTAGATTGAAACTCGTTTGTACAGAATCAATCTAATTGAAACGCCATCACGTGAATGTGGAACAGATTGTGCTTATTTGAACCACGCCTTCTTTGGGTGTAGATGTCACGGAGATGATACTAATATCATATATAACTTTTTAATATCCGAATCCATACCACTACCCACCAATATTTTATGCCTATTGAGTCTGTGAGAAACCTTCAAGTTTTCTTAAAAAAAGAAAGTATTCATATATAGTTATATATTACCTGCATGGAATCCTTCCCCAATTTCCCTTTGTGGGGTACCCGTTTACCGTTGGCCGATTTCTTGTTTGTGTAGTAAGTTAATCAGTCCGACAGGCCACGAACTGTGAAGTGTGTGTACCTGTGCTTCCCTGTTTTACATACAGCGTAAATTATTTTTGGTGGCGATTGAGCTATGATTCCGCGGGCCATATGCATATTAAAAGAAAATTAAATGCAGAAAGAATTAATTATTTCTCTTGATATTACGTACTTCCTTACCTTGGTTTTCTAAATTCTTCTTCCCTTCCTCTCTTTATCTAACGCACGGCATATCCGATTTTTTACTTATCTTTTTCTAGTTCATCCAGAAATTTTGTGTTTGACCATCCTCTCTTCCTCGTAACCACCGGCTGAAGGAACACAGTTTGTTTTCCCAGGCAATTTAATTTATGGATTTCGCGATATTAGGTCATGATTATTTTCAATCTACGGCGGTATTTTTACAAAGCAGGATATGGACACATATTTTATCGCGTGAAACACTTGAGAAATCTTGAGTAACCCCAAAGGTAAACCGAATCCTAACGAATGATCGGGCACTTGAATCGGATGCGGAAATTGCAATAGGGTTATATTTGCCAAGCAAACGCGCAATCGTAACTAGATTTAAGGAACGCATAACACATTACCGCTCTGCTTGGTTTGAGTAATCTAGTGTTGCACAACAGATAAGTGATACCGGACATAGAATTAATATTGAAAACCATAAACTCAGAAATAATTAGACACCACACACATGAGGAAAGACTTTAACAATTTGTTGAACCGGGAACATCCTCCTTTGCACCATTCAGTATTGATTGAGTGATTAAGCTAAAATATCACTTTCCTTTTCTTTCTTAGTATCTTCGCAGGTCAAAGTAGGCGATAGAAAAAGGCACTTGTTTAAAAGTTACAATAGAATTGCAAAAGAGTAAACCATTGGCAATATGGCAAATGACGCTATCTGCAAAGGTGCAATAATAAAATCTTCTTTTTGAATTGCTCCACATCATTTAAAACTATTTTTAAAAAAATCTTATATTTAATACGTAATTATATTTACGTCATAGACTAATACAAATAATAACGCTATCGGAATTGTTTCAGGTGGCAACACGGAAAACCCCGGAACAGGTAAGATAACATAAATCAAGTAGATATTTAATAGTTCTTACGGGATTAAAGATGAAAATACACAAAAACTTCATTCCATGTTTCAGTTCCACCACCAGAAGAATGCGACCCAAGTAAATGCCCAGCACTAGCATGTCCGCCTGACACTATCCCAATGCAGATCGAGGGACAGTGCTGCGAATCGTGCCAACACGACACTATGTGTGTTATCGAAACGGAAAATGGAGACGTGATACTGAAGGAGGTAAAATAAAGCAAACAAATACTTACATAGACAATGTGATCAACCTCAATAATTCTCCGAGTTTAGTATCAAAAAGTTCCCTAGACTGGTTATGAGCCAGTAGATATTTCATGCATTATTTGCATGTTAAAGAAGCTGTCAAACACTTTTTCACTATGGTTACTGGATGACGTACATATTTTAAGATGCCGTCTAAATATATTTAATAAATTCGTTTTGTTATCAAAATCTTATGCATTAGTACATATATAAACTCTCCATTCTTTGTTGCATAGTAAAGGGAAGTATTTATTCTGGATAAGATAATGTTGATTGTTATCGTTTGGTAGTGATATTGAACTTTAAACACACATTTAAATTAAATTTCAAATACAAAGAGAACACTGGCAATACAAAATTGAAGTATCTAACAGTATGCTTATAACATTTTATATCAAGTAAACCGAGAAAACAAAATAAGAATTTAATACATCCCCGAGGAAAGAAACCCAACGGGCATTTTATATATTATGTAGGTACCTATAAATTTCCGGTAACAAAACGTATTTATTCACTTATATAAACGGTATATTAGAATCACACTAGGATTTGGATGCCATCATAGATAACTTGGTTTTACCGTGCCTTAGCGGAACAGATGTAGACGTACTCCACTTCGAATTATTAATATGTAAACCCTCATCTAGTGAAGCATTCACGTACTAATTTAAAATGCGGCAAATTTAAGCCGATACATATTTATTTCATTATTAATGACTGATTCGGATTTCCACCAGATCCAGCAATGTACTTTTCAATATTCAATTTTATATTTTACATCATATATACATAATCAAAGCTTGTTCTACTATTAAATGTAAAGGCTGTTAATTCTTTAATGTGTCTTGGCCGTTAATTTTACTAGTTTTTATTCACTACATTGCTCCGCTTTCTTCCATCCTCTGCCAATTTGGCCGTTTGCTTCTACTCAATACGTGTATATTCCAATATATTCCTTATTGTAGCATTCCACGTTTTTTTGGATCGCCCTTTTCTTCTTCTCATCATCAGTCTCGCTTCGCACATAGCTGTCACGAGTCTTTCTTCTTCCATTCACTCGCTGCTTTTCTATTGCTTTTGTTAATGGTTCTATATTTAAGTGATTATTTCTTTCCCTTTTACTATTCTTGAATATTGCATTTTCATCGCCTGAACTTACTACCTACTACTTCTTAAATTGTTGCTTAATACCCATGAATCACACCCATATGTAGCTACTGAAACGTTATTTTATATATAGTCATCATCGTACATTTCCTTATTCTTTTCCTACTTATAAATCTCTTGTTGAGAGCATGGCATACTTTTGCAGGGTTGTTTATTCTTTTATTCATTGTTTTACCTGAGTTTCTTCATATATCTTTTATCTAATTGAGCTTCAATATCCGCATATGTTGCCACATCATCTGCAAACACGGTGCGTACTAGTACTAGCGCTACTAGTTTGATCGATTTTAACTTTCCGTAGCTTAAGTTTCTGCTATGCACGTTTGTTTTAAGTTTTCTCAAAACATCATTAGAATTGTAAACAGAATCAGGCTCAGTACTCGTTTTTTGCTTGAATCCTCCATCTATTGCGAAATGATTTGACTGCTAATTGCTTGATCTCACGTAATTTGTGTTATTTTGAAAAAATAAATCCACAAATACTATGTGGACGTCTCTGTTTGTTGATCCCTCTATCATCTATCTTAATGTGGAAAGGTGATCTCGTGTACTTCTGCCTGGCCAAAACTCGTTCTGTGCCTCCTCTGCTTGTTGTTCTATTTGCGATCTCAATTTTCCTTCCAATACCATTTTACATAGTCTTGCTATTACACTCATAAATGTTATGCGAATGTAGTTACTACACACTTAGAATCCCTTTTCTTAGAGGTCCCTATAATTATGTCAACATTCTAGTCCTCTGCATTATTTGACATTGTATTGAATAACCTTGTTAATACTGTTCATTATTAAATGAATTTGTGAAGTAAGAAAAATTTTATTATGCTTTTGTGATAATGGCTTTACACAGAGTCATCACCGAATACTTAAATTCCGCTAGGACAATTCAGTGGGGGAAATGACAGAAAATACAACAAAAAAGAATGTATATGTCTACCACAACCTATCTGTATTTCATAGAAACATTAAAATACCGCGTTGTTTATGCCCCGTGAATTAGTCGGTCAGGCTATTGTAACCAATCCTTGTAATAGAAGCCTGTTTTTATGTGAAGCCCACGCATAAAAAGTTTGTCAATTGTGATCAATCCATCGTCCTTACTTATAACTTGTCAGAGCTCAAGATTGATTACCTACACGATATGTCTCTTGAAAAGCAGATGATGAAATAATCATCAACGCAAGCGTAAAATCAAGCGCACCTTCACCATTGACCATCTTTTTATGCGTGGAAGTTCATAAATTCAAAATTACGCGACAAGGCGTATGCGTCAACAGCTTCACTGAATGAAAAGTCGAGGAAACATGAACCGGCTTGCTCTTGGCGTTTGGTCTCTTGATTTCGGGGCATACTCTACAGTAGGATAACCACAGCTTTCCTCATTTTCAGCCCGGTGATACTTGGATGGAAGGTTTCTGCAGACAATGCACTTGTGCCGGTAATGAAGAACACAACTATTGTGCACAATGCAAAAATAAAGAGTGCATAGATTTGGGAGGTGGGGACAGAATTACAGAAGACACTTACTATCAATTGATGACAGGAACGTGTTGTTCGAAATTGGAACCGGTAGCATGCGTTTACCAGGATAGGATATACGTGTAAGTACATGTGCATTTAATTTTCAACTATAACATGCAACGACGAGTCTATAACCACATCTATAGCTATCAAGACGTGAAAGAAAATTAATAGGAGCGAGATAGTTCCATACGTTTGATAAATCGAGCATCGTTTTATTTGTTCTTTGCTATTTATTACACATTCTACCTTTGAGTTAATTACCGGATAATTAGAAATCTATAACAGCAGTTTCTAACTATTCTTTGACTTATAAAATGCCTAGAAATGATAAAAATGTTTAATTATGGCTTTCACTATGATAAAACGGTTATAACTGCTTTAATAGGTAGGGTTATACACATCACGGACGAACTTGAGATTAGTAATTCAGTTATACAGTACTTCCTGGATTTGAGTAAACCATTTGACTGTGCTTTTCATGTAATATCACTTGACGAACTGAAACTTTATGGCATTGGCGAACATAGGTTTTTTTATTTATTAAGACTTTTTTTAGAAAATACCTCTCATTAACAATAGCGATGAAATCTCCCCGATAAATTATAGAATCCCACAAGGGTCGATCCGGAAGCTTAACCTTTTCATTTTGTATGTAAATGAAGTAAGTAATCGTAATACCTATAGAAACAATAAACATGCTGCCAAAACACTGTACCCCAAGCCACGGTATATTTTAGTGGCATAAAATTGTGTCTAAAAATACTCAAACTTTAATCCTTAACTTAAATCCTCTTGTCGGTCTCCTTGATAATCACCCAATCGAATGCCTTGATATGGTGTACTGGATAGCAAGCTTACCTCTTAAGAAATTTAAAATCTCTGATTAATTCTCAAACACTGTTATTGATATATCTACTTTGCTCTTATTTCATTCCATCATGAGTTATGGAATTTACTATGGGATGATTCAACCCACAAATGCAAAAGGGAGCAATCAGAATGATTCAGATACGAAACGTGGTGACTTGTGCAGATCTCTTTTCAAACAGTTTAAATTATTAACATGCACAGAACATTTAATTTGTAAATTCTTGTCCATTGTAAAAATAATTTAACTTATAATCGACAAACAATTAATGAGACAAAACATAAACAAATTGTACACCCACACTTTCAACCACTTAAACTCCTTTACACATAACTCCGTTAAATAGGATTATTTTTGGATCGGACGTTTCGGCAGTGGTACTTTAACCCGTCGTTAACCATTTCGCGTCACAAGTTATAAAGTCTAGTATTCGTATTTACTTCGTCGAAATAATTTTTTAGGGTATTATATTTATCCTTTTTTGTTTATCTCACAATAGTGCAGGAATGATCTGGTCTGTAGAAGAATGTTTATCAATGCAGTGCGTCATAGATCCACAAAGTCAAATGCCTACCATGGTGGAAATACATCCCGAGTGCCAACAAACTTGCCCAGTTGTAAGTGCTAATTATAGGTAATCATGAATTGCTAAGTCGGTTGTGTAATTATTTTATACTGCAGGGATTCAAATACAAGGAACCTGATAACGGTTGTTGCGGTTCTTGCGTCCAGGATAGCTGCGTCTTCGACGGTACAGCCAGAAGGGTGGGTAAAGAATGGTATGCGGAAGATGGATGTCTAGCTTACAGATGTCACATCGTCGGCGGTCAATATCAAGTGTATTCGTACAAAACGGCTTGTCCCGCTATCCTTCATTGTTCCGGAAATATACGAAGAGGCCGTTGTTGCGAATACTGTGACACATTCGAAATATTTACGTGGACGAACGAACCACCTCGTTGCAGCCATATCGCAGCTTAACTGGAGCTTCTTACAGTAGAATTTATTAAATAGTTTCAACACAATTATGTTTAGATATGGTTTGCATATTTGTATGTGTATACCAATGTGTATATAGATGTAGTAATAGGAAGGAAACCTTTACATTATATGTTAACAATAAATATCGTCTAAGCATATACTTTCTGATGTTTCAATATATATTACCGGGTTTCTCTTCTAATATTTTCAACAGAAGGTGTTTCTTTATTGTTCTCCCTTGCTGTTATAAAACCAACCATCTTGGTACCTTCTACCAACAAACCGCGCTTTGGTGCTCTAAAGTGCCAGTAGATGTCGCCTATGCTTGCAAATCTAAATTTAATATTTTTTTCTGAAATTAGTTTAGCATATATGAAAACGTAACTATTTGCTTTAAGCATACGCTAACGAAGACTAGCATATCATTCGACAACCAATGCCTCGCTCGAAATTCTATGCAAATTCCATGCACCTGCATAAATAAACTGCCATGCGTAGCATTGATTTGTTTTTATTCATGCTTATTTTTATATCGCAGCATCAGATAATGTAAACTATAAATTTAAACTCATAAACAATATCAAAAGAAAAAGAAAAAAATTAAAATTAAAATAATATTAAACGTTCTAAACTGAATAAAAATTCTTATCAACTACGGTAATAAACGTAAATAAAATTCTAGAAGTTAACAAACTCCTATTAGAAGAAATAAAAACTCAGTGAATATAACAATTTTAAACTTAAAAGCAATAATTGCAAACAAATATAAAACTATAAATATAACAAATGCTAAAAAGAAAATTAACTATTTATTAAATGTTCGAATAACCCTCCCTATTGGTAAGAGCAGTAACCCAGCTGGTCATAAAAATTGCGACCAACATTTCTTAAAAACTCCGGAGTGACATTGTTGCTGACTTCAATGATTTCGGCGCGTAATTGTTCGCGATTCAATGGACATTCTTCAAAGTAGCCGTATATTGAATTATTTTAAAAGAGCCATAAGAAGAAGTTGTTCAGGGCTAAATCCGGGGAGCGTGATGGCCATTTAATAGGACTCAAATTACCGATCTATCTATCTTTAAAAACGGTATTTAAGAAATTACTAATATTACGGGTATTGTGCGCCGAGTCCTGTTGGAACCAAATTTCGTTAATATCAATTCGCTCCCGCACAGCAGGAATAATATTAGTTTGCAACAATCCTAAACACTTATTGCCATTTAAATATCCTTCAATAAAAAAAGGTCCGATTGCTTCATCCCCAAACTATACCAACCCACACGTTAAAGTTTTGTGGAAACTGTGTTCGCGTTGGTGTATAATCAAAAGGCGGATAGGGACAGGCACTGTAAGCGACGATTCATATTGAGTCGGCGCGTTATACATATCGAGTGTTGTTATACATACGTCGTTGTGTGACAGTAGCGCAGACAGATATACTTTAATACGAACTTTAACATATGCTACATTTTGTTTAATAAATTTGAAGTAGATATTCGTTTATATGCACTGATAAAAAAGATTCTTTAAAACAAATAAATATCTCTTTGACGGTATTTTTTAAAGCAGCCGCTTTTTTCAGTTAATCAATATTTCTTTCATTGAAATAATATTATTTTTCCACAGAAGTAATACATACTAACTAAAGGCAATCATTTTTTTAAATAGTAGGGAAGTAATATCTCTTTGTATTAAAGAATCTTTCCTCTCAGTATGACAATATTGTACTTAAACAATATACCTATGTTATGCAAGTCCGTGTAAACAAAATTTATTTGCATTAATTATTAAAATATGTTCTAAATTCTGATCTGTAAACTGAGTCCGTTTGCTTGTCGTATGTCTTTAAATACAGAAAAACTTCTTTCTACATCACAACTAGTGAGAGGTGCATATTTAAAGTATATTTTAAAATTACTATACATTCCATTGTCTTCGGAACAGACATTTTTTAAGATGTTTAAATCCGTATTACGGTTAAAAACTGCGTCAATTTTTTTGCCCAAACGGTCTCCAAAATCTCCGGGAATATTTTTAACTTTATGTAAGGTAGTATTTAGGATTTCGATACCTTCTTCTAGTTTTAAACTGTGAGTTTCTAAATATTTTATAGTATTAGTTAATACTTTAAAGTTATTTTTAACTAAATACTATATTGTGGAGACAAATACAGGACGCTGAATAAAGAGATATTTTGTGCGACCGCTCTTCACTTGACTAATTCCATATCAAGCGCGCCTATTCGATTAACATTGTGTATCGTGCTCCGTCCGCCTATGGCCGAGCTTCGTAACGGTGATGCGATGAATAATAATTTATGGTGCCTGTGACTATCCGCTCTTTAATTGTAATGTAGGTTTTTACCCGACCAATAATAAACCGCGTGCGGCTTCCGCTTAATTGCCACCTTAAAATTGTTTTACTATAAATAGTTTTCCGCGGGCGTATAATATTCTATTTTTGTTTATAAAAGTACTGACGGCAATGAAAACTTACTAATATATATAATATATATATATATATAATCTTAAAACTCTTCTGCCCTAATCACACCTTATTACTATTTGCCGCTTCATTTCACTTCTCCATATTCGAGTTTCCTCCATTTCTTTCTGTTAACCGCTAGTGCCGACGCTTGATCCTTTGTCAGCTCTCTTCCTTTTACAATTCTTTCAATGTCCGGATTCCGCGTTGTCTGAGGACGTCCTCTGCCTCTCTTCTCTTGTCTCCTCGCTTCCCACATCTTCTTCACAGATCTATCACCATCCATCTTTTTCAAATGACTAAACCATGGCAGTTTACATTTTTCTATATGTTTTGTTACAGACTCTATGTTTAGCTTATAACGAATGGTATTCGCTTCATCAGTATTTTACTCTCAACTCACTTTTTGTTAAAACCCAACTTTTCATTAACACTTTCATTAACAGGGAAGTCTTCTGATCGTATATTGTCAGTTCTTATGTAGTTTTTGTTGTTTTTGTACATACTCATGATGGCTCTACTTTTCTTTTCTTCAAGCTGTTCTCTACTTCCTGCCTTGGTAACTTATCGAATGCCTTTTCAAAGTCCAGGAAGGCTAAATAGACTTCCAGGCTTGTATTTTTTAATTTTTCTACCACCTGTTTTATTGTAAATATCTTTTCTTCCCTTCCTGAACCCCCAGCTTTGAGGTTGCTCTAGTTGTGGCTCTAATATTGTTGTTAGTCTGTTTTCAACGAGTCTCTCGTTGATTTTTGATGGAATACTCAGTAAAGTAATACCACGGTAGTTGTTACAATGTCGTTTGTATCCTTTTTTGAAAATTGGCACTATGATTCCTTTTTTCCAGTCTTCCGGCACTTCACCTCTATTCCAAGCCTTGTTACATATTTCCGCTGGTAACTGGAAACCTTTTCCGCCTAATTTCTAATGACCAGCTGCTCTCCCCTTTTTAAGTTGACTCACAATTGATTTAATTTCCTCTGCATTCGTAATGTCTTTGTCCTGATCAGGGTACTGTATATTCAATTCTGCTTCATTAGCACTTTTCAAAACTTACTAACCGTTGTAAAACTAGAACCGCATCCTCAATATTCCGCAATGCTTTATTAAGGATTGAGCGAAGTGAATTGGGCATTACGAATGTCTAGCGATTCGTTTCCCTCACCCCGCACTAGTACGGAATGAGAACTCCGTTGATTTGCTTCAAATTGAAAAATTGGAGCTGTTGATAGCATTTTGTAGTAGTTAGAGTAGGGTAGAAAATACCGGTGCCCGCTTGCCGTTAAACGGCGACTACATATTACGGAGTAGACCATATTGAGTCGTATATCTAATACACTCACCCAATAGAACAGCATGCGTATTTCTCGACTTTGTTAACTTGTAGAAACCATATTTTCACCCTTCTTTTACTCAAATTACGGCAATCGACAGGTTCAAAGTGAGCTCTTGGTATATAATAATAATAATAATCTTTATTGCCCAACAGGCCAAAGCCCAATAACAGGACAACAACAAATATATGTATATATAAATGTATATACTTATATTAGCAAGTACATGCTGATGAAAGAAACAAAAAAAAAGCAAAAATATATATTTAAACTAAATTAATATAGTAAGATCAAAAAGAGAAAAAAAAAACTAACACTAAAGAAAGCCATAAAAAAAAATTATGCTCAGAACAATCAAATTAAATTTGAAATAGATCTCTCGGGTCTTGATTGCCTAGCCTGGAGAGTGTGTATATAGGGAGACGTCGCATAACGTTCGTTCTTGCGAACGGAACCATGAATGTGGAGTCGTACCTCGCGCTCAACCTTAGCACCAAAAATGACATACGCTCAAGAAGGGCTGGACAATCGACATGATTCCTGAGAAGCTTCATCAAAAACTTCATGCATATTTCTTCTCTCCTGGTGTTCAATGGCATCACTCTATGTCGCGATAGAAGTTCGACCTGCGAGACGCCCATTTCCGGGTAAGCTCCATCCACTTTGTAGGTAAGAAATTTCAAAAATCTTCGGTGAATGCGATCAAGAGGTAGGAAATCCGATGCATATAGGGGATACCAAATAAGGCATGCATATTCTAGTTTGCTCAACACATAAGCAGAGTAAAGCGTCTTGAGTACGAGAGTGTTCGTGAAATATGTCGATATTCGCATTATAAATCCGAGAGCTCTATAGTGAAGCTTTATATGAATGATCTCTTTGAGCAACCCTTCTATGCACAAATATACGCATATGCTGACGACACCTGCATACTTTACTCTGGACAAAATTTAAGAACATGGAATTAAATATAAAAGAGGACATAGAGAATGCATTATATATAGCACTAAAAGAGAAAACCAAGAGATAAGAATAGTATTGAAAAACAAGAAATTAAAAGAAGTAAATAGAACAACTTACCTAAGACTGGAATTACAAAATACAATGTAATGGGATGGAAAGAAAATAATCAAACAAAATGCTAAAACCATTGCTGCAATAAATAAAATCAAGCACATAATACCGCCCTTTTATAAAAAGTCAGTATACCACGCCCTCTTTACTGTTAAAAATACCTACATAATAAACATTTGGGGAAACCATATATATAATACTACTATATGGCGCATTGTTCGTGTTTCTAAGGCTTGAGCAGTGAAGCCGAAGTACAAACGTATACGCCCGTCGCGTACTAGTCCTATTTATGATACCGCGCATGTGCCAGCGCGGAATTTCAAAAATAGTTTACCGAAATAGAGATAATGGCCACACAACGACTTTACGTTATTATCTGTGCTTGCAGTATACGTACTTTATTAAGGAAGACCCCAACAGATTATTCTATGACCCCAACTTACACCAATAATTCACCAATAAATGACAGAACTATCTATGAAATGATTCTTATTAACACAATTGATTTCTTCAATTAACGTTCGATTTGCACGCGAAATATCTTATTTGATAGTATAACCTTATTCTAAAAACTAACAAGTGGTTATTAAAGATGAACTGAACTACTATTTCAAATAATCATGTAAGCCCTAATGACGTGCAAAATAATATTTCACGACTGTACACTGTATGTATTTATATTAGTAAAAGGGGGAAATCAAACAAGAAGAGTAAACATTCTTATATTTATAAAATTGAAAATTTTCGAAATGAGTCAATTTTCTGTATTTATTTAGGATAAATTCATCTTTTACACTAGTCGGCCTTGCTTCGTGATGTAATCTTATATCAATATAAGTTCGTATAACGGCTTTTATGAGTACTACCTTGTGATTATTAAAGATGTCTTGAGTTCTAGTTTGTCTTTTACTGACGCCAATAAAGATAATGTACTACCAGACACTTGACCTTGTTTATATTAATTTTTTTCATTTTATCGATTCGAGTAAATATACACTAAATACAAATACAAATTACAAAAATTATACTTTCCACAATTGACCACCGAGACAAATACATATAAATATGAGGAATGAGGGAGCGTAAATTGTGCGTCAGCTCACGCGGGACCAATCGCTTTCAAAGTTTCGATTGTGCGCCTTATTCTTAATGCGACGAGACAGAGATAAGTCTGTCGCTTTCGTCGGCTTCACTTTTCATGCACAATGCGCCATATAGTAGTATTATATATATGGGGGAAGCACATCAAAAAAGAACCTATCCAGTCTACAACGCCAACAAAACAAGATACTAAAAATATTATACAACATGCACTAGGGAACGGCTACAACACACCTCTATGAAACAACACAGGAACTAAACAAAAACAAACAACAGATCTACATAGTATACTAATTCTGTATAAAATTAAAAACAAAATAAAACTAAAAATAAAATTACAGAAAAACAAAGAAATACACGATTACAAAACTCGACGGGTATTGCACACAAGGTCAGAAAAATATAATCACCTTAAATACAGCCAAGCAATATCAACAAAATTAATAGAAATATACAATAGAATACCAAAACCAATCAAACAAACGCCATATCACATATTTAAAAACAAAACAAATCAGATTCTAAGAAATACAATGAATTGACACCTCCACTTAAAGAACGGGAGATCCTCAACAAGTGCACAATGTAAAATCAACCATTCTGTATACAAATATGTATAATAATGTACGTGTAATATTATTTTATTACATTATTATATCATATATTATATAATTTACGTATGTTTTCTTAATACCCATAGTAAATTTGGCTTATAATTGTGTTGTAAAGACATTGTTGTTAATTCTAATCAGACACTATCTAGACTGCTAGACCAAAGTACATTTATATCAGACCGTTATTTGATTGACCTACAAAGATGTAGTACAATATAATTTATTTTTAAACCTAACATAAGAAAAATATTTAATTGTTTTGCCATATTTATAAATTTATATAGCCAAATTTTATCTGCATTTTTTTGCACAGAATAGTTTTACTCTTTAAAAAATTGAGAGATAGGGGTTGCTTTCATAACAGCAGACAGTCCATTTCATCAGAAATCTAAAACTTAAGAGGAACATACTCTGTCATTTTAAATTAATATCTATTGCTAACTGATGATTTATTTCAATTTCCCCAAATTGAAATAAATCAGGGAAAATTTAATATATATGTATAAATTAGAATATGATATTCTTAGGGATAAGAACTTGCCGATAATTTAATATGCCATACTGGTTTTTCATATTACTAAATCCACCGTCGCAGATTTTGTCACCGAAATAAATTCAAAATGCCATAGTTTAAAATTCACTGTGGAAGAAGAATTGAACAAACAACTTCCGTTTCACGATAGCTTAGTAATTTATTATGGCTGATTCAAATCATTGCGGGCAACATGAAATGGCTGGCATTAATTTCTTAATTAATAGTTAATAACTTTCCCACTTAATCGGATCAGACTTGACAGATAGTTACAGTACATTAAAAAGATCGGGATCTACAATGGTTACTCTTCTAGAGTTCAATATAAACATTATGTGCGAAACTCCACTAGTATAAGTTTATTTGAAACCTGCAATAAAAAGTTTATTAAACTACTTTTCCACAAAATTTCACTGCACAAAATACATTACCAAAATTGTTAGACAACCCGAAAGATAAACCGACCGTCAACGAAAGGTCAAGCACTTTCAAAATTGTGTACGGGAACTTATGTTGGATAGACAATGCGGGTAATCGCTAACTAAAATTAAGGAACACATTCCACATTAGCGCTACGAGAAGCTTGATTTATCCAGTCATAGATAAATAGATAGATGTGTATTGTGTGAGACAACAGATCACAGTTGTATACACTCGTCATATACGGGCCATAAAATTAACATTGAGGACCTTGAACTATTAGAAAATGTAACATCTCCGAAAAAGACTTTAAAAATTTATTGAATCCTGAACATGCACCGCTGTACCATTCTGTGCTATTGGATTTATTAGGCTAAACACATTTCTTTCGCAGATACATTTTTGTATGAGTTCCCAGATTTCTAGCAGGTCAAAAGTAGGCGTTAAAGGGTAAAAGCATTTGTAAATATGAATTTAGGGTAGGAATAACGAAGCATGTTTAGATATTTTATCGTACCAAATGAACTAAATTTGGTCGTTGAAAATGGAAATCCATGAATTGCCGCAACAATTGTCCCGAATTAATTAAATTGGTGGGAAGTAATCGGATATCTATTGCGCTACCGTTTTTGCATATCTTTGTATAACAACTTTTATATACATATGTTAAGATAATTTAAAGAATACTTAATCTTAAGCAACGTTTACTTAAAATATTTTGCTCGAGTGATTGAGTAAACAGCATGATTGACCGATGCCAAGTAAATGTAATCCCGTATAACACTATGTGTAAGAAAAACTGCCATAAAAACTAGCAGTAGCTGGTTGTATTAGCTACTATCGCATACGAGTAGTTTTTTTTTATGCATTAGAAGTGCTGGCCTGGCTCAAAATTCCGTCTTAATTTATTAAGATTATAACAAACCTGTTAAAACCTCAATGAAAAATAGGTTTGGTTTAATTTAAATTTCCTGCATTACTAATGAAGTGCTTTTCAGTTCAGATTCGTTACTAATTTTTACGGCACGAGATGTAGCGCACAGAATTAAATCTTATGTTTAGACTCACATGTACGTTTAAAGTTTATTAACTACTCGGACTTTACCTACGCTATTTTTGCACATTTTTTATTTGTATGTCAAGGTGTTCTAAATTTACTTGGAGATCTTTTTGTGGGTATAGAGATTTATAGATAAGCCCTCTTATCGCTTTTGCAAGATCGTAGCAGCTAGTATGTCCGTAAGTTTCTATGTAAATACTTGTTTTTATCACATGCTACTTGATGGATATAAAAAAATAAATGGGATTAACAATAAGGAGAGTGGGAAATTCCAGGCTTGGTGCACTGATGACCTCTGGTGTCCTGGCTTGTAGGCCGCCTCTTTTAATTTCCTTTTGGTTTGTCCATCTTCTTTAGCTCGGATGGAAATATTGTCCCAATCTATTCTATGAACTGTTTCCCAAGCATGCTCTGCCAATTTTGATTGCTTTGTTTCCCCTTTTTGTGTTCTACTCTTATTTTAAGCGGTCTGCTCGTTTCACCAATGTATGAGCGCCCACATTCACATGAAATGCTGTACACACAGTTTTTGGTTCGTTGATTTATGTTGTCCGGTTTTATTCTGTTCACTATGACTTTGTTGTATTGGATGTTCTTATGTCATATTGGTTGCCTATCCATGCCTGCCGGCTACCGTGGAAAACCCTGTATATGCATGGTTTTCCACGGTAGCCGTTCGTTAGAAGTTTCCGAGGTTAGAAAAAACCTGGAACTCTGAATTTTTGGAATCCGGGGCTATTCAAGATTCTCTTTCATTTTAAAATATTTTCAGGGTCTTACCACTTCCGGTTATATCGGAAGTCGCCATAAACTTTCTTATTTTAAATGGAACACCCTGTATATTATTTCATTTTTAAATTCCTGTGAAAATTTTATGATGAGTTCTAATAGGTTTCCCTATACCTATTTTCAACAGCTACTTAGATATCTTGATTTTTTTGAAAATTTTGAAAGATGTAGCGTTATTTGCAACACAGTATCTTTTGCCGATTTTCGACTGGTAATAAACACTTCTAGGGTAGATGGAAGCACAAGAATGACACTTTTTTTTGAAAATTTTGAAAGATGTAGCGTTATTTGCAACACAGTATCTTTTGCCGATTTTCGACTGGTAATAAACACTTCTAGGGTAGATGGAAGCACAAGAATAACACTTTCGAAATCCACATTGACAATTGATTTGTCGCACACAGGCTGTCCAAAACTGCATGACCAATTACAAAATCTTCAAAGTTGAAAAAGTTTTCTTTTTCAAATGGAACACCCTGTATATTATTGGATGATCAGATGCAGAATTTAATTCTGCATCGATTCGCTATGACTTTCCCTTTACAACGGTTTTCTTGTTATTCCATATTTTTTACTAAAATCTAATAAAACTACAAAATCGTATCCAGTAAACACTGATTATAAGAGGAATTAGAACAAGTGACTTGACAGTTTTTGATTTTATGTCAAAGTAGTACAATTCCATTTTGCTAATTGTATGAAATACAATTAATAATGGAGAATATTGAAGAATATTCGAATAATGATCTGCTAAATTTGTTTTATACGCACGGTGAATGTGAACGAATTGTCAGACGCACATGTAGATTATTTAACGAGCGATAGCCGGACTTACCAGCCATGACTCCTGGAAAATTTGCAAGAATTGAAGGTCGGCTTTTGGAACCTGGGAGATGTAAAGGCAACTCGTAATCACCGAAAGCCAGTAATAGATAATGAAGCTAACGAGGTGAATGTTTTGGCTTATTTTCAAGCTTATCCACGGAGTTCAATTCCAGCAGCAGCGCTGGAATTGGGCATATGAAGAACTTCAATTCAAAGCATATTAAAAAAACACAAAATGCATCCTTTTTGTGAAATAATTGTACAAGGCCTACGCCTTGGTGATGAGGCAAGACGCGTCGCCTTTTGCGAGTTCATGTGCACAAAAATGACAGAAGATCCAAGATTCCTTTATAAAATTATCTGGACTGACGAATCAAAATTCAGCAGGCAAGGAATTATAAATCGTCAAAGTATTCACTACTGGGCACAAGATAATCCACACGTCTTAAGGGAGAATAATCACCAGGACCGGTTTAGCTTTAATGTTTTTTGTCTGGTTATGGACAATAGCGTAGCATATCAAGTTTACGATGAAAGTTTAGATGGGGCTAGATATCTAGAGATACTTAGAGTACTTGTTAGTGATTTTTAAAATACTCTACCTCCAGGAGAGAGAGCAAACAGTTGGTATCAACTAGATGGTGCTCCCGCGCACTCCACACTAGTACATCAACAATTGACGTTAATGTTCGAGGATCGGTGATTTGGTCCCCAGGGACCCTGGAACTGGCCACCCAGATCACCCGATTTGATGCCCTTGGACTTTTACCTGTGGGGTTGCATAAAAGAGCAAGTGTACTCTACACCTGTATTAACGAGAGAGGAACTACCGTGTTCACGATGCGTTCACCAATATAACCCCAGACGAACTTCGGGGATCGGTTTCGCGAGGAGTACATGATAGAGTGATTCAGCGTTTGAACCAAAATGGTGGTTACATAGAACAATTATTGTAGTTATTTCGTTCAATTTATTTTATTTTTTCTTGTCATTATGTTCCTAAATTTTTTGTTTTTCATTTGTTACTACGTTTCAAATTTTCTTATGTTCCTGTTTTGTTTCCATTTTCTAATGAAAATGAAACACATACGATGTTTCAGTTTCTGTCAAAAATCACATTAAAACAGAAAATATTGACATAACAAGAAAACCGTTGTAAATAGGTATAGGGAAAGTCATAGCGAATCGATGCAGAATTAAATTCTGCGTCTGATCATCCAATAATATACAGGGTGTTCCATTTGAAAAAAAGAACTTTTTCAACTTTGAAGATTTTGTAATTGGTCATGAAGTTTGTCAATGTGGATTTCAAAAGTGTCATTCATGTGCTTCCATCTACCCTAGAAGTGTTTGTTACCAGTCGAAAATGGGCAAAAGATACTGTGTTGCAAATAACGCTACATCTTTCAAAATTTTCAAAAAAATCAAGATATCTAAGTAGCAGTTGAAAATAGGTATAGGGAAACCTATTAGAACTCATCATAAAATTTCTCAGGGATTTAAAAATGAAATAATATATAGGGTGTTCCATTTAAAATAAGAAAGTTTATGGCGACTTCCGGTATAACCGGAAGTGGTAAGTTCTTCACGTTCCATTAGATTTAGAAAGTATATATATATAAGCCTTGTTGTTTGTAAAGGATGTCAGTGTTATTCCACTAGTGATTTGGTGAAGAGCATATCTTCCAAGGTTTACCTTAGCCCAAACACTACGTTTAACACTGCTCTTCACTTGTTTTTCTACTGAAGATGGCAACTTAGTTGCCGAAATACGTATTTAGATTTGTACCTTTACTTTTTGTGGTAAGGGATTTTTTCACTTTTTCTTTTGGATTTTTGTTAACTGTGTAAGTTGGTTCTCTATACACGCTGGCTTTTATGTTTCCATCTCTCATTTTCTGGATTAGGACATCTAAGAATGGGATGGCATTCTCTTTTTCCAATTCCATAGTGAACTTGATTGAAGATTCTATATTGTTAATGTGTGTAAGGTATTCTTTTAGAGCATTTACGCAATGTGGTCATATGACAAAGGTGACATCAACGTATCTGAGTCACAGCCTTGGCTTGAGATGTTGTGTTTGTATTGCTGTTTGCTCAAACTCTTCCATATATATGTTGCTCAGAATGGGCGACAGAGGGGACCCATCCCCATCCCAATCTCTTGTATGTAGAATTGGTTCGCTATCTGGAAGTACGTTGTTTCTGCACATATTGATAGTAGTTTCATGATGAATTTTGCATCACCTTTAGTTATAATATCATAAGCTGTTCCATTCAAAAATAAATTGAGAAAAATCATTTTGACAATGGTAAATACTCTCCTGATTACTTCCTTTTACATCCGGTAATTAAAACAATTTACTATTCATAGCTAATTTTAGCCATTCCTCACAACAAATGTTATTATTAAATTTAAAAGCGTTTGGACGTAGGAAAATTTTCTCTAGTATATGCAATTTTTCAATTTTTTAACAGAAACGGTTGTAACTCGAAAAATTGTCAATTACTTTCATAATCTGAGGCTGAAAGGAGCATGATTAAAAATCTTCCATAATTTAAAAATATACAGGCTGTGCCATCTGAAATATCCTGTATTCGGAGTATATTTTCCAAAAGTGCACAATTAACATTACAATTGTTCCCAAAGCATCAAATTGCTATATAGCATACAGCTGTAACACGGTTTAGTAATATCAACAAACATTTTTAATTTACACTATTAAGCAGATTTTATGAAAGGCAGTTCTCGGCAATAGATAATGAACGCACAAACTTTGGGAGCTTTTTAAAATACACATACAACATGCTTTATATTTATGATAAAAAGTAAATTATACCTGTCAGTTCAACATGTTAGTAAAACTAATGTATATACAAGTAAAGAATTAAATAATCACGTTTTTTTTTACAGTATTTTCCAGAAATAGTACTTTTATATTTTAATTGTAAACATATTTCAATGTTTATCCATATGAAATATAGAAAAATAATTCATTTATTTTAATAAAACTGTAGTTTTGTTTGAGTATTTACAAAAATTATAATTCCCAAAGTTTAAATATTTATTTTTATTATCTTTATTACTAGGGAATACATTAATATATCTTGCACACTTAGCTATCAGTCGCAGGTCCAGGGTTTAAATCTCACTCTGGTGAATTACGATAACCGGGTTTTTTTTTTTTCGAAGACGTAATGATGATTAGGAGGGAGATTTGGCTCTGCGGGGGTGCCTGATAAGCACATTAAATGCTTAGGCTATATATACTCCATAGCCTAAGCATTTAATGTGCTTATCTACTATGGAGTCTATATAGCCTAAGCATTTAATGTGCTTATCAGGCACCCCCGCAGAGCCAAATCTCCCTCCTAATCATCATTACGTCTCCGAAAAAAAAGTAGGTAAGGTAGAAATAAAGAATTTAGGTTCAATAACACTTTTCATTTGTTACATTTTTTTTTTATTTCTTATAATTCTTTATCCTTTTTCGTCGTAAAATAAACCACTTTCACATGTCTCAATATATACTAATCAATCTTTTATTCTTTAACCCGTTAGTGTCTGGTGGCTCATCAGTGTGTCAGACGCTTTTGAAATATTTTCTAAAAACCCATTGAAGTTATCGAAATTTATTCTTCTTTTGAAATTTTTAATAGTAAAATTAACCGGGATGGGGGTTAATTGTTAAAAGTATACATAAACATTAGTAAGACAACTACAAACTAGAAACAAGTACGCCACAGTCGACCACCAAGAAAATTGATAGGATCAAAAGTAACAATTTTGCTCTGCAAAAAACTGTTTTCAATAGCAAAGTGAACACTGATCAACATTTGTTTTGTGTATTTTTTTTATAAAAATGTCGTCTAAAAAAATATTAGAGAAAAAGTGTATGGGAGAAAATCAATTATATTTTTTTCTCCGTCCGGTATCAAAGTATAGCAGTCAAACCTTATATTCTGGTAAGAACCTAGCATCTTAAATACGACTACATAAAAACTTCTCGCGTGTACCTGCGGCCTTAACGTCTACACAAATTGAAAGTTTAAAATCGCAGGGTTCAGCTTGTTATGTTTTGGATGTATATTTTCAAATTAACTTTTATAAATTAACAACATTTATGTGTTCTTGTAGATATATTATATTTTGTGATAAAATAATATTTTACAAATAATGTCCGGTGCTCGCGTCAACTGCCTAGTACGAACTGCCCTCTGGACAATGCATTTTCCCTCCACTGAACAGGCGCACTATATCCTCATATCTACTACAGCTTTTTTTCAAGTTTTTGATTTAAAATAACCTTAAAATATTATATTTTGGTATCCTAAACACAAAAGATAATCTTAAGTTATCCATTTTGCGCGTAATTATTTTTATCTAATTTTTAATAATAATAGAATAAAAATATAGAAGGTATAGTACACAACGAGTTCTGAAAGAAATTTAGTTACATTAGTAGATCGTTTTCGGACTGCACATCATGTATGTCAATTATTGTAGATCTCCATTTTCTATTTCTTCTATTGCTTTTTTAGACACCGACAAAAGTTCAAAAGCTCTTGGCAAAAGATCTAAGTGCCTCAAATAGCTGTATTTCGTCCGAATGTGGGATATGTACGGATCAGGGCTTATCAAAAAATTATGAAACAAGTCTTCATTCGATGGAAAGAATGTCAATTGGCAGTAAGCCAAAATGATGAGAGATATCTGCACCATGTACATGTTTATGCACACTAGCTGGCATATAAAACCAGGGATGGAGGTGAACAAACCGTTCAGCTGTTTCTCTGCAATAAACTCTAAATGTTTCAATGTGGATGACACATCCAGATGAAATTGTTTGAAGAATAACTGCAAATTGCTTCAATAGATCTTGGTGAATATTAGTAATCTCAGCCGTCTTCTCGTAATCTCTAAGCAATCTTCTGGCCGTATTCCCGTCGTTTGTGGTCTCAAACCCTTGCTTGACAAAATCGAAAAGTATCAGGGTAGAACAGGTCTTGAAAACACTTGTGAGAGATTATTCATTTCACTCGGTCTAGCAAGGCAAATATTACAGGCAGATGCAGCAGATGTGTTCGTAATGATAGTAGCCATTTTCCCACGACGTGTTAATGGATCTAATTTATTTTATATCATGTACGGGGTGATCCAAATTGCTTGTCAGAATAGTGCATCTCGGTAACCGTAAGAGATAGAAAAAAAAAGTGGAGAAGTCCCAATCTCTTTTTTCGAGATATTCTCAATGGCGAAAACGAAAATTAGTTATATTCTTTTGTTCTTGAGTTATAGCCAAAAATGGAGTTTTTCAAGTGTTTGAGAATGCCCAATTACTTGCTTGTCTTTAACCATACAAAAAAACCGTTTTAACATTTTTAAAGCACTTTTATGAGTAGAACCGCCTAGTTAAATCAGATTGTCATTTTAAACATTCGTTTGTGGTCTACAGCACAATGTTGATATTTTTAAATGTAAATCGTGGTAGGCAATGACATAGAGTGTTAGAGTGTTTTTTTTTCTCTATTCAAAAATATATAGTTTACGGGGTCGATTTCAACCAGTTTCAATTTTTGGCTATAACCCAAAAACAAAAGAATATAACTAATTTTCGTTTTCGCCATTGAGAATATCTCCAAAAAAGAGATCGGGACTTGACCACTCCTTTTTTCCTATCCCTTACGGTTACCGAGATGCCCTATTCTGACAAGCAATTTGGACCAAACTGTGTACCCTTAATGGGTAATACTTCATTCAATTCGGTAAAGTGGCAGTCTGGGTGGTTCCCCCTTATTAATAAAAGAGTTCCTAATGTTCGGGGTCAGGATCATATATTTATAATTATATGGTATCTGTTTGATAATTTTACTGATGTAAATCTTCTATATATTGCTAGTTATCGTTCCTTGTGTCGGCATTAAGCACCGGAATTTTTGGTGGGAATTAACTGGGGAGTCCTATGATGATTTTGTCAAAAACCGTTACTGATGCCAAAAAATAGCACTCGTACATTTGAACCTCGTTTGGAACTTAAAATATACAAAGTAAGAATGGCATCATCATTGTAAAAAAAATAATATAAATATTTGCAATTTTAAATAATGTTAAAAAATGTATTCTCCAAGTCATTCTGCGTTAATATTTACTATACAAATTATACATAAATAAAATTTGTGATGGGATTATGTAGTGTATCTCTAAATTATTCCTTCTGTCTTCTAAAAAAGTAGAATAGAGAGAATTACACTATATTTGTTGTGCTAAGACTGTAAAAGCCTATTTATTTTGCCTTTTGGCGATATATATGCGATTAATTATCAAAAGTGATTAAACAGAAAAATTAATAACAATATATAAAATACTCTTAAGTTATTTTTTGAGTTTTTACTTTATAATTAGAAGTATAAATACGAAATTCGTAGGGTATAGGACAAAACTCTACCCTCGCGTCATTGCCACCACGTCCTATCCTTCCAACGCGGGGGCAACCACTAACAGATGCAGTAACTAATTAAGTTATGTTAACATAAATTGCACAGTTTGTTGCAATAAATGCAATAGTAAATAATAAATAGTAAATGTTCTCCAAGTTATTGTACTAAATTTTGCAATTGTTTTAAAATTTACAATATTTTTTTTTCTGTATAACATTATTTGAATAATTTATGTACTTCCGCCAATAATTACGCCATAATTTGAGGTTTAATGTTCTTGTCTTTTATGTAGTACAAATTCCTTATATTTACTCTCATTATCCTAAAAAAATCACTTAAAAATTCAAATTGTATAAGAAGTTCCAGATTTCTTCGGCAAAACGCGTGTTTCTGGATCTGTGTATTGTGTCTTCCTAGTATCCTACCCTTATCTGTTTGTGAAAAGTTGATGTTAGTTAGCAGTCCATTTCTTATTACTTAGCCGTATTGTTCTCATAATTTGCCGATTATAGCACCCACTAGCTTGTAGTGCTTGATCCACGTATTGGCACTCATTGTTAAAGTGTTGTGTTTCACAGATCCACTAACGATTTAATCAACCACCGTGTATCTATTGGATGGTGATTGGAGTTGTAGTGACGGTAAGGATCGGTATGCGTTGGTTTTCGATGATAGACCCTCTGACCAAGTGCACCTTGTTTCTCTTTACTAAAACATCGAAAAATGTTGAAATGAACTGGATCTGCGGGTGAATAGAGTTAAGATGGTGCACAAACGCATTTAATATCTGTTCCATAGGACCATACCATAAAGGTGTCGTCGACGTAGCGATACCAACATAATGGTTTTTTAACAATTGAGTGGTTAGTGCTTTACTTTCGAAAAGATGGATATCTTAGCAACTCATACCATTGACAGGGGAATAGAAAATAGAGCTTGATTTGTATGGTTTGACATTTCCTAACTGTCAAACTTCTTATTTGCGTCGATCTCCCCGCCGATGATGTTTACCGCGCAGGTGTAAATGAAACGTTCGGAAGAAATTCCAAATACCACGACACAATAACCCGGAAGAATCTGTATCATAAGTTATTTTATTGCTACAATATCCTTTGCGTTTCGGTGCTTTTACAACAACCAAACTAAAACTAAACTAAACTAAACATATATGGAGATCATGAAACTGTAACAATGAATAAATATTCTTACCATAAAGCAATTAATAAATTAAGACCATTTAGAGAGCTTTTATTTCCTATAAAATGTTGTACCACATAAAAAATATATATTAAATCCAAATGTATACATTCTGATATAAAGAAAAATCAACCTTGGCCCTTAAACCAAACTCAAGAGAACCACCTCTCACAGAGGGGAAAACTTTGAAATGAGCGGGCAAAATTAGCTTCCGATTGTTTACAGAGTACCCATAGCTAGTATTTACTCACATATCTTTTCTTAACGTGATAGCTTAGGTAGTTTCTAAGAAAAAAAAATTAAATTTTTCTACTCTTATGCGAATATCTATGGTGTGACATCTGTTCGTTTAATTTTTTGTATTTAAAGAATATGTTATGGTAGTAATCACGTGCTTTAATTTCTATAGCTGTAGGGGCACTTTTAAATGGCTTATCGGAATAGAGCCCTTCCAAAATGTAAATAAGGTTATTTGAAAATAAAAGTTTTGAAGTCCATTATATCGAATGTTACGTGCGTAGCATTTTTCTTGATGACAAAGTAAATAATAAAAAAACTTATAGGATGACGACAAATTCTGTTTTCTCCCCACCACTTACTCATTTATATATAACTGTTGTTTTGAGTCCTAGGAATACATATTTTCTTTTCAAAGTTTTGGTAGTGCTAATATAATGTACTAATATGTGGAGGTATTGTATTTTGATTTTTGTACTCGTGAGTGATCGATCATCGGATGCACAGTCGTGCCCAAATAACCGTAAGTATATCTGGCTATTCCAACGTTCAAAATTACTACATATCTCTTTCTTTTTTTTTATGTAGAATACAACGGAAACCAACAAGGGGTTAGTACTTTATATATTATTATTTTACAAAACAACAGCGAATGAGCAATAGATGCTCAATATGCCTAAGATTCTGGCATTTAATTATTTATGAATTATTTAAAACAAATACACTGCCATATCAAAACTGAAACTAATGGGATTATTCTTTCCTGTAGGGCTCATCGACCTGTGTAGCATGGGGACATTACAACATCAAAACGTTCGATGACCATGGAGTAAAGTAAGTAAACTTGTTTATTATTATAAAAATATTCAAAATGAATAACTTGCAACTTATAATAAAGTTATAAAATTGATTAATTTTGATGATAAAATAATGCGCAAAAACTTATTTTATTTAATAATTTGTTTAAAATTATTTACAAAAACAAAACATAATTTTAACGAAAGTTATTTTTTATTTACATATATATTTATAGTTGTGTGTGAATATCATACCGTGTTATTATTAATTTGCTTATTTTATAGAATTAGGTAATTAAGTCTTAACTAAAAATATTCTCCTACAGAATAAAGATTATAGACCGAAAGAAATTGCTGCAGACCACTTTTAAAGCTTCTCAACGTTATTTTTCGTTTCTATTTTGTGGGTAAATGAATGAAAACTTTAACTTCTATGCTCTTTACACCTAAATTGGTTGTATGAAGAATACCACAAATGGGATGTAAACTGTCTCTATTTCTTGTTTGATGGTCGTGAAACAAATTGTTACTAGCAACCATTCTTTACGTTTGCATACATAAATTGCCAGCTCTATAGTGTATATTTATGGAACTGTTAAAAGATTTAGCTTGAGAAATATAGTTTTCCAGGACTCTGCTGCTACAAAAGAGCCGCATAAAATATTTGCTTGACAATTTGGTCGCTAATTGTAGGTCGTGTTCATTCCATAGTAAATTGGACTGAAACACCCAGAAGAAGAATAAAGTAGCCTCCAACAAGAAATTTTCTCTGTTTATTCCAAGCTCTTACATTTCCGTCTGCCTATTTCCGATGTGAAAAATCATATATTTAGTTTTCTCCAAAGAAAGTGAGAGACTATTGTTTGCATACTGGTCTGTAAGCGTACGTAGCAAAGTATTTGTAAGAAGTTCTGCATCTTCATTGGCGATACAGGTCGCTATGTCATCCGCGTACATGGTCAAATTACCGAAAGAAAGAGCACGATAGCATTGACATAAAGTTTAAATAATACTGGTCATAAACTGGTCATACAACTAGATTTAGGAATTCACTTTCTCCTCCTCCTCATAGGACTGCACTATTTCAGCGTTCATTTGCTTTCTCCATATATAGCAAATACGATAAGATACCCAATACTATGAGGCTACTGCCAGATGCCGCATTTAAGAGTAAGTTGAAGATTTTCTTGAGAGGGGAGCAGGACAGGATTTCACAAAGTATCTAATAACATATCGTACATATGAAAAGGAAACGCAAGGTTAGAATATCACGCTACTGGAATTAGGTTTAGAGTTTACATTAGGCAGTTACAATAATGTACGAAATCTAATTAAAATCCAGATCGGGTTGAAAAACAGAATTCTTTTATGAACCTCGCCTTGTGATTGGGTGTGTCTTTTTAAATATTAATAGTGGCTTGCTTTTTTTTATTTATTTTTTTTTCTCTTCCGGATATTTCTATTGTGGAGGTGCGTACATATTTATTTAATTACTATTATGTACTTCCTACATCGAATTCATGTTTTATGTTATATGATTATGTACTTAGTATGCCAGAACATTCAATAAAAACTATATACTATTATTATTATTATTTACATTTACATTTTCACAAGTTTTTATTTACTTGGTCCTTTTTCCCCTACCACATCAGTCTAAAGACAAGATGGGTAAGTGGTGCTAATGATTATTCTGCCCGTTGTGTGCATTTTCACAGGTATCTCTCCCGTTGTTCCAATTACGATAGGTACTACAACCACTCTCTCCATTGACCACATGACTTTGATCTCCTCTGCCAACGGTAAATATTTATTAATCTTTTCCGCATACGTTTTCTCAATATTTGCTGCCAACCGAACTGCTATATCAATGATAACATACAAGTAACCTTCTTTTCTTTAAGTATTAATATTATATCTGATATGTTATTTGGAATAGGACGATCAGTAATTATTTGGTGCCAATACAGAGCAACCAGCCACTAGGTGATCTAGTGTTTCCTCTTTATTACCGCTCATACGGCATTTTGTGTTACTTATATTTTCAGCAAGAATTCTTCTCCTATAAGCTTTTGGTTGCAATCACCTGATCTTGAATAGCCGCTATAAATCCCTCTGTTCATTATTATTATTATTATTTACAAATTCATCTACAATTGATGCTTTTTATACACAGCATTTTTAATTTACTTACCCTCTGAAAATTATGAAACGAAAAGGCAAAACACAACTATAAAAAATAAGGTGTATTTATATGAATATAATAACTACTTCATACATAACAATAATAATAACTAATAATAATACAATAAATAAATAAATAGTTTTATTTATTTATTTCACTCATAGAAGGGTATTTTAAGTTTTTTTTTTTAACCAAATATATTCAACATATTAGCGTCGTTCTTTCCTTTCAATATTTTCAACAGGAAACTTTCTGTCTTCTACAAGATACTATATTTTTATATGCCAATCATGTTCTTTCAACGCCGACGGACGTGATTTGTACGTATTTTAATGCAGCAAAATGAACAAGATATAAATCAAAATTACTACTATACTGACTGAAAGAAATGGTGAAATTTGATATCCCTAAAAAGGTCAAGACTTTAAAAATTCTATAGGGACATTGTACGAGATCTAAGCCTCATATTTTTGCTCAAATAATTTTTATTTATATTTATATAATATTTATTCTTTTGCAAAGTAATGGAAGAAGTAATAGATTTATATGAACACCCCATAGCGTTAGACCTTCCTCAAAATTATTATTATCTCTTACTATCACGTTACCGTACCTATACGTAACATGATTCAACGTCATTTGTACCCCCGCAATATTTTTCCAATTAATACGTGTTGTTAAAGGGTTCATAACGCTTATTTGAGCAACAAATGGTGGATGTAAATTGAGTGTAAGGCCCCTCAAAGGAGTCACTACTGGTTTCTGCCCCAAACACGAACTATTTTCTTTCAAGTTCAATATATCGAATTTTTTTTTCATAGTCTCAGTTTATTCAGAAATATTGTACTATATTTTCTTCAAAGTATAATATTTTATTTATGTGCACCGTGAAAAATGTGTCTAATTTTAGAGAAAACGATCTAAAACTATTCTAATTTGTTCCTCTACATGAGCAGTTTGTGATTTTTTTAATACATTTGGTTATCTCTATTAGTCTATGAAGTTATCAAGTTCCTTCCTTATCAATAATATCTGTAAGTATTTATGTTGTTCTCCGAATTTATGATTTGGCTCTATGATTTGGAATAAGAGCAATGCTGATATCATAAATTGTTTTTGAGAAAAACATTTCGAAATGTAAAAAACAAAATTTTTCAAGAGAGCCGTTTGCTCTGTAACATGGAAAAATAGCAGTGCTGATATCATTAATAGCTTTTGGGAAAAACATTTCGAAATGTAAAAAAACATTTTTCAAGAGATTTATTTTTTATGCTTGTTTTTATCTCACAAGCGATAGTATCGTTAATCTAAAACACTTGTATCTACTTAGCTTCTAGCCCAAGGCTTTCGTTTATTTACTCTTTGTAAGTTTGTATTTCGTAGGTTACATGTAGTGCGAAATAGTACTTATTTCTCAAATTTTGACAATTTATATATTATCTGGTGCTACAAATGTTAAGAATCTAACACGGTTACAAGCAGAAAAGTATAAATTGTTTTTTAATATTAAATTTTACGGCCGAGAAACGGCAAAATGTGTGACAACAATATTTTCGAAACATTTATGCAACCATTCAGGAAAGGTATCTGTTTGTTATCCAGTGAACTAGCAATTTATTCAAATCTACACTTTTCATTGAACGTGGTTTAGGGATCTACAAGCAGTGGTTTCAACGTAGGATCTCCTAAAACGTTGGAACAAAATAGCAGTCAAACAATTCTGAGCTACCTTAAACCCACCAGCTCTTTTCTGCGGTTTTGCTACGTAAGTTCTGTTCGGCATTCTTTTCCGAAGAAGATCACTTCCACCTGCATTCAAAACTTGATCAGGAGTATAGCTTTCATCTTCAATTATTTTAACAAACATTCTTCATGCATTCAGCAGCCGATTCATCTGCAGTTTTCCCTTTAATTTTTATATTATGATAAGTATGCCTTTTGAGAAATCCTGTCATCCAACCTGTACTTGCAGAAAATTCATACTTTTTGTCTAACCCATTTCTTTAATCTGTCTAAACATTCTTAACGCTGTTTTCTTGATGACATTTCCATTTACTGGTACTCTTCTTCTTCTATCCACATTATCAGAGCTTTTTCCATTTTCTCTTTCACAATATATCTTATATATGGCGACGATTCAGCACTTAGCTTTGTTCCAGAACACATTGACTTTCTAATGGCAGCTTCATTTTTCTTGATAGTTCTTACAGTGGCTTCATGTAAACCAAAATGCTTTCCTACAGACGTTGCATCTTGTCCAGTTGCAACACAATATAATATTTGGATTCCAATCTCCAAAGAAGTTTCTAAATTTGTTAAGTGAATTATGTGATATTATGTAAGAGCTACCGAAAAATATTTCAGTTATAATTAATAAAACAAAGCTTTTAAAACTATAGCTTAGGATTAATTAACTTTTACGAAAAATTAAATAATAAATAAGTACGTAATTCTCTGGCAAATCGCATAGACCCTTCATTGAATCGAACAAAGAATACAGACACACATATTTAGATAGATAGATCAACTAAATACATACATATATATATTTTAGCAAAGTTTTCTTAAAATTTGGGTCGATCGTATTAAAAAAATAAGAGAATAAAGAGAATTATTTATTTTTCTAATTCGAGTTAAATCAAAGAAGTTCATGTAAAACAGAATTAGGTATAAATGACTTTTAAACGGCTTTACAAAGAGAACTACAGGATGTTCAATTAATCTTTCTTTCAGTGAAGACACTACATATTTGTTAATTCAACCTATTGGATTAATTTGTATGACTCTGTTCATTCATACAAAAATTTCTGATGAATAGCAAAGCCACCAAGGTGACATAACGATTTACTTTTACTTTTTTCAAATAATCATGCTACCAAGTTTAAACGAGGTGTATTTTGAAGAATGAGATTAATTTTTGCAATATATTTCTAGCTTCGGAAGCAAGTGTTCATTCACATTGACTACATTCAAACTAGCGGATGCATCGGAATTTAAAATCGACGTCGGGGTCAGCAACAACTGTGAGGCAACACATTGCCCTTCAGTAACAACGATATGGTACAAGAATAGAGAATATACGCTGTATTTGGATGGTAAGTTGTATTTGAATAAATTAAGGTAAGGAATCGGTTCTATAATTTGGGAAATTAAAATTAACTAATCATTTTAATACTCTTCAGATTTTAAAGAAACAAAGCCCGTTAAGTTTTAAAAAAATAGTTTTTGCTGCATTTTCTAAAATGAATACGAACTATAAAGACTAGAATTTAGGTTCTAAATAAACACCGTCATAATAATTTAATTGTATATAACATTGTTTACATTCTTAACTATTTTAAAATTGTCCATTCGCACCTTAAAAATAGTACAGAGGTTATGGAAACGTCATGCAGTGTCGGCGAATCAGTTCTGGAAAGTTTTGACAAAAAGGTTGCAGGGCCCTGTCATGGCTGTTCGTAGTATATGTATATACTTAATGAATCCTACTCAGATTGTTCACCTTCACAACTATGGCAAGTCATAAACTGTTTTGAATGTTTTTTGCAAACAAATCGCGCACATTTGCAACATTTTAATGTTGTATTAGTGTTCTTGCGAAACTTGCACCGCCCCGCTTCTGACCCCTATGCCGTTTTTGCTCCTGTTCTTCGGCTGGCACATATTTTTGTAGAAACGCCTGGATATCTTTTGGTAACGTACTTAGTGTAGCCCGCACAATACGTTGCTCTTTCATCAGGGCAAGAGCTAAATTTTTCAAAAAAATTCTTCGTCGGTACTGGTCCTTTTCCGAATATTTCGCAAAATATAATATTTGGGCAGTTATCCCTGCAATATTAAGAAGTACAAAAAAAGTACTGATTCTGGATACACAGCAGCACACATTTTGTCTACGGTATCTAATGCTCCTTTTGTATGGTTATAATCTATAATTATTTCGGATTTCTGTGTCACGTCATTGATTATGGGCAAATAGTGCATTGTAGATAATAATATAACGGCACTTCGCGTTTATTTTTTTGGATTGTCCCAATAAATGTTATCTTTTTTTTCCATTTCCCTATAGACAAATTGCTGTACCAATTGTCTGTATTCAAATTTCTATTTGAATTTTCAATTGGTACAACTAGTCGATTCACAATATCATTTGGAGAATTAGACACTTGGGTCCACTAAGTTGCTGTTTACAATAAACTTCTAAATTATTGGTGTAAAAAGTTTTTGCGTCACACAATGCAAACATTTTTATACCATACCTAGCCGATTTGGTCGGTATGTACTCTATAAAACTACAGCGGCCTCTGAACGAATGCAGCATTTCGTCTATAGTAACGTGCTCGTTGACGATATAATCGGTTTTACAATTATTCACAAATGAATCCAATATTTCTCTAATCGGTGCTAACTTATAGGTGTTTCTTCTAACACTTCGTGTTAACTTGTCGTCAAAGCGAAGATATCTCAAGAGAAACAAGAACCGCTTGTAACTCCTTACTGACCTTAGTATCTGTATTCCAGTTCCATCCCTGTTCCATAATACTATAACATTGGTGTGATATCCTTTTTTAGTACCGATTAGGAAAAGAATTCCGATCAAAGCCGATATCTCACATATGGTGGTAACATGGCAATCTCTTTCTCGAGCATATGAGGTAGTACTTTGCTTGAATTCGATATACCTGTTTGTATATTTGACAATACTTTGAATAATTTCTGCGACTATTATTTTATAAAATGCGCTTACTTCATCCGTGATGCCTGCGGACCTTGGTGTAAGTCCAGATAGAATTTTTATAATATTTTGTTTCTTTATCTTTGATGGTGCTTTGTACGGCGTTTTCTTCCATATCAAAGATTGATCTATTCCCTCATGCCTGGTCATATTTGCGTCAACCCCCCAAATTTGTCCCCTTTTAAAAAAAAAAAAATTTTCATCGCTTGTATTCTAGTCATCCGTATCATCACCACTCTCTTCCGGTTCAATATCGTGATCACTTTCAAAGATTTCCTCTTCTTTAGAGATATCGGAATCGTCAATGCTTTCTTCTGGTTCACCTCAATGCAAAAGTTTGTCTTTCAAGGAACTATAGGCGGCCATTCTAGCAAATAATAAAAACTAAAACAGAGAATTTGTATGGTTTGCATCTACATTTTCTACGGATAGTAATCACTAAAATAGAAAAATATTAACAATTACACGATACCAATACTAAGAGAAAGTACATACTGACTTTAGTATGTTATTGTTGCGAGAACATTCCCCTGGTGTATTTTGTATACAGAATGGCGGGTACACGTTAGGCCTTTCACTAAATTTAAACCCAACGAGACACTGTGAATGATAAAAAACTACTGAAAGAATACATTTATGTCTGAAAGTGTTTTTATAAGTTTTTACTTACTTAACATCGATAAGAACCATGTGCGTGTACACACACGCGGCCGCCAGAAGATTAATCTTGTATGACCAAATCTTGTTGCGATATCATCCAATTTATATTTATCAAACCGATGCTTTACCTGTGACACTACATGTAGGCCTCTCTTTAACTTTTCTTCCATGGCAATTTGTTTCTTATTTAGTCATGACCAGATATCTTGTTTTTTCCAGACTGATGTTGTATTCTAATTTTTGGCTATGATACGGAACGTTATCAAAGACAATTTTCTATGTACAATCCTTTCACTTTTCATGGGGACAGCTAATAACTTTTTTACTTTGAAAGTAATCAATATAAATTTATTATCAGTTGTGCGGTACATGCCACGACAAAGCACCTTTTTATATGAATGGAGTTTTTATAAAGTCAATATCTAGCTAACTATAATGAAAATGAAAGGTAGTATAGTATAAAAATGTAGAAGAATTTAAAAATGAAACACTTTCGGCAAAATTTGGTGTCAGGAGTTCTTAAGTGATTTGTAACAACTTTTCTTAATACTTTTTTGTTCCATCTTAATCGCTAGTATGATATTACTTGAAAAACTACTTTTCATTTTAATTATAGTTGGCTAGATACTCACTTTATAAAAACGTTTGATCGTGAGCATCTCCAGTATTTTTGCTACAGAGTTGAGTAAACTTCGCCCCAGTAATGAAACCATTTTCTTTGCCAGTAAAGCAAAATATTGACCATAACTAGTAGAGACAGTGATACTGGTTGTGAGATCAGCAACGAACGCTTGTCAAGAAGATCTTATTGCGCAATTCACCCAAACTCTATTTACCAAAATCTCAGAATTTGCCCATTATTCACTTCATCCTTCTCGCCTGTATTTTTGAATCGTGTATAAATAATGATATCTCCATCCTCTTATATTATCATGATCATTCAGAATACCCTTTTTTCCAACTTTTTCAAACTTTGAACCAATATAGAGTGATAATTTATATAAAACTGTTCGTTTGAAATTGAAAATGTCGTTGTTTATATTGGCAGATGTCAGTATACTAGTCAGCGTGGATGGAACCTTGCAAAGACATAAACTACGCACTTTTCGTCGAACGGCAATTTGCACGATTTCATCATAGACGACGATACGAGAATTTTGTTGACCTTCTTTTCTTTTTGACCCATGCGTCGGTGGTGTTTTAGGTGATCAAAAGTATAGTCATCAATTAATATCTATGCTTACAAAATATGTATAACACTTAGGTATATATATCAAATAGTGATTATAATACCCGTTGAAACACCCGTTTTATGCAATGATTATATAAAGAAGAAGAAAAATGAATAAACACGATAGAAAATATGAAGACTATCACAAATGGTAAAGATGAACAAAAGCAAATAATTTCCAACTTCACATCACTTCTACTGCCACGACGAGATAACGCAGCACATGAGTAAGACGTTATAATACGTGGATTCTGGAAATAGAAAGTGAATATGAAGTGTTCCATAAGATCTTGTACTATTTTTTAAGGTGTAAATTCACTACACTTTATAATTTTTTTCAAGCATGTCTAACCTTCTAAATTTAAGACGGGACAAATGTTTCTTAAAGCGAGTTTTAATTAATATTTTAGTTTGATCAATATGTTACAATGCCTGTACATTTTTCCCCCATTTGAAACCGTTAGTTATGATAATATAACTATATTTAAACTAACTACAAAAAGAAAGCTTGCATTTGTGCTAAACGTATTTTCTATAAAGACCTTCAAGAAACTTATATCATTTTATTTCTTTCGTAGAAGCAAAATTACCAACATTCAGCTCTGAGGGTACATCTTATCCAATACCTTCAACACTGAACGCAGATATATTGGTTAATCTGCGTGGAGATAGAATAGTCGTTGAATTGATAAGCGCTGGTGTATTAGTGAAATGGAACAAAATGGTAAGTGCGCATAAATATTCAAGATATATTTATTGACTCATTAATTTTCGATCATCACCATGGGAATCTCGTTTATTAGGGCCGGTAGAGCATTAGTTTAAATTTTGCAAAACCGCTAAATTTTGTGTTCGTTCTGAACTCGAAGAGGAAGTAGACCTTAGACCAAGGATGCCCCAAAACGAAAAAAGCTTAGTTTGCTTTTAGACCGCAGGGCCTCCACATTTATTCAAAGCATTCCTATTAAAACTGGCATTTATCCATATGCATATGGAATTCTTTACCCAGCTTTATCACAGTGTTCAGTTTTTTTTTTGTCGAAACATCAACATGGTAGCATTGCTAGACGATCTACACTTATAAATTTAGCATCAATTAAATCAACTTATAAGCGAGGTCTAGATAGAAAACGGACAAGTCGACGTTATATATACAGATTCGTCTAAAGCATCCGGCAGTATACATTGCGACGTACTTGTCTCTAAATTTACCTCTGTGGGCTTTACTCCAGCAGTTAAAATTAAAGACAAGTTAAAAACATCTTATCCTAACAATCAAAAATGTTAGACAGTAAGTAAAAAAAAGAAAATCATAGGAAGGAAGAAAACAGCCACAGAATAAACAAATTTACGAATGAAATAAAAAGCTCCTCAAACCGTCTTATATTTCATAGCCTAGAAAAATTCATATAACTAAAGAAAACAAACAAACACTGTGACTCCTAAATTTTACCGTAGAGTGGTTGCTAATCTAGAAATCATCAAACGTGTTCTCACCTTTGAAGAAGCTCAACATCTTGTTCAACTTGTTCTCCTTCAGCTCTTGAATGTGCTGCTTCCAATGAAGTAACGATTTTCGAAAGATTATGTACAATGATAGACAACTAATACTAAAATAATAAATTTATTACTCTAAAGGATAAGAACTATTACAATCTACCCAAAATTGAGGTTTTCTATTATTTCCTCTTCCGTTCTCTTCACCATTCACTGCGTTTTCTACAGGTATGTTAGTAATAGCGATGTAATGTCAAAAGTAGAGTGTATGTAGGCTCAATATTGTTTACAATCGGTCTTAATAGCACTCCTTCTTTATGTATTTTCGGTATTCCGTACAATGTGAATGGTCTATTGTCTCTTGGTAGCAATTTGTTCTGCATCGCTTTGGATATGGATGAATTGTTTATGCTCTCTTTTACTGTTTTTGTGAGCTTCTCCGTCGAGTCCGTTCTTGCTTCCGTGTTTTCGTCAAGTAATTCACTCATCTTCTTCTGGTAATCTTCCTTATCCAACAGTACAGTGGCATTACCTTTGCCTGCTTTGAGGATGACGATGTTTTCTTTTAAATTCTTCCTCCTTGGACAGGTTACGTTTTGGAGCTTTTGATTTCCTCATTATTCTGCTTACTTCTTGTCGCTTTTCTTCTGCTTCGACGTTCGGAAATCCTTTGATGGTTGCTTCTACCTCAGTGATGATTTCGGTAGGTATCTTCTTGGGTGCAATGACGTAGTTCATTTCTAGGGCAAGTACTTTCGTCTCGTCTGCAGATAGTTGCCTCGTTGATAGATTAACCACAACGTCCTTCAGTGCTTCGCGTTGCTCTTTGGTCTGTTCTTCCATCCTTCAGAACTTCTTCACTTCCGGTGTTCTGGATTTCTAGAACTGCACTTCTGCCGCCCGCTATGTTATGCGGTCGATAAGGTTCAGACTTCCTTCATCATCTTATTCGCCAATGTCAGGTGCAGCTCCATGATCATCTTCGAAATCAATTGTACACTGACATCGACCTAAGGAGAGCCATTAGTAAGAAGACGACTCTAAAGGCAACTATAGAACCACAGAGAGGGATGGCGTGTTTACCGTACATAGCGGAAGTTACGGAAAGGGTAGGACGAATCCTGAGAAACAACGACATACAAGTACGCTTCGGAACTTCAAAATTGATCCAGCAGCATCTATTGACCGCAAAGGACAGCAGACTTCCTTCATCATCTTATTCGCCAATGTCAGGTGCAGCTCCATGATCATCTTCGAAATCAATTGTACACTGACATCGACCTAAGGAGAGCCATTAGTAAGAAGACGACTCTAAAGGCAACTATAGAACCACAGAGAGGAATGGCGTGTTTACCGTACATAGCGGAAGTTACGGAAAAGGTAGGACGAATCCTGAGAAAACGCGACATACAAGTACGCTTCGGAACTTCAAAATTGATCCAGCAGCATCTATTGACCGCAAAGGACAGCAGAGCCAAAAATCGCTTAGAAGGTAGCGTGTCGATGTAAACAGAAGTAGTCGGACAAACTGGAAAATCTATCGGAGTAAGAGTAAAGAAACACGAAAGGGACGCAAAATTTTAAAAAATCGAGCAATCAGTGGTGGCAGAACATGTACGAGACTGTGCATAAAATGGACTTCGGAAACATGTAAGTAATACCCACCACCAAAAACTACGGAAAAAAACTCATCAGAAAGGCCATAGAAACACAAAAGTATAAGACCGTAAACAGAGAAGGAGGCATACCACTTTAGCAACACGTGGAAGAGTCTTCTACGTAGGACTGACACACTCGGTGGAACGGAACCTGCACGGTTGAATGCATCAGAGGCATATATAAGAAGAATGTCGGACAACGGAGAATCAGTCCAGTTATCCTGAAGAAGCTGTCATGAACAGCGAAACGTCGAGCAAAGTTTTGACACACGGCAAAACCCGGAAGATATTATCAGTAGTATCTTTCTATATTGTCCATAACACATTCTGCTACTGTACCATCACCATCCAGTCTTGATATTCTCGTTCCCATTATAGGCTTTTTGTTCGGTTACTCCGCCGTAGCAATGGATTAATGAGCTGTTATGCGACCGCGTAAATTTTCTTCTGCTAGCCTGTATTTGACCGGGGTAACTGAAATCGGGTACTGGCGCCTGCGATTGAATTCACTCTGTATTTCTGGTGTTTTGTCTGGTCCTGAGTTTTCGTTTGCTTATTAATTGTAGAATGTGATCATCTGCTAGGGTGTTTATTCGTGCCCGACTGTGACTGTCACTGTCTACCAAAGCTTCTGTTTCTTGATATCGACGAATGATGTATTTTACTGTTGACGCCGCTAGATTTAATCTTGCATTGATTTTCCTACTAGCATAACCTTCTTTATACAATGTTATTATGCTGGATAGTAGCAATACCTATGGATTTACCACGTAGCATTTCAAGCACTTTTATTCAATTATTGCACGACTAATCACAATAACATTCAAATAGAAATTAAATAAATAAATTAAATCTCAATAAAATATTCTAAATGATCAAGTGGGGAATGGATGAGCCCTTAAAAGAGAGCGAGGAGATGCCATAAAATTTCTACCTACTTAGTCACATTAACAAGTGCACATTTCACTACAAACGTCACTATATTTGTATCATACATATAGTATCCACAGTTTTTAAAATTATATTGCACTGTTCCTATATGTCCTGAAGCTGGGTCATTAATCTGTTGGAAATTAAATATATTATAAACTTTCGTATTTGTTGTCGGCGAAATATTGGACTTAGAGACCGTCAGAAAGAATCTTTTTTTTTTATTTCAACCATGTATAAAGCGCCCACAACTTTTTTTGATGTTAATTGATCAAATTCAAGTAAAACATTAAGTGTCATACACTTATTTTCACAAACTAAACGTATTAAAGTTTTAGCTGCAAAATGTTTCATTGCAACAAAATTGATTGTTTGGTTCAACTAGTAATAAAAGAAATAAAAAACATATTTATTTGACTTTATACAAAACTGCAATTTTTTTATCTAAAGCACATTGCTTTGAGTAAAAAGAATATATTTCTATCGGTGTGGGTGAATAAACTATCGGTACACCTAAATATATGCCAAAACAACTACTCAACTCGAAATAATTGATATATTAAAATCTAACATTCAGCTTTAATTATTATATTCCATTTTAGGATATGATCGAAGTCACCATCGACAATGGAAAGAACTACAAGCCCTTAGGCCTTTGTGGAAACAATGATAAATGTTCATCTAACGACCAGAGATTGCAAAATAACCAAGTTGCTAATAATTTGTCAGGATTCCTAGCAGACTGGCAAACAGACGGTAAGTAGTAGAGTACATAAGTATGTTTTAAGGTTGAGATTTATGCGTTTATGCAACTAACACACTCCATTCAATGAGCACCGCAAAAAGTATGAAACTCTGAACGCCCTTAAGTACACAGGGTATCGAATGAACAAAAAATAGCACAAATATGGAAGAAAGTAGCAAGTGTAGAAATTCATATTCTTTAAATATAAGTTGTGTTTATATTCCTTTATTTTAATTTTAAAAAGAAAAGAACAAGTCAATGCATTACAGAATATTAGAAGATGTCCAATTTTAAGGCTTCCTTTTCCCGAGGTGTTATAAAAAAAAACCATGAATTTATAATTAAAAAAAAAACATCACATCAATATTCATAATTTGAATAAATCACATTATATACATACGAAATTACATTTTATTTCAATCTCTAAAAAAAAAACATTTGCTCACACACATTAAAATCACTCAAAGTTTAATGAAAAAGCGTAAAATTGCATAGGCTCTCACGACCGCTCTCTATTATCACTGAATCTTTCAAGCTATTAGGCCGTGATCTTTGTGAGCAATTTAAGAAACCTTACCTAGGACAGTTCTATTCGAATAATGTCAACAGATAAAGAAAACGCCGCTGTTATAATGCACACAAAGGTATACCAATTAAAGATTGGTGAATGACTTGATTTGACAGTCTATAAAAAATTTTCTCGTGATCCAACTGGTCCTATTCTATGAACGAGAACAAAACTTCTTCAATAGCTGAGGACAAGAAACATATTCCTATAATACGATCAGAAGCTATACCAACAACATTTTACGGATTGTCTAAGATACTTAAAGAAATATACCGCTGCGACGTATTGTCAGTGCCATTGGTTCAGAAACTTATGCCTTAGCAAAATATCTCACTACGCTCGTATGACCACACATAGGACCGACATCCTAGCTACATCAGAGATTCGACGCATTTAGTAGAGAAGTTACGTTACCTCAATCTGCATCCCATCTTGGTAACTTTTGACGTGGTCTCCTTGTTTAGGATGGTTGCCATCAATAATGCTGAAGTCCACAAAAGATCCAAGAGACCTGTTATCTTTTTTTTTTTTGTGAAGAGGAAGAATCTTTATAAGACACAAAGTGTTCCGTTCGCCCCGCATGTGGGATTCTCGTGAGGGGTGGGCAACCACGAGCCTACCCAGTAAATCTCCCCTATTTCGTCACGCTCTGTGTGCTCGGGGCCACCCCATTGGGACATAACATCAAACATACTGGGCAGTCTATATTCTCCCCGGATGTCGATACCAGCTTGCCTTTCCCACTCCTCCAGTTCCTTAGTAGCCATCAATTCCTTTAGCCAGGTGTATATGGTCTTTCACTTCTTTTCCGATTTTACCATCTCTCCAGTCATATTTTCATATGTTAAAGTTGTGCCTATTTCAAAGATGACACGCGCGCTCTTGCCAACCCATCGCCTACATTCAAACATCGTATACTGAGGAGTGTCTTCAGTATCGCAATACGCACAAAGATCAGTATCATCGTTCTTAAACCGCTTTGCATATGCTCTAAATACCTCAAGTTCAGTCAACACTTGGGTCATGTGATAGTATATCTTCCTAAATTTGCAATTCATCCTCATCCGTAGGTTTGGTATTAATCTCTTGGTCCATTGTGTTACTCTATCATTATGTTCCCATCTGCTCTGCCACCGCTACACTTTCTTCTGCAGAACCGTATGCCAAATTGGTGCACCATGCAAGAGTATGGAATGTGTAACCCCAGAGACTAGTCTTCGTTTCTCACTACACGGGCCACCTATGTCTGGCATTATGTGGGTGAGCATAGCTGTCCGCTCCTCCGCCTTTCCACAGACATAGTTAATGTGTTCCCCGATATACAGTCGTTCATCTAGGATAATTACCAAATATTTGAGGGTCTTCCCTGACACTATCCTTGTAGTTCCGATGTTAAAAAAAATGCTATCTTTCCCCACATACTTTTCAGAATTAACGCCTCAGTTTTTTCGGGTGCGAACTGCAATTTATTTTCAACCAGCCACATGTTAATGTTACTAAGATTTTCATTAACTCTTCTTATAAGTCTATATCGATCTTCAGCAGCTACCAACAACACCAGATCATCAGCATAAACAGCTCGGACTGTATAGTCAGTTGTACCAGAGCCTTGAGGGACGCCTCACGCCGATTTCCTCTTTTTTCTTGATTTGAAGTTGTCCTTCGTCAAAATAATTGGCTATTATATTGACCAAGTTCTTTGATATGCCCCTGAATATTAGTTTTCGCACTATCCGATCTCAACTAGCATTATTGAATGCGTTTCTAACATCTAGCGTTATAAGCACACACCACTTAACTTCACAATTTTTAACCGAATTTACTACAGCTTAAAGGACATGTATCGTCGATTTCCTCTTGATAAAGTCGTATTGCTTATTTGATAGTCCACCATATACCTCCATATCTTCCAATATTTTAGACCTAGTCCGTATTTCATACAGTTTACTGACCCGTTATCTGCTGCAGACGATTACAAGCTTATCTGTAGCTGTGTCCACCAAAGAAATTGTCGCCTAAGCGAAAGGAAGAAAACGGCTATAACTGAACACGTCCTTATCAGTAAGCAGATATGAAGGTCTTGGACACTACAATACACTACCATGCAAGATTACACAGAGAAGGTGCTTGGATATCCACTTTAGCATCAGTGGTTAACAGAAACTGGAATGACAACGAGATATAACAGCTATTGACTACAGTTGAATCTTTGAGAATGCCGGTCACAACCTCTGGCAAAGATATTAGTTTATCACAAAGACCACAGCCTAATAGTTCCAAAAAATCATTGATATTAAATAACAAAATATAAAAAATAAAATTAAATTGTATTGTATTAAAACATAAATCAATCACTTCATGGTAAAAATACTGGATCTAAAAAGAAATTGAATTAAAACCAAATAATTCAAATTTGGCAAATGAGCATCACCTATATGTTCAAAGATCATTCATATACCTATAGGTTGTGTAGAAACAAATTGTATAAATGGCAAAACTAGAAAACACACATAATTAAAAGAAATTGTAATTACTCCACCATTTTGTATTATCACCAGATATCTTCTCTGGAGCTCTAGCTCATCTACCAATGAAGTGTTTATTAAACAGAAAGCAGCAATAAGGTGCATTGTAGCTATTAATCAACTAACATCATGTAGAAACCATTTTATTCCATTAAAAATACATTAGTATAATAAAATAACCTAATAAAACACATCTTAAAACTAACGGCTGATTGTATTGATGTCCTCGGAATAAAGATTTGTAACCATCTTCCTGAGATTGGAAGGAATACAGTGTAAGAAAATTTAAAAAAAAATAGTAAAAACTGGGTTGCTTGCTAACTAAATGTTTTTATTCGATTAATGAATACTTTAGTTGTCCTATGTGAGGTATATTTCCTCTGTTTCTTTTTTTTCTCCTTTCCTCATTTTCTTTGACTTATTTCAAATTGTATTATCTATGAAGTATAGCTTATATTATGATACCAAAATTTTAAATAGTTAAATCCGCTTACCATATAAAAGGGTTTACTAGTCTTCAACTGATGATCCTTTCTAAACCAAACCCGATCGAGCCCTAAAATCTAATTTAGAGACCAAGCAAAGCAACCACACTGAGAGACACTAAAAAAAAAAAAACTCAAAGCCTGTAAACCTCATTTTATTAGAGAAACAGTACCAAAAATTTGTAACTATACCTAAAATAAACCTTAGAATGGATTTTGAGACAAATTTAGTTGAATATAATTTGGAGAACCTCGTACAGAATCAGTCTCTTAAACCAGAACGCTAGACTTAGAGATAAAATTAAATTTTACGTTGTACAATCACACTTTTTCCGCAATTTCATAAATTGAGATTGCTAACCAATTTTAATTAAACTTTAATTTATTCCTATCCAATTCCTGAGTTAATTACTAATTTTACCTTGCTTAGCGAAGGCATTCTTCATTTAATATGTACTTAAAAGAGAGTTAAAGAGAAGTAAACCATGCGGTCAAATCACAAATACAGCTTCAATTAAAACGTTTAAATTAATTTATTTGTATGTCTAGATGTCTTCTTGTCCTTCAATTTTAACCTTTAAAAATATGTTGTTAGTCAATTTCATCGATTAAGCTGTTTAATTCTCTAGAGCTAGCAAAAATATCTTGCCTGTTTTCATTGGAACGTTACCAAACTGCCAAAAGAAAAAGGAAAAACAGTGGGACTAGAAGCTTAAACGAATTTCATTCCATTCAACGCAATCCAAAACACATGTCATTGTATTTGGCAGAACTCGAAGCACTACCCCTGACTAGCAATTTAAATTTTATTTTAAAAAAAAGTCCCAAATGCACTCTATTTTTATTAGCATTTATTAATATAAAAAAGTTTTGAAGAATATAATAATCACAAAAAATAATAATTGCTTTGAAGAATGTAAGGAAATAACTATGATTTCAAATTTAAATGTACTCATTCTTACGCATACGTCTGTATTCCAATAATTTCTGTTTCAAAATATTCAAATTGTACGATTTCATAGATGTAATAGAGACTCACATAGATTCTCGTCCTCCTGAAAACCGAATACTGTGCATAAATTGCAGAAATTTAATTCAACACAAGCAAACTTACGGATTACGAATATATTCTAACATTGTTGTATTTCAGAAGGGTCATGTGCGGACACAATTCAAACGGAATCGTCGTGCAACCCACTTAAAAAAGCACAGGCAACTCAGCATTGTAATGTGTTGACGACGAACCGATTTCAAGAAGGTCATCAGGTAAGCGCGACAATATGTGGCCCATAAAGAACCTTATACCTCCTTCAGTATATTATTCTTCTAATTGGATGTTGCAATAAAGCTAAAACAAACGACGACGCAGTGCTGAAATGAATATTACCGCACACTGTGCTGTAATGAGATATTAACGCACTAGTGGGACTCTTGCCGGAACGTAATATAGGCGATTAATGTGCAAATTAGAAAAAAATACTGTAAAAAACGTGTGCCACAATGACTTGTGTTTTAAAATACTATTTTGGTACTGCCTTCATTCCTCTCACTTATTAGAATTTTGGTGGTTTTTCTCTGCGTCGACCTCTTTTACTATATTTCCTAAAAAGTGGACTGGTTTTCATATTTTACCTTATGCTATTACAGCGTAAGCAAATAGGTACATTTCGAGATTTTACTTATGGTATTCAGATTGCATGTCTTCGTCCATCATAACCATCCACGACAGCTCTTGTGAATCTTGGAGCTGCTAGTTTATTGCTTCTTGGTAAAACAATAAACCATTTTCCGCTGCATGGTGGAAAAATTCTTAATTTTTATTTTTCATTTACTGGGATGGAGATTCGACTAATTTCATATTCTCGTCAATCTCGGCACGCACTCAGATATCTATTTATTCTGATTCCAGCACAATTCTGATAGACACATAAGATATTCGATCACTCCGCTCTACACTAGTTTATTAAATCCTTCAACTTTCTCCATCCGTTCCAGTAAATTATTGTGAATTTTATAGTTAAAGTTTATTTTAATTTGTTTTCTAGTGAAAGTTATCATAGAACACTTATTTAAATTTATTTTCCTTACAATATAACGCTAATCTATCTACATCGTTTTGAAGACGCTCACAGTCAAAGATTTTTAGACAGTCTGCATACACCTGAAAATGACAATTATGAAAATATTTAACTAAATCATTAATATATATTACAAAAAAATAGGGGTCCCAAAAGATTTCCTTGGGAACACCTGAAGGAACAACGAAATAGTTAGATTTATATCCCGTTACAAACACGGCCTATTTAAAATTTTGAATATATCACGCTATCCATCTATACAGACTACCATGGGCACTCATTTTATACAATTTCTCCAGCAGAAAGTTGTGGTTAACTTTATCAGATCTGAATATCTGGTATCGACCTGCATCCATCTATCAAATGCGTGTGCAAGTATTGCGTAAAGACTAACAGATTTGTTTCAACCGATCGCGAATGAAAAAAACCATGTTGATGCGGAGTGATTACCTGTTTAAAACACTATAACAAATACTGATGAACAATAGACTCTAGTACTTTGGGTGCTACTGAAAGAAGCGATATAGGTCGATAATTAAATACCACCGTAGTTGTACCGTTTTTATGGATAGGGATTATATAAGCTTTCTTCCGTTCCTAGGAGACACCAGATGAAAGAGATGCGTTGTATAAAATAGTTAGCGCAGGACTGTGTGTTAATTTTTAAAGAACACAGGTGGCAAACAATCCGGACCAGGACCCTTAGAAATGTCAACATTAAGAATTTTGTTTCGTACTGTGTGTTCCCCTACATGTGTAGTTGAAATAATGGGATATGTATCTACAGAGAAGCAACAGTCGCATCATCACAATATACCGAACGAAAATATTCAAGGTGTAATGTGTTTTCTTCATGTTTGCCTGTCACAATTGGAGTTCCGCAGGGGTCGATTTTAGGGCCGATTTTTTTTTTGTATATTAATAACATTGTTTTATTTATACGACATTCTTTGTATTTTATTTATATGCGGACTGCCATTCTAGTTGAAAGGGACTTCTCCGAAGTGCGGGCCGATGCAAATGAACTGCTTGATAGTTTGGCAATGTGGTTTAATTTTAAGAAATTGGCAATGAATGCGGCTAAAACTAACTACATGTTGTTTCATACAACACGCAACATAATTAATGTTAACGGCAATGTAACATACTATCGCTCACGTTTAGAGCAACAAAACACAATATAAAATAAATTCTTGGGCATCACTCTCGAGGAGAACTTAAGTTGCAAACTGCACTGCGAGAATCTCAAAAACAAGCTAATTCTGAATACATCGACAGCTCTAATAACAAGACTAAAGCATTATGGCAAATTGTAATTAATGTGCCTGAATCCTTTAAACAAACATACCTCAACGACATAACTGTGAACAGGCGGGACAAATTAACGGCTATAAATAAGCACCTAATAGCACTGTGCAACTATCAGGCAAATGCAGAAAAAGTTGACTTCATCTGTACTGCTCCCTATTATCCTAATACGCTCATGCTGCATCCAACGACTGATGCAGAAATATACGTCACTATTCATTAATTAAAGGACACACATGCTGTTGGGTATGATGACATTCCAGTAAAGCTGATAAAAGAATGCGCCAAGGAATTTTCAGTCATATTAGCAAAACCAGTTCTGATACTCCTTGTTCACAAAAATGATGGTAAAAGTACAATAGAGAACTACAGACCGCTGTCTATCTTGACAGACTTCTCCAAAGTTTTTGAGAAAATACTCTTTAAACGAATATATCGCTTTTTGGACAAACACAACAGTGTTAGTAAGTATCAGCACGGTTACGTAACTGGTAGATCAACCACCACAGCAATATATCAAGTCCTATCAGAGATAATAGAAGGTATTAACAACCAGCAGTGCACGTTAGGAATTGGCATGGTCTTCACAAGAGCATTTAATTGTGTGGACCATGATATCCTGTGTGCGAAACTTGAAGCTGTGGGTATAAGAGGTGTCGGACCGGAATTGATAGTTTCGTATCTGCAGAATAGAAAACAGAGCCTGGTAAACAATACCAATGGCGAATTCTTGAAATGGGTATCGACAGTAGGAGGCGTACCGCAAGGCTCAGTGTTGGGACCTCTTTTTTCTATATGAATGAGCTATCCACACAAACCAAATTCAAAACAGTGCTCTATGCAAACGATTCTAGGGTGGTCATGAGGACTCGACCAAAGACAGTTAATGTTGGGGTGGTGTCTGTTGGGAGTCTTTGATAAATGTTGTACTCAGTATAATTTAAAACTAAACATAGGAAAAACTAACATCGTGCGCTTTATTTACTTTAAACAAGAACCAATCACATTAAAATATAACAATAATCAATTAGATATCCAAGATGCTGTACAATTTTTGCGGCTGCATCTTTGACCAAGAATTACAATTCATAAAAGAGGCAGCAACCCATAATTCCTAAAAGTTGCTTGTCCATACGCTGCACATATACAGCGACTGGTGTAAATGTTGCAACATTTACAATGTTAGTTCAGGTTATCACCTATGATAATCATAGAACTAGCTATATTATCCCCGAAAATATTTTCCTTAAATAGATCATAATCAGTAACAAATACTTTGCGAGTTTCAATATCAAATTCCTATTAGAAGTTCAAAGAATACTAATGCACTAGTTTGGTGAGACATTGTTCTATTCGTATGTTCAGACTTAACAATTCGCTCCCACTAAAATTTTTTAGGCAAAATTGTACAAAACTCAGCTCCTTTATCTACTCTCATTCTACCACAACTAGTTACCTACTACTTCGTGTATACCTGCATTCTTTCAGCAATTCTCCAGCAACTTCATACCAAGAAATGAGGAAAATCATCTAAAATTAGTTATAATCTAGACTTTCACTTGTACCTGACTCTAAACTTACTCCATTATGCCGATTTTGTGTTTTAGTAGTTTTGATACCTTCGATAATATACAAACGCTTATCAGAAACTGCATTAAAAATGATTGGACCTTGAAATTTTGAATCATAAATAAATCCCTTTTAGCGTCGTATATACGTAGATGAGATTATCAAACTCATACATTTTTCACATATGTATTTTTGATTATATTTTAATTTTTTCTCCATACAGGTACTCAATCCAGAGCCGTTCATAGATGCTTGCATTTGGAGCTATTGCAGCTGTCAACAAGCAGATCCTGCAAGTTGTTCATGCGATACGTTTGAAGCGTATGCAAGGTCGGCCATAAACGCAGGAGCTACAAAAGTAGCATGGCGGTTATTTGAAGGCAACAGACTATGTCACCGTATGTATTTACACATCTACTTACATAATAATAGAACCGTTTCTGAGGTACTGCTTTGATGCTGAGCACTATTTGTCGTGCCACAGCTAGTTGCCTGCTGACTTGTCGATTATGCTAATATGTTAAAAACATGAGGCTTTCATCATTGCATTCCTTGTTAAAGTATGCATCTTTTGTTGTAACCCTTATAAAATGTCTATTAATACGGAATATGACAAAAGACGTCTTAATCTTTTTGATATTTCTTTTCATATATGCAAAAGGGATGATTTCAGCATAATACGGACTTTGCTATTAGATTTCTGTTTAAGAACTTTGATCTTAAACCAGAAACAACACAAAACATGAGCCAAGGATTTCAAAACCTTTACATTAAGTATTACAAACCGTTCTAAATAATTATTGTAATGATATCTATTATACAACGAACAGTGAAAATTTACACAATGTTGTTTTTACAGTCTAAAATCACATTATACCCGTGTTTATGAAAATAAAATATATAGCTGTGTTCACCTCCATTATATCCACTATTTACGTCATCAAAATATCAACAACAATTTAGTTCAGAGTGATCCTAAATTTATTAATAGATTAATCGATTATGAAAATAGAGTTTCTTGTATTACACCATAAAAAGGGTGAAGCAAAAACATGCGCAGTACAATTTTCCACTTTCCTTAAACCGAATACGTTCCGTATAATGACCAAACACACCTAATGATAGCTGCATCGTGTTGGAGATCCATCGATGTGGAAGAATAATGATGAATCACTTTCGTGATTCGACCTCTGGCATCAACCATTTTAGCCAGTTACTAGCATAATATCAAAAGACCGCAATAAGGATATCAAGTTAAAGTCTACAAGAAATGCTATTCAGAAAATTTACTATACGTTTAACTGTATTTATATTACGATGTGCAAGAATCGTAGACCTACACATATGGGTGGAACTTCCGGTCTTCATCAATCGCAAATATAAAATAGAGAACTCCTCCCAATGATTCGAGCACTCTAAAACACAAACTTTTTATTCACCGTGTTATATAATTTTAAGGATCTTTGTTTTCGTTGAGATTAGCAAACATTCGAGCTTTCTCATAAATTCTTTTCAGTGTACTCCTGCACCCAAACTTATCTCTCGTTGTGTGTTGTTATTTTCTGCTCTCACTAGATCTAGAGACTCGATCACTAAAGTCAAAAAATCCGGATGGATCTTCATCTCCTTCTTTGTCCTACTACAGGTCATTATTATAATTATTATTTCTCCGTTGGCTCTCAATACATGCCTCAATACCATTTTGCTTTCAGCAGCAAGTTACCACCCCTAATTATATAAACGTACAGTAAGTTTTTTTTTCCGCCTTCATTCTTCATCCGAGCGTACGAGATGGTGACCTCTTCTCGGACTAACGGTATCAAAGGCACATGCGGCCTGGTAGTTTGGTCCTTCGTACATGTTATGCTGCCGGTACACCTCCACTTTTATCTTGTTTTTGAATTTAGCCTGTTTTAGTTTTTTTGTCTATTTTGGTAACTTGTAACCAATGTTTTTTTCTGTTCTTATGTGTGTGTATTTATGTATCAGGTGTGAACTTGCCGATAGTTTTTATTCGGAAATGATATACACAACATCTTTGTAAATACCTAATTATCATTTCTAGTATTTAAGGGAATCATTTTATATTAGATTTTATAACCTTCGTCCGGTTTAATCACTATTCTCCGGGTTTTTACAATTTACCGAGGGACTGACGTACGGACAACGTACTTTCCCGTGACGTATTTTTACAGCCCTTAGTTTGTTTGTTGCCCCCACTTTCGGGAGAGTTTCTAGCCGTTGGAAAAGCAGAAACTGCCCGAAGAAAAATAGTTGCAAATATGTAGTCACCAGTCACAGTCAAAAATAGTTATAGTCAAGCAACTCAATTTAATCAAATATAGTAGTCAGTAAGAACCACGAGTTTTTATTTACATCGAAAAAGTGCAAAACGCCAGCGCACATAATCACAAAACAGTTTTTATCAAATTCTTGTCGATTTTGTGTATTGCAAGAAGATTTTTGAATGTTATTAATTGTTGTAAATTTAGTTCCTGCGTCTTCTGGTATACGTCCGTTGATGGTGTCCATTTGTCCATGTTATACAGTGTCTTTAGTATCTTGTTCTGCTTAGTCGTGTGGCTCCATATGTTTATTAGATGGCTAATATGGGATGTAAGTGTGATGCACAGTACCAGGTATTCTGATACTATGTCATTAATTTTTTGCATTCCTGCTATGACCATGGTGTTTCTTTTTATCAATTTTTTTACGTGGGTATTCTATTATAGGTCATTTTATATGGTTAATCCTAGGCATTTTATTTTGCAGGTTTGATGTATGGTTTGTGTTTTTATCTTAATGTTAAAAGTGGGTTTGTGTGTGTTTTTTTTTGTAAATACCATATACTCTATTTTGTTCTCATTTATCGTTATGAAATTGTTGTAGCACCAATCTTCTATTTTTTCCACATATTCGATAATGTGTTGCTGCAGTTGTTCGTCGTTCTTGTTTGAGCAAACGATGTATCATCTGCGTATGTATATGTTTCTCCGTGGATCTTCACATTAAAAATGTCATTTGTATAGGCTATCTCAGTATCGGTGGTATATTCCCGCCTTGGGGCATTCCATATTCTGCTTGCAGATGTAGCCTTTCTATTTTGTTGACTATTGTTGTTTTGTTCTCGATTTGTTAAGTATGTTTTTAAGTTTCTATTTTTGTTCTTCATTCCCAGAGTATCAATCTCAACTAATTTCGTTTTGGAAATAGTGTCAAACGCCTTTTTCATGTATAGAAAGAGGACTCCTACCGTCTTGTTATTCTCTGTTTCGTTCTTTATTTTATTTATTAAGTCAATTGTAGCAGATATTGTTCCCGAGTTTTTTTGAAATGCATATTGGTTTTTAAGTATTATGTTATTATATGATAGATATTCACTTAGTTGCATGTGTAGCCTTTTTCTAATATTTTGTTTAATGCGGAACGCAGACATATCGGCCGATAATTTTCTATTTTTGTCTTGTTGCCTTTTTATGGATGGGTATGATTATTGTACGTTTTAAGGGGTCAGAGTAATGTCCACTTTTTATAGTGTTATTGATTAATTTTACCGATATCGGCGGCAATTTATTTCTGTTTTGTTTTATTATTTTTGTAGTGATTTTGTCATAGCCTGATGCAGTGTTGTTTTCTAATTCTAGGATTATTTTGTGAACGGTTTCTTTTCATACTTCCTCGAATTGCAATTGCGTTTCTAAATTGTCGGTTTTGGTTGTGACGGGTAATTTATTTGAATTTGCAATTTGTTTTCCTGCTCGAATTGATTTCTTTTGGATCTGCTGTTATGGTTTCGTGGTCCCTCTCTATTTCATATATTTCCCGGTTTTAGGAGAACTATCTATTATTTATTTCTTTTTCAGTTATCTTCACTGTTTGTCAACACCCTATTTTCAAATATTCTTTTTTTTAATTTTTGCTCAACTTTGTTTAGTTGTTTCGTATGTTTTCATCTTTTCCTTTTTATTTCCGCTTTCGCCGAGCCTTAGTTTTCTTGAGTTATGAACACAGGAAATACAATAATTATATGTGTAGTACGTACCTTTGTGACTGTCATACACCTGCAGTCTTCGCAGTTTGTAAGACTCACTTTTTCTGATGCTACGGTGAGCATGGTTTCATTCTGAACTCACCATCTACCGGTTATGGATAGTGTTCTCAGGGCGGTCTTCTATATCCGGTTTTTTTTAATCTTTATGTGAATCATATTGCTCTCTTTCTTACAGATGTTGATACTGCAATCTATGCTGATGATATATCAATTCTTTTTCCATTTAATGATTAATATCTGCAAAATGCTAATGACTTATTACAGATTTTATATCAATGGCTAATCAAGCAGCTGGTTTCCCTTATTAGAGAAAGCTAAACATAAGTATGAAAACAAAAAAAATTACATTTCCATACAAGGCAAAAAAGTATAACTATACAAGATAACATGCTTTGGAAAGAATATCGTCATGACCTTGCAAAACAAATTTCTGCAAAAGCTTATTTGTTTAGATCTCTGAGAGGTAGTCTGTCACGTGATCCTTTACTCTCTGTTTTTTACACTGAAATACAAAGTAGACTTCAGTATGGTATTGTCCTGGGGGGAACTTCCTCCCTTGGTCAAGATGTGTTCACTGCGCAGTGTTGAGATCAATTGCAGGACTAAGAAGATCTGAATCATATAGGCCCTTATTCACGCACTTAAATACTACCATTGTTGTCTTTATACATTCTTAAGGCGTGTTCTTACATGTATTCCAACAGACACAATTTTCCATTTAATTCTGCAATACATACGCATGACACCAGAACTAAATATGAATTGCATAAACCAACTGACACTCTCCATCTCACTAGCCCCCATATAGGAGTGTTCTGTAGACTCCTTGGCTGAATTTTAATACTGGTCACTCATTTGATTTTTCTCGTTTTAGTTTATTTACTTATTTCAATTAGTTTATTTTGTTATAGAACAGTTTATATTTTTGTTTTTCAATTTATTAGTAAACTTCAAAACCTAAAAGTTTACATTAAGTATGCGAGATGTTAAACCGTAGAAAATAAAGAGCACACAGCATTATTTCCTGCGTTTTATTCTATTTACAATTATTTTACCTTCAATGTTATTCGTTACAGCTACCTGTCCGGGAGATCTTCTGTATTATCCATGTCAGACAATGCCAGGGCAGCCAACTTGCAACTCCGACAGCCCTATCGGGCAAACTGAAAAGTGCGAAGAGGGGTGCTACTGTAGTGCGAACACATATTTATACGGAGACACCTGCTACATCAAGAAGAGTTGTCCGTGTTCCTTCGAAGGTCAAACTATATTGCCGGGAAACTCTGTCTGGAAGAATGGTGTACTTTGCACTTGCACTAACGGAAAAATGGTTTGCCCCGAGGTACTTTATTAAATCATAGATTATTGATGTCTCATTCAATATATTATTTTTTTGTCCCGTCAACTATAAACATAGCGTTACGTGTCAGCCAACGCAGCAGTAGCTTCATTTTACTGCCCTAGTGCGGTAAAATGTTTACCGTACTGTCGCAACGTCGCAACCTTACTGCACAGTTATTTCCAATATGAAATATAATTTATGTTAATGTAGTTAAAGAGAAACACATTTACCTTTTATTTATGTTTTAAATATAAATATTCACTTTTACATCAAGTCATCAAAATGCAATGGTAAACATCTATCGACACTTCAAAATGCAAAAAACGAGTGGTAATTAAACTATAAAAAATTAATTAAAATGCCATGATACCAACGACAAAACACAAAAATTGATGTGGAAATTTAAGCAGAGATTTGAAAAATTTCGTTAGATTAAACATATTTTCCATAAATGCTCAGAACATCTTTAAAAAAAAAATATTTAAAAAAAAATGGCGGTGTCTGTAAATTGGTATGGATTGGTACCATTGCATTTTGACAACACCATTCTATGTAAAAGTGAATGTCAGTTATGATGATTTTCGATAATAACAATTAAAACAGCAATAAAAATAGCGATAAATGTGTTTTTTCAAACTAAATTAAAGGAAATTATGGATATTTTACACTTGAACTAACTGTGAAATGAGAACAGGCGTAGTGCGTATCATCGCACGGTAGTAATAATTTACCGGCGACAACAGAAAACTAATAGAACAAGTAAAACATACTGTTATTCAAGTAACACAGGCACCGCTTGTATGTCATTGCAGTGCAATTAAATGGATAACTAAATAGTGATAGCAAGTTTGGAAGATTATTAAATAAATGCTTTTCTGCCAATCACTGTATGCAAAAAAAAAGTATTTATTTAATAATTTCACACTGTAAAAAATGCACTATTTGTAAGATTATTGTTCGAACTTGCTGGACTTTTTTTTGTTTTTTGATGATTTATTCTTTGAATGATTTTTAACAACTTTTATTAAGCTTTTTGTTAAGATATCCCAAATATGGCTTCTCCAATTTTGCTGTATATTTTAAATCGCAGTTGAATACCATTTTACCGGGATGTGAATATTTCCTGAAAATACAATTTAGTGAGGGATATAACCAGAACAACTGAACTTGTTGGATGAACTTTTTAAAGATAACATCCGCTCTACAATAGTGCCACCTTGGGCAAGACGATTAGTCGAACCAGGCGGATGCTATATTCTTCAACAATCGACAAAAAAATAGATCGATAGTATATGAAAAAAATTACGGGGGTGGTGCCGTTTAAAGTAAGGCACGTTGTATATAACATTAATAAGACTTCAGTTAATTCCTTAGTTCAATAACATCAACATTTATTGTAGTAATTTTAGGTGCAAATTTCTCCTAATAGAAAAAAGTAATTACCGACAACTATAATCACTATCTTGTTTGTGTAGGAAATATTGAGTGATATTTATGTTTCTAGTATTTCTTTTATAAACCTACAAAAAGAAATATTGACTATACCTGCAACTTGCGTAATTTTTTTTTTGCTTCTTTATGATGGGCGTGAGAAAGTAAATAGTCTCAAAATAAATAGGTATTTATTTATCTGCAAGTTACCAAAGATGTCCATTCATCGAGTTATCTATAGTTAAACTATAAAATAGTGCATCTAAAATAAATACCTTCAAGTTACCCAAAGTTTTACGAACTTTTAATGCGTATTTCTTTTTAGGAAGAAAAAGAGGACGGCACTGTAACTGGTGATCCACATTTTAAAACGTGGGACGGTAGGAAATACGATTTCATGGGAAAATGTGCTTATTATCTAGTCAACGGCAACAAATTCAATATAATATCTGACCATTACGTTCGCAAGAATGGACAATACATAGTAAGTATTTTTCTTATTACTGACATTCGATACCAGCACTCAATATTTAACTTGTTTTCGATTTTGGCAGAAAGAACATTCTAACGCACCCTCCTATATGCGACGTATATTGATCGAAATGGATGGTCAACTTGTTGAACTAAAACCGAATCTGGAAGTTGCTGTAAATAATGTCGCTATAAAACATCTTCCGCACTGGGCGAGCTCAATTCTTATCACGCAGATATCTACTAAATCCCTCTTAGGTATTTAACTATTTGCGATAGTTTTACTTACTACATATTTTGTTATTACTTATTTGTTGAGATTGGGTGACCTAGCCGGCCATGATCCCAGCAAACACAGTTGCATTACTACTATACTACGACAGTGTAGCTCTTGTTGCATCCTTTGTCCTGGCTATGTCCGCAGCAGGAGACGTTCTAAAAATATCATAATTACATTGCTTGAGTATGTCGCCGGGACGTACCATGGTTACTTACTAAAGATATGGAAAATCGTACTTCTGCTATTGTTCTAAACCACAGAAAATTACGAATTTCGGAGACATTTGCTTATTCTTACTTTTTACACATTATCGTTATCACTCCAATAATTGTAATAGGCGGATATTAATACGTAACCAAACGTCCCTTTCCACTTTAACAAACTTGTCACTGATCGATAGGTACATGCAGAAATGTAGTACCACATGTACCGCACAAATAACACCACACACAGCTACCTTATCGAGATGAGCGACGCAGAGCGGTGTACACGACAACTACCTGTCCTCTGGTATTCGTACATATACCTATGTAGAATGTATAATCTCATTCTGATTATGTTTTGCAGCGACATGCAACTTTTATTCAAATAATTATATTACATCTTTGTTTTATCACAGCGACGTAACCAAATGTAAGATATAAGTATATTAAGTACCTTATCGCAGTAATGTACCCGCGATGTTTTTGTCTGTAATGCCAGGCCTATGTAACAAAATGGTATAGCATTTATGCACAAACGATGTAAACAAATTATATAACAAAATTTACTTAGATGCTATGTAACAGGTTCATCGACAAAACCTTTCTGTTTGCTGGGATATTAGGTCACCACAACCAATTTATTTGTTTTGAAAATGTTTGTTCAGTCACTCCCTAACATTAAGGGCATAATGAGCCGTCCATGAAAGCATATTGAGTTGCACATTCAATGAGACGTCACCTTATAACTTCTTTCAAAACATTGACATGTTCAGCAGTATCTAATCTGTTCGGAAGGTAAATTCATCCAATAAATGTATGATTTATTATACCCAACCAAACATTAACAGAGAACCTCCTTTGGTGACCATACTCTGCAGATTGGTGCGGATTTTCTTCTACTCAGTAGTGAAAGCTGTGAGTGTTAAGTTTTCCCATCTACTCTTCATCCCTTGCGTTGCCAATACTTCTACTCCCCATTTTTCTGCATTTTGTTTTTTTTTTTTATTTATTTGTTGTAATGTATTCGTATTTGATATATGTTCTTGTTGTTACTACTTCAAAATAATGTACTGTTTCAATTTGTACTCCTACGATAGATGTACACCAAGTCTTAAGCTTCTTAAAAGAATTTTGACACAATTACCACACATATGAAGTATTTATTTCATAAACATGTTTCTATAATTATTTAGTTGAGTTGCCAAACGGGGTGGAAATACAATGGGATGGCTTATACAATGGAATATTCAGAGCGCCGCTTAGTTTGCAAGGAAAACTCAGGGTAAGTGAAACCTAACTAATAGTATGTCACCGGATTTCTAATGAACATCCATCATTTCCTTTGCCTACTTTAGGGCCTTCTAGGCACATTCACTGAAGATCCCAACGACGATTTCTCGCTTCCTGATGGAACAGAAGTAAGCACTGCCAATGTCTTTGGAAACAGCTGGAAAACAGTGTACTCATGCCTCGATGAGCCATCGACCCCTATACAACATCCCTGTGACGCTAATCCCGCTGTTAGGCCACAGGCAGAGAGCATATGTAGTGTCATCAAAGGAAATATCTTTCAACGTAAGCAAATATTTGATGCATTTTCTCTATATCATTGCAAGCACAAAAATAATATTATTACACGATTGCCTTCCAGTGAAGCCTGCGTTAGTTGCAAATGCACTTACATAGTGCATCCGAAAAATCAATAGCCACCCATTTCATCATAGAGCAATTCAATTAAGTTTTAAAAAGACGTATTTTTTAATAACACTAATGTCGTTTTTTGCAATAACTTTGAAACAGTTCTGTGGATATTTCTTTATTTTGAAACGGTCCATTTTCGCTTGATCCTTGGATTGAGTTTTACATTTGAACTCCGTAAGATTAGTGAAATACGCAGTCTAGTTTAATACGTTTACTCAATTGATAGATATCTAACTTTCATTATCAATAATATTTCCTGAACAACACCAAATAAAAATAAAAATATGGGCAGCTGCCATCTATTTATAATGTCACTAAACAAACACAGGAAATAAATAATTTAAATGTCAGTGTCAGTCTGTGCACATGTGTTTATCTTGCTGTTCCGTAAAACTAGAATATATCAAGTTTTATCAATCCTTATATATCGAATTGTGTACTACCGTGTAGCATAACGTTGCGCGGCAATATTAGTGCAATTCGCGTGTAAAGTGAAAAAGACATCTATAAATATTTTCAAAACAAATTTAGCAAGAACAACAAAACTTATATAACAACTAATAACTGGTGATACACATACCTTCTCCGAAATGGGATCAAAGAGCAAAAAACAGAAGTCAAATATTAACAGTGACAGAGAAGAAGAAGTGACAAACAACGAAATCTTTAAGAAGCTACAAGAAATGGAGAAAGCAATGCAATTTATGTCAGACAAATTTGACGAAATTCAAAAAGAAAATATAGAAATAAAAAAATTACTGAAACATCAAGAAAAGGAAAATAAGCAATTAAATAAGAAAATTAAGGCTTTGGAAAAAACTATCGAAGATTCGGAGGAAAAGAAGATTGCTAATAATATTTTAATAAATGGAATAGAACACCAGGGAAAAAACGAAAATACTAACGAAATTGTTCTGAAAATTATGAATAAATTAAACGTTACCCAGCTAGATAGTAATGCAATAAAAAGCTACAGAAAAGATCACAATGTTGAAAGCTCAATAATCATCGTAGAGTTAAAAAACAAAAAAAAATAAAGAAGAAATACTCGAAGCAAAGAAAGAAATTGGAAATATAAATGTAATTGATTGTGAATTAAAAGGAAAAAACAACAACGTTTACATCAATGAACAACTTACTATAAAAGCTAATAAACTTTTTTTCCAAGCAAGGCAATTGAAGAAAGATCATAAAGTGAAGTACGCATGGACAAGGGATGGAAAGATTTACGTAAGAAAGGATAGTACGCGTGAGAAAATAAAGATCCGAGAAGAAGAAGGCCTGCATCAGTTTTAAACAAAAAAAACAAGCACAAATGACAATACAACCAAAAACAGAAATGTATAATGTATATATACAGAATATGAGAAGTATAAAAAACAAATTTGAAGAACTTGAAGCTATTTCAAGCACACACAAACCGGATATTCTTGCTGTATTGGAAACCTGGATCAGTCCTCATGAAGAAAATCTATATCAATTGCAAAATTACCAATCCGTCTACAATTCGAGGAAAACTAGAGGAGGAGGAATAGCTTGCTATATAAGAAAAGGCGAGTACAAGATATTGATGAACAAAACAATTGAGACAATTCAAATAATAACTGTACTACTTCAGCAAAAAAATTTGGCTTTTACACTAATCTACAAACCACCACAAGTCGATTTTAAAACCCTTAAAAATGTATTGAAAAATAATGTTCTGAACAGAAAAACGGATCAACTGATAATGGGAGACTTTAACATAAATATCATGGAACGTAGCAACAGTATCGAAGAATATTATACCCTATACAAAGAAAGAAACTACAAAATTTTGAATAAGCGATCGAGTCATTACTATAAAAGAATAAATACTATCGGTAGAAATTCAATTCTAGACCATGTAGCCACAAATACAAAAAGAATAGACAAAATAAAAATACTTAAAACAGATATATCTGACCACAATGCCATAACAACCAAAATAAAAACAAATATGTTACCAAAACAATATAAATACAACTCTTTCGAATACTTGCGAACTAGTTACAATGACATAAACACAGTCATAAGTAAAATAAACATGAGCATAGCATCCTTTCGTGAACTATCTGAAACAATACAGATAATAACACAGAAACATCAAACAACTATTAAAATTAAAAGAAGAAGGGAATGCCCCTGGATAGACGACACTATCATAGCGGCGATAAAAAGAAGAACCACTTTGTACAAGAAAATGAGAAAACATCGAACAAATGATAGGTACAAAACTGAATACGCTAACCAAAAAGAGTACACACACACCTTAATAAAAGACACCAAAAAGAAATATTTTCAAAAACTGTTCATAAACCACAATCAAGATCCAGGGAAAATCTGGAAACTCGTAAACCAGCAGATAAAGAACAAGCAAAGGATGAATAAAGAAATTTTAGAAATAACTAAAGAAGATGGAACACTTACTAGAAACTCAGTCGAAATGGCTAACGAATTCAACAAATTCTTTACAACTATAGGAAAAACATTGGCAGAAAAGCAAATTCAAGGAAATAAAAGACCAACAACAACCACTACTACAACGAGAATGCCTCCTATTAAGTTTGGAAAAATGTCTGAAACCGAGATATTGGCAATAATCGGTAGCATGAAAAATAATAAAGCCCCTGGTTTCGATAATATCACTACGAATGTCATAAAAAATAGCAAAACAAAATTAACTCCTTTGATATGTAGATTAGTTAATCAAACCCTAGATGAAGGTATATATCCAGACGACCTTAAGATGGCTTTAGTGATACCGCTACATAAAAAAGGAAGAACATGCGAATTGGAAAACTATAGACCAATTTCCTTATTAACAACATTGAATAAAATTGTGGAAAAAGTTATACAAACGAGAATTATGGAGCATGTAAAAAAATATAGCATAATAAGTCCCAATCAGTATGCCTTCCAACAATCATCTTCAACACCATCGGCTGCGTACAACTTAATAAATAACATAAAACACGAACTGGATGCCAATAAAACGGTGGTAACAATTTTTATCGATATGATGAAAGCTTTTGATACCATACCTATCTAAAGATAAATTAATCGAAAAATTGGAATGGTATGGATTTCAGGAAAAGGAGCTGAACTTGATAAAAACTTATTTATGCGAAAGATCGCAAGTAACAAAAATAAACGCAGAACAAAGTACCGTTATGTATGCTGAATATGGTCTGCCACAAGGAGGTACACTTCCCCCAATCCTGTACATTTTGTATACGAATGATCTTTTAGATCAATCTCTTCACGGTCAAACCTATGCTTACGCTGATGACACATGCATAATGTATAGTGGACATAGCACAAAACAAATAGAAAGCAATATAAATATAGACATGGAACTCTTGGAAAACTGGTGTTATAACAATCTTCTTACTATTAACGAAACCAAAACAGAATTTATGATCTTTACAAATAAGAAACTACAACATGATATACAAATAATTTTAAGGAAACAGAAACTAAAAGAAGTTCAAAATACTACATACCTAGGTTTGAAAATACAGAATAACTTAAAATGGGATATACATATACAATCACTAATAGACAGAAATGCAAAATTAATAGCAGCAATTCATAAAATCAAACATATGTTACCAGCAGCGTATAGAAAACCTATCTATCATGCACTATTCACTTCAAACAACAGCTATCTGATCAATATTTGGGGAAACACAAGTAAACAACATATTTCGAAACTACAACGGCAGCAAAATAAAGTACTAAAAATGCTATACAATATGGATTATAGAACACCGTCAACAGCCATATATAGGGAAACTGAAGAATTAAATATAACTCAGTCAATTATATTCAATAACATACTATTGCTGTATAAAATTGAAAATAATCAAATAAAAAGCAATGTAAAATTAACAACAAACAAAGAGATTCATGACTACAGAACACGAAGGGTATCACACATAAGAACAGAAAGATATAAACGCTTAAAGTATACGCAAATATTAACAACCGAAACAATTAACATGTACAACACTATACCCAAAAATATAAAACAACTCCGATATGTACAGTTCAAAAAGAAAGTGAAAGACATTATACGAAATAGAATGAAGTAAAAAGATACAACCAGACTAGACGACGGACGAAAACCAGGAGGCCCTCCATACCGGTAGCCCGGGATATCCAATCTCGAGGCGCAGAAGAGGGACGCAGCGGCAGCGATGTGTGTGCGTGTTATATTTTGAATATTTTTTTTACATATCCTGTGTATGCATGTACATATATACGTATTATATGCCATAAAGTTAACTCAATAAATAAATAAATGCGGAAGTATCGACTGCGTTAGGGTTCCAAATAGACGTAATGGGTAAATTGTCAAACGAAAATATGGAAATAGACACCCATATGAAATAGATCTTATTTTAAAGAAATACTCAAAGGAACCCCTACTATCATCTGACAAAGCTAGTATCAAAATTGAGGTTAACGTTCGTGTTTCACTTTTCTCATTATCTGCAGTGTTTTCTTTATTGACAGTTCCATGTAGAGTAAATGTTCGGAAAATACAATATTGTTTTAATAAAATTCGTGTGGTTGAGACGCATCGACATTATTTATTCACAAAATTGTAAGCTTCGATCGAAATCGTCTCGTACAACCCATGACCCAAACGAACTTTGTAGGAATTTTTGAGGAAAAATACGTTTCGAATTTGATACATTAAATTCTTGAGCGAGATGCCGTGCAGTATCATGCAAATTTTCATTCGATGACAAAAATACATTGAATTGAATATCCTCGTTAGACAAAAGACGAACAATTCGAGGCCGACAGTGAAGATGCCCTTCCTCTGGAAATTTATTATAAATTTTACCTTGAACAAAACAACTGATTGAACAAATAAATTGCAAACTTCTCTAACTGAACGAGTTCAGTGAAAATTTAAAATTAAGTTTTAACTTTTGATTGCATAATTTTCCTACGTATTAATTAGCCAAGTTGTCGTCCAGTTGTCGCCAAGTTGTAACGAAAAATAATATAAATATGGTATGGCTTGGTAGAAACTAAAACAACTTTTATGTTATCTATTTACTGCTTTAAAACCTTCCAAATCTAACGGCAGTGTTTTGATGTTTTAGGAGTATCCCTTTTCATTGAGAAAACCGTATGAACAAGGTTGTACTTTTGTTTTTAGCATGTGGAATAGCAGATATTCAGGCGTATTACGAGAATTGCATATTCGATGCTTGCTACTGCGTGGATAACGTAAGTATTCAAACCAAAAAAAAAAAACACGTACTTTTTGCTTAGGTGCAAGGAAAATCTTTCTAAATCTTGCATATCAATATAATGAAAGTTCAAGAACCATTCAGATATACACTGAAATTCAGTTTGGATGTTTCGACCTGTGAGGGTCATCTTCAGATCTACATCAAATTCCAAACAAATTCAAAGATGACCTTCACCGGTCAAAACATGTAATCTGAATTTCAATATATATCTGGACGGTTCTTCAACATTTATTATATTCAACCTTTCTGTTAGCAATGATAGCAGAATTCTTACTGCATTTTATAACTAGAATATTGAACTGTATCCGAACTGGAATGGCGTCTGACATAATATATTCAGGCGTTGTAGCCATCAAAGATAGTAAATGCGACGCATATCCGTTTCACATCATCTCATATTTCTATATGTGTTTGCATTGCGACTGTAGATTTATGTCAATTTGAAGGGTTTTTTGATATTTACTTTTATGAGGTGTATCGTAATATGTTAGAAAGAAATAAATATACGTCTGTAAACATGATTGCCTATCTGGAGCCCTGCCTCACATTTTCGTGAGTAAAATACCGTTCCAGTTCCCTAGGATACAGTTGAATGGACCAGAAAAACTTTTTAATATTGAAAAATCTTGTACAGTGTGCGAAATTAATTTAGTTTCCGTTATATGATGAGTTGCACAGTGGAGTTTTTTTTTCGTATTTCCACAGTTTTGCTTATTCTATCATATTTTTATTAAAATTTTAATTTTCTGACATTTTTGTTTTTCATCAATTGCAGGATCATAGTATTTTGTTACTAAGTTGTCAGTTCAGGGTGAAGCAACATCAGTAATATTACCCCAAAGCAATTATACGAGTCACTAGGGAACAGTTCCTTAGAGATGAACTTCGATTAACGTTTCATTTATTCGTTGACAACAGTGTCATAAACATGTGTCTTTCTCGATCCTGCTAAAATAGCGTTCCCAGGTCAGATAATATAATTTCTATTTCTATTTTTACTTTAAATTTCACTTATCTGCACCTTTGGAGGATGTCCATAGCCGAATAACTGGGTTTTTCCAAGTTTTCGTCATGAGGAATAAGGCAAACAACGCTAGGGAGTCATTTTGTTCTTGCGTGACTCTTTGCTTTTGTTATTCCTTTGTAAAATCGTCTGAGTGTTTCATTATTGAGATTTATCCCAAAAACAGAATGATCAGAGACCGAAGATCGTACTGCGTGCGTTAGCTGCATACTTTACCTGTAACCATTTTTCCCTGCTACACCGCTGTTAGGTATTGTGAAGGACATAGGAAAATAGATGCTGTAGATACCATTATATTGCGCGCGTTCCATAAGGTCAACGTAAGATGACGCGAATCAAAGACTGGTGCTTCGTAATACAATGAACGCATGCGCAAATTCACTGACAAGTGTTTATAGTTCGCCCTTAGTCTGCCATATATCACTTCTTCTACAACTGCTTCATCGTTCACATCATCGTTATATTGGTGTTTTTTCTTGGTTTTTAGGTCATGTAGTGATAAAAACACTTTATACGTACAACGTTTCGGTTATATTTGAACCTTTATCAAGTACATGTATAAAAAATTGAAATATAATATAAATATAAAATGATAATGTTAAAGTGTAAATAAACTTTTTTCTTTTATAAATGATAAAATCATTATTTTTTTGTTCTTCATATGAAAATTTTGAGAAATGTGTTTTATATAAAGATTGCGTTGTAAAAAATATGTATAGTGGTTTGAGTTTTTTTGGCAAATATGAAAAACGTTTTAAATTATATAGGTAGATTTCTAAAAAGTATTGTTGTGTTTAATTATAAAATTAAATTATATAATTTGGTAAAATATTGTGTATCTCTTTTATCTTTAACTGCATTTTTATGATTACAAATTTGGATTATTTCAAGTATATTACGTGCTTTTCAATGTTGTTCTTTATTTAGAATTATAGTGTTGTCAAATTCAAACAAATGATTTTGAGTTCTTTCATGTTTCTTTAGTGTTGTAAGATTTTTGTTATATTTATGTCCTTTCCAATTATTGCATGATTTCACCAATATATACACCACTACAATTTTTACAGTCAATTTTATATACAACCTGTGATGTTTTATTTTTTCAATTTTGGATTTTAATTTTGTATAGATTTGGTTTTGTAATTTGTTATTATTTTGATTTGCAATTTTTAAATTATATGACTTGAAAATTTGATTTATTTTTTCGGAGAAATGTTTTTCGTATTTCTTGATTTATTATGATTTGGGGAATTAGTTTGTTTTATCTATCCAGTAATCGCTGTACACCATGATAGTTATAGGCTGGGGCATCATCCTATTGAAAACGAACAAATGGTCGGTCAAACAAGTTTAAATCATCCATGAAGTTTTCCAATATTTCCGATATAAACTGAATATAACGCTGTCAGGACAGCTTTAAGAGGTTACAGATCCACGATAAAAAACCGGCCTAAAATTTTTTACCCAATAATACCACACCAAACGTTTACACTGACACAAGTTGGTGTATTATGAGGATGAACAAGTAAAGGATTTGTATAACTCCAATAATGTTGTCTTTTTCTGCTGAAGATATCACTATTGGAGAAATTACGCTCATCACTCCACAAAATACATCTAAAGAAGTCTGGGTTTTCGTGACACGCATTAATAAACCTACAATTTTCTTTCGAAATCACCATAAATTTTTCACTGGTAAGGTATTTATAAGGAACAGGAACAACACTGTGTGAATAGTGTTTAGGGAAAAACCCGCGTCTCTTGATAAATCTCGAATAGAATTATTTGGATATGCTTGAAAATAAGTTAAAATAGTAATTTCGGTTAATTTATTAACGAATAAATACGTTATTATGCACATTATTTTAGTCGTCAGCCCAGCGACATTTATTTACTATAGTCTCTATATTTATTAAATGCATCTGTCAGTTTGAGCTTTTCCCAATCTTTACAAGTTATGTAATTTATGTTTTCTGTTTTAACTAAAGCCAGATGCCTGTGCTTGCGAACAAATAGCAGTGATGGCAGAAGAATGTGTTAGGAAAGGCATCCAGGTCGGTTGGCGCGCACAGGTTCCACAATGTATGGTAACGTGTCCAGCTGGTCAAATATATCAAGAATGCGGTGACAGTTGTGGCAGGACTTGCGAGGATCTATCCCTTCGACCGTATTGCGAGAGCAAATGCGTAGACGGTTGCAATTGTCCACCTGGCACTGCTCTGGACGAAGCAGGCAATTGTGTTACCGTGGAAGACTGCAAGTGCACGTTAAACGACGTCCTTTTCCCACCAGGCTTTCAGATACTGAAAAGTACAACTGAGTTGCTGTGAGTACCCCTGTATACACACAATGAACAACCACAAATAGAATCAGCGTCAGTAGATGTGTACGAATTTTTAATCCTTTACAATATTTAGTCTTTTCTTTTTCTAAACGCAGTTGAACTACACGTCAGTACTTATAATAAGCATCTAAAATGTGTTGTTTATACCCCAAATTATTTGCACTTATTAGCTACACCCTCGTGTTCACTCTATACATGTAATCCAGAAGTGGCAATATAGATCCTATAAGGGTGCTTTTATTTCAAATGGATCACATTGTATGATGAGAAAGATTCATGGAAATGCTCAAGTGACCAACACTAAAAATAATGATAATTATCGGTTGCGTATTTTATTATTAAGTACCTGTAGATTTTCTCAACGTTTATTATCGATAACTTTCATAAGTTTTCTGATTTAAGTTTGTTTGAATCGCGCATTTTTTCCATCATTAATCCCAATGTTTTTCGTGTGCAGGACTTGTACAGGCGGTAGGTGGATAGAGACTGTTCCCACTAACACTGAACAAGAGAACGTCCCCACAGAAAATGATTTGAGCAAAAAGTGCATTCATTTGGAATTTACGCAATATGCCGGTTGCAAACGACCCGTACCGAGAGCTTGTGAAGTATGACAATCCTCCATTGAGTGATAGTTTGCAAACATACTTCTTTATTATTTCGGTTTCCAGAACATGCACGATTATAGACCTATAAGCATCCAACAATGTGAAGAAGGATGCGAATGTGTGAATGGGTATGTCTTCAATCCTGCCACCAGTACTTGCATTCAGCCTGAAGAGTGTCCTTGTCTTGACGATGGACGAAGTTATACAGAGGGTGGCGTTATTGAGAAAGAGGGCAATGAGAGATGGTAAGTGTTTAGTGGAATATTGCTCCTTCAACAACGCTGTCCAATATGCACTCTGATTTTTAGTGTGTGCAGCGATGGTGATTGGGTCTGTAGCATAGTAATACCAGGATGCGAGGAAGGGGATGTTAGAGATAGCATTGATGGAAAATGGTAAATACATCTGTGTACAATTAGTCATAATGAAAACTCTATCTTTAATTACACTCTCATTAATTCTATGCAAAGAATACCTCTGCTTACCATATGTATATCTATTTTCAATAATGACGTTGTCATTTAACCTTTCTTAAAAAAATAATTGCTACAAAACTTTTATAGAATTTAAAGTTGCATGCAAACCTAAAAATGTTTTTAACTATACAGTTATAGGCAGTAAAAGCATACTTACTCCGTTAATTTCCACCAAATATCTTATATACTATTTCATTGTACCCACAGAAATGTAACATGACTTTATAAAAAACTATCATACGTCTGTCTATCTTTAAGAATAATGTTATTTAGCCTTGTTTAAATCCCAATTTTATAAATGTCTGATTCTACAATGTATTTTGATTCAGTTTTCGGGGATATAAAGCTTGTATTAATGCCCTGTTCATTGCAAATACTATCTATCCTTTTCTATATCTTATGGAACAGTAATTACCAAAATCTCGTAATAGACATGATTCAATTGAATGGACTTCGTCTCCATGTTACGATATATTTATTTGGTTTTGTGGAAAAGGTTTTTCATTTAACCAATCCCACACTATTATTTGAAGTCATATTTATAACGAGAAACAATATTTATAACGAGAACCACGTTTCTAGCGTCTGTGACAATAATAACTGGAAGTGTGTCCCATCTCAATGTCTCATTTGGGGCGATTCTCATGTGAAAAGATTCGACGGAAAACGATTGGATTTCCAAGGGGTATGTTCTTACGTTTTGGCGCAGGGTATCTTGAATGGAAACAGATTCAGTATTCTCTTGGACGTATGTGTAGAATAAGAGTGGACGATGCTAAGTTATCTTATCGTAATTGTTCATTTTAGAACGAAATCTGCAGCCACACGGGCGCCACGTGCTTAAAATCGGTTACCGTTAGTGTTGCGCTGAACCAAGTAGAGGAAAGCATTACGCTAGCTAAACATGGTATACTGCCCAACACCGAAAACTATAAGAAAATAAAAGTGACCGACAGGTACCTGTTCGTCGAAGTTGAAATTGTGGATATTGGGCTTATATTATTCTGGGACCTGAACACTTGGGTTTCTCTAAGGGTGGATAGTGATGATTGGAGGCCAAAAGTAAGTGTAACTTGTGTTCTTTGATTTTATGAAATTAGTTGCAATTAATTAATGTATATTAATATTAGGATTAGTAGCAAATATGAAGAGTGTTCTGAAGAAAGAATGGCCCTCTGTAACATCTACCGGGATACTCATGGAATTGTTCAGCATAAAGTTGCTATGGCACAAACTATTTTATAATTTATTTGTTTAATAGTCTCAAATACGCAAAATAAATTTGCTGTATTAACCCTGAATGTATGTAAAAGTTCATCCTAACTATTTCAAAATTAATGGACATTTTTTTTTGTTTGTATTTCGCCAGGTTTTCTCAACCTTCCGAGAACTATCTAAACTAAATATATTATTGATTCTACTTTACTAATAAATTCAGTATCACAACACAAGTCCCCTTGTTTTCGCAAGCTCTGTTATACCGTTCTACAGTGCAATAATCCACACGCCTCTGTTTGAAAGACAGTGGTATATTTTCCTAGTGGAATGGTAATCATTGTATTTCTCATCTCATTATAAATTCCAGCTGCGGTTCCGTTATCGATTTTAGATCCGTCTGGACCCAAATCAATTCACCGAGCCTATCGACATAGTTATATCGATTCTTCTATGGAATCATGTGATCTAATATCATTCCCACAAGACTAACTCTTTCATATGATGGACAATACTACTGCGCTCCGATGATGCAAATATACGACTCGGCGTTTCTTACAATTTGAAATGCCTCATTCTTGCTTCTCTCATTAACTCTAAATTGAGAACAAGGAAGTTTAGAAAACATGCAATTGTTGCTGTAAGAGTAGTCTTCGCTGGTACTATAATTCCTAAACACACAAACCCCTATATCTTACTGAGTTTGGTAACAGTTTGCTGCTGCTGCTTTATTCAAAGTACCAGAAATGTATGTCCAATATAATATATTTGGACTTAACCGCATATTTTCCAAGCTAATATGAGTGTTGTCTCTGCCCTGGTTATAGTCCCCTGGAACTGCCAATTTCAAGTATCCGAAGTTGCCCTGCCCAGCGCCTTCACCAAAGCATTTAACATTTTAACAGTTTTAACATTTTTTAACAAACAAACTTAATACTTTTCAGAACCCCCATCAGGTGATTTTTTTAAACGTCTTATATGAACATAGTAAATGAATGATATCTTTAAACAGCACAAGACAACATGTTATTAATAAGAACCGACATATAACAGATTCAAGTTTATTTCCTGTATCAAGGAAAGAAACGTGTATTCTAAATTACATGAAATGGATAATTTTGCTTTTATGTTCTTGAATTAATAATTATGCATAGATAAAATTATCGTATGTATTTTAGGTGCAGGGTCTTTGTGAGAAATATAACCAATTCCATCAAAATATGCCAGTTTCTACCACTGCACAAATTCTGAGTTTCGTAGATACCTGGAGGGGGGATACCGCATGCCCTAATTCGGAAGCAAGTGGGGTAAGTACACAGCGAACGATTAAAATTAGAATGAAATGAAAATTTGTGTTCAAGAAGCTTCATTTATATAAGTCTTTCTTTACATTAGAATCGAAATGATAAAAGAAAACTTTCGTTGAATAATTACCTTAACATAAATAAATCCACCCAAAATTTAATAAGATTTAAATAGCTCAAAGAGAAAGAAACAACATTACTGCATAATAGTAATTATTGTACTATTCATCGTATTTCCTCAACAGTTTTAGCAGACAATCTGTTGTCGACTTTGCAGTAACTAGTTAAATCGCACATCATTTTTCTGCATGAAATTTCTTATAAATAATGTTGTTTTTATCTTAAATTGAGTGTGACATAGCCAGCTTCATCCATTAAAATACTCTTTTCATCCCATATTTTGTAAACGCTTTTATATAAAATTGTTGAACAGCATATTTCGCTATATAAACGCATTGATAACGAATACAAATATACAAAATACCGATTATCCCAGCCCACACGCGAGGCCAATAACTTTTCTATTTATAGATAGTATCACAGACTTTGGTCATGAAGGGGGTAACTTACGCTTAGTAAGCCTCCTTGCACAAGGTACCCAAGTTAATATTAATATGCAATGTGGAAAAAAAGTCTAGAAACGTCTAATATAATATACAAAGAAATATACAAAACTTGGGATATACCTATTTTAGGTTATGGAGATTCCAGATTTGATATGTGCAATGTTGCTAGATTTTCCGTTTTTATGATATTACTATTCACTTTGGTTTTTTAAATACAACACCTTATATACTGTTTTATTTTTGCAACCCTTGAGGTTGGATGTAGTCAAAAAGGTTTTAAATAAATAAAATTTGATGTGAATTCTAAAATGCTACGATTTTGACATTAATGACATTACTAACTAAAACTAACAGCAGTTGGACGTGTTTTTAAGAGTTCTGCAATGTAAATTATTATTCTCTAAGGTGGTACTTAATGGAAGAGAGCGAATTACTGTTTTAATGATGAGAAGCTCCAGCGATAGGGCAATATCTTATAGTGAAATAGCAAACTTATTTAATGAAACTTTTCCAAACCTATCCATAAGGCGATGGCATAAAAAATGTTAAGGCGGCTTGAGCAAACTGAAAGTGTAAATAACGAAAGCCGATTAGGTTGACCAAAAATGATTATGAATGACAACAAACTTTTAGATATATTGCAGAGTATCGTTGAAAATCCAGATAGATCTTCACGCAGAACTGCATAAGTACATTATATAAGTCATTTCGTCAATGCACTTACATGTACTACATAAGAATAAAGTTAAACCATACAAAATTAAGTTGTTGCAAGAATTAAGTGAAGATTATTTCAACCGTTGATTAGAATTTAGTGAGGTAATGATGGAAACATTTACAAGTGATAAGAATTTCGTTAACATAATATGTTTTCCGGACGAAGCAAACTTCACACTGTGTGGGAATGTAATTGCCATAATTTAAGGTATTAGAGTGACGTGAATTTACACTAAATGCATGAAAACTCTACTTAAAGACCACAAAAGTTAAATGTATGGTGGGGTATAGTAGGTGCTATGTGTTATTTCCCAAACAATGGATTGGCAGACCAGGTAGTATTGAATGGCTTCCTCGTTCACACGATTTCAATCTTAAAGACTATTTTTATTGGGGACATAAGTAAAATTTATAAAACTAAATCCGCAAGTGCTGTTGTGCAGAGTTGAGTTAACGAATTATCGATGAATGTGATGTGTTAATTTCCAGAGAATCATGAAGAAATGTAGTAAACGCATTCAACCATCGCGATTAGGATACTGTCAAATCACTAACAGTTAGAAAGCACTTGAATTTTCAAGTGATTACATATGCCAGAGTAAGTTGTTACGATATACACATATTTTTATTTGTTCTGCAGCAACATACATAGTATTTATGCAGTAAAAAAAAACCGTTCGAATAGGCGACCCAAAATCAACGATACTGTGATGCAATGGTACAACAAAGGTGACTTACTTCGGAGTCGAAATCTGAATACCTACATGAAGCTGAACCGGATTCATACGAATCAGATGTTTTATCCGATAGTGTATCTAGCCACAATGAAATGTCGCTCACGATATCATTGTTTTTCTGACAATATAACGCTGGTCAGTTATGTTCCGAAGAAGAATAAATAAGATAATCACATCGATATAGAGCACCCTAAATGAAAACCTGACATCATAAAATTTTATAACAGAAATTACACATGCAAGAGACAGACTCGATGGTAGTAGCCGTTTGCAATTTGGTCGCATATTAATAAATGCATATTATTCATGAAAATCCGAACTGTACTACCGGCAAAAGCCCGAAAGAAGAATATTGACTCCATGAGTTTGGGTAGCCAACTATGCTGCAACTTCTACCTTAATATCAACTTTTCGATTGCAAAGTAACTACTAGCTATCGTGATTGTCTACTCTTACAAGGACTACTCACGACACTGACAAAAGAGTCTATTTAATTATTCGACTCTTTCGTCTATAAAACATCCCATAAAGATGTCGATCTTTCAATAGATTCGAAAAAGTTATCTTCAAAACGTCTTTCATTCAAAAGAAATACAGTGTTTTTCACCTAAATAACTTTTTTTTATTTTGAAAGCAATCAATATAAAATTTTTATCAGTTGTATAGGCCAATGCATACGACAGTGCACCTTTTTGTATGAATAGAGTTTTTATAAAGTCAATATCTAACCAACTATAAATAAAATAAATAGTAGTTTTTCAAGTAATGTCATGCTAGCTACAGATAGAGAAAAAAAGTTGTTACAAATCACTCACGAACCCCTTATACCAAATTTCGCTGAAAATCTTTAATTTTTAAATTCTTCTACATTTTTATGCTATTAGTAGATAATAGTTTCTTATTACCATTATAAGAGTGTCATGAAGCAATAAACAATTCGCAAATTTTATTCAACATTAAAGAATAAACAAAACGACAACAATTTAACGAATAATATTTTAAATAGAAGAATACATTTTTCCAATCCCCTTTTGTGAATCAATACAACTCGAATTTCTCTATAGGGTTGTCGTTTTTACTGACACAGTTCCGGTATGTTTTGAGGTCTAGAAGCGAACATAATATTTTTAATAGTACTCAAAGAAAACAGTCGTGTAGCGTAATATCAAGTGATCTCGCAGGCCACTCTATTAAAGGGCTGTTACGACCTATCCATCTTAATGGAAAGTTCTCCTGTAATCATGGTCGCACTAATCTTGCGTTATGAACTGGGCATCCACCTATATGGAATCTGGATCTTTACCACATCTAGTGGTAACTCATCAACCACAACAATTAATTCAGTATTTAAAAAATTTAAAAACCTTTCTGCATTTAGCGTATTAAAACAGAAAAACGGGTCAATGATTCGTGTATTTAAAATTCCGCACCACATATTAACTTTCTGCGAATATTGCCTTTTACAGTTGATAACCCATTTTGGGTTTTCTGTTGTCCAGTACCTACAATTCTGGTACGATACTACATGATTAGCAGTGAAGATAGCTGAACATTATTTTTTTTTTAAAGTTCTCTGTCATTTAAAAAATTTCATTGTGCCCATAGACAATACTACATTCTTCTATTGAGATCTCCTTCTTCAAGAGTGTGTAAATATTTTGGCTTATACGGTTTCAATTTGTGAGGACGGAGATATGTCAAAATTCTCATTGGCGTGGTTTAGCAACATTACCATTAATTTTGAAAATGTTATTCAAGTAAGCAGTTCGATGACGGATGGATGGACGTTCAGGATGTCTCGCGTAAAAGTCTCTAACATCCGCTCGGGTAGAACGTACCTTATCACTAACAATTCAAATAATTTCTACTTTTTCAGCAATACTTAAATGACTAACGGTCATTGCTCAGCAAAGTTCAATAGTTGCAATTGAAGTAAACTATTTAGTGAACTGACATTTGATGTTTAACTGCCACATGCTTCTTTGGTTCATGGCACTCTTATCGCACTAACAAACTATTATCTACTGATAATATAAAAATGTAGAATTTACAAATGAAAAAATTTTAGCGAAATTTGGTATTAGGAGCTCTTGATCGATTTGTGACAACTTTTTTTAATCCTTTTTTGCTCGATCTTAGTCGCTAGTATGACATTACGTGAAAAACTAGTTTTAATTTTAATTATAGTTGGCTAGATATTGACTTTATAAAAACCATTCATACAGAAAGGTGCATTGTGGTGATCTACACAACTGATAAAAATTTTATATTGATTGCTTTCAAAATAAAAATGTTATTTAGGTGCCCCAAGAAAAGTGAAGCACACTGTATAAGTGATTACGAAATCGCAATCAACTTTAGGCTGTTCAAAACTTGCAAAGGAGATATAACTGTTGTAGATACTAGTAACACAAAGTTAGTTAGAAGGATGATGTTATCACCTTTCTAAAATAATCAGCGAAAAACAATTTTAAATTCCAATTTGCTCAAAGATATATACAGGGTTAGTAAAAAGTCCCGGAACGGTCGAATAACTTTGTTATTTGAAAATTATGATTTCTGAAATTTGGTATGAGGGTATAGTTAATATAAATGCATTTTATGCAATACAGTTAATATTTTTTTCACTTCCGGTTTAATCGGCAATACGTCCAATTTTTTTTTTAAATGGAACGCCCAGATTTTTTTAACACTTTTGAATGCAAAATAAAAAACTACGTTCAGGAACTATTAAGATGTTTATTTTTATTCACAAGAAAACAGTTAAAAAATTAAAAAAGTGTCCTAATACAGAAAAATCAAGATACCTGTCTATTCAGGTTGCGATTACAATAATTGTTCAAAATGCTCTCCATTTACAATTTGACAAAAATGTAAACGGTCAGTAAAATTTCTTATTGAATTTTGTATTTGTTCTGGAGTGATACGATTGGCTTCTTGAACTATTCTCTCTTCCAATTGTTCAAGATTATGGGGACGATTTTTGTACATTTGACATTTCATGTGACCCCAAAAGAAAAAATCTAATGGCGAGAGATCTGGCGAACGTGCTGGCCATTCGATTGCTCCTCTACGTCCGATCCAACGTCCCGGAAAAATTTCATTCAAATAATCGCGGACATTATGGACAAAATGGGGGGGGGGGGGGGGCTCCATCTTGTTGAAACCAAAAATGTGCATTAGGGTGATCACCTATGTTTGCATTTGGAAAGAGGGCCGCAAGTGCTGGAACAACCTCATTTCGCAATAAATTTAAGTAGACGTTGCCAGTTAAATTTCCTCTCATAAAAAATGGTCCTATGATGTTGTTTCCAACAAGACCAGCCCAGACATTCACCTTTTGAGGACGCTGTGTATGGACTTTTTCAATCCAATGCGGATTTTCAATTGACCAGCAGCGACAATTATGTCTGTTCACAGTGCCGTTGAGACAAAACGTTGTCTCATCTGAAAAAATGATGTGATCTAAAACATTAGGCTGCTGCTCGATCAATTCCGTCATTGTTTCGCAAAATTGTAGTCTACGATCTGGATCATCTTCAGTTAACTCATGGACGGGATACATTTTATAGGCTTTCATTCTTGCTGATTTAAGAATTGTATGAGCAGATTTTTGAGAGATCTCATGAATTCGACCTAATTCTGTTGTGGACACGTGATGATTTTCTTCCACTGTAAGTAACACATTCAAACTAGTTTCTTCATCTGTTGCTGTTAATGGACGTCCCCTTCTAGGTAAATCCTTCACCTGACGAAAGACTTGAAACTTTTGAATTGTTCGGCATACCGTACTTTTACTAATGTGACGATCCGGATAAACAGTATTAAACAAAATACGAACCTCTTCAAAAGAACGTTGACGATCACCGTACCCACGCATCATTAATATCTCAATTCGTTCTGATTCAGTAAGTTTTTCTGCCATTTTCAAATGTGTCAATGTTTAAAATAAGTAAATTTATAGCGATGCAAAAGTTAAAACGCTTTTAAAATTGTCAAATGTGACGGCAAAAAGAATGCAAACACTAAACAACAACTTTTTTCAAAGCTACCTTGATTTTTCTGTATTAGGACACTTTTTTAATTTTTTAACTGTTTTCTTGTGAATAAAAATAAACATCTTAATACTTCCTGAACGTAGTTTTTTATTTTATTAATCGAAACGTCGCTAAATGTAGATAGTTGTTTTTTATTTCAAATAACGTTATATCCAATGCCGACGACTTATCTTTGACATACCTTGTGGAGGATACGACAACATTTACATCATATATATATATATATATATGTTATATGCGATACCGCAATTACTTTTTAGAATACATGCGATGAAGCTAGACACACTTGGGCTGTTGCGGAGTGTGAAAGGCTAAAAGGTCCTCTCTTCTCCCCATGCCACTCCAAAGTTCCTGTCGAGGATTTCTACGAGGTATGCGTGAGCGACTCATGCAAGTGTGACATCGGTGGTGACTGCGAATGCCTCTGCACGGCTATAAAGGCGTATGCTCAACGATGTAACGATTTTGGTATTCCAATTGAATGGCGGTCGCAACAAAGATGCCGTAAGAACATTTCCATTTTTAAAATTTGATAAGCTGTCATCATTAGCAAGGTTCATCAGCGCTATTAGATGACACGTTGCATTATATGCAGAAAATCGTATATAAGCTGATAACGCGTGAAAGATTATGTATCAGAATTAAGTAAAGAGGAAAAAACTAATTTCTAAATTCGTGAAGATATTATGCTAAATTGTCGAACCATTTCTACAACATATTTCTATGTTTAGTGGCTTATCGTTGACCTACCTAATCATATTAAGGAATGGTTCGACAATTTCACATAATATCTTCATGAATTTAAGTTGAGATGAGTTTTTCGTCATTAATGCATACCTTTTCACATTTTTTTCCCTTACAGCAATTAAATGTTTAAACTCGATCATTTCTAGCCGTCCAGTGTTCAGATCAAACCAAGTATCAGCCTTGCATGTCGAGTTGTCCACCGCGGACTTGTGATACCCTAGATCAAGAAGAGTGTGACGATCTGTTTTGCACGGAAGGATGCGCTCCGCCACCGCTGGCACCAGGACATGTTTACCTTGACGACAACTATTGGGTTATTGTGGATGAAAACAATTGTAAGTACCCTCTACCCTCCCCCTTTCCCCGATACTATGCGCACACTACTGTAACTTTTCATAGTAAAACTAGGCTAGCATAACATTTTTGGAGTATGTTGTTGCACCATGTTCATGCGCCCATTTTATAAATTTTTGATATGCACATTCATACAAGTTTGTTGATTTTGATGGGATTAATGAATGTACTGCTTCATCTGCCACAGCTCTGGAGGAGCACGCGACAATTCTTCAAGAGGCTGCAACATTTTATTCGTAAATAACTATTTTTCTGTTACCGTACAATAATAAAACTACCGCCTAGGCAAAAATCAATTTGTTGTGAATAGTATAATATGGAAATTATTACATCTACGCTTACAAAATATTTTTAGAAGAAATTTATATTTAACACGTAACTATATTAAAGTTATTTTGTGATTATTTGTCATGAACTAATATAAATAATAACGTCATCAAAATTGTTTCAGGTGACACCACGGAAACACCTGGAAACAGCACAACAGGTAAGATAACAGAAATCGGGTAGATATTTAATAGTTCTTACGGAAATAAAGATAGAAGTACCTACACAAACACTGTATTATATGTTTCAGTTGCACCACCAGAAGAATGCGATCCAAGTAAATGCCCTGCACTAGCATGTCCGCCTGACACTATTCCAATGCTGATCGAGGGTCAGTGCTGTGAATCGTGTCAACACGAAACTATGTGTATTATCGAAACGGGAAATGGAGACATAATACTGAAAGAGGTAAAATAAAACAAATATTTACATAAACAATGTGATCAATCTCAATAACTGTGCGAGATTAGTATCAAAAAAGTCCCTTATATAGGTTATGAGCTAGTGCGTATTTCATTTAATATTAGGATGTCAAACAACCTGTTAAACACAACTCACACTTTTTCAATATGGTTACTGGATAACATTCAAATAGCAAGATACAATTTAAATATATTTAATAACTTCGTTTTGTTACCAAAACAACGAAATTTTTAAGAAAGAAAAAGTTATGTCAATTTGTCGGAAAATGTCTTGTTCCGAAATTAAGCCTGTCATAATAACACAAACGAAGTGCAACTGTAAAAAGAAAAGCAGTAAAAATAAGGATAAACTTACAGTAGAAACATTGTTCTCTGATAAATATTGCGAAATGCTTCAAACTTAAGAAGAAACACACGACATAGTGTTTATTCTTGGAGAATGTTACAAAAATTGTTTGTTAGCGTCACGAGTATACGCTGCGAAGTATCCTAGCAGGGCGCACCCAAATCCACATGTGTTTCAAAGAGTGTTGGATAGATTTTCAACTGGGCCTGTTCAACGAGCAAAGAGAGGTAGAACGAAGCCAGTTTTTAACCGAGAATAATGAACTGCAAGTTTTGAAGGCGGCTTTTCAATCCTCATATCAGTATCCGTGATATTAGCAGGAATACTGATATTTCAATGCGTTCTGTGCATCGCACTCTTCAAAAGTACAAGTTCCAACCAGTCAAAATTCAACTGCACCAGGATTTACAACCTCAAGATTTCAAGCCAGGCAAAATTTCTGTATGTGGGTTATCAACAAAATCGACCACGATGAAACCTACCTTATGCGCATGTTATTTTCTGATGAATCGACATTTCATAAAAATGGGGTAGTCAATCAAAATTCATTATTACGCCGATGACAACCCGCACTTCATGAGAATTGGAAACCACCAGCAAAGATGTTCATTCAATGTTTGAGGTGGCATACTGGGAGAACACCTGCTTGGTCCTTACTTCTTCGACGGGAACCTGAACGGTAACAATTATTTACGGTTCCTTCGTGACGACTTGGTTGAACTCTTGAAAAATGGCCCTTTAGTCGCTCGACGACAGATGGTTTTCCAACACGATGGAGCTCCTGCATATAATAGTCGTGCCGTTCGGAAATACCTTGATGAAAGGTTTCCAGATTCATGGATTGGTCGTGGTGGTCCAGGAAGGTGGCCGCCAAGATCACCAGACCTCGCTCACATTGACTTCTTTCTCTGGGGCTACATCAAGAATGAGGTCGATACCAACTACAGCCGAGGATATGCGAGAGAGGAATCGCGTGGCTTTCCGTTGTGTATCAGCGGAAGTCCTAAGCTCGGTGTCAGGAGCCTGTAACTCGAGGTTGTGATTATCTCTCCAACGGGAAGGACGTGATTTCGAGCATTTAGTTTAGGTAGCTAGATTTTTGAAACAACAATGAGATTATAATATATTTCTGATGAGTGAAACGCAACAGGTATTTTATATGCTTATGTATAAATTTCTAGTAACAAAACGCATTTATATAATGTATTGGAATTACACTAGGATCTGCATATCATCATAGATAACTTTACCGTGCCTTACAGGATAGACAGACAATTACCGTACTTTGATTTGTTCACATGAAAAACGTCATCTATTGAAGCATTCATGTACTAATTTGGAATACGTCAAATTTAAGCCGTTACATATTTATTTTATTTTTATTGACTGATTTGGATTAATATCAGATCCAACAACATATTTCTCAATGTTTCATTTTGTGTTTTGGGTCAATTGCAATCATTGCGTCAAACAGCAATATGCACAACAAGTTGTTGGATGGGTGACCATTTCAATAAAAAACTTCTGCCTAAAGCGGCTCGGTGTGTCCGGCACCCTGGGGAGGTAGCACAATGGGCCCGGTAAGAGTGGCCTAAGTGCATGTGTTCTCACCACCTTCCCCGACCAGAACTTTACCTTTTGACCTCCACTTTCTTCTATGCAAAAAACAACTTGGCAGCTTCTTTCCACCCAATATGTCTCTCTTCCGATATATGATTTATTGTAGCATTCCACCTTTTCTTGAGTCTACCTCTGCTTTTTGTCATCAATCTCGCCTTTCACAGAGTTTTCACCATTCTTTCTCTTCGATTCTTGTTAAATGACGCTGTTGCCTGTGTTAATGGTTATATATTTAGGTGTTTTCTGATTATTTCAGTTCTTATTCCTTTTTAGTTACCCCTCTTACTCTTCTTCAATATTTCATTTCCATTCTATTCCATCGATTCCAGTCGACTCGTCGGAATACTGACATATATCGACACACAGATTAAGAAGAATTTCACGACTGCACTGACTAGAAACAAAAAAAAAATGGATTTTTAAGATAGAAAATTAGTATTGGCAATGACTGTCATGACAGTTTTTATTCGTTTTCATTTATCAATATTACCCCTCTACTTTTGATGTGTCAGATGTTATTCTATAAAATAATTTCTCATTCACCAGTGTTTGACAAAAATAAGTTTTGTTAATGTAAAGGTATCCATATTAAAGATTTGTTGGTGAATCACCTGTTCTTGCGATGAATCCTACAATATTGAATATTGTCAAGATTATAATGTTAATTATTTAAAACTACTACCAAAAGCTTAACTGATGGATAATTCTGGCCGGAAGAGGTACTTATAAGTACGAAACCTGTCGCATTTTAATTATTAGATGAATGTCTGAAGTAAGACATTTTTTATTCGTTTTTAATAGTAACTTCACATAGAGTCATCACCAAATACTTAAATTCTACTAGGACAATTCGGTGAGACAGCATAAGGGTAGCATCTTAAAATAAACGTAATGACACCAACAGGGAAAAAAAGGAATATTGGAGAAGAAACACAACAAAAATAAAATTTCCAGAAAAATAACATACCCTTCGTAAAAAGAACAACTAATACTATATACACTGCTTGGTTTCTATGTTGAAACCGTGACCAGGAACTGCTTCTGACCGACGTATACTGTAAAGTATTTACAAGTAAGATAATCATAATTTCCTCCATTTTCAGCCCGGTGAGACTTGGATGGAAGGTTTCTGCAAACAATGCACTTGCGCTGGTAATGAAGAATACCAGTATTGCACACAATGTAGAAATAAGGACTGCACAGATTTGGCGGGCGGGGACAGAATTACAGATGACACTTACTATCAATTGATGACAGGAACCTGCTGTTCGAAATTGGAACCTGTAGCATGCGTTTATAAGGATAGGATATACGTGTAAGTACCACCGGCGCCAAATAAAATGGGTACACTGAAATTGTTATATTGTGAATAGGTGTATTTAGGAAATCGTTGCCATAGAAATTTTTTTAATAATTCTGTAATTTTGACTTATCTATTTCATTGTAGATATTGTATAATCTAATTGAAAATGCCTCAACATTTAAGCACAGTTAATAAAGCAAGAGTAGTGACAATGTTGGAAAACGGGTGGTCAATACGACAAGTTGCCCAAGAGTTTAACAAAAGTAAAAATACTATCCTGAGAATTAAGCAAAGATGGGTTAATGAAGCAAGATTATCAAGATTATCAAGATATATTGGATCTGGAAGAACAAGGATTACTACAGCGGATAATGATGCAGCATTTATTAATTACCTCAGAGATAATCCATTTTCTACCACAGTAACAGCAAAAGAGGAAACTGCTTTTCCTGCGTCGCATAGAACAGCTCTTCGTCGTATTAAAAATTCTAATTTAAGAAACTATTCTGCTGCAAGAAAAGGGTTCCTAACTCAAGTTCATCAACAACGACGTCTGGAGTTTGCAGAAGAATATTTTAATAGGGACAATAATTTTTGGGATAGTGTCATTTTTTGAGATGAAAAGATCTTTCAATCATGTCATAACGGTCGATTAAGATTATATAGACCACGCAACAGTAACAGGTATTCGCATGAATACGTTCAACAAATTAAAAGAAGTGGACGTTTCAGTATAAACCTTTGGGCTTGGATCAGCGATAATGGACCGGGGATTTGCTGGAGAATAGATGAACGATTAACAGGAAATATTTACAGAACCATATTAGACAACATAATGCTACCTTCTATAACACAAATATTTGATGGAAATTTTATATTTCAACAAGACAACAGCCCTATTCATACTTCACATGTTGTTACGGAATGGTTTAAAGAGAACGAAGTGCCTGTATTACCTTGGCCGGCAAACAGTGCTGACTTGAACCCCATTGAGAATGTTTGGGGTAGTATGGTGAAGAAAATTTATAATGCCAATTTTAGACCCCAAAATTCAGAAGAGCTGTGGCAAGCAATCGAAAACATTTGGGAAGAAATTGCACCGGAATACACACAAGCTTTAATTTATTCAATGCCACGACGTCTTCAGAGCGTTATTGAGCAAAATGACAGTTCGAAATTTCATGGCTACCTTATTTAATCTTAAATTGGATTCGTCACTTAAAGCATAATATCAAAAACTTTTGTCAACATGTCACACATGGTTGAAATCAGAACAAAAAACTCTTTCTAACGGTGTCAAAATCCAATATGGCGGCCATAAGAAATAAGAAAGTTGATGATGACTAGACTAGATTAAATATGGCATTGAGAATACGTCTTTAGTTTTTCTCTGTAAGGCCCAACAAAAGTGCTAGAGGCAAAATAAGAAAATGAGATTTTTCTGTTTTTTGAAAAAATCTCAAAAGTCTACTTTCTTTTCGGAATCATAATAACCACAAAATATAGCAACTTTGCCAAATTTAAACCCATTATAGATCTTCAATAATAAGCGAGATCCCAATGGTGATGATCGAGAATGAATCAGCGCTACAGGCCTTTGAGGCTTCTAATTCTTCCATGTCTATGCTATTTCTTCTCACTTATGCTTACACCATTTATATTCATTTTCACTTCTTTCTTTGGTCTGCCTCTTCTTCCTTTTGCACCTTCTTACCATTTATTCACTTTGCGTCGAAGCCCTTTTCTTCCGTTGATATATGTCCACTTAGAATACTTATTTTCCTATATTTCTCTCGTAGTCTCCCGCATTCTCTCAGTCAGTATCCATTGTCTCCACAAACTTTTGAATAGCATACTATTATGCATTGTTTTTTCAAATTTTTTTACTGTTTCTTCTTCATATGTATGTACATACCTTTCCTACCATTCCTAATTTCAACTGTCTTTGTATCTATTTTTCTTTTTTATTTTGTTCTCCCTATAGTTTTGTTTCATTGTTTTCTCCGTGCTCCGTTTTCATCTGCAGGTTTACGTTCTTACCCTTATTCGTTGTGCAATTCTCCGCCAATGTCGTCATCTAATTTTTCTGCCCCCTGTTTTTACTAGTTTTTTTTCTTTTACCCTTCATGTCTCCCTATCGCATTAACAGATTTTTCCGTTGATTACTATATTTTTGTAGCCTACTTTTAACTTCCTTCCTTTACTTCGTTCATCCATCGCAATACTTCTTAATTCTTTTTGGATAAATCTTTCCTCCCGTGTTTGATCATAGTCAATGTTTGACTCTCTTACCTTATTATTGTTACTTTTCTTCAAATATTTCCAGCTTTGCCTTTATTATATGGAATCCTTGACGTTGTTTTATTATATCTGCTTTCTTTACTTTACTGCGTATCTGCAGTTCGTCCTGTAAGAATTGTTCTATTCCTTCTTTCTCTCGCTTTACACACACATTCATCTCCTTATTAATATTATTCTTTCTTTTGTGTTTCTTGACACTTTTGGTTTGATTTTCCAGCTTTTCCATTCTCTTTATCAATAGAATTTTTACCTTCTCCCACTCTTCTTCCTTACTTTTCAATTCGAGTTTAGCCTCTGTCATTTCCTTTGTTAGCTCTTTCATTTCGTTCTTTAACTCCACACTATTTCTAGTCAATTCTTCCATTAGCTGTTTCATCATAGCTTTCAGTTCCTCCATCTTTTTGTTTCTTTTTGTCCTCCTTTATCTCTCGCATTTTCACCTCATTCTTTCTCCTCTTTCCTTTCCTCTTCTACTTTCCTTTTTTTCGGCGATCTTATTGTTTTCTTACTTTCACTAAATATCCCACTTATAGTCTAGACATATGCTCAGCGTCGGTCGCGCAGTATGCTGTTACCTTAGTTAATTCATATACCAATCCGCATAAACAGCTAGCCATTCTGGTCAGCTTACCTGCTGATGTCATTATATTTCGCAACTCTTCTGACCTCCTTCTTCAATTTACTTGTATTTTTGCAACGATAGGAAAATACTTGATGGTTATTATTACTTGCTTTTTTTTTCCTATTAAATCGCTCACCCTAACTTCGCCCTCGATATTAAGCTATATTATTGTATAGAATTCCTCGTAAATTCCCAGATAATAAATTTAACTTGCGAAGCACTCAACACACTAACTAACTATTTCGTCGAAATCATTTTTGAAATAACTGTATTTGTCTTTTTTTGTTTATCTTACAATAGTGCAGGAATGATCTGGTCTGTAGAAGCATGCTTATCCATGCAATGCGTCATAGATCCACAAAGTCAAATGCCTACCATGGTGGAAATATATCCAGAATGCCAAAAAACATGCCCAGCTGTAAGTGTTAATTATAGGTAATCATGAATTGCTAAGTCGATTGTGTAATTATTTTATACTGCAGGGATATAAATACAAGGAACCTGATAATGGTTGTTGCGGTTCTTGCGTCCAGGATAGCTGCGTCCTCGACGGTATAGCCAGAAGGGTGGGTGAAGAATGGTTTTCGGGTGATGGATGTCTAGCTTACAAATGTTACATTATCAGCGGCCAATATCAAGTGTATTCGTACAAAACGGCCTGTCCCACTATTCTTCATTGTTCCGGGAGTATACGAAGAGGCCGTTGTTGCGAATACTGTGACACATTCGAAGTATTTACGTGGACGGACGAACCACCACGTTGCAGCCATCTCGCAGCTTAAATGGAGCTTCATTTTAGTAGCTATTATTAAGTTGTTTCAACACTATTATATTTAGATGTAGTGTACATATTTATATATGTATACTAATGTGTATATACATGTACTAATAGGAAGGAAACCTTTACTTTATATGTTAGCAATAAATACCGTCCAAGCATTTACTTTCTGACGTTTCAATATGTATTACTGCGTGCCTCTGCCAATACTTTCAGCAGAAGGTATTTATTTAAAGATGTTACCAAACCAACCATGTTAGCACCTTCTGCCAACAAACCGCGCATATTACACCCAGCAATAGGTTTGCTCGTCTTGGTACATCGAAAATGCCAACAGATGTCGCTTATGCCTACAAATCAATCTACACATCGTTACGCTACCGAACATGTGCACCTGTGCGAAATTTCAGGAAGATAAAACCAATTAAAAGAATACATAGAATTCCATTTAAACACAATACAAATAATCCGTGCACCCTAATTGGAGGCAAAAATGAGATCAAGTTAAATTATATAACTTTTGGTGTGGATGGAAACCTTGTGGGATTCCGGTACTCTGTGGAATCCGTGTATCTACTAAAAGCACTCCCACCTTCACACATTTACAACGGAACCACTTTCGTATTAGCTCGTTATAAGAGCTACCCATGGCCTTTCTTATTACTTCTCTAATTCCTTTTGGTATTATCATTGTTATAAGGCCTCCTATCAAATTTCTTTTTGTAAACAGCCTGTATTTGTTAAGAAGCTTCACGAGTTTCACTTCTTTATTAAAAGCGTATGCTCCGGTGTATCGCTGTTTCCACAATAACAGCAGCTGTCCGTGTAGGCCCTTTTCCTTTCGATACAAACCATCTCCTGACAGTACTTCCGTAAGATAGTAGTTCTCCTCATCGTAGCTTCTCTCCATCCTGCTGCTGATATCTGAAATAAGAGAGTATATCCATCTGACTTTAGTACTGGAATGTTATTGGTTCACACCATATAGTAGCTTATGTTGCAGTGGACTTTCACTTGTAGGTCTATCAGCGGCACGCCAGCTATGACGCCCATCTCCTCAGAGGAAATTCGCATGCATATCTTTTTAAGCTCACCAGTTTGCGCAGTAATTTCTTATTTCTCCCTGGCGTTTTTATATGCCTATATATTCCAGAAGTAGAAAATATTCATGAAAATTCGATTACTGCAGTTTACGACGAATTCAGAAGAAGAATAGAAAAATGTGTAGAAGTTGGGGGTCATTATAGTGAGTAATCCCTATATTAAAATTTGTTATACATATATATTGTATTGCACCTACAACGAAATCTAGATACTATAACCAAATGGCGTTCCGAATTTAAATTGAAGTTGAATGTCAGTAATGTTCATTTGTTTGCTATACCAGGAAAGTACATTTTCTTGAGTCTTTGTATGAAATAGACGGCAACGCTTTAACACGTTCTCATATTGTTAAGGATCTTGGTGTTTTATTTGACTCTCGTCTTTCTTTTGTGCCACACATTACTAACTTATCCCTTGCTGCGTCTAAAACACTGGGTTTTATATTACGCGCATCAAAATTCTTTAACAATATATCTCTAGTAAAAACTTTGTACTTCACCTATGTTATTAGCGAACTTGCAACGCCGCTTTTTAAAATATCTTTCCTTTAATCTGGACAACACATACCCGGAGAGAGGAGTCGACTATACTTCTCTTTTGACAAGGCATGGCGTGACATCATTGGAAAGCAGACGGAAAACACACGGAGCCAAGTCAGTGTGGAAGATAATCCATCGAAAAACTGATTGCCCTTCTCTTCTTTCTAAAATTAATTTCTTTGTTCCCCGCATTTCCTCCCGTTCTTGTCCCACCTTCACGTTTCCATTTTCCCGTACCAACTTATTACAACATTCTCCTTTATTCACTATGTGTCGATCTGCTGATATGTGTATATACATATTTTACAATTCTATTAATAATTGACTATCAAATCAATTTAAATTAATTTTTTTTCTCACTCACATTTTGTTACAAATTCTGTTTTTTTTTTACTTACTTGTTTGAGAATTCTTATATTATTATTATATTGTGTAGTATTCAGTGTATGTATATTATGTCTGTATGTACTGAACTTTTGTATTTTTACCCTGTAAATGGTAAACCGTTGGGTAATAAAGAATTATTTCTTACACTTATAATTATTATTATTATTATTATTTTGGTGAATAGGTACATATCTACGTCAACAAGTTCGTAATTTCTAATAATTTCTCAAATTAAATTTATTTATATAATCGGAATGTAATTTTAATTTAATTCCTTATTTGTTAATAACGCCGTTAAAAACGCCTTAAAGGCGTTACTAATGAGACTAAAATCAGATCTAACAATAACGCAAAAATATCAACAATGAAGAACAACGTGCAAATTTCTTACCTGAAGTTCTGGTGACGTTCCAAACAACTTTTACTTATACTATTTTTAATTTACTTTTAATGATTCGGAGTTTACTCTTAATGCAATTTTACGTTTTCTTATTCCTTAACCAGCCTGTAAGTTTAATCAACATTTCGATTATCGAAGAAGCCTCTCCAAAGTAAACAAAACTTTGTATAAAGAATGATTTTTTCTGTGAAAATGAAAACTAAATAATTTATAAGTATAGTTAGGTCAATCCGGGGACAGACTGTATACAGAATGGTAAGTATTCGAGGGTATATTCAGAATATCAAAATGAAATTTAATAAACCAATATACTCAGTGGGCTCAGAGTCAGAGACGCCCTGGGCTACTTAAATTTAGCTGCCTCTTACTATCCACCACTGTCTTTACTTTAAAGTAGAGATATTTGCCGCCTCTACAATTCTGCCGCTTTTCAGTGGCATACTGGAAACCTACTTTTCAGTTTTAGCTATATTAATTTTGCGCCTATTAACAAAACTGTTTGAGTATCAACCATATTTAGCGATTTTACTTCACTTGAGCCCTATAACCGACAAAAATCGAAATATGTGATTTTTTTAAAAAATATTTAGAAAAATTGTAATATTTACTTTTTTAAATTTGTTTACAAAAATTTGCATCCGGCCTCAACTTTCTTACATATTATTATATTTATTACTAGCAGTTTTAAAATCAAGTCCTTTTACAAGAAGCGCTGGAAATTACAGAATAATATGCGAAACAAATTTTGTTGCATGTTTGTATTATAACATTAAGGGTGACATCTGTTAGCCGTAAGTTATAGATAAGAATACGCTGGGGTAATAGAGATCTTCTCTATTGTATGGAAGGTTTTATTTTTATTTCAAATGTGTTTGGTTGCGCCACCTAGCGGTCATGGATCTTTTACTCTTACTATTCTATACCCTACTATATGAATTGTATGAAAATAAAAGCATACTTTAATAATAATAGTTTGCAAACCCATTCCACAACGACCCAATGGTATCCGTCTTCATTGCCTTGGCCTAACTATATTAATATATAAACAAGGACCACGGTATAATATCTCTCTGGTAGTTTATATATATTTATCGTTATTCAACCGTTTGGATGTGCAACGGAATGTCTCTTAGATGGCGCATGACGCCGATGTAAAATCTCATTTACGCATTGCACCATCCAGGATACATTCTCTACTTCCAAACAGTTGAATAACTATAAATAATCAAATACTATAAATATTTGGGATTTCGTATTTGTATTCACACAACTAAAGTCAGTCGATTGTGTACAACCGGATGATATGACAAATAACAGAAGAACACTAAGTATCATAAACATTTATTTGCGATTCTACAAAATGATTATAGGTTGATGCAAATTTCGTTTCAAAGCGACACGACGTGCATGCGGAAATACCTAGAAAATGACGGAATAACTCCCCACCACTTAGTTGTGCCACAGTATTGTGCCATCTATGCTATATGCTATTGACGAATTGACGCATTTCAGCATTTCTGTTCTGTGATGGATTGACGGAAATTCGGGAGCGGTTTAATATAAGGTTATGTATTATGTCTTGCTTCTGATGCTTATGAATCTTTAGGTATATTTAACATTTTCTTACTTTTAACTTTTGTTTTCTTTTTGTAAATTAAGCATATTTTGTAGGCAAATAATGCGGTACGTTTGTGCAGTACCTGGTTCTAATGACACAATTAGTAAGTTTCTTTATTTTCCCGACCCGTATCGGGATAAGGAACATTTTCAAAAGTGGATAGTAGTAAACCCCAGAGCTAAAATATGTCGAGCCTGAGAAAATACATTCTTATAGAAGGGTTTGCAGTAAACACTTTTTGCCACAATATATTACGCAAAATGGAAAGTTGTATCACTTTGCGGTCCCAACGTTGAATTTGTCTCTCCGAAGTAAGTACACTTACATATAATTAAAATAGTTTTTCAGCCTGTGCATCTATGTTTTATCCCTTAAATCTATTGTCTTAAATAATATCATCCTTAAACAAAGTGTTTGAATGAAATAAAATTATATGTGATCTCTAAGTACCTAGGGTGACTGTGCTAGTAGTCGGCCGTTTTAGTGATTATTTTACTTGAGAATACAATAATGCCCAATATAAAAAATAAAATGGGATCAAAAAGTTAGGAACCCATGGACTGTATGTGACCTAATTCTGAAAAAAAATATATTTTTTATTTATCTCAAACCACGGCAAAGATCTTATTGTTATTTGTTAGATTTACCACTTTTTCTAGTAGTGGGCCTTTACGTATCTTATGTTCGGCCACATATTTACTACTAGTCGGCATAGGAATAATACGAATAAGTACGTGGGTGTAATGTAAATATTTAATTTTAAAAAATAGGGCGATAAAAACATATTATTTTACATTAAAACCATGTTAACACAAATATCAACAAAATTAACAAATAAATTCTTTATTAATGACATGATGATACTCTAGGCCCTTAAATTTTGTGCATTGCATATGATACCATCTTGGGCATTGATCACACCCAATATTTTTTAGTGCCTCTTCCTTTGTATCGCTATCGAGTTCTGCGTTACATTGTGTACATATTTCTTTTTTCTGATTTTCATTTTCGGCGTTATTATTTCCATCATATTCTGTTCCCTTAGCAACTCTACCATGTGCCTTCCTTTTGTTTTTCGACACAATTGTCTTTTTCTTCAGTTTTGCTGCAGCTATGTTCTCTTTTTCTTCACTCTTCCTCTTCACATAGGACCTGAATTTATCTGAAATTGCTGCTGGTTGTCTTTCATCAAACACCTGGCGTACATGTTACGATAAAAAAAAATAACTATCAAGCAATAAACATTTTATTCACTAAAACAGAAAAAAAAATAAACATAGCATTCCAAATTACATTAGACTTACATAAATCTATTAATATTTATGCACGCGCCTGGATTAACATTAATTGTAATTATATGCACAATTTTGTTGCTAAAAACAAACAAAATATATATATACTTACAATTGTTCAAAATCTTACGGTTTGGGACGGTGGCGCCGGCCACCGCGCCTCCGCCACCACGGGGGCCGTTCGGTGCGCGTTGGAGACGGCGGGAGATCCTCCCTCACCGCCTGCGGTGGTTGTCCAGCAGCTATCTCTTCACTTGAGGACTGTCAATGTTAAAAGCATATATAATTTATATTGTAAGCTAGGGCATATCGGGTATACCGCGGTCACATCACGAGTTTCCTAAGTGTGTTCCGCGAACATACTCTGAATTTCTACCGCGATGGAAACTAATAGCTTTGTTCCAGCTGAACTCGCAAACGGTCAGAGGGATGTCAGACGCATGCGCATTACTTAATTTGTTATACATAAATGTGTTTATTGCAACGTATGTACTCAATGCGCATGCTCTGTGCACTGACAGTTGGCGAGCGGGATGGAACAGGCCTAATATTAAAATATATTAATGATTGTCAAGGGTTTACCTAATACTGGCATGACTGGCACTACCTAAGTTGCTAGACTATACTAAAGATAAAGGAAAAATTTAAAACGATGCTTACCATATTTCAATAAATTATTATATGACAGTTTCAAACAAAAGATTACCTTAGGAACTCCGTTCAAATATTTCTTAATTCAGTCACTACACTTAATTCAATAGCGTGCGTTGCAAGCGGAACGCGGTGAATCATGAATTTGGTGTGAAAACGCAACAAAGTAGACCGAATAAAATTAGTCTGTTGACATTGTAGATTGGAGCTTCATAGTGATACGGTTCATAAAATAAAGATAGTCAACCGGACCGCATGGTAAATATTGGTAGCATATTTCACTTGGATTTCACTGAATTGATGAAATGTTACAGATTTTTGTAGATAAGCTGAACACAACGTTGCTTTGTTCAGTAGAGATTGGTCTGCGATCCCAGTTTCCGATGTCATCGAGGTCTTTTTTATTTGATATCTATTATTTGTGAATTTAAATAGTGAGTAAATAAATTTAAATTATATGTACAGGGTGTCCCACCGAAGACTGGGTCTTTGATTACAGCTCTATTTGCCATTTTAGAAAGAAAGCTTTTCTACAAGAATGTTATAGAATCCAATGCTGCATCACCTAAAAATATTTTTGACTATACAGAGTGTCTCAGAAGTAGTCAAACGGATACTTACTTCGTTATTTTAAATGGAACACCCTATATATTATTTCATTTTTCAATTCTACGTAGAAAAATAACATGACTTCATATAAACTACAAATATGGGGTTGGAAGACATTTTTGCAAATCTAACATTACAACCTTCGAGTTGCCAGATCTGCTTGTTTCCTTATCTTCGCGTTTTTGCTGGTAACGTTTGCGTGCGTCCTCGAGATGGTCATCATATTCTTGCTTTACTTTTGATTTCTCTTCTTCTTCAAGTGAAGGTTCCTCTAGTTGGAATTTCAATTTGTCGCAAGTATAGGTTGAAGGAAACTTGAAACTCAAATTCAATTCAGTTTGGAAAACGCGTTTGTAGGCCCAAAATTTTGCAATTTCGCTTCTGGGTAATCCTTCCTCTTCACATTTTAATGTATAAAGTCTGTACATTTTTTTTTGATTTAAATCACTTCCTAAAAATTCTGTAGATGTCTTTTCGCGGCTGTAATGACTGGAATATTTCGGAAAAGATCTGATATGGGATCTAATCCCGTTAAGAACATTTTCAGGAAGCTTGTTCTTAGGAGTATGTCGACTTCGCATATCGGTTTGTGTAAAACCACCAGCCATTTGCTTCGTCAAAGCATTTCGGACGACAGTTTCCGAAACCCCTAGAGTGTTCAAAAATAACAATTTGCAAACATTGTTTCTTTCTCGATTTACGGTTAAATAATATTGAATGGTTTGCTTCCTTTGATTTTCTCTACTGCCATCTTTAGGCCGGCTGCGGCTAGTCGATCTGCTTTCGACTTGAGAAAGTATAAATTGGCGCTTCATGTCCCAGCTTTTCGACTCATCCCAATAATTGCTGAATATTTCCAGTCTGCTGTTTTGACTTATTTTCTCAGTACATTTTTGTTTACAAGGGAAGCAATCTGGTTTTACTGATTTTTCCTTAATAATCTTCCCTGACTTCGAAATATGTTCTTTCCCTGACAAAGTTTTTTTGGCTCTTTTAGTAGCCTTCCAATTTTCAACTTTTTTCAGGCGTTTCTTACATTTCCTCTGATTCCTGACTTCAGCTTCAACCATTTCTGCTACACCAAGAAGATTTTCTGCTGGTCCCGGATGTTGAATCACTTCGTCTTCATTCCTGGTTATTTCGTCACCACTTATTTCAATTTCACTGTTCCCGTCACTACTTTGAACGTAGTCTATCATCATCGCTGTTATCACCGAAAGGTTCTTCTTCACTATCCATTCTATCATCAGCTTTATCGAATTGTGCTTTATTTTGACCGTTCATCTCAGTAGTTTGAGACTGTTTACCTCGATCAACATTGGGGATACGACTCATTCATACTAGCTTACTTCTTTGACCTTAGGACTTAGAGTTACCATCTTTTGCCACGCGGTAAAACGGAATTGGTATAATAGGAAACAACCGTAAACCCATTTTATCTAAAAAACGGAGTTACGACTGTTTACCTCTAGCCTACAGATATATATATAATAACTATGGTCTGTTTCAAATATAGAGAGAGTGATTAAAAAAAACCACGAATTTTTAAGTTACTTTTCTGGCTTCTACGAAGGCAGGAAAAATATGGAAAATTTGCCATAGGTAGAATAATTATTTATTATACCTATCACAAATTTTCCATATTTTTTCATCTTTCGTAGAAGCCAGAAGTCACTTAAAAATTCGCGTTTTTTTTAATCACTCTTTCTATATTTCAAACAGACCTTAGTGAATATATCACATATTACAGATGAAGTGTATAATGAATTATAATACCATTACTTCTGAAACGAAATAAAAAGAAAATTGTAATCTCCACCTATTATAAATTATAGTTATTCTAAATCCTTAGTCTAACTTTCATGCCCCGTGGTATCCTGCCATCTACTATATCGGGTAATATGGATTGGTGATAGAAGGAATACAATCTTGATAACATAACATTTTTCCATATTTCTGTATTTTTATATATTCTTTCCACATGGAAATCGTTTCTTGTATAAATGATAAAATCACAAAAGTTTCTTTTCAAAATATTTAGCTGGCCTTGTACTTGATAATAGTAGTTATGATTAGTTTTTAATCTGCAAAAATAATGTGTTAAGATAATTGTCTGTACTATTACGTAATGACATATTCATACTTCAGCGCATTGTCTGTAACAGTATAGCAAACATTTCGACGGTTTTCTCCAAATAAATTGTCCACGGACGGTAAACATTTAACTTCAATTATTCCATCACTTCCTACTAGTCCATCTGGTGATGCTCCCAAAAATGGATTTTCGTAGTCAATAAAAAAATCCACATTTCTGGTATCTTCTTCTGGATATCTTTATTTTGGTATAATAACCGTTTCACCAAGTTATGGCAGTGCGTCGATGGTTTTCTTTTAATGACAACTCCAAAATTGGATGCAGTGAGATAATCCTTTCTTATTTCTTTCCATTGTCGATTGTCATATTGTCCTCTCGTTACTGTTTCTATCTCCTGCCGCTTCGCTTCAGTAGAGCTCCTGAATATTAATTTGGACAAAAAGCTTCTTTCTTTTCCATCAAGATTGTATCGGACACATCTGGTTCAGAAGCATTTAGCCCATAATGTTCATCTGGCGCCCCACATTTAGGTTTCTCTTTTCGATATGTTGGCTTGCTTTGTCGTTGTTCATGTGCCTTTATTCTTTTTTCACAAATTCTACGTAAAAACTTCACCGGTGCACCCTGCCAAGCGTGCATATGCCAGCCTGGCCCATGCATATGAGAAATGCCTGCTGCATAAGCTCGCGCAGTATACGAATATCTTTTGGTGAAATTTACTCTTTTGCCTCCAGTACATTTTACTACTAAAGACATATACCTGGAAAAAGAGTTTGCCTTTTATTGTTCGATTAAAATTTTAAGTCATTTTACCTTTCCGCTTGATTCGTTGTGGCATTATACGCTAGCCGATCAGATTTATTAATTAACGGTTGCAATATTTTCTTAATTTCGATTAAAAATTCGTTGTCAATTTTATCTATAACGTTGTCTTCATTGTGACTACGATTGCAAAATGACTCTCTGAAACCAAACAGAGCATTAATGATAAATAACAAGCAAACTATTACTTGAATTACCTGCATTGTGTATGTCTTCCTAGTACATGATAAGGCGCATTGGATAGATCTTCTCGCAAATGAGTAGAATTATTCTGGTTATTTTTTATTGCCATTCTAATTCCTGTTACCAATCGTTCCAACCTTGAGATATTGTTTACTTTTTCGGTTAATAGTTTGCGACTGGAAAGAGGATATCGTGTGTTCCTGGCCAATTTGTGTAATTTCTCACTTGCACAGCGGGTCATGTGATTAGCACATTCTATTTTTATTACATCTCCACCATATGGCACTTTCTCAACAATGCGTGCATAAACACTAGAATCGCCGTCACCTGTCAATGATCATGTATTATAAAGGAAGATGGAAAATTATGTAATTGCTGAAATTTAAGAGATACTATTATTACCTATTAAATATTTATACATAACACCATGTTGCTGTAAGCTTTGACAGAAACCTTCTACAATTATATCTTGTTCCATAGCTGTCGATGGTCCAGTGAAGTTCTTACTGCAATCGTGTTGTTTCGAAGCTTGATTGTGTTTTTTGTAGTATGCACAAGTAGAGCACATTTTGTTTCTAACCCCTAGATATAAAGGTTTTTTGGTGATGCTTCCAATAATCACGCCCTACGAACGAACATTTTGTGTTAATCATAAGTGAACATATTGTGTGAGTAAACCTACAACACCAGATGATGCATTGTATCCATGACCATAAGTTGTTTTACTCCATCCACCGTCGGCTATTACAGTGATATACGGAGTACCCTCGCTAGCCACATGCCCTTTCTCTAAGGCAATTTTTCTTTCACATTCGCCAGCTTTCTTCATTTCCTCAAAAAGATAGTCTCTCCAAACCTATGAAATAGTGAATTTAGAAAGATACTAAATAATATTGATATCAAAGTAACCTTTTTTATATCTGATGTTGTCTTCGTATAGGTTTTTGGTGACATAAACGGTATATTTAACACTCCGAAAAGTTCTTCACACTGACTATGCCCTAAACCTGTCGCCAAACTTCCCCAGACGGCGGATTTGTTGATATTATTGTTGACCGATCCATCATCAGTAGAGATTATTTTTGATTTTTCACAATTATCACAATAAAAATGGAGTTTTGACGTTAGACCTCTTCTTGTTTCTTTCATAAGTTTCATTTTGCCCAAAGTGCACTGTTTGTGATGATATAAAATTTTTTCATACTCTCTCAGAACATGGGCCAAATCCACTATTCTGCGACCGTCTAAACTGTCAAGTCGATCCCGATAATTATCATCGATTTCTTGTTCCAATTCTGGCAAATCTCTAAAATTACATAAAATAAAGCCAAGTTTATTTACTTTGTGTACATTCTCTACATACGTTTCACTGTTGTTTTGAGCAACAAATACGTTTTCATCACATAAAGTACCTTCCAAAATCGGTGACTTGGGTGTGGTGCTAGAACAAGAGAGATGTTTATATTTATATGGTATTCATTTGTACTTACTATGCTATCTTGTAGCAGTACTTACAGGTTAGGAACACTTATAGTGCACAAGGGAATATTTGTAGCACTTTTTATCTTCTCACTTTGAGACTTCTGTCTAAAATGTAAATAATATAATGATTTTATATATAACAATATTTTTGTAAAACTTTTTCAACAGGGTAAACCAAAACAAATTTTTTATGAGACAAACAAAATATAAATAGAATCTTTATGATATTTTATGCCTCTTTTCTAACGTATTTAGAAAAGCCGCCCCAGAGTAACACCTGCAAAAAATCATTATCGTTCAGGTGTGCGTCAATAAAACATCAAACGCCTCATTGTATTCGACGGCGGACAGAGCACTAAATTACGTCGTGTACTGAAGGCTTTTTCTTCTATCTTGTCTAAGTATTTACATAACAGAAACAATCGGAAGACCAAGACTACTACTTACTACTTACTGATAGACGCTTTTAAAATTAATTTTACGTAACGTATCGGACACCACACAGATGCTTAGTGCGTTACGATAACTGGTGTTTATACATATCTATGTATGTACAAAATACTCTGACTCGTTAAATAAAATATAAAATGCTTCGCTCTGATAATAAATTAGGCACTTGTAAAACTTTTCGGTTTTATTCAAAACCTTTTTCAATTACATTTATAAATTATGTGTATACAATGACAATGAGATTTCTTTGTAAATTGTTTGATATGTACTTGATTAACGTTAAATTCCTTTTGCAAAATTAAGTGAATTTTATATTAACACGTTGAAGGGCGATACCAATTCTTTAAAAAATCGAAATTGGAACAGTAAATTTTTTTATAAGTTTTAGGTAGTTTACATGGTTTTTTATAATTCTTCGTTTAAAAAGCGTTTTTGACGCTGTATAGCGTCATGATATTTTATAGAGTACAAAACGCTTTGATGTTAGGCAGACGTCTATCTGCGTCAAATAAGATTTTGGGATTTTTACACAAACAGAAGTAAAAGAAATTGTGTCAAGTAATAACGGTTTTATTTCAAACTGTATAGATAACACTATGGTATTTTGTTTTGCTTAGCATGCCACTTTTCAAAGCAATCTGGACATAACGTTGGTTTTTCTAAGCATCCATTGCATCTGTAGCTAGATTCTTTACGAACGCCTTTTTGGGAGCACATTTTGCATCTTAGAAAAACCGACTTTTTATGAGACTTGGGTCCAGGATTACCAGGATTCTTTTCAGGCCAGTGATTCAAATTGTTATTATATGCCGATAAAGCGAGCTCGTTTAAAGCATTTTCGTTTCGTCTGTTGTCGTGCTTGTGTCTACCCATTAGGTTTCTTGCTTCTACGCTGTGCGGAATTTTCAATAACGTCTTGATAAGTTGATCCCTAAATTGGAGGAATCTGCAGCCTCTAGGGGTTTCAATACAATACTTGCGATAGATGTAAAATGCGTTCCAGACACAAATGTCGAGAAGATGGAAGATCACTTTCTTGTACCAGCGAATAGTTTTTCGTGGCGATGAATAAGTCGAAGTCATTTGATCCAGACGATCGATTCCAGAGATATGGTTGTTGTAGATACTAACTTCTTCCGGTTTAATTTTTTCCACCCCAAATCTATTTTTTACAGTCATTAGACGGGGATGGTTACGCGTGGTTAGCACGAGTATGTCACGCCTATCTTTCCATTTGGAAACATATACCTTCTTTTTCCATAGTCAGACGTGTTCACCTTTTTTTAGTTTCTTTTGAATTAGTTGTTTGGGATTGCCCCTTCGATTTGATCTGAGTGTTCCATTTGTGTGAGTTTTCAAGCTTAGAAGTTTGTCAGATAGCTCAAAGCTATTATAATAGTTATCCATAAATAATTCATGTCCCTTTAAGAGGTAAGGTTTCATCAACCTCAGTACTAAAGCGCCTACTTTAGTATTGTCCAAGTCATTATTGACTCTCGCGCCACTATACATTTCCATGTTTAGAAGGTAGCCATCTGAGGTAGTAAGTTCAAACAATTTTATCCCATACCGGGATTTTTTACCTTTGATATAAACCCTAAAACCCAGTCTACCTCTAAAATGTAACAAACTTTCGTCAATAGAAAGTTCTTTATTTGGTCCGTAGATTGCTTGACATTGGGAAATAATCATGTCTATTATTTATACTTTCTTTTTTGTTTACTTAAACATTTTTTGTAAGCCTCTATTTTCACAGGATCAAGTAGAGCCTCAGGTTTTCTTTTTAAAAACTCAATGAACTTCTCATTTCTACCTCCCAAAATCCTGTTCACTTCTTTGCACCAAAAAAAGATTATGCATTTAATTATCTGTTTCCGGATAAAAATCCCCAACTCATGACCATTTACACAAGTTAAAGGCTTCCAGTCTACATGTTCAAGTAATACCTTTTCTAAATTTACATTTAAATTATTTAAAAAGCAATATCTTGAAATAACAAAACAAAATCGTTAAAGATCTATTGGTAACAAAATACAAATAGCTGCCGGGTCTCTTCAACTGAGCATGAATATATTCGCGAGCTTCAATAACATCCAATGGAATACTGCCCTCTGAATGAAATAAAACATTTTTACAACTTGTACATTGTGCTTCTTTAATAACCTTTTTCGCAATGTAGCCTGCAAAATAAGCGATTGTTGACATTGCAACTCTACTTTTTCTCAATGGATACAATGGTATAGAAAGTGATCGATTCTCTTCGTCTGGTTCTTCAAAAATCTGAAATCCTTCCATCTCTTCTCCAGTGATAAAGCTTTTTAAATTATCCAAGCCCCCAATTGCATAATCCTTCTCACAATTGTCCCCTGGGGAATGATGCGACACAAAGTTGCTAACTAACAGTGTTTTAAAGGACGTTATGAACTGCATGCAGTTTGGATTAACATTTCTCCTTCCATGGGTTCTAATGCTGGCAAAAAGGTTTTCTAAACAATCCTGGTTTACAGCCCGTGGAGGAAAATAAGTGACCTTTCTTAGTAAGTTACTTCTAAGTTGAATAAATCCTTTCAATGTTTTCATCAAGTTACAGCAAGAGGGTATTTTTATAAAAGTTTTTCTTTTTTCATTATAGAATCTCTTGCTAATCACGATCTTAATTGCATTTTGCCAAAATATTTCATGAGGTGATGTCTTTGTAATTCCTCCTTTTAATGGTTTCGTAGACGCTGCTTGTTTGCTGTTACCATTTAAGCTGTCGAACAACTTGTCCATAAATAGGATAAATTCTCCTGTCTCAGATGCCTCCATGGGTAAGGAGTGTTCACTGTGTGTGTCTGCAAAGAAGGATATGCATTCATAGATATTGTTAATTTTAGTGAATAGCGGTAACTTACCCCACTGCGAAATTCGTTTCATTAGAGAACCTACTTGATGGCTGAACACCTGGCTCATTGCAGAAACTTTCATTTTATTCATTTTTTCAGGGAATATATGGGAATCGGTCAATTTTGGGCATAAACGTGTATCATCTAATGTGTCTAGAAGATAAAATTGCTTCACATGTTCCCATTTCGCTGTTAATAAATTGTTTCGTATTCCTTTAAAAAGGTGAGGCACATCATAGAGGGGTATGATCTCTTCGTTGTTTATGAGAAACCCCGCATACCTATTTTCAATACCATCCCTCAGGCACTGTTCAGTGGTATCCCTCAGTAAGGAATTTATTACTGCTTGGTTAGAACTTCCTTGATAACACACAGTGGCCACAACGTCCAATCCTATACTTTGGCATTCTTGAATAACTTCTACCACCATAGGTTTTAGGTCAGCTGCTTTCATTGGTCCGCTGCTAAATGAAAAACATATCCCCTGCTTCCATTGGCGATATATGCCCTTCAACATAAACACATTGGCATGATCTGCAATATGTCTCGTTCTTCGCCTGCTATTGTCTTCTACACCAAAAATTCGATTTTGTTTTTGGTTAAACATTAGCATAGGAGCAATGGTAATTTCATCAAATACGACTACACATAGACGCTCTCTTTCATTTTTTAACTCTTGTACAGATTTGCGTAGGCTATTAAATATTTTCTTATTAATTCTAGCGTTGTAAGGAACATCATTTAGCATAATGCTTAATGTCCTAGGTGATGGCAAAGCAAAAATAAGTGACAATAGGCGATAACATTTTGGGCTACTTTTATATAATGCCAATGATAATATTTTCTCTGAATCACTAAACCTTCTGGCCTTCGGAGGTAAATTTTGCAATCTAATCTGCTGCATGATAAATGTATACGTTGTAGGATTTACTTGTTCTATTAATTTCATAAATTTCGAATTATTACATATATTTTCGGCTGAAAATAAACGTCTCTTTAAGCTACGGACATTGTGTTGCAACTTTGATGTTCTCCGCCCCGATTCTGTAAGGACTCGATACAATTTCTTGCACTTGGGAGATAATTTAATTTGTCTGGTCACACTCACAAACTTCAAAATCCCTTTCTTTTTTACCTTTATTACTTCATGATGCATGTAGAACATGCTGTAGATTTTTTTGCGGCAGTACAGCTTACAGTAGACATACTTAGGTGGGGGCCGGAGAGAGACGTTTTGGTGAATGAGCTGGGAGAGTTGTCGCCCGACAATATCATCCAAAAGATGATGGAGAGCCCCAAAACCTGGCGGAGGATCTCTACATTCATCGAGGGAGTGCTTAAAGCCAAGAAAAGCGAGACGAATCGTTAAATACGGGACACCACTCCGAAGATGTGTGCAAAACGGTACCGGAGTGGAGCTATATCCGAAAGGGGGATTTTTAGTGGGTGGAAGTCCCACACACCGAGCGAATGCGCCTTTTGCCCGCTTGATGGTGCATCTAAGCATTTTCCCCCGTAAAATATATATATATATATATATACAGTGAGGTTTTTATAACACCGTACATAGCCCTATGTTCGATTTTATTTGTCCCATGTCAACGCATGGGTAGTTATGCAACCAACATTACTCCTATTGCAAACATGCATTTTTACATAGTAACCTTGTTGATACTACATAAACATCTTATTGATAACTGTCAAAGTCGTGATAGATTTCGTAATAGACTTCAATAGACTTGCATATTGTATGGAATGCGAAGGTGGACATTTCGAACATTTATTAAAACGTTAATACTCTTCATTAGATATAATGTTGTTTTTTTTTGTTCACTGTTTGAAGCGATCTTTTAATTTTATTTGACAAATATAAGGTGATTTATTTACCAGGTTATGTTTATTACGTAGTATCAGTAGAATCCACGAGGGGTTACTATGTATGGCCGCGTTCGCCAATGCATGTTTGCAATAGGAGTCATGTTGGTTGCATAGCTGCCCATGCGTTGACATGCGCCAAATAAAACCGAACATAGAGCCTATGTACGGTGTTATAAAAACCTCACTGTATAATAATAATAATATCAATTTATTGACATACGAATATATAGGTACATAAGTATCATATCAGATATACATATGTATGTCAAACAGACTAAATCACCGTGTGGGTGTTCTTCCTCTAGCCTTCCACCACATCCAAATTTTTATAAGTTTCACCAAAAGTATAATTTATTTACATAGATGTACCCTGGACGACATAAAAAACGGGGACAAGTATAAATACCGAATTCAGCATTGTTTAACTATTGTATATGGTACTTTCAATGTATTCCTATATTTGTTTCTGTAGTAGCAAGTGAAATAATGTGATCATGTTCATTTCATTGTCATTTAATTTGTCAATTTTACATTTTAGGAACATATTATTACGTTTTAAACATTATACATTAAAGAAATAAAAAAAATGCTAATATTTTGTAAATCCTCCGTTTTGCTCAATAACGCTCTGAAGACGTCGTGGCATTGAATAAATTAAAGCTTGTGTGTATTCCGGTGCAATTTCTGCCCAAATGTTTTCGATTGCTTGCCACAGCTCTTCTGAATTTTGGGGTCTAAAATTGGCATTATAAATTTTCTTCACCATACTACCCCAAACATTCTCAATGGGGTTCAAGTCAGCACTGTTTGCCGACCAAGGTAATACAAGCACTTCGTTCTCTTCAAACCATTCCGTAACAACATGTGAAGTATGAATAGGGCTGTTGTCTTGTTGAAATATAAAATTTCCATCAAATATTTGTGTTATAGAAGGTAGCATTATGTTGTCTAATATGGTTCTGTAAATATTTCCTGTTAATCGTTCATCTATTCTCCAGCAAATCCCCGGTCCATTAACGCTGATCCAAGCCCAAACGTTTATACTGCAACGTCCACTTCTTTTAATTTGTTGAACGTATTCATGCGAATACCTGTTACTGTTGCGTGGTCTATATAATCTTAATCGACCGTTATGGCATGATTGAAAGATATTTTCATCTGAAAAAATGACACTATCCCAAAAATTATAGTCCCTATTAACATATTCTTCTGCAAACTCCAGACGTCGTTGTTGATGAACTTGAGTTAGGAACCCTTTTCTTGCAGCAGAATAGTTTCTTAAATTAGAATTTTTAATACGACGAAGAGCTGTTCTATGCGACGCAGGAAAAGCAGTTTCCTCTTTTGCTGTTACTGCGGTAGAAATTGGATTATCTCTGAGGTAATTAATAAGTGCTGCATCATTATCCGCTGTAGTAATCCTTGTTCTTCCAGATCCAATATATCTTGATAATCTTGCTTCATTAACCCATCTTTGCTTAATTCTCAGGATAGTACTTTTACTTTTGTTAAACTCTTGGGCAAGTTGTCGTATTGACCACCCGTTTTCCAACTTTGTCACTACTCTTGCTTTATTAACTGTGCTTAAATGTTGAGGCATTTTCAATTAGATTATACACAGAATGAAATAGATAAGTCAAAATTACAGAATTATTAAAAAAATTTCTATGGCAACGATTTCCTAAATACACCTATTCACAATATAATAATTTCAGTGTACCCATTTTATTGGGCGCCGGTGGTACATTCAATTTCTCAATTTAGTTCCATTTTATTTGCCAAATCCCAAACATTTTTAAACCAAATATAAGGTTCCTGTCATTTTGACCTCTACATAATAATCATATGACGTGGAAGCAACTGCCAAATCTTCAGAACTTACGCTAGGTGATAGACATTTGTCATGTAACTCTGGAGGGGCATCATCTTCTACCACCATCTCTAGTAACAAACACACAATTATTTTATAATTATTTAGTACTATGAATATATTTATTTTCTTAACTGGCAAATGGAGAGTTGGAACAGCATCTTTACGAAGTCCTCTCTTTGTTCCAGGAACCAAATGTTTTGGGCAAAAATGTATATTGCACACTTAACAGGACTTGTATATTTTTTCTGGCTGCATATCTTTTAGCTGAGGTTGATTTACGGCATTTATCCACAATTGAAACAGTTCCATATCTTTCAGATTAGGGAATCTATATCGTTTGCTTGTGCGGTCTCTACAGCCAGGGACACAACATTTATTTTTATGAATCACTACCATTATGTCCAAGCACTCTCTATATGGAATTGTTCTAACAGAATGTAATAGTTCTAGCAGCACAAATTTTTGCTCCAAACAAAAGTTTAAAAAAATCTGGAAATATGAGAATGTAAACACATACAAGGTTTGCTTAAATAGTGTACTAATTTACTTACCAAAAATATGTACAATTGTTAGCCACACTCTTGACCACAAAATTCAGAAAAATGTATACAAAATGTCGTTATTGACAGACATATGTTTCGCTGTCACCTACAGCTCATCAGTGTCACTCGACGACATTTGTAATTTACGCTCAAAGCGTATATATGCTAATGCACCCTTGATAGTAATGTATGAGAGTTATACGATTTTAAACTCCTTATTTTAGCGAAGATATTTGCTAATTTGTCAATTTAGATTTACAAATATGTTCAGATCCGAACACAAATTTGAAAATATATTGACTGAAGCCGCGAAATTAGCGTTTTAACGCCATATTAATTGATGAAATTCAGAAAAATGTATACAAAATGTCGTTATTGACAGACATATGTTTCGCTGTCACCTACAGCTCATCAGTGTCACTCGACGACATTTGTAATTTACGCTCAAAGCGTATATATGCTAATGCACCCTTGATAGTAATGTATGAGAGTTATACGATTTTAAACTCCTTATTTTAGCGAAGATATTTGCTAATTTGTCAATTTAGATTTACAAATATGTTCAGATCCGAACACAAATTTGAAAATATATTGACTGAAGCCGCGAAATTAGCGTTTTAACGCCATATTAATTGATGAAATTCAGAAAAATGTATACAAAATGTCGTTATTGACAGACATATGTTTCGCTGTCACCTACAGCTCATCAGTGTCACTCGACGACATTTGTAATTTACGCTCAAAGCGTATATATGCTAATGTCTGTCAATAACGACATTTTGTATACATTTTTCTGAATTTCATCAATTAATATGGCGTTAAAACGCTAATTTCGCGGCTTCAGTCAATATATTTTCAAATTTGTGTTCGGATCTGAACATATTTGTAAATCTAAATTGACAAATTAGCAAATATCTTCGCTAAAATAAGGAGTTTAAAATCGTATAACTCTCATACATTACTATCAAGGGTGCATTAGCATATATACGCTTTGAGCGTAAATTACAAATGTCGTCGAGTGACACTGATGAGCTGTAGGTGACACCGAAACATATGTCTGTCAATAACGACATTTTGTATACATTTTTCTGAATTTCATCAATTAATATGGCGTTAAAACGCTAATTTCGCGGCTTCAGTCAATATATTTTCAAATTTGTGTTCGGATCTGAACATATTTGTAAATCTAAATTGACAAATTAGCAAATATCTTCGCTAAAATAAGGAGTTTAAAATCGTATAACTCTCATACATTACTTTGGCAGCTTTTATGAAGATATTGTCGTCGCTAATGTTAGATGTTATATCTCTTAGATCCATATTGTTTATCTTCACTGTATTGCAAATAGATTTGGCATCCTCTATTGTCAAAGTGGAGAGTCTAGCCTCATGGATCAGGCATTTCATGAATAGTGTGACAGAGGCTTCAGTATCTTTCTTTATAGTTGATTCACTGAACTTCCAACCTCTAATAACATAATTGCTGTGGTATAATGCATGTTTAAATTTTGCTGTGGTCTCCTCTGTTCCTGGCAACATTGGTAACACCCTGGGCCTATTGTCCATGGAATTTAGAAGGATTCGGATTTGTCGGTTCAATGTCATTTTTCCCTCAAGCCCTATATCAATAGCAGTCTTCATCTTTGAAGATATCTCGAGAGTCACTCTGTGGTCGTGTAGAGTTCTATCAGGAAACAAGTGCTCTCTTAGTGCTATGTCACGGATTGCTCAGGGGATATCAACAATTGTTGTTGAAGTGCAAACGACCTTTCTTTCTAGCATAGGAGGTCCAAATCTTATGGTAGCATTTGACCAGTTGATGGATTTGTAATCCTTTACATTTTGTCTGGATTCGGCATATAATATGTTTATTGTTTTCACAACCTCTTCGTTTGGAATAGGGGATTGTGTAATCCACCACTCCACAGCTTCTTTTTTGCAAAGGACTCTATTGTGTTTGTGAGAATCTTCTCTCTGCGTTTTGCTTGGGGGTATGTACATCTTCGGCATTTCGTATTTTATGGCTAGTGTCTTGTCAATGGATAGCGGATATTTTAGCCCCATTGTTGACATTGCACTTGATAGCGGATTTGGGTCTTTTACGGATTTTCCTGACCTATTGATTAGCTTAAGATTCACTTGACCACTACCGGCACAGAGAAAAAAAACTTAAAACAAAAACCTGCAAAATACTTTCCCATTAATTACATTGGTAAATTAGTTGTAACATTTTTGCTTACTTAAAACTATAAAAATAAATCCTCATTAAATCACTCGAGTTGCCATTCTCTTTTGGACGTGATCCATACATTCGCTTTTTAGAACTCGATGATTATCGCCATAAGGATTCAAATTGAGAATTGCTGCATATGTCTTGGAATCACCGTCGCCGATATCATTTCCGTATTTTACGCCATGCACTTCTGATCTCAAAAACATCTTTTGCATAGACTCCTGCAGAACCTTCATGATTTTTAGTACAGTCTCCGTCGTCATGGTCTTCTTTCCATTCCAAACATTCTGGAGAATTCTTAGATTTATTCTGCCATTTTGCACAAGCATGACAGTAACTGCTTCGCACATCTAGATCGATGACTTTTCCACAGTAATATGCTATGAGAGTTGTTACTCCAAACAATGATTTAAATCCTCTTTTTTTCCAAGTACCATCTCCAGACACTTTAAAATTCAAAACAGGTCTTTCTATTTTTTCATTCTCTTTTTTCTCTTCCTCGACAGCTTTTTTAAAACAATAATCAGAAACTGTCTTCGCAGCAACGTGGATGTAACTCAAAATTCTATTATACGTTTCTTCAGCTATGCCGCTGCCGATCTCCATATAATTGCAGAATAAATTCAACCATTGTCTACCAACGCCTAAGAGTCGCATGACGAACACTATTCTGCGATTTATCTCGAATCCAGTATTTATTAGAGGACTTGAATTGATATGTCTAGATCCACAGTTACACTTGACAACGAGTTTGAAACCAAGACCTCGGATTCCAGTTTCCTCAAATTTAACATTTTGCTTGCAATTTCGACAAACTAATATGTCCGATAATGCAGTAAACAAAGTGAAAAATTCAATGACCCGATAAAAATGCAATGGATTCACAGTCACGTTTTCACTCGTAGAACTGTCGAGTTTTTTCGCACTAGCACTTTGATCTTCATTATTATCACTCTGTTTATTGTCGTGCTGGTTCCCATGGCACTTTCTTTTACGCGGCTTACTGCGTCGTTCGCTAGACTCACGGCCACCTTTCGGATATGAAGACATTTCTCGCTCTCAATTACAAACGCACTCATAGAAGACTAAATCAAAACTGACGCCAAATAAGATACAGCGACGCTCTGATAGAATACAACCGAAATAATCCCTTGTGTTGATGCTTCTAGTACAGGCAAGCGCTTCCGTCGTCCGCTGAACGAGTGACGCTAAAGGAGGAAACTCACTTATAGGTCCCGAACAGTTTGGAACTGTGGTTTGGACTTGTCCCTGCTTGGATCAGCCTGTTCTAGTACGTACCTCCTATACCGTATTTTGAAAAGAGAGATACAAAGATGGTGTTGCGCTACAAGACTGCGTAAGAGAATAAAACGACTATCTAAGGTAGTGCTCCGCCCTACTTGCTGTGCGCTCGAGCCTGTAGCCTGTACCAGATGAGCGCTCGGTTACATGCTCATAAAATTTAAACAAATGCAAATTTCGCTTTGAAATTTTGACAGTGTATTCTTGGATAGTTAAGCTAACGATTTATGCAATAAAAAAATTAAATTTCTTGAACCTCCTAATGTGGTTTCCCCCCTTAATGGATTATTTATAGTTTGCAAAGGGGGAGCAGTAAGTGGTGGAAGTGTAGACTGGAAGTGTTGAATTGACTGTTGCGATTGCTGAGAAAGTTTAGCATTTATTGAAAGGAAAAAATTAACAACGGTCTGGCGAAACTTCCATTTGTTTTCCTCAGTCAGGTTTTTAAAGGATGGCAGAAGGGAGAGGAGGTAAGATCGGTCAGGATCTTTAGGAGTATGCTGCATGATTTCTGAAGCCTGATCCATCTTTTGGAGGATGGAGCTCTGGAAAGATGTTAACATCCTGTTCGCACTTTTCTTGTTCTTATTTCCTATCGCTGGTTTTTTAAAACGATTTTGAGGCAAATCGCTAGGCGAAGAACTCTCTGTCGGCAGATCGTTTATCAAGTCATGCTCAGCAGAGATGGGAGACTCTGGGGAACTGAGTTGGCTCTCCTGGTCATCACCGTCGAGATCTTGGATATTTCCTGATGTTGTGCGCTTTTCAAGGGAATGACGTAAACATTCTAGGGCTTCAGACCGGATGTATTGTCGTTTTTTTTTTTTCGCCAGGGTCTCCACTCCTTCCCTCGTTCAGGCTCTTTTGGTATTGGTATTTCATGTTCTTCCATTTTGCCTAAATCTTAACAACTGTAAAAGAAATCCTTGACTACGAGTAGCCTAACAAAAGCAGTTAGCAACTGAATTTTTTTCAATTAATTAATCTTTTCAATTATAAGCCATAAAGTGACATATTTCTATTTTAGATACTTGGCTACGGGAAATACATTTAGAGGAGAGTGGGGCAGGTTGTTACAATTTTGCCATCTGGTCCATTTTCTAGGTCATTCTTGAATAAAACTGATAAGTTATGCAAGTGTAATCAAAATGTTATACTTCTGTGTTAATTTATTTCCGCAATTTACGAGTTAATGCCTACAAAAAGTTTCTACATATATTTAACGCGAACACTGCTAATTGTAACAATGTGCCCCAAATTGTTACTAACTGTGGGGTAAGTTGTTACAAGAATTAGTGTATAAAAAGTAACGATAATAATACATTGAAGATATTACAGAAATTCTAAAATAGTATATCATATACACACAATACATTTTCACTAGTCAGAAAAGCAATTTATACATATACATATAGAAGTCTTCATTATCGGTACAAGATACGTGCGCCCATTTTTTACAAGACGTACATTGTATCCACTCTCCTTTTGATTGTGAAAATGGCCCTAAACATACAAGACAGAGCGCATCATCATCCTACTCCTCTTCTTCTTCTTCTTCTGATTGCATCTTACGATCATTGCTTTTCTTCTTAACGCACCTTTGCAGTTTACTTCCACTTATCTTCCTTGTCGCTTTACCTTTGCATTTCTTTCTATTTTTCCTCTCTTGAACTTCCTCTTCCAAAGAAGCTTTTATAGGTGTATCAGTTAGTATTGCCGATTTACGTTTTCGACGGGTGTTTCCTGCCTTCCGGGGACCGGCTTTTGGAAATGGTTTCAAGTATTGCGGTGTAATAGCATCTGCTTTCCCTTTGCAATTCCCTGTTGACGTTGAGGGCTGGGGTGACGGTGTTCTTTGGCGTGGTATCGATAAGTCAGGCGGCTGCTCGTTAGCAATATAGTAATCTCTATTGGTTACTTCTGAAGGTAGAAAATCGTCGTCTGCAAATATGTTACGATTGTAAGGCCAAATTCCGGTAATAGAAAATCCTTTCTGTATATTACTAGGCGTGGTAGCAGCCGGCAGTGATTCCTTCAATATTGAGGGAATGTCATAAATAGTCATTGCTACACCAGGATGTGATTTAAGCCATCCATCCGCGTGCATATTGAAATATCTCTTAAGCGGTCCAAATACTGTTCTGTCGAGTGGTTGAAGCCGATGAGAAGTATGAGGCGGATAGCTTAAAAGAACAATACCGTTATCTTTACAGAAATTTAGTACAGGAATTGACAAGTGGGACTGATGATTATCTAAAATCAAGAGAACGGGTTTTTCTTTGGTGCAGCGGGTAAATCTGGCAAAGTGCTCAACAAACAACAAAAAATTTTCAGCTGTCATCCATCCAGATGGGTGTGCTGCTCCTATAGTTCCACAGGGCGCATTAGTAATCATATGCGATTTAAAATTTTTACGCGGAAATATTAACATAGGTGGCATAGCATTGCCACCTGCACTTACTGCTAATGCCATAGTAACCAATACTCCTCGTTCTCCCGACGTTATTGCTCCGACTTGCTTAATTCCTCGTTTAGCAATAATTTTAGATGGACGCTGAACGGTAGTCAATCCTGTTTTGTCCACGTTGTAAATGTCACTAACTTGAAATTTATATTTTTCGTAGACAGTATCAAGATTATCAAAAACTTGTGGATTCTGGCGTACGCACACTTAAATTTGTGTGGCGTTTCAAGAATCCCATTAGCCAATCTTTTGTCGCCATTTCGCTATTTTTTCATGATTCGTGAAACTTGTTACGATTTGCAACAGCCAAATCATACGCAAGGCATCGTAAGTCCTTACAGGTTAATCCATAATATAATTTTGAACAATCCTCAGCATATTTCGACAGTTCCTCTTCCTGTTCGTCAGTGAACACTTGAGACGGTTTTGCATACCCAACTGATACATTAGCTGCATCTTCACCGGCACCTCGTTTCTTTATGTAACGGAAAAGAGTCATGAAATTTATTCCGTACCGATTTGCCGCAGTTCTTATAGAAATCTTCTCCTGTGATACAGCATTTTGAGCTTGCTCAAAAATGTCCTTTGAAATATATCCCCTTTCAGTTTTTCTTTTATATGTTTTTACCATCTTTCCAATTCTTGAAAAAAAAAAACAAACCCTGAAAAACAAAAATTTTCTTTAATGTGCGAAGTATGTTATAACATTGCAAATATGTATGGGGCATATTGTTACATTGTAACAACATGCCCCATTCCAAATGTAACAACATGCCCCGACTAACAAGATATAGGTTAGGTTGTAATTCTACGCAAGTTCGTTATTTTAGATCGAAGGTTAACAACAAAATTATAAACAACACACACGCACTTTGGATATTGCAGTTTTAATCTAATGGATGACTTACCTTTTTGCAGATTAACAAAGATTTAGTGTAAACCACTTAAATTACTTTCGATACCGAAAAACACATGTTACTCTCTAGTTCAGTTTGTAGACGCGGTAATAGTTTCAAACTTTCTATGCAGATGGCACTTAACACAAGGTCTTATAACTTAAAAATATTACGCGGTTAAATAATACACTATCCGAAATAAAGCGAATGTAACAACTTACCCCGTATAACAACCTACCCCACTCTCCCCTACTGCGTTGCAGTATGAGTTTAAAATAGGAAGGAGTACGATTGCATTTATCGTTAGGGAAACTTGGCAAATGATATGGTTGTGCTTAAAAGAAAGGGAAATGCCTGAACCTACACAAGAACAGTGGTATGACATAGCTGAACAGTTTTGCATTAAGAAAATTTTCCAAATTGTGTCGGAGCTATTGACGGAAAACACGTCAGATGTGTTAAGCCAAGAGGATCTGGTGCCAAATACTACAATTACAAAAAGTATTTCTCAGTAGTATTGATGGCAGTGGCTGATGCAAATCTGCGTTTCGTTGCGATAGACGTAGGAGCTTACGGACAAGAAGGGGATTCAACTGTCTTCAGAGACTGCCCTTTAGGAAAAAAGCTGTACTCCAACAAGCTTAATCTCCCGCCCCCTAGGTATCTACCGGGAACAGATTCAGACGCCCAACCATTCGTCATGGTGGGAGATGAAGCTTTCAGATTGCACACAAATTTGTTACGACCATTTCCCCAGTGTAATTTAGATTATCAGAAACGTATTTATAACTATAGACATTCAAGATGTCGCCGTACAGTAGAATGCGCCTTTGGAGTACTAGCAAACAAGTGGAGAATATTTCATACCGCTATTATGGTCAATCCAGGCTTCATTGATGACATCATAAAGGCTTGTTGTGTGCTACATAATTTTGTTCGAAAAAGAGACGGTACCAACTTTGATGAAGGTGAAAGTCTCCCTTTTGGGGATATAAGTGATACAGGCTACACTCCTCGTGATCAAGGAGTAGAAACAAGAAACTTCTTTGCCAATTATTTTCTAGGTGTCCGAGGTGTCTCTTTTCAAGATCATTATGCATTTCAGTAGATAGACATTATACATTACCACTATGATTATTAATTGTATTATATATAAACGTTACAATTAATATAGCAAATAAAAAAAGGTTATTATTTGTTTATTACTTACTAAGCTCCTTCCGTTTTTTTTTCATTCAGTTTCTCCCAACAAGTGTCTACTGTTCTACCTATCTCCTTCCAGCAGGCATCCTTTTTTATGTTGTTTTTATAATCAAAATCACCTTTGTCCCACAGGCAGGGTCGCTTTTCTACCTCAGATATGAATAAATCTGGATCCATTTTGCATAAAAAGTCAACAATATAGATACCCGCTAATCAAAACGCAGCTGAAAACCCGCTGTGTATGTCAGGTTATATTTGTTGACATGCGCGTTCACCTTACAATGATCCGCTCTGCACAGCGTTTTCCCGCGACATGTTGTCCCATCTAGCGGGCCTGTAGCGGGCGATAAAAACGCTCAGCTCTTCACCCGCTATGTGTACCGCGTCCAATCTGAGAACACAAGTTGGCGGAACACGCGCCCGCTATGTGTGCCACTACACTAATAGCCAAGCAAAAGAATTTCAAATAATATAATAATAATGTGTATATATACATATAAATATTAAATATATAGCGAATAAAAAATATATTTGTAACCAAAATATTATATAATTACGTACCTTGATTTCAATAAATCTTGTATCAATTTCGACTTAGCACTCTTCTTTCTGATTTTCGAAGGACAAACTTTAGATTTCGCCATTTTTGCGAAAGACAATATACAATAACTGCACGTTGGCACTTTCGTGATACCACTACCTATTTCTCCACATAGGTAGGGGTAGTATGTGCTACACTGATACCCAATTGGCTAAGCGCATAATTAGAGGCGGAGTATGGCAGCAGGCGGTACCAAAATTTGTTTTTCCAATATAACTTTTTAATTAACATTAATTCTTTTTTGCATTTTACATTTTTTAACAGATTTAAGTAATATCTATTTATAATCATAGTCCAAAAGTAAAATTTTCATAATTAAATAGGGGAGACCGGGGTTGGTTGTTACAATTTTAATAAAAATATTTATTAGGATAAGTTATTGGGACTTTAACAAAAACGGATAGTGCTAACACCTAGTTCATACTTACCGCTCAGTAACAAACAAAGTAAACCTCTCTTATATTAAACACAAAATAAGCTGCATATATTTTTAATAAGCAATTTCAATTGTCACAACTAACCCCATACTGGGGTTGGTTGTTACATGTATGGGGTTGATTGTTACAAGTTTAAGAATCATCATCAGAGGTACAATTTTTACATACAAAGTACAAATCCGCATACACGCACTTTTCATGGGCCCATCTATTATATTTGGTGCATTGTATCCAGTTTTCACCTGGTCTAGATGTAGAATAGGTACCGACGCAGACTAAGCAAAATCCTCTATTCGAGCAGGTTTTTTGCACTTTTTATTATTTTTTTTCTGGTTTCCTTTATCATTCGCTACAATATCTCTTTTCACACCCTTGCACCCCGTTGTGTCTGTAACAAGGTACCCCGACCATATAACGTAAACAAAGTGCATCACACCAACCTAACCCCACATTAGGTAAAGAAATATTACTTACATATAGATGTATTCTCTGACAAAACAAGAAATATGTCACACTTAAACTACCACGATAATAAAACGAATTGTTTGTTTCAAAATACTTACTAACATGGTCCAAAAACACTCAAATTGAACTTATTCGGCAAAAACGCTGCAGATCCGAACAGAAATACACTGAACGATAAAACGGTTTATTCTCGATTGTTAGAAGTGATGGTGGCGTCATCATCGCACTTGGCGCAAAATTCAAATCAAATGTAACAATCAACCCTTTAACAACCAACTCTGGTCTCCCCTACTCGAAAAAATTCAGTGAATTTTCGACTTTTTCAAATTTATTTTATAATAAAAGTGGCCCTTTTTTCAATAAAAGGAGAATGGCAAGAAATTGATTTATATCTTAGCTTTATATGCTAGAAGAAAAAAAATCATTTTATCAAACGTATGACGTGACAATATGCTTTTTATTAACCATGTCTTTTATAAAATGGAACTTAATGTCGATATGTTTAGTACGTTTACTATTGTCATTACATTCTATCATTCCTTATTGTACTTTGGTTATCAATCAATAAATATGCTTTATTGTCGCAGTTAAAATTACTGTATTGCTCTCAGGATCCCAAAGTCTATGACCATTCGGAGAATATCCTACCATGCGCACTTCTCTTGCCCTTTGATCAAATTTTTCTTTTGGTAATTTAAGGGCCCATGCCTTACATCCAAATGTCCTTAGTTTAGGTAAGTCCGATTTTCCATACATTCTTTCTTCGGGTGTCTGAAAATTTATTGCTGAAGATGGGCAGCGATTAAGTTGGTATGCTGAACATAAGATCGCTTCTCCCCATAGATGGTTTGGCAGGTTGGTCTCTATCAGCTGCGTTCTGGCTTTATTGTATAATGTCCTATTCATTCTCTCTGATACACCGTTTTGTTGTGGTGAATACGGTCGCGTATATTGAATTACAATTCCTTTGCTTTGACAAAAACTCTCGAACTTGTGATTTTTAAATTCTTTTCCATTATCACATCTAATCTTTTTTACGTTTACGTTATGCTCATTTTCTATTTTCTTAATATAACAGATTAAATTATCTGTCGCTTCTCCTTTATGCTTTAATAGGTTTACTTCTGTAAAATGCGAGTAATCATCCACAATTACCTGATAATATAATTCTCCATGAATGCCAGTGGTGGTTAATGGTCCAGCTACGTCCGTGTGTAACAACTCTCCGATCTTGTGTGACCGTGGTCTTGGTACTGGATTAAATGGTAGTCTACATGCCTTTCCTTGCATACAGGGTCCACATGTACTACTGCTTGCTGGGAGCTTCATAATTTGTAAACCTCGGCGATTGAGATACCCCAATTTCCTGTGCCACATATTTTCGTCCGAACTAGGGTTTGCCATGCACGCAACATTAAAATACATTTTTAATATAAACAGTTTTCCTTTGCTATGACCTTTTACACATGTATTTTTGCCTGAATATATACATTATCTTTCATGAATTTTATATTTTTCACAATTAAAGCCTCTAAAGTTATGGTATTTCCTCCTGAAGTCATTTGTATTGATCTTTTTTTAGTTGCAGTAAGATAATCCCCATTAGCAATATGTATTTTAACTGTATTGTTTAGGGTTTGCACATTTGTCATAGATTTCTCATAGCATTCTTGTACGATATCCTGTGTACAACCTGAGTCTATAACCCATTCAATTTCATTTACATTACAACTATTGCAATATTCAGAAACATTATTCTTACCTAAGCTTAAATCTACTTTAGATGTGTCAGCAAAAAATAAAAGTGAACCTTGAGCTAATGCAGCTTGGTTTTGGTTTCCCTGTGCATCATCTTGCTTTTGCCTCTTTCCTTGTTGATCACATCCTCGCCGTCCTCTATATCCTCGTCGATTTCTCTGTTGTTCTCTTTGCCTGATTCCTCTGCCTTGCCCTCTTTCCCTACACTGAACTGCAATGTGTCCTGGTTTATTGCACCGGTAACATACAAAGGCTACATCACTTGTTGTGTTTTGGTTGTTATTTTGCACCATGGTTAATTGTAGTTCCTCGTCTAATAGTCTTGTATTCACAAAGTCCAATTTTATTTCAGTATTTAAAGTTTCTATCGCAGTTATTACTTATCGTATTTTTCATCCAATCCTATTAATAAACGGTATATTTTATCTCTTTCGCATAGCTTCTCATCAGCACATTCCAACTCCCGAATAATGTGTTCAAATCTTGCAAAGTATTCTTCTAATTTCTCATTGCTTTTATGTTTTAGGTTAAGTAATATTCTTCAGTAGTGAATTTTCGATATGACACTTTTTCTTTGAAATACATTGTTATAAACTACTTTGTTGTTTATATATATTTATTATAAACGTGATACAAGCTGATTATAAGTGCACATCAGTGAGGCGCCGTCTTACTTCAACGACTACCGCTACTTCACTGCTACCAATCTCAGAACACAATAGTTACCATAACATCTCGCTTTCTAAGTAGATAGTTATTTAAATATAACAAATTCAAACTCAAATCTTAAATTTCTAAATAACTTATTCTATGCTATATTTAACAATACATATTTTAATATAAATGATAATCTTTAAATCTTACAGGTTTATTAACATTTTTTTTTGTACATTGCCTGTCTAAATGTTGATTATGTCTTTCAGCAGTTACAATATGTTTTGTATCTGTATAGTGCTTTTGTCTATCTTGATTCTTTATTAATTTATTTCTCTGTCGATTATCTTTTACGCCACTTGCTCCCTTCAGAATAGGTAATTCATAAAACCATTTATAGACAGAGAAGCTTGTGGAAATGTTGCAGATGAAGCGTATAATGAAGTGTTCGCAAATTTCTATAAACAATACAATACAAGTAATAGTGACAATGTATCGAGTGATTTGATGACAAATGATACATGCTGATTATAAGTGCACATCATTATTTAACACACCATTGAGACACCATCTTACTTCAATGACTACCGCTACTTCACTGCTACCAATCTCATAACACAATAGTTACCATAACATAGATCTTTTAATAAATTGATCGTTTCCCTTCCAGTATCACAGTTTTTCACCATATTTAAATGTTTGTCTGAGAGACATTGTACGCTGATATTCTTTACGTTGGCGTCATTGATTAGGTAAGTTTTTAATTCTTCTCCTAGTAAACCACCTCTATCGGTGTGGTGTTATATGGTGTTTTTTGTAGAGGTATAGAACTTTGAAATGGAATAAAACGAAGATGAATTTTTTAAATTGACATGAAATTTACTTTATTCGAAAGATAATCTTCTGGCATTATAATTTAAATATGACTTCTGGCATATGACCGCCACGGCTGGCTCGGACGTAGTCTAATCTGGAGGTCCAATTTTCGGTGACTTTTTCCAACATTTGTGGCCGTATATCGGCAATAACGCGGCAAATGTTGTTCTCCATGTGGTCAATCGTTTCGGGCTTATCGGCGTAGACTAGCGACTTCACATATCCCCACAGAAAATAGTTTAGCGGCGTTAAATCGCACGATCTTGGAGGCCAATTCACGGGTCCGAAACGTGAAACTATGCGGTTACCAAACGTTTCCTTCAATAAATCAATTGTGGCACGAGCTGTGTGACACGTTGCACCGTCTTGTTGAAACCACAGCTCCTGCACATCATGGTTGTTCAATTGATGAACGAAAAAGTCAGTAATCATGGCTCTATAGCGGTCACCATTGACTGTAACGTTCTGACCACCATCGTTTTTAAAGAAGTATGGACCAATGATTCCACCAGCCCATAAAGCACACCAAACAGTCAGTTTTTCTGGATGTAACGGTGTCTCAACATACACCTGATGATTACCATCACTCCAAATATGGCAGTTTTGTTTATTGACGTATCAATTCAAACAAAAGTGAGCATCATCGCTAAACAAAATTCGCTTATGAACATCGGGATCAACGGGACTCTTGTTTTAGGCCCATTCACCGAATGTACGCCTTGCTAGGTGATCGTATGGCTTCAATTCTTGCACGAGTTGGATTTTGTAAGCACGTAAACCAAGATCTTTCCGTAAAATCTTCCATAACGTGGATGGACACATATCCAATTCCTGTGCACGATGGCGGATACAGCAGCACGGATGACTGCTTGAAAGAAAATTTGAAGGAGAGTAAATTACATTCAAATACTTGACTATATGGTACCGTCAAGTAGGGTAAGTTTGTCCCAAATATCCATGTTTTGAAACGTTCTCCATCAGCAAAATATATGTTTAAAGGGACAAATCGACCCGAATTGTTACTCATACTCTAAAGGGATAGATAGACGATCATATGATATGTTGTTCTGAACCATATTTTTTATTTTAAATTGTTATTAATTATTTAAAAGTCGGGCCAAAGTTATCTGGACTTTTGGGTAACATTGGCCCAACAGATGAATCCTTAGTTTTCATATGTATTCAATAGGTTGGGCCAAAGTTATCCTTAAAGGGCCAAAGTTACCCGCTATTTTTCCTTTTGTTAGGTTTCGGAACTTGAGGTGGTGTTATAGCACGCTTAGCTGGGGCTTGTGCGCCTTGGACTTCTAAGGGCGGGGCTAGAGTGTTGTCTTTTTCTTGGTATTCATTGTTCTCTTCTTTATTTTCACCCTGACAAAATAATTGAAAATAATATGAGGAAGGCATACGAAAATAAAGTGCCTGAAACCGACTTTGGCTGCTACGAGACGCATGAAATAATAATTTAATATTGTGTTTCTTTTTTAGGTACCGACCACGCCTGAAGAATGGCTGCACTGTGCAAAAGAATATCAAGAATTATATCGGTCGTGTTCAGAGTGCTGAGAAAACCTATGTTACTCGAACCTGATCGTGCACAAAAGGTTGTGTTGGCTTGTGTCCATTTACACAACTTCCTGAGACAAAGCAAGTCCTCACGTGCACCTCTTCAGGGACTTTCGATCAAGACGACTCCAACACAGGAGAACTAATTCCTGGTCAGTGGCGAGTTGATGGTATGCCATCAGGAACTCTACTAAGGTTGAAAAGAACACCGAAAAAATCATCGGACATCGCAAAGCTAGTGAGGGATGAACTTTGTGCGTATCTAAATAGTCCTGAGGGTTCAGTCCCTTTGCAAAACAAGTACTAAAAGATAACTAGCATTATGTGTGTAACTTCAAATGTTTTCGTAGGTCAGTGCCTATGATTAGGATAAGTGAAAATTATTTGTTGTGTATAAATATTATAAATATATCATGCATTTTATTAAATGTTTGTTAGTTGTATGTAAAATACATTTTGTAATAATCATCATACATTTTTCTGAAACAGTGATCATAGTTTTTATAATCCAAACTACTATAACTAAGTAACTATAATATACTTAGTTATAGTAGTTTTTATTATATCATGAAGCAATTGTGGAATTTTAACGATTTAAAATTTATTGCTGACTGAGTTTGAAAATATTAAAATTGATCATGCATAGGTCTAACATTTAAAGTCTTGTTGTAGATCTATTGTATTGTAACATCAATAGCCCTTAGTAACTTACTAGTTATGTACATATGTATGTGATGGCTACAATGAATATCATGTGTGGCCATGACGTAGTGTACCATGTGATGTACTAATGTATGTGTGTAATAAAGACAACGTTCTGATGAACAACGTGTGTTTTACGTTACCGTAATTGAATTCCCACTATTTACGACAGGTTATGGGCCCAGTCACGAAATAGTCCGTAATTGAATTCATTAAGTAACCGTAAAAAGTGCGATAGTCGTTTTTTCGAAGGATTTGCTAATTTTGTTGTGCATAGTAAATCTTCGGTGACGCCAACATGGCGAATAGTAACAGTAATCTTGGCGGGATCGAGAAACTCAAAGGACGGGAAAACTACGATTCATGGAAGTTTGCTGTAGAAAACTATTTGGAATTGGAGGATTTGTGGAGCTGTGTTACAGGCGCTGAAACTGACGTGAAAAAGGTAGCGAAAGCCAAATCGAAAATAATTTTACTAATAGAACCAGTAAATTATGCTCACGTTAGAGAGGCGAAAACAGCCAAAGAGGTATGGGATAAGCTGAATGCTGCCTTTGATGACTCAGGTCTCACGAGAAAGGTAGGTCTGCTCCGTAAGCTAATAACGACTAGGTTAGAATCGAGTGCCTCTGTGGAAGAGTATGTGAACTCAATAACAATGACAGCTCACAAATTGAATGCAATTGGAATGACTGTCACAGATGAATGGGTAGGAACATTGCTTTTAGCAGGTTTATCAGACCAGTACAAATCAATGATAATGGGTATTGAGAGCTCCGGTGTAAAAATAACTGCTGATTCAATAAAAACTAAATTATTACAAGTTGTTAAAGAAGAAGCTGGTACAAATGATGCTGTTGCTTTGTTTGGGAGTGCAAATCGCAAGAAACAAGGACCGAAGTCTAAGAAGACAGGAATTAGATGCTACGGATGTAATAAATTTGGGCACATTTCCAAGAATTGTCCAACTGCAAATAAAACCAAGGTAGAAAATAATGTGTTTACATCTTTTACAGCCAAGGTAATGGACAAAGATGACTGGTACATAGATTCAGGTGCGTCTAAGCATATGACGATGCGGAAAGACTGGTTGCTGAACTTTTCGACCCTGAACAATGATCAAGTTATGGTGGCTGATAATTCAAAACTGCAGATAGAGGCAAAAGGTGATATTCATTTAAAGGTGCGCGCAAATAATATCACAAATGATGTGAATATACGTGATGTTTTGTATATTCCAAACATATGTGCTAATTTACTTTCGGTTAGCCAAATGGTACATCAAGGGAATACTGTCAAATTTGATTCTGTCAAATGTCAAATTTTTAATAAGCAAAACCATTTGATTGCTACTGCAACACTGGTTGATAATATGTATAAACTAGATAGACCAACGGAAGTTGCTAACATGGCATTAGCTGTAAAAGCTTACGATCTCTGGCATAAAAGAACTGGACATGCAGGAGAAAGCGCTCTAGAAAAAATGAAAAATGGATCTGTCTTGGGAATTAGTGTTACTCGAGAAAGTAAACAACCATGCATTACATGTTTGGAAGGTAAGCAATCTCGACTTCCATTTGAAGATTCTGAGTCCACTACAAGTACTGCCCTGGAACTGGTACATTCGGATGTATGTGGACCTATGGAGGAGAGATCACTTGGTGGTTCCCGATACTTTCTAACTTTCATGGATGATTATACAAGAAAGGTGTGTGGTATTAGTATTTAAAAAGTCAGATATAGATCTGGAGGGATTTGCAGATGCGGACTGGGGTGGTGACAAGCAAGATCGAAAGTCTTATACCGGTTTTGTGTTTAAATTATCCGACTGTACAATTTCATGGGAAAGTCGCAAACAGAAAACTGTGGCTTTATCAAGTACCGAAGCCGAATATATGGCCATTTCTGAAGCGGCTAAAGAGGCCATATATCTTAAAAACTTGTTGTATGAATTGACCCATGAGTCAAATTCTGTTACATTATATAACGACAATATGGGCGCGCAAAAACTTGCCACCAATCCCATGTATCATAGGCGGTCTAAACACATAGATATACGCCATCATTTCATCAGAGATGCTATTCATAATAAAAACGTTAAACTTCGCTATTTACCCACTGATGAAATGAATGCGGACATTCTGACAAAAAGTCTAGATATTAACAAGCACAACAAATTTATGAATGGTATCGGATTAAGGGTCTTTGATGTAGAGGGGGTATTGTATTGTAACATCAATAGCCCTTAGTAACTTACTAGTTATGTACATATGTATGTGGTGGCTACAATGAATATCATGTGTGGCCATGACGTAGTGTACCATGTGATGTACTAATGTATGTGTGTAATAAAGACAACGTTCTGATGAACAACGTGTGTTTTACGTTACCGTAATTGAATTCCCACTATTTACGACAATATCAAGTAACACTGGAAATTATTAAATTTCTCTTTATTACATTAAGATAATTTTTTTTTTAATATTACTCACCTCATTTATCTCTAGACCCGCCTCGATGGTTGGTTTCGGTGCGGTTTTGTCCCTCAGAAACAACAAATGGTCATAGGCAAACCACTTTATTTTCACCTCGGCTCCAGATCCGCTTTTCCGTTTTTTGTTTTCTCGTTGAAACTGCCCTATTATCTTCCTCATCTTGTTCTGGACCTCGATTTTGGTCATTCTCATTGCAGCGCAATTTCGGACCAAGCATTATTTTATAAGTTTCTGTCTTTAAATTGTTCATTAGTTGGGTCCCACAACACTGGACGCTCGCGATACAAATCTATTAACTTGATAACTTGCTCCTGATTCCAATCAGCATCGCCTTCCATAAAGAAAATCAACCACAAAATTGTCACGTCAAAATAAAGACGCAACACAACACTCCAAAGCCTAACCTCTCACGTCAACAACAACCACGTTAGAAGCGACTGCGGCGCTTCCTGTCAGCAGGATGCCGGGCGCGGTGGTTGCGGGGAAGAAAGGGCCTGTTACTAACAGAAGTTACCGCGCCAAACGAGACATGTAACTTTTGTTATTAACCGCTGTTATCAATTTCCTTTGATCTTTACCGACTCTCGATGGATAACATAAATCCTGTTACAAACAGAGATTTTTCTGTTAATAACACGTGTTATTAGCTTTTGTTACAAGAAATTTTTGGACGATTTTGTCAGGTTAATAACATTTTGTTAATAACTCGTGTTACTAACTCCGGTGTAAAGGCGGCTTAAATACAAATTCTAAGGTAAGGTGCATACAGTGAAAGTTTTTGGTTTTTCTGAAAATGTGTTTTGAAGGATTTAATTAGTGTTGTAAGGCAAGAAAATTCTTATAAGAATTTTCTTAACACGAGAATTTTCCCAAAATCATAAGTAAGTGGTCGCAAGGAAAACGTCACAAACTCTGATGAGTGCGAGGAAAGTGATACAGATGTATGTTTAAGTCACTCCTCCAGTTCTAAATTAAAGAATATATTTGTTTTTTCATGCAGGTATGCTTAAACAAATTTTCTCATTCCATGTATTCAAAAAAATTTGCCTTGCCACGATGCCTCTATCATAAATTTACATTTTACTTACGTAGGTACTTGTAACTCATGTCATAAAGTTGATTCTCAAATCATTCTCATTACAGAGACAACACTAATAGACATAATAATCTGTTTATTTTCAAACTTCCATATTGTAGTCAATAACAATATAAAAAAGAAACCAGGTACTGTTTTATTCTGTATTTATTATGTATTAAGTGCACTGATGCACACGAAATGCATGTGTTTATTTAAATCAACGATGGCCAACTGACGGCCCGCGGTTATGTTTTATGCGGCCCCCGAACAACTTTTTAAAAGTATTATGGTAGATATTTTTTAACAGAAACATAAAATACAAAATTTTCTACAAGAGTCCAGGTTAAGTTCAAATTGTATATAATTACGACCTGACAATAAATGTTTTAACAACTAGCAAAATAAAGGTTTAATTACTTTGAGAGAATCAGTAGGAAGTATACTTTGAGTATAAGGCAAACATGCCAGTTTGATGTCGCATGGTGTGATATCTACGCTTTCCGAACCAGACTGACTGCACGGTTTGGCAACTGCGCGTTCGGAACCAAACAAAACACTCAGTCACTCTGAGATATTAAGACTGTGCGCACGCGAGGTTAGCTACTGTCAAACTGTCGGTGCTTCGTCACTGTGTTTAGTTTTAACTTACAAACCAAATTGCGTTATTTCACGATGAGTAAGAAGAAGAAAACAGAGTGTTCCAATACAAGTGGGAAACCGAGTATCTGTTTGTAAATAACGAGGACAATAAACCTCAGTGTTTAGTGTGTTTGCTTGTACTGTCTGTCCATAAAGAATATAACCTCAATCGGCACTACACTCAGCACCATGCAGCTAAGTACAAAGATTACACTGGACAAGCTAGGCTTGCTATTGTATCTGACTTGAAGAAAAAGGTTAGTGCTCAAAAAAACCTATTTAAAAAATCCACAACTTTGCAAAAAAACGCACTCTTAGCTTCTTATATTGTAAGTGCAGAGATAGCTAAAGCCAAAAAACCCTTCACTGATGGTGAGCTTGTAAAGAAATGCTGTATAGCAGTGGCTCAAGCTTTTGGTGAAGAAAAATTTAGTAATGATTTGAAAAACGTCTCACTTTCAAAACAGACTGTCACTAGAAGAATTGAAGAAATAAGTAAACATGTTTCCAGTGAATTAAGTAATATTGTTTCTGAGTCTTCCTACTTTTCTGTAGCCTTGGATGAGTCCACTGATTTAACAGACACTGCTGAACTGTTAATTTTTATCAGAACAGTAGACAATAATTTCATGATAAATGAAGAATTACTGGCTCTAGAGTCACTGCATGGTAATACTAAAGGTCAAGACATTTCACTGTATTATACACCAGGAAGCTCTCTGTGGGAAAAAGCTGGAAATGGAAGACACAATGAAAACAGTTATGAAATGTGTCAACATGATCAAAGGAGGAAATAGGTCATTGACTCATAGAAAGTTCATGGCTTTTTTAACAGAACTAGAAGCAGTGTATGGAGACTTGACACTCTTCACAGAAGTACGCTGGCTAAGTAAAGGGAACTGCTTAAAACGATTCTTCGCTTTGAGAAAAGAGGTAGCTGAGTTTCTCAATGCACATATAAATACACCTATCTCCAAAGAAGTTCAAGAAAAACTACTAGATTCTAAGTTTTTATGCAATATGGCTTTCTTAACAGACATAAGTCACCACATGAATGAACTTAACTTGAAATTGCAAGGTCGAAATCAAACCATACCTGAGTTAGTTGGACACTTAGATGGATTTGTAAATAAACTTAAGGTTTTCATATCAAGCCTAGAAAAAGCTAATCTAGTACATTTCCCATCGTGCAAAGAAATCATGGAAGAAATTCCAACCAGTGATTTCAGTTTTTGCGTACCGAAATTGAATATGCTTTTGGAGTCATTCAATGAACGATTTTTGGATTTTAATGAACTGCGACCACATCTCTTCTTATTTAACAATCCCATGACATGTGACATTTCTCAGCAAGATGACGACCTACAGTTGGAGCTCTGTGATTTGCAAAGTGACCCACTTTTCCAGAAAAGAACAGAAACTGGTGTCGAATTCTGGAGTAGGCTGCCTGAGGACAAATATCCCAAACTACGTGACTTCGGTAAAAAAATTGTTTCAATGTTTGGAAGCACCTACATTTGTGAGAGCACTTTTTCCTCGATAAAATTTATAAAATCAACTCACCGTAACAGACTTACAGACAACCATCTTCAAGCTTTGCTTAAGGTGGCCACCACCTCGACAAGAATTGATTTTGACAAACTTGTGAACGATTGTGCCCGCCCTCAGTGTTCTCACTAGTGGTTTTTTTTTCAGTAAAATTGTTGATTTTGTTCTGCTAAACTCTTGTATAATTAGTATATGTTATTTTAACATTAAAGTATGTTCAATATCCATAGCGTTTGTTTATACATTAATTTATACAGCCTAAATTTCCCTTTAAGTTCTTGTGCGGCCCTGCTTTTAGCGAAAGTATGGAAGTGGCCCTTTGGGCAAAAGAAGTTGGCCACCTATGATTTAAATAATAAATAATTTGACGAACTTGGGGAAAATCTTTGTATTTATTTTTTAACTGTTTTATTTGCTTATATACAGGGTCCGCCAAGAGAGCCTGACGAATTTTGGTATTCAACTACAAATTTATGTAACAATATATTTATTTTCACATACAAGTAATCGATAGTATATTACATGCCATTTTATTTATGGAAAATAATGTCGCTTAAGTGATGTCCTTCACCGCGTACACACTGTTCGAAGTGGTTTTGCAAATTGCTCATTACTCGCTCTAGTAAATTCATAGGAATTGCACGAATTTCATTGCGAATGTTTTCTTTTAATTCCTGAATTGTTTGCGGTCTATTTAAATACACCTTGCTCTTCAGATAACCCCATAGCCAATAATCACAAACGGTCACGTCGGGAGACCGTGCCGGCCAAGGAACATTCCCATTCCGCGAAATTACTGCTGCTGGAAACATTTCTTGTAGTCGAGCTATTGACGCTCGTGCTGTGTGAGCAGTTGCTCCATCCTGTTGGAACCATACAGTATTCATATCAATGTTTTGTCGACGAAACTCGGGTTCCAAAAAGTTGTTCAACATTTCCACATATCGTTGCGAATTGACCGTGATTGCATTTCCAAGACCATCTTCAAAAAAATTTGGACCAATTATACCGAATCGCGCCACTCCGCACCATACAGTTACCTTGCGGCTATGCAGAGGTCGTTGATGGAGCTGTCTGGGATTTTCTGAACTCCAATAACGAAAATTTTGTTTGTTTACACATCCCGATAACTCCAAATGCGCTTCATCGGACATAATTAAGCCGTTCAAGACATTATCAGCAAAAAGTTCCAGAAGTCGATTGCAACAATTCACACGATTTAAAAAGTCTTCAGCAGTCAGTTCTTGAACAATTGCTAACTTATATGGGTGGAAATGTAAGTCCTTATGCAAAATACGCCGTATTGTTGTTTCGGAAAGTCTTAAAGCAATTGCTTGCCGCTTAACTGAACGACGTGGACTTCCTTGGATGGCTGTTCTCACCCTCTCCACGTTTTCTGGTGTTCGAACACTGCGACGCATCCCTGGTGGTTTCACCTTCATTGCAGACGCATGTCGACGAAAACTTTGAACCCATAATTTAATTGTGTTACGGCATGGAACACTACCATGTTGAAATGTTGAAATGCGTGCGAAATAAACGTTGTGTCACAATCACCGATTCACTATTTTTAAAATACGTTTCGATAACGAACGCGCGATGTTCATTACGCCACGCTTCCATGATTACTGAAATGGCAACTACTAACGATGGTTTTCCCCCACTAACCGCTATTCTACGAAATACAATGGCTTCGTATTATACATGTTAAAAACATCAGGTTCCCTTGGCGGACCCTGTATATACATACATGAAATTTCTTAAGACTATATAATAGGAATGTATTACACCCGTATTACTCTTAAAATATTTGTATTTACTTTACATTTGTTCTTATACATGCTTCCATATAATTTGTTTGCGTTTACTTGTAACACTTACATCTTTAAAATTACGGTTGACAAATTTTAAAGTATAAAATAGTCGCATCCTTGCATATAATCGAATGCAGTATTCCTGTGGAAACTGTTGACACGGGTGTTGAAAAGTTATCCCATTAAACAATTCTATATACTTCGCTAAACACTTAGGTTGTAACAAACATATTTCGAAATTATCGAAAAATATCTTCTGTAATTTTGTATAGTAATAGAAGAAACTATCACCTGGCGTTTTTAGTTTTCCAAGGGTTTGGTTATCAGCGTCTTCGTAAGCTTTTAAATGTGGTCGTCTCGTCTAATTCATTATGCTGCGGGCTAAATTCTCCACAACGATCACAAGTATGTATATTCAAACATTTACGTATTAAATATCCACATATATACCTTAATGAATTCTGTTCATGGATATTATGATTGTAGAAATCGGTATCTATTGCTGGTGGTCTTTCGTCCCCAGTCAGGGATTGGGTACTTACCGCATTTGTAGAAGAAATACTTTGCACCGAAGTTAGCATTGTAGCTAAAGCTTCTGTACAATTCTCTGTGCCTGAATATAGACACTGAAAGGCAAATTGTATGCTAAATGTCCTCGTAAACTGAATAGGAGTTGGTGCAAACGAATTTCCACCTTGTTGTCGCACACTTCCAAAATAATTTTCTAAAGCATCTGTATTCAGGCGACGAGTTAACAAGTACTTACAGCCTTTGTGGGATAAACTGTCCCACAACTCCTGGAGACTACTAATAGTGATTTGCCATCCTTTAAAGCATTTGATGATCCGCGTGTGATCCTTACCATTACTGTCCACGACTCTCGGGTTATTCATATAACTTTTTTCATTTCAAGTAGAAACTGAATAGGACTCTGCATTAGTAAATGGCATTCGATATATTTTCGGCGATGTTGTACTAGAAGAATCAAACATATCAAACAATTTATCCATCCGCTCAATCAGTTCAATAGTTCCTACAGCTGTTGAAGGTAAACCATTGTATGTTACATGCACCTCCATGCCAGCTGCTACAGATACACTAAACATTTGAGACGCAAGTTTCACCTTCATTTTCTGAAAGTTCGTGGGGTTTAAATGAGCGTCTGTAAGTCTATGAGCATATCTATTATTTTGCTTCTTATCAAGCTCATAAAATTTTTGTATATGCTTCCACGACGCAATCTTCTCCTCCATGTAGAAGGTGTATTTTAACAAATTGTTCCTTACTGATTTCAGTAGTTAGTGCCTGTTTTGACTGAAGGTCTTAAAAAATGAATAATCGATTACTGGATGCTCGGTATGTTAAAATTGATGATGTCGCAAGAATGTGTGTGTTTAAGGATGTCTTAGATCTCTTGTTCGGTGTCAGGCGTTCATACGACCCTGTGGCTGGTGAAATCCTACCGTCCTTGTCGAATACAAGAGTACATATGACTGGCCGCTCACACAATACAATCGATCGGTGTGTGTGATTGATTTCTAAATCAGAGCTGTGTTTGCCTCATTACAATACATATAGAACTATCATATGTAATTTACATTCTTATTTGAAATCTAAGAAAACGCTGTAACATATGTATGTTGGTAATATATATATATATGTATAAGTTAGTACTAAAAAACAATGGATCAATTGATTGTCAGTTATCGTTTGTAATGTAAGTGTAATTCAGTATTTAACATTAAATAAAAAGTGTTGTCAACACACCCACACCACAAACGCGACTTGGATTTGAATATTAATACAACCTTGGTAAATCCAGATAATATAATGTTCGTTAAATTATGTCTGCATGGGGGAGGTATTTTAAGTTTATGTAATAATTTTTATGATTCTGCAGTTGGTTCTATAGATGTTCTTACAAGATATACTAAATTTTTATGTATTTTGAGGTTTCTAAGATATCAATAGTTTCTTGTATGAAAAAAAAAACTTTAAAGCTGTAATGGAAGTTTGACCACAGCGTGGTGAAACAAAATATATAAGTTCTCTAAAGAAATTACTATTTATATATTTACATTAGGTATATACCCGTTAAGCTGACCTTTATCTTGAATTACTTTACTTTGAGTATTTGATCAAAATTTAAGGGAGGTAATACATTTAGCCAAGGTTGTATATATAATAACACAAAATGCTTATAGGGTAGAGAAAACAATAAGTAAATCTTTAGAAGAAACGACGTTCCCTCATTAACAAACAGAAATCATAATTCTCGCCAGAAATACCTCGTATGGGTAGATTGTGATGAAAACTTTTTGTTAACTGAAATATAATTTCTTTTTTTTAAACTGCCCTAAAATAAAAGATAACCTTTAATGAAGCTAAAATTCTTCTGTATTCTAATTTGTACTCAGTTTCATCGAGTAGCGATTGTTCTGCGTTTGGACCGTAGTTGACATCCGCACTGACATTTTTTCCAGCTCTCCTTTTTTTATAATGGCGTCTCGTTATTTTTTTTGCGATTATAGTCGTTAAATCGTTGGAATAGTACCTCTCCTACATCGGAACCACTATAATTCTTTACGACTTGTGGCTGCCACAATAACCCTTAGGAAAAGTAAAAATAAAGTTATTTTGACAAAATAGGAAGAGTAAAACTGAAATTCATACCGTCATTATATCTCAAAGCAGATAAATAACTCCGCACTTCAAATGAACGTCGTTGAATTAAATTAAAACGTTTACCGCAGTTATATTTTGCTAATATAGACATAAACGTTTCTGCTTTATTATTACTTTCATATAATACAAATTGATGTACTTTCTTTAGTACAGGCTCCAATGCAACTAAAATGAAAATTCTTAATCTTATATTTATCAAAACGGTTATTAACGTACCTTTTAAGTGAGGTACTAAACCAGACTCCAGCTGTTTTTTATTTTAGTGTTCTCATATCCGACAACATTACAATAAGCTGCATCACAGGTAACATGATCCTCAAATATATGGTTGATGCAATTTAAAAGTTCAGCTGTCATTACTTTTGGATCGTCATTCCTGAATGCTGACAGCATTACAAAATTTTGTAGTTTTTTAATTTTCTCTTGTGTTGACAATCTCCTAGCTTTAATTCTATGTACCGCTTTCCCATAGTTTTTCACTAGATGATTAATGCAATCGATTTTCTCCACTTCATTTCCGTACTCGACATCCTTTTTAATGCGAGCAAAAACACTTGCATCGCCGCACAGTGGGGTATTTAGCTGATCTAGCTGGCCAAAACTATTTTAGGTCGTTTAACTCATTTAAAGTGTATTGAGGGAGTAAAACCGATGTCTTATCCCAAATAGATGGAATATTTAAAAAAAGGAACAACTAATGCGTAATATTGAGTTACATGTTAAATACTAAGGAAGATAAAAAGGTTAAAAAAATAAAATATATCTACTCCTATATAGGTAATAATAAACATGTATTTATTTGTACAATACTCCAAAAAGGATTACACAAAATCATCAATTACTTAATATTTAGTATATACAATAACTATACTCATTAAATTTACATTACATAAACAATAGAAATAATTATAAAATGTAAATCTATGGATCTTATCCATCTACAGGTTAATTAGGAAGAGCATATAGTAGTAATCCCAATAAATGCTAATTGTTATTTAATATCCAGATTTATATAAGTTTAAGTCATTTAAACAAGGCTATTACGTTTCAATATAATTATACATAATTAATTATAATACATTTATAGTAGTATTGTATTCTGCTTGTTCATGTGATTTTAAACTTATAGAAATAACTGTATTAAACAACAATTACCATCAATTGGGATTAGTACCATAATCCTAATTTCCTAATTAACGTATAGATGGATCTTTTAGTGGGCTGTATACATTTCATAATTAATTTTTAACAAATACAAAGTACTATGTGCAAGATAGTCTAAGAGTAATTTACATAAATTCTGTATTAGATAAGTACCTAATCGTCAATAAATTGTTATTAAACTTTTGGCAAGTAATTAAGAAAATTAGGGCGCACGTCTCATGATTACATTTGGACATTGATTGATACTAAACACATTACAATAAAAATAAGCCTAATAAATTACTATTTTCCCCTGAAAAATATTATTCACAATCAGAAAAAAACTCTGCATCCGAAGATAATTCTTCTGATGATAATTCTGTATCTGTGGCCTTACTAATGGACAGTTCCTTTTCCGAATCTTCTTCTGCTGCAGAAGGATCGCTTTCAGCTGGAAGTAACATATCTAATGTTTCCTTTAGGAATGGTAATGATCTTTTTTTTGGCAATGGTCTCATTCCAGTTAAAAGAGGATCTGAACTTAATAAAAGCCTGTTCAAAACATCTAAATTACAAGCTTTCCTGGAAAATTTCGTAGCAAAATTATCGCGATATTTGCGAAAATGTTTGTTTCGTGCCTCAGAGGCTTCTTCTGATAATTGACCAATTGGCAACAAGGCATTTTCTATAACCGTAGCCCCATGAATTAAAATTTTATGTATTGTGGGCGTCATTGGGTACCAATGATATAATTCTATATACAGTTTAGCTGTTTCCATTGCATATTCAGAAAACTTGTTGGTGTTGATTTTGTGTCCACTAGCCAAAGTTTCCAAAATCACCTTAAATCGATATATTAATCGTTCGTCAATATTCGTTAATTCTGCTGCAACAGTTGGATCGTTAAAGAATCTTCTACTAGTATTCCCATCATTTGTATTCCAAAAGCCGGGTTTTGGCACATCTACAATTAAGCCTAGCTTTTTCTTAAATTCCTCTTGGATATGGAGTTTCCTTTTACGTACAATTTCTTTTTCATCCTCAGTCTGTAAACGCCACTTTTTAACAGGAATTTTGTACGACAAGTGTAACAGGCTTTCAAAAAATCGTATTCGGGTGTGTAATATAGATAAGCCAAATTGATAAGTGTTGCTTTCTAGTTTCATTAATTCTAAATTATTAAAATCCTTAGAAGTTGCTCCACAAATGTAGCATTTCATAGTGGAAGTGGTTTGTGTGGCGGCATTACAAACTTTTCCATCTACCATAGTTAACGTCATAGTGTGCTTTACGGAATACGGCTTCTCCTTGACTGTACCTTTTGTTTCTTCTAACAAATTTGCTGCGTTTTGTATATAAGTTATTTCTTCATTTGTAACGTCACTAGTTTCTTTAATAAATCTAATTCTAATAGGACGGCAGTAACGAGGAGAAGATGGTGTTGGATTTTGCCATATCACTCGACCATTACAATCGGATATCAATCGTAATGGAACAAACGAACTTTGGAAGGTATGAGCATCCGACTCGGCATCATTCAAAAATTTTTGCTTGAAGGCTTTCTGCTGAGAGCCATCACAACCCCATTTACTAATTAGGTGCAGTGTGTTTCTCTCTCCATCTTCTAATGTCGACACCACTTCTTCTAAATATAGCACCAATCGTGTGGCCGTATGGTTCATCAGGTTCTGAAGTTTTACTTCGGCTGAACTTTCCGTTACAACATAAGATGCCTTGTCTGGGTAAGCTTGCATTTTTATGCGCTGTAAAATGCTATAACATGGGTACAACTGTTTTTTCATAGATCTAACAATCTCGTACTGTCTTCTAGATAAATCAGCTTCAACGACCATTGACAATGCACACAAAGGCGATAACTGCTTTTTATCATCTTGAGATCCTTTTGCGTACGCCTTCTTATAGCGTGATGCACTTGTTGGCGAAGTAGACAGTACCTTCAATACATTTGCCGCGTCTCTTCTACCTTCTTCTCGCAACTTCATTTGTGTGGCATATGTCAACTCATCTACTCCATATTCGTTCCTCACTTGCTCTGTTTTTCTCCTTTTACTTCTGTCGCTTAAGGCTTCAAAATGCTTAGAGGGTCGTCCAGATCGTTGTACCGTCTTTGGCAATTCAAATGAGCCCTGCAGCCAATCTTCATTATTTTTAAGAAATAAATCTTGTCTCTTTTTTGCCATTACCCATCTCCTTTTAAATTCCGACTTTACGTAAGAAAATCTATGCTTTATGTCTTGTAATTGTTGAGTGTCATACTCATCATAATTCAAGACGTAATTTTCAATAAATTCCAATTTCTTATCCATACTCGGCAAATTTTGCTCTTGCATAAGATCATATAACTGTGCCCGAGTTATTATACTCGTTATATAACTCCTGACGGTCCTATAACAAATAAAAAAAATTAGATAGTCAGTCATTTTTGTTAAGGTGATATGTTTCATAGAGAAACGCAATCTATTCTTTGTACAGTAAATTAAAAAAAAAGTTGCGAAAAGTTGCGGCTATTTTTTGAATTAAAATTTAGTAGTACCATTTATCTTTACGCCTGCATAGTCAAAATAGCCGGGACGCATCCTGAAGTATTTCAAAAAGCTTCATGTTTTAAAAAGCTCTTTAAAAATATGTAATCTATTCGCTTTTGCTTAAGTAGCTATTTAACAAAGTATGGAAAAAAATTCGAACAAGGTAAATAGATAAATTGAATGTCTACTTACCAGCCTCAACAGAATCCATCACTAGATACTATCAAACTTTTCACAGAAATCACTATTCACTTGCAAACAATCGCGATTAAATTTATTGACCATTTAACAGACAATTGAAATGATGCTGGTGTTGTTGGCATTTAAATACCTCCTAGCAAGGGTGGGAGGGGGTAAGTAGGTGCACAAATCACTTATCTACCCCACCCCATTCCCCTTAATTGCAAATTGTTAAATTTTTAAAATCGACTTTTGGCCAGCTAGATCGCCTAAATACCCCACTGTGCGCCGTTGCAATGGTTCGGTAAAACACAGTTTAGAAATAGAATTTTAGAATAGTATATATCTGATTGCACTTTTTCTACATTGACTAAAATGAAGTAAGATGAATAAAATAAATTAGCATGAGATCTCTTAATTTTTTTACTCCCTCAGGGGTGCGGTTCAGTGAATATCTTAATGGTGATTTTACCGAACTGTTCAGAGGGACAAAGAAAAAAAATTGATAACACTTTTCCACTGGGTTTTATTTACATGAATTAAACAATAAACTTACAGAAACTACACCAGGGAAAGTTACTAACTTACTAAACAAGACAACTAGGGAATTCCCAAAGTGCTTAGGTTCTATTTACTAAATTAATCTCCGAGGAGGCAATACAAATAGAGTTCGATTTGATTCAAACACACAAAGGAAAATAAAATACAACTTGCTGTTTGATGGCTTGATTTGCTCGCTAGTGGGTATCCTCTTGGGCGATCGTAATCTCACACCCGAAGGTATTTCCTGATGCAGATTTGCTGACCAGCTTTTCGGCGTCCTACGGACCTCACCGGCCTGAATTTATGGAGATTACTTTTGTCCGGTGGCCTATATACCACCAACACTAACACTTTTGGCGCGCCGGGACTAATAATAGCGGATCTCACGAACTGTTTTACTTTTGCCCTTGTTTGGCCAAGTCCCACTATGGCGGCCCTGCTTTAGTCGCTGCTCAAAACACCTCCGCGAGTCTTGCCAGTCTCCACTCCCTTTTTCCTCACGATTAGTTTTTATAGACCGCTATCACGTGGTGTGACGTAGAACGCGTGGTCTCCTCCGATTGGTGTACGGGTGAACGCCACACGGTTTGCTATGACGAAAAATGGGTAATCCCCGAACTGCGCGAAATACAGTCTTATCCAAAAGACAGATACATTTAAAATACCGTTGCCGTAACTAAATTTATCCTAATTTTTAATCTTTTATTGTAATTATTCATAATGGATAAATGATAAGGAAGAAAGACATTACGATTATTAGGTAGTGAAAAATTTTACATTCTCAAAAATTATTAAAAGCCGCATTAAAAATGTAATCGCGACATTGTTAAATTAAATGTAAGCTGTAAATACGACCCATTATTAGCAGACGTATCACTCTGATGAGATTAAGGAAAATCGAAATATATCTAATTTTTCAAATCTCGCGCTATATTTCGTAAGCACGGTCCATTCCTAATTCTATGTTTAGCCGTTTGACTGGGAAGGCGCTGTGACAATGCAATCGTGACGTCACTTGTTTCCAACGAAATGTACAGGATTTGCGATTCTCTTGTTGTTCTGTGGGTAAAACCAAGCTACCGTGTCACTTCAAGCAGCACCGTCGCTTTGCGGAGTACACTCGGGAAAAAATTTTTAGGGCGCTAGATTTAATGCATTGTAAACTATGAAGTATGTATTTCGAATTTGAATAAGAGTTAAAATAATCCATAACAAAGATAAAATAATTAAAAAACGTAATATTTTTTAAAAATATTTATAATCACTGAGAAAAAAGACAAAAAACTGCAATGGTTCTTTATTTACATATTAATATTACATAATACATGTAACAATATGTACATGAAATGTGCTGTACTTTTTCAAATATGTATGTTAGATTATATAAACTATAGGTACGGTTAGGGAATTATGTATGTGGACAGTTCACTAACACGTAGGCAACACGAATTACAGCGAGGGCAGAGGAATATGACCCCTCTCAAAACAATCGCCATATGATTAGTACCGAAAGCGCAGACATTTTGTATTCGTAGAAATTGTAGGCGACAGTAATAAGTATTATTTTAAGTTATATTAAGAGAAAAGGTTGGAGTTATGGCGCTCATTTCCAATAATAAACGTAATAACGTTTAAACAATCCATAAGGTAGAAAATTATGAAAAAATACGTATATATTCTATACTATTAGAGTCTGTTAAGTATATTAGTCTATTACTCTACCTAAAAGTCTGTGGTCTGACAACTAGTAATTCCTGCAATCCTCTAATAAGTAAAATAAGAGGGAATTAACATTTTAAATTTATTCGTAAAATTATTCTATAGTAAACAATTAAACGCTTGCATTGCGTTGGTATTTCAGTTGGTAATATAATAGCCTTGACATTACGCGGTTAAGTTTGACAATATTTACTGTAAATGACAACATACCTATGTAAGTCTATTGTCAAGGAGTTTGTCGCTGTATAAGCACCAGACTTTAAACATATGGCTTGCTTCAGGCAAAATGAAATTGTAATTAGTAGTTTTAAAGTTAAGAAGTATTTCGGATTAGACAAGGCCATGTATTTATTTCCTTTCATTATTAACACGGATTACATACTTCTGTTTCATTTCCATTCTTTTAATGTGTTTTGTGATCGTTTCTTTTTTTAAAATTTTAATTTAGTTGGTTTGTTTTTAAATATACGTATAGGTATATACATAATACATATTTTAACATTTATTTTCCCTAGTTCAATCCTTCCTTGTGAAATATGGGTATCCAAACCAAACGGGACAAATGCATTCATTCGAAAACGGTTTATTAGAGGAACAAACGCCATTTTACGTTCTATAAATAAATAATCAAAATAGAATGAATTCGTAGGATATTTAATTCACCGAATGTTAAAAGAAATTAAAACATTTTGATATATATATAGATATAAAACAGTGTCAATTGAAAGTGACATACCAAGCTATCTATTATGTCAAATATGTAAAACTATTTGTTAAAAATAATCATTTATTGTGAAACAAAGAAATATAACATTAAAGTTCTATCAAACACAAGAAACATTGAAAAAACAAATTTCTAAATAAGAATTCTAAAATTTCAGTAACAAAATTAAGATCTAATTCTCCAAAGATAAATATTTTAAAAAGAAATAAAAATTATTCATATAAATCAAAAAACTGGAACTACAGAAAGTAAATAAGTAATAAATTATTTGAAAAATAATGAGTATTCTAGTAATATACAAAAACAAATAAAAACATGATTCTACAAATAAATAAACAAAAAGAATATATCAAAAATCAGCACCAGACAAATTAATACTTCGACCAATGGTTTCCTGAAGTCTATTGTGCATCGAATTTCCTAACGCTTCACATGTGTTTTGGCCCCTTAAAGTTTCCCATATCTCTGATACATGAAGGTGTAAGTTTCTCTCATTGCGTATTACAACGTCTAAGTTATTTTCCCACATCTGCCCCATAATGCCCCACAAGTTCTCTTTCGGATTCAAGTCTGGGGACTTCGGTGGCCAAGCAACTACTTCTAAGTCGTCTTGGGTATTAAACCAATCTTGAACAATTCGAGCTGTGTGTACCGCCGAGTTGTCTTGAACCATTACTATTGGCATTGGAGGAGGATATAATAACCGGACGCTGGGTAACATAACCTCTTCTAATATATGAATATATTCTTCTGCATTCATTCGAGTCCGAATAGCAGCAAGTTCACCAGGCCCTGCTGATGACATCCACCCCCAATATGCAACGCTAATTCTTCCACTTCTCGTTTGCGGAACAACATGTTGGGGGTGGTATCTTGTATTATTCGGCCTCCATACAAATTTTCTTGTATGTTCCGACGACGAGAATGCCTTCTCATCGGTAAAAATGACATTTTGCCAGTTTCTGTCTAAATTTTCCCGAGCAAAATTCAGGCGTTGTTCTACGTGCCGTTGCAACATAGGGGAGAGTGGGGTACATTCGGCAACTTTTGAAAGATTATGCTATACTAAATCAGTATGTATGCTTGAAATAGAAACAACTCTACAAAAGAATGGTCCTAGGTCTGAGAACATATATCGCCAATTTAAAGGACAGCCAGACGCTATTTATTATCTTGATATACATTTTTGTAATACGCTGAAACTTGACGAATGTACCCCAGCAGTGGGGTACCTTCGTCGCAACAGTGGGGCACTTTCGTCAATACCGAAATAACACTATTTAAAATGTTTAATTTATATATTTATTTGACACATATGTTATTAAAATTATAACTAAAGGAAAATATAGAAGCAGTCCTAAGTGTTCCAGCTTGAGAAGGTATTTTGAGTTTAGCAACCACATCGGTATAATCCACATCGCTAATGTCGTCCACATCGGGAAATAGGAAGTTCTGGCTGTTACCCTTTCTTCTCATGAATCTTATTGTAAACACGGGAGAGTTAATTTCCTCTACGCGACCTATGTAATGAACAATAGAAGTTTTTGTAGGAAATTTTACCAACAAAAAATCTCCAATTTTAATTTCATTACTAGATATGTCGATATCAGTTTCTGCAAAGTCATCACCACTAACAGAGTCATCAAAGTCAAATGATACATCAGAATCGCTAGACGAAGTAAGGTTGGTCGTATTTTTCTTTGATCTTGACAGCTTATGCAATGTATTCTTTTTGCCAAACAAATCTTTCTTTATACTCTTTCTGTTTTTTAATTCTTGTTTCCTCTTTTTTTCTATTTCTAAATTTTTTCTAATCATAAACTCTGGTGTGTCGGTATAAACAGTGGATTTTGATATTCGGTTTCTATTTCGTTTCTTCCTTATATCTGCTTTAGGGAAAGGAAAAAGTAGAAAATATAGAAGCAGTCCTAAGTGTTCCAGCTTGAGAAGGTATTTTCAGTTTAGCAACCACATCGGTATAATCCACATCGCTAATGTCGTCCACATCGGGAAATAGGAAGTTCTGGCTGTTACCCTTCCTTCTCATGAATCTTATTGTAAACACGGGAGAGTTAATTTCCTCTACGCGACCTATGTAATGAACAATAGAAGTTTTTGTAGGAAATTTTACCAACAAAAAATCTCCAATTTTAATTTCATTACTAGATATGTCGATATCAGTTTCTGCAAAGTCATCACCACTAACAGAGTCATCAAAGTCGAATGATACATCAGAATCGCTAGACGAAGTAAGGTTGGTCGTATTTTTCTTTGATCTTGACAGCTTATGCAATGTATTCTTTTTGCCAAACAAATCTTTCTTTATACTCTTTCTGTTTTTAATTCTTGTTTCCTCTTTTTTTCTATTTCTAAATTTTTTCTAATCATAAACTCTGGTGTGTCGGTATAAACAGTGGATTTTGATATTCGGTTTCTATTTCGTTTCTTCCTTATATCTGCTTTAGGGAAAGGAAAAAGTAGAAAATATAGAAGCAGTCCTAAGTGTTCCAGCTTGAGAAGGTATTTTCAGTTTAGCAACCACATCGGTATAATCCACATCGCTAATGTCGTCCACATCGGGAAATAGGAAGTTCTGGCTGTTACCCTTCCTTCTCATGAATCTTATTGTAAACACGGGAGAGTTAATTTCCTCTACGCGACCTATGTAATGAACAATAGAAGTTTTTGTAGGAAATTTTACCAACAAAAAATCCCCAATTTTAATTTCATTACTAGATATGTCGATATCAGTTTCTGCAAAGTCATCACCACTAACAGAGTCATCAAAGTCGAATGATACATCAGAATCGCTAGACGAAGTAAGGTTGGTCGTATTTTTCTTTGATCTTGACAGCTTATGCAATGTATTCTTTTTGCCAAACAAATCTTTCTTTATACTCTTTCTGTTTTTAATTCTTGTTTCCTCTTTTTTTCTATTTCTAAATTTTTTCTAATCATAAACTCTGGTGTGTCGGTATAAACAGTGGATTTTGATATTCGGTTTCTATTTCGTTTCTTCCTTATATCTGCTTTAGGGAAAGGAAAAAGTTGTTCTAGAGTGGGCACCTGCTCATTATTTTGCTGAAGTGAAGTTGATGGTTGATCGCGAATTGAATCATAATTTTTTGACGAATTGGTTTGTATCAAGGATAATTGTTCAAGATCAGAAGCTTCTGATGGTATATTGCATAAATCAAGATCATTGTTTTGCTTGCACATTTCACGCGATCTCTCAGTAACCTGGCTAGCAACGAAATCACTCTCATCAAAAATGAGTCTGTCAACTGGCCATAATCCAGTCTTTCTAAAGGCATTGACAATATTTTTCAAAGAAAATGCGTTTTCATATGCCTCATTTGCTAAATAACTTATATTTCGTATTGTTATAGCCTGTCCTGGATGGGCTAGCATCCAGTCATTAAACGCTGTAGCAAGACTTGTTTTAAATGGACCGTAGATTCCTACATCCAGGGGCTGTATGCGATGTGTAGTGTGTGGTGGGAAAGACAAAAGCACAATCCCATTTGATTTACAATATCTAATAGCTTCAACAGAAATGTGGGACTCGTGATTGTCTAAGAGCAATATAATTCTGTTGTTAGTGTCGCAATGGGTGTGATTCACAATATGTTTTAAAACTTCAGGAAATAATTCTGCAGTCATCCACCCTGACTTACTACCAAGAGCAATGGACCCAATTGGTGATCCTGATGGATTGCGAGTTCTTGGATACACAAACACAGGAGGAATTGATGTACCAACAGCATTAATAATACCCACAAACGTTGTCAATGTTCCTCTTTCAGCTGAAGCTATTTGACCAACTTGTTTTTTACCTTTTGTTGAAACAACTTTAATAGGCCTCAGTACAGTTGTAATGCCTGTTTCATCTAAATTCCAAATACTATTAGCTCTAAATTTGTATTTTTCCAAAAGACAAACATATTTGTTGAAAAAATCATCTATAACAGGCTTATTAAATGCTATAGAACGGTTCAAACTTGTACTCTCCGGTTTTCGTAAGGATAAGTCACAATGTCTTTTCATGAAACTTAGTAGCCATTCCTTTCCTGAAACATAATACATATCACTGCATTCTTTTCTACATAAAATATATTATATAGTTACCTGCAATTTGATGAATGTTCCAGTTATCAGGTATTCTTGAATTACAAGACACTTTTGCAAATTGATAGGCTAATATTCTAATTAATTTATAAGACAGCCCATAATGTAAGTCTGATGACTTCTTTATGTAATCACGCAATTGTGTCTCTTGATCATTTGTGAATACTTGCTTAACACTATATTTATTACTATATTTCATTTCTTCCGATTCGTTTCCGGAATCTTCATTAACTATTTCACTTAATTGCTTTTTCTTTAATAAAGTAGTAATTCTAGATTGCAATGTTGTCCTTTTCACGCCATATTTTCTAGAGGCTTCACTTACACTTATTTTTTTATGTATGCATTCTTTCATGGCTAATTTCATGCTTAGTTCGTTTATATTCATTCTATCGGTTTTCCTAACATAATTGCGAGGCATCTGTAAAGGATTGCCTATTTTTAAAACAACGAAATTAACTGGAAAGACAATAAACGAGAATTTTTACGGTGGGGTAAATTCGTCATAATGACGAAACTACCACAAAGCTATTTGCCGAATGTACCCCACATATTATTTTCACATATAACTAAACTTCAAAACAAAGTACGTTTAATTATAGGTTATAATCCGCTCTTATGAGTGTTTACAAACACTCTTTACATTTTATAACAAATCAAATCAGAGATATTCTTAGATAATTTGACTATGATTTAAAATTGTAAGAGAGTAAACAATTTACCTTGTTTTCGGGTATATTACTTTTCTTTAATAATCCACTGCGCCCAATCGCTAGCACTGTTAATACTATAATGGCGATCACCGGTGTATGGTGGGTAAGGATAATACTTCTAACTTTTCATACAAAATTTAAAAATAGTCAACGGTTTCCGTGTATGACGAATGTAACCCATTGCCGAATGTACCCCACTCTCCCCTACTAATCTTTTTGGCAGGACGCCAGCAGTGTATTCCAGACTTGTGAAGACGGTTTCTAATTGTTCTAGGATTACAATTTAAATCCAACACTTCTTTTATTTGTACCGATGTTTTTATGGGATTTATACTAATATATTCGTCAATCCGTCGAATATCATTAGGACGCAGCTTTAGTAGTGGACCAGACTTAGGACGTGTTCTCAGTGCTATATCCGTTTCTTCCGTTTGCCATCTGTTGATCCATTTATGTATGGCAGATTTCTGAAAAATAATAATTTTGAAGAAATCAAATTTCTTGACGAAAGAGTAAGAACTGGGTAATTGAAATGTGATTCGTTATAACATAACCACTTAATATAAATGCAACGTGTGCCAACTATCCAACATCGACTTATTGCTTAATCAACTAAACAACAACTAACTAATTTAATATTATGTATGTATATACAGGATGTTTATTAAGCAACGAAACAAATTTTAGTCTTATTTTTCAAAGACCTTTCATTGAAAAATAAGACTATTATCTCCAGCTGAGAATGCTCCAAAAGGAACCGAGAATTTTTAAAGTTACTCTTAAATATTGTTTTACTACCGCTGATATTATTATCCGTTTGGTGTATCACCTACATATAAATGAAAAACACTAAGAGCAGCAATAAATAATACCAACCTATACTAAACTACTACAGAATTTGATTTAGCTAATTCGTAGTCCTTTTAAAACTGTCTATTTTTAATTTTTTTTTTTATTATTTTATATCTTATTACGTTATACTATGTTAACGTTATTACATTATGCAATATTTATTAATGTCATTACTTGATTAACATTTATAATATTATTTTACAAAGCAAATATTGCAAGAAGTTTTGCTCCATTATTTTTGTAATGTTAGGGAGAACAAGCAAACGAGAAGTAACCTTATTCGGGAAATTTTCACTCTGGCTTTTATTTTTATTTTTTTTTTGGTTTACGGAGATCGAATCTGCGATAACATATTGTTTGTAAAGTGCAGGTGTGTAGAGAAAAATAGCGGAGTTTTTTATTGGTAGGCGTATCAGTGACCACCAAATTGTAATATTTAAAAAATAAAATACATTTTATTACCTAGAGGTAAAAAAATGCTACTGTTGAATTTAGTTTAATGTTTTTTATTAGCCTTAAAATTTTGGTACATTACTATATATTATATCCAAATTTTGATAATTTTTTATTTTCCGTGAATGTGAATGTTGTTGCAGATGTTTTTTTCTACTCTTGGTAATTAGGAAAATAGTTTAACAAACCAAAGGCATTATTAACATTATAATATATTTTGATAACATATATGTATGTGATCTTTATGGAATGTTACGTTTTGTTGTTTGAAAAAATTGAAACTGTAACAAGGAATTTTTTTAACAGTGTTACAAATGATATAATTGAAGTAAGAATCAAATTATTGTTGAAATAATAAAAACAAGCTCATATAGTATACAAAATTCCATCTAAATAAAGCATTAGCGACATTGTAAATAATATGTATTAGATCGTTTAAAGATCACAAATATTCTAGTAACATCATCGCTCTATACACAAAAAAAAAACATGCAACTAATGAAAACCATAAATTTGTTTTCGTCCGTACCAGGTATATATACACTCTACACCTATGCATATAAATTTTAAAATTCAAAATCAAATTCTCCCTTTTCTTCTTTCGTGAATGTTACTTCCAATTTCAAATATCTCAAAATTTTTCTACCATCCTTTCAGTAAATTATATAATATAGTGGAGTATATTATAATTAACAATTACGTTTTAAATAAAAAATACAAAAAATACAATGAAACCTTAAATTTCGTTAATTATTTTTGAATTTTAGATACGCCTTAAGAATTTCCCAAACTGTAAAATCTTTTGCAAAGATTTCAAGTTTTTTACACTGAGAAAATAACAAATTAATGTATTTCTGCTTTTAACTGTAATAACTAGGAGGAATTTTTCCAAGAAAAATTTTGTATCGACATAGTTTCGGTAACAGCGCTCGAACCTCGTCCTCTAATAGCTTAATTGGTCGAATCCTGCGTGAGGAGAAAAAAAAAAATTCTTGGAAAAATTACTCCTAATTATTACAGTTAAAAGCAGAAATACATTAATTTGTTGTAAAATCTTTTATCAAAACACAAAATATTCTTGAATATTTTGCACATTTTGCCTACAAGCGAGCTAATACACACATCACTAAAACACCATAAACGTCAGATATATTTAAAGAAAAGATGTATGTATAGATTTTTTAAAGATTGATTCTAGTACGTAGTTTTCTATCGTAGAATTTATATAATGATATATAATTTGACATTTTAAAGAATTTTCAAGGTAAAGTTTTTTTATTATTTCAGCAATGATTCCAGTCTCACTTCAATAATTAAATCATTTAATCAAATAACATTGTTAAAGAAATTCTTGTTACAGATTCAATTTCTTCAAACAAAAAACCTAGCATTCCTTAAAGATCATATGTAGTGATACGATTATCCTGCATTAAACAATCTACAACAATTAACAAATCTCGAATATTTAGCGCATCCCTGTATTTCATCAGTTTATTCATGCTATTTTTTCCAATTATTGTCAAATTTTAAGTAAAAACTGCATAACTCAGAGGCACTAACTAAAATTGTTACTGCAAATGTAGATAATCGAAGATTTACTAAATAGTAACTATAATTTAAATATACATACTGCTGTGGAAAAAGGGGATGAAAAACTGTGCGTGAGTGCGTTGACCCCTTCGTCCAAGTCAGCTGTTTCAAGAAGATTTTTAAAAGACACAAAAATTTTTCGTAAAAGTTAAGTTAGTATTAAGTTACTTTGAAACATGTTGAAAAATTCTTATTAATATCATTTTTAGTTTTGTTTTACCGCTATGTAATTTTCATTTAGCTCAGTTTCTTGTTTTATATGTTGGTTTCCTTGGTTTAAGTCATGTTACCGTGTAAGATCGCCGCTGTTGCGTGCGCTTCTCTTGTGCCGGCGATTGCTCGCTTGCGGGAGAGAGAAGGTAGTGTACAATTAGACTCTGCGAAGGTAAGATCATTTTCCTGAGCGCTGTAAATGTATGTCGTTTGAAGACATTTTGTTTCCGCGTGTCATTTTTGATTTTTACCAATCTAACCTTAGTAGAGGCATCTTACACTCAATTCAGTTAATTTTCTTTGTATAATATTTGGAATTCCAAATAGTTTGTTATAGCTGATTTAATTTTACTTTTTGAGAGTTCATTTTTTTTTTTATTTGATATTTATTTAATTTTTGATTCATTCTTTTTCCTTTTCAATTAGATTTGATTGTAGTTCACTGTTTTGAAGGTATTTTTACCTTGCTTTGTAATTGCTGACTACATTTGAGCAGTTTTAAGTATTTAAAGTTAAAGACGTTCACCTGAGAACGCCATTTTGCGATTTACACGTGGTGTATAAAAATTTTATATTTCTAAATTTTCTTAATCTTGTTATTTTCACGTTAAATATAGGGAGTTTTCTTTTAAGCCTGGATTTTAATTAATCTAAGGTTTTAAATTTCTTCCTATTTGTTTTTTTATTTATTAAAGTTCTAATTAATTTTAAAATTCAAATTTTGTTGTTTTAATTTGTTTCCCCACATCGTGGTCAATTTACACCCACTTTCAGCTTCTTAAGGTTTACCTTCAGAAGGTGACCACTGGGATTTTGAATCCCATGCTCTTCAAGAAATTTTTACTCTATTTTAGAGTTGGCGCTCAACTTAATAATTAATTTCAGACATTTGGTCACAAGCATTAATTTAATTTTAAATAATTCACATTTTCATAATTATCACAGCATAATTATTTGGCTTTGCCAACGTGGGGCTCACGATTCATTGTTGTTTTGATTCATTTTTGGCCACGATTTACTTTGTAATTTTCCCTGCACGAGGTTTCGTGAATTTTTCAACTGTTTCGGGGAAACTAATACCTGTTGTGTTTAAAAATTTTTGAAAATCGTCGAAATGTCCGGAGAGAACCAAGCACAGGACAAATTGTTCGTCCCAGAAGGAACCTGGAGGGAGCAACCCAGGTACACGAGCGAGGAATCTGTGGCAACCGTGCTAAACAAGACGTATTCGGAGGATTCATTTCCTGAGGAAAAGGAGAGCAAGCAGATGGAGCTTCCACAAGCACTTTTGACGGATGTGAGGGAGTCCCACATCGAGACGTTGGAGCAGAGTGAGACAGGAAAAACTGAGGAAAGTATAGGAATGAAAGATGTGATGATGATGTTTAGACAGCTTGTTGTTTCTAATAATGAGATTATGAATGTAACAAAAGGGATACAGAGACAGATTGATGAGATAAGGAGTGATTTTAGATCAGAAATCATAAGAGTAGATGAAAACGTTAAGAAAGTAGAGAATAAAGTATTAGATAATACAATAAGATCAACAGCTAATGAAATATCAATTAAACATTGTCAGAAAGAGATAAAAGGAATGAAAAATAAATGGGATGAGAGAGAATATGTGGTTGAAGAAAGAGTCAAAAAAATAGAATGCGAAGTGAAGGAAAAGATTGCTGAGAGTGTGGAAAGAGCAGAAGAACAAATAAACAGAAAAATTTCATCAATTCAAGAAATTCCCAATGTCAATCAGTTTGGTAACAGTATTTTGTCAATGCCTGTTCAAATGGAACAGTTACCGAAATTTTTTGGTTCGGTAACGCCCAATCCAATGGCGTTTCTAAGAAATTTGAACGAATTTTTAGAATCCGTACCGGGAGAAAGAAACAAGCTGCGGATCGCCCGCAACGCCATGAAGGATGAAGCGAGATCCTGGTTTGACTTCGTCGCAGATACGATCAATTCCTGGGACCACTTCCAAGATGTATTTCAACGACAATACTGGAGTCAAGCGATTCAACAAAGGGTGAGAACAAATTTATTCTTAGGTTCTTATAATAAGTGCGGATTAGATAGTAGAGAAGCCTATGTCATAAAGAAAATCAATATTCTCAAATTTTTAACACCACCCGTTTTGGAATCTGATTTGATCACGCAATTATCCAGGCATTTTGAGCCTGAGGTCACTCAAGCCATTGCGATGCAAAATATAACCTCTGTTAGTCAATTGTTGGAACTAATGAAGAGATTAGATCAAGCGGAACAATGCAAGGTAAATCCTAGCAATTCGCGAAGTCCTGAAGGCCATGTCAACCACAATCAGGCAACTGGCAGTTCGAGTAATGATGGTTTCAACCGTCAACAGTATTCGCGAGCTAATGTAAATCCGAGACCAGCTCCCTATTTCAACAGGAGACAGTCTTTCACTCCTAGAAATGGTGGACGTCAGAGTCCAAATTCAAACAATCAGAATGTGCCTCAGGTATCCACAACGCACCAAAATGACCGTCACGATGTCCAGACAAGGTCAAACGTCAATCAAGTGGCTTCCCCACAAAATCAGAATTCAAATAAGTCAGCTGACAAAGTTTTGCCTAGAGATTCTGTGCAGTGGAATTCAAATCGCTACGTTAATCAAATTCAAACAAATCAGATATCAAACAGCACTGGCGCAATTCACAAAGACACTAGGTCTAATTTAAATGAGCAAAAGGTTCAAACAAAGCCGAAAGAACTACTCGATGAAGCTCGTGGGCAGGATTTTTAGAAAATCCAACCAAAAAGAAAGAATTGTACACCATTTTACAAAATGATTTAAGATCAATCAATTCAGATTTGCCACATGTAAATGCAATGTTTGGAAAGAATGTTTTAAGATGTTTAGTAGATACGGGAAGTGAGGTTTCAATTTTAGACGAAGAGAAAGTAAAAATGCTAGAGAAAGAAAAAGTAGGGAAATTCATTCCAACTCGAAAAATTACAATCATTACTGCTACAAAAAAGATAATTGCTGCCATCAACAGAGTTTTTGTCGTAGAATTCAAATTACAAAATTCAACTTTTCTGGGAGAGTTTATTTCATTAAAAGGTTTAAAAAGAGATGGAATTATTGGGATTGATTTGTTAGACAAGATGAGAGCGGTGGTAGATGTTGATAAGAGACTAATTCAGATAGGAGAGGAGATAGTTAATTGGTGTGATGAGACTCCTAATGAGGAGAAAATTGTTAATTGTATAAGAAAAGAGAAAGAAAATGTGAATTTAGAGATATTGAAAAGTGATTGTTTGAAAAACGATATACAGGGTAGTGAATTAGTTGATGAGGTTAAAGAAGAAGAAGTTGTTGATGAAGTAGTAGAGTTAGAAGCAAACAATTCCCAGATTGAATTCCCAGATGATTTAAATGAATTTAAGATTGATTGTGATGAAAAGTTTGAATTTAAAGTCAAAGAAATTTTAAAGCAGTACATATCCTTAGTAGATAAATTCCCGAGTTTAGCAGTTGGTTATGAACATTCTTTAGAAGTAGATGAATCGAAACCTTTCAAAATCAAGAACTATCCAATTCCCAAAAACATGCAAGAAAAAGTCAGAGTTGAGGTATCCCAAATGCTTCAAGATGGGATAATTGAACGTGGAAGAACAAGGTACGTCAATCCTTTAGTCGTCGTCCAAAAGAAGAATGGAGACATCCGTTTGTGTCTTGATGCCCGACGTCTGAATGAACGCACACGACCGCAGTTCGAAACTCCAGTCACGGTTGAAACATTGTTGGCAAGGTGTACAAATGCGAATTATTTTACAAAGCTAGATTTAAAGAGCTCTTTTTGGTTGGTACCGTTGAACAAAGAATCTAGAAAGTTTTGTGGATTTATGGTTGATGGAAATGTGTATCAGTTTAAGGTTGTACCTTATGGTTTAAGTAGTTCGGCTGCCGCGTTGATACGGGCAATGCAACAGATTTTAGAACCATACAATTCGTTTGTAGCTCATTACATCGATGATATTTTAATTTTTAGTCAGAGTTTAGATGAACATTTAGTGCATTTGCGCAAAGTTATTGAAGTTTTAGCAAGGAATGGTTTAAAAGTGAATTTAGGAAAATGTGAGTTTGTAAAGCATGAAGTAAAGTTTTTAGGATATGATTTAACAGAGAATTATGTCAGAGTAGATGAATCTAGGCTAGACGTCATCAAAAAGTACCCTAGACCTAGCAACATAAAGTTAGTAAGAGGTTTTCTTGGTGTAGTAAACTACTACAAAAGGTTTGTTCCGAGATTAGCGCACATCAGTGCACCTTTATTTGAATTGTTGAGAAAGAATGAAAAATTTAAATGGACAAATGAAAGATTAGAAGCATTTGAAAATGTAAAGTCTGAATTTCACAAATCATTATGTTTATTATTGCCAGATTTTAGTAAAGAATTTTTGTTACGTGTCGATGCCAGTGACACAGCCATCAGTGGTGTCTTGATTCAAATTGGCAGGAATGGAGAAGAACCAATTTGTTTTGTCTCCAGGATTTTGAAAAATTATGAGTTAAAATACACTGTGTCAGAAAAAGAAATGCTAGCTGTAGTCCATGCAGTAAACAAGTTAAGATTTTATTTACTAGGCAAGAAATTCATAATTGAGTCAGATCATGCTGCATTAACATCTTTAATGTCAACTCGGTTCTCAAACAACCGAATTTATCGTTGGTCTTTATTATTATCAGAATATGTTTTTGAGATAAGACACATAAGAGGAGATTTGAATGTAACAGCTGATGCTTTGTCTCGTATGCACAATCTGAAAAGCCATTTCAACCATGTTGAGGTAAACACATACAACATGTATGAAGCCGAGGGGTTGTTTGACTTTGTCAGGATCAACGAGGTGCAACAAGATGATTGTTTCGATCGAATACGAGAGGCATTAGTCCACCAGGATGAGTACAAGGATTTTGTCATCAGAGATGGTATTCTAATGAAAAGGATACGAGACCAGTTCAATGTCGTACTCACCGAGTCATTCGCACGTCAAGCAATGCAGGAGCTACATCAATCTCTTGGACACATTGGAGGTCACAAACTTTGGCTCACCTTCCGAGAAGCTTTCTTCGCAACAAGAGACAAGACCATTGCCAAATCCATCGTCCGCACATGTCTTCAATGTCAACTGGGAAAATCAAAAAACCGCACCTGCCAGAATGTCATCAAGAGCATCGTTGTTGAGAACAAACTCGACCTCGTCGCCGTCGACTTTCTTGGAAATCTCATACCTGGACATTATGGCTACCGCAACATTTTCGTCATGGTAGATGTTTTCACCAAATACGTAAGACTCTTTCCCACCAGATATTACAACACTGATACAGCAATCCGTTGTATTGACAATTTTATACGAAATCAAGGGAAAATGCGCCGCATTCTTGCTGACAATGCCACTTATTTTAACACGCATCGTTTTGTTGACGCCATGAATGAGCGTGATATTAATGTTTCTTTCTGTTCTATACGTCATCCTTGTGGGAATCCTTGCGAGAGATACATCCAGGAAATCGTCAAGTTTCTCAGGATGCAAACCCATCAACGCCATCCTGATTGGGTCCGCCACGTCCAAAACATCGAAAATTGGATAAACAACACTCCCAACACCACCACGGAGGAGTGCCCATACACTTTAATGTATGGAAGGTTGCCTAGTCGCCCGTGGAACCTTCTCGAGGAGGATGTATACGTGGAGGCACGTACAGAGGAAGCCAGAAGGAAGCTTCAACTCAGGGGACAACGTTATGTCCGCCAAGAAAATGCCAAGATCACCAAGCGTACCCGGTTCAATGTCGGCGACCAAGTCCTGGTGCGTCGATATCGTTTAGGAAGACGTGACCAGCAAACCTGCCAAAAGCTGGAACTTCCGTTTGTTGGACCGTACAGAGTGGCCCGTGTGTTTGATGGGGTCACCTACGAACTGCACACTTTGGACGGTACCCAGAACAAAGGTCGGTACCACATCTCTGCCCTCCAGAACTTTCACCACGACCCCGGGTAGCTCGCCGCCCGGAACTGACGTTTTCACCCCTGTGTGCGGAGACAGGATTTTAATTTTTTTTTATTTTCCGTTGTTCGGACTGTCAATTTTTGTTTTTTCTTTTGTGTGCGTGCGATTTCAAAAGCAAAACAATGACACTTTTCAAGTGCAATTTTTTTCTTTTATAATCGGGAGATGTGCTGTGGAAAAAGGGGATGAAAAACTGTGCGTGAGTGCGTTGACCCCTTCGTCCAAGTCAGCTGTTTCAAGAAGATTTTTAAAAGACACAAAAATTTTTCGTAAAAGTTAAGTTAGTATTAAGTTACTTTGAAACATGTTGAAAAATTCTTATTAATATCATTTTTAGTTTTGTTTTACCGCTATGTAATTTTCATTTAGCTCAGTTTCTTGTTTTATATGTTGGTTTCCTTGGTTTAAGTCATGTTACCGTGTAAGATCGCCGCTGTTGCGTGCGCTTCTCTTGTGCCGGCGATTGCTCGCTTGCGGGAGAGAGAAGGTAGTGTACAATTAGACTCTGCGAAGGTAAGATCATTTTCCTGAGCGCTGTAAATGTATGTCGTTTGAAGACATTTTGTTTCCGCGTGTCATTTTTGATTTTTACCAATCTAACCTTAGTAGAGGCATCTTACACTCAATTCAGTTAATTTTCTTTGTATAATATTTGGAATTCCAAATAGTTTGTTATAGCTGATTTAATTTTACTTTTTGAGAGTTCATTTTTTTTTTTATTTGATATTTATTTAATTTTTGATTCATTCTTTTTCCTTTTCAATTATATTTGATTGTAGTTCACTGTTTTGAAGGTATTTTTACCTTGCTTTGTAATTGCTGACTACATTTGAGCAGTTTTAAGTATTTAAAGTTAAAGACGTTCACCTGAGAACGCCATTTTGCGATTTACACGTGGTGTATAAAAATTTTATATTTCTAAATTTTCTTAATCTTGTTATTTTCACGTTAAATATAGGGAGTTTTCTTTTAAGCCTGGATTTTAATTAATCTAAGGTTTTAAATTTCTTCCTATTTGTTTTTTTATTTATTAAAGTTCTAATTAATTTTAAAATTCAAATTTTGTTGTTTTAATTTGTTTCCCCACATCGTGGTCAATTTACACCCACTTTCAGCTTCTTAAGGTTTACCTTCAGAAGGTGACCACTGGGATTTTGAATCCCATGCTCTTCAAGAAATTTTTACTCTATTTTAGAGTTGGCGCTCAACTTAATAATTAATTTCAGACATTTGGTCACAAGCATTAATTTAATTTTAAATAATTCACATTTTCATAATTATCACAGCAATACGTAAATAATTAATAATAAAATGTTACTTACAGACATATTTACTCTTTCGGCAATAGCTCGGTAAGAAAAACCTTCCTCCCAAAGAGTTGCAATCCTGGACACTCTGGAACCGTTGCAAAAACATAACATCAGAGTGCCAGCGGCATACGACGATACGTACTGCTTCCTGCCTTAGGTATTCATCCTTTTCCTTACCGCTCATAATGGTCCTCACCAAAAACTGGATCTTTGACCACTGCTCTGGACCTTCAATCATGATAGGAACCATGTTAGTTGGAGTCAGCTCCAATCCCAAGTCGCAGAATGTCGCAAGTCTGGCCGCGCTCCACCTAGCGCAAGCAAAAAGGGTGTGTTCCACAGTGTCGTTGTTGCCACAGTACATGCACTCGTCGGTACCGTCCTTCCCAAAGCGCTTGGCGTAAGCTCTATAGCATACATGCCCACTCAAGGCCTGCGTCAGATAATAATCAAGGCGCCTATGTTTACACGCCAACCAGGGGCCGAGCCTGGGTATTAACTTCTTGGTCCATTGAGCCCTATTGGTCCCACTTTCCCATCTGCTCTGCCACGATTCGCATGAGCGTTGTCTGGCTCTGGATCTGGCATCCAGTGTGGGCGAACATAAGTCTCCTTTCAAAGACCATGAGGTCAATTGGGATAGTCCCGGTAATGGCCTGGAGTGCCTCGCCAGACACGGTTCTGTAAGCAGTTGCTTGTCGCAGCAAAATACTTCGTTGTGCCCTTTCGAGCAGCAGGGTATATTTACGGAAGTTTAGGACCGGATACCAGATCGAAGCTCCATACAAGACTATGTTATGCAGGGCGCAGGTAAAATTTATTGAAAGTAATCTTAATAATATATTTATATACTTAGCTTCTGTAGTATCAGAGAAGCAGGAAGGTACCGACTCTACTGCGTTAGATTCAAAAAATTAATTATTTGGCCCGTTAATTTTCGGAATTAAAATATACCTGTGTATTTTACAACTATTCGTTTTCTTTCAGATTTAACGTTATGGCTTTATGTATAGCACAGTAGAGGATGTATTTATTTCAGTTAAGTTGAATTCTTATGTTACTTTACAATGGAATGAGAATACCGTAAAAGATAATGATTAAAAATTGTGCAGGAAATTAAATTACAGTGTCTACTGACTGTAATAAACCGATGTTATTTTGCTAATAAAAATAATTCGAAGGATCACATAAGATTGGGCCAGCGTGAAAGGGAAAGGGTAGTACTCTCCTCCGTAAGTGTGGTTTGTGTTGCCTACGTGTTAGTGAACTGTCCACATACATAATTCCCTAACTGTACATATTATAATTCCTCATCAGAATTCAGCCAATCCACTTCGGAATCTGAATCATTTAAGGCTATAATAAATTCTTGCTCCTCTTCTGTCAGTTGGTCTTTGTTGATGTACTCTTTCTCAATTTTTTTAATATGCTTGCACTCTCTTTGCTATAAATCGGAAGTAAATTGTATTTATTAGGTACAAACTACAAACTGTACTGTTCTGCTTTGTAATTTGTTAATTATAAGCAAAATGTGTAATAAAATACGCCCTGCGATATCACTCGTATCATACTTTATTTCTAACTAACTTCAACACCTATCTATTTTTAGCGGGATATACATATAAACTGACACATACATGTGAAGTATGTACATTACACAAACAAATTAATGTCTACTTTTTAATATGATATGGTTAGGTTATATGCGCTGTGCGCATGATCAAACGCGTTGCTGCTCCTGATTGCTACCGAGAGGCCGACAATATGGCCGAGTTTCGATTTTTTCAAAACGTCCAGGTTTACATGTGTACTTAGACCGTCCTTGTTGCAAGTACGGATTAAAATGTTATAATCGACCGAGTTTACATCTACCCCTTGGTTATAGGCTATAGGCAGGAAACGTCAAATTATTCAATTTTAATCGTCACTAATTCAAGAATTGGGAATTAGTGGGAAAAAATCATGAAACAGTTATCATCCATATGCCAATAAATGAAATTTGCATTTTACAAGCATACATTTTTGCACGTAGACCCACAAACTCCAACAGTAATTTACCGGCGCCTTCATCCTTCATTAATCCTGGCACTTTTTTATTTACACATAGAATATTATATAAATTTTCTGAAGGGTAATCACTAGTGTCAAATCGATTTATATTCCGTTTCATGTCCTCATAAACATCTACCGTCTCTATCGCATATATTAATGAATCCGTGTCCGTATAACATAACTTGCACTTATCACCATAAACGTTTTTCATGTGTCCGTAATGAAATTCATACAATATTGTTTTTGAAATGTCCAACACACGCATGCCCACATAAATCGGTTTATCGAACGCCACTTCCGTTCTGTTCAATTCAATAGCCGCTAAATTTTCATTAAATATTGTCCTACACTTAGAATTGGGTTTGCTGATTAAGGCTTCAGCACCATTTCTACCCTCCCATTTTCCCACTATTTTTATCTCGACGCAACCGCACATTCTCCATTGTCTTTCCAAAAACTGCATTATTCATCAATTTAAATAAATTCTTTTCAAAATCGTTTTTGGCGTTTGTCTCAGAATTGTATTTAATTTGATGTATGAGTTTAACCAATTTGATTGTTTAAACTCCAAGACTCTGTGAATTTTTGATAAGACAATACCTTCGCCAGATACTCTTTCAGGTTGCGATAGTGAAGAACATAGTTTTCTTTTCTTCGCAACGTAGCCAGCATCTTTTCTTGCCTATTGTCCAGAGGTTTTTCTTTCTCAGGGGCCATAGGCAAGTAGCTTTGGCGATCGTGAATATTTTCGGGATATTCTAAATCCACCTCCAGGATGTATCCAATTGTGTGATCGTCAGATATGTTAAAATTGACGTTTTCACAATCTTCAATCCATTTCAATCCCCCGTATGGGAGATGTTGTGACATTGCCCAGGAATACATTGCATTAATGTCATAATACATTAATTAAAAATATATTCTGAGCTGTCGGATCATGGTTAGACATATATTGGTTATTGGCTTTGGCATACCTCGCTGAACATTCTGTCATACCGCCTCGTATGCCCTTTTCAATAAAGAATAACATGTCTACATTCTGCAGGGTATCTAATTCTACACCTGTTGTCTTTAACATAACGCCCCATGCTAGTCTGGGAGCCGTATAATAATGTGCGGCGTCTAATCGTAATTGTATGTACAATTTTTTCCTGGAATTTTCAAAAACATCCGCTAGCAATAGTACGTCAGTTTTTAGATACAGGTCGGAATATTCCCCTAAATTACTACACTGGAATGCTTGCCAAACGTTTTGCGCGTGCACATAATCTCTTTCGGAAATGGTGGCATTTGTTATGTCGCTATAAAAAGCCTCAATCGCAGGTAGCTGGGTATCTTGTAACTTTTCCCAACAACTTACATAACAATATGGGAACACACCTTTTCGCTTCAATAAACTAACGTCTTTATTAAACTGGCTCTCCAGTATAGGATATTCCTCCAAATACGACGCTAATTTATCTAATGAGGAAGCCATGAATCTAAAGGAGTCTATGAACTTAAATTTTACTTCACTATCATCGAAACAATACGTCATAGAAATGTATTGTTCTGTGTTGTTGGGAAGTACTTGCAGCTTACCTGTTCCCGCCAATTCCTCCACTAGCAAATGCCCGTCATATCCGGAGAGATTATGAAAAATAATGGGAATGGTTTCCGTTATTTGAAAATCTAAATTACACTGGAAGTGTGCGGCTTTTTGAAACTCACCCTTTAAATGGCAGTGATCGGGGCGGGGCACCAATGTACAGTTTCAACGTCTGCAAGTTGTAGTTCTTGCACAAACCACTGCACACAATTAGCATCTAAACTAAACTAAAACTACGATAGTATGATAGGGTATTGTCATACGAACACTTAAAATAATATCCTGCGCTATATGGTACATGTTTGTGTGTACGTCTACGGTCGTTGTTGTGACACAACAAACACTCAAAGTCCGCATATATTGCGAAGGGGGCCACCAGCGTGTTTTTAAAGTTTTTGAACTTAATAAACCTTGTGGTCATTCACTTTGCCGCACTCTACACTATGTTTTCGCAGTTTCGCTTCCGCATAAAAATAGTGCAAACATCGATCGCACACAAATACCCTTGCTTGGTTAGCAGTTAATTGTTTGGACACCAATCTGCTTAAGTCCTTAATCCACACATAGTGACACTTGTTGTGGTCCTCTGGATCTTGTAGAAAAAGCAGATTGACGTGTCTCTCCATAACTGTTTTGGTTAGCCGATTTGGCAAGCATTTCAATGTTTCATCCAACATATAGATATTAATACTCGTGTTGTTCACTTTCTCAAATTTCTTGATAATAATAAAAATCCAAAAGAAAAAGTGAAAAAATCCCTTACCACCCTACTAACAGTGTTAGTGTTATTCCACTAGTGATTTGGTGAAGAGCTTATCTTCCAAGGTTTACCTTAGCCGAAAACACTACGTTTAACACTGCTCTTCACTTGTTTTTCTACTGAAGATGGCAACTTAGTTGCCGAAATACGTATTTAGATTTGTATCTTTAATTTTTGCGGTAAGGGATTTTTTTCACTTTTTCTTTTGGATTTTTGTTATAGTTTTCAAGCCACAGTCTCCACCCACCACAGGAAATTTCTTGATGTCTGAGCGTTGGATGGGGAAAGTGATGCCTTCCAGATTCAATACATCCTCGTAGTAAGAGTAGCTGCTGGTGCGGTCAACGTGTACTCTGGTGGGGTATAACGCTGACACGATGGCCCACGCAAAACCTGCGTCGTCGTGCATGTTCTTGACATTGATGCAATTGATGGCGGAAGTGGTAAATACGAACCGACTCGTTGCGGTGTGTATTTATTGATATTCACTGACAGATCCACTACTGCCAACAACGTCCAACCGCTGTCCCGTTCGTAGAATTTAAAGAAATTTTAATTATTATTTCCAGTATTAATATACTGCGTCTAACTTACTTGAAATTTTTCGAGGTCGCGTAAAATGACATCAGATACGTATTCGACATACCATGCACCCAAATCGGTGTCTGCAGTAATAATTTTATTTTTCGTGTTAAAATATTTGAATTCTTCCACATCCCCGAGTTTAAATTTACCTCTAAATGTCGTATTGACTTTCAAAAATGGCTCTTTCTTGAGCTCATTTTTAATGCGCCTTACGAACATGCTTTTGGAATCATCTAAAAACATTGTCGGATCGATATGAAGTAAATTAGTAATGCAGCCGATTCGAATGCGAGTTTGGAAGGCACACTTCACATCATGCCATCGGATACGATCACTTCTTTTGGTCCTTCCACCTCCTTGAATCATCAATGTTTTGAGGTATGTGCGGCCCATAAGTTTTCCGATTGCCGATGGTGAATTTTACTGTAAAATAACAAATTAATAGTAATAACAAAAAAAATAAAAAAAACTGTGTACTTACTTTTGTTCCAATATTTTCAGCCTTTTTCAAAGCCGAATTTAACGTTCGAATGCTTTTTGAACATGTTGTGATGAAGGAAGTTACATCATCACCTCTTCGGACAGTGTTTCTAACTCGTTCCATGGTTGCAACTATCTGTACAGCTAACTCACAAGCCATTTTTACACAAAGTTAAACTAACGCTGAACTAACACAGAAAAGCACTACTATCTAAAGTAGAAACTTATTACAAGTAAGTAGAGAGAATGCGTAAATAACTGAGGGTAACTCTCGCTTTATATCCGTTTTGTATGGATAAGTATAATTAATTAAATATATAACTAGGCAATTGAGCCTCATACATTTTGTATTTGACTGGTATCATTATGCAAAATTACTAGTGTAATTGTGCATTAAGCAAAGCTTCTACAATAATTATAAGCCTATTAGTCGAAAATCATTATTCTAAAATACTTTGAAAAAATGTCAAAACAACTACGTCATAGGTAGATTTGTGCATTCAGCAAAAGTTTCTACAGTAATTATAAGGTAATTAGTAAAAAATTACTATCCTAAAATTCTTTGAAAAATGTGAAAGCTACAGAGAAAGCAACTACGTCATACGGCTAACTAATACTTAATGATGAGCCACTAATTAATAAATTAATTCGTGAATTAAAATACTTCGCGGATTAGAAATCCTGATGCCCCCTTCATCTCCCAAATAAAAGCTCTCCACATGTATACCGCTACAGTGAACGTCATCATCGTAGGTAAAGCTTTATTACAATCAAAAAGTGCAAATTGAATTAAAACTCGAGAATGGAAGTCGCGAACAATACCGCGAATTAAAATAATTCGCGGGTTGGAAGTCGCGGGTGCGCAGTTGGAGGGGACCTGGTGGACGACTGACCTTGAACTGGTCCCGTACCCGCATAGCCCTACTACTGTAACACATTATAGATAAAAATGTGATAATGTGCCAATGACTATCTACCTGCCAACCATTGTCGTCCTTACCCTGTCAGCCTATTTTTAGACATTTTTTCTCCACTACCATTCTCACCACGTAATGCTAACGATTTGGATGGTATAGCCCGGAAAAAAGGCCCGTTTCGTCACCATTAAAAATGTCTTTAGCACTATAATTAATAATTAAACTTTTTAGTTTTTCATTCCATTCTAAAACTGTAGTTTCGCCAACGTCTTTTGATTCACCACAAATCTGATCCCACACTATATTATGCCTTGACTTAAAACTGTCTAATCACCCAGATGACGCCTTAAATGTTGCATTTCCTAACTTTTTGGCGACATTTAGCGCTTGACTTTGTAACATTGGTCCGGATATCGGTAGATTTTTTGATCGTGCGCTAACGAACCATTCCCACACTGCTTTATTAATTTCTTCATTCCCCGTTCTTTTAGCTTTCCTCTTTATGTTACCATTACCTGCCATCCATTCGCCGATTATCTGATCTTTGTTTCTCAATGTATTATAGATTTGTGTTTTCCCGCACCTAAATTTTATCATCACGTCGCGCACAGAAATCTTTTCCTTTTCTATTGCTTTTATTACATTTACTTTTTCATTTAATGTTAGAGAAATCGTACTCATCGTAAGTATCCGTCGCTACCATAATGTCGTCCAAGTAGATTAGGATATTTCCTTCGTTGATTAAGTCTTTGAACAATCCATTAACAAACCGCGCAAAAATAGAAGGCCTGTTACAAAATCCAAAGGGTAATTTTAAAAATTCGAATTGTCCTTGCGGGGTAACAAAAGATGTGAATCTCGTACAACCTTCAGCCAAATTAATGTTGTAAAAAGCATCTGTCAGATCTAATTTGCTGAACCACCTTTTGCCTCGCATGTTATCAGTTGATCATCGATTGAAGGAATCGGGAATCGGTCTTTAACGGTGACCTTGTTCAAGTCTCTGAAATCGACACATAAACGCTTTTGTCCATTTTTCTTGTTTACCAGCACAATAGGAGAAGAATAAGGCGATTAACTTTCCTTAATTATTCTGCGCTTTAACAAGTCTTGAACCATTTCGTTAACAATTTGTTTGTCAATGTGTGATAATCTGCGTGGCCGATAAAAGAAGTTACTATGACCAGCTATTAATTTGATTTCTGCCGTAAAATCAACTTTAGGCTTGCTTTCACGCTTCGGTTTAATGTAGCAAAACCTAACCATATTTACAAATTTTAACCTTAATTCCGCGTCAACGTTACCCAAATTTAAATTTACATCGAGTTCTTCATCAACATTCTTAATGTCTGTTAGCATTAACTCATTTACATCATTGTGTACAGCGCATGTGATATCGAATTTAGTACCATAAAATTTAATATCAATAATCTCTACCTAAAAGACATAGATAACTCATTGACATATCACTTACAACATAAAAAGTAACTGGTATTTTAACATTTTTAAGTAATACAGCATGTAAGAACAAACCTCTTATATCTAGGACAGAACTATTAATACCGATAAAATCATGCGAGCTTACATATGGATGAATACGATTCTTAGATACAAACCGCTGCTTGATCAGGGATATGCCACTGTCAGAATCCAAAATTGCCTGGAACTTCTGGGGGTAACAGCCAAAACCGACATCCACTTCAAAGCAATAGACGGGAACAACACCGGGTTGCGGTTCCACCAATAGAGTTCCTTCTCCTACTCTTGCTGTAGACATCTTGAGCTGGGGACAATCGTTTCTCATGTGGCTCTCCTTCTTGCAAGCAAAACAAACTGGGTTCTTTCTTGGCTCTCTGCAAGTACATGCAATATGTCCTCGCCCTCCACAATTGTAGCAACTTGCATCCTTCACCTCGCTTCCAGTTCCTGAAACTTCATCATTTCTTCTGTCGCCTGTATCTCTCTTCGTCACTGTAGGCCCTGGTGCTCTTCTTCTTGGCTCAATCCGGGAATGATTGTATAATCGTTCGGACCTCTTTGTTTCCAGCTTTTGGTATTCATGATGTAACAGTTCTTCAACGCTGTTTATCTTTAAAGGAAATATAGCATCACAAATTGACCGGGACCGTAGCCCAATTAGGACTTCTTCCTTAACCTCACTAATGTCCATGCTCAATTCCAAACAGAATTTAACCTTTTCGTGGAAATAACTATCGAGTGTCTCAGTCTTATGTTGTATGACTGGCTCTCCTTTATAATGAACATACCTCGGAACTTTCATGAAAAGCTCTCCCATGTATTCATGTCCTGGATATTCGCTAAATACCACTGTTTAGCTCCGTCTGTTGAGCGGCTACGAGCCGTTTCTAGCATATAGCTATGAGTCAGGTTATGTGATAGTTTGGCACTATCTAACTGTTTAAGCCAATCACTTGCCTGTGTTAAACTTCCATCAAAAACCGGAATTCTTGCTAATAGGTCAAGTGTTAACGACATATTAGGGGCATTTGATGTACCTTGAACCAACTGCTTCATTAAATTTTCCATTAACTGGTCTCGTCGCTGGTTCTCCAATATTAGCATTCCAAATAGCTTCGTCACGTCCACTTCAGGGGCTGCATTTTCTTCAGCACGTTGCGACGCCATTGCAATACGCTGTTGAAACTCCTCAAAAGAATCCGTCGACATCGTATCTGTATATACGTGTTTTCCCAAATATCTTGATTCTCCAGTAAATCAGTTTATGTTATATTTGTTCCTACCGATCGTTTAATATTGCAATTTGGAAACGAAGTGTTTTTGACGAACGACATTGCGAATACAGTATAATTGTATTGAACGTTTATTTATACATACACACATACACGCGTAAAAGTAAAAGTAAGTAAAAAGTAGTAACCTATAACTGCACGTACCTAACTTCAGGTTTGAAGGTTGTCCTCGATTTATTTTTTTCAGTAACATTTGGTGACAATTCTAAAGTATAAAGTCGTTAACACATTTTGAAAAAATTAGTTATTTAAAAAGAGCTGAAATTGTATTCATTGCTGCAAGGTACGCTGTTATTAATTATTCCTCTCCAATTTTGTTATCAACATATATATATCTTGATAGCTGGTATAACACAGTCTTGCCACCGCTATTACTTTCGATTCGATTCGATCTATTACAATTGGCTCCACGCTATTACCATGTTACATTAAGCAAAAAATCTATTACGTTTTTCATATCGGAGGACGTCCTTTTATTTTGGGCTCAAAAAATTATAGTTACGCTGGAAAGAAAATCTATTACGGTTCGGATGCAAGTTCTAGTACCTAAAACTTCTCAACGGTGGCAACACTGGTATAACATTCAGTTTATTATAAACAATTACAATTAATACAGTTCTATAATGTATTTTTTAATCGAAATTGTAATTATAAAATTTACAAACGTAGTTAACATTTGGTGTGTGCTTTTAACAACAGATAAATACAATAAGCAGTTACATAGAAAGAGGTACCGTCAAATGGGGTGTCATTGATAGCTTTTCTAAATAATTCGTGAATCGCTCTAAAACTATAGTTAGTTTTGCGTCCAAAAAAATATAATGTATTCGTAATATGACTAAGGAAGACATCCAAGGTTATAAAAAAAATCAAATAATCTTACGCTTACTCCAAAAAGAAAAATAACCTCATTCTCAAAGCCATACTCAAATTGGGGTGACTTTGATAGGCACTGTGTTTCTCCATTATAACGACTGCTTCGAGTCTAAGAGTAATCAATGTAACCCATATTCCCTCACTCTCAATATATTTTTTTATCAATGTTAAAAGCGCTTGGGGCGTCTTTGATAATCCTTAAGTTTCCATAGATTATCAAAGTCACCCCCATCGTTTGGCATAAGAATTTGATTTTAATAAACTATCTTCGCAAAAGTGAAAATAAAACTCTAGCTGATATCAAAATGAAACTTTATTTTCTATAAAAAGAAGACATAAATGCACAGGAATGGTACAAAACCCAACTAAACAAAATTTAACGTTCAAAAACATCAACCGACTTCGAAAATACATATCTTGTTCCGCGCCCTCCACAAGCTTCTGCTGGAGGTTCTAGAATGGCTATAATATCCTCCAAGCTTATCGTAAACGAATCGTTAGGAACAATTTTATAAGTTATTTTTGTTGTGTTTAATGATTTCAACCCTAAAACATTGTAGTCATTCTCGTCTACTTGCTCTTCAACCTTGGCAACGTATCTATACATGGTAGAATTTCTTTTTCCAGACAGCACTTTTACTAGAATGAATGTACCAGGCACAAGATTCTTAGGGTTTATGGGTAAATAATCTACTTCGTCAGCAATGTTGGAGTTTGTGTTTTCATCTTCATCGGACAGTTCTTCCGAAATATGATTCATTTCATCACTTTCGTCTGATTCATTTGTTACACAAGCAATACTTTTTCCAGCTTCCACAGTTAACCGTTTCTTCTTATGTGACGAATTTCGAATAGGAGTGTTATTGTAGCGTTTTTCTTTCAAATAAGAAACGAGATTATTTCCAAAATCTGCCTCAAATTGATCGCCATTATCATTAGAGTTCGGAATTTTATTTAAAATTTTATCAGGGTTCAATGGGAAAATTCCCGTTGCTTCAAATCCAGATCTTAAATCTTGGTTGATTGCTCGGGGTGAGTGAGTTCCCGAAGAATTCATTTTTTCTAAAGTATGCTGCAATAATTGTGGAAATATTTCTTTCTTGAAAGAGGATTGTTTTGGATTTTGTATTTTCCACTGCAACAATACTGACCTCCATGCAGTCTTTAAGGGCCTGAAAAAGCTAACGTCAAGCGGTTGCGTTAGGTGAGTTGAATTTGGGGGGAGGCACAAAAAGGCAATGTTGTTCTGGTTACATAACTCCAAAACTTCATCAGTAAAATGTGACGACAAATTGTCGCCAATTAGAACCTTTTTCCCTAACAAATTATTAGCGTGTGGCAAAAACGTACTCCTAAACCAATCAGTGAAGCAGCTGGCATCAATCCAACCACTTTTCGTTCTGTTGTATCTGGATCCAGAACTGCAACAACGGTCCTCACAACAAGGATGTCCTTTGGGACCATTCTCGGTCCAGCGGTCCCATAGATGTTCGGATTTGTAAATTACATAATGAGGTAGGAGAACACCTGAAGCTGACCCACAAAACATGATCGAAATGGCTGATTTTGAATAGTTTATAATATTTTCTGGGTATTTTTTACCCCTGCGATATAGCCATTTCTTCTTCCCAGGATCGTCCGCCATGTTTGTTTCATCGTAATTGAACAAATTTGAGGGAGGCACATTGTCAATGCTAATTTGCAGATTTTCAAAATATTGCCGAATTACTTCAGGGCAAACACTAGCACGTGCACGTTTTATATTGGCTGCGAGGCGCTGTGTCAGCCTAGCCTGATGTCTGTTAATAAGTGAGTAAACCCAGTCTCGACCAGGGATATTATTTATAAAACGGGTAACCTGTCGTCCTTGCCTATCTAAAAACGATTTTGTAACCATTTGAAGATCTTCTATACAGAGCGGGAAACCCCAGTCACTGCAAGTTACTACAGACCAAATTATTGCATCTTCCTCTTGTTTGGTAAAAACAAGTTGCCCTCCATGTGACCTCACATGCATGCCTTTGTATTTATGAAACAGGGTTCCGTAAGGAATCTTGAATTCCTTGGATGCTTTGTTAATAGACCAATTTGCATCAACTATCTTTTCTAGTGCTTTATCTACATCCTTATCGCTGTAATTCTTATAACTTCTGCTCCCAACTTTGCGTTTATAGATACGGCCCATGGTACACTTTGTGAATGAAGCTGACCTAAAATTCAAATTAAAATTGGTCTAGATCAAGGCAAACAACGAAATGTGCGAAAATGTCACTGTTTATAAAGTATGGGGAGACTTTGATAACTATCAATCTCACCCCGAAAATGTTATCAAAGTGACCCCACAAGATATATCCACTAATAATTTTCAAGCAAACGTATTTTGTGTTGAGTTTCACATGAAATGAGGTTAAGTAGAAAGCACTTCATCGTAAATAACCGATATTGTACATAAATTTGTAAAAACTCGTGAAATATTTTATAATTTTGGTCAGTGTCAATGTAACGTCAGTTTGAATTACTTTGATAGAATATTTACAACAATAATATAATAACTACTTACCGGTACGCTAGCAAAACACAATAATGGCGAAACTTCACTCTTTCGACTGACGCTGGCGCGGATGTCGACGGATTTTAATAGCGGAAAATTTGAATTAACTTAACAAAATATTACCAGTTATCAAAGTCTCCCCGCGAAATCAATTTCACCCCATTTGACGGTATTTGTGATTTTTTGAAGGTAAAAGATATAATAATAATAATAATAATACAAGTCTTTATTGCACAAAATACGTTTACAAAAACAAACAGTTATATAATTCTACATTAGTGCAATCTGTAGGTGAGACTCAGATAAAATCTGCTTACTAACCTACTTGAACTAAAATTAAATTATGCATTTAATGCTTAAAATTAATACAAAACTAGAGTCGCATAACTTGACAACTAATATAACATTCTTCGACAGAGAAAAGAAGTGATCATAAAGAAATCAATATGTGAATTATCATTATTAAAAATTAAGTAATATATTAATAATAACAACAAATCAAATCAGCACACACCAACAAAGGCATATAAGCTAAAGAAAAAGAAAGACAGAGAGACCGACTGTCAACCACAATAATGCTTTCGCAGTTTAAAACGAAACGCCGAAACTGATAATTCCTTCCAGGAGTTTTCAATTGCATTATATTTAGTATATATATTATAGGAAAAAGATCGTGTAAACTGCGCAGTTCTAAATGAGGGGGGAGAAATTAAACCGCGAAACCTAGTGGTAATATTATGTATGTCAGATCTAAAACGAATTTTGTTATACAAATAAGGTGGGGATTTATGCAGTAAAATTTTATGATACAGAGTTAATGTCTGAACCTCACGCTTAAAAGCCATGTTCAACCACCCCAAATCCCCCAACTTATGGGAAACATGGTCAAACTTCCGAATACCGAATATAAATCTGATACAAGAGTTTTGAACTTTTTGAATCCGTGCAGCCGATAAAGAGTCGATTGCAGGATGATACACGGAAGCGCAATAGGTGAAATGCGATAGAACAAACGCTTCACATAATTTCGCCTTTGTTTCACAGTTGAGAACCCATTTATAAGGGTAAAGCTTTCTCAAGTTTAAATATGCGCATTTAATGTACCTGCCCACCTGATCCCTATATCTGAAAGTATTGTCCAAAACAAGACCCAAATTTTTTGCTGAATCAACAACAGGTAAACTAGAATTATTAATTTTAATATCAATTATATCTTTCAAACGATCACAAATTGCAGGACAACCAAACAACAAGACCATAGATTTAGCGGGATTTATATGTAAGTTGTATTGCAGAGCATTAGTAAAAAGTGAATCCAAGTCAGCATTGACATTCTCTACCCCCGATCTCCACCCCGTGGACGGAAATGATAAATATAGCTGTATATCATCGGCATACGCATGATGAGAGCAAGATTTCACATCCTTCATCAATTGAGAGGAATAAATAGAAAAAATCAGCGGGCCCAAAATAGACCCTTGGGGAACACCCTGACCAATATACAAAGGATCAGATACGCAGGAATCCACACGAACGGATTGCTGCCTATCTGCGAGATAACTCTCAAGTAAGGAAGCAGAGGAGGAAGACAAACCCAAGCGCTCAAGCAAGAGTACAAGTAATTTATGGTTTACCGTGTCAAAGGCTCTACTGAAATCGAGTAAAACTAAAATGGTTATCAAGCCTTTGTCCGCAGCAGCCAAAGTATCATCAGTAATTCCAAGAAGGGCAGTCTCACAGCTAAAGCCAGCCCGAAAGCCCGATTGGACAGGTGAAAGAATGTCCATAGCCTTAACAAACTCTTCCAGTTGATTTTTAATAACACGCTCAAAAATTTTAGATACTACAGGCAATAGACTTATTGGTCTCAAATCAGCGAAACCCGTAGGGTTGCTCACCTTCGGTAAGGGTGTCACCAATGCATGTTTCCATGCAATTAGAACAAGAGAATGTTCTATACAGGAATTGATCAAGTGAGTGATGAACGGAATGATGTACGGGCAGCACATCTTAAGCATTACAATATTGATACCATCGATACCAGAGCTAGTTGAATTTATGTTAAAAATTATACGGCTCACGTCATGATTATCAATCATACTAAAATCGAATTTATCAGGTATATTCCTCAAATATCTCAAATCAACATCATTATTTCCGGTACCGTATCCCATAGCACTGTCAACAAAGAAATTATTAATGTTATTTACATTACCGAAGGTATTCGGTAGTTTTTTAACTGTAGTTTTATTCTTTATATTTAAGCAATTCAAATGATTCCAGAATTGTTTATTAGAAGTGTGGGTGGAAATACACTAAAACCTCGTTTATCCGGTTTTGATGGGACCAGACCCTTTCCGGATAAGCGAAATTTCGGATAAACCGGAAATCCTGCGAAATTCCGGGAATTCACAAAAAAAAACCTGACAGTGTGATTATACATTATTTATTGTATAACTCATTAAATACAAACACTACAATAACAATACGTAAGATAATGTGTATAAAAAATATAAAAAAAAGTTAAACAAGTTTTTTTACTGTTTTTTAAAAAAGTCTGTAATGTTCTTCTGTTTGACCGCCGACATTCTTTTGCGAGCAGACCGATCTCGAAGCCGTTTCATAAACAATAATTCAGCAGGGCTACTGTCCTTTTGAGTTTCCAAATAATTCAACAGCTGGTTGAACATTGACGTAGCTTCGGTATGAGTTGTAACTGGAGCCGGGTCGTCTGCCTCGTCGTCAGAGCTTGAGTTTTCATCCACGCTTTGTGAAAACTCCGCTACGATCTCGTCTTCTGTTAGCTGTTGGTAACCAGGGTCACATTTATCAACATCCAACCAATTGGTTATTTCTTCATCTTCCATGTTTTCACAGCCTTCAATATCTGCCAACATTTTTCTTATTTCGCCGTTGTCCTTAGGCTCACCTTTGGCATCATCTGCATCCGATTCTTCATCCATCGGAATATCAGGCCATAACTTCTTCCATGAATTTTGTAATGATTTTTTGGAGACATCATCCCATGCAGCAGCAGACATATAGATCACACTTTTAATATTAATTTTCTTCAACGTATCCATTATGCTTTCTTTTTCATTTTCGTTTTGATCTTTAACTAATTCACCTAACAAGGCCCTTCTATACCTCCGTTTCAAAGCCTCGATTGGGCCTTGATCCATTGGTTGGATCAAGGACGTGACATTGGGAGGCAAAAACTTGACGAAGATATTTCCGTTCTTTAACTCATCTTCTCCGGGATGTGTTGGGGCGTTGTCCAGAAAAAGTATGGCTTTTTCTGGTAGCCCCTTTTCTTTCAGGTGTTTTTTCACAGCCGGCACAAATTCAGTAGAAAACCAATTTTTGAAATGGTCAGAACTCATCCATGCACGTTTTTGTGATTTGTACAAAACTGGCAATGAATTCAAGTTTACATTTTTCAATGCTCTAGGGTTGGCCGATTTTCCTATCACCATTAACGGCATTTTGTGCTCACCCGAAGCATTTGAACAACACAAAAGAGTAACACGGTCTTTACTTCTTTTGTGGCCTTTAGCTTTGTCATCTAGCTTGGACGCCAATGACTTTGTGGGTAGCATTTTATACACAAGTCCGGTCTCATCGGCATTGTAAATCTGCGAAGGTGTCAAGTTATGCTCAGAGACGATTTTTTTAAAAGTTAATTTAAAATGTTCACTTCCTTCAACATCTCCTGATAATATTTCGCCTGTGACAGTGAGTTGACGAATACCATGCCTATCTTTCCATCTCGTAAGCCAGCCACTGCTAGCAGTAAATGTTGGATCACCGTCTAATTTTTTATTCAAACTTAGTGCCTTTTCTTGTAAGATCGGGCCTGATAACGGCACCCCACGATCCCTTTCTTGCTGAAACCACAAAAAAAGGCTTTCATCTAAAGTTTCGTTTTTACCCGTGCGAACCGTGCTTCTATCTCTCAAACTTTCTTTAGCTACCATTTTAGCACAAAAATCTTCAATTTGATCCTTATTCTTTTTCCAGTCCCATACAGTTGAAACGCCCACACCATACTCAGTTGCAATATTTTTTAGTGTCTGACCTCTATCAATCCGATTAAGAGCCTCCAATCTCTTTTGCATGCTAACAACAACCTTCTTCCTTTTCTGCGACATTTTACTTTTCAATAAAGTCACTGCAACAAAGAACTGTAAACCACAAAACAGCAGTAAAGCACACAGTAGCAATTAACACGTGTGACAGACTACTGCATAACACTGCATCAACATTACGCCGCGCCGCCCGAGTCGTATCGAACATGTGCAGTTAAGGCATTCCGAATTATCATACATATATGCGTGCATAGAAAGTTTCGGCGCGAAATCAGTTTAGAATGTGTTAGAGGTTAGAATGAGACATATAACGCACAGGAAAAAGCGTAACGCATGCGCAATTTGTAGAAAGCTGTCTGATGTCAAATCCGTGGCAAATTTGCACCAAACTTATAACAACATACATACTGTTAGCTTGGCTTGTTTCAGTTTAAGTTTAGGTATGTATTTATTTCATAAAAATGGAAACTTTCAAATTAGAGGACGAAAAGGGGTCATTAGATATTACAGTAGACTGTGACACAGCAAGAAAATTAGTTTGTTTTACAGTATGTTACGTAAATACGCGTAATTAAATATTTTACAAAAAATATTACTCATTTACATCAAGCACAGTAAAAATCAGATAAAAATTGTACAGAATCAAAAGTGAAAATAAGCAGCGACAAAAAACAAACATATATGGCATGTGTTGATGCCGTCACGTGATCGTGTGAATGGGTATGCATTAAAAGCGTTCCGGATTGAATGTACAACAGTAAATCGGAACGCTCAAATATTTTTTATGCCTTCAATGCACGCATCGCATAGAATGCGTAATTCGGAACGCTGTTCTGTACGAGCTCTGCTCGCGATTATTTAAAATTTTTATCTTCGGTCACCCTTCCGGATAAACCGGAATTCCGGATGAGCGAGAACCGGATAAACGAGGTTTTAGTGTATATTCAAAGTAAGCTTTTTTTTCCCTTCTGAAAGCTTCGGTTGTGAGATTACGAAGCGATTTATAATAGTCCCAATGAGCAGCCAACCCAGACTTACGGAATCGAGCCCTTGCCTCATTTCTCAACTGAATCAAAAGTTTTAGATTATCGGTCATCCAGGGTATATACCGTTTGGTGAACCTACGCGATATCAACGGCGCATGCAAATCAAAAAGAGTAATCAAGCATTTATTGAATATGGAAACTTTTGTATCAATATCTTGTTCATAAAACATACCCTGCAACGGAAGTAATAAAAGATCATTATAAAAGAAATTGTAGTCAATCCGTTTGAAGTCCCTATACGTAACAGAAACTGGTTCCGAGACAGGAAGCAGGCAAGACAAATCACAATATACTAGATCATGGTCAGAAAAATCGCACGGCTGCACTCCAGAGGCTACCACAGCCGAAGAATCGGACGTGATAATTACATCTAGTAAAGTAGAAGTACTCTCCGTCACACGAGTCGGTACATCAATTATTTGACTAATATTTAATGCACTAGCCACTTCTTGAAAAAGACGTGTTTTTGGATCCTCTAATTTTAAAAAATCAATATTCAAATCCCCACAACAGAGAACTGTATCAGACAATGCAAAGCAAGAAATGAGACTATTCTCCAATTCGTTTAAAAATAATTTATAATCAACGTTAGGAGCACGATACGTAACCCCTATAACACCTTTAAAATTATTAATCTGTAAATTCAACCATAATTGCTCTATCGCATCCCCCAAATGAATCAGTGAGGCGCCTATCCCACTACTAACATAAATCGCAACCCCCCCGCCGCGAAAACCTCTATCCTTTCTAAACATTTGAAATCCCCGAATGTCAACACAATCCGACGTATAACTATCATCCAACCAAGTCTCTGTCACAGTCAGTATGTCAATCTCATTACTACTAATTAATGCTCTAACATCATTGATTTTGGGAAAAAGTGACCTAGTGTTGATGTGCGCTACCCGAACATTATGAAATTTAACCATGCATACACAAGTTCAAATCACACATTTTCAAACATAATACATATTTCGAAATATAAACTTAGGAATAACATTGGTTCAAATAAATACAAATATTAAACAAAATATATCTATGTTATCAGTAAACAACAAATACTAAAAACTCAGACTTTTATTCTTATTCTCTTTCTTATCGTTTTCAACCTTTCCGAAATCAATAAGCAAAAAACGTGCCATGAAGTTTCACTGTTTTGCGGTTTCAAACAATTTATTATAGTCACTTAAAAATTTGATTTTCTTAATATTACCCGATATATTGATGAATATTTTACCATAACTAGTAAATACATTCTTCCCACCATATTTTTTAACTAATTGTTGAACCATCACGAATCTTTTTTTCGTCAAATCCTCCCGAATAACTGTTTTGGATCCCTTCAGCTTACGTTTCAAACTAAATACTTTGTTCCTTACCGAACGTCTACAAAACTTAACAATGACCGGACGATTAGATCCCTCCTTGCTCGAAAGACGATGACAACAGTCGATATCGGACGCCGTGATTTCGAGACCCAATTTTTCATTACAGAGGTTTATTATAGTTTTTTCTATATCTTCGGATTCCGTCTCGGTAATACCGAATATTCTTAAGTTATTCACTCTCGAATATTGTTCTTGTGATTCCAAATTATCCACTAAATCACTCACATTACTCTGTAACGATGTGACTTTCTCTTCCAAACTACTTATATTCAGCGCTTCTTTTACCGTAGTAATTAACTTATCTAAGAACTGTTTATTAGCCAGCACTCTTTCAACTACCTTCTGAATAATTAATTCATCTTGGCTCGTGGATTTAGATCTAGTGATTCTTTCTTCGCTTTCATTCATTTTTATAACGGTGGGTACACAATATCACGACCGCAAGACAGAAAGAACGTCTACTCAGACTGAGCGCACATCGAAATATCTAACCTCTGGAAATTTTTATTATAAACCAATGTGTTGTAGAAGAAAATCTAAGAATATGTAAATGGGGCATATATCCTGGCATCTGTATGATATAGTTTGATTGGTGTTGCTGAATAGATATCAGTGAATTTTTTAAGTGGAAATAACTATCGAGGAGCAGGTTCTGTCGTGTAGATTCTGTCAATGGAAAAATCCATTAAATTGTCTTGTGTTTATAATAAATGTGCACTGTATTACAATCTATCATTTATAATAAAAGTATTTAGTGAAATTAATGGATGTACTTTTAATATAGCAAATGGGCTTTTGCATCTAATAAGCGTAGCAAGTATGAAATCGTATCTTTTTTTCAGAGTGTGTTCGTAATTTTTATATTTGAAATTTATAACTGGTAAGTGCGAAATTATAAAATATACTCATTTATTTATAAAAAACTTGATTTATTAACTGACAGTAACAAATAAGACTTGATAGGACAACAGAAATTAAAATCGCATGTTATGTTTGAAGTAAAAGTTCAATTTTTCCATATAAAGAGACACTGTTTCCGTGTTCTTGTTGTGGGACACGTCTATATTTCTTTCCGCCGTAGAAAGAAATCGCTCAAGTTTGACGTTATAATTGATCTGGGTGATGTTTCTAATAGCTAGTGCTAGTAAATGATGCCCAGAGAACAGTTATTATTGCATATTTCCACCTAAAAACGGGTTATAAACTGTAATAATCACCTTTGAAAGCACACATGTCATAATCTTAATCTTTCCGATTGAGATGATTTGTATATTGCGAATATTGATAAAGTCGTAGTTATTTTCGCAATTTGATCTGCTGTTTTTTTGAGGTACTTGGGGCCTTATTCTTGGTAAATTGTTCGTTTTTCAAACGACCACGTGGCCCCATAAGCGGCTATTCAGTGTAAAAGTGTGGATCTCACGTTTCAGAAATTGACCTAGAATTTACCACAGAACTGTTCTAAAATTGGGGTTAATTTTAAAAATTGACGTACTAATAGCTATAGACAGATGTACTTTCGGCTTTTCAAGCTTCAAAATAATCTCAGACCTTTTAAAATGGGTTCAATCGAACTGTACATGCAGGTATCTCTTCACATTTAGGTTACCGATGACAGCTTGCCAGAAACGATCTTATATCTCGCTAAATCGTGAGTTTCGGATCTGATTCGCTAACGTTATACTTATTAGAAGAGGTCTCGCATATTTTTCGGAAGATTAAGTTCGTTTTTTTTTCATCGCAAACATCGTTTAGAGCAGAAGGGAAGTTATGAGTGCAAAGTACATGACAAAGCTAGTAAATAACAAAATTGATGCACCAGAATTATTATCTATGGTAAACATAATTATACCTAGATATGGAACTCGATCGACGGACACCTTTTTGATACCTAAAGCCAGAACAAACGTGTTGAGTAAATCGCCTATAGTGCACATGAGCAGGAATGCCAATAAGCTTTTTCCTGATCCTTTTTATCTTCCTCTTTTTCCCTTTCATGAATACCTGAATAATTGTTAATTTTCATAGGATAAGATATATACATATAAATATTTTTTTTCTCTTCTCATAGTTGTCTGTACCTCTTACATTTTATTAGTTCATGCACTGTATTTTTCTATCTACATTGTCCTGTAAATGGCGTTGTCTGTTGGACAATAAAGATTATTATTATTATTATTATTATTATTAGAGATGAGCGGTAACGTTGACATTCGCGTTCTAGGCGCCATGTTGGACTAACGAATGGGAATCGAATTGCAAAAACACGACGTTATAATTTCTATTCTCACGCGAAAATTCTGCCATTTGCGCTACTTTTTCGTCAGATTGGGGAAAATGAGAGTCGCCTAAAACTATTTCCGACATTCGTCCAGGCGACTTTAAATAAGCGAATTTTCGCGACAAAGATTAGGCATTTTGACGATTCAAACGGGGATCTTTCGTCGATGTGATCCGCATCAAAATTCGGAGAAAATGGAAATTTCAGAAAATGTTTACGCGTTTCTTCGCTTTCAACGATGGAAGGTGATACGCCTGGTCGAGGACGACGATCGTTTCGCGCCTTTCAAAAATATCTCTCCTTTTAGATAGCGTTCGTACGTCGAGAATATTCGTTCAAACCTTCCGGCGAGAGGCGTCTACAGGGCTAAATGACGTACACTACTGTCTCGCGTTTTAGTGGCGGCATTGTCTGTCCGCCACCGAACTTCGAAGAAAATGGAAATTTCAGAAAAGATTTACGCGTTTTTGTGCTTTCAGCGACGAACGACATCGCGACTAATCCCGTGCGACGACCGTTCCGCACCCCCTAAAAATATCTCTCCTTTCAGCTAGGGTCGGTACGTTGCGTGAAAAGCGGTAAGGTTTTAGGCGAGAGGCGTCCACGCGTACGCCAAGCGAATGAACTTTAGTAACTATAGATTTTAAGTATCACCTCTGATATGGGCCCTGCTAATCAAGCACTATGGAGGACTTGGGGATTAACAGGAGGCAGACATTCTGTAAATTGATCATCCACTAGGGCTGAGTAACCCGATATGCTTTTGCTGATGTGCCTCATTTTTTCAAAAATATCAAATCTATGCTTATATCAAACAAAATAATTTATTTATCAGAAGATATTCAACAAAAACATGGATTGCCAACTAATATTGTTTGTGCCAGTCATATCGCTTGGCCCACCAAGAAAAGCATTGCTTTAAGTTGGCACCAAAGCTGGGAGGAGAGAATCTGATACCAAGTCATTTTGACAAAATGAAAGTGTCTACATCCACAAATGTAGTAGGCCATACCACCGCCATCCAACTCAATGTAAAAAGTATTGCGACAAGAGGGGGAAGTAGCGGGAGGAAAGGAGGGTAGTAGCTTCAATGGACAAACAGAGATGGCGCTGAAGATTAAAAAAATTGGCGGGAATTTTAGATATTTATTATACCTAATAAAAAACGCATATTTTGTAAATTGATTTCCACAATTCTATATTGAAGTGCAGAGGTACGCAGTTTATAAAAAATCAAATTTAACAAAATCCGTATGCACGCACGCTGATTAATATTAAATTTGATTTTTGTAAAAAGCAAGTACATATAGAAACTGCACAACAATACAAAATTATAGAAATCAATAAACAAAATATACAGGCGAAATTGTATTTTTAATAGTATTGTGTTGTGTAGGGTAAAAATCAGAGAAACACTTCCTAACATATTAACATATTTATTAACAAATATCTCTAAGACGTATAATTACACTATACATAAAAACTCGGGAGCTAGGAAATATCTGGAATTATTAAAAACGCATAGTAACATACATTAATATAGTAACTGGAAAAGTTAGACGCCATTACACGTATGTACAACATAATATTATAATAAAAATAAATTTGATAACTATGAAGTTGTTTTTCCTGTGTACTTTTTAAAGCCTATTAGAATCTATGTTGAACTCAAGCTTTTCCACATTAATTTCGATTTATGAGTATTCAGTTTTACTTGAAGTATTAAAAGTAATTCGAGAAATAAGATCCGTAAACGATTGCGTTATTTTACAAAATAAAATTTGCTATTTGCGCTTGGTGTAAGCATAATTACTTGTATCTCAATATTAACAAATGCAAAGTTGTTTCTTTTACGCGAAAAATTAAATAAGTATGGAACTATCCTGTAAATAATAATTAAATACTCCAGTTACCCAAGTTCCAAGTTACCGGATTAACAAAGCAGGGGCGGATTTATAGGACGCAGGGGCACGCGTCCCCCCTTGGAGCATAGGCATACATATATTAAATTCTTATAAATTTTTGCACTTTAAATATTGTGAGATTTAAATATATTTACATTCAACGGAATACCCATGTCATTCTGGTAACGTATCAAATTACATGTGTTTTGAACTTACAAATTTATACAATATAATAAGATATATTTAATAAGTTGTATTTATAAAAAATAATTTATTATTTATTAGATCTTGTAAATTTAAACTACCGATGTAGTTCTAATACGGAGGTCTCTACAATAATTCTCACATAAAAGATGAACTTATGTAATACACATTATATAACTTTAAAACAAGACCAACGTAATTTAATATGTGTTAGTGCCAAGTGCAAATATGTTTCATTTATGAAAAATTAAGTTAATAAATAAAGTTGTTGTATGATAGAGAAAAATATTAAAGTGATACATCTTTTTCTGCTATATATCCACGATACACATACACATGTGCGTAGCAGATCATCAAATTTAAAACAGAACACTATGTAAAAAGGAAGTATAACAGCAGTAGCTTTCCACCTGCGGCTTTGCTCGCGTAAATAAACTATATACGTTTTACTAAAAAAATTTCCACAATAGTTTTCACATTTCATTGTCTTTCTGTAAAAGTTGGTGTTCGTATGATTTAAATTTAATTTTTACAATTCAGTTTCATGTTTTATAAAACAATCGACAATTTTACCTTTCGACGTTGATCTGAAGATAGCTTTTAGCCGAAACTAGTAATCGTATATTAAATACTAGATGAACGAAAGAACGAGTTTTTTTACTACTCTATCCTAACCTACATATATAACGTTCATTGGATACATAGCACATCATAGCACATCATTATATACGTTTTGTTCATTTCTTTTTCATATTAATTGAATTTATATGTTGTCATATTCATTATATGTACATATATAATATGTATGTTTCCTTAATTTGTCAAAGAGCATTAATATGAATTTTCAAGTAAATTTATTAAGTAATATTTTCCATACAAACTTTGCTACCCCATTTCTCCTTTGTAAGATTTGAATTTCGAAAAGTTCTTTCTTAGACGATGCTTGCAATAAAGAAGTAACATCCTCTACTTTCAGTGTACTGAAGGTATAGTTTTAATATACATAGCGCTTAGGCACCCGATAATTTTTTCTTAATTATGCTGTAAAATTGATAGTTTTTTTAATAAATCAAATGATTTATTTGACACCTTAAAATCCATGTTCTTTTGTTTACAAAACCACGGAATGCAAATAAAACAAAGGCTACTTATAATTTTATCTTTTAACAATATGTTATGGTTGATACACTGCAACCAATCAAAATTTACTGCACCTGCTATAGACTGTGAGATATGATAAGCAATATTTTTATAGTGTCCCCTATTCTCTAACCACTCTTCTGCAATTGTTGCACTTTCAGTTACTACTTGCACTAATTGTATAGACCAATACAATAATTTGTTGCATATATCAGGATCATACTTTTTAAATGTGATAAAATCATGGGTCCATTGATTTTCTGTGCCTTTTATTAAATTGCTGCACGCTTCGCAATTTGCTACCAGTGCTAACACTTTAGCAAATATAAAACCGCTCACGTATACATTAGCTGAACCAAGCTCATTGAGAGTGTTGAAATCAACAGATGCTACTTCATTTAAGAAGTTTGTGCTTGGTGAAGTATCGGCCTCTGTGGTATTTTCTGGTGATGTGGATGTAGAAATGATGATTTTAAGTTGTTCAACAATACATTGTCATCATTCTCACAATTTGTATAACGTAAAACTTTATTTGCAAGGCCGTTTAAAATGTGTGTTTTTAAACTGCTAATAAACTGGTTAGCTTCTGGGTTAGTGTTGTTCCCACAATATGATCTGATTCCGCCAAACATATTTTCAAGAGCATCTTGATTTATACTTCAAGTCCTTAACTATGTCATTGATGTTGTTGTTTTAATGGTGTCCCACAATTGTCTTAAAGCTCTTATATTTGAAAGCCAGCCTTTTTGAGATGGAGGCTTAGTACCACGTATGCCCACGTAACGCCATTCACCTATGTAATAAAATAGCAATTAGAGCATAGTAATTACATTGTAAGTAATTCGAGAAGATTAATTTTAATTATCTTAAGTATAGGCAAATAAAAGGCTATTCACTACATATATTATGAAGAAAATGATGGTTATTAGGCAAGAAGTAAATGTGTGTACAATTATTATCATAAATTACGCCTCTTTACGAAACAGAGTATATGAAAACTATGTTCCCTAATGGTTCAGCCGTTCTGAATTATGGTAGGTACAAGTTAAATACGAATACAAACGCTAGTTTCAGATTCACATGCATACATTGAATTTGAAACAGGTTATACACACTTTTCTAGCACATTTTCGTTTTCTTCAAATAAGCTTTCATCTACATCACTCACATAATGAACAATAATATGTTCACAGCCATTTACTATACCGCATTCGTGGCAAATGATTCTCTGTAATAATAATAAGAAGAAAAAATAATTACAATACAACGAAACAGGTATAAATTACCTCTTCTTCGGTAGAATCCATCTCACCTATTCAAAATATAAACATAACCACCAAACACGATAAACATAACCTCTCAACTCCCAAGCGACAAAGATGGAAGCTAAAAATCCGCTAGAAAGTTAAAAAATATTTAACGAAATTGCGGCACCGCAAAATCTTAAACTCTCCGCAAATATTTCGCGCCACTGACATTTTGAATATTTTTTAACCAATCACGTGAAATCCGCTAAAAAAAAATCCGCCGTCCGCTGTTCTGAAAACTTACCTTTATGCAGAGCATAATAAAAACTTCAAAAACTTGTAAAATATGTGTAGATATGCAGCTGTTTGAAAAAGGCCAATTTATAAAAGTTTTAGAAAATTTTCTATTGTTAAACGTTTTAAAGAACACAGCCTTTTTTTTTATTAGAGAGGAATTTTTTTTTTAGTAATGGAAAATATATTTCATTCATATTATTAATATTAAAGAATTTTATTTTAATCAGATAAGTGATGTAGATTTTCCAAATATACCTAATTCCCATCAACTTAAGAGAAAAATTATTCGAAGCCATATAAGAGCTTTCTCTTTTACTGAACTTAAACTTGTTCGGTTTAATATGTAGGCTGCAGTATTTACGGCGTCTGCCCAAAATTGTTTCTCCATTACTTGTAATATTGTTCTTGTTGCTATTTGTTCAGCTCTACCATTCTGTTGTGACGTACAAGTTACTAACCTTTGATGTCCGATTCCCAACTGTTCGAACAATTCCTTAATTTCTTTACTCGTAAATTCTAATACGTTGTCAGTTCTAAACACTCGTCCCCTTTGGCCTGTCTCTCGTTCTGAAAATACAATGGAGTTTCGTATGCAAATTTTTATAATATAGTTGTCTATAGTTGATGTTACTCACCTACGAACGTTGAGTTAGTCATCTGTTAGTTGTAACCAGGTTGTTGTAATGACAATAAATAAACTGTCAGTTGACAAAAAAACAGTGTTTAATTTTAGCTCCCAAAACCACATAATAATACATGGTGTCAGGTGTGGGTTACAATACTCTTTATATTTTTCTAAAACTGCTGCTAACGTCGTACCCAGTACCGAGCAGGGGTTGGCAACGTATAGGTGCTGACATTTTTACGCATGCCACACAGAGATACCTTGTTTTGTTTGACGCTTTTTCTAACTGGTTAGAAATACCGATTAAAGATAAAAGTTCCACTAGTGCTATTAAGGAAATGAAATCTGTTTTTGCTCGTTTAGGACCACCAGATTTGTTAGTAGCTGATAATGTTCCGTTCAATAGTGAGAAATTTAAAATGTTTGCTCAGGACTGGAACTTTGAACGTTCCTTTAGAAGCCCGTACTATCCACGATCAAATGGTTTGGCAGAGAAAGCTGTGTTCATCTCGAAGAATTTGTTAAAAAAATCGCTCGAGGAAGGAAAAGATATTGAGTCAGCTCTTTTAAGTTATAGAAATTCACCATTGAAGGGAATGGGTTACTCACCATCTCAACTTCAATTGAGTAAAAGATGAAAGACGAAAATTCCTGTGTGCACTGAATTATTAGAACCAGAAATATGTAAAGATGTAGAAAAACGAATAGAAAAAAAACGTAATCTTAATAAAAACTATTTCAACAAGAATGCAAAAGAATTAAACCCTTTAAGTAGAGACACTGATGTTACAGTTTATAATCATATCACTAACACTTGGGAACCAGGTAAGGTGATAACTGCAAATGTAGCCCCAAGGTCGTATAATGTCGAAGATACTTATGGCAATATTATAAGACGAAACGGTAGATTTGAAAGTGTCTAAAAATGTTCATGTGCCACAGTTTGTAGAGCAGGATGATTATAATCATGAATCAAATCAGTTGAGTGAAAGTCTGAATGATAGTGGCACAAGTGCGAAAGACTTCCAACGTCCTGTTGAAAATGTTATAAGGAGTAGATCAGGGCGGATAATTAAAAAACCAAATAAACTAGGTAATCTTTAAGGGGGAGGATGTATAATATAGTTGTCAATAGTTGATGTTAGTCACCTACGAACGTTAAGTTAGTCATCTGTTAGTTGTAACCAGGTTGTTGTAATGACAATAAATAAACTGTCAGTTGACAAAAAACAGTGTTTAATTTTAGCTCCCAAAACCACATAATAATACAATTTTACCTCAGCTTTATGTTTAAGGACATACACCTGTCTATACAAAAAGTAATGATCTTTTATTACCAAAAAATACCTTGCATCTCCTATAGAAACATTTTCGATAGGACCGCAAACATCCAGATGCACAAGTTTCAGACCATCATCTGCCCTCGAGCTGCTGGGGGGAAATGGCATTCTGTGTTGCTTTCCTGCTAAGCATTCTTCACAAACAAACTTAGTGGCATTATCCAAATATTTTATATCGTGTTTGGCTAATATCCTTTTTACATGATCAACACCTTGATGCGCACAACGTTTATGTCATGATTGAATACACGATGACAGTTTGCAATATCTAGGATAGATGTTTGGTAATGCACCTCACGTTCTGTATTGCTGCATATTTTGGAGGTACGTTTATATATTATACGATTGTGTGACATATTCAGGTTCGACGTTTTTAAAAATTCCATTCGGTACCAAACCTTGTTGCTAATGCCCGTACTTTCTTATTTTCATCAATAAATTTACATCTCTCCTTATTTGTAATCATCGAGTATTCTTTATCTATAGCATACCCTACAGAAAATAGATTAAATTTTGAACCTGGAATATACAAAACATCTGATAATGTGGTTTTAATATATTTCTCCTCGGTTAGTGCTTCCAATGCAATACTTCCAACGCCTTTCACTTTCAGTATTAAACGTCTTGAATAAATTTCTGTCCCAACTCTTATGTTCGCTCGCCCCTGTATCCATGCACCAATCACTTGCCTCAAGCTTCCTTGACATTCCGACGAAGGCAGTTTCTTCAGGTGATGTATTTCTTCTGCCCTTCTTGCTACTCTCTGTACTTTCCTTATTTTTACTTGTCCAGTAGTCCACTGCAAAAATCACATGTCTTTTTTCCCGTTTGTGACCTTGCCTCTGTTTGAAGCAATGCTTAGCTATGTGTCCTAGTTTATGGCAACTAAAAAATGTCACATTTTTTTTCTTGTAACCGTGCTCTCTGACAATTCTTCTCCTGTTTGCGACAATTTATTCTTTATTTCTTCTATTTATTCTATTCTATGCTATATTCTATATTATCTATTCTGTATTATCTATTCCTCTATACATAGGAGGAGACTGTCTCATCTCCAATACTCAGAGACAATTTGACCACATATCTTTCACACTGGTGCACGACAAAAGATGAACCATTGGTCCTTCGTGCATTCTAGTTATTATTAGTTCTTGAGCTGATGCATCATTCATTCTCCAAATATCTGTTGCTGCCTCATCTGCTGGGTCTGGTTTCGCGCCGTTGATGACCTCCAATAAACCTCTGTGGTTTGAAATTTCTAGATCACCCAGTTGTTTCCATTCAATTTCAAAATAGGCAATGTCTGTGTTTGACTCATCTTTACTTGTTCCTTCCCGCTTTCCACAATACCGACAAGATACGACTTTTGAACTTTTTATTTGAAACCACATATAAAATATTTGTTACTAAATAGCCTGTCTGAGCCCATAACCTTTTGCAGTAGTGGAGAACGCTTACGAGTCGACTACTCGTGCTTGAGCAGTGGCAGCATTATTAAGCACGTACTATAGATACGGGCATAAGGTTTGAGATGCAAACTGGATAGGTTTTTCTGGACCGTCTGGCATCACATGTGATAAGACCGCTCCTATGCATATTGCGCTTTCGTCTGTGGCTAGAATTATAGGTAAAGGTTAAAATAGGTTTGGTGAATAATGTATGAGAAATTCGTCTGACATCATTTCGTTTTTTACTAACTCAAATGCTATTTCACAGTCCTTAGACCAATGCAATTTCTTACCGTTTCGCAAAAGTCTATACAAAGGCTCTAGTTTGGAACTTAAATTTTGTAAAAATCTGTGATAATAATTGACTAATCCTACGAATGATTGCAATTCGGTAACATTATTAGTAGGGCTTGGTGCGTCCCTTATTGCTACAACTTATGAATACCATGTTTATTTAACTTATAATATTATAACTAGCTAATCTACTTAATACCGATTCCAAAATTTGTAAATGTGAATGATCATTGAGAGCAGTTATTAAAATATCACCAATAAACACTTGAGTTCGTGGTATTTCCTGTAGTATTGATTCTATTAATTTTAGAAAGTTGGTTGGTGCGAAATTTAACCCATACATTAACCTGATAACTTGAAATAACCGTTTGTGAGTATTTAATGTGAGATATTTTCGATCACTTTCGTCCACCTTCCACTGCAAATAAACATATTTTAAATCAAGTTTTGAAAACTTTTGGCCACCAGCTAAGTTATCTAACAATTCATTTGTAGTAGCTAAAGGATACTCATCTATTTTAAGCTGATGATTCATAGTTACTTTATAGTCCCCACAGATACGAATTTTCGCATTTGGTTTGATAATTGGAAATATTTGAGTTGCAAAATCGCTCGTTTCAAGTTTACCATACCATTTGGAAGGCCAGTCGCAGCGGAAAAAGTTTTCTTGCGTGCTTTTATTAATTACTCTAAAATTATATCTAGTTATATCTCGATTTATTCATTATCGTCTAAGCTTTCATTTGATTTCACTTTTGTAGGATAATCATAATTTCTTACATTTTTACAGCGTTTTGAAAAACTGAGTAAAATTTCGTGTTCTTTCACATATTATGTTCCTTTTCTAGAAAGCCACTTAGTATATCGAGATTACCAATTTTTAAGTGGTTTTGTAGATATTATAGAAGAACTGGAACCTTTGAAAATTTTGAAATTGTAAACCTCCTAAATAATAGCAACAAAAAATTATCAGTTAAAAAATTTGACCTAATTTTGTACATGAAAACATTTTCTTTCTCGGGCATTTTTGACTTTTGTAAATAAATGGCAGGTTCCAATTCTTCACTACTATTACTACCTTTACCAGTAAGAAAATCAATTCGATATCTTTTATTGTTTTCGAGAAAAGGAACATCAAATTCGGGAAAACGGAACTTTTAGGGAGAGCTGATTTTGTAAAGATCTTCGGGTCCGGCGCTGTTTTCGTCACTATTTTCATTTTTTGTGGCTATTATAGGGCTTAGCAATGATTGTGTAGTTAAAGAATCTCAGGGTATCAACCGATCATTATTATCACGCGTTTTCCTGGCGCAGGTACCGCGAAAACACGTTATACTTATGTGCTGTAGTGGAAATCATTGTCTTTTATTTTCGACTGAAGTTTTCTTCAAGACGCCGAAGATGATCGGTGAGTTGTTGCTTAGTGTGAAGAGAATCAGTTTTCTTGCCGACAGAAATTGTCACAAGATGACATATGTATTCATAAATCAAAATCAAACAGCTAAACAAAATTCTGTGATAAGAGTTGTCTCATTTTTTATTGGCTGCAACTCTACAATCTCTGTACATACCTCAGCATCAAAGGTTTTCTTCGGGTAATGTCTTAAAAAAACGCCAAGAATATTTGGATAAGTAATTAGAGATGTTGTACATATTACGTCATCTGCGCACAACAATTACCTTCATCCGAGTAGTTAATTATTACTTAGGAAAGCTTCACTACCAAATTTTTACGATTATGGGTGATTCTATACCTATAGTTATATATACAAATGGACTATACTGACAAACAGTATCAAAATGACAGAAAATTTGAGAGAGAATTGACAGTGACAATTCTAGTGGAGATTGGCAAGGTGATGTTACGGTAGATCATAGGCAGCCGCTGCGACTACTGATGACAAGTGACAACTGTTGTTCACGCATCTATCGACAGTAGCGACAATAGTCCTATAATTACAATTATTTGCATTAGAGATCACCTATCCTTTTGCATAATGCCGCGATCAAATGTTCCTCGCGTTTTTAAAAAAAGGAAATATCATCCGAAAAACACCCCTGATTCTGATATACCTAGAAATAAAGCTTCCGGCCTCGATGTTGAGGCACAACAAAGAGAGATCTTCGCCGTCTTCAAGAAAACTGCAATCTGGAATTGCGCAATATAAAAATTTCAAGTGTGACAATAAAAATGACATTGTAGATATGTCTTTGATAAGCGAGCTCATAAGTAAGTACAAAAACACCTACGTTATTGCCAAATATTATAACTAGCTAAGATTTGACGCATTTACTGTCATTTATTGCTTCAAGCTAATTTTGCTGCAATGGAGAAATTTCTATATCCGTTGTGAGAAGAGTAGGTTTAGCAGCAGAAGTTGGGATCAACTGCGAAAGCTGTCAACGCAGTTCATCCACAATGAGTTGTACTAAAGTGATTCGGCAAGAACAAGATGGTGTTGTGCATAGGAATAATTATTACTATCTATTTATACGTTACTGTTTGTTTTTCTCTTATCAGGACAAAGACAGAGATATTATGACATAAATATTAGGCTCATATATGCCATGAGGGCTATAGGCCGTGGGTTCGAACCCTCTAAATTATTTTGTGGATTGATGAACCTGCATGCTCCACACAGCCGCGTAAAAAGGCATGAGGATTATTTGGGGAATGTATTGTGCGACGTAAATAAAGAAAATAAAGATCTCACTGTGGCGCTTGACGGAACTTGGCAAAAAAGAGGGTTTACATCTCTGAACGGTGTCGTTTCAGCTACTAGCGTGAACACCGGTAAAGTAGTTGATGTTCATGTACTATCTAAGTTTTGTCGCTGCCCTGAACGGCTCAAAAACAATCATAAAGAAAGTTGTAGTGCCAACTTTTTAGGCACAAGTGGGGCAATGGAGGTAGAAGGAGTCAAACAAATATTCTCCTCCTCCGAAGAAAAGTACGGCGTCAGATACACCAAGTACTTAGGGGACGGAGACAGTAAAGGTTAAAAAATATTGTTCTCTAAGTAAATATGCGAAATTGTAATTCATCATTTCTCAGGTTTCTTAGCAGTATCTCAGATGGCACCATATGGCCAAGAAACTAAAATCATGAAACAAGAGTGTATTGGCCATGTGCAGAAACGGATGGGATCCAGGCCTCGAAAGCTAAAATCATTACTTGGTTCACAGAAGCTAAGTGATGGCAAGCCCATTGGCGGCATAAACCGTTTGACAGATAAACTAATTGGTACTATTCAAACTTATTATGGTTTGGCCATTCGCCGTAATGTCGGAAATCTGGAAGCGATGACAAATGATATATGGGCTGAATATTTTCATCTTCTGTCATCGAATGAATGCCATAACCATGGGCTCTGTAGCATACGTTGGTGTAAATTCAAACAGGCTCAAGAAAATAACACGGAGTACGATCACACCAAACACACCCACATACCTTTAGCGATTATGCAGAAAATCAAGCCAATATTCACAGATTTATCACAACCTGAACTTCTGAAAAAATGTCTTCACGGGAAAATTCAAAACCCGAATGAGAGTTTTAATAATTTAATCTGGGAAAGAATACCGAAAACCACATTTCCCAGTCTGAAAATGGGTGTAAATGATGCAATTGTGGTGTTCAATGAGGGAAACATTGAAAGGCAAAATATTTCATTTTGATTACCTGCAATATACAATATCAGATATGCTTTCATATGCAATATTTATATGAGCCTTAGAATCAGTCCAGGTTATTTTTGTCTAAAAGCAATGGAGGCGATAGATAGGCTTCGGGAGAAGAAGGCTAATAGCGCTATTGAAAAAATATGTCAGAAAGCAAGGCAAAATCGAGAAGCAGCTAGAAAAACGCTGGAGGATAAATTTGCGGCCCAAGAAGGTGAACCTTCTTATGGAGCAGGTGTTTTTTAGGTTATTGTAAATATTTGTTCTTATTTGTGTTATAACTAATAATTATATTTAGGTATCCAAACTTTACAACAAATATTTTTATAAACATCTAATAAAAGAAATTCGTTCACACATTTTTATAGAATATACAACATTTACAATGGCTTGCTTATTTTTCGTTATAGGATGCGAAAAGCAAATAACTAGCAAAAATTGTGTTATTTTACGCCAAGGTATATGTATATATTTAACAAAATAATAGATTTAAAAAAATGGAGTACATAGCAGACGTTAATCGCCTCTGTGGCGTTGACCTCCTAGTGGCGAGTTGCTAACTTCAAGAAAATATTTGACCCACTTCCAGAGCTCAGATTAATAAAAAATAGGGTTTACAAAAAATGTATACCAAACGAACCAGAATCGAATCTAGTTTAATAAAAAAAAAAATAAACACAAAATGTTTTTTTTTACCCCAAAACGGATGGCTTCCCTTATGTACCCTGGTTTTCAAGATTATTTAATTCTTTTTCTACTCTAATTGCAGGCAGAGGTCTTGGCTTACAACATATTGGTTTCGATTCACCCTTGAAACATAATCGTATTGGCTCTACTTTCATTTCCCCAACTACATTTTGAAATGTGACCGCATATTTGTCAATAATTTTGTTCAGTTCAAGTTGACAGTCAAATTTTGAATCTAATGAACATACCTGAGGTAAACGTTTGAAGATTGTGTAGAAATTTTTTGAATTGAAAGCTTGTATCCACTCACGTCCAAAAAGACCATGCTTGTTGCCAGAAACAAAATACAATTTTAATTCCTTTATTTCATCTGCATAAGTAACCTGAACACCTGCACCGCTCCGTATGAGGGTTTCTAGATCCATTTCTTGAGGTGGATCAGTCCTCAACTCTAATTCCATCGAGTATCTCTCTCCATATCTTTCTGAGTTCGACTTTCTCTTTCCATTTCACTACTCCTGCTCTTCTAAGATCCTCGACCTCTTGCAGCCATCTTGTTCTGGGTCTCCCTCGTCTTCTTTTCCTCAATGGCTCCCAGAGTAACCCCGAAGCCATCCAGTTCTCCACACATGCCCTAGCCATCTCACCCTTTTTTTCTATATTTCTCTTACGACATCCTCCCCACTTAAGTCTTTCATTATTTGATTGTTCATCCTCCCTCTATATATACCTTCTTCAACTTTAACGGATCCTAATATTGATCTAATTATTCGTCTTTCTGCTATTCTGAGAGCCTCTTCTTCTTTTTGTAAGTGTCATTGTTTCCGCAGCATATGTTATTATCAGTCTTATCATTTTTCTATATATACTTAATTTTGTATTTCTGGTACCTAACTATCTTATTTTTTACGTACAGGCTATATGTCCGACCGCGAAAAGACAATTAGAATGAAAGAATTCCGGCGGTCGGCGGTATTTTGACTATTTCAAACTAAAATTCGCCGTAACCAGTACGATTTATGCCGATACTGACAGAATATGTTTCTTAAACTATCAATGCGTGCGTTCAGGGAGTTACGGCGCCAGCGCTCAGCTTCGCTAGATCGAGCGGCGTCCTGAACGCAACCACTAGTTCCAGCGCTGGATCTAGCGGTCGCCATCTTTTCTAGCGAAAATGAATTCCGCTCGATCATCTAGCGGAGAGTAGGGGTAAACGGCACATACGCCGCGAACATTCAAATATGAATTCATGAAAACGTGGGAGCTATGTAAAGTCACTAAGTGATAAGAAATGTTTATTATTTTTCCGTTAAAGTTGATGAAAATTGTAATTATAGGAGTCCCAAATATTTACAAATACGTATTATAGATAAAATAAGCAAATTTCAGCTTATGGAGAAGAATCTTCGTATTTTCTATGGAAGCAACAAAACTAATCACTCTGTTAAAGTACACATATACAGTATATGTACATAATTTAGAAATACTTAACAAACATCAAACATAAGCAATTTCAACCCTCTGTCTCATGCCCTACATTACACATTCGTGATAAGAAAGCGACTGTAACGTGATACTTTTCTGCGCGCCACCTCTTGAGGAAAGCATTTGTTTATATTATACATTCCAATATCTTAAGGACTGTAAAGGCGATGCATAACTATAATTAGTGAATAGAAAAGAGAACAGGCTTTATTATTATAGTATTCTACTTTCATATATATGTAAAACTTCTTCACTATAAAGTCGTAGTTTGCTTTAAAAAAAAATGGAGAACGCGGTAGAAATGCAAATTGCAGACGAGGGTGAAGTGTATAACGTAGTGGTGCCTGTAGAATATGTGGCAAGATTAATTGAAGGTAAGTTTATATACTGCTCTCGGGTTCTCTGCCGTGTAGAAAGTTTAAATTACTTGACGTTTCGATCATCTTGTCGTGATCTTCTTCAGAAGTGAAGTCTTTGACTAATTGACTTCACTTCTGAAGAAGATCACGACAAGATGATCGAAACGTCAAGTAATTCAAACTTTCTACACGGCAAAGAACCGGAGAACCGAAGAGCAGCCAGCAACGACGGCCGTGAAAGCCTAAAGACTACTTTAAGTTTATATACCTATGCACGTATTTAGCAAAACTTGTGAAGATTACATACTTTTTTTTTAAAGTATATATAAACCATTAATGAATTTAAGAAAATATTGCTCTAAATTTGTACATTTTACAAAATAAATAATTATTCCCTATAGCCACTTTACACAATTATTCGTTTGTTATTCAAATAACAGCTTGTTTTGTATTTATTGCAGATGAACAATTTAAATCAGAATTTCTTCAAAAAATTCAGCAAACGCAGCTGTCAGCCTCGGAGGGAGAGCCTAGTCAAGCAAGTGCGCTAGAATTTGATAATCTAAAATGGGACGACAATATAACGAAATTATTATTAAATTCGTATTTGGATAATGTTGACAATTTTAGAAATCCAAGAATTAAAAAGCATTCCACATGGGTAAAAATATCCGACAAAATAAAAGAATATGGATATTCTGTAACACCAGATATGTGCAATAAAAAATTCCGCAATATGAAGGTGACGTACAAAAGTATTAAGGACAACATTAAAAAGAGCAGTAGAGAGCTAGGCAGCACTGGGATTATTTTAATGTGGTAGAAGATATTTTTAAAGATGATGCCACCAAAAATCCACCGTTATTGATTTCTACTTTAACTTCGAACAAAACCACGCAAGAAACGCCGCCGCCTAAAAAACCGGCTTTTCTCTATAGACACGAAGAAAGCCAACCATCCACTAGTGGGGCATGTTCATCAATTAAAATGTCCCTATCTGGGATAGGGAAGCTTCACTAACACCTGAACTGCAGGGGCCACTTGTGGAAGAAGTAGGCGCTGCTATACCGGGCGCAACAGAAATGGAAGCAGAAGTTGACACGATCGCGGTCCCAAGAATGAGAAGAAGAGATGTAGTATTGTTCAGAAAAAAGTGATCGAAATTGAAGAAGCGAAATTAAAAGAAATACAAGACATTAATGTCACATACAAAGGTATTTTAGAAGCTATGACGGAACGAAATAGCACATTACTGGAGTATGTAAATAAAGATAGGTAATTTTAAATATGCTTACAGATTCTTATTAACAATTACCACTTACTAAATTGTTGTACCAATAAAACCTGATATACCTGTACATACATTTGTCAAGTCTTACTATTTCAACTTGTGTTTACTAAACATTGCTCCTCCCTACTTCAAATAGGATTAAAAAAATCAGACATAAACTTTACCCTGCATAGTAAATTTACTTGCACATCCATTTTTATATACTATAAGTAAATACATATGATAATAAATAAATTTTATTAACAAAGCAGGCAAGTTAAATTACAAGGCTATATATGTAGAAGTACACTAAATAAACAACTATTTGCAGTAAACGTAATGCTAGAGAGAAATTAAAATAACTGTAATGTAACGCCATTGCATCACCAATTTTATTATAATTATCATGTGTTACTAATTGTAGTAGTTATTCGTATATCTGTTAGTATCACTGCCTTTTATAAGTTCTTTAAAACATCCTTGTACGGTATTGTTTGTATCACTGGCAGATGATGCAACCTGCAGATACTGCCAAGAGGAGGAAGAAACACCAGTTCATGTGTTGTGCCAATGTGAAGGCCTGGCGAGGACAAGGTTTCTAGTAATGGAGGACGAGAACCCCACAGCTAGTAGCTACATAAAGAAGCCGCTCTCAAAGATGATAGGCCTAATTAAGAGGGCAAAATTAGAGAGCGTCCTCTAGGAAAAAGGGGATCACAATAGATCTGAAAAGGTCGCGGTGAAATAGGTCGATAGGCCACCCCAATCCTAATCTAATCTAATCACTCAACGAAGAAGAACATCGTTATCAACCTAGAGAGAGATGCTTTAGCGTCAACTGTAAGGGGATAATTTACCTATGAGTTCGTTAAGTAAAGGATGCAACGACGCCGGAGGTATATGTGCCTATGTTGCGCCCGGTTAAGCTGAGAAAAAGATATTTTGGATAGTACTGTCAAGGAGATCGAATAAAGTGACAGTGATACTTTTTTGTATTTTTTATTTATCGATTTGACCAACTTTATGATATTCATTGCCCACAAAATTACGTTTAATGCTAACAAAAAAAAAGTAATCATACTATAGTATTGCATTAAAATTAATTGATTGACACATCTATAGAATGCTGTGTTATTCTTGTTGATTATTAGTACAGCAGATATACACAAATATCCAAATCACATGAAAATGAGATAACATCATATACCTACACACGATCTCTAAAACAATTCAACTTTTAAAATAAATTGAACAAAGCAAGTGATCAATTTCTAACAATTATCCTAAAAAAGTAAAGTAAACTAATTAGATAAAAATGAAGAGATAAGAGGAATACAACAATAACTCACACAAATCTATAAAAGTGCAACCACAAAAAGTTATAATAAAGTGACCAAATTACTCCTTTTGATTACTGCATCTGCATTTGCTTCCGCTTCTTCATTGTTAATGTGCCCCATCTCGATTTCTTGTACAGGAACTTCCTCTTCTACATTAATAATACCACCCCTTCGTAATACATAGTTATGTAAGATGCAAGCTACGATGATAGTATATGGAATATTATCTGTATCCATATCCAGATATTTTAACCGCCTCCACTTCCCCTTCAACCTACCAAATGATTGCTCGATCTTACGTCTGCATTTACTGAGGATGGTGTTGTAATGCAGTTGAGGTCGAGTAAAATGTCCATTATCTCGAAATGGCACCATTAAGTTATGAAGAAGAGGATATGCACTATAACCCAACAGATGCATATCGGCAGGGATAAATTCATTGCCTTCAGTAATTCTTTCATGTAGTGGGCTGCTACGAAATACTCTTGCATCATGTACCCTACCGGGCATTCCAACAAATATATCAATAAATAACATATTGTGGTTGCACACTCCTTGCAATACCATTGAGTGGTATGAATTTCTATTATAATAGTCTATTGGATTATTAATAGGTGCCTTTATTGGTATGTGGCACCCATCAATAGCTCCAATTACACCTGGAAATCTATATTTTCTAAAGAAAAAGGTTTCTGTAGACCTAGCTTCTTCCAGTGTTGGCCACCGTATCTCTTCGTCCATCATTGTACATATTTATTCGTACCACTTCATGGAATATAAAATGGCCAGTACTTTTAGACAAGTCGAATCGATCACAGGTAGATCGGAATGATTCTGGCTTGGCTAGCATCCAAATTGTAAACAACAATTTCTTCTGAAGTGGTACTACAGGGACAACATTGGCTCTGTGACCAACACTTTCCATTAATTGCTGTAAGAAGTCAAAGTAATTATTAACAATACATACACGCACAACTTATCATTATTAATATATATAACTTTCGTGTGCTAGCCAACGTGTGCGAACGTGCATTCTGTGCTCTTGTTTTAAACAGTGTTTTGACTTGGTAATATCCTTTTATTAATTTCCTACGTTAGATTATTTGTTATCTAAAAGAAATACCTATTTTTTTATGTATGTTTCATTTATGAATTTGTTTCTATAACGTTATTATTTTTTGCTATATTATTCTCTCATATTTTATCGTATAGATAAAATATAACTTCAGAGAAAAAAAGAAACTACGAAAATGTAAACAATAAAAACAAAAAATGAGTACTGACTGTCTACTAATCGTTTCATCCAATGTGTGTTGAAATGGTTTGGAAGCATTAAACATCTGATTGCAAGTTAATTCTGACGTCTTATTAAAAGTACAATCAATATTTTCAACAGGCACGGATGTAGTTTTTGATTGTGTTTCATCATAATTAGCAGAATTGGTATTATCAGAAATATTTTCTAAAAATGCTATGATATTTATTTGGTCCGAATAATTTTGTTTAATACAAGCTTCAGTTTGGCCTGTTGTTTCTTCCAATTCCGTAAGGTCATCATAGTCAAATTTGCTTTCTTTGGGTTGAGAGTTAAGTTCCAAATTGGTAGGTAAATTAAAGTTTAAAGATGAGTATTTGTATTTATAACGTGGCATCGCTAAAGCATTTTTTAGGTTTAAATATTACATCTTTAGTAGATCACATTTTAGTTCCAATAACGCCGTGTTTAATAAAACAATATCATAAGAGAGCACTGTATCTGTTGAAAATGATGTGCCTGTATTTATTTGCATCTCCGAATACTTCTTATATAATTGATTTTCGGTGTCATCTGAACTGTTGCATTCATCTCTTTTGAAAAGTTTGCGGGGTAACTTTGTGCTTATGCAACGCGGTTCTTCTACTCCAATTAACCAATCGGATATTATTGTTACTTTTTCTTTTTTGGTCTCATGCAAATTTTTGCTAAAGTTGATTACCTGAGTATCTATTTAAAATTAGTAAGAAAAAAAAATATTTAAATTTATCATTAATAGAACGGTAATGGCATCGTTCAATACATGCGCACTGCTTTAAATAAAAAGGGTTGGAAAAGTGCGCATGTGTTGAATGGTCTGTTACCACTCTACATTACCATACGATGAAGAACCAAAACGGGCCTATTATTTCACTAAGACAATAAGCATAATGTGAGAATACTGAAAAGTATACGTGACAATAAATGTACTGAAAATACAGAATCAGAATTCTAAAAAGTGAAGGTACTGTGCCAGAACAGAAAACAGTAAACTCTTAGACAGCAAATACTGTATCTATTAAAGCAAGTAGCCTAGAAGAGAAAGCAAATTTTTAATTCTAATTTAAAATTTTCAAACGTCGATTATACTATCTAATTGCATGGTTAGCAATCTCTAATATTAATCTCTAGTTAAGTATATTTATTAATAAATAAACAATAAGCACTTAGCTTTCATGTTTTTGCTTAGATTTAAAATCTTTTTCGTTCTTTGAGACATTTTCCACCGTTAATTTCCAACTCAAATTTAAAACTGATTGAATCTAACTGCAATCCACAGGCTACAGTGTTGCCTAGTTAGAATAGTTCAGATTGGTTCAGGATTGTGCGTAGGAGATTGACGATGTGTATATACAGATGACCGACCGCAGCGCCCCCATGCCGAAGAAGTGGTCAACTAATTTTTTGATGTTTCCATCAAAACCGAGCCATTTCGATATTTTGCCAAGTAGTCATGGGCGACATCTGCACGCGTTTTAACATGTTAAACAAACCTGAGCCAAATATACGGCTCAGCATTGCGAAGGTGGCTCAAGATCGTTTCGAAATTGTAAGACATTCTTCACAAAATTGAAAGCATCCATGCCCAATGAACAAATGAACAATATAGTATACGCAGTAGAATGTCAAGATTGTTTACAATACTATATTGGTCAGACTTCACAGAGGTGGAGAGAAAGGGCCACACAATATCGAAGTGACGCCCAAGTAAACCCTAGAAAATGCGCTCTAGCTGCTCATATCAGAGAAAAAAGTCACCAAATTAATTTCGAAAACGTTAAAATTCTATATAAAGAAAATAATCAAAATAAAAGAATCTTCCTTGAAAATATAGCCATTTTTAAACATAAAAACAACCTCAATTCATTTCAAGAAAATTCATTAACACTTCCTCCAGTATATAACAACCTTCTAAATCACATACAATACAATTTACATTAAATTATCTTTATGATTCATTCAGATTAGAAAACATACCTGTTTTGGATCTCGAATTGCTTAACTACGAAATATATTATATAATGTCTTGGTAATTTCTATTGTTTACAAAAAATGTTTATATAATGAGAAAAATTAGCAACCCTATGTTATAAAATTAAATTAATCAATCAGATTCACAAATATGACAAAATTGTAAAGTTCAATAGTTAAGTGTAAGGAAAATGTTAATTGTGCTTGTAATTACCTTGGTTGTGATAAATATCCTTTTAGGTCTGATGAAGGAATAATAAAAGAATTCCGAAACGTTTCCAAAAATACAAATAGTATTTTATTAAAACCCTTATTCTGTTATTGTAACAGTAAACTACCGAATTAAAATAAACAGGACAAGCCATTGTCGTGAGCGGCTACAGTTCCACAAATCTTACCTGTATATATATACATATTTCTTTTGTTATGTATTTTGGTTAGCTAGATTATTATTTTATAACTTTACCTTTAGTTAGAATTTTATTTTATTTTGTATGTTGTTTATATCATATCTATTGTCATGTAATTGGATACGTCTGTTGGACAATAAAGAACTATTATTACTATAACAATAGTGACAATTTACCTCAAAGACGTTTCTTGCCATTCGAAAATGGCTTAAGAAGTCATCGGGACTGTAGCGGGGAACTAGTGCCTCTACGTAATGTTCTGTGCTTACTGGTTGATTATCTCCCTCAGCTGCAATTTCATCAATAACAGCAATAAGTGCTTGAGCTAACACAGCCATTACACCAGGGTTGACAGGTAACTCGTTTTCAAAAAATACTAAATCCATTCTAAAATATGCGAGAAAGAATGGTGAGCAAAATCTTTAAATGTGCTTTTACTTATGCAATTTACCTTGCTTTTGAAACAATAGACGTATATAACAAACAATTTTTAAAGAAAACAAAAAAATTTGAACATAAAAAAATCTAACTAATTCCAATAAGATTTCACTTCTCCAATAAGCGTGCGCGTCTATATGATGCGGTTACTTGGTGACTTGGTGAACATTTAAACTTTAATACCGAACCGCCGAACCAAGTAATGAAGGAGCATGCGCCAGCAAAAGCTAGTCCCTGTGAGCCGTTCAGGGGGTCTATTCTCTAAAGTGAGAGAAGTGATTTGATCGTGTAAGAGAACGGCGATCACATCGTATGTTCAGTTCTCTCAGTAGTGCTATTACGTATTCTTGAAAGTAGATGAAAACACAGTCCGGTCCTATTCCTACACGCTCCGTGTTTTGGCTGTTGCCAGTTGTTTTTTCTATTATTTGCATGTTATTAAATCTTCGGCGTCTATCAGCTGCAAGAGTCACGCATTGACAGATAAAACAATTGCTTTGTTTTGTTGTTGAATTGTTTGAATTATTAAGTATTATAAGTAATTTCATAATACCTTGTAAGCTTAATTATAAGACATGTAACATATTACATTTGTATTCAGGATTAAAGGAAAATGTCTAAACAACGAAATGCTCCAATAAAAAATGCACAAAAGGAAGCTTTGCTAGAATTTGTGCAACAGCATCCTGATTTGCAGAGTGGGAGATTTACGAAAGAATTTACTTTTAAGAAAGGCCAAAATTTGTGGGAAGAAATTAGTGAAGTGCTAAATTCGATGCCAGCAGGGGCTGTTAAAGATTGGCGTCATTGGCGTAAGGTATGTAGGAGCTGTTGTTTGTCTTGTTTGGAATATAAAGGGACTGTTACATAGACATGGCAAGATATGAAAAAAAATACAAAGACAAAAGCCATTCAATTAAAAAAACATGCATTGGAAACGGGAGGAGGTGAACCTTCAAATATTAGTCTAAATAGAATGGATGATAGAATTATGGATATTATTTCACCAACAGTAACGGAGGGTTTAGGAGCTGTAGCAGAAACAATGGCAGAATTCCAATATGAAGGACAGCAAGTAAATTTATATTTATAGATAATTTATATATACATATACCATTTCATGCACTGGACAACAGAAATAGTTTTATTTGTTGTGGGGGGGGGCTTTTAGGGGAAACCTGGCATGAGATGGTATACATTACATTTTTTTTCAAAATGACTGACAAACTTTCCAGAAAACGAATACAGAAAATGCAAGTATTACATATATACAAGATGTTGAAGAAATAGTAAAAGAACCAGAAGTAGATCATTCGTACCATATGCCCACACTATCAAGCACATGCACAAATAATCCAAGGATGACAAAAACAAAACGCTTGGAAACGTCATTAAAATTAACCAATCAACTTGTAAAAGGCGTTGAAAAAAAGTCAATATCACAGAGGGATATTATGAATCAAAAAAAAAATATTATGAACATCGCATTGAATATGAAGAAAAAAAATTAGAGATTTTAAAGTTGCAGTGTGATATAGGGCACAAAGTTTTAGAAGTATTGAATACTCGATGCAATAACACAGATTAGTCATGTACTTTATTTGTGATATATGTAAGTGCCTATACAGTGCAATATTTGTTTTACAAGAATTAGTCACTTTTCTTATTTTTAGAATTAACTATTTGCTTTTCCTTTTTAAATAGTGAGAATGTTATTTATTTTGTTTGTATGTTTATATAATAAATTTATATTTTTGCACATGAATGTAGCCGTTTTCCTTCACCCACAAAATTTTTAAATGGGAATAAGGTCATTAAAAATTATATTTTTAATATAAATAAGAAACCATTGGCAACTTTTGCTTTATATTTCAAAACGGTTTTTCTTTAAATTTACAAATATAGAGTTACAACTCAGTTAATAAAATGAGTTTGTACAATTCTTTCTTGTAGTTGTCTTGCAGCTGCAAGATCCGGGTTAATTCTATCTTGAACAGCTATATCCTGAACAGGATAAATTCCGAAGTCAACATCGGGAATATCAAGTTCTTCGTCAGGTTCGGCGACATTATTATCAATGCACATATTGTGCAGAATTGCACATGCATTCACTATGTTCCCTGCTACGGAAGGTTGATAGTGCAGTGTACGATGTCTCAGGAGACATCGGAATCTGTTTTTTAATACCCCATTGCACCTTTCAACAAGACTGCGTATGCTTTGCAATCTGCTATTGAAGCGATCTTCAGGAGTATTAGGTAAAGCATTTGAAATTATTGTAAGTAACCAACGACGAAGGGGATAACCTAAAAACATAAGTTTATTTCTATATTCTTGTAATATTGTTTTGGTGTCTATTCTTCATAGTACCAAGCTTACCTGAATCTCCTAACAAAAAAAAAGATTCATTAGAGCGCCTGTAGATATTCTCCATAATTCCAGATATCTGGGACTGTCGCCAAATATGAGCATCGTGGCAACTACCTGGATATCTTGCATTTATATTGAGAATTCTTAAATTCTCATCACATATCTATGTTACACTTAATGTATTATAACTTCCTATATTTTAATTAAAGTTCTTACCAACTGAACATTAAGTGAATGGTAGTTTTTTCGATTGACATAGATGTGTTCCTCTTCATTAGGTCGCACAATGGCCACATGTGTACCATCTATGCATCCTATTAAACCAGGAAAATTGTATTTCCTATAAAACCTGGGAAAAAAAAATTACAAAAGATTATAATCCTATTTAAGACTATAGTATATACCTCGTGCGTAATTCTCTCAATTCACGCATATTCTGTGGGAATTTTATATATTGGTCAATTATATTGTTATTATTAAGAGCGGCGGTCACATCTTTTATGCATCTGCTCACACTTGCTTGACTAATGCCAGCTGTAATGTGTCTCCCAATGCCTTCTTGGTAGCTTCCTTGGCCATAAAAATGTAAAGTAACAAGGACCTATAATACAGCTCTTTAGGGTTATCAAATTTTACAAATGTTTAATGTACCTTTGTTTCCACTGTTAAACCTGATATTCTGGAAGGTGGATTAATAAATTGAGATACCATTTCTATTAGTATTTGTGTTAGGTGTTTCGTTAAACGAAAATTTTTTTGAAATTGTGCGTCTGACATGTCAAACGCATTTTGTCTGACGAAAATTCTCTCTTGCGGGATCTCTTGCACCTGCTCCTCAGCTTCCAACAAATCATTAACCACTTGGTTAATTATCAGAACTTCTTCCACATCCATTAAACCAAATAACAAATCACCAACGAAAACTATATCATAAACAGCAAAACTAACCTTGTTGTATATTAACTAACATGAACAAACTCCTATCATGCACCAGTCCTATCTATTGCTCATTTCGCACGTTTTCTTTCTACTACTTTTCTTGGCTTCGCCTACTCCCGACCAAGCGAAGTAAGTTCTCTCATCTTTGGATAGATGTGAATACCCCGTGAACACATATCAGTTTCAAGAATATGGTTTTTTTCAAATTAAGAGAACTACACTGATTATTCTCACGAAAATCGTGCGAAGTGAATTTTCTCACAATTCAAGAATAGGTACCCAGGGAGTTCCAGCGCCGGCCACAGCGCTAGCGGTTTACGCTTCCAGCGCCGTAACTCCCTGAACGCACGAAATATCGGGCAGCGGATCGTTATTATAAAGAAGGTAAATTCCGCCATGAAAAAAAAATAAGTGTATTTGCCGCGCATGAATACTACTGCACCAACACTTCATATCACTTTCAGTCGTTATATAGTAAAATGAGTTTCGTTCTGTGTAGTTTTCTTTATTTATTAATTAAAAAACAATGGTTTTAAACATATAGCTTTATAGCAGTATAAATAATAATAATAATACTTATTGATGCATTACACTCTATTCTTTATGTTGCCTTTCATTCTCTTTTTCTTTGGCAAACCAATGATGTTATTGTTCCGACCTTTTGGTCTACCTGTCTTCCTTTGCACAACGGGGAACGTAAAACTGAGAGTAGCCATGGGGTTGTTACTTTGACTAGGTTCATCTCTCAAGTCCCAACTATTTTCTGATGTCGGAATTAAAATACACCGCATCACAGTTTTTATGAACCGGTATATCAGTAACTATTATTTCACAATTGGGTGTAACCTCGTAATTATTTATGTTGTCTATAAACGGTATAGTATCCAACACTATTTCATTATTTATTGTGTTATTTGCGTCGCTCTTTGATATATTAACCTCTTCTGGTACATTAATGTCGTTTACACTTTTCACAAGTTCTACTGTTGCTATATCCTTTTGGTTTTCCCAAGCTGTCTTAAGCTGGATTAGTTGCCTAAATCTAGCATGACAATTCGCGCTACCTTCTTCAGAAACTAGACCAGCTAGTGATTTTAAAAACGTTCAAACTTTGTTATACTTTTGGTGTTGAGTTAATGTTGCAGATGGTTTAACTACAGTATGGCTACTAACTGTAGGTTGTAATAGACCATTCTGTTCATTGATTGAATTATGTGTTAGAAATAGCCGCTGATTAGAGTAATAATGTTTGCTGGTCCGACGTTCGCAACATAAACTTTCTTGATACATATTCATACCACTTTGTTCTCGTTTCTTAAAAATATAACGGCAAGGTAACAGCATTGAGTTATAAAGTCCACAATTACAATATTCTGTTCTACGTTCATACTTCAACTCGGAATCATTATTTCGGCTTTCGAACTGTTTCTTTACAAACTCGAGAGCATAACTTGTTAAATATTGAAAATAGTTGTAAAGAGTGCTATCTTTCTCATAGAAACTTTCAGGGACTTTATACATTAAATTTGCAGCTTTATTGTCTCGTTCGTCGTTCATAACCATAAGTAGCCTGAAGAAATCATCAATAAAATCGGTGAGCGTACTATATCTCTCCACTAATGATTTTATTTTGCCATTAATGGATTCCAGTCTATTGTTAGTTGTATTTAGAAAATTAGACTGGTGATAATTTGGACCAAGACTCTTTAATATGATGCCAGTTTTTATTAAAATATTCAACAACTGACAGTGGACATTTTTTAAATAAATCTTCATATAATATGATAGGTGTCTCAATGGCGAGAATTCACCATTTTTTGTAAAATTTCTAACGCTGTTTGTCGTTGTGATAATGTTATATTTAACTTGGCTGTTGATATTTCTTTGTTGAAGGTCCTCATTGCGTGAAAAATACATATCAATACGTTTGCATTCGGAAAGTGTTTCTTTCAATAATATTCGTTCATTTAAATCTTTATCAGCCATTATTCATCTTACGTTTGTCCATTCAGGATTTTTTGCATTAAATTTAGAAAAGAACCATTCCATTGTGTCCGTATTTTCTTCAACTGTTATACCCACAGCTACAATCTCTGGGAGTCCATTACCATCTTCGTTAATAATTATTAGTACTGGCGTTCCAATATCCAGGAGTTTATAGGTAGCGTCAATACAGATAAATTCAGGATAGACTGACATATGTTTCATAATATCGGTTTGCAAAAACAGAGCTTTAAAGTTTTTTTGTTCATCACTCAAAACGTGACAGTCGGCACCAATTTTTATTGTTTACACCAAAGACAGTCTACTATATCTACAAATATTACTCAGCCATATCTCATTTATAATTTCTCAATACTGTTTTTCAAGGAAGTATCTGTTACATCTGAGTGTTTGGCCTTTGTAGCCATATTATGAATGTTCAAACGGACAATTTTGTTGCATTTTTTTTGTAACATTTTATATGCTTTTTCTTGGCTTTTAGCTTTGTGAGATGAACAATTTCTGACGGAATATCTTTTGGGAGATGTCTTTGCTGTGGCAAACGGTACAATAAAGCAATAAATACCAAATATCCTGAAACTATGGATAACATACCTTACTAATGCTGCGATTGTGCCTAGTTTCAATACTAATTATTAGTAGCTTAGTACCACATTGGGAAGCTCTTAATGTAATGTGAGCATTACAACCTGATTTAAACCTACTGAAAAATTACAAATTTAGACTCTTCAATACGAAAACAGGTATCTTACCTAGTGTTTCGTTTTCCAATGTACCTTGCTTTTCGTTTGTAAAAAAGCACATATTATTTTTTACAATATTTTTCCACTGCTTCTAGAAGCTCTTCCTATGACTCACAACCGTCTCCAAGTCTCATCTTCTTTACGTAAAATAACGAATAGAAGTACAACGTGTGAACTGTCAAAGCTAAGGTTATATATAAAACTGTAACGGAATTTGTGTTCTCTAGTAAAGGATTCCGCCGATGCACAGTGCGAAATTTTGCAAATCTAGGTGGATAAAAATCAAATTTCGTAATCTTTTAAAACGAAACAAAAATGTGTATAAGTCCGTCCTCATACTTCAGAGTATCATATTTTACCATCTGTTTTATATCAAAGCACATACTACGGCTCCTAAAAATGACTAAGTAGATACACGAATGCGACAAATTTACACACTCAGCAGTTGTGTATGTTCGCCTGAATAAACAACATGTGTTAAAGTTTATAAACAAAATAACGATAAAATTTAAGTATGGAGCAGATTAATCAAGGTATGAACTTCATTTTTACTACAATTAATTTATTAAAGGTAATGGTATGTGTAGTTATTTCGCCCGGCATTTTAGAATACAATTTAGGCAGATTATGTTAATATTTCAACTTTCGGTAGAGATTAAAAAAAAAGTCCCGACAGGTCCCGCATTGAAATTTATAGGTTATTTAGGGCAATATGTTCACTACCCTTCTGCAAAATTAGACAGTGCGGAAACGTGCGTAACTATGTTTTTTTTTATTTCTTAGAAGCGCGTGCACCCATCACGAGAAGACAGTTATTTGATATATGGCGCCAACATTCTAAGGGAACAAGAAATAATGAAGTACTAATTGCTGTATTAAATTATTATGACTTATAACAGTGCAGTCAAGATATTATTAATCTTGTAAAAGCAAGCTTATATAAAATAACAAATAAATTGTCTGAAAAATTGACAAAAAGCGGAAGAGGTTTAAATCAATTTTTAAGTAAAAATTCGAGTTGGTTAGACGTTGAATTAAATTTTCTCGATGAGGTATGGAGCGCAGTTACCCTTAAACATGCAGAAGATCTAAGCAAGCCGAGCACTAGTAGAGGCAGACCAACAAAGAGTTTCGAGGAGTGTTCCATTAAATCAAAAAAGAGGAAAGTAAAGTCATTAATCAAACATCATACCCTAGATGAAATTACGTTAGCAGCAGAATTAAGTCTGAGAAGCACGGGAAAGAGAGATGCTGCAAATATAGTGAAAGAACTTTCGGGAGCTTCACCAAAACGTACTACTGTAATGAAGCAAGCAAGGGATTTGTTCAAAACCAAGCCAAACGTAATGTCAGCTGAGGAAGCGCTAGCACTTTATGTTGACGCAAATTTAACATCCGGGCAATATAAGTTGATATATTCTAAAGCGTTGGAAATGAATTCAAAATTATATCCGCCCTATCATGTTTCACGTGAGGCTAAAAAGGCATGTTTCATGCATCCATCTGAACATAACATTGTCGTTACGGAGAGTACTGCAGAAATTAAATTACAGGCAATATTAGACTTGACAGTACAGAGATTGATAAAAACCCAAGAAGCCGTAGTTAGTTCTCTTCCATCTTTAGACTGTACATCATTTAATGTAATTTGTAAATGGGTATGTGGTGGCAGCAGTGGCCATACCCAGTACAAACAAAAATTTAAAGAAGAGGGTTATAACAACGAATATTTGTTTATTATTTCATTTGTCCCAATTCAACTCCATTCGGAATACACTGGAAAAAGGAAAATTGTATGGCATAATCCTAAAACATCTTCTACTAGGTTTTGCCGACCCATTAAAATCATATTTGCTAAAGAGTCCAGCACGTTAATTAAAAAAGAGGTCACGAATATTGAACAACAGATTTCTGCTTTGCAACCAACAAAAGTTAAAATCAACGATGAGAAAATAACTGTAAGTCAAACACTTTTCATGACAATGGTTGACGGTAAAGTTTGCAACGCTTTAGCAGATAATTTGTCATCTCAGATGTGTTATATATGTGGTGCAAGCCCCAAAGCAATGAATCAACCAGTTTCAAAGAAAACGGTAGATACCAGTACCTACTCTTTTGGTATATCCTCTTTGCATGCGTGGATCAGATGTTTTGAGTGCTTGCTCCATATCAGTTATCGACTACAGTTGAAGAAGTGGCAAATTAGAGGAAAAAGAGATAAAGAAATACTTTGTAATACCAAAAGAAAACTACAAGAAGATTTTCGTAACAAAATGGGTCTCATTACTGATCAACCGAAACCTGGCTCTGGGTCCACAAACGATGGAAACACAGCGAGACGTTTCTTCCGCAAGAAACAGAAAGTGCTGCAATAACAGGAATAGATGTCACCTCAATACATAGGCTTTATGTTATATTGCAACTATTATCTTGCGAGTACGACCATTGATGTCGACACCTTCAAACAATATTTGGACGAAACTCGGAAATTGTATATTAGCTTATATCCATGGTTTTATATGCTAGCTACAGTTCATAAAATTTTGGTACATGGAACAGAAATTATGTCTTCTTTTATACTGCCAATAGGACAGCTTTCTCAGGATGCCGAAGAGGCTCGAAATAAAGGTCTTCGACGATATCGAGAACATCATTCACGTAAAATGTCTCGAAAGTATACTAACCAAGACATACTTAATATGCTATTAATATCGTCCGACCCATTTATATCTAGCCTTAGAAAAACCACTTTCAATAAAGGAGAAACATTATCCCAGGATGCACGAAACTTTCTGTCAAGCCCTGCATCTGCAAGTCTAATGGAAAATAAAGAAATTGTTTCTGAATGTGACAGCGATTAATTTTTTTATTTACATTATATTGTTTGGTGTTTATGCTATAGGATAGTAGTTGTCATATTGTTTAGTCAAGTTCATGTTGCTTAGTTCCTTTCTTTAATTTATTTATATTATTAATGAAGTATAATTTCTACTTTTATGATTTTGTAGTGCAAAAACTTTGATGTAGTGTTATAATTAATTCAACAGCCATATTTTTCCTTCAATTACCTAAATATAAGTCATTTTCAGTTATACAGATAAGCATACGTTATGTAAAACAACGATATATATTTTTGTCCTCCTAGATTAGCGAAATTTCACACTGTGCGGTGGGCGGAAATCAAATATAGAATGTGTGCATTCCGCCGCTAATGAAGAATTGAGTATATTTTTCGGCGAATTCTATGTATAAACCTGCGGAATTCTTTCTTTGTTTTGAGAATACCGCCGGCGGATGTTTAGCCAGTGTGTATTTTTTAATAGATTCTTATTTGCATAGAATGCCCTATTTGCAGCCATTATTCTTTCCTCGATTTCAGTTCTTCTTTCAACCCTTCTCATCATAATCCCTAAATATTAAAATTTCTTTGTTAGTTTCGTGACTAATGTCTCAAATGATGTTTTAATTTGTCTTAATACATCTAATCTTTCTCTGTGTCGCCGTTCAATATCGTTATCCCATCTTCTTCTTTTCACTTTGGTCCATCTTCTGCTTCTGCTGACAATATATTATTGCGTCTTCCACTATCTGGAAAGTAAGTACTCTGATTTATACAAATAACACTTAATATGTTGTATACCTTCACTGCAAACTTCATTAGCTGAAATATAAGCCATACCGCTATCCGGATCAACATAGAATGCGCTATTTGCAGCCATTATTCTTTCCTCGATTTCAGTTCTTCTTTCAACCCTTCTCATCATAATCCCTAAATATTAAAATTTCTTTGTTAGTTTCGTGACTAATGTCTCAAATGATGTTTTAATTTGTCTTAATCCATCTAATCTTTCTCTGTGTCGCCGTTCAATATCGTTATCCCATCTTCTTCTTTTCACTTTGGTCCATCTTCTGCTTCTGCTGACAATATATTATTGCGGCTTCCACTATCTGGAAAGTAAGTACTCTGATATATACAAATAACACTTAATATGTTGTATACCTACACTGCAAACTTCATTAGCTGAAATATAAGCCATACCGCTACACACAGAAAAGTGCTTTCTAATGCCAAACTAATATATTTATTTGAAAATATTTATTTGAGTTAAGTAAATATTTCTTTGAAACTAATATATATACTATAAAGAAGTAATCACGTTTTCTTAGCGATAGTAAATTACTTTCTTGAAATCTTACTTATAACAAAGAATAAACTACTTGGGATAAATACATACCTTCTTGAATCAAGTATGTGTAGTGTGTTGCCTGGCTTGCAATATAGTTTTTTTTATAAGAACAGTACTAGAATTGTACGGGTAGAGTTAGAAAATATTACCGTTAGATATGTACGCCGCTTAAAAATTTTACCGCGTAATTAACTGACTAATAGTCGGAAAACAATAGATTACATCCTACTATAAATTTCTTATACCCCAAATATAATCTACGTATTTCGTGTGTAGTCTGTTTATCTTACTCATTTTCCTTAACTGGTATAATAACATTCTTCAACATATTTAAATAAACAAAATCCCTATATAGAGAATTGAGAAATTTATTAAAAAGTTAATTTCACACAGAAATCTATTTGTAAATTGCACATGCGCATATTCGAATTTTTACTCGCCGATTGGTGCATTAGTCACCACGTGACTTCCGGCTTGTTGAAGCACGATCACAGGACATACCTATATCTCTGCACACGACTACGTCGGTTTTACTTCGTTTGATCGCTTGATCGATTTAGATTTGTGGTTGTAATTCTAATTAAATTTGTTGTAAATTTGTTTGTGTGGGGCTAGGGACTGCGAACAATTTGGTAAGTACTTTTTTTTTATATATACATGTCAATATAGTTCCTGTTATTAAGTTAGGTGTAATATATTAGAGCAGAAAATGTCGGACGAACCTTTATACATAAGAATACGGCATAAGGGACATTTTGTATGGTGCTATTTTGAACCAAATATAAACGATGCTCTTCAACAAGGTACATAGATAAATATGGTAAATTTAAGAGTAGCCACGCACACACCAATAGCGAACGATTCGTACCATCGGATAATCGGAAATCGGATGCATGAGAACCCACCTTTAGTAGGTTATTTTATCGGAAAAAAAAGTTGTCTGACATAACCTTAAAATCGCATCTTAAAAAAGTGTAGAATACATGTTTTCCGCCACAATACTACCGTGCTCCTGGGGTCATTCTACATCTGATTACTAAAAAATTATAGAAACTGCAGCTACATGGCCATTTTTAAGTTTACCCTATAAATAGATTGGACATAATAAATATACCACACCATTTATAAATCATATACATTTTGTATTGCTGACTAGCTATATCGTCATGAATTTGTATTAGTTCTATAAAATGCTACAAAACAATTCTACATTTTGTGATTTATAAGATGGTGCTTGGCACATTCACTTCTCTAAACCGTTTTAAGTACATACAATTTTAAAATTGATGAATTTGAAATTTAGAATATTAAATTTTTACCTCATATTTTTTTCTGCGAATATATATCGTCATCAAAGGCAGAGTGCACTGATTTTCAAATTTATTAATTTTTAGTGCAAAACTAGCATTAACGTAAAAATATTTGTACACTTTGAATGTTGTAGTAAAACAGCAATTGGACATAAAAAATAGTACTGACATTATATTTAAAGACAGCGATGGCGCTATTATCGCTCACGATCTCCTAATACAATACTTAAAAATGCATGAGAAGGGAGTTATATTAGAAATAGAACAAAATATTATTGATGAAATCGAAGTGGATGTTATATCTGATACATCTACTGTAACAGTGCTGGATGAAACTATTAAGGAGAGCAGAGAGGTATCATTGTCATTTTGTAACTGTTTTAAAGTTGGATTGTGTAATTAAGACATAGAATGTTAAAACTTGACTTACATACAAACTGGTCCATTTATCTAACATCACCCATATAATTTGGAATTTTTTTTAATGAAAAAGAGCTGTGGAATTTTTGAAAAAGCACCATGCAACGATGATATTGTCGAAGTTCTAAGAGAGCACTTCAAGGTTACATGCTAAAGTTGTTAGTAGTTAGTTAAAGTTCTTTTTTTAATAGAACATATTCTTTTAACACACTCAAAAAAAATTCATTCAAAGTAGTAAAGTACAAAACTCCTGTGACCTTAAATATTAATTCTAAACATTAGCATTCAAAGTTAGAATGAGTCATTCAAAGATTTTTTTTTAATAATTCCTTCTAAATTATTCTAGTGGTTTGGGATAAATGGGCCACGTTGTATATGTACGATTTATTAGTCGGTATTTTGGAAATTATGTTTTGTAGGGCATCGGAAATGTCAGTGACACATCGATAATTCAAACTTTTGGACTTAGCATCCATGATACTGAATTGCCTCGATTTGATTTGGAAACATTATTAAAAACTACACCTCTAGGAAACAGTGTTTTAAATTACTATCGAGCAAATAATGCTCTAGATAACAATAGAAGAACTAGATTAGTAGATATAATTTGTAAACATATATATAACTACATTGTAAAACAGTTGAGTCATATCCTCGAATGTACTTTCTAACTTTTTTCTGAACATCTCATTTTTTATTCTAGTCGATTAAAGCATACCGAGTATAACATACTCACTTCAAAAATTATAACGCTATTTCCAAATGAAAGTGCTCACACATACTATGTACCATCTATAAAGAAAGCCGATAGTATCAACAATAAACACATTTTGGCAAAAGGAAAATTAGTGGATAAAGTCAAGAACTTGCTGTTTCTTAGTGGAGAAAGAAAAAGAAAAACCAATGATCCTGTAGATAATAAAGAAAATGTGGAAGAAATTTTAGATGGTAGGATAAGAGCTATACAATTTCATAAAATGTAAAGCCCAAGTAACCAAATTTAAATTTCCCGCGAAATTTAAATTTGGTTAACTGGGAATCAATAATGAACTATATACATACATACTAGTGATGTAACGAATGCGTGTTTTTACACATTCGCGAATGCGAATGCGAATATGTGCACCAGACATTCGCGAATGCGAATGCGAATGCGAATGCGAATATTCGCTACATCACTAATACATACATAAATGTATCTATAAATTAATTTCTTTGAGATTTTGTTTTTCATTTTATTTTAATATTTTAGTAGAAATAAGTGATGCGGCTGTTTGGTTAAAAACACGTTCAGAACCGTGGGATGAGGTTATACATAAATGGAGGATAACTCACCCCATGCGAAGATACAATGATAAATCAACAACAGTAGATGAGTTTTTACGGAATTGGCCTATTCTGTGCAATACACGAGCAGAAAGTCTCGTATGTAAATATATTAATGTTATTATAAAAGCTATATGTAGCATCTTTTATAGATAAATATAGATTTTGATATATTATATCCAAATACCGGACTACGACTACTTACCGGATGGGATAACTTTTTTGATACCATTTTACAATACGGATGCAAAAGTGATGCAATAAACGTTTTATGGAATTCTTTGCAGGAAAATTCTGACGAAAGTAAGTACTACATTTAAAACCAACTAAAGACGCAAACTTAACAGAATTCGCAATTAAATAATAATGACAATTTATAAGCAAAATGACATATCATTGTCATTTTGCTACGCCATACGTAAAACTATTCGCTGCGTAATGTTAATATTGCTATTTTTTCAGATGCTAAAATTGCGATTCAGTTGCAAATGTTGCCGCATTTGGTACCCCATAAGGGAAGGAAACGGACATATGAAGGCCACTGGAAATTTTCTATACAGGAGAGTATCGAGTCCATAGTAGTACACGTAAAGGTAACAACACTTTTATGGTATCTTAATTACAGTTTCACTAAATTGTCGTTTTCAGACGGTTCCTGAAATTGAAGAAACTGTAATATCGGCAAAGAAAAAAGCTGCGGCCAAGAATTACACCGTACAACCATATATTCTTCTAGAAGGATCAAATTTAGCAACTATTAATAATATATACGTCGTAGTGGATAATGTTAGATATAAATTTGAAAAAGTGATAACGGCATTTGATATATGTTTTAAATGTTTCCATACACTGAACGCTAAATATCCGCCTCAAGCGGAACACATATGGACTTTGATACAAAAGTGTTTGTATAAAATAGATACAAAGGAAGACAAAGTATACCCGTATTTAAGCCATTTTTGTAAACGTTTTTAACACTATAACTGAATTTGAAAGTATCTATTTTATGTAGTCTACTTAGGCATAATACCCAAAACTTGTTCTTTTGACCGAAAATAATAGCTTTAGTGTTAAGATTACCTTTTGCTTCACAATGTCGTACACATGTTGCAGTACAAAGTTCACGCGTCCCGAGAAATTAATATTCCATTTAGAATATGCTCATTCGATGTCTACCTTCAGATGTCCAATGGAAAATTGTCATAGAAGTTTTCACAAAAGAGCTGTGTTCAAGAAACACTTGACTACTAATCACGGTTCAATTTTTTGCGAAAGCACTATTTTTAATAAAATTAATCCGTCTACCTCCGGGAATTTTATGACGTCAAATGAGTGTAATGAAACTCGTATAAACCACAAAAACGGCAATGAAAAAAAGGCTGAAAATGAAAATGTTTTTGTAGATCTCGACGACTTATTTTCTAAGCTTCAGGAAACTATAACTTCTTCTGTTACAACTTTCATATCTAAACTATATACTACGTTAACAATTTCAAGATCATATATCCAATTTATAATAGATTGCGTTCAAGCGCATATATGCGATGGTGCATTACGATCAATGCATGAATTAATAGATCACTTTAAAAAATACAGTGAGAACAATTCTTTATGCTTTGATCTGCTTGATAAATTATTGCATAGTTTTGAACAGTGTTTGGAAAAATTAAATTCCGAGTATAAAAGGTATAATTGCTTTAATAAATCAAAATATATGGTAAAACCGATTCTGTATCAAATGGGAGTACGAAATGATGTTAGCAGAAAGGGAAATAAAACATCACTGGTTGTAAAATCTCTTTCAAGTGCTTATATACCGATTAAGCAAAATTTGCAATTGTTCTTAGAATTACCTGATGTATTGGAAAAAATCTTAGAATATCAAAATCATTTGCAGGATGATAGTGCAGGAAGTTTGAAAAACATTATACAGGGGAATTTATGGCAAAGTGTAAAACACAAATTTCATTCTGGTCATACATTGCCTTTACTGATTTATTTCGATGACCTTCAAATAGGTAATCCACTAGGAAGTCATGCGTTGTCGACTAAGATTGGTGTGGTATATTATTCAATTCCGACTGTACCACCTGCACATATTAGTAAATTAAAAAATATATTTGTGGGACAAATTTTTCATTCAGTTGATCGAAGTATTTGTGGTAATGATGTTACTTTCAAAATGTTGCTTCAGGACTTGCAACAATTGGAAGAGCGTGGCATTATGGTTAGTACTGGTGATGGATCACAAAATATTTATTTCTGTGTAATTTTAATCGTCGGCGATAATCTTGGAGTACATTCGATTTTTGGTTTGTCTGAGAGTTTTTCATCCACGCATTACTGCAGATTTTGTATGGGTAGCAAGTTTGAATTAGGCATACAAAACGAAGAAGATCCGAAGTTACTGCGACAAAAAGACCAGTATGAAACGCACCTCAATCAAAACTTGTATGGGATAAAAGAACGCTGCATATGGCATAGTCTTAATTACTTTCATGTTAATGAAAATTTACACTGCGATGTTATGCACGATCTATTGGAAGGAGTTCACCGATATAATATGGCTAGATTATTGAAGTATTTTATCAATAGCAATTATTTTACCTTGGATATGTTGAATAACAGGATTAAGTATAATTCATATGAAAGCAACGAGAAAAACATTTTGCCAACTGTGAAAGAAGAACATCTGAATAATGGAGCGATTGTCTGTTCTGCAGCTGAAATGTATAGCTTTGTGCGCAACCTACGGTTTATTGTAGGTGACTTAGTACCACTAAACAACGAATACTGGCAGTTTTATTTGTTATTATTAGATATCACAGACATTCTAATGTCAAATGAAATCACAGGTGATGATATAAATAAGTTAGCATTACTAATTTCACAACATAATATACTCTATGTCAACCTATTTAATGAAAATTTAAAACCAAAGCATCATTTCATGGTGCATTACCCGCGAATTATCAGACTTATTGGGCCACTTGCGCCCCTCTCTTGTATGCGTTTTGAAGCAAAGCATCGCGAATTGAAAGCTGTTGCGAATAGTACGCGATCCAGAGTTAACATTCCTATTACAATAGCCAATAGAATACAATTAGAAATGTGTTATAGAAATATAAGTCGAGTTAGTTTTACAAATAGCGTAAGTAGTAGTCCTCCGTTCGATGGTAATATATCTAAAATTAATAAATTGCATTACCGTGAAATGCTAGAGGATTACTATTGCGTGCATTGGTATAGTCAAAATGGTGTGACTTATAATAAAAACTGTGTTCTGAATTATGATATGGAGCAGAATATTCCAAAATATGCTAAAGTCGTTTATATTTTTGTAAATAAATATTCTTCAACTGAGGTACTATTCTACTGCAACATGTATCGGACAATAAATTATGTTTTACATTATAAAGCTTATTTGGTCGAATTATTAAATACTGATATTCTAATATCGCTCTCAGATATTCGTTCTAAGTATCCTACAATAGAACATGTTTTAAATACCGGAACGTACATTGCGTTACCGAAATATGTTCGAATAAACGAGAATGATATGTAAAATGTTTTTTTTGGTATGTACTTATGTATCTATTCTACTTGTGCCTACGTTACATTTTTCATATCAATATATATTTTTACTGAAATTTTAACTTTTTCACTATATATCTGATAGCATCTTTGAACTCGCAGGAAACCGGTTTAGAATATGGTTTTAAGGGTATGTTTATCTGCTATGGATTTAGAGAATTTTATTCTTAATTATTCATACACTTCAATATTTTGTAAGACTTTATTTTATTTTTTGAACTAATCTCCATATACTATTTTAGTAAGTAGCTCATAGCAAAACAGATTATATGAATACGATCCCAGGAGAAAAAAGATTCGTATAGTGTGAAAAAGAGAGTTTATGCCCAATACTTCCTTCTACGCTAGCAGGAGGTACAGCGTATAATTTCTCTTCCTCACAGAACGGTTTCATTTTTCTCCTGGTTTACGTTTACTAGTTATAAATATATCTTATACACGCATATTTAGTTCAAAGATGCTATAAACTACACCCAAGTAACTCACCTTATCCGTACAAAGAAAGATTATTCTTGAATCTAATATGCCCATTCTTCATTCAAATTATCAAACTTCTTGTATACAGTATTTTAAGAGTTATGCCGAGAATGGTAAGTATTGAATGAAGTATTGAAATTCTTGAGTAGACTAAATGAAGTACTTATAAAAAGTAATAAAATATTTGACCCAAGAAAATATTTCTTTGAATTTTCAAGAATTTATTTGGTTTCAGATAAGTAATTATTTTCTTGCGTATATACGAACCAACCGTTTACTTGATCCGAGTAAGATTTACTTGAATCAAGAAAGTACTTCTCTGTGTGTATCCGGATCAAATTTTGCTTGTCACTAAATATGTCATCCATTCTTCCTTGTGTCAGTGTCTAGTCGGAGATGGATACATTAGGAGTTTACGAAAATTGGATCAGATACATAACGATGTACCAAAAGCGTTCGGAAATCGTATCATTTGCAATGTACTAGCGTTCCGAAATTTACCGGTATATACCCGTTCCATCTACCGGATCCATGATTCGTGGATCGAGAATTTAGTCGGTAAATGAAAATGTATCGGTAAACATAACCTTCAAAAACCACTTGTACACTGTGCTTGTACTCTCCTTATCTCTGCTTTATAGATACGTTGGTTAAAGGTTGATATGAATAATATGAACAACGTAAGTGGGGCCGAGAATAAGTGGTCTGAAAACTCTATCAAATTGCTACTAATTTTATATCAAGAACATTTAAATTTGTTTAAAAATTAAAAAAAACAAATAAAACTATTTGGGGGATAATTGCCGAAAAAATGGTTCAAAAAGGATATTCTGTGACGTGGGAGGATTGTGATATTAAATTTAGATATTTGAAGAAAACATACAAAAGGATAAAAGATAATAACAACTTGACCGGGAGAGGAGCCAAACAATGGATTTATTTTAATGTTTTCGAAGAGATTTTTGAAGCAGATGCAGATATTAACCCACCCTGCGTTATTAATAACTCAATAATAGAGACGAGTAATGGTGAAAGTGCATATACATTAGACCGGTCGTTATTTTCCAAAAAAGTGTCTGATTTTGAAGTGCCGGGCAGATTTTATTTCCTTTTGGTCTAAAACCATTAAATTTAAAATTTGGGGCTGATCGGATAATATTTAGTGGCCGCGCCCATCAACCAAAAATTTAAATACATGAAATATATGGAAAAAATTTATATTTACCCAATATTCTTCAAATTAAGTGCACAAAAGAGAATATTTTCTACAAAATCTAATTGATTACGATTAGCAATGAAATTATCTTTCTAATAAGTCATCAATTTCCAAAATTGGTTAATAAGAAAGTTGAAGCAAGTAACATAATTATTTATTTTAAACACTTATGAAAAGGCTATATATATCGTTTTGAAATATTTCTCTTGCGGTTGCAAAGCAAAACAAAAAAGTACCGTTGCGAATAGCTCAGTACACAAAATATATGTATTTTGAGTCTTTATTCTTTATTTTCATTCAGTCGTGATGCGTGTCAGATATTGTTTAAGGAAAAAGTGCAAATAATTATAAAAAAGAAACGGTAAAAGAATTTAATATTGTGTAAATTTGTGTATCGTGTGAATTTCAAAGAAGTAAGTTAGTTTACATGTTTTTCGTGTGAAAATATAAAAAAAATATTAATACATAATTTGTTAGCACGACACTAATTGGAAATTTCATAATGGCGGATTTGCCAACAACATCTTCTTCAATTACTACTCGAAGTTCAGTGGATTCCAATATTATTCTTATTGGCCGAATATTACACCAAATATTGGGAGCTAAATTACCCTCAAATCGTCAAGTTTTGCAAGTATTCTTTTATAATATGCGAATCGCAAAATTTTCATCCAAAGAGAGTGCAAAGTTATCTGTAAATATGGCATCGGTGTTTTGGCAACAAGCTAGAATACCAATACGTGAAGAACACAAATGTTGTGAAAAACTAATTAAAATTTATGATGAATGGAACCGTGTTAGGAAAACTTCTTCGAAAGGAAAACCACACAGTAAACAAGGAGAATTTGTTGGAAAATTGGATGATCTCTTCGACATTGCCCATGCAAATGCTTTGCAAATGATTCCTGTCGAAGAAGACAGACAGTTTTTATTAAAACAAAGAGAGAAGGGACGTCCGGGTTGCATGGCTGGTGTCGATCTTAAAAAGTACGCTCAAGAAAAACGTTCAATTGAGCGAAAAGATAAAGAGGAAGCGCGAAAGAGGAGACACTCAGAAATGTTAAAGCAAAGTATTGGTAGATACATACATGATTTTGTGTTTTTTTTAATTTAATAATACTTTTTTGATTCGGCATAAGTGATAGCAGGGGAATATAATGATGATATGGATGATGATGATGATGAGGTATTAGATCCCACAATGGACTTTGCTACCGATGACCAAGTCAATAGTGGTAAAGAAGAACGTAAACAAAGAGGCCGAACCCAATGGATCACGCCACGTCTTTCCGCTGCATTAGATGATGCTAAAGTATCGAGTGGAAAAGCCGTACATATTTTGATAGCTACAGCAGAAGCTTTGAAAGTGGATGTTAGTGAACTAGTTATCAATAGAACATCTATTCATGAAATGCGAAAGAAACATCGACAAATGGATTCGAACTGATTTTCAAGAAAATGTAACTTTTTATTTTAATTTATATTCTTATGATTTATATGTAATTTGTAATTATCTCGATAATTTATTCATTTTCTTCATTGTTTTTCATCCATTTGGTTTTTTTCTATAGATAAGCAATGCTCGATCGTTGGTGGTTCACTGGGATGGCAAAGTAATGGAATCAACACTTGGTAAAAAAAAAGTAGATAGAATCGCAATTCTCGTTAGTTATGATGGTACGTCAAAATTTCTCAGTGCTACCGCTGTAGAACCGTCTACGGGAGAAAACATTGCAACTGCTGTTCGTGACGCATTGGTCAGTTGGAACATTATTGATCGAGTTGGCGCCATGAGCTTTGATACAACTTCCTCCAGTACCGGATCAAAAAGCGGTGCAACTGTTTTCATACAAAATTTTTTAGAACGGAAATTGATTCAGCTCCCATGCCGCCACCACATGTATGAAATTGTTTTGAAAAGTGTATTTGAAGTAAAATATTCCGCAACAAGTGCACCCGAAGTACCCATTTTCAACAGATTCGCTGCGGTTTGGGATAACCTTGATCACGAGTTGTACAAATGTGGTCTAGATGATGAAATTGTCCGCTCTAAAATAAGTAACGAAGAATCTGAAGCTATAAAAATATTCTGCAATAATCAGCTGCAGCAAATGCAAATCCGTGCAGATTATAAAGAATTTCTTCAACTTACCTTGACATTTCTTGGAGAAGATGGTATGAATTTTTTCACATGCAGTTCAACATCACATGCAAGGTTCATGGGAAAAGGATTGTATTGCTTGAAAATATTTCTTTTTAGAGAGCAGTTTCGCTTAACAGTAGCAGAATTCAAAGCTTTGCGAGAAATTTGTATTTTTCTTGTGAAGATTTACATAAAAAACTGGTACGGATGCCCAAACGCCATCCAAGCTCCAAGCCAGGATCTTCAATTTATAAAAAATGCCATCGCCTACGCAGAAATTGATAAAGAAGTATCTGACACAATTTTGTCGAAATTTAAAGCACATTTGTGGTACTTAACACCGGAAACTACAGCCTTAGCATTCTTTGACCCTAATGTTTCACTAGAAGAAAAGCGTGAAATGGTGAATTGTCTACAATCAATAGAACCCAATGTAAAGCTATTGGAAGGGCGAAGAATTGCGGACCCAAAAGTGCTCCACCTCACCTCATTGAGAGATTTTGTCTCTTATAAAACTAAATATTTCTTTTCGGCATTCAACTTATCTGCGGCCTTTTTTGCAATGCGATCCATCAACATGGGTAGAAAACGAAGACTTTCAAGCAGCATTGGATTTTAGTCGGCAGTTATTTGTTGTCAATGATAATGCAGAACGCGGTGTGAAATTTATGAAAGATTATAACCGCATTCTAACGAAGAATGAAGAACAAAAACAATTGGTCTTTCAGTTTGTTGAAGCATATAGGACAAAATTTCCGACTCATAACAAGTCTACACTCAACTCAGAAATAAGTTTAATCTCTTAATTATTGCTGTTTTCTTCCCTTGCCTTTTATATATTATGTTAATTAAGTAAATATAAATTTTTTCCATATATTTCATGTATTTAAATTTTTGGTTGATGGGCGCGGCCACTAAATATTATCCGATCAGCCCCAAATTTTAAATTTAATGGTTTTAGACCAAAAGGAAACAGAATCTGCCCGGCACTTCAAAATTTATTTTTAACGACCGGTCTAATCTACATCTAAGGAAGTGAATGATTTAGAGGTAAGTTATTGCCAAATATAATATGGATACATGATAAAATAAATGTATTTTTTTTCTTATTTTAGAACATGACACCCAAAAGTGAAAAACCTGGAAAAAAAAGGCAGTCTGCTGATGACGAACCAATGTGGCTCAAGAAATATCGTGCAGATGCAGCTCAAAGACATGACGAAAAGATGCAATTATTACGTGATCTAATTAGTACGCTGAAAGATAAATAAAAAAAGCAGAATAGCTTTTATGATAATAAATGTTTTATAAAAAGGCTAGTAATTATTTGTTAAGTGTTTATGTTATAAGTAAAAAAATTTTTTGTGTTTGTACCATTTAACGTACAAATGCCAGTTTAGAAATATTTATTGTTTAAAATAATGTACAATTATTTTTTTCTTAGAACTAAGTTATTTATTTAAATTAAAACAAAACAAAGAACTTGTGGTACAATAAATGAAATTAATAAATACATACACTATATCTATCTGTTGTTTCTCATATAAACAGTTTGTGCTACAGAATTTCTTTTCAATAAATCGACTGGGATATTTTCTGTAAATTCTTCCACATTCACGTCTATATTATCTTCATCTTCAAGATCTGGTTCAATAGTATCTCCTCTAGCAATGCATATGTTATGTAATACACAGCAAGCCACTATTAGTGGAGCTATTAATTCTGTCTTATAGATATTTACATATTTTAATATCCTGAATCTAGTTTTCAGAATACCAAATGTTTGTTCAATGTACACACGAGTACCTGAATGCTTAAAATTGTAAGTTTTTTGAGCTCTAGTCAGATGACCATTATCTCTGTATGGTGTTAAAATGTAATTCGTGTTTGGGTATGCAGAGTCACCTAAAATGTGGGTATCATATGGAAATAGTCTCTCTGGATGTTCTGCCATCATTTTGCCAAGTCTGGATTTTCTAAAAACACGGGCATCATGCATACAGCCAGGATATCCTAGAGATTATTTTGAAAAAATAAATACATATTCTTGTAACTGCCACAATTAATTTACCTGCGCAAACATCTGTAAACATATAGTCCGCATTACACACACCCTGTAGAATGACAGAATGGTATTTCTTTCTATTATAATAAGCAGTTTGATTTGATTTGGGAACTGCAATTGGAATGTGGCTTCCATCTATCGCACCTATAACATTCATAAAGCCATGGCGTTCTTTGAATTTCTCAGTAGCTTGCAAAATTTCCGGTTTTGTCGTTGGCCATTTAATATAACAATCTGCTAACTTGACAAGTTCATCACAAATAGCATGGAGATAATCATGGGCAGTCGATTTCGAAATATCGAATTTTTCAGATATAATTCTACAAAAATATATGTTAATAGATCTTTAAAAAACATAAATTTGAATCTGTACCTAAATACTTCTTGGTTGCACAGCAACGTTAAAGCAATTAATAATTGCTTTTCAGGCGACTCCTTATTTCTTCCACTTCTTTGAGTTTTTCGATATAGTCGCTTACCCAACACTTCTATTAGAATGGCGACTACAAGAAGTGAAGCTCAGAACAAATCCTTATTAACAACAAAAACATCAAAAAGAGAGCTAAATAATAGTTATCATACGATAATATACGATAAACAAGATGACCGGAAGGAATCGATCGCCGATATAAATGTAATATTACGAGACAAGATCGCAACCTTGACGTACGAACATGATAAATTGAAAGAAGCTCAAAGTAAAAAGGAGGATGAACTGATTAAGCTACAGGATAAAATAGAACGTAAGGATGAGATCATTACATATTTAAAAGATACAATTGCCAAACTCACCCTTCAAGCAAAAAAAGTAGTATCAGATTTTGCTGCACAAACAGAAACTACGGAGATGATCCAGATAGCAACACAAACATCATGTAACACCGTAACATCACCAACGCAAACGGATTATATTGAATTAGGCGACCGAAACAAGCAAACGATATCACAGATCAAAAACAGTCGCAAACAAATAAACCCAGAAGAAGCAATAATAGAGCATGGAGGAAAAAGAGACTTACGAGTAGTACAGGTCGCACCACAAGAAGAGCAACAAACAATAAACAATATCTCAAATTGTAGTATAAAAATGAATGATGTAAATAAAAAAAGGTCTACAAGGCGAGGTGAAAGAATTAAAACTATTTATTGACAACAAAAATGACGCGACTCAGGAACAAATACATACAATTAGTAAGCATTCCATAAACACAAATTGCATCAATGAAGAAGAATCTGGACATAGGGAACATAGGAAACCGAATCCATTAAAAGCTACAGCTCCCCATTGTAGTAAAAACAAGCAAAAATTGGTACTTCTTGGAGATAGCCACTGCCGTTATTATAGCAAAATTTTGAATCAAAATTTGGATAAAAATTCGTGAGTAATGGGAATCACAAAGCCGAACGCCAAGCTTGAGGATATTATGGATACCATACAAGTTGAGACCAAGAAATTGGGAAAAAAGGATTGTATGGTGATAATGGGTGGATGTAACAATATGGATGAATGTTATAACTCTGAAAACATAAATAAAGTTATAAACCGGTTCCGAGAAATTATGGAATATACGAGGAACACAAATGCAATAATCAGTACAATACCCTTTCGATGTGATAATAGAAGATTAAATCGCGTTATTGAACATATAAACCATAGTATCTATATGATAGCAAGTCAATATGAACATGTTTACTTGCTCTGCATCAACAACTTACTTACGGTAGATGATTATGCTGTCGACGGTCTACACTTACGCTATAGCTCGAAGAAATATATTAGCGGGCAGATTGCAGAAGTAATGAATTGGATGATTGAACGTCATGGAGACATTTTTTTCTTGAGGGAATGCCACCGAAGCATAAACAGGTAAATAGCATTTCTATTTTGCGCTAAAACGTCCAGAGTTTGATGAGTAAGAAGGGTGAATTGGAAGTTTTTTTGAGTGAGGAATTGTGTCATATTTTGTGTGTAACTGAACATTGGTGTGTTAAAGACTATATAGAGACTATAAGTATTGGCAAATTTAAAGTAATAAATCATTTTAGTAGATCTCAGAAAATACATGGGGGAACCGCAATTTTTGTAAGTGATATTGTAACCAGTAACGAATTTAAATTTTATAATATTGACTCGATACGTAATTTGTCTGTAGAATTACATTTTGAATGCATTGCGACGAAGTACTGTTACAAGAATTTTAAAATGTTGGTGCTTGTGGTATATAGAAGTTGTACAGGTGATTTTAGTATATTTTTAAACAAACTGGAAGAAGCATTGGATATTGCCAGTGCGCTAAATGATTATAAGATAGTACTCTGCGGAGACTTTAATATAAATTTTTTACTTAAATCTAGTGAGCTGGATTTGTTTACTGACCTGGTGGAAGCATATAACTTAGTAATAACTATCGATCATCCAACTCGTATTAATAATTGTTTGGATAATATATGTGTGAGTAAATCATTTGAATTCTATGATAGCGTTGTTGTGTATAATGGTATATCGGATCATGCCGCTCAAAGATTGGTAGTATCGTATGACTCACATCGCAATGATGTCGTCGGTAACTCGGACGTTTTAGTATTTAGACCGCTAGTTAATAAAAATACTATAAAACATTTTAAAGAATTATTAGATAAAGAAAATTGGATACAGGTATTCCAAAGTGCTGATGTAAATACACAGTATGAGAGCTTTATTAAAATAATAGAGTATTGCTTTAGGCTTGCATGTCCAAAGGTTAAAAGAAAAGTTGGGTATAATGATGGAACTAAAAACGAATGGATCACGAAAGGAATACGGGTATCATCACAAAAATTAAAAGATTTATATAAACTAACGTTGTCGGGTGATGAAGTGAGCATATCTTATTACAAAAAATATAAAACAATATATAGAGAAATAATTAAGTTAGCTAAAATTTTACACAATAATAAAATAATACAAAATTCTATAAATCCAACAAAAGCAGCTTGGAATATTATAAATTCTCGTGTGAAAAATGTACATACTAACGAACAAATAACCCTGGAAGATAATGAGGATAAAATAATTGAACCATTAGATATAACAAAAATCCCAAAAGGAAGGTGAAAAAATCCCTTACCACAAAATTAGATAACAAATCTAAATACGTATTTCGGCAACTAAGTTGCCATCTTCAGTAGAAACAAGTGAAAAGCAGTGTTAAACATAGTGTTTTCGGCTAAGGTAAACCTTGGAAGATATGCTCTTCACCAAATCACTAGTGGAATAACACTGTGCATATCTTCCAAGGTTTACCTTCGCCGAAAACACTATGTTTAACACTGCTTTTCACTTGTTTCTACTGAAGATGGCAACTTAGTTGCCGAAATACGTATTTAGATTTGTTATCTAATTTTGTGGTAAGGGATTTTTTCACCTTCCTTTTGGGATTTTTGTTATAGTTTTCAAGCCACAGTCTCCACCCATCACAGGAAACCATTAGATGTTGCAAACTTTTTTAACAAACATTTTAACACTGTAGCCGATCATTTGATTGGACAGAAGGATACACTGCAAGCAAATACAAGAACAATACATACGCATACTACACAACACAGTTTTTTTCTTAGTCCTACAACGGAAGATGAGGTACGTAGTGTGATAGCGAGTTTGAGAAACACATGTTCTTCTGGTTGTGATGAACTTAGCGCAGTATTAGTTAAGCAATGTGTTGCTCAAATAATAAAACCTCTCACAAAAATAATAAATAATTCATTTGTACAAGGTGTGTTCATTGAACCCTTAAAAATTGCGAAGATTATACCATTATTGAAAGCGGGCACAAACACAAATGTAGATAATTATCGCCCCATATCTGTTTTAAATACGTTTTCAAAAGTTATTGAAAAACTAGTTGCAACTAGATTAGTACATTTTTTAGATAAATTTAACCTACTAAATAATATCCAATTTGGTTTTAGGAAAGGAAGATCCACCAGTCTAGCTATTTCAAATTTTCTAAATGCTCTCTACAATCACTTAGATGACGGTAAAACGTGTGTAGGTTGTTACCTTGACCTAAGCAAAGCTTTTGACTTAGTGGACCATGACATTCTTTTAGACAAATTGCTGAGTTGTGGGGTACGGGGGTTAGCATACGATTGGTTTGCGAGTTATCTGAGTAATAGAACACATTATGTTGAATTAAATTATGTAAAATCATCCCCTTTATCCGTCAGACGAGGTGTGCCGCAAGGAAGTGTGCTTGGCCCTCTGCTATATATTTTGTATGTTAATGATATATCTCTGACGGATGCTGTGATGTTTGCGGACGATACATCAATGCTTGTTAGTGCTGCAAATTCTAAGGAAATTAGTAGGGAGGCAAACAATAAACTAAGTAGCATAAATAATTATTTCAAAAACCACAATTTACACTTAAATAATAAGAAGACAGTATTTATCGAATTTAGAACAACAAATAATGAAAAAGATTACTCACATTATATCAAAGTCGATGGTAATACTATAAAGCAAGTTAATTGCACAAAATTTTTAGGACTAACGGTTGATTCTAGGTGTAGTTGGAAGAATCACATTGACGCGCTAAGTAGTAGACTAGCTAAAGTATGTTATGTTTTGTCTCGCCTTAAAAACGAATTAAGTTTTGATGCCCTCAAAATGTATTATTTTGCACACTTTCACTCACTCGTGTCCTACGGAATTATCGCTTGGGGAGCTTCTTCTGAAGTGGGACGGGTGTTTAGATTGCAGAAGAGAGCATTGCGTATCATGGTGGGCATGCGTAACGGTTCCAGCTGTCGTAGGTTGTTTTCAGATATCGGGGTGATGACGTTGAGTGGTGTTTTTATATTTCAATTGTTAATGTATGCTAAGGACAATATTAGCGATATACCAAAATTAAATCAATTTCATTCATACCACACCAGAAACTCACACATATTGGAAGTCCCGCGGCATAGACTGGCACTTAGTGAGCGAAACCCTCGTTATTTGGCCGTAAAGGCTTACAATAAGCTTCCAGCATGTTATAAACAAATGTCACAAAATATGTTTCGCTGTAATATAAGACGTTTACTGCTCTCTAAGGGTTACTATACGTTTAAAGAATACTTAGACGATTCGGGTGTGTAGTTCTTGATATCATAGTTGTTAATTCTTTAATAATTATGTTTCTTTAGATTTACCTGTTTTAAATAATATATCTAATGCTTCGAAGATCTGCATACCTATATATACAAATTGTACAATGTTGCATGTTATTTTTTGTTTATTGTATGCTTTTCCACCATGGAATGACGTGTCCTATACTCGAGTTGTAGTCTACTGGATTAAATATATATTATTATTATTATTATTAAGTTTGTGAACGTTTCGCGATTCATACGGTAATGGCTCTTAAAATCTGAAGTATAATATTAATTTGACTACACCTACAAGTTTGCTACATATTAATACTATTACTTACCATCAGGATTATACATTAAAGCCACCTTTTCCACATACTTTGAAATGCATTTTCGTTTCTTTTTATTTCTATAACTCTCTAAGATCATTATGTTTTCATCTTCGCTGCTATCTATTATTTCGGATATTAAAGCAATTACTTTTAACTTAGCTTTCTGATCCATTCTTATCTTGTCTCAGGAAATACAATATGACACGCGAGTAAAAGGTAAAACAGAATATTTTTTAGGTTATGTAATTACCGAAAAAAAAGATGTATTTAAAACGTTCGAAAATACATGTACCAGTTCCATCTACCGTCCGAATCAGCTGTTTACCGATAGGGACTCGGTAGATACCTTACGATCCAATTTTCGTAAACCCCTATTGTTTTCAGTTATTGAAATATCAGTAAATTTCAGAAGTGCGAAAATACATCAAAGTATATTGAGATTATTTGTGATGAGATCTACCAATTTGTGTATCTAAATATACTTCAAACAGTCATGTTGTCCTACGCCTAGGAAGAGATGCCCCTTGGCTGGGTGTAGATTCAAGATAATAACCCAAAACATGCAAGTCGCAGGGTTAACGACTGGTTTCGAGAGGCTTCGGTTAAGGTTCTGGTGTAGCCTGCGCAATCACCAGACCTTAACCCCATAGAAAATCTGTGGACAGACGTAAAACAGACCGTTTTTGCAGCAGCACCCACATCAAGACAAGAATTACGAGAAATAGTCGAAAGAAGAAGGTCCATTCCAAATGAGCGATGTCAAACATTGGTTGATTTCATGCCACGATGATGCGAAGCAGTCATCGTAAATAAAGGCTACACCACAAAATATTATAAAAAATTTATGATTTTACTACATTTTTCTTAAGATATATCTTTTTTTAATACTGCTATTTTTTGCACATCTGGAATATACAATTATATGTAAAAATGTTTAAACTTATTATTATTTTGCTATACATAGAAGATGTATGTTATGTTTTACTTAATAAATTAAGTATAACCACAGACAAGAGAACATAACAGACCATCAGCTAGATAGGGCGACTAGAATTGTTCATAGGACTGATACTAGATGTCACTATAAGTAACGTCTGTACATAATTTTATATATCGCTAAAAAAGCGCCAACAGCATCAAGCCCGGACACAGTACAATGTTGCCACTGCTCTTGTAGACGGCGCGCCGACAAAGCTGTTACATGTTACATCTATAGGACACCGCCGCTAATCCGCTTCTTTAAAATACCTCGCATTTTTTTATAAAAACATGGCAAATCTTGGTATCAACTTTCCTTTGGCGAATTTTTCCATCAAACTCGGTTGTTCTAGTTTATTTCTTTTACCCTTTAGCTTTAGTTTATTATTCCCGTTATTAAAAAAAAAACGGGCATTTCTTGCTTTAAGTTAGTTATTATGTCGCATACATCGTTCACGGCTATTGTCGAATTACCATATTTTAAAAACTATATACCATTAAAAGTTTCAATTAGGTGAACATTTATGTCGAAACAGGAGTTTTAGATGGGAAAAATTTGATTTTATTTTATTTGAAATAGTATGGCAGGCATAGCACAATGAGCCCGGTAAGGGTGGCCTAAGTGCCAGGGTTGGGCATCATTCAATAATTTTTTATTCAAATAATTATTTGAATGAAATTTTCATCTGTTATTGCTGAATAAAACTATGAGAAATCATTTGAATGAAGAATTATTTCAATAAAACGTTATTTGAATAAAGCATTATTGGAATGATTCTTTCACCAAATAAATCGTTATTCAAATAATTTATTACTGAATAACACCGAAATAAATTTAGATTAGGTATATGCCTACATGTTTGTGCAGGTAATCATATAAGAATTATCGCTAATGTTACGAAGTGCATCGGTAGGACGGCATGCCAGTAATAATTATATATCTTCGATATTCCTCTAGATTTACGTGATGTCATCTCTGAAGTCGATAAACAAACCTTCAAGCTTTTAATCTCTTTAAAAATTGGCGTGCAATATTTAAATAAAATCCGCTGTTAGAAAGTGTACCAGTACCACGACATGGCAGTAATAATTATATCGGTCGATATCTTCGACATCCCTCAAGATTTACGTTTTATTGTTTTTGAAACCGATAACCAAACTCTCAAACTTACGAAAATCACATTTATTTTTTTTTCCACAACTTCCAATGTCCTCAAAAAATGGCGGCTGATATTAATATAAAAGTTCCCGCTAACGTTAGAAAATGCATCGGTATGCATGTTTCACAAAGATGTTTGGTCGTTATTTTCCCATTTTTTAAATTAAGGGCAACATTTAGTTCCGCTGTGATCGCAAGCGTGTAGTTTTTAAAATTAAGGCAGTGCATACTATTTTATTGTGTTCTTGTTTCTTTCTGACATTCTGGATGATTCTTTTATTTATTTTTATGTTGAAAATAAAATTTAGGTATTATTTATTCCTAATAACCTACAAATATTCTATTAATATTTTATTTATTATTAGCTTGTTGTTTGTAGATGGTAATTATATGTACATATCTATATTAATTAATTTAAAATCAAATTATAGCAATTAGTTTTCATATTTATGCATTTCTGACTATATCATCATATAATATCATTAAATATCTTACATACACACGAATACCGTGTATATTTCATATTTTTCAATTTACAAAATTATTGACAACGTCGCACATAATTCCTGTATTTTAGCGACGCCATCGCGTGCCGATTAGTTCAAGTTAGGGTGTATATATATAGCACAGGGGAGCAGCGGCAAACATCCTGCTTCCTTTTATGTTTCCAAAAAATTACATTTAGCTGACAGTCTGTATATTCTCTTGTCTGTGGTATAACTAAATGTATTTAGTTTTTAACTTTTTTCAATGCACTGCTATTTCTTCGCACACATCTGTATGTAGTTTGCGGTTTTTTTTTTTTTCTAAATGTAATGATTTATTATATTTTCTTTTACATTAGCCGTCTCGGTGCCTGAATGGCTTGCATGTTTACCTTTCACCCTACAGGTACTGGTGATTTTAAATTGTGAATTAAAATTAGAAAACATGCATTCTTCTCGGATATGAAGTAAAGCCCGTAGGTCCCGTATCAATGCGATTAATCAATGCGTTAAAAATCCGTACCGGAAGTTGAAACCTCTTTCGGGTCTGGCAAAATTTCAGTGTGTGGAATTGGTACCATACATCACGTATGTAGATGTCCAGTGCGCTTAGCAAGTGTCGAAAGGTGTATTCCACAACCCGAAGCTTCTCCTTTATATTCAGCTGGCAGATAAATTGTAAGTAAATGTCTCGGTTAAAGGATTCATTTGTTGATTATATATTTTTTTATTTATATTATAAAAGTTATTAAAAAATAGTGTTATTTCTTGAAAGTTAATTTAAATAATAATAATATAATAATAATTGTATTTGTAAACATAATTTTAATGTTTTGTTTTTTTTCCACATATTGTTATTAATCTGCTAGTCTAATGTAATGGCTTGCAGACTTTGTTATAAGTCATTGGCTTGTGGGTTCAGTTTTGTTGTTAATTATGATATTTGGTTTTGTTGGGGATTGGAACATTGACATTATTTGTCCGTGAAAGTACAATGAAATTAGAGTTGTGTTCATAATCAATGTGTGCAATTTTTCTAGTTGAAATTCAGAATGTAAACCTGAGCATTTTATGAGCGTAAGAAGTAAACTGATAAATGTAACGACAATAGTGATAATATATAATTTTATTTCATCGATTTCTATAAAGAATTCTGCTCGGTAATCTTAAATCATATTTGTTTCTTTATATGTTGGGCAGCTTCGTTTTTCATAGTGTTCTTCTCTTTGGGGACTAAAGATACTATTCCAACATTCCTTTTAATTAATAATTATCGCTACATCTCTTCCAATTTGTTAGGTGTACAGCCTGTGGTTTGACATTTCATATTCGATCTTGACTTTTTACCATAACTTGCCTTAAATAGCGGTAATTTTTAAAAGTAAATCTATAAAGATAAATTTTGATTTTTTACAATGGTCGTATTTTGAAAATGTAACAGTTCCTAAACAGTCTAGGAACAATTGAGAATTTATCTGAAGCGTTCTTCATTTTGTGTACTTTATAATGCTATTTATCATTTTTAATTTACGTGACAGGGATTCTCATTGTTTTTAAGTTTTTGATAGTGTTAACACTTTGAAATAATGGTAGGAATTTTAAAACTATTTTATTTATGAAACATTTTATTTGAGTAATTTTAATATAATTAAATAGTAAAACTGAAAACTTTTTTTTTGTTCACAAATTTAGATAAGTTTTGTAATCCACTTTGTAATCATCTAATTTTATTTGTATATTTCGTTTGGAAATATACGCAGTGCAATTGAATATATATATATACCCCATACATTTTTAATTTTAACAAAAAGTGGGGTTCATAATTTATTTGTATTTCTTGCCTAATATAATGTATAATAGACATGTGATTAATTCTCGAAGAAAGAAATATTTAGAGGCAATAGATAAAAGTTTAAATTTTTATAATATTTTATTAGATATGTGAATAATTACACTGTGGAACAAATTCAGGTTAGCAAAAGTTAGGTCGATTCTGAGAGTGAGGGGTGAAAATAGAGGCTAAATTAGAAGACCCGTATCGCGGCGTTTGTTTATGTTAGTTTTTTTTTTAATCGACCTTCGAACTTTGCAGTCAAATGCCGATTTTCAGCATATTGTTTTATGGTTTTTTGGCTATAACTCGTCGACTAATTGATATTTTTTAAATCTGTAAAAGCCAAATTATTGCTAGAGACCTGTGCAACAATTAAAATTTTTAAAAAAGTTGATTTAGAAAATGTTTGTGGTGCTTATGAAGCAAAATGTTGGAAAAATAATTTTTTTTTCATGCTTTTTGAAAATATTTTCCACAAAACTAAGTCTTTTTTGCTTTCTGTTTGATCTATAATATGCTTCTCAGTTTCTTCTTTGTCTTCCCCTTCTTCCTCTTTTTCCTCGTCTTCCTCTTCTTCAACGGTGTTTTTATACCAACAAAACAACTTTTTTGTCTTCAACCACCGCACAGGCAGCGATTTTTTTTTATTTCGTACAAGCGAACTAATTTCAAAAATACAGATTCAGTTAAGACTCGGAACTCAGCCGAACCTGATGTCTTTTAATTTTCGCTCGGTCGTGATAAAATTCGCTATTAATTTTTTTGGAACTTATTTCATTTTGTGAGTGATTTAAGTTAAGTGCATCGGTTTCATAAAAATAACAAAAAAAACATTGTATAATATATTGTTGAAGGTGCTGTGTCTGGAGTTATGTAGATGAATGCTTCTCGAAGACTGTATAGTTAACTCCAACACTAGTTTTTGTTTTGTGTTCGAAGGACCAGTGAACATTAATAAAATACATGCATGCCTTTAAAACTTTCATTCACTTAAACTTACAAAAAAAAACATAACACAACTTAACTAACGTTCACAAATAAGAGACACTAAAGTGTACGAATTTAAACCTTTAATCGAATTGCTTACAATGTGTATGTAAGAAAATGTTGTACCGAACTGTTGTTTGAAGACTGTTGTTTCAAGACTGTTGTTTCAAGACTGTTGTTTCAAGACTGTTGTTTCAAGACTGTTGTTTCAAGACTGTTGTTTCAAGACTGTTGTTTCAAGACTGTTGTTTCAAGACTGTTGTTTCAAGACTGTTGTTTCAAGACTGTTGTTTCAAGACTGTTGTTTCAAGACTGTTGTTTCAAGACTGTTGTTTCAAGACTGTTGTTTCAAGACTGTTGTTTCAAGACTGTTGTTTCAAGACTGTTGTTTCAAGACTGTTGTTTCAAGACTGTTGTTTCAAGACTGTTGTTTCAAGACTGTTGTTTCAAGACTGTTGTTTCAAGACTGTTGTTTCAAGACTGTTGTTTCAAGACTGTTGTTTCAAGGCTGTTGTTTCAAGACTGTTGCTTTAAGACTGACAATTCTGTATGAATTTTTGTAGAGGAAACCTCAGTATAATATATTAAATAAATAAAAGTATCATGATTCCCAGAAGGGGATGAACTGGGTAAATTCCAGTTGTAAAAAGTAATTATTAAATGTTCTCGAGTAATTTACAGCGGATGTTGACCATTACTCATCAGTAGTATTAATATTATTGGGAATATAATAGCTACGGCAGTATCTATGAATAGATAAGTTTGTGTAAATAAAAATCTAATACCTACAGCCAGGTAGTGAGCTATTGAAATATATAAGGTGTAAAACTTTAACTTAAATTAGGGGAAATGTGAAACCGAAATAATTTAATGGGAAAACCCAGATTCTGATGAAGTAAGGGTTCTCTAAATATAGCAAGATTAAATACAAATAAATAAATGCTTAAAATACTAAACAATTATAAATATTCGAAATTTACTGAAATAAACCTTAATTAAACAATAAAAACGTGGATGTGTGCTGTACATAATGCCGCCCGCGTTGAAAGATCTATCTTTCGAAACCTAAACTATAGTAAAATAATGATTTATAATTCATTTACTGTCTCTATGGGCAATACACACAACTTATTTGCAGGTCGCTTCACTTCACCGCGAATCGTGTTCACTGTTGCCGCGCGCACTACTCCATCATTGCCGGGAAAGATACTTGAGATTCTTCCCATTGGCCAGTGCATAGGCGCCAGATTATCCTCCTTCAGTACCACAAGCTGTCCGATACGAAGGTTGATCCTAGATTTCGCGTTCCACTTCCCTCTTTGTTGTAGTTGATGCAAATACTCTGATGACCATCGTTTCCAAAAGTGTTGTTTAAGGCGCTCGATTAATTGAAAACGCGATAAACGATTCAATTTAAGATCTAACAGACTTGGCTCTAAATTAGATCTTAGTGAGTCTCCAATTAAGAAATGGCCAGGAGTTAATACTGATAGGTCAGAAGGATCTTCGGATAAGGAAATGAGGGGTCGTGAATTCAAAATCGCTTCTATCTGAGTTGCAATTGTATAGAACTCTTCGTAGGTCAATAGGGCGTTACCAGCTATACGTTTAAAATGGTATTTAAATGACTTGACAGCTGCTTCCCAAAGCCCGCCAAAATGGGGTGATCTGGGCGGTGAGAAGTGCCAAGATATCCCGTGAGTAGTTAGCGCATCTGTAATTTTCTCCATTTCCGTGGACGTTGTAAATATTCTGTGGAGTTCCTTCAACTCTTTATTTGCCTTAACGAAATTGGTACCATTGTCAGCATATATATATGGGTTACCATACCTCGCCTAGATATAAAACGTTTTAACGCATTGATAAACGAGTTAGAATCCAAACTTGAGACTAACTCAATATGCACGGCCTTTACTGCCATACAAACGAAAATCGCGATATAAGCCTTGGATGGTGAACTTCGCCTATTTATACCATTCCTGATCATGAAAGGTCCACAGTAGTCGACTCCTACATTGATGAACGGCCTGGCTGGCTCCAGACGTACTGCAGGTAGATTACCCATGATAGGTTGATGTATTATAGGGTTCGCCTTGAAGCATTTGATGCACTTTCTTACTACCTGACGAACAGTGCTTCGACCTAATAACGGCCAATACTTGCTCCGAATTTTCGCTAACGTGGCCTGGGTTCCAGCATGAAATTCCGTGCGATGCGTATGTTCAATTAACAACTTCGTGAATTGGTGATTACTTGGTAATATTATTGGATGCTTTTCATCATATGTACACTGTGAGTTTTTTAGTCTTCCGCCTACCCTTATTATACCTTGATTGTCTAAAAAGGGTTGTAAAGCCTTCAATCGACTTTCAGGTTTAACATCTCGAGAGCGCGAAAGACGATGTATCTCTGCCGCAAAGAATTCACCTTGTACGGTTTTAATTAATAAATTCATTGTCGTATGCAATTCAGATGTAGTCAAAGGTCCGGTAATGATAAGTTGTTGAGTTTTATTCACGTAACATTTTGAATTATGTATGAATCGCTTACAATAACTAATCACACGTTGTAATTTTAAAAGGTTTGAGCACTGATCAATCAAGTCAAGTTTGTACGATGCGACGTGGCTACTAGTAGAGATGCTGTTGCTACGCTGTTCTGGAACTTCTATCTCCTCTAGCTTAATATTTGAATGCGGCCAACTGCTGTAAGGACTTGCGAGCCACGCTGGTCCTTGCCACCATAAGTGAGAATGTAGTAAGTCTTGTGGTAAAACTCCTCGCGAGAGTAGATCCGCGGGGTTCTCTCGGGTGCTGATATGATGCCAATGAGATACATTCGTAATATCTTGAATTTCCCCTACTCTATTTGCCACGAATGTCTTTAATTGTCTCCCAGTCGTATTTAACCATGCTAATACGATTGTTAAGTCTGTCCAATATTTTTTACAACTGATATTTGCTGTGATAGCTGGTGTTACCTTCTTCATTAATTGCGCTAATAGCAAGGCAGCACACAATTCAAGACGTGGGATAGTAGTAGGTTTGACAGGCGCGACACGTGATTTTGAGCATAATAGTTCGCAAGTAATTTCTCCGGTTTGAGCGTTAGTTGTTCTCACGTAAATGCAAGCACCATAAGCCCTTTCGCTGACATCCGCGAATCCATGTAATTCAATTACATCCTTACACGGCATTACATTACGTGTTATATTTACTGAATTTAAAACTGACAACTTGTTTTGATATTCAAGCCATTCGGTGTGAATATGAAGCGGTAGCGTTTCATCCCAAGAAACCTTTGTTTGCCATAAAGTTTGCATAAGAATCTTTGGTTTGATAAATTACTGGACCAATTAAGCCAAGAGGGTCAAAAATCTGTGCAATTTGTGAAAGTATTAACCGCTTTGTACTTCGACCTTCAGCGTTAACTTGAGGTATTGTGTATTGTAATTTATCACTAGCAGAATTCCATTGCAACCCTAAAGTTTTTATAGTGCATTCTTTGTCTAGATTTAAAACCATGGGTTCGGTAGCGTTTGGCAATAACTCCCTTAAGATATTTACATCACTACAAGCCCATTTTCGAAGTTCAAACCCACCCTTTTTCAATAAATCATTGACTTCGCGAAATATTATGTCTTAATACCTTGAATATCGTCAGCACCCGTTAATAAATCATCTACGTAAAAATCTCTTTGAGTTATTTTTGATCCTAATGGGAACTGTTGAGCTTCCTCGATCGCTAATTGATTTAACGCTCGGGTCGCTAAGAATGATGCAGGCGCTGTGCCATACGTTACCGTTTTTAATTCATATGTTTGTAATTCATCTGCAGTATTACCGCGCCAGATTATTCTTTGCAATCCCGTTTGTGATTTGTCTACTAGTATTTGCCTGTACATTTTTGTAATGTCCCCCGTCAAAACTATATTGTGCGTCCGGAATCTGCATATGATCGAAAACAGAACTTGTTGTATCGATGGACCTGTCACTAGCAAATCATTTAAGGCTCGGCCACATAGGAAGCGGTCTGTCGCGGCGGGAAGCGATATTCGACCGAGCCGGTAAGGCGGTCTGGTTGTATTACGCAATATTGCATCATTTCTGTCAAACAAAACGCGGTCTACCGTCTCCGGCTCACTTTTGTCGCGACGACGAGCGATCCGTTAGTACAAAATTACAGATTTTTGCGGTCCGGCTTCGAAATGAGTGAGGAAACTGAAAATTTCATTGAAACTGTACGCCAATATAGGTGTTTGTTTGATTGTTCAAACGAACATTATAAGAATCTTTTAAAGAAGGCTGAAGCATGGGACGAAATAGCTCAAGAACTCAATATGACAAGTAAGTATCATTTTAGTGTAATTAATTAAATTAACATTACATTAAATTTGGGGTTTTTTTTTCGTTAACATTAAATTTGTGTGTTATTTTCTGATGCATTGTTTCTTCTCTGAAAGTAATCAGCAAAACGTTCACGAATTTGAATTGCTGCATTTGGCGACCTTCGATTTGTTGATTCTGTTTCCACAAACGCGCGCATAGACCCGCACTCTCCTTGAGTTTCTGGGGCAGTCCCCTCTTTACTATTGTTCTTCGATATAACGTAATTGTGCAAACAGCAAGCTGCTTTTACAATATAATCCGCAGTTTCAACATCTGTCTCTATAGCTCTTAAAAAAATCCGCCATTTCATTGCCAATATACCAAATGCGTTTTCCACTACACGGCGTGCTCGGCTGAGATACATATTAAATTGTTTCTTTCGTGCATTGTTGATCACTCCTTGTTTAGGGTATGGTCTCATTAAATAAGTTTGAAGTGCAAAGCCTTCATCACCAACTAAAACATGAGGAACTGGGGTGTCTGTAGCCGGTAGTGGCTTCGGTGGTACAATAATCTTTCCATCAATATACTCTCGGTAAAACACTGAATTTTCGAAAATACCGCTGTCGCTATGACGTCCATAACTTCCTATATCTACTACCATGAATTTATAGTATGGGTCAACTATTGCTAGCAGAACGAGCGAAAAAAAATGTTTGTAACAAAAAAACTGTGATCCAGTGTTTTTTGGGCATTTCAGCTTAATATGTTTCCCGTCTATGCTTCCAATGCAGTTCGGAAATCCCCAAAGTTCTCTGAATCCTTCTTCAGCTCTCTTCCACGTCTCTAACGTCGGTTTAGGTAAATATTTTGGCTGTAGAATATTCCAAATTTCTCGGCATACTTCCTTCACAATTTCGGAGACGGTAGAACGTCCCAACCGAAAAGAGAAAGCAATGGTCTGATAAGTGTCGCCTGTAGACAAATGTCTGAAAAATAAATAAATAAAACAATGCCGCGTAAACTTAAGAAAAGATTAAATAGGCGTACCTAAATCACAAGTACTTATTACGTCAATTGTTAACAGAACTAAGGATTAAAACTTATTGTATTTATAGGTATTATTTTATGGCCAGATTCACCAAATGATTAAAATTTGTTTCAGGTGATGCAGCAAAAACAAAGTGGAAAAATTTACGTGACTCCTATATGAGGTTCAAGAAGAGCAAAAAAGGTGAGACAGGGCAGGCCAGAAAGTATGGCAAATGGCCATGGAGTAGACACATGTCATTTCTGGATGCGACGCTTCAATATCGTCCCCAGAGCAGCAACATTGCACAAGCGGTAAGAGAAATTGAGGATGAAAGCACTTCATCAGCGGCTACGTCACCTCTGTCCGTCAACAACGATGAATTGGACCAACTTCAATCACCACCTGAAATGCTCCCTCCACTTCAACCAAAGAAGAGAGGGAAGTCACAAAGTGACGCTGCGGGCAATATCTCTTCAGGCTCAGATGTTGACAAAGTGATTAATTTCTTACAAAATAAGAAATTACAGGAGAAACAGATTGACGGAGTGGATCACTTGTTTCAGAGCTACGCTGCAACATTTAAAACTTTCCGCCCAAGGACACAAGCATTGTTGAAGCTAAAACTTGCAACTCTCTTCTCGGAAGCCGAACTTACTGAGCTTCAAGAACAGGAGATTTCACGAGCAACATCGCCTGCTATTTCTAATTCAGGTTCAAGTGGATTTGAGGCGCAGGGTTTCGCAACATGCCGAAGTAGCAGAGGATTATAGCAGGGGATCATCTTTCACTTTAAATAGTGACAACACGTATCTTTCCACTCGTGATGCATTTGAAAATTTTAATCCTAAGAACAACAATGCTTAACGATTTTGGAGTTTTAAGTTCGATTATTTATTTGTATTTTCTTATTTTTGTTCTGTTTTTCACAATAAACACATTGTATCATACTATTTGTTGTTCATATGTTTCAAAACTTACCTTAAACAAATAGCAAGTCTTTGCTTTGTTTCAATGGGTATTCTCCAGTTCGTTGTGCACTTTCCAATCCTCAGTTTTATTAAATCATGCAATTCCTCGAATGATTCGCGCGACATGCGAAAATATTTGAAAAACCTATCATCATGTGACTCCAATTCGATACATAGGCGGTGGTATTCCCCAAATTGCTCCCTCTTCTTATTAATTTCATGGACCCAACATCGTCTTTTCTTTTTCTTCTTTGCGTTTTCCAAGGCAAATAGCATAAGGAGTTGTTCTTCGTCCGAGCCCATACTCAATAACAATATCAAAAACAAAAGAAAACGCACTTCTAGCACGCCGTCAACCCCCTAAAAGATAGTGACCAGACTGAACCGCTCACACAAAGTTATCGCTCCCTGTGTGACGTCGCCATATCGCAGACCGCCTTCACGATCGCTAGACCGTTGCCCGCCGCGACAGACCGCTTTCTATGTGGCCGAGCCTTTAGTGAATGCCCTGATGTCGATTTTGCGGAGGCGTCAAATACTACGCGTAACTTTGTTGTTATGCTATCTTTTATTACCGCATGATGCGGAAGGTAAAATACGGTATTTGTGTCAAGATTACTAGATTCCCTTTCGTGAATTTGCTGCATATGGCCTAATTCTGCATATTCATTAATGAAATCGGTATATTGTGTTTTTAATTAGGGTTGTTGTAACAATTTTTTCTCTAGTGCGTGGAAACGCCTGACTGCTAATTCTCGCGAATTACCTAACCTAATCTGAGCATCATCTTTAATAGGCAATTTAACAATAAATCTGCCCTCTTCATTTCTTTGATAATTTTCAATGAAGTGTTTCTCACACATTCTTTCTTCCGCGCTATAATTATTTTGCCTACTAACTTCCTCGATTTCCCAAAATTTCGTTAATCATGAATCTAATGTTTGTTGTATAGAAAAATTGCAACTGCTGCTGGCTGACATAACTTTATTGCAAATAGCACCCGAAATGATCCATCCCAACTGCGTTTTTTGTATAACTAAGTTAGTATTAGACATTTTTATTTGACCTACACAAACTAGTTGCCAAAAAAGTTCAGCACCAATAAGCAGATCTATTTTTCCTGGACAATGAAATTCAGGATCAGCTAATTTTATATTTTTGGGTATGTTTAATTGAGCCCTGTTGATTGTGACTGCAGGAATATTATTTGTTATGTTTTCTAATACTAAACAACGTAACGTTGTGTCGAATTCGTTAACAATTGAGTGAACAGAGGCAGCTACTGTTGTTCTTATACGCGTACAAGCTTGTGAAATACCAGTAACCGGTATGTTGACTCCTGTTTCCTTTAGTTTTAATTTTCTTACTAGCTCGGTAGAAATAAAATTTGATTGAGAACCAGAGTCTAGCAATACCCTACATTTGTGAAATCTGCCTTGTTTGTCCGCTATCTTAACTGTGGCCGTTGCCAATAATACCTGAGTGGAGTTACAAAAGTTTGAAATATGTGCTGACACCATGGCTGATGTTCCCGGTTTTGTGTCGCAATCATCTGAATCACTGACCTTTGGTTCAGATGTTTTGTGTTCAATTTGATGTAATAGTGTATTGTGTTTAGAATTACACTTTTTACAATGACTAGAATTGCAGTTCTTTGACTTGTGTCCACCCCGTAGGCAATTTAGAGTTTAGCATCTTTTACGTGATTTGTTCTTTCTTCTACTGACATGTTTAGAAATTTAAAACACTGATATATAAAATGATTTTTCTTACAAATGGCGCAATGGATTTCTTGTCGTGCAATGTGTGATAAAGCTGCCTTTTGAGGCTTGTTGTATTTTACATTAGGTGATAGACTTGAACTACCTTTGAATATGGCTTCCAGTGTGTTGCATTTACGCGATAGAAAATCTAATAACTCATTGAATGCCGGCATGTGATTGACTGCAATACTCGATTCCCAGTCCTTGTTGGTTGTTTTATCTAATTTTGAAGTGATTAGATAAATTAGCCAATCGCTCCAGTGTTCGACCGGCCGTTGCAAAGATTTTAATGCTCTGGTGTGCTTTTGCGCACTATCAAGGATTTCTCTTAATGTACCTACATTTTCGTGTATGCAATTTGGCAATTCATGAATGGCTTGTATGTGTTTTTTTTTATTATGAGCCTTTTGTTGTCAAACCTACCCTTTAGAGTTGACCATGCTATCTCATAATTTGCTGATGAAATTTGTAATTCTTGAATGCAATTAATAGCTTCTGAACGTTTGATACCGCTTCATTTGAATGTATTAATGAAGAAAATGTCTCATAAAACGGTAACCAATCTTCAAATGATCCCGAGAATGAAGGTAGCGAAATTTGCGGTAAACGAACTTGATTTTGGATATCCTGACGTTGATTGGATGTTGAAACCTCCTTTGAATGCATTACTAAGGTTTTTTCGGCACGTGAATTGAGTTGAAATAATCATCTTCAAAACTGTCGCTCTCCGATTGCGGAGTTTCGCGTTCTAGAATCGATTCTATTTGCATTTGAATATCAAAGTATTGCGACCATAGTTCTTTGATTTTTGATAGGCGAGTGTTGATTTTGATTGCGTCAAAGTTTTCTGAACTTATTCCATCCAGAAACGAGTTAAACTTTGTGATTGACCCCTTGATAGAGCGTATTTTGTATGTGAGCCCATTTAGTAACTGTTGCGGCTCGGTAGCCATTATGTGATAAAGGAATGGAAATATGGGACGTGTAACAATTTTGGAGACTCACCTTTTGCCGCGGATTGTTGTCTTGTTAGTATCCCTTTCTGATTTCCGGTTGCTCTTGATTGTGTCTGATGCTGTAATCCGTATACGTTCGTATCACTGAAGAATGATGAGATGCGTCGCTGGATCCGGCTCGAAGTACCAAAATGTTGAAGGTGCTGTGTCTGGAGCTATGTAGATGAATGCTTCTCGAAGACTGTATAGTTAACTCCAACACTAGTTTTTGTTTTGTGTTCGAAGGACCAGTGAACATTAATAAAATACATGCATGCCTTTAAAACTTTCATTCACTTAAACTTACAAAAAAAAACATAACACAACTTAACTAACGTTCACAAATAAGAGACACTAAAGTATACGAATTTAAACCTTTAACCGAATTGCTTACAATGTGTATGTAAGAAAATGTACCGAACTGTTGTTGGAAGACTGTTGTTTCAAGACTGTTCTCCTGTGATGGATGGAGACTGTGGCTTGAAAACTATAACAAAAATCCCAAAAAAAAGGTGAAAAAATCCCTTACCACAAAATTAGATAAAAATCTAAATACGTATCTTCAGTAGAAACAAGTGAAGAGCAGTGTTAAACTTAGTGTTTTCGGCTAAGGTAAACCTTGGAAGATATGCTCTTCACCAAATCACTAGTGGAATAACAAGCATATCTTCCAAGGTTTACCTTAGCCGAAAACACTAAATTTAACACCGCTCTTCACTTGTTTCTACTGAAGATGGCAACTTAGTTGCCGAAATACGTATTTAGATTTTTATCTAATTTTGTGGTAAGGGATTTTTTCACCTTTTTTTTGGGATTTTTGTTCAAGACTGTTGTTTCAAGACTGTTGCTTTAAGACTGACAATTCTGTATGAATTTTTGTAGAGGAAACGTCGGTATAATATATTAAATAAATAAAAGTATCATGATTCCCAGAAGGGGATGAACTGGGTAAATTCCAGGACTTAGTCCCATTACAGGCCACGGAGCAATGGAGTAGCATTACAGGCCGCGAAATTGTTATGCCGTAAATGTAGGATTGAACGGTGCCATTACAGGCCGCGACGAGAAATTGGCAATAAAAACTATCAATTATGATTAATTATTTATTATAAAGTTTATTATAACATACATACATAATTGTTTATATTTACAACATATACAACATTTTACAATTTTGATTAATTAATTAAACTAATTACGTTTGCTAAATATAGCAAAAATGCAAATATTAAAAATTAATTAAACTTGCTAATTTGGGCAGTGCTTGCTCTACATCTTGACTTTCTTGTATTTGCGACACTATTCCATTTATCCTCCTATCCATTTGAATATATTTTGCAGCACGCTTTTTTGGGGATATATTGTGGTCAATCCTTTGTTGAATAATGTCGTAGTGCCTTGAATCGTTTTTTAAAGATATAATTAATTCCATTAGATTTGGCTTCGACTTCCCAATATGCCTGTTTAGACGACTATGCCAAGATTCGCATACATTCGTCGTTCTATGACGTTCTTCATAGCATATCCACATGTCTTGCACTATAGAATTTTCTAACCATTGTGTCACAAAATAATCATTAAAGTCCATTATTTCTCTAAAATTGGGGGAGCTTTCCATTATATACAGCCAGCCATCGTCAATATATTGGGAAGGTAAATGAGCTAATGCAGCTGTAAGCTTTATATGCTTCCTGATGTCTTTGTCTTCCCTGTATCTTTTAGCCAATCCCAATTCTTGCACTTTTCGCCATATGCTTTGGTTAAAGTGAAAATTGCAACCTTTGAGTTTGCAATCAGGGAACATTTCTCTGCACGCTAATATTGTTGACGTTTCAAAATCTATCTTCATACTCCTTGGGTTGAAATTTGGAATATGTTCTTTCATTAACGTGAACAACTTTATGTAGGTGTCTTTTTTTCTGTTAGGTAGTAACGCGTACAACGCTGGTCGTACACTAGTCGTTTCTTCGGTACTTTTTAAATCCACGTGGAATGTATATAGTTGATCAAATAATGAGTTGCAACATTTAAATGTACCATCCCCAAAAATTGTATTTTTTGACGATAATCCCTGTATACCCAGCTTACTTCCAAAGCCGATAATTCGATCTGTCGTACCTTGATCAAAAATTGTGAAATTCTCTCCATCTTCAGTTTTATTTATATAATCGGGAACTATAAATTCTGCTCTAGTTTTTGGTAACGCAGGTACCCCTAGAGCTTTATTTCTGTGTCGGTACAAGGATGATTTTATAGACTCATATGCTGGCATTTTTGTAACAAATTCAAATCCACTATCTTTAATTTGATGAAATTCTTCTTCATACACTTGTGGTATACATGTCATTTCCTGTCTGGCACGTTTTCTACAAATTGATTTGCACTTCTCAACATCGGTATATGCAACGTTAGGTATTACTAAACAATTGTGTTGACTGGTGCGGATAACCTTATTTTCATTGTTCGTTGTAATTCTGCCGCTGCATTCTAACTTTGAATTGCTATTTACACATCTCCAGTTTTTGGTAAAATTTTTGTTAGTCCTCTTCAAACAATATTTAAATCCTTGATAGAGAACTTGCGGATTTCCCCTTGCACTCTCAATAATTTCAACACAATCCATTGCAACTTTAATTTTCACACTGTGTTAACCGTATTGAAGTTCACTACGTAGTAAGACTTATACTAATAACTACGTAACCATGACAACTTAGAAAATACACCTATTGGTCGGAATGTCGTCATTTTGTAATTATTAAGTACAGGTAATAGATATGACTAATGACCTATTTCTGAGAAATATAAATATATTCCGATTATCTAATTCCAGATTTTGCATTTTGTAATCGCAAATACATCACTACACACAAATGGATAAGGCATTAGGATTAGGATTATAGGATAATAGGTTATTAAGAGTTTCTGGTTGTTACGCACATTAAAATATTGTTGAATGTGAAAGTAACTTGATTATCTAGTGTTTTTCCTATTCCGCATATTGTTAAATCTATGGGAATTAATGAATCATCGCGGCGGCCTGTAATGAGACTCGGTTTTTGGTCAAAAAGGGATGCGGCCTGTATTGGCACTGTTTCAGGTAGTTTTCAAACGCGGCCCGTAATGGGACGGCCTGTATTGGGACGTCACGAAATTCCAGTTGTAAAAAGTAATTAAATGTTCTCGAGTAATTTACAGCGGATGTTGACCATTACTCATCAGTAGTATTAATATTATTGGGAATATAATAGCTACCGCAGTATTTATGAATAGATAAGTTTGTGTAAATAAAAATCTAATACCTACAGCCAGGTAGTGAGCTATTGAAATATATAAGGTGTAAAACTTTAACTTAAATTAGCGGAAATGTGAAACCGAAATAATTTAATGGGAAAACCCAGATTCTGATGACGTAAGGGTTCTCTAAATATAGCAAGATTAAATACAAATAAATAAATGCTTAAAATACTAAACAATTATAAATATTCGAAATTTACTGAAATAAACCTTAATTAAATAATAAAAACGTGGATGTGTGCTGTACATATATATGTACAGAACACATGTAAAAATGTCGGCACCAAAATGTAAACTGGACCATTTTTGTAATGTTTGTTGACGTTTCATAGCAAGCGATGAAAAATGTGGCAATGCGAGTGATTTTTTTTTTGGAAGCCTATAAACAATATTTCTCGCAAGAGTTTATCACTGACGTAAACTATGCCCCTAAAAAAGTTTGCTTTAATTGCTATTCAACTCTTATGCAATGGAAAAGTGGAAAGAAGAAGGCTACGCCTTTTGGTATACCAATGATGTGGTTAGACAACAGCCCGCATCAAGAAGAAAATTGCTATCGATGTATCAACTACCATAAAACTTTGAATAGAAGGAAAGCAAAGAATAAAACTTATGTAGCAGTGCCAAGTGTCCAATTACCATTACCGCACTCAGAATTCGTTCCAGTACCAACATGCCGAAGTATTGATCTTCAAACAGATATCAGTACTACAACCGCCGCTGCTACATCCATGGATTTCTTCTTAGAATACGACCCTGGTGAAGGTACATCCTATGAAACATCAAAGGACCCAATCCTAGTCACACAAAACCAATTGGATGGAATTGTTGCAAATTTGTGTTTGACTCAGAAAAAATCAGAACTACTGGCTTCATTTTTGAAAGGAAATAATTTGCTGGCGAAAGGTACCAAAGTAACAGCATATCGAAAACGCCAAAAAGAGTTAGAAAAGTTCTTCAATGTGAATGATGCAAAAAACTTCGCTTATTGCAACGATATTGAAAAGTTAATGGAGACGATAGGGTTAACCTATAAAAAAGATGATTGGCGTTTATTCATCGATAGTTCACTAATCAGCTTAAAAGTTGTGCTTTTGCACAAGACAAATAGAATGCCTTCTGTTCCGATTGCGTATAGCACTGACACTAGTGAAAATTTCGATAATTTGAAACAGATTCTGGAAGTAGTCAAATATAACGAACACCAGTGGCGCATTTGCTGCGACCTCAAAATAGTTTCATTGATTACAGGCTTAACAGCATCTGGGCGTCCAAAATATCCGTGTTTTTTGTGCGATTGGGATTCACGATATGGAGAAGGTATTAAAGGAAGAAACCAGTACAAACAGCATAACTAGAATAGTCGCATTGGACGGAAATGGCCTAAAGACAATAGGCTATACGAAAGGCTTGTTCCTGAAATGAAAATTTTGTTGCCGTTGCTCCACATTAAACTTGGCATTGCTAAAAATTTTTTGAAATGTATCGCAAAAAGACCAGCAGTATTCAACCGCTTAAAAGACATTTTCCCAAGACTAAGTAACGCCAAAATTCAAGAAGGGGTTGTTAGTGGTCCCGACATACGGAAACTAATGAGTCGTCAAGATTTTGACCAAGTTCTGACAGACCGAGAATTAAATGCATGGCTCGCATTGAAAGCAGTCATTAAAGGACTTTTGGGTAAAGAACGCAAAGACAACTACAGGCAATCTGTTGTAAACATGTTGGCAGCTGTCGATGAAATTGGGGTTAATATGTCGTACAAAATTCATCTCTTGCATCAGCATCTTGATCAACTCGCTCAACAGTTGCCAACTGAATCTGAAAAGCAAGGCGAACGTTATCACCAAACTGCGCTTCCATTTGAAATAAGGTAACTATAGAGTGTGCATATTTTGAATTCCTAGATTTTTCTAATATCTTTGTCAGAGTGCACAATTTAAACATGTTAACGATTGAAAACTATTTTCGTTTCAGGTACAGAGGAAAGAAATCTCCACATGCAACACTCGCTGAAATTTGTTGGTGGTATAAAAACACCTTTGAAGAAGAGGAAGACGAGAAAAAATAGGAAGAAGGGGAAGACAAAGATAAAATTCCAGAATATCTGTTGGACGAAATTATCGACCTTTCTGATGATGATGACGATGACCAAGATATTAGAGAGAGCAGTGATGTTGATCCACAGCCGCCTGCTAAACGGCAACTGGCCAAAATTTATTTAATTTTTTTACTTAAAACTTTTCCTAACTAACATTTCAAAATTATATTTTTTTCCATATTTTTATAATTTCTTTTTCAATGTTTCTTCAAAACCAACACTGAACAAAATTGGTACATAAAAAATGAGAAGTAAATTAATATTAAGCTGGAAAACGCAAGTTTTGTATTATGATTGTTTTCTTTTCAAATGAAATTTATTGAAGAAACTGAGAAGCATATTATAGATCAAACAGAAAGCAAAAAAGACTTAGTTTTGTGGAAAATATTTTGAAAAAACATGAAAAAAAAAAATTTCCAACATTTTGCTTCATAAGCACCACAAAAATTTTCTAAATCAATTTTTTTAAAAATTTTAATTGTTGCACAGGTCTCTAGCAATAATTTGGCTTTTACAGATTTAAAAAATATCAATTAGTCGACGAGTTATAGCCAAAAAACCATATAAACAATATGCTGAAAATCGGCATTTGACTGCAAAGTTCGAAGGTCGATTAAAAAAAAAATACGAACTAACATAAACAAACGCCGCGAAACGGGTCTTCTAATTTTGCCTCTATTTTCACCCCTCACTCTCAGAATCGACCCAACTTTTGCTAACCTGAATTTGTTCCACAGTGTTATTAGATTAAATCCGAAAATAGATTTATTTAAAGAGAGGTGCTATTTTGAAAGATATTTGATATTTATATAGGTATTTGTCAATTGTTGTTCCTGGCTGAACGCACATCTAACCCAATTCAACTACATATTTGAAATGTTAAGTTTGCCGTAAACGATAGGATGCGGTTATAGATTGGATATTTTCAATGAAAATTCTAATATGTAACATGAGGTTTACATTTTGTAAATGCTTGTAATAATATACAAAATAATCGCTTACCATACATCGTATTTATGATTATACAATAAAAGCACTGTCGAAGTAAGATTCTATCTAGATTAATTTGTGAGTAGGTATTTACTGTAGAATATTGTTGGAATATTGTTTAATAAATATCCCACGTTATTGTTGCCATCAGAGAAGGGAAATAATTCTATCTTTGGGCTGTCGAACTCATCGGAAGCTTTAATATCCAGCCAATTTAGATGGAACCGTACTCGCATAATAATGAAAGTTTTGATTAAAGAGGCTGTGAGATTGGCTGTGGGTTATTATATTTGGAATTAAAATAGTGACCGTAAGCGTTTGATGAACAAAGCAAGCACCAATAAATACGATTGTTTCTTTTAATGACAATTTGTGTTATAACTTTTAATGAATAAAAATATTTGTTCTTATAAAACTTTACTGCATTTATATTTGCAAAAAATTCCATAAATCATACAACAAAAAGTGTAATTTCAATAAAGATAGCTTTTCCAATAGACCTTCGAAGCTGTTCCATGAACAATTGATGATGTTTTATTCTTTCCAAAATCGTTAATATTTGTTGTTTTTACTAATCCGTGCGGGGCACAATAACTGAGAAAATCCTTATCCACTGTTTTTTCGTAATGATTGATTCGTTTTTGTCGATTTCTTGGATATAACCTATCTAGCGACATCGTTCGACATTCGAGGCGATAAATAAGCTGAAAATATGATAATGGTCGAAAATAATTATCTGACGAATGTATTTAATTTATCTAAATTGTTGAGTGATTTTTTTTATATAGAAGTTTAAAATGCTTACCTGTGTCTTTTGAATATTATTATATGAGTTTATTTTAGTTTATGTGTATGTACTGCTATGTACTGAAGGTACCAATAAAAATGCAAAATGAAATTTAAAAATGAAAAATTAAATTAGCTAGCTCAAAGGATAAAAATTTAAAAGGGCGCAAAAGACCAATTAAACTCAGGGTAACTCTCACAATTAAACTTATCATGAAAAGCAAAAATGTGGGTGAAAGAATTCTGCCTTTCTTTAATACTCCAAAAATTTAAAAGGATTAATCAAAAATAAAAGAACAGTATTTTGAATGACGTCAATAATCAATAATTTTATTATTAAAAAAAAAAAATGTCAAAAAAAAAACCTTGGGCAAAAGGTCCTGGTAAATTAAAAAAGGACAATGCTAAATCCTTTATCAAAGAAAAAGGTAACAAATAGTTCAGGAAGATAATCCTTTTTATATCAATTCAATCCACGTGGTCTCAATATTTAAACAACTAAATTAAACGTGGACAATTCAAGTAATTTACATAAATGAAAACTAAAAACAAGCACAATGCTTCTATTCACCCAACCCGAGGTGATTAATTATAAAATACAAAACAGTAAACTAGAAAACGGAAAATTTAAACTCTAAAACATTATCATGAGGGAATTAAACTACAAATCTATCTTCCTGCACGTAAAATAACAAAAGATCTTACATCTAAATTGTGTACACAAGAATATAATACCAATTATTATAAAACGAGTTCCGTGATGACGAAATACAAACATAAACGCGAATTCAAAACTTAAAATCAAAAAATCACAAAATGGCAGCAATGAAATACAATCTTACAACTACTTACTCGCTCGTGTCAATCTCGGAACTCCCCTTCTTACAAGGTTAAACAATCGTATACATATAAAACAACAGCTGTGCGCTGCAACGCACAAAGATCTGTCCGCCAACGGACGAAATCGCAAAACATAACAACATATACAATACAAGTGAATGCAAAATGTACAACTGAATGAAATTAATATAAAATATACAGGCTGTCTGTAATAGTATTTTAAAACACAAGTGTCACAATGACGTTTATGTAATGCGAGTACAAGTTTGAATCTCGAGCCGCGTAGCGGCGAGAGATTCAAAGTACGAGCATTACAAAGTCATTGTAACACGAGTTTTTTATAGTATTTTTTCTAATTTGCTCATTAATCGCATTTTTTTAACAAAAAATAATAATTTGGTGATTTATTATAGGGAAGGTTGGTTACACTGACATTTCAAAATTAGAACTAAATTTATATTTCAACAATTTAAACTTGACATTATTGTAATTGACATTTCATTATAGGAAATTAATTGTTTCGTTAAAATTCATTAATCGTTTAAAATGAGTTCCGGTTGCACTCCACCTGAAATTCGGAAAATTGCTGAAAATGTCGTTGTAGATTTGCTTCCTGAGAAGTCTCGTAATAGATATGAAAAACAATTCCTACATTTTGAAAAATGGCGCACTGAACACAAAATTCAAGGTGTTTCTGAAAATATTCTACTTGCATATTTCGATAATCAACGCAAGAAATATAAACCGAGCACATTATGGACGATTTACTCTATGCTAAGGGGTTGTTTGAATATCCACACAAATGTGGATATTTCAAAATATAAAAAGCTGCAAGCTTTATTAAAACGTTCATCACAGGGTTATATTCTTAAAAAATCGAAAATATTAGAGGAAGAACACATTAATAAATTTATAAGTGAAGCTAATGATAAAATATATTTAGCTATGAAAGTAATATATTTAGCTATGAAATTTTATTTGTCGACTTATTTAACAAGTTTTCATTATAGGTTATCTTAATAATGGGGTACAACGGTGCCTGTAGACGCGATGAATTAATAAATATATCGTGCGATGACATTCAATTTAATTCCGATTCAATTATTATAAATGTACCGAAGACCAAAAACAATGTTCCGAGACAATTTGCTGTAACAGACAACCATTGGATGAAATTAATTAAAAACTATAACGATCTTCGTCCAAAACACGTAACAAATAAACGTTTTTTTTTAACCTATCGGAATGGTTGTTGTATTAATAGCCCTATTGGAGTCAATACAATGGGAAATGTACCGAAGGAAATTGCCACTTTTCTTCAACTTCCAGATCCTCAACTTTACACAGGTCACTGCTTTAGAAGGTCTAGTGCTACCCATGTAGCAAACAGTGGAGGTGATCTGTTGACCATAAAAAGGTTGGGTGGATGGAAAAGTTCAGCAGTTGCAGAAGGATATGTTGCTGCTTCCCTGAAAAATCAAATTGACATTTCAAAAATGTTTACACAAGAAAGAGCTAACTTACCTGGATGTTCTACTGCATCAGAGTCTCAATTATGCGATAACCAGTCAACTAAAAACACGATTAGTGTCGCAGATAATAATACCAATACATTGGAAGAAAGTGTTTCTCTGTCCACGGGACACGGTATAATAATTAACTCGGCCGATACTTCCACGATTAATATTCAAGTATATAATAACTGTACATTCAAAAAGACTCCTTAAGTTAAACAATTTCTTTTGCATTAAATAATAAAGCATTTCTTGATTTAATACAAAATACAAAACGTTATTTATATAACCCCAACCTTGAAATAATAGTGTTACAAGCATATTAATAGAATGCAGCAAGGATGACACGCTAATCCAAATAATGTCAGGTACCAGTGCGGCCAACTTAAAATATTCCGGTAAAAGTCCCTTATAAATCTATTACAGCACAGTATGCTGTAATAGCCATAACAGCACTGCGTCGCCTTTTGTTTTAGTTTTATTACAACATCCGATTAGAAAAAAGGTCTTTACACACGCCTACCACATATTCCTTAGACCAAAATAAGCTGATTTAAGTACTTACCTTAGTCCAAAGTCGCTTAGTTTGGGCGCTATGCGGCCTTGAAGCTAAAATTTTGAAATCGTTTTTTTATTATAAATTCAAAACGGCTTATGCGATTTTAATAAGATTTGGCATGGTCAGTTAGTATTATTGGACGAATGTTTTGAGAAAATTTCAAGAAAATACTAATACCGGAAGTGAATGAAACACCCATGACCATTATGAAAATTAACATAATTTTTTTTGCTGTCTATAGTAGAGACACGAAAGAATTTTTATTCGATAGAGTATTCAAAAGCGATCAAATTATGTCTCTTGTCAAATTTTCTTATTATTATTTGTTTTCGAGAAAAACGAAAAAAAGTGCTTATGGTCGTGGGTTCGAAAAAAGCAAAAAGTAATCTAGTCGCCTATGATTTCTATCATAAACAAATGAATTTCGCATAGCTAAATAATAATAGTGTCAAATCTCACATATCTTAAAGCTTAACTTTTCGTGATTTATCATGGCCTTACAATACACAAATGCAGAATATACCGATATGCTATTGGTATTTGTATTTTGTGAAGGAAATACTCGAGAGTGTGTTAGGGTGTATTCTGAAAGGTTTCCAAATCGTCAAATACCAAGTCACCCAACGTTTGCTGCCGTCGAGCGACGTCTTCGAGAGACCGGTCGCTTTGCTCCTCCAACCGCTGATTATGGAAGGCAGCGTTTTGTAAGGGTTCCTGAAGTTGAAGAAGCAATTTTAGAACGTGTTGAAGAAGATCCAGAAATAAGTCCTAGACGACTAGGTAGGGAAGTAGGAGTATATAAAGATGTCGTTCATGCAGTAATTAGAGAACAGTTGCTATATCCGTACCATAAAATAGCAGTTCAAGATCTTTTAGAACAAGATCCCGAAATGCGGCTGGGTTCTTGTCGCTTTGTTAATGGGCAAAGAGAAGCAGATTTAAACTTTGGCAACACTATTTTGTTTACGGATGAAGCTTGTTTCACAAGAAGAGGGGTAACTAACGCACGACCATAAGCACTTTTTTTCGTTTTTCTCGAAAACGAATAAAAATAAGAAAATTTTACAAGAGACATAATTTGATCGCTTTTGAATACTCTATCGAATAAAAGTTATTTCGTGTCTCTACTATAGACAGCAAAAAAAATTATGTTAATTTTCATAATGGTCATGCGTGTTTCATTCACTTCCGGTATTAGCACTTTCTCGAAATTTTCTCAAAACATTCGTCCAATAATACTAACTGACCATGCCAAATCTTATTAAAATCGCATAAGCCGTTTTGAATTTATAATAAAAAAACGACTTCAAAATTTTAACTTCAAGGCCGCATAGCGCCCAAACTAAGCGACTTTGTACTAAGGTAAGTTTACTTACATCAGCTTATTTTGGTCTAGGGGATAGGTGGTAGGCGTGTGTAAAGACCTTTTACAGACACCTTATATACACTCCGCCAAAAAAGTATCGCATAAACTAAAAAAGGGCATTTATGAACCAAGATATTTTTATACGTTCACAAAAAGTTTGCCTCGTGTATGTGAACTATAAAAACACTAACAAAATAATGGAACTTAGCGTTTTTACTTTATTTTTTTTCCTAAAAGAACACATTTAGAAAAATGCATATGTGTAAGGTTTGCTCAGTTGTTTATTGAAAGTCTTCCTATACGGACAAATTTTAAAGTGCGAAGTCAGAGTTCTGTACCAACGCTTTTAAAACTAAATTGAGCAATTTAACTTCAGAACAAGTGGCTGCTATGGTTGCATTAATCGAAGATGGACGATCTCAAGCATACGTTGCTAATTTGATGAACATCAATCAGTCAAGTGTTTCTAGAGCCGTAGCCAGATATAGGGAAACAGGCATTTACAGTAGAAGACCTGTATCAGGTCGTCCAAGATGTTCTACTCGCCAAGATGACCGCTATTTACTACTACAAGCATTACGTCGAAGACATGTAACTGCGAGACAATTGCAGAACGACTTGGCTAGAGTCAGAAATACTCGTGTGAGTACTCAAACTATGCGGAATAGGTTACGACAGAGTGGATGAAGAGCTAGAGTAGCTGTAACAGCCCCTCGTCTCACTAGGAATCACCGAGTGGCTCGCTTAAGGTTTGCCAGAGAACATGTAAATTGGAACATTAATGACTGGGCCAATATACTCTTCACAGATGAGTCAAGATTTGGTCTTTACACCTCAGATAGGCGTATCTCAGTGTACAGACGAGACGGTGAGCGCTATTCGCAGTGTAATATCAGACCTAGACCTAATTTCGCTGGTGGCTCTATTATGGTTTGGGGAGGCATCTGTTTAACAGGTCGTACAGAGTTAGTACCAGTAGACAGAGGTACACTGACTGCCCACAGGTATATAAAGGACATTTTAGAAGAACATGTAGTACCATATGCGCCAATTATAGGAAACGAATTCATGTTAATGCACGATAATGCACGACCGCATGTTGCAATAATCGTCCAGGAATACCTTAACGATGTTGGTATTCCAGTTTTAGATTGGCCTGCGGTAAGTCCGGACATGAACCCTATCGAGCACGTGTGGGACCTCCTTCACAGACGGATACGAACCCAAAATGTTACCCCAGCGGACCTGCATGGACTAGCAAATGCTCTCCGTGACGAGTGGGAGAATTTGGATCAGGCTTATATACGAAGGTTAATCGAATCTCTGCCAAACCGTATGCGGGCGGTCATAAGAGCCAGAGGTGGCAATACTCAGTATTAAAAGCTACTGTTATGATATTTTTCTTTCCAAAATTATAATTTCTTGTTTTAATAAAAATCTCAAGTATGAGTTCTTGTTTTTATTTGGCCTGTATTTTATTTAAACAATCATAGAAATTATATCTTAGAGCGCATTAAAGTATATTTACAACTTTATGCTACAAACAAAGATTATGCGATACTTTTATGATTCAAAACTAAATTATGCGATACTTTTTTGGCGGAGTGTATAAAATAATACTGAACAATTAAATAAGTAAATTAAACAATCCAAAACATTAACTAACTCTTACTTAAAAATAAAACAATTTGAAATTTCTCGAAACATTGACAAAAGGCTTATTGGAATGAACAAGAAAAAAAACTGAATTTACGAAAACCGGGGTGCCAGACAACAGCAGTATGTATCAACAATATACATCGGAGGGTCGTGTTTTGAAAGCCCAACAATTTCCAAACAATCTAACAACAGTTTACAATTAGTTTATGGAAGATGTAAATTTGAGTGTGTGAACAGCGGGTGATGTTCGCCATTTTATGTATTTTTAATGAAATCACTGTCACACGACACGATTGCCATCATAACATTTATTAATAATAATTTTTAGTGTGGTATAGTTTTTAGTCATACTTACTTTTTGAAATAGTTTTATTAATTTTTAAATTATTCTTGCTGTTTTATAGAAATTATTCTTATTTTTTTGTCCTTAATATATCTTGTTTTGTCTGTTGCAATCTAAATTGCACATTGTTAATCGTCCCTGTTTAGATATAGTTGATTAATGTTGTTATTGTTATATTTTTTTTTTCTTAATCAAGTGTTCTGGGCGTTTGTTAGAACAGGAAATAGGAGTTTGTTTGTTTATTGAATATTAAACATAATAAAATGGAGCCCACCGTTCTTTCTTTATTTTTATTATTTTTATTTTATGTATACGGAAATTATTCATTTAATGCGATAATATTGTTTAGTTTTCGTTAATGTATAGCTGTGCAGTGGGCGTTTTTTTTTTAAACGTAATGATTTATCTTTTCTTTTATATTAAGATTGAACAAAAAATGGAAGCTGTAAAAGTAAATGACGATAAAGCCCCGGCCCCGGTGGAGGAACCGGCGCCTCCACTACCGTCTAAGAGCGTTAAAAGAAAGAGGTAAGACGGTACGGTACATATATATTTCGTTTCATTTTAATTATATTTTTTTTTATCGCAGACAGGCGAAACCTGATCAGAATAGACCGGCGGGATCGAAGCGGCATGTATTTACCCGTTGCACGGTTCATATTCACCAATATTAGTGATTATCACTAATATTGGTGAGTATGGACCGTTCGTTCGTTCAGCCATTTGGTTTAAATGTAAGTTAATTGACGTATGTATATTCATATGTATTTAACAAATTATTTTTTTTTGTAATTTTTTCAGATTAATAAATATAGTTGGATCAATTTGTATTTTTATTTGTGAGTGTTTTCGTTTTGATAAAGTATTTATCTTATTTGTACTTAGAATTTATTGAAAAATAATTTTACTTCTTCAAAGTTAATTTGAATAATATAGCAAATTATACTTGTAAACATAATTTTAATGTTTTGATTTTTTTCTACATATTGTTATTAATCTAACTGCTAGCCTAACATAATGATTTGCAGGCTTTGTTATAAGTCACGGGGTCCTGAGTTTAGTTTTCCTCAGAATTAACTATGATATTTGTTTCGCTTGGGAATTGGAATATTAATTAGGAGAGTGTTTTGAACCTGTGGGGATGTCTTATAAGCATCCATCGTTTGGATATATTGAATTAAGTGAGTTAGGTTATGTTTTTTGAACGGTACTATTTATATTTAATCTGTAATATTTGAAATCTTTTTGTTTAATTTATTTCAAGTTGGAGCCATAATTTTCTAAATTGCGTTAAAATGAAAAATTCCTTCTTTGTACTGTCGCCATTAGTTGACGGTAATTATTTTAATAAATGCTATACTTAAATGTAAACTATTATCAATAAAATAGTAATAAAACATGTGTTTTTGCAATATTTTTTTTTATTAAAGTTCTAATTACAATCAATTTAATAATAAGAAATTAATATAAGAAAGATATAACTAATAAGATTTTTTATTTTAATAATGAAATTAGTTAAGGGAAAGGCTGCCAGTACCGGACGTCTCCCAGTACCGGACAAAGTGTGTTTATGCTAATGGATGCTGGATGGCACACGCTTACACTTTGTTGTATAAACTACTTTGTCAGGTGGGCAACTATATGCAATCTTATGGTTGTAGCATCAGTGAGTCAGCTGTTATAGTTGAAAGTGTGTATGTTTAGTGGTGTGGCACTGTTGTTTGTTAAGTTTCATCCTGTGTATTTCGTTGTGTGGTGAGTAAAAATATATTTCTTTATAGCTATCTTGTCTTCTACTTCATAGCAAATAAATATCACCTAAATAACTTCTGATCAAAATTCCTACACTTGCAACACATGCGAATTTATAAGCAGGTGTGAGGTGCCCGGTTTCAGACAGTAATGGTTATCCCAGTATCGGACAAAACAAAAACTAACAAAATAAGAACCAAAATACTAATTAAGAGTAGTTTTCAGTTTACATCTGCGTTGTCGAGATGGCTGAAGAGAACAAAAGAGGAAAGTGGTCAGAAAATAATATGAAAGAGGCAATTAAGAGGGTTATCGAAAATCATATGTCTGTACGAGAAGCAGCATTGCAATTTTCGGTGCCAAAAAGTACATTAGGCGACAGAATGAAAAATATACGGAGTGGGAAATTAATTAACATGAATCCCCAAATGGGTCGTTTTACGAAAACATTTTCAGAGGAATTAGAGTCGCAGATTGTAGCTCATCTCAAAGATCTCGATAATAGAATGATGCCAATGAACCGAAAATAGTTTATGAAATTTGTGTTTGCGCTAGCTGAGCATGTTAGGGTTCCCCATCAATTCAACGTTAACAAACGGGAAGCCGGGAAAAAATTCTATTATGAATTTATGGCCCGTCATCCTGAATTTTCGTTGCGTACTCCTCAATCCACAAGCATCCAGAGAGCTGTGGGTTTCAACAAAGCACAGGTAGATCTATTTTTCTCTAAATATGAAGAGTTGATGTCCAAATACAATTTTGCACCTTCCAAAATCTTTAATTGCGACGAGACGGGCATATCAGTAGTTCATGATAATGCAATTAAGGTTTTGTCGCAAAAAGGAAAAAAAAACAAGTTAGTAAAATGACATCAGGTGAAAGAGGAAAGAACATTACCATTCTGCTGTCAATCAATGCTACTGGTAATCAATTCCTTCCTCCGTTGTTTGTCTTTCCAAGGAAGAAAATGATTGAGGAATTAAAAAAAGATGCTCCTGAGGGTAGCTGCTTTGTTGCTGAAGAAAGTGGGTGGATTACTACTAGTGGTTTTCTGACCTGGCTTAAGATGTTTGTTGCACGAGTCAACCCAACTAAGGAGAGTCCAGCTCTTTTAGTGTTAGATGGTCACAGTACCCATAAAGATTTTCAAGTGATTGTATATGCCAAGGAACACAATGTGCACATGATTAGTCTTCCACCACACACCACACACAAAATGCAGCCCCTCGACCGCACCGTAATGAAACCATTCAAGGCTGCATACAATAACGCTTGCAGCGTGTGGATGCGAAAATATCATCCCCTTAAAATAGCAGTGCGAGACATTGCCGGATTAGTGAACATTGCTTTTACGTCCATATGCCGAATGGAGCTTGCAAGATCAGGTTTTCGCTGCACGGGACTATTTCCTGTGCAAAAAGACATTTTCACGGATTTGGACTCGCAGCCCACTATACAACACCTGCAGATACAGTTGGAGGGCTCAGAATTCCAGATCCTGCTCTTCCTGGCCCTTCACGAGTTAGACCTTTGCCTCCCTCTCAACCAATCAAGACTGCTGAACAAACTCAAATTTCCACTCCTTCAGCTAAGCCTACATGTCGTACAGTAGGCTCGACAACGTCAGCTGAATTTCAAAAAATAGTGGAACAAATCTCTCCAGCTCCCGATGAGACACGAAAGAGAATAGCAGTGAGAAAGGGAAGAAGTGAAAAAAGCGAAATTTTAACCTCCACGCCATATAAGAACATGTTAGAAGAGAAAGCTAGAACTCGCCAAGAAAAGAAGAACAGAGCTGAACAGAAAAAAGAGAAAGCAGGAAAAAGTGCAAAAAGAGAGAGAACAACAAGAAACGTCCTATTGATAGTCCCAAATCTCAAACGTCTCAAACTGACCTCACAGAATGCATAATCTGCTTAGAAACATTTGATGAGGAATGGGTGCAGTGCATGTCGTGCAAAGGTTGGGCCCATGTCGACTGTACTGCGCAAGACGACATAACATTTTTTAAATGTGATTTTTGTGCGCCCAACAATTGATGATGCTTTTTACAATTTCTGACTATTTGACTGTTGTTTAGACTTTTGGTTTTCACAGAACTTATTTTGTATTATTAAAAGCGAAGTTTTTTTGTGAGTTTTGTATTAGAAGATAGTGTTCTTTATTACTGTACAAGTAGTTACATGGTATAACAAGATATGCAATGTTACTTCCCAAAAATACGGAAAGCATGAAAAAACAATTAGCTTAAAGTGCGTGTCCGGTACTGGGAGCCACATTTTGTGGTGCGCTCAATGTAAGCATTTTTTGTTTCACGTTTTTTCAGTATTCTATGTTGCATTTTACCAAAATTATGTGTAATTATGAATAATAGACATATTCTAGTGTATGTTAGTTATATTTAATTTTCCTCTCGCTTTTACTCCAATATTATACTTTGAAAATATCTAGGGTGTCCGGTACTGGGAGCCTTTCCCCTATGATTGTAAGATATAATTACATATGAAATTATAAAGGGCAATGTTAAAATTATACTAATAGTTATTGAGAATTGTATGTTAAATTTTAATGTTATTGCTAAACAGTATTATATACATTTGGTAATTCAAAAGAAATAATGTGATGAAACTAATGTTTAAATGAATATACATTGATTGAAGTAAGTATAATAGTTTATATACTTTTTTTTAAATCGTCATTAAAAAGTACAATTTATAAAGGAGTTCTTAGATTAGTTTAGTTTAAAAATATACGTCACAAACATAGAATGTAAATTGTTATGAATGTGAACAATTTTTGAAATTTAGATTATCTAGAAGTTATACTTTTCTAATGTATTACATAATTATGGTAATGTTGATAATTTTTAGATTTAACAGTGTAAAGAGAGATGATCAAATAATGTTCGATAAAATAGTTAATCATTATATATCATTACGGTTTGGAAGAAAGCAAATCACTATTTTATTGAATATTATTTGTTAGTTACTACACATCATGTATTGTTTGTTATATAACATTTACAATAAACAAACTTGCATTAACCCTTCGTTAGTCGCTATCGGTCTCTGAGACCGACGAGATACATATTCGGCATTTATAGTTCTTTTACGGTCGAGTTCGGCGCACCCCTTCCAGGTACCTTTCTACATTCCCTCGATAAAGGTTTAGTTCAAAAAGTCAGCCTTGTGCGCGCAGTCGATCCGAATTTCTGGGTGTGTTCGGAAACTGAGACCGTAGCGACTAATATTGCTTTATATTTTAAATTAATTGCGTTTTCTGTATATTTTTTTTTGTATTTTACGCCACCAGAAAAGAACAAAACAGGTAAGACTAAATTTATTGCAGTAATTTGTGTATATTTATCAGGATTTCGTTTACTGTAGATATGAATTATTCATATGAAGCCGAACAATACCGCCTACGGGAATTGTGGGATATGTATCCACTATCGGATACAGAAGAAGCTGTTGATGAAAGTAGTGACGAGGAGGACATTGTTGAGGAAAGATCAGGTGATAGTGAATCTGAGCAGGACATAAGTGATTATGAACATGAAGTTGAGTATAGCAGTCAGAATTCTTTCACTGGTAAAGATGGAATTACAAAATGGAACAAACAAATGAGACCTAAAACTATTAGAACTAGACAGGAAAATTACGTTGTTCGTCTTCCAATCTCAAGGCTACCCACTAGAGGTCTCAAAACTTCTCTAGAAATTTGGAAGTATTTTGTAACAGACGAAATGTTACAATCCATTGTAGACAACACTAATAAATTCATTACTTCTGTGAGAGAAAACTTTGCACGTGATAGGGATGCACGACCTACTGATTTTTTGGAAATGCAAGCTTTTATCGGATTACTTTATTATGCAGGTATTTATAAAGCCAATCATTTAAACGCAGATGATCTTTGGAAAAGTGACGGCTCAGGAGTTGAAATTTTTCGCTTGACAATGTCGTTATCTCGTTTTCGATTTCTTTTGAGATGTCTCAGAATGGATGATAAAGAAACCCGTACAGAACGTGTAAAAATTGATAAACTTGCACCGGTGAGGGATTTATTTGACAAGTTCGTCGATCGTTGCAGGACCGGTTATATTTTATCAGAATTTGTTACAGTGGACGAGAAGCTTGAGGGATTCCGAGGGCGGTGTGGCTTTCGACAATATATACCGTCAAAGCCCAATAAATACGGTATTAAAATTTTTGCACTCGCTGATGCAAAAATGATGTATGTTTCGAACATGGAAGTATATGTTGGGCAACAACCTGAAGGACCCTTTCGTGTTAACAACAGTCCTGATAGCGTCGTAAAAAGATTATGTCAGCATATTTATGGCTCAGGTCGGAATGTGACCGTAGATAATTGGTTTACGAGTATTAGCTTGGTTGATGCACTGCATAAAGAAAAAATCACAGTCATTGGTACAATAAGGAAAAACAAGCGTGAGTTACCAGTGGAATTTACAAATCCCATGCATCCAGTCAATTCAAGTATGTTTGGATATAGGCCCAATTGTACACTAGTCTCCTACGTTCCTAAAAAAAAGAAAAATGTTTTGCTGGTGTCTTCAATGCACTACGACGACAATATTGACGAAAGTACAGGTGAAAAGTGTAAACCCACAATTATAACTACATATAATAAAACTAAATGCGGAGTCGATGTAGTTGATCAACTTTGCGCTAATTACAATTGCGCAAGAAGTACCCGACGTTGGCCAATGGTGGTATTCTACTGTATACTAAATGTGGCCGGAATTAATTGTATGGTTGTCTACAACTGTAATGATGCTGATAGTGCTAAAAAGAGAAGACGCCCATTTTTGCAAGGCTTAGCATTTGAATTGATTAAACCCCATTTACAAGTTCGAGCGCAGATACGAAACCTTCCAATAACAATAAAAACACGCCTTTATGAAATTTGTGGTCTAAATCAAGAGCCAGTCCCAGAAAACGAAAGGAGGGATGGACGCTGTAATTTTTGCAGTACGAAGAAAAATAGACGTACCCGATACTTCTGTGTAAACTGCAATAAATTTATGTGCTTGGAGCATCTTCAGGGCATTTGCGAAAGTTGTAAAATAAATGCTATTTAGTGATCAATTTTTAGTTTGTGTTATACTGAATAATTAGTTGAGTTTTTACAATTTGTTTGTGTTTTTCTTTATACATTCATTTGTATTTTCTTAGAATTATATTGTTTTGTTACTGGATGTAATAAAATATGATATTAAAAATAAATAAACGTACTTATGAGTACATTAGAGCATAAATTCTTCCATGTTGGTCTCACAGACCGTAGCGACTAAATTTGTCGAAAAAGTTCTAGCGACTAACGAAGGGTTAACACGCTAACTGCCGTGTAAATTGTATAATTTTCTCACGTGTTTTATATCTCAAGTTTTATGAACTATTGTATGATTCGTATTGCATTAAATAAGATAACTATATAGTGCAGCGTAGGATCCACTGAAAACCCACTGAAAAACAGTCAACGTGTTAAAATTGCGAATATCTCCAACGGTTTTGGAGATAGACACAATGATATCCGTATAAAATCGAAAGAAAATTAAATTTTACATCCATTTATGTAAAAATTGCTATACCGTTCCATTTAAAAAAATCAAGTTATCCATGATTTTAAAGTTCGAAAATTACAGATCCCTATTTAATAACGCTGTAATTTTAAAATAAACGACGTGTGCTGTTTCATGGTTAACCGAAAACCGCATCTTTCTAACTTTCGTATGTCCTGAGGTATTTCCAAACACAGAGGACAATGTAGAGGCAAATGAATTTTTTTCGAAAAACGTCATGTAATTTGGAACGGTACAACTTAGCCCCAATGTATCCCCAACGTCTTGTTATTTAAAAGTAGTATAGTAACCGCCGGTTCTGGACCGCCAATTTGTGAACCACCATATTTAGCTTTATTCTCCTCTTTTTGAGATCAAAACTACTTATAATGCTTAACAATTTAACAGTCCATAAACGGAACAAAAATTTGTGCTAAATCATCAGTAATTCCCTTGAAAATGCATAAAAAACAATTATTTTTGTAAACATTTATACCAGATTTTATCCATAAATTTACAGTCGTTATACAGTTTTTGCTCGTTCACAAGCTAAAATTGTATAAAAAATTGACATTATTTAATCGCCACCAAATTGTGCACAAATATAAGCATTCCATATTCCCTGTTAATTTAGCACAATTATCTTATAAAAAATTATTAGTATATCTCCTTGTTCACATCTATGTAAAAAAAAATATATTATTTAATAACCACCAATTTATGAACGAGTATAAATAGTTATATTAACAGATTTTACTCTAATTTTATACCAATATTTACAATTTTTATCACATAGTTAGTGTGTTATTTACGATACAGCATCCTAAGCGTAAACCTGAACATAAAATTTACCCAAATGTGCATACATAAAAGGTATTGTAATGTCTACCTGCAACACCCTCTTTATTGTTTTGTAAATTTTGAGAATCCTAGACATCAGAAAGCAACTCAATATATCTATGTTATACCTACCTCCGTAATCTTCTTATGTTGTTAAGCGACAAGGATATTACTCTATTGTTCAGGTAAAATATATATAATGCTTTAAACATATACTTTTGGAAACCCCAACTATTGTCAGTAGTAAACTAGTTAATTTATACCTCTTTAGTGATATTTGTATATTTAGGAATGTATAAATATTGTAAGAATTCATATATACAGTTATTATTAGTTTTGAGTTTAGACAAGAAACGTTGCTGTTATTAGTTTTTGTCGCTTACTGTGATAAAAACAACTACGAATTTTTGTATCTTTTTGTGCACACAAAAATAATGGAAAGATACGAGAGATACAAGAAATATAAACTTCGTAAGTGTTTAAACGCAAGTATGACTTCGATAAGGTTTGAACACTTGCATGCAAGCGTTAATAATGGGCCAATTGAAAGTGTGTTTATGGTAGGTGTGTTTTATTTACCACTCGGATCAGTTCGGTTCAGATCAGTTACGTCATGAACAAGTGATCTGAGCAGCTGGTAAAAAAAACAGGCGAAAAAGTATGCGGATCACATCGCTTATTCGCAAAAAGCGCTTGCGCGAAATTAACGTAAAATTTACAAATGTTTACAAATCTCCGACCTATTTGATTATAGGTTATAGTAGAAATAAATAGATGTGTGTCAGCATTACAACACAAGTATGGATGAACTAGAAGAACTTGATGGTGTAGCAGTAACTGTATGTGACCCCGAAACCGCAGCGGAATATGAAATACAGTTGTCAGAAGAAGATAGTAGAAGAATAACAGAAGGTAAATATTAATGAATTTGCTGTAGACAATTTTTTATTTAAAAGTGTATTTGTTGCAGATAAAGAATTTGCAAATACAATACTTCGACACTGCAGAGTTCATGACAAGCAGTACACGTAGAGAAAGAAAACTGTTGAATTAATCAAATTCACTTTGTTAAGCTCAAATGCGTTGATATAACAATATTTTTGTTTGACTTTACATAAATAAATTGTTACAGTAAGAATTTCTTTTAGTTAACATAATGTTGTTAAACTAAAAAAACATTTTAGTTGTTTGATGAATGAAACGAATTTTCTGTTTATATTAACTAAAATAATTCTCTTAAAATAACTAAAATGTTATGATCAAAACTAAGCTTCTTGGTAGTTGTTTTAACAAAAATTTGTGGTTAATCAAACACATAAAATATATTGAATTAAGATTTCCTATATTTTTAACGTTAGGGGTGTGGTTAGGCGTATCTGGAATTCGTATATGCAGCATCGGGACATCATCGCGCATTACTGGTGTTACTACTAGCGTTACTGGTGCACGCCATTTCCTTCTTTCTTGTTTTACATGTTAGATGCAATACATGCTGATTAGTGCGTATTTGTTTAATTATACGAGTTATTCGACGGAACTGTAGTTGTTATAGCCGGGATTTATAACAAAATGGATGAAGTAGTTCAAAAGTTACTCGTAGAATGGGGATTCCCTGATATGGTACAACTTTTTAACGGTGAGTAGGAAATCAGTTGCAAATTGTTTATTAGTTGTATACTGCATTAGTAATTTAGGAACTATAACAGAGATATATATTCACTAAATTGTAAGACTTGAATTTTATTTTCAAATGTTCAGAAAAAAAGCGGCAAGCTACACGTTTAATAGGTTATGTTACGACGAAATGTATCACTATCAACTAATCAATCCTATATGAAACTTGCATTCACTTACAGTTTTCATATAGGATTAATCTGTATCTAATTTTCGTTAGATGCAGTACATTATTCATTCATTTTGTCAAAGTAAGGTACATTAGTATAATAATGAGACGCCAGACCACGTTGCTTTAGATCCCGTTGTGTTAACAAATGTTTTAAAGTATTTTTTTCACATAGCTTTAAAGAAACGGTGTAATCTTTGGTGATTCGGTGTAGAATGAAATCAGGAGCACGATCGTATGTTTTTTTTTTTCGGCGGAAATGAGATTATGTCGGACACAAAACTGACCGAAATCGCGTAATATTTATTTTTTCTCGCTATATAACCGCTAAAAACGAATATTGCAGGTAAGTTATTTTATCAGAAAAAAGACAACTTTTATGGGTTATGTTTGACAAACATTAACATATTAACAACAAATTACATAGTGTGATGTACAATTTGTTGTACATGTTGATGTTTTTTTTTTGAGTCTCCTGTCACAATTTATACAACTTTTTAGCGGTTATCCGCCATACCCTCAAATTGCAATTTTTTTTGAAAAGAAAATGTTTTTCGCCGAAAAAAAAATTATACCATCTGTTTTTATTATGTTCATAATACATCAATGGAGAACATTAATTCAAGCCTATTTTTTTTAACTACAGAACATGAAATTGATGAGGAAGCTTTTCAAAATATCAGTGATGATATCATAAAGGAAGTGATTCCTGTTATAGGCAAACGCATAAAATTTATGCAAAAATATAAATTGTATAAAACAGTAGCTCTACCTGATACACCTTTGTCTGATGACACCAGCACTGCTTCGACTTCCACAATAGTTGGAGAAGAAATCAATTCTTCACAACATTCACAGAATGAGAAAGAATCTGGTTTTCAAAATGTGTACAAACAATGCAAAAGAAATTATCCCTTTTACGGTGAAGAAAATTTAAAAAGAGCATTCAGAGCTACATATCAACTTGATTTAGAAAGTTTTTTAAAACAAACTTCTCCAGGTAGACAGATTCTACACTCTTATAATATGGAAAACCGATTATCCCAGAAAAAAAGAAACTTATTAGTTGATGTTTTAATTAAAGAGGCTATTAATGATAGTGGGAAGTAAGATACCTACTTATAAGTATAGAGAAATTGACTCCCTAAACAATTCGCTTTTTCTTGCAGGCTTGTTAGTGAAGATTTCGACAACTTATCAAGAAAAATATGCGATTTATTTCCTACGAAAACAAAAACAACATACTAGTTATATCTTAACCACCCGTATATGCACGTATAATTATGTCATTCCATAATTATGCCTAACTCTGCGTTTATACATATCTGCGTTATACTAATCTAAATTCTAAGAACTTAGATTGATAACACCGTAGGTGAACTGTTGTGTTTTAACGTTAAGAAAATGAATTAATATTGTAACCGTCTTAGGGATAAGACTAGTTTAAGTTATATTTTATATATTTTATTAATAAAGTGATTTTTAAAAAGTCGTGATTGGGGATTAAATATATAATTGGCGCAGTCAGTAGGATGATATTAAAATTCACCGCAAATTTATCGTAAATTTGTATTGATTTTAATCATTCGGGTGATCAACGAACTGTAATTGTGGAAAGTGAGAAACCACGGACTTCCAAAACTGGACCTGGTGACACGACCCAATATAACAGTCAATCGAATCTAATTTCCATCGAGGACAAGAGGATTCGCCCCAATACGAAACTGGTACCATCGAGGTCTCCGGCGGCGTAACCACGACAGGAATCACTCAACTTATAAAGCGACAGGAACTTCCATCGAGGAATGAAATCCACGCTACTAATACTACTAGTTCTGTAAGTTTTTACATTTTCTTTTATGTGCATATATGTGCGACATTAACGAATCTATTGAAGATATAATAAATCGTATTGATAATATTCAAATTAACGAAATGGCACAATTCGAGCCTAAATATTTAGAATGTATTCCAACATTTAGTGGAAATGCTGATGAACTCAGTAGATTTTTAAGTGTATGTGAGCAATTAGTCACTGCATTTTATGATCGAAATGACATTAATAATTTTAGAAATACTTATATTATTAATTCTATAATAAATAAGTTACAAGGTAGAGCTAGGTTAATTGTAAATACGCATAGCATTACGTCTTGGCAAGATTTAAAAGACGTACTATCACGAAATTTCAGTGACCAAAGAAATGAAAGTGTTTTGACTAGAGATTTAGTGTCCTTACGTCAGAAACAAAGCGAAAATCCTCATCAATTTTATGAAAAATGTTTACATTTATTACAAACCATATTTACATATATTAATATACATGAACCCGCAGCAACAAAGGAAGCTAAAAGAACTTATTATAGAAATTTAACACTTAGTACATTTTTGGCAGGTCTTAGGGAACCTTTAGGCGGAATGATTAGAGCCATGAAACCTAATGATCTTAGCGAAGCAATACAATATATAGTTTCAGAAGAAAATATTTTATCTTTACAGAATGTAGCAAAACCAGTTCAAAAACTGAATCAAAGTAATTTTAATAATAATTATAGTAATCAACAACATAATTTTAATAAACAAGTATATGCATTACCTAATCAATTTCCTAAATTAAATTCAAATCAAAATACACAATATCAAAACCAGCAATATCAAAATTTACAATATCAAAATCGACCATTTCCGAGTCAACCCATTAATATTCAATCTAGACCAGTACAGGAAAAATTCCTAACGAATAGACAGGTATTTGGACAGAAACAACCTTCGAACGTATGGAAACCAAACCCAAATAAAATTGATACAAGAAAACCAACTCCTATGAGCATATGTGCATCCAACCCAACGAGATCACAATTTCATAATATAGATATACCTGAAGAAAATTCATATTCAATTAATAACTCTGTGAATGATTCAGTAATTTGTGAAAATCAAGAATATATTAATGAAACTGAAAACTATAATTATGAATACGGATGTCCAATCCAATCCCCGTCAAATGAAATAATTGATGGTGATCAAAATTTTTACGAACAAGCCTCAAACAACCCGGAACTTTAACCTTTAATCGCTACAGTGCGGTCTCTCAGACCGCTGCGAATGAAAAATGATTCGTAATTGTTTTAACTGAAGGAATCTGAGCGTAAGGTGTCGTATACCTCTTCCTTATTGATTGTAGGTGCAACGACAGAAATTTGAACCAATAAGGAATAAAAATAGATTTGTTTTGTAAATATTAGTTTAGTGTGCGGTCTGCGAGACCGATGTGTAGTCTATACGTATGTATATTCTTACTAGAGCGCACGTAAAATTTATAATGGATCGTGGTGCTGGACCGTCCCGAATGCATAGTGATGACCCCCGGTTTGCTGAATGGGCAGAAAATGTGTATAATGAAATAGAAAGTGATGATTTGGGTTTAGAAGATATTGAAAGTGATCAAGATGAAGATGACGATGCTTGTATAGAAAGTGAACACGACACAGTATCGGAAATATCGGAATCCGAAGCAGACAGTGGAGCTGAGAATGCTAGTGAAAATCAGTACTTTTTAGGGAAAAATGGTTTTAGATGGTAAGTAATCAGGACAGAAATGTAAAAGATGATGCAACCGTTATGTTATCGCAGGTCGAAGAAAGAGCCACCTTCAAATGTAAGAACTAGGCAACATAACATAGTTACTACTTTACCTGGCTTGAAAGCTGCCGCAAAGCACTTAGGCGAGAATCCTTTACCAGAATATATATGGGGTTTACTATTTTCTTCGGATATGATACAAGAAATTGTTATTTACACTAATATCAAGATCAGGGAGAACAAAACTAAGTACAAAAACAGTTTACACCCTATCCTCCGAGAAACCAATGCAACAGAATTGAAAGCACTATTTGGATTGTTGATGTATACATCTATTTTTAAATCTGGACGCGAAAATCTAGATTCATTATATGCTAACGATGGCACGGGTAGAGATGTATTTCGATGTACGATGCCTAAAAGGCGTTTCGAGTTTCTGTTGACATGCTTACGGTTTGATGATGTGAACACAAGAACAGATAGACAGAAAACAGACAAAATTGCACCAATATCTAGCGTCTTTAACAAGTTGTTAGAAAATTCTCAGCAAAATTTTAGTTTAGGAGCATACGTATGTGTAGATGAAATGCTTATTCAATTTCGAGGAAAATGCCGTTATAAAATGTACATGCCGAATAAACCAGCAAAGTACGGTATCAAAGTTTTATGTCTGACGGATGCTAGAAACAACTACCTCTATAATGCGTATATATACTGTGGTAAAGATTCAGATGGTACCACATTATCATTAGAAGAAAGAAAATTCTCTATTCCAACGCAAGCTGTAATACGATTATGTAAAGGAATAGAGAGATCCCATAGGAACGTGACAACTGATAATTGGTTCACTTCTGTGCAGCTGGCAGAAGAACTTAAAAAACGTGGTCTAACACTCGTTGGAACTTTGAGAAGGAATAAACGTGAAATTCCACCAGAATTCCTTCCAAACCGAAGAAGACCAATAAACAGTAATTTATATGGCTTCCATGATGACTTCACACTTCTCTCACATGTCCCTAAAAAGTCGAAAGCTGTATTGCTCATTTCATCCATGCATCATAATAAGGGGAAGGAGACTGATTCTAGCAAACCAGAAATTATAGAGCTCTATAATTTAACGAAGGGTGGCGTGGATAGCTTAGACAAGAAATGTGCCATTTATTCCTCTAACAGAAGGACGAAACGCTGGCCTCTAGCAATTTTTTATCAATTATTGGACATCAGCACAAACAATGCGTATGTCTTATACCAAAGCTATAAAAATACGCCTGAGATTGCACGATTCGACTTCGTGAAATCCTTAGCAAAAGCTCTTGTGTCACCACTAATGAATCTAAGGCTACAAAATAAAAGAAATCCGAGGGAACTAAAAGTGACATTGGAGAGAATACTTGGCAAGTCAGCATGGCAAACATCTAGCACCAATCAAGAGGAGCATCTTGAACCTAAGCGTACATGCTACAATTGTCCCCCAAGGCTGAAAAGAAAGACACAGTATATGTGCACAATGTGTCGGCGCCCTATATGTTTGCAATGTTCGAAAAAAATTTGTAAAGACTGTTGTGAAAAGGAAGATATATAAAGGAGTTACTTTTCTACATGCATATTGTAGGTACATTTTGAAATAAAATATATATTTTCAAATTTATTTATGTGTTGTTAATTATTTCGACACAATATTATATAACACCGAAATGTGATAAATAGTAATGTATGTGAAAAATATAAGAAAAAAATTGTTTTCACCCTCGAGGTCTCACAGACCGCACCGTAGTCCGTACGTACCATTTTTAGACCGTAGCGTTTAAAGGTTAATAGAACTCCATAATATGGACGAACTTAAACAATTACCTTATATTCAATTACACAGTCCTCCATTAAAATTACTTATTGACACTGGAGCTTCTAAATCATTTTTAAATCCCAATGTTGCAGAAAGATATTATTTTAATCATATACAAAACGATCCATTTACGGTATCCACGGCATTGGTAACCTCAAATCACAATACAAGTGTTACAATACCAGCACCTTTAGAATTTTACTTACCCGAACCCCTAGAATTTAAATTTTATATATTTCATTTTCACTTTGATGGCCTAATCGGAATCGATATTCTTAAATCGTTGAATGCAAACTTAGATTTTTTCAATTCAGAGTTAAGTACACGAAACGCGGCATTTCAAATAAAATACCAAACAAGTGGGCAACCTACTATTTGTCAGATTGAACTTTCTCCTTTTACAAAACACATAGAACAAATACCAGTAGACACAAAAAATGGCGAAATATTAATTAGAAAACTACAAATTGAAGATTGCGAAATCCCAGAAACACTTACTAAAGCGGTTAATCATTACGCATATGTAGAAATATTAAATAAATCTGATAGGAACATTAATTTAAATTTCAAAAAGCCAATACGCGTTACACGGTTCAATAATAAAAAATTTGAGATTTTTAATATCGAGTGTTCACGAAATAAGATAAAAAACATAAATGATCGAATACGTACTGATCATATGAATAGTGAAGAGCAACAAGCTATACTAAAAATTTGTAAAGAATATAGCGACATATTTTACGATGAAAATACAAAATTAACATTTACGAGTCAAGTTAAACATAAAATTAGAACGAAAGATGAAACTCCTGTTTATACAAAATCATATAGATATCCATTTATTCATAAACCAGAAGTAGATAAACAAATAAATTCAATGTTAGAACAAAATATAATCAGACCAAGTAATTCCCCGTGGTCATCACCTATTTGGATAGTCCCCAAGAAAGCGGACGCATCAGGCAAAAAGAAGTGGAGAATTGTAGTTGATTATCGAAAAATCAATGAAAAAACCATAGATGATAAATACCCCCTTCCAAATATAACAGATGTTTTGGATAAATTAGGGAAATGTAATTATTTTACTACATTAGATTTAGCGAGTGGCTATCATCAAGTTGAAATGCACCCTTCAGACATAGAAAAAACAGCTTTTAACGTAGAAAATGGGCATTACGAATTTTTAAGAATGCCTTTCGGTTTAAAAAACGCCCCCTCAACATTTCAAAGAACTATGGACAATATTCTAAGAGGAATACAAAACGAATACTGTCTAGTTTATTTAGATGACATAATTATCTTTTCAACCTCATTACAGGAACATATAACTCATATTAAAAAAGTTTTCCAGAGATTACGTGAAACAAATTTTAAAATTCAGTTGGATAAATCGGAATTTTTAAAGAAAGAAGTGGCATACTTAGGTCACATTGTAACACCCTCCGGCGTTAAACCCAATCCAGATAAAATACGTGCTATTAAAAACTATCCTTTACCAAAAACAACGAAGGAAATTAAAGGATTTTTAGGTCTCTTAGGTTATTATCGTAAATTTATCAGAGACTTTGCAAAGATTACTAAACCATTAACTAAATGTCTCAAGAAAGGCGCACAAATCATTCATAATTCAGAATTCATTCAATGTTTTGAAACTTGTAGAAATTTATTAATAAATCAACCATTACTTCAATATCCCGATTTTACTAAGGAATTTATTTTGACGACAGACGCAAGTAACTATGCAATTGGCGCTGTATTATCACAAGGTGAGATAGGTAAAGATTTACCAGTAGCATACGCTTCTCGTACATTAAACGAATCAGAAATTAATTACAGCACCATAGAGAAAGAGCTTTTAGCCGTAGTCTGGGCAACCAAATATTTTAGACCTTATTTATTCGGTAGACGATTCACAATTGTGTCAGACCACAAACCGTTACAGTGGCTATTTTCCCTAAAAGAGCCAAATTCAAAATTGATTCGTTGGAAATTACGTTTAGAAGAATATGACTATAGAATTGTTTATAAAATAGGAAAATATAATAAAAACGCGGATGCTTTGTCAAGAATAGAATTAAATACTAATGAACTAGAAAATTATATTCAAACTTTTAACAAAAAAATGTCAACAGAAAACGATACCCAATATATGCAAGTAAATTTAGACGAAACCGAAGTAATAGAAATCTCAGACGATGAAAATGAAACTGTTCATACTAATCACTCAGAAAATTTAATAGTTGAAATCCCAATTACCGACAAACCTTTAAATGTTAATCCAAACCAAATTATATTTCAATATGTGTATCATTCACCTGCTAAACCTAAAATTATAAAAATATTTGATAAACAAAGAATTACTGTTCAAATTTCAAAAAACAATTTCAATCAAGACATTATCGATTTTATTAAAGAATTTATTGTACCCAATGTAAAATATTATATGCTGTTCGAACCAGAAAATATATATGAACCATTTTGTGAAGTAGTAAGGCGAAATTTTATTTACCCCTCTTACAAATTCTATAAATGTAATACTAAACTAGAAGAAAGAGACGACGATCAAAAACAAATAATACACATGTATCATGAGAGTAAGACAAACCATAGAGGTACTAATGAAACGGAAGAACGCATTAAAAAAAAATATTATTGGCCAAACATAAAAGAAACAATTAGACAATATATTAACGATTGTGAAATATGCCAAATTACAAAATACGATAGGAATCCACCCAAAATACAATTTAATATAACACCAACGTCTACGAAACCTTTTGAAATAATACATATAGATTTATTCCAAATCGAAAAACAAAAATTTCTTACTATAATAGATAGTTTTTCTAAATATACTCAAGCATACCCAATTTCAGGTAGTAATTCAGTAGAGATTGCTAACAACCTCCTACAATTCATTTCACATCATAATTTGCCATCCTTAATCATTTCAGACAATGGTCCTGAATTTAAAAACGTAGTTTTACAAGATTTCTTTAAAATTCATAACATTCAAATTCATTTTTGTACCCCGCGTCATCCACAATCGAATGGTATGATTGAGAGAGTCCACTCAACATTAATTGAACATATGAGAATTTAAAAAAATAAATTTGCTAATGAAAATGCAATTACCCGCATGAAATATAGTATTATAGGCTACAATAATAGTATACACTCTGTTACAAAAAGGAAACCAATTGAAATTATTACGGGTCACATTGAAAATGACGATCCCTTAAATTTAAATTTAAACGAAAGATTGTATTCTGATTATGTGCAAACGCATAAAGATTTAACACAGGAAATGTACAGACATCTTAATGAAAAATTGCAAACGCATAAAGTAAAAATTATTGAAAATCGTAATCTAACAAGAGAAGAAGCAGCGGAATATTTACAAGGCGAAAAAATATACAATAGATCGCCAAATAGAAATAAAGCCTCGAATATCTACAACCCTCAAATTGTCGAGGAAGATAAAGATAAAGTATTAATAACACAGAAAGGACTACAAATACATAAAGATCATTTAAAACGTAAAATGAAATGATTCTCTATTATATTATAACTACTATATTATATTTACATTACATTTTATATTTTATTTTTATTATATATTAACCTTATTAATAATCACCAATAATTACTTATATATATATATGTATATTTAATCTTATTGTATTTAAGACGGTTATTTCATTTTAGATATGAACTAGCACCAAAAGCATGTGGCGACTTCTCCACAATCACATCACATTATTGAAAGTTTTAATGAAAGTTTATCTTTAATTAATCATGACCAAGGAATAATCGAGCGTAGAGTTAACAATATAAGTAAGACTATAAATGAAGCATATTCTCATTTCTATAACTTCCTTACAGCAAGAAATACGTTAAGTCAAATGCAATCAAATTTAAATAATATTATACAACTTTTAACGGAACTAGAAAATGCACTGACTTTTGCTAGGTTACACGTAGTTCATTCATCAATAATAAAACTAAGAGAATTGGAAAATATTCTAAAACAAATCGAAACAGAAACAAAAAAAATCAAATGGTAATCCCAGTAAATAAAGAAAACATTTTAAAATATTATGATGTCATTGATATTAAAGCCTTGTATATTGATACACAAATTGTATTTATATTATCAATACCTGTAGTACTTCCAGAAACATTCAATTATTATCAATTATACTCAATTCCTAATAATAACTTGACTATAATTCCAAGAGAACCTTACTTTTTAGCAAATGAGCACAACTATATGTACCTAAACGAAGAATGTAAAGATGTTGGAACAAATTATTATTGTAAACATAATCAATTGTTAAATGGTTTAATTAAACAAGATTGTATATTTCAAATTTTACACTTGACTCAAAACTATGAAATATGTCAGAAAGAAAATATTATTATAACAGAAACCATTATCGAAGAGATTGATAATGCACATTATTTAATATTGATCCCTAAGAAAACGAAAGTTCATTTAAATTGTCGTAAAGAAGATTATCAGGAACTGATTGGAAATTATTTAATAACGATTCCACAAAATTGTAGCTTCGAAATAGATAACACTAAACTTATAAATTATAAGCAATCTAATAAAGTAGTATCCCCAATATTGCTACCCGATATTTATATAAATAATACAGGATCCAAATTGCTTTATGATTTACCATTAAAACTAGATAAAATGAATTTAAATAGATTACAACAATTAAAAGAAGAATCTGATAAATTAAAGGAAGTTCAGATGGTTAATAATTATCATGAATCTCCCAACATTTGGACAATTATTTTGTATATTACCGTAATTGTAATAATATTATATTTATGTTATAAAATTTTAGTTAAAAAGAATACTTGTAAAATAAATGTAAGAAGAACTAGAAACAACGAAAACACGAAAGAAGACAAGCAAGAGGATCCAAGGGCCTTCTACCCTATTAGTGTATAAGGTCTTGTAGGGGAGGAGTTATATCTTAACCACCCGTATATGCACGTATAATTATGTCATTCCATAATTATGCCTAACTCTGCGTTTATACATATCTGCGTTATACTAATCTAAATTCTAAGAACTTAGATTGGTAACACCGTAGGTGAACTGTTGTGTTTTAACGTTAAGAAAATGAATTAATATTGTAACCGTCTTAGGGATAAGACTAGTTTAAGTTATATTTTATATATTTTATTAATAAAGTGATTTTTAAAAAGTTGTGATTGGGGATTAAATATATAATTTACTACATACCATATCTACCTAAAGAAAACAGTGCATTTAGCAAGCCTATTAGTGCTAAAGGCAAATTGATAGATAAGTACAGGAATTTACAGCGTATATATAAATACATCGACAACGTTGAAAAAATAGATAATAAAGATGATACCCAAGAGTCGAGTAAGATTTTGAAAACATGTTTTTTATAATTTTTAAATTATTTTATAAAACTTTTCATTAATGAGTAAATCATATGCATTGCACGCAAATTTTAATTTCGCTCAAATGTTACAAAACTATTGTGCACTGTTTCAATAAGGATAAGACTGTCACAAAACTGTTTAAGTTTAGAAATAAAACCGAATTTCAAATCACTTAGAATGTAAATTTCTCATTAAAATAATATATCTTGCTTATATAGGAAGGGGTTCTATTTTAATATGTTATTTTAGGAGAAGCAAAAGACAGTTTCAAATGGCTAAAAGAAAATTCCGAACCGTGGTCTGACGTATCATTTCACTGGAAGAGAAGTTATAACTTACGAAAATCTAAGGATACAAAGACAGTAGCAGAATATATGAACGACTGGCCAATACTATCACATAATGATGCCTTAATTCTTGTAAGTTCCGTATTTTAAAATTACGTCTTACTATATTAAAGTAATGAATAAAATATGTATGTTCCATCTTTCTAGAGTAGTTAGTTCGAATAAAAATAAAATATTATTCCCCGGTTGTGTATGAAAACGTGTATTGATTATCGAGTGAAAGCATATGCACTAATTTACTTTTTTTTCAGATTGAAGAAGATTTCAATTCAGAACATACTTGTGGTAATGCTTTACTGGGAAATTGGGAGGAATATTTCAATAAAATTGTTACAGTAAAAAAACAGCAAGAAAAGTCGTTGGAATTGCTAAATTTATTAAATGCAGAAGTAGTGGAAGGTAAAAATATAGATTCAATGTGGTTATCTTAAACATATGCGAGTGTATTGCATTAAAGTAATAATATTGAATATTTTCACATTACTGCTGATAATGTATAAGTATTCTCATTATCGGATTAATATTTCATAGTTATCGTACTTAAACGTGACACTTCTTAAATTCACCTGATATTTTCTGTTTAGATGCCCGAACTCTAATTCAATTTTATATATTGGCCAACTTTTTGCCACCAAGAGCCAGGATTCAAAAGAAGAAAGGTTGTAATTGGAAGCCATCTATTGAAGAGAGCAAGGAGAGCTTTATACATCGTGTAAATGTAGGGTTTTTCTATAAAGTGTTGTCCAATGTGATAATTTATTGTTTTTAGACCGTCTCTGAAGTACATATAAGTATTGATAAGAGAAGGGAGAAAGCAACAAAGTACGGAGTAACTGTGCAGCCATACGTGTTAGCAGTAGGCCCAGATCTAACCAATGTCGTTAGTAGTTACCTGGTGATAGATCGGAATGTATATAAAGTACAGTCAGTGTTAAAAGCAATTGATATTAGCTTTAAAACCTACCGTGCGTTACATTTACAATATCCGCTTGAATGTGAACAGATATGGTTGTTCCTACAAAAAGCAATTTATGGAATATCAACGCCGTGCGATAAAAAAATTCCTATTGTAGATACTTTTATAACAGAACTGTCAATTAGTGCATAATATTTAGTTTTGTTACATTCTAGTGTAGGGATTCTAATGTTAAAATGTTTGTCTGTCCTTCATGCATGTTGCACTTCAAAGTACAAAAACATCTATTTTTGCACATGAAATGGAAACATTCTTATGATTCCGTATTTCGTTGTCGTCAAAGTCAATGTGAAAGGATGTACAGTAATATTTATTCCTACCAAAGGCACATGTTAATGAAACATGTTAGTGACTTTAATGCACCTTTCAATGAATCAGATAAAATTTCCTTTCACAGTACAAGTGTTAATACTGCCGTTTCTTCTTGCGAGAATGTGTTTATAGGCCCAACATTTGCAGACAATTCCGGGAGGTTACACAGAGAAAAAGGATTTGTTAAAGCAACAAAATATGTTTTGTTAGAGATATTTATTTGAACCAAACAATAATTTCTTTAGCTTAACATAGTCGTTTGTTTGGCTAGACAGTGATATTTTGTCAGCAAAAGTTAGTTGAATCAAACAAATATTTATTAAATATTAAATCCAACAAAGTATTGAGATACCATTCAAACAATTATAATTATTTTGAGTCAAATAAGTATACCGTTTTAAATCAAACTATTAATTCTTAACGCCGATTTAGTATTCTTTTCGTTTAACACAGAAAAAATATTTCAAAAAGCAAATTTTAAAAATGTTGTGATTTATAGTAAATTTAACAAAAAACAATGTACATGTGTGTATTAGTACGGTATAAAGACGATGCGGTGTGCATTTACATGTTCGCCAAACAAACCACAAACTTTGTCTTTCAATCGACAAATCGAAATTATTTCAGTCAACAAAGCTGAATATGTAAAGGACACCTGCATTAGATGCATCGCATATGATCTCTTAAACTTGATTTGATTGGTTCCCGCGTTTTCCATTTTTGTGTGGTATGATTGTTCGGTTAATGCTAGTTTTGTACAGTTATTGACGAACGATTGTTTAGGGCGGTCATTATTTTTAGTTTGTGAGTTAATACTCAAATATGGATGATGAAATGCGTACCCTCTGAGAAGACTGGGATGTGTCTCCAGAAATAATAAAAACATTTGAAGGTAAGTACATATCTAATAACATATTAAATAAGAATGTTAGGTTATTAACAGTCAGAATCGTTTGCCTCGCTATAAGGTATATTTTTGTTGGAAGGTGAAATCTAAATGGTGTATAGAATACACTATACGATAGGTTAATTTAATTAAAATGAATCAAAACAAAACGTGGTAGGTATGTGACAATAAAAATTGAAAAGCCGTGATGTACATAAAAATACGGCGGAGTGATAATTGTCCATCTACAAAAAAATATCAACAAAAGCGTAAATAGCCGCCCATTTAATTACTAATATTTTGTCGTTAGTCTAAAATTTTGGGTTTTCAGGCACTAGCTTTTAATTCGGGCAGTAACTGCTGGATGACCAATAAAATACACACGAGCAATTTACAGCGTTTTCCGAACTTAAATGTTAGACAAAAGATGTTGTAGGTCAGTGTGGCATCCGCAAGTGAATATACTTATAATGGCGAATATTTTTCGGTCGGAAACGTTTTTATTTTACTGTAAAGGGGATTTATGTTTTTCCTCGTACTTTTTTTTTTATAAGTAAACGATTTTCACTGTAAGCCGTATTTTATGTGGTGTTCCCATTTTTATGGTCTTGTGAGAGTAATTTTTGTTTTTTTTCATTAATTATTTATAATTGCATTTCTTTCTATAAAACTTCTTCTTAGCAATTATTTGTTTTATGTGCGCATAGAGAACGAAATTAACCACGACGTATTAATAAATTTGAACGAAGAGCTCGTAAAGGAATTAATTCCCAAGATTGGGCCACGACTAAAATTTATAAAAAAATTAATTTGATTGGTCGGCTGCCTGTCTACCTTTTTCCTCGTCTCCCGCTTACCCGCCACTCGCGGCCATCTTAAAGTTTTTATATGAGGTGCACGTTTTGTGGATATGAGCAAATTTCATTCTGATCGTATGCTGATCGTGAGGTAAGTTTTGTAAGTACATATTTGTTAGTAGTAAATACCAGGTAGAGGTGTATTGTAAATCTTGATTTACACGTACAAGTATAATTTGTATACGAGCAGTTAATTCAAATGAAAAAGTTTACCTGCATGCGGTAAGAACAGAAAATTACCAAAATAATGAGCTGTATTCGTATATGACCACTCATAAATGTAAATTTAGCTTTACAACCATATACTGTTGCTACATATATTGCAATACATCACCAAATATATTTCTGTTTGTACACCTAACCTCAAATTATCGCTTCCAAAGGCTCGTTTCGATTTTCGCTCGTTCTTGCATTGCACAGTGGTCCAGGGTCTTAAGGTGGACGGTTAAAAATATTTTAAGTTGAAACTAATGTATTATATTTGTATATAGTGTAAAACAGTGCATCTAAGTGAAGTAAATTGTAGATCCAAGTGAAATTAAAGTTTGAAAGAAAATGTCCAACTACAATTAAACTTCTTGGCACTAAGAGATTTCATCTAATACTGCATTATTAACCAGCATTGAGATACCTTAAATATTACACTCTAATGTTGGATTTTCATGGCACAAAAGCAAAAAAGAGTTATGATAAGAAAGCCTACATGTTTATGGGAAACAATGCCGATACACTTGTGCACTTCAAGGGAAAAAATGACAGTAACAAACAACTAGTAGTGGCGATTCATTTACATTTTCAGCTAGATTATTTAACCCACTACTTAAGAAGGTAATTGAAATTAGGGATTTACAATGTTGTGCTTTGATTCGTGACCTATGTCGAGACCACTGTGCGTTGTTATGTTTTCCACATTGATAATTTTTTTTTATTTATTTGCTTAATTTTACGGAGACATGATTAATTCTTTCTAGATTTTATGTTGCGGCTAGTAGGTGTAGTTACCTAAAGTGAATTCCAGAAAATGTATCACGTAGTAGAATTTGAAGACTCTTCCTTAGCAATTATTAGAAAAGATTGGTTAACGCCACGGAAAACAGAAACATTTTGGCCTCCTTATAAAACAAACATCGATTACACAAAATGTCTTTCCGGCAAAGAAGAACTGTGTGCACAGAGTTGGTCAACCTTTGCAGTTAAAAAAACATATTATGCTACTGGTAAGGCAATTACAAAATTAAATTTTTATAATATGTTTATAAATCATAGAAAATTATCAACCCAGAACAGATTGATTTGCTTTTGAACCTTGAAAAAATTAGATGGCTTATTTTGTTTACTATGTATGAAGTGGCGGTTGCTGAAATATTAAATATTGAGGTGTGTACGATTTTTGTGTTTTTTAAGTATATTAAAATCGTCATTTTTACCGTAGTTACACATTAAGCTGTAAGTGTCATTTGGTTTAATGGAATGACAAGTTAGGTAAATCACAAAGCTAAATTAACGTGTACCCACTTTTGTTGCATTCCAGTATACGTATTTAGGTGTCTTGTTTACCGGGAGGATATTAACAGTTAAGAAATATATTAAAATTCTTAATAATACATTTTTAAATGCTCATATATATTTTTTTGAAAACCGATTTTTATGAAGCTATAGCGCAACACTTGCAGATTTTTTTTTGCGTTTGTAGCTGACGTAATTGTTTGCCGCAAAGTTTAAAGCTGCCGTATATAAGTGCATTAAAATAAATATTACGGCCTTAACTTAATATTTAGTAAAAAGTAATTTACACAAATTGTGTGTATAATTGCACTCTCTAGGTCGCTACGGATTTTTTATTTGATTTCGAATTATTAAATAAATCTCTAAAAATTAGATTTTGGAGAAACGGGATATGTCGGCAGCTGGAGAATTATGCCTATAATAAGGCAATAATCTCTAATATTGTTTTTTGTATTTTCAAAATGGAATAAATAACCCATTAAGTTTTAAAATTTTTACTCCTCATAGTAACGTGCCCCATAAAGCGTTGCAACGTTGCAATTACGTATTACTAGTTGTTAGAGGCCTGTTGAATTCGAAGTTTCAGAATTCGAAATTATGAATTTTAGTAAATTCGATTATTCGAAAATCAAATTTTATCGCCAGCACTGATTCTTACTACCTTCTGGAAACTTCTTATTAAAAGGTGGAAGAGATAATTAAAATAAATGGAAAAGAAACTTTTAATGTGCATACTGTGTATATATTTTTTGGTGATGTCATTGGATTTTTATGTTACCAAAAAAAATTTTATTCAGAAAAATTAAAGACTTATGAGAACATTTATTTTATGATTTAATCTATAGTGGTATCTTCAAAAGTCAACAACTGTGTGATTTCTTTAACAAATTGTGAGTGATACTCAACATAATTTTCATAGATTTTATTTTCGTAGATGACATTTTAAAAGCTAGACGTAAATTAAAAGAAGCGGAATCAGATTCCGATATCTATACCGACGACAACAGGAGTACGAGGAAAAGGAAGGCCAGCAGAAAATTGTTGTATTCTTCTGATGAGGACGATACCGATTTTTTAGGAGAAACACAAAATACTTTTAAAAAAATAAATGTGCCTGCACCACCAGAAGAATTTTTAGGCATTAAAAAAAACACACAAGAATATACTAGACAAGAGCAATCTTCTGCTCAAAAAAGAGTGAGCAAAATTACTAGTAGCTGTAAGTTTGTATACTTTTGGACCTAAGTTCAAGATACATTAACAAGGTCATTACTTATTTTGAAGATTGCCAGAATATTAGTGATGGAATAAAGAGTCCGGGGTCTTCAGCACAACAATCGACTACATCTAGTCCCAATATATTACAAGAGTATTTTGAAAATGGTGACATCTCTTTTACATCAAATGAGTATTGATAAATATTAAAATAAACTTTTACAGACACAGCAGTTCTTCATGAAGTTCATCATACTTTGACTACACCTAGTAGTAGCTCCCAACCACGTGCAAATGTCCCGTTAAAGGAGATATTTGATGGTAGTAATGTTCATTATTAAGAACAAAATTATTATTATTACTTGGTCTTACATTAGGTTGTAATACAGCAGTGCTGCAAGTAATATCAAGAAAATTGGCGCAAGTATTTGATAGATTTCAATCGATTGAAGAAACGCAATATAAAATTTTAAATAGACTGACAGACAATGATAATACCAATTTTTACAAGGAATCCGAGACTTCATTGCCTGAAAATATAGTAATACCCTGCACCACTGTAGAGGAAATAATGCATTTGGAGAATTGGTTACAGGAAAATAACAATCAATCTCATTTAGTAAGCAAGCATGTTTTAAAAAGTCAAACTTGTGGAGGTATCCATAATCTATTTTTAATTTAGCTTAGCTGCGTTCGGCATACATGCTTGAGCATACTTCGTGTACTCTTATTCTTTTTTAATTTGACATGGTTTTTGTTAAGATATTTTTAGGTTTCATTCATGAGATATTCAATATATTTTTACAAGTATGACACTGTATTATCTACCCTGTATCTTTTACTCATATATTTATATTCTTTTTCTATTTGTGTTTTGTAGGTGAGGCAGTTGAAGCTTATAGGTGGAAAAAATTTGCGATTGGTCGTTCACAGATTACTCGAAAAACTTTTTGCTCCCCCGGTACTACAGCATTGCAACTGGACAGGAAAATTCACGAAAACAGCGCTCAAGGATTTGCGACTAATCAAAACAGTTATTGGTACGAATGTTTTTGAGATTCATAAATAAAATGTTGGCGTTAAAATATCACTGTGAATAAGCGTGATTGTTTTCATGTGAAACCTGTGACAGCAAAAGCCTCCTATTTCATAAAATGAAATATTAATTTTTTTCTTATTGTTTAAATCTAAATATAAACAATACTGAACAAACTGAAATAACACTTCACAGGAAATTTCAATAGTCTCTACAATATTTTCTTTTTATAGGAATTGTGAGACATAATAAAACAACACAAAATAATACAGACAGTGAAATAGAAACAGCTATATCAAACTGGTTTCGATTTGGAAAGGATCGTCATGGTGGTCGAAATATGAGAAGAACTGAAGTTCAGTAGCTAGAGATACTTAAAAAACTTTTTTATAACTGTACGTTTTTACATATCTTGTTTATTGACATTTGTGCTTTAGTTAATATTTAGCATTTAGTACTACGTATTACTTTTTACAGAAACATTTTATTTTTACAAATGGCAGCGTCAATAAGTAATAGGCACAAAAGACGGCTAATTGCAAATGAAGCTTGCAAAATATTTGAGGAGTTCAAAGTCCTATCGAGTGAAATTGCGTCTTCTATAAACACCAAACCTTTTCGAGATAATAATAATTTAGTAGTAACTTCTATTCATATTGATAGTGACAGTGATGATTTTGATAACATTAACAATCATGCCAATGTATCACTTTTGATTGATCATGATATTGCAAGTTCAGATAGTTCATCTGAACCAAACAATAGCAGCATAAATAGATTATTGTCCGAAAAGCTTCAAATTTGGTCCAAAAGGTATAACATTGCAAATAATGCATTCAGTGCTTTGCTTCATATTTTAAAACCATATGTTCCAAATCTGCCACTAGATGCTCGTACATTGTTACATACTCCAAAAATTGTTGAAGTTGCACATTGTTCTGGAGGTTCTTTTTAATATTTTGGCGTATTGAATGGCATTTTAAATAAACTCAAATCTTTTGGCTTGGTCGATAGATATTACCCTATCATAAAATATAAACATATTAATAATTGCAATACCTTACACAAAATTAATTTGCTTACGATATCAGTTAATGTGGACGGATTACCAATTGAAAATAGTTCTACTTCAGCGTTTTGGCCAATTTTAGCTATTTTAGATCAATCTACAAACAAAACGCCATTTATTGTAGCCCTGTATGAAGGAAAGTCGAAACCAGTTGATGCTAATTCGTATCTGAACACTTTTGTTAAAGAATGCCTTCAATTGGAAAAAGAAGGTATCACTTTTGAAAACAAAAGATACAATTTTCGTGTTAGTTGTTTTATTGCAGATGTGCCTGCCAGAGCATTTTTGAAAAGTATTGTTTCTCATAATTCAACTAATGGTTGTGAAAAGTGTCTTCAAGAGGGTACTTATCTTGGAAGGACTGTATGGCCTTATACTGCTAGCATAAACAAACGGAATGATTTTGATTTCAATAATTTAATTTATGAAGACCATCAACGATGTCAAAGTATCTTGACACAATTAGATATTGGACTAGTTTCTCAAGTTCCACTAGACTGGATGCACCTTATATGCCTTGGAGTAATGAAAAAACTAATTTACAGTTGGGTAGAGAAAGGTCCAAAAAGAGTTAAACTCAGTGCAGCTAACACATCTTTGATATCTGAACGATTATCCGCATTATATTTTAAAATACCTGTTGAATTTTCGAGACAACCCAGAGCAATAAGTGTATTTAAATTTTGGAAGGCAACCGAATTTCGGTCATTTTTATTATACATTGGTCCGATTGTTTTAAAAAATGTGTTACATTCCAACATATACGAACATTTTCTTTTTCTGTCTGTTTCGTGTTATATCTTGTGCTCACCTGAGTTTTGTGAACATCGTGATTGGCTAAAATATGCAGATGAATTATTCCATTCATTTGTTAAATCACTTGAAGATCTTTATAGTAAAGAAATGATTGTTTATAATGTTCACAATTTGTTACATCTGACGGAAGACGTTAGTAAATTTGGTCCATTAGACACCTTTTCTGCATTTCCATTTGAAAATTTTATGCGTACTATAAAGAGAATGATAAGAGGACCTAATAAAAAACTGCAACAAATAGGCAAACGTTTGGGAGAAAACAATGTTATGCACTTGAGTGTTGGCATACAAGGTCCAAAATGTATAATTAAAAAGAAACATGGAATCATTACTTCAGTAGTTTTGAAAAACCTTGGTAATTGCTCTTTAGATGTAAAGCCTCCTAATAATTGTTTTCTTACTCATTGCGGACAAATTGTTTTAATTAATAGTATTACTGAAAGATTACCTGATTCAGGTATGTATAATTTGACGTGCAAAATAATTAAAAATAGGACTAACTACTTTACTGTGCCTCTTCCTAGCAGTCGTTTACATATTTACAAATGTTTTTTAAACAATGCAAGCAAAGAAATCGCAATAACTTGCTTGGATCTGAAACAGAAGTGTTTGCTGTTGCCAAATTTTGAGAACGATTGTAGCTTTGTTTGTTTTCCATATGCCAATATGCAAATATTTTAGTTTTGTAGAAATATTCTGTAATTTTATTTTTATATTTCTATGCTAACATAAAATCAGGCTATTAAGAATGTTGTTTTCTTTTATACAATTGTTTACCTCACTGCGATAGTTTTTTTTTCTATACCAAATATAATTTTGCTCAAACTTTCACTGGTATACTTCGAAATCTTGGCTGTGCTGTATAATTTTCTGAACATGTTGCGGGAATGTCAGCTATATAAAATAAAATTATTCTTTTCCTTTCACTATATGTATTAGCTTCATTAGAACATAAGAATTAATTAAAGACCAGCAGTGATAACATTCATGTGTCAAAAACGTTTTCTGTCATTTTTAACTTTTGGATATAGTTATGGCTTGTCTTTGATGAATTTTTCTATTCCGATTAAACTAATATATTTAGCGAAAAAAAAGAACAATTATATTTTATATAACTGAGATTCCCATAAAATATTGAGAAAAAAATATGTATATTGGTTGGGCTAATGGAGTTGTATTGTAAGACTAAACGTTGGATGTTCGTTGGACCAACATAGTTCTATTGTAGGCATTCACGTTGGCAGTAGGTTGGACCAACATTGTTGGCACACGGTTGGCAAGGCGGACATGGACAACCGTTATCCTACGGTGAATTGCAACAATATGCCAACGTTAGGCCAACTGTTTATGCTACATGGGTACCTACTATAAATGCTAGATCAAATACAAAAGGTCTTACAGGTTGCTGCAGACTTATAGATGTATTCTCTATTCAGGTTCCTTAGCTGATATACGACCCAAAAAAAGACAAATTAACAACTTTCTTCATTTAAATAAGCCTTTAAAATGTTTTACATATTTCAGTTCAATTGGTTTTGACTTAATTAAGATATGTTTTCTTAAACAATGGTGTTAATTGTCTTGTCTTTCCTATATAACAGCTTTGTTCCAGGATTTGTTATATTTTCTTCGAGTTTTGTTAACTCTGTATCTTATTTCAGATGAAAATATCTCTTTTAAATAAATAGAGTATTTATGTTTAATTAAATAGATGTAATTATTTAAAATAATTATCAGTCTCATTTAAAATAAAAGGCAACCAAAATCCACAATATAATAAGATAACAAAATTGAACAGAAGACATAATTAACAAAATATTTTTGCAAAAGTGACAATCATAATCAATTGATTCAATGTAAATACATTATCATTTTAAGTAAGCAGGTAGGTTGAGTTATCTATTTTATGCTGTTAATGTAACAGATTCTTTTAGTTACTACAACATGATGTTAAAGTCATACTAATATTTTAATACCGTTAAAATAACAATACGTGTTTTGTTCATTTAATATCAAATAATGCTTCAATTCCTCAAAATAGATTGTTGATATTACAAATTGCTCTATGTTAATATAACATAACACCTTGCTTATTTAAACAAAATCACGCTCTTATTTTAACAAATTATTTCGTTTCGATCGGGAAAGAGTGATTTGTCAATTTAACTATTGGAAAGTAGTTATATTAACAAATAGATGTCGACAAAATCAACTTTGTTAATTCAAATGACATTTTTGTTTGACTGTATTTAACCCAAATTTCGTAGTTAAATGCCGCGTTTTTTGTTAGATTAACATATGTCCTTCCTTACGTGTACACAAAAGTAATTCCAAGTAGCAACAAAAGGACATGGGCTTATGATGATACAGTTTGTCTTATTACTGCCGTTCAAAACAACTATGAAGATATGAATCATCCCAAAAGGAAAAAAACAGCATGGGATAATGTAAGTAATGAGTTGCTGAGCAATAGAGTTGTGGCTGATAGAGATGAATGCACACGTAAGTGGAAAAATTTATTGCGGACTTATAAAACACGTAAGGATAATGAAAAGAAAAATGGTCGCGGTGTAGTGAAGTTTCAATTTATGGATCAAATCGACCAGGTTTTAGGTTCCCAACCAAATATTGCAAGTATCCATACCCTTAATGTGTCGACACTATATGATAGCAGCGCCACCACATCTCATAATTCAAGCTGCAGTGATGTCACTGTTACATCACCCAACCCAAGCACATCACAAGAACCAACGCCTTCAACTTCGTCAAGTGCGCAAGAAAAGCCTAATGATGAAAATGTTTTAAATCGTGTGGTTCCCAATGTACCTACTGCAGTTGCACCACACAAAAAGAAAAGTGCTGCTGTGCAATATTTACAAGCAAAAACAGATTACATTCATGCAAAGGAAACAGTTTTAAAGGAGACTTTAACTATTAAACAAAAAAAATTGCAACTAGTGGAACGTAAAGTGAAGGCTTTGGAGGAATTAGTGTTTCTTCGTAGAAATCATAATTAGTACACTGGTATTTATAAATCTATTATTTTATATTTGACTGTCATGGTATTTCATTCTTTCAAATTATAATTTCATTTTGATCATAAAACATTGTACATTTATTTCTTAAGGACAGTTGTATTACAACTTTTATGTAATCGTAGTTTAATTTTAAAGCATGTATGTATATTGTTGTTTCATCTCAATTTTATCTATAGTTGTGTACAGTAATAAAATTTATATTGTAAGGAAAAAATAAAAAGTTGTTTGCGTTTACTACTTTTATCTTTTATTGCTGAAAATAGTTGTTAAGAATACCATCTATCACATTTAAAAAAGTAATTTATTATCAAAACTTTTACCAAGACGTGTGGTAATAATATAATAACATATATATTAGATATAACAATATCAATACAAAATACATTATATCGATAGAAGGGTGTAATGTTGAAATGGAGCCAATTGTAGATTTGCTGCGGTTTAAGCAAATGTTTAATGCAAAATATGTAACAATAATAATTACAGAACGAAAATTAGATGATTGATTGCTAAAGCTAACAAATATATTCAATGAGAAATAAGTAAAGGTAGACAACAACAGTAAAAAATCCTTCATATATTCTAGATATATGTATGTATTAAACAAAAGTCTGTACCAACTTCAATAAACAACCAGGTTTCAATATTACTTTTAAGATCTTAAATATGCTTAGCTTAACTTTACTGATTAAAAATAGTATTGAAAATTTGTTGTCGTCTGTCGCCAGCTTCATCGAACTCCTCTTCACCTTGTGGGAGATCGTGATCAACATCTGCATCAATGGTATCTTCAGTCACATCGGTATCATTAAAATTAATGCAGATGTTGTGCAAAACACAAGCAGCAACAACGGCTTTCACAATACATTTTATATTGGTATTCTCAAAATACTTAAGGCGTCGAAACCTTCCTTTCAACATTCCAAAAGCATTTTCGATGACAATACGGGTGGATGAATGTTTATAGTTGAACTGCCGTTGTAGTGCTGTGAGATACCCCGTATCTCTAAATGGCGTAACAAGCCAGGGCAAATTGGGGTATGCACTATCACCAAGAAGATATTTCCCTGCTGGTAGACCCTCTGTACTGACTTTTGCATACAAATCTGATCGCCTCAATACACGAGCATCATGCATTGAGCCTGGTTCACCACAGAAAACATCTAGAAACCGCTTTCTATCATCGCATACGCTTTGCAAGACTATACTTGTAAATCCTTTACGGTTACAATATATAGCTTGATCTTTAGGTTTCTTTATGCTAATGTGGCAACCATCGATAGCACCAATAACATCAGGAAAACCTTGCTTAGCACGGAAATTCTCTGATATTATTGTGGAGTCCGACTCATTGGGCCACTTAATATGTTGTGAAGCAGAGTTTGCCAAGTTAGTGACAACCCGTCTTACAAATATTAAGGCAGTGCTTCTAGTGACATTAAAGCGATCCCCAATTTGTCGGAAAGTTTCCAGATTCGCCATGTACCACAAAGTTAAGAATAGTCCCTTCTCTGCTGACACCTTTTCTCTCCCTTTCCTGTACATCGAAGCTATCCCACTTCCAACAGTTCCGCCTAATAGGAAATGATAGACATCCCATGAAATTCGAAAGTGTTCATGGAACTGCCTGTCATCAAATTTGGGAATAGTAACTTCGACAAATAATTCAGAGCGATGATGTTGGCGCCTCTGAACCAAAGATTCTTCTGAGCTATCCTCTGATGAGGACGCTGTTGATGAGCTACTATTTTCACTGCATATTGTTTTAACCTAGAAAACAATTAACCCCGCACAAAAACGGGGAATCTTAAACACATTGGTGCATAGAGCTAAGACGATATCACATGAAGAACACCTCGAAGCCGAACTCCAACATCTCAAGAACACACTACAACAGAACGACTACAGACTCAAAGACATCACAGCTACCATCAACAAACAACCAAAACACCCAAAACAACAGGAAGAAACAACAACTACTACTGGAACGACTTGCCTGCCATACATCAAAGGATGCACTGACAAAATTGGAAGAAAGCTGCGCAAACACAACATCAAAGTAATCTTCAATGCTCCAGAAAAATTATCAACAAGATTACCTTCGCCGAAAGATCGTACCTCGCCGCTCCAAAATCCAGGAGTCTACGAGATACCCTGCACTTGTGGAAAGGTATACATTGGACAAACAGGCAGAAACATCAATATCAGGCTAAAAGAACATATGCGAGATACTAAGTATGAATACACAGACAAATCAGCAGTAGCAGAACACTCAACAAACACGAAACACGGAATCAAGTTTGACAAATGCAGGAAACTAGCAACGGAACCACATTACTGGAGAAGATTGTACAGAGAAGCTATTCAAATACAGAAAAATCCGAACAATATCAACAGAGAAGACGGACTACAATTACCAAGTATCTGGAAATCATTCTTCACAGCCCAACGGAGAGCAACGGACACGCCTCAACAGAGCGGAATGATTACGCACCAACGGACACAGGACCATATATTAACCCCGGATCAGGACAAACTAGTCACTTCACTTCTGAAGAAGATCACGACAAGATGATCGAAACGTCAAGTAATTTAAACTTTCTACACGGCAGAGAACCCGAGAACCGAAGAGCAGCCTGCAACGACGGCCGTGAAAGCCTAAAGACTACTTTACAATAATATTGTCCTCACTTGAAGACGACATTCTTAATAATTACTCAGTATTAGCTGTACTACTTTCCTACGAACAACACAATTCTTGCAATATTTATCCTTATTCTAAACCTTTAAACCTAATTTTGATAACAATTTTTTTTTTTGGAAACGGAGAAGAAAACATTTTTTTTTTACAAATCCACTGTCTAATAACAAAACCATACATGAGTCACCTAACCTCTTTACACAGTTGACAAACAGGTATTCGCGCCACATCTCCCATCCAGTTCAAATTCCGCATTCTCATTGGTGGATCAGTTGGAGACCATGAACTGATCTTGCGAAATAGGTAGATCACTTTGATCAGTTCAGATCAGTTGACTGACGTCATCAATGACTTAACTGATCTGAACTGAACTGATCCGAGTGGTAAATAAAACACACCTATAGATTTATAGAGAAGATCGACGTGTATGTATTCATAATTACAATACACCAGGTGGATTTACAATATGTACGAATCTAGCCAATATTGATACAGATACACATAACGAACTTACAATAACGCTTGAGGAGGAGAGTGTGAGAATTATTTTCTCTGGCCCAAACGAACGTTTGCTTTTCCGAAATGAAATTCAAAGGTATGTATTAATAATTATTACATTAGTGCTTAGTATACATAAAATAACTTGTTACAGCTCCGATTCCAGTTCTAGTGGAAGTGACCAATCTACAGATTCAGGAAATTTGTCACATTAAATAAATTAGAAATTAATTTAAATTGTATAATAAATGTTTATTTAAAAAAATCTTATAATTTTATTGAAGTCTTAGTTAAGAACGAAAATTTAAAAAAAGTATATTTTTGGAAATGATTAACATAAAAATTCTATAAATTTCCGTACAGACATTAATTAATTTCTCATATCTACATTTTATTTTTAAACCATTGGTTAGGTTTTTGCTTTGCAGGTTTGTAAAGAAACCGAAATGTCGTTAAGTTTTATCTCTATTAGTTTTGTGTGTTCGAAATGTTAAGAAAAACATCTGTCAAAATTGATTATTTTTAATTGTGCTTATTTTCAAATTTCAATTTCTTCAAATTTTTACTTAGATGCGCCATTATTTATCTGAGAAAAGCATTATCTTCCACAATGCTCGGATTGTGTCGTATAATTTAAACGTAAAAATGCCACTATCGTATGCGCGAAGAAAACTTGTGAACACAAACTTTAAAGGTGCCGACGGTTGTTGCGACTACTGTATAATATTATACTGTGGTTCCATACTGTTTGATGTAAGGTTCCCATTTTAGCGAAAGCTATCTGTGTTTGAATCATACAACACACATTATTTGTATTTTAACTATACTGGTATATTTCATTGATACACTTTAAATTTTTATTATTTGCAAATTAATGTCAATTGTATATTAATCATAATTAAATATTAATAAGTATATGTAGAGAATACTAAACTACTTTAACAAAAAAAAAGTATTCTTTTTTTTTATTAAAGTATAACCCTTGAAAACTGCACGTTCATTTCATTGTGCTATACCTCGTGCCTATAGAACTATCCAAATTAGGGCATTTGATATTTCCCTATATTAAATGCTATTGTAAATATATTGTTTTCTACCGGGTGAGTTAGACAGAAGTAGGAGCATATTAGTGATTCAGCTCATACTATAATACAATGGTCATTTTTTTTTTTTTTTTTGCTTTCATGGGCAGGTTTAACCCCGTGAGGCAGCTCGGCCTTAAGTCCTATTGTGCCCCCATGATGTCTTACCCCTCTCGACCTGGTTGTACTCGAACAAACAAGTCCGCAAGTTGGTCGAGAGTTAATTTTCTTATACTGGGTTCGTCCAAACGAGCGACCCCTAGACAGCTCCGTGTCTCCCTGTCCACTGCCGGGCAGTCGGCAAGGAGGTGCACAGGAGTTTCTTCTGCTCTCCCACAGTTTCTACACAGGGGAGAGTCCACTCGCCCCATTCGGTGCAAATGCTTATTTAATGAACAGTGGCCGGTTAGGACTCCCGTAAGAAGTCTCAGTCTGGCCCTGCTCATAGAGACTGCCTTGCGGAGTCTTTCGTCGCCCGGATAAAAACCGAAGATTTTACAGTGTCTCACGCCGACTAGTCCATTCCAATAGGAGCGGTGACTAGCAGCGAGTTGAGATCTGACAAAGGCTTTGATACCGCCATAGGAACTCCCGCACAACGGTTCTGGACCAGTGAACGGTAGACCACTGGCGCCTCTAGCTAGTTTGTCAGCAATTTCGTTGCCTCTAATCCCAGAGTGACTAGGCACCCATCTCAGCGTAATGCTGTGATGCTCCGCCAATTCTTCAAGCTTCCTATGGCACCTCAGTACCACTTCGGAAGCAAATTTGACAGCCTGTAGTGCCCTGAGGGCAGCTTGGCTGTCGGAAAAAATTTCGACCGATCCATTCCCATGCGGGCAGTTTAAGATGCTCTCTGCACAGGTCTGGATGGCTATAACTTCAGCATGGAAGATGGAAGTGGAGCCCCCTAAGCTGATGGCTTCGCCATTCGGTTCTCCATCTCTCCAGATCCCAATGCCTGTGCCGTTCGGCGTCTTCGAGGCATCCACAAACCAGCGATGAGAACATCGCCTCGGTCTGTGAATGTATGCTTTGGAGACCTCACTGTTGGAAATGTCTACGGAGTATTTTCTAGTGAAGCTGAAGACAGGCGGAATCTTGTCCGCCCTAGTGCACAGAGGTACTGTCTGTTCGATGTAGTTGAAAAGGCTGGTATTGTCTCCAGTTTTACCAGAGAAACCTTTACGCCCGCTACATTTTGTTCAGACTAGAGTCGGATACTTCAGAGCGACCACTCAGGAGGAATCCCAGGAAAACGGATTGGGACAAGTATAATACCAACCTAAGTAGCAACCTATCGCGGATCGAAACCAGAAGGGCCAGACACCATCTGGACTTGGAGAATGATCTCAAAGAAGTGAATAAGGCAATACTGGATGCATACGAATCAAGTTGTCCTATTCAACAGAATAAACGCTGTAGGGACGCGCCTTGGTGGAATAGTCATCTGTCAATGTTGAGATCCGATACACGGAGGCTCTTTAATAGGGCCAAGTGCACCGGAGATTGGCAGAGTTACGCCGAGAAGCTTACCTCCTACAATAAAGCCATTAGAAAAGCAAAACGTGATAGTTTCAGGAAGTTTTGTGAGGATATCGACTCAACACCTGCTGCCGCAAGACTACACAAGGTACTGGCAAAAGGCAGGGTCGATACAGGAGTGGCACTAAGGAAAGCTGATGGAAGCTTTACTGACAGTGAGGAAGAAAGAGCTCTCCTCCTTCTAGAAACTCACTTTCCTGAAGGAAAAACAGTCACCTCGGAAAACCTACACGAGGAGCACAGAAGACCAACCAAGGAAGCTACAATAATGGCCAAGCACATATGTAGTAGCGAACGGCTGAAATGGGCCATAAACACCTTTCAGCCCTTCAAGACACCAGGAGTAGATGGGATCTTTCCAGCGCTACTTCAGAAAGGGCAGGACGCAATCCTGCCACACGTAATTCGGATTAGCCGGAACAGCTTAGAAATGGGATACATACCAGAAGTCTGGAGAAGGGCCAAAGTTACTTTTATACCAAAAGTAGGGAAGAAGGATACTACACATCCGAAATCTCAAAGACCTATCAGCCTAACATCATTTGTTTTGAAAACAGTGGAAAAGGCGGTAGATAATTACATCAGGACAGATATCCTGGAGCGGGTGCCTTTGCACCCCTGTCAGCACGCCTATCAAATGGGCAAATCCACTGAGACTGCATTAGTGGAGCTGACAGATCAAATCCAGGATGCACTGACGAATAAAGAAACCGTAGTGTGCGCCTTTCTAGATATAGAGGGCGCTTTTGACAATACTCCGCACGAGGCCGTCAAGAAAGCATTAATTGAAAGAGGAGTAGACGGCGCGACGTCCAGATGGCTGTCGCAGCTGCTTTCTACTAGATCAGTGGAAATGGAGGTGGGAAGCAAAACCATCTCGATCAGCACGAGCAGAGGATGTCCACAAGGGGGAGTTACTTCCCCACTCATGTGGAGCCTGACAGTAGATGAACTACTATGGAGGCTAACTAATCTAGGCATACCATGTCAAGGGTATGCTGATGATATAGTCATATTTGCAAGAGGAAAGTTTGAGAATATCCTCTGCGACATAGTTCAAAGAGGACTCAACACTACGAAAAGGTGGTGCCAATCAGTGGGCCTTAACATCAACGCCACTAAGACTACCTTAATAGCATTCACAAGGAAAAGAGAACCCAGCCTCAAGACCATAAATATAGATGGGCAAGACATAGACTGGAAGAAGGAGGTGAAATATCTAGGACTCATCCTGGATAATAAGCTTCTGTGGAATAAGCATGAGCTTGAAGTAACTAACAAGGCAAAGAAGGCTCTAATGGTCTGTAGAAACTTTGCAGGAAACAACTGGGGTTGCAACCCAAAAATACTGCTCTGGATGTACACCGCAATCGTGAGACCAATGATCACTTATGGGGCAGTGGCTTGGAGCAAAAGAACTAATCTGGCCATTTCGAGAGCTAATCTCTCTAAAGTGCAAAGATTAGCATGTGTATGCATAACTGGCGCAATGAGAACCTGCCCAACAGCAGCTATTGAAGTGGTACTAAACCTCACTCCTCTTCACATTTTTGTGGAGAGCATAGCTAAAAGGACCACACGTAGGATGATCAGGGAAGGAACGGCTAGGCATAGGCCTCAGCCTCCTACAGATGACCAAATCTGGGACATGCCCCGAGATGACATGCCAAGGAAGTTCAACTTTGTGAAAGATTTTACCACAAAGCTTAGCACTAAGAGTGAATGGGATAGAGATACCATTTCGAAACTCAATAGAAACGCCATTAAATGGTACACAGATGGCTCCAAAACGGCAGAGGGAACTGGAATAGGGATATATGGGCCTAGAACCAAATATTTCGAAAGCTTGGGGATGTACCCAAGTATCTTCCGGCGGAAATACACGCTATTGAAAGATGTGTCCAGGTCAACATTGACAGAAGCTATGAAAAGCAGGAGATTATCATAATATCTGATAGTCAAGCGGCCATTGGGGCCCTGAGGTCAAACATAATCAGCTCCAAAATGGTTTGGGAGTGTCTACAAAAACTAAACGAGCTAGGCAAAAAGAACAAGGTAACCCTTTTGTGGGTTCCGGGACACACGGGAGTGGAAGGAAACGAAATAACAGATAATCTCGCTAAGAGAGGGGCTAGAACACCTTTTGTAGGGCCAGAACCTTTTTGTGGGATAAGTAGCAGCATAACCATGGAGAAGCTTCAAAATGAAGTAGAGCAGAGAAAATCCAAATACTGGGAGAATCTCCAGGGAATGAGGCAAGCTAAAACTCTTCTGGGTACCTATAACCAGAAGAGATCTGCAGAATGCATCAACCTGAGAAAAAATAATATTCGGATATTGACAGGGATCCTTACAGGCCATTGTAAACTGAACGGACATCTAAGCAGGCTTGGAATAGCGAAGGAAGCCGAATGTAGATTTTGTGGGGAACAGGACGAAACGTCCATTCATCTACTCACAAACTGTGTTGCACTGTGCAACTCAAGGGCGCTGCACCTGGGAGCATGTGAAATCGAAGAGGGAGAGTTACCTAATCTGGGGCCTTCGGACATTCTGCACTTCTTAAAAGGAATCAGACTGGACGGCCAGCTGTAAATACAGCGAGAAGAGGGGACACAATAGATCTTTTAGGTCGCAGTGTACTATCACCCTAATATCACACATACACATACATTTTACTCTGTAAGCTGCCAGGGTAGCTTCTGACCGCAACACCAACTGAAGCGGAGGAAGCCCAAGAATGGTCTCCATGGCCGCAGTCGGCGTCGAGGACATGGCTCCCGTGATGCCTAAACAGGCAATCCTTTGGACCTTGCTGAGCGCGTTTACCGCGTAGCCCAGACTAGCCTTATGCCACCAGACTAACGAGGCATAGGTTATGGAAGGTACAATGACCTTCGTGTACAGCCGTGCACCATTGCCGGTTTTTGCCCCCACGTTTTACCAAACATTCCTCTGCAGGCCCAAAATGCCTTTGTGGCTTTGTTCGACACTTGTTCAAGGTGAGATTTGTACGTCAGACTAGAGACCACTATCTTCGAGCCGAAGATGGCTGGACACTGTAGTTTTGGAAGTTTCCTCCTCCAAGTAAACGGAACCATTGTCGTCTTCCGAGAGTTTACATTTAACCCTTCTTCTTGACACCATCTCTCCACCAGTTTGAGTGCGACTTGCATCCTCTCGGAAACCACGCCCTCAAACTTTCCGCAGACCATGATGGTGATATCGTCTGCGTAGCCCTGCGCGTGGAAACCCGCCATCCGTAGATCAGACAGCAAGCCATCCACCACAAGGCACCATAGCAAGGGCGACAGCACTCCACCCTGCGGGCAGCCAGCTGCCACAGTTACCTATGTGAACCTGGCACCCGACTTTTGAAAAATTATTTTTTTTTCATGGATAATGTTAGTATTTCGTTTGTAGTTGTTTGTAGTAACAATAATTTCGTTTGTAGTTCCACCCATTAATAATTAGGGACCTTCAAAAAAACCGTCTCACCCGACTTTGAGATATCGAAAATCCGCTTTCGTAGTTCTCTTTAGAATCGTTTGTAGTTGTATGTAGTGATTTTCCTTTCGTTTGTAGTTCAAAGATAAACAAATGGCGATAATTTAAACAAATTGTCTACAGGTGAATTTGTTAATAAAAGAGATATCGAAAATGCGCTTTCGTAGTTCCCTTTAGAATCGTTTGTAGTTGTTTGTAGTGATTTTCTTTTCGTTTGTAGTTCAAAGATAAACAAATGGCGATAATTTAAACAAATTGTGTAGACGTGAATTTGTTAATAAATGAGGTATCGAAAATCAGCTTTCGTAGTTCCCTTTAGAATCGTTTGTAGTTGTTTGTAGTGATTTTCTTTTCGTTTGTAGTTCAAAGATAAACAAATGGCGATAATTTAAACAAATTGTGTAGGTGAATTTGTTAATAAATGAGGTATCGAAAATCCGCTTTCGTAGTTCCCTTTAGAATCGTTTGTAGTTGTCTCTAGTGATTTTCTTTTCGTTTGTAGTTCAAAGATAAACAATTGGCGATAATTTAAACAAATTGTCTAAAGGTGAATTTGTTAATAAATGAGATATCGAAAATCCGCTTTCGTAGTTCCCTTTAGAATCGTTTGTAGTTGTTTGTAGTGATTTTCTTTTCGTTTGTAGTTCAAAGATAAACAAATGGCGATAATTTAAACAAATTGTCTAAAGGTGAATTTGTTAATAAATGAGATATCGAAAATCCGCTTTCGTAGTTCCCTTTAGAATCGTTTGTAGTTGTCTGTAGTGATTTTCTTTTCGTTTGTAGTTCAAAGATAAACAAATGGCGATAATTTAAACAAATTATTTTTTGTGGTGGGTGCATGGTTCATATCCTGCTTGGGATTAATTTTTCTTTGAAAAATTTTCTCCCAGAAATTTGTTACAGTAAATCAGTTTCCTATTTATATTAAATTATTTTTTGTTGGATTGTTTAATGTAGTGGTATAAACGCATATTTATACGTATGTATAGTTTCGACTTCTTGTTAATTCACATAAATTGAAGCACAAGCTGTTTAAAAGATTAAAAGTTTCCTTATTTATTACTATTATAATAACTCAAGTGAAACCGTAATATCTAACGCATATATTAGGGGAAATACAACGTAATTTGGTATAAAATAGATTTTTTCATTTTCATGGCTGTAATTTTAATTTGAATATATCGGCGTGAACCTAAATAAATTAAAACGTCTTCAGCTGTTACTGCCTGTATCCGATGTTTGTATACAATAGTAGAAGTATAGAATCGAATGGTGTTGCGAATATCTAACCTATAACGTTACCATATTCCTTTGCATTATACTACACTCTTTGTTTATTATATAACCTCAGCAGGATACTTATCTTTATCGTTCTTAGAATATAATCGTAAATGATAGGGTAGTAGTACGAATGGTTGGTATGGTATTCATTCATATCCTACTTGCCGTGTCTAGATAATGAATATCGTAATATCATAATACCTAAGTTCATGCATATTAGTAATACCTAATATCACTCCATATTACCGATATCTTAACGAATACTGATATATTCGCCCCACCTCTACCGCCATATAAAAGGCAATTGGCGGGTTAATGACAGTATAGTACTTGACTCCGAGAGTAGCTGTTGTACGAGTTAATCTTGCGTAGCGATTCTTACTATAACTACCAAAAATGCCTCGCAAACCAAAGAAGAATGTTTTAGAAATATATGAAGCTTTAAAAGAGCTAGACTTTTTTAACGATAATAACTTTCGTCCTTTTAATGATTCTGTTTGGCAAACTGCATCCGATTTCTTAGATGGAGTGATGGACAAATGTTACATATATATGTATATCACGCAAAATAGAAATGGTATATTAGATAAGTTATGTAGAAATAATATTAGTGTTGTTAAACCTAATATTTCGAAAAATTTATCTGATGAAAGTATTCATTCAAACTGGTCCATGAATGAATCAAACGTTTTGCTTCCGTTACGTACAGAAGTACATATGATAAAAGCCGAATGGGATAAGATTGATCCGTGCATTGTGTCATATAAAAATCGTGCCTACGAAGTCTTAAAACCTGGGTGGTCTGATACCATTTACGACCTTATATGGCGCGAATTAAAACTTCCATGTTGCTTCCATTTTAGAAATGCCAAAGTAAATCGTACTCCTGGTGACATTTTTTTACAAATTAAGGGAAAATGTTCAGAATGCAATACTGAAATTAATATCTATAGTATCGAGGAACCAACTTTGGAAGGTATACGTTTACATATTTCAACCTTTGATACCCGTGATGTGATTCATACGAAGAAACGACAACTACGAGGAAACAACAGAAAGGATGTCGTGAAAGAAGTACTTCAAAAATCAACATACACATGGCGAAGAGACAAGGCTAACGAATTAATGCAGTTTGGTGATATGGAACCCGCAAATTTATATTCCGATAATGTTTTACGTAAAGCTAAACAGTTACATCAAGACGAAAAATTAGGGGTATTAAAAGAAAAAGATCCAATCTCATCCATTGTAACTGCTAAATATGGCTTAGAATTTGCGGGTTGTATTCAACAAATCGGTTTTGACAAGTTTTTTGCGATGTATTGGAGCCCAGAACAAATATTTTTATTTAAAGAATTCATAAAAAACGATGATACAGGTAGCATCAGTATTGATGCAACCGGTTCATTGATAAAATCATTTACAAAGCCTGATGGTTCTAAAGCTCCCATATTCTTATACCAAGCGGTAACATCAGTAAATGGAAAAATATTGCCCATATTTCAAATGGTATCTGAAAAGCATGACGCGAATATGCTGTCTTATTGGATGCGAGAGTGGCTGCGTTCAGGGGTACCCTGTCCCAAACAAGTAGTGACAGACTTTTCACTAGCACTTCTTAACGCCGTTGCTCTTTCATTTAAAAACATACATTAATAATTGCATGAAAATGCTTTTACGTAACGAAAAATTAAGAAACATGTGTGTTATTCGCATTGATATTGCGCATTTAATAAAACTAGTCTGTCGCTGGCCATGTTTCACACACACACAAGCTAGCGTTAAAGATTTTTTTATCCGATGTGTCGGTATTTTGTCCAAATGTACCACCATTAATGATTTCGAAAGTTTGTGTACCGATGTGTTGTCTGTGTGCTTTTCCAAATTAGAAGACATAGACAACAATAATTGCTGTTTTAGTGCGCAACAAAGACTACTTTCAATAATAAAAAGAGACACGATAAACTATACCATTACGGAATCTGATTCACTGGATACATCTTCTCATCATAAAAATGACACAGATTTAATGGCCTGTACTGCAGTCGACATATTTTTGAAAAATATTGAAAATAACTCGAAGAGAGATGACAATGGAACCAGACCGAATCCGTACTATTGCCCTGATTTTGGACAACGTTTGCTTAAATTAAGTAAATATTTCGTATTGTGGACTGCCGTTCTGTCTACCACAGATAAAAATTTAGTAGCCACCTCCGCTCACAGTGAGGAGTATTTTAGAGAAATTAAGCATTTAATATTTCAACAAAATAAAGCCAACAGAGTTGATAAATTTATTATTTTACACTTGAGGTCTTTGGCTGGGACAATGAAATTATTCAATGCACCTAATAATCTCTCACAGCAACATAAAACTAAAGACCATCACATATTTACTAAGACAGAAAGGTTACATGATAATACTTCTGAGTACATTCCTGACGACGATAAAAATACCACCAGTGCATCACATGATTCTGCAATGAATTATATAGATTCCTTAAGTCAAGCAGAGTCATGGAAAGGCAAAAATAAAATAGGAAAACGAGGAAGGTATTTGGTCGCGTGCCCCGACATTGAAGCCTTACACAAACGTCCCAAACTTAGTTCCACGACACCTATATTAATCAACGGCAACGCTTTACCTCCGGTGAAAATTGGTACTAAACATGTCATGGTAAGAAATACATGTCCATTTGATGCAGCGGTGCAATGTATTATTGGCGGATACAAAGATTGGCCCGAATATAATAAATACGTAGCTCAATCATGCAATTCCACATTTGCATTTATCAGAAACTTATATGCAACAGGCGTTACTCAAAAAGTGTATAATGAAAGAGCTACAATAATGACTGGAATAATTTCCCAGACACATGATATTTTAGATTGCGCCATGAATATTTCTACATTAATATCAAAATTAATGTTTGACGTGTCATCTCTAGAAATTACTTACGACTGCAACGATTGCGAATTTAAAGACACTGTTGTAAGTCCCGTATTAAATATCAGTACATTACCCTTTTATAAGCATGGGATAAATGGACTACAGGAAGCAGTAGATGAATGTTCTAAACAACAAAACCCCATATGTCATCGTTGCAAGAGCAGGAGCATAAAATTTACCTGCACTGGCGGGTATCATATGTTTATAGACACAGAATGCCTTGAAAACCAGCAATTGGCATCGAGGCTTGGTTTTCCACATTCAGCCAGGCAGTGTACCTTAGCAGAATTGCCTGAAACGATAGTTTTATGCGGGAAAGAATACAAACTTGTAGCAGCTGCGATATATATCGCAGGTGGAAATATAGGCCATTACATCGCTTACGTGCGTAATATCACTGGCCGATGGCACAAATGTGATGGACTTTCCACCGACAAAAAACCATGCCTTTGCACCAACCGTGACATTTTGGGAAAAAAAAAGTATACATTTATTATTTTACGTTAAAAAATAACTTCAAGATACCCTCCTATTTCTTTATGCTCTAAACAGTCTAAATAACTAAAAACGAGGAAACTACGAAAGCGGATTTTCGATATCTCTTTTATTAACAAATTCACCTTTAGACAATTTGTTTAAATTATCGCCATTTGTTTATCTTTGAACTACAAACGAAAAGAAAATCACTACAAACAACTACAAACGATTCTAAAGGGAACTACGAAAGCGGATTTTCGATATCTCATTTATTAACAAATTCACGTCTACACAATTTGTTTAAATTATCGCCATTTGTTTATCTTTGAACTACAAACGAAAAGAAAATCACTACAAACAACTACAAACGATTCTAAAGGGAACTACGAAAGCGGATTTTCGATATCTCATTTATTAACAAATTCACCTTTAGACAATTTGTTTAAATTATCGCCAATTGTTTATCTTTGAACTACAAACGAAAAGAAAATCACTAGAGACAACTACAAACGATTCTAAAGGGAACTACGAAAGCGGATTTTCGATACCTCATTTATTAACAAATTCACCTACACAATTTGTTTAAATTATCGCCATTTGTTTATCTTTGAACTACAAACGAAAAGAAAATCACTACAAACAACTACAAACGATTCTAAAGGGAACTACGAAAGCTGATTTTCGATACCTCATTTATTAACAAATTCACGTCTACACAATTTGTTTAAATTATCGCCATTTGTTTATCTTTGAACTACAAACGAAAAGAAAATCACTACAAACAACTACAAACGATTCTAAAGGGAACTACGAAAGCGCAGTTTCGATATCTCTTTTATTAACAAATTCACCTGTAGACAATTTGTTTAAATTATCGCCATTTGTTTATCTTTGAACTACAAACGAAAGGAAAATCACTACAGACAACTACAAACGATTCTAAAGAGAACTACGAAAGCGGATTTTCGATATCTCAAAGTCGGGTGAGACGGTTTTTTTGAAGGTCCCTAATTATTAATGGGTGGAACTACAAACGAAATTATTGTTACTACAAACAACTACAAACGAAATACTAACATTATCCATGAAAAAAAAATAATTTTTCAAAAGTCGGGTGCCAGGTTCACATAGGTGCCACAGTTGCCTTTACATTACAAAGGTTCTGCGAAACATGAACCATTCTGTCTCTTAGCATGGAGCCGATCCACCTCCTTACAGTTGGCTCGACTTTCCATTTTTGAAGCGCCCTTTCCATCGACCGAAAGGACGCCCTGTCGAAGGCGCCCTCGATGTCCAGAAAGGTAGCCAATGCAATTTCTTTATTTCTGAAGGCTATTTCTGCTCGTCGAGCTAGCTCATGAATGGCCTGCTCACACGATCTTCCTGTTTGGTAGGCATACTGGTACTCGTGCAGAGGCAAACTTGCCAGAGCCGAATCCCTAAGATGTCTATCAATTATCTTCTCCAGGGTTTTGAGAAGAAATGAGGTGAGACTGATGGGCCGGTACGACTTCGCTTCCGTGTAGGACAGTTTGCCCTGCTTCGGGATGAAGACCACCCTGGCCTCTCTCCAGCTGCTAGGTGTGTATCCCAGAGCTAAGGTTGCTCTTAGCAGGGTACATATAACTGGGGAAAGCGGTTCCAGGCCCTGTTGCAACAGGGCCGGGAAGATGCCATCACTACCAGCCGATTTAAAGGGTTTAAAGGATTCGATTGCCCATCGAATTTTGGGTACTTGAATAACTTTTCGCGCAAGAATCCAGTCCTCCCTCCGTGCTCTTAGGGCAGGTATCTGAGCTGACCCCAGTCCCATACATTCCCCCCCGAACTGGGTTTGAACGACCCTGGAGCCCGGAAAGTGCACCTCCAAGAGATGCTGGAGGACTTGCTCTTCAGTCTCGGCTTTATCGCCATTGGGCTTACTGAGAGACCCAATCTTACAGGGCCCTTCCTTTGCAAGGACTTTTCGAATTCTGGAACATTCAGGGACACCCTCCAGTTCCTGGCAGAACTTTTTCCATGATTCTCTTTTTGCCTTTCTCAAGGCACAGTTGTACCTGGTCAGGGACGCTCTGTATTCATCCCATCGGCCAGATCTTTTTTGGCTTTGTTGTAAAGTTTTCTGGTGGCAGCCCTTAAGTCCGACAACTCCCTGGTCCACCAAGGTGTTGCCCGATTGGTTGTCTTAACCTTAGTAGGGCAGCTTGCTTCGTAGGAAGTTTTGATGGCAGACTGTACTCCATCGGCTAACAACTCGATATCGACAGCAGTTTTGATTGTTTTTGGGCAGTGTTCTAGTTCCGCAATCAGTCGTTCTCGGTAAGCGTCCCAATTGCAGTTCCTAGGGTTTCTATACGATATTTGACTTACCTGCGGTATATCAAAGTCGAATCTTACATACCTGTGGTCGGAGAGAGACGGCTCATCCGACACATGCCACTGTTTCACCCACTCTGCACAGCGCGGCGTGCAAAAGGTGATATCAATCACCTCCGCCCGGTTGGCCGTTACAAAAGTTGGCTTATTTCCGCGGTTAAGAGTAACTAACCTATTTTCTGCGAAGTAGTTTAAGAGTGACTCACCTCGTTTGTTCAGTCCACTGCTGCCCCACACAAAATGGTGCGCGTTGGCATCGCATCCGATAAGGAGCTCCAGCTTTTTCGTTCCCGCGTAGGCCACCAGTGCTCTCACATCCTCGGTTGGAGGTGGACCCTCTTGGTCGTACGGGAGGTAGGCTGATCCCAAGGTCCACCAGGGTCGTATCCAGGAGATCCGTAATGGAGCTCGCGGTTCCGGACGACTGCGGTGAACCCACAGCCGCCCCGGCCCCCCCGCTCCCACCCGGTCTCGGATTTGGTTGTTGAGATGGTCCCGCCTGGGCGGTATCCATCCCTTCAGCCTCTGTCTTCTCCTTTTTTCCCAGTAGACGAAACGCCACCGAGGAAAATTGGAGATGCAGTCTACAATTAAATGTATCCTGCAGTATTTTCCATGAACTCTCATCCATGGCGATGACCACCTGCTGGCCGTTAGGGTCAACCTTAGTGTTCACCACCCTCCAAGAGCCCATTTGGATTTTTTGATTCTGCACCTGAAGTCGGTGCAGAATCTTTGCTGGTTCCACAGGGGTGCCTGGGATCCATGTTAAGGCCCTGACCGGCTTGGGCAGGTCGGCTTCCTTAACCATTTTTAGCTTGGCGCCGTCCCAGGGAGTGCAGCCTTGGATGACCTCCGTGAGCCACGAGCAAGTGCCCGCGTCCACACAGCCAACCCTCAGCACACCCCCACGGTGTCGGACCTCGCTAAACTGAGGTTGCGGTCCTCCGATTTTCAGCTTGTCCATCTCCTGCAGTATGCAATTACGGATTAAATCCGCTTGCTCCTGGGAGATGGACCTCTCAGGATAATCATCAGGCACTATGGCCATCCGAATGTCCGAGAGTGCCTCCTTGAAGGACTTTTTGGTTGCAGGCTTCTCCGTTTTCTTACGTTTCGCGTCTTCTTTGGGGGTGCTCCCCTCAGAGAGGTTCCGCTTCACCCCTGAAGTCGCGACGTGGCTGGTGCCCGGTTGAGCAGACATTGCTTCCCCGGCAGCAGCCTTTACATTGATCGGTGTTGAGCCTCCAGGTTGAGCCAAAGCGGCTTCCCTTGCGGCCCTACGCCTACGCCTTTCGGCGCCAGAAGGTTTGCACCTACGACGCGGATTCTCCTGTTTGGAGCCTCCAGCGTTGTCGTCCGTAGTTGTACCTGGGTGTCTCTTTTCAGAGTCCCCAGGTTTTGGGTTTGGGTTTTTTTCTACATTTGGTCTCAACATGTTGATCCCACGAGTAAGGGGAAGAGAAAAGGTCGACCCAGCGCAGTGCCCCGGTGCGCGGGCAAGACATTTATACAATGGGGTGCGCCCGGTGCCCCAAGGGTTGGCCGATAAGGACTGATCTTCTATTCAGCCACGCATCCTTTCGGCTCGGCCACAACCTTAGGATTTAGGTTTTTCTTGGTTGAGGTTGTCTCCTCTCGGCCCGTGCAGTTAAGCCAAGGCCCCCATACCCCAAAGGACATGGTGTGACGGTCGCATGTTGTAAGCAAGGCAGACTCAGCGACCGGCGCCGTTTTTCCTGGTGCAGACCGTTTGCCACGACACGACAGCTCGGTCAGGAGATTGTTTTTCGACCTTTACTGGTCTAGACCGCAGTGTTTTGCTTAAACAGTGGTACCTCGAGTAGGATGGGGTAAATTATACCCCGCACTGCGATCGGCAGCAGGAAGAGGCTTTGCCAAAAAGGACTGAGTTGCGCTTAGCCTGCTGCTGGGTTCGCCTATATGAAACCATACAGACCGATCCCTCACCACCACAATGGTCAATTACAATAAAATGATCACAGAACAACCTGCATTAGACAACGCACGTTTGTATTTGTATGATTAAGCGCATGCGTATTATCATCAAAATATTCCAGAGATATCAACAATACAGATGATAGGTTTTGAAATTGAAATTAAATCTATAACACCTGTGCACGCGCGCGCACACATAGGGAGAAGTAGTGTGTATTTTTTTAAAATTATATAACTATTAGGCAAATGCACACATATTGGGAAAAGATTTCAGTTTATTTTATTGGTATCTACAAAGAATAAAGAAACCTGAAAATTGTCATTATGTATCTAACCTTTAAAATTATATTTCCCTTTTTTTTCTAAACTTCATTTAAAATACTCCAATCATACGCAAAAAGATTAAAATATATGAGGAGCAGACTTTCTATATGCATTTTATCCATAATTTGAAATTATCGGCTAAAGGTGGCGTGAGAATCTGTGGTTGGCGGGCTACAATCCTATGTAGAAAAAGGCTTTCTAACTGAATTTTGTCCCATTTAAAATAAATAGGGAAAAGCGCTTGGACATTCTATGGCTGCGTTCCGATTTGCGCATTTTATGCGATGCGTGCATTGAAACACATAGAGCACTGTGAGCGTTCCGATTTACTTGTTGTATATTCAATTCGGAACGCGCGCACAAGTTAGGTGTTGATATAATCATATGACCGCATGCTTACATAACCTATCAGCAGAGGCGTAAAAATTGTGGTGAAGACAAAACTTTCGAGCAGCGTTGGTTAACTATACGTAATATTCTTTATAATGCACAATATAGAACAAGAAGAACAAACACTTCTTTCAATAATTGGGAGCTACATAATCACCAATTCTGAGGAAAATTCCAGTTCTAGTTCCGAAAGCAGCAGTAGCGATAGCGAGGAAGAAATACTGGTATTTCTATCAAATTCTCCGAAAGAAGCACCAGGGGTGCTATTCTCAACTTCGTTCGTATAAACACGTATACGCACGACAGCGAAGACCTACATTACGAACGCCGTCGATTTTTGGTATTCTCATCTGCCATTCGCCTGCGAGTTGTATGAACACGAACGCACAGTGTGGCAACGTTGATTTTAGTCCATTTGATTTGCCTGTTGGTTCAAACGTAAGCTAAAGTCTATTCACTGTAAGAATGCAGCGTTACATTAGATAGGCGAAAGATTTACGACTTGCGATTGGCTAATAGACGAGGCGAATTCACACATACGAAAAACATTTTATATAGCAAATGAAATTTAAGTTGGATAAAACAAAATATTTTCTGACATCTATGACATTTGTCAATCCTGGTGTTGGTTTCAGCTCTGTATTTGCGTGTTTATTGCTTTCTTGTGTCGTTCGTGTGGTTAGTGTAATTTTTATAAGCAAATTGTTACAAAAATAGTTCTTCTTAGAGCTCTACTGAGTACTGTTGAATATTTGAAGGTATTGTTTTAATAACTATATAAAATGATAGTGATGACATAGTATTTTTTACATCAATTTTAGTATGGCAGATGAAGAGGTATTTGATCTACCTGCAGGGTCATCAAAAAATCCTCAGGGAAAACATATTGGCAGTAAGCAAAGGATAATGGCTTATAATTTGTATCTGGAGCTTAAGCGGGACAGTTCTAAATCGGCAGCAATTAAATTGACTGCAAAGCAACTTGGGGTGGGTGAAAGAACAGTGTGGGATATTGTAAAAGAAAAGGAGACCACAGGAGTTATCAGTTCACACCCTAAAAAACGTCTTCGTCAAAGTGCATATGATTCTTTGGACGAAGCAGATAGGTCAGCAATTAGACGACACGTACATTCCTTTTTCTTGCAGAACGAATTACCTACGTGCACAAAACTATTGGGTGTAAATATAATATTATCCATTTATCTTACATTTACTTCATCGCATTGTATCTTACAGGTTATTAATGCAGATGACACTTTGCCAATATTGAAAAGAACGACGCTCTGGAAAATTTTAAAAAAGTTAGGATTTAAGTGGATGAAGCGAAGTGGCAATAGTGTTTTAATAGAACGGCAAGATATTGTATTATGGAGGCGTCAATATTTAAACAACATTCGGAAATTTCGTGTTAGTGGTAGAAAGATATATTATTTGGATGAAACTTGGGTTAATGCAAGTCATACAAAGCAAAAAATATGGGCAGACACCACAGTACTCACTGCAAGGCAAGCATTTGTGGAAGGAGTTTCAACGGGACTGAAAAACCCTTCAGGAAAAGGAAAACGATTAACTGTTTTACATATTGGTAGCGAAGATGGTTTCCTTGAAAACGGTCTCCTTTGCTTCGAATCCAAGAAAACTGGAGATTATCACGAAGAAATGAACAGCCAAGTGTTCACAGAGTGGATGAGAAATGTGCTTCCTTTTCTGGAACCAAACTCTGTTATTATTATGGATAATGCTCCCTACCACTCAGTCAGAACAGAAAAAAGCCTATCATGGCATGGAAAAAGCAACAATTAATTGAATGGCTTCTTGCAAAAGGAATTATTGTTGACAACACTTTGTTAAAAGTTGAGTTGCTTGAACTTGCAAGAAAATATATTAACGATAATCCCATCCCATATGTTATTGATCAAATGGTAGAAGACAGTGGTCATACAATTTTAAGATTGCCTCCTTATCACTGCAATCTGAACCCCATTGAGCTTATTTGGGCTCAAGTAAAGCATCATGTCGCAGCTAACAACAAAACTTTTAAATTACCTGAGGTGAAAACCTTACTTATTGAGGGGCTTAACATTGTAGATAGTAGTGCATGGAGGAATTGCATCAAACATGTTATTGAAGAAGAAAATAAGATGTATCAACTCGACAATGTTGTTGAAGATATGATCGAAGAATTCATCATAACAGCAAATACCTCATCATCATCATCATCATCAGATCTCTCATTAGAATCTGATTCTGAATAATAATTGAAACGTGCATTTTGTTCTAACTATTATATATTGAAATTGAAGTTTCCAGAAACGCAATTAAACTTACATTATATTTACGCATATGCTATATTTTCAGACTTATACCTTAAGGTGTTTTTATCGTTTTTCATTACGTTGCCTCTGCTTTATAGTTGTTGTACAATTTTTAAGAAGTACATTTGTTTCTACGTTGTATTTAGTGTAGGCATATTACTTGACAACTAACATTTAACATGTTTTAGTCTTGACTGATTTGTCCATAGAAAATTCATTTTAAATTATTATCCTAACATTATGTGTATTAATTTTTATTCTTACTATACTACATGGTCACATGTTAATTTATTTTAATCGTAATTTGATTTTTATACTCTATTGTGTTTTATAAATTAATATATTATACTTTATAGCTTAATAAAGACGAATTGCAATTGTCGAAACGTCGCATATGGAATAGAATAAACATAGTTTCACCGAGATTGGACAAGTTTTTTGGCTATCGTTAACTACCCCTGTAAGATTCCCGAAATGTATTCACTGTTACTTTATTTGCATTATTTTATCACCTTATATTATGACTATAACATTCTAAATAAACTACTAAAAGCGTAGTGATTTCATGTTATCCTTTCCTATTATTACAAAATTTTCATAACCAAACTTTTTCGCTTATGACACTGACAATTTACAATTTGAATTTGCCGCTAATTTTTCATTCTTCAGTGTTATTTGGGCGCCGATCGCAGCGCTATCTACTGCATTCTTAAAGTGAATGGAGTATAGGGCGAGAACTATTGACAGCTACTGATTAAAAACATAACCTAAGCTATGCGTTGTGAGTCGCGTTTTCTACTTGTTGTGGTGTTTTTCTATATACATCCGACAATTTATCCGATTAATAAACATGAAATTTTAAATCGTTTGCCCAATCAGGATCGCACTGCTGTTGATACTGGCTTAATAGGGGAAGTATTTTTGGGAAGACTTAAAGAGACTGTACCGCCCGGCCAGAGCATTAATCCTGATGACATTCAATGTTCTAAGAATAAAGATTCCTCAGCCCAAAGAGGTCCGAGAAGGCTTCTTCCTCGTGCCCGAACTTCATTCACTTTAATTTCGTATCGCAAAATTTAATAAAACCTCATGTTTCTAAGTACAATGCATCATCATTATACCTAATCTATCTCCTTCTTTACCCCAGTGACGTTTATAATACTATAAACAGGCAAAATATCGCCTGGGCCAAAGTAACCCCACTCGTGTGGAAAACATTGTCCCAAATTTTAAAATGCTATTGTTCGAATTATTTTCTAAACATTGATAATTTAGTTATACTAGTGTCTTTAGCAAGTGTTAAGTAGGCTATGCGATTTATTTCAGATTTTTATGTTGACAGAATACTATAGCAATAAGCCTTACTTTAATGAAACGTATTAATATTGGATCAAAGTAGCCCTGCTTTACGGTACCTATTACATTTTTTGCAGTTAGCGATGACTCAATGAGTTATGATTGTCTTTTAGGTAGAGATTTTATATCTGGTTCTTTAATTAACGTAAAGTTTAATGGCAATAATGTTATTATTGAAAATACTTCTGTAGTTAATAATGAACTGTTTTTAATTGATATTGATGACGCCAAAGATTTAGTTTCAAATTTGAATATTGGTAAAGACATTAGTTTTGAACAAAGGCATGAATTTATCAAAATGTTTAATTCGGCATATATTAACCCTGAGCGTAGTAATAGTATTGAATCAGATTTTGTTGCGACAATTAAAGTTGAACCGAATCACAATAAATTCTTTTATAGGCCAAGACGATTGTCTTATGCTGATAAGCAAAGTGTTCATGAAATTACTAATGACCTTTTGAGCAGGGAGATTATTAGAAAGTGCTCTGCACCTTATGCATCACCAATTGTTCTAGTAAGTAAAAAGAATGGAGTTAAGCGCATGTGCGTAGATTATCGCGATTTAAACAAAATTACTGTTAAAGATCGTTTTCCCATACCAAACATTGCTGACCAAATTGATAGTTTACATGATAAAAGGTGGTTCAGTAAGTTAGATCTTAAAGATGCTTTTCATAATATAAAGTTGGATAGTAATAGTACACAATATACATCTTTCGTAACTTTTGAGGGTCAATTTGAATATTTGAAACTTCCTTTTGGGTTTTGCAATAGCCCATCAGTTTTTGCTAGATTTGTTAGCGAGTTGTTTAGTGATTTAATATCAGAAAGAAAAGTATTCATTTATCTTGACGATATATTAGTGGCAACTGAAACGGTTGAACAAAATATAAATATTTTAAAAGAAGTTTTTGATATATGTTTTGATATGTTAGTTAATGCTGTTGTTGATTTAAAATTAGAAAAATGTAGTTTTTTGCAATCCCAAATAGAGTATTTAGTATACATTATTAGCAAGGACGGCATTCAGCCTAATCCGGCTAGTGTGGCCGCGGTAAACAATTATCCAGTTCCTACTAATGTTAGGCAAGTACAGAGTTTTCTTGGTCTTGCCTATTTCCGGAAATTTATAAAGAACTTTTCTATTATTGCAAAACCTCTGTATGATCTCTTAAAGAAGAATAATGTATTTAAATGCGGCGAAGCAGAGTTTAAGGCAATGGAAAACCTGAAAACAGCATTAGTAGCAGCACCAGTGTTAGCAATCTATTCTCATAATGCAGAAACTGAATAGCATTGTGATGCTAGTATCCATGGATATATCTTATTGCAAAGGCAAGCAGATGGGAAAATGCATCCTGTTATGTACTTTAGCAAGCGAACAACCGAGTGTGAGATGCGCTATCACAGTTATGAATTGGAGTGCCTTGCAATTGTGAATGCCATTAAGAGATTTGACATATATTTAAAAGGAGTTAAGTTTAAAATTGTAACAGATTGCCATAGTATCAAACAGACATTTAGCAAAAAAGACGTAATTTCTTCAAGATTTCGATTACAGCTTAGAGCATCGTCCAGGAACGCGCATGTGTCATGTAGACGCTTTAAGTAGAGTTCAAGAAGTCTTGATTTTGGAGGCCAACACTTTGGAGCAGAACTTGACTTATAAACAAGATAGTGATCCAGAAATACGGAAAATAAGGGAGAGTCTAGAACATGAGGAAAACCAATTTTATGAGCTTCGCAATGGATTGGTTTATAGAAAATGTAAGGGCGATTTGTTGTTTATGGTACCATAGTCAGTGGAATACCATGTGATGACGAAGTATCACGACGAAATGGGTCATTTTGGCTTGGAAAAGATGATTGAAGTTATCACTAGGACTTATTGGTTTCCGAAGATGAGGGATAAAATTAAAGAATATATTAGCAATTGTTTGAAATGTATCGCGTACTCGCCTGGGGCAGGACGGAAAGAGGGATTACTCCACCCCATTGAGAAAGGTAATGTGCCATTCCACACGATTCACGTCGATCATGTGGGACCATTTGAAAAAACTGCTAGTGGTAAGAAACATATTTTGGTAATAATAGATGCATTTACGAAATATACTAGATTATATGCATGTAAATCTGTTGATGCAAAGGAATCTCTGAAGCACGTCGAATCGTACTTCAGGTGTTACAGCCGCCCGAAGAGAATCATCTCTGATAGAGGTACATCTTTTACCTCTAAAATATTCGAAGAAGCTATGAATGATCTGCACGTCGAACATGTCCGAGTGGTTACTGGTGCACCGCGTAGCAATGGCCAAGTTGAGAGGACTAATCGAATAATAGTCCCCATACTGGCAAAGATTAGCCCTACACCAGATCGATGGGATGAGAACTTAGACTCTGTTGAATTTAATATTAATAATACTGTAAGTAAATCTACAGGAAACACCCCAAGTAGACTATTATTTGGCGCTGAGAGTCTAAACACTTATTAGCATCTCCGGTTACACATTTGATAAACAGCTCCTTTGAAGCAGGCATTTTTCCTTCCTGTTTTAAAACGTCAGTCGTTGTTCCTATCTACAAAAAAGGCGATGCAAGTCAGATGTCAAATTACAGACCTATTTCTCTGACTTCATCTGTCAGCAAAATCTTGGAGTATGCTATGTTGGCACGACTTACTTCATTTTTAAAAAAGTATAATGTCCTCTTTGACTGTCAACACGGTTTTAGAGAGGGTAAATCTACAGTTACTGCGGTCACAAGTATGTACACACATGTTGTCTCGCAAATAGAAAACAGACAGCTCCCTGTAGGCATTTTTTGTGATTTGAGTCGTGCTTTTGACTGTGTACATCACAGTCTTCTAGCACAGAAACTCGATTGGATGGGCATCAGGTGTGCCGCGTTGAATTGGTTTGTGTCATACCTCTCTGAAAGGATGCAATTAGTACGCATCTCTGTAGCTAAGGCGAATAAAAAATGTATTTTCTCTTCCGGCTTGTTACCGGTAGGTGTGCCACAGGGAGTTGTCCTGTCGCCGATGCTGTTCTCGATGTTTATTAATGACATAGCCACTTTCTTGAAAGATTATAAAATGGTGATATATGCAGACGATACCACTGTATTGGTAAACGATGACGCTAATAATATACAAGCAAAAACCGACTGTGCGTTAAACATGTTAGACACCTGGTTCAGTTCCAGCAAGCTGTGTCTAAACGCGATTAAAACAAAATATGTAGCATTTAATCGAACGACTTGTGTTATGCCTCAATTGGCCCCCGCTATTGGCAAGGAAACCATTGGTTCAGTTAATTCCATTAAAACTTTAGGTATACATTTTTCATCGGACCTAAAATGGCATGTTCACATTAATGATTTGAATTCCAAAATTTCGTCATCAATATATAAACTTCGTCATTTAAAACACATGATACATTTAAATGTATTAAGAATACTTTATCTAGCTGATATTGAGTCGCGTTTAAGATACGGTTTGTTGGTATGGGGCTTTAGTCCCGCCATAACCAACATTTTAATCTCTCAAAAAAGTGCTATTCGAGCCATGGTGGGAGTTTCTCAGAGAACGTCATGCAGGCCTCTTTTCATAGATCTCCAACTACTTACGGTGGTATCTCTGGATATACTAGAAATATCTTTGTACATTCATAAAAAGAAACAAAAGTTCTTGCGGGACAATAATGCTGTGCATGCTTATGGGATGCGTAATGTAGATATACACTTACGCATTCATAGATTAAGTCTAACATCTAATAGCATAATTTGCATGGGGATTAAAATTTATAATAAACTCCCTTGCGCAATGCGCAATTTAACTCTTTATACATTTAAGATTGAATTAAAAAGATATTTGATAAATACACCATACTATAGCCTGGAAGAGTACTTTAATAATACATTAGTTTATTAGTAATAGTCATTTAGTTAGTTTTAAGTTATAATTATTTTCTTATTTTTGACTTTATTCCATAAGTTTTGTAAACTTCTTTCTGGGAAATAAAGGATTATTATTATTATTATTTGAAATTCCCTCCAAATTTGATCAGGTGATCAGAATGTCAGGCTAGGCCGAGTTGTAAGGCTAAAACTATAATTTAAGTTGGCAATGGTTTAGTTACTTTTAGAATTCAGGATCGTCACCCTAGTCCTTGAATTAAGAGAATAAAGTGACCAAAACGAACACGGTTGTTTGGTGTTATTTCTCCGAAAATAAAAGCCTGTTTTCTGTGCTGTAGTTTGTCATATGAATAGTTAAATGTATTATGAAATTGTGACTGTTTGAAACTTGAGTAGCTATTTTATTAATTGTTATCAATAAAATGGTAATAAAATCATGTATTTCTGCAATAATTTTTTCTTATTAAAGTACTAATTACAATCAATTTAATAATAAGTACATTTTACAGTAATGAAAATAGTTATAATTATAAAATATAATGTTTATTTTAAAAAAAAAAAAATTAAATACGAAATTATAAAGGACAATTTTAAGGAAATAATAATGTATATTGAAAATTGATAATTGTTGTATGTTAAATTTTAATCTTATTGCTAAACATTATTATATACCTACATCTTGTAATTTAAAAGAAATAATGTGGTGAAAATAATGTTTAAATGAATATAAGTACATTTAAATATGTACAATAATTTATAATAATATTTCTTTTTAAAATCGCTATTGAAAAGTATAATTTTTAAAGTAGTTTTATTAGATTAGTCTACTTTAAAAATGCATATTACAAACATTATACAGCGTAAATTTTAATGAATGTGAAAAATTTTTGAAATTTCAATTATTTAAAAATTATACTTTTCCAATGTATTACATAATTATTGTAATATTGATAATTTTTTGATTTAACAGTATAAAAAGCAGTGATCAAATAAAGTTCGATAAAGTAGTTAATTATTAGATATGATTAGAGTTTGAAAAAAAAGCAAATTACTATTTTATTGAATATTTGTTAGTTTGTACACATCATATATATGTTACATAATATTTACAATAAACAAATTTGTGTTAATACGTAGACTGCTGTATAAATTATATAATTTTCTCACATGTTTTTGTGTGAAGTATTGTTTAATTCGTATTACGTTAAATAAGACAAATATATAGTGTGGTGTAGAATCCACTGAAAACACAAACATTGTGACAGTCAGCGTGTTAAAATTTTTATTGTTTACAATTGCTCTATTAAAAAAATATAAGAAAAAAAGGGCCCGTCTCTCGTCATTGCCGAAATCCAAGGGCTTATGTCAGTAGACCAAAGTCCCTGACAAAAGCTGTTGTTTAAAACCTGGTTATAAACTGTGGTTTATTTACCTTGACGTATACGTCTGACAAATGGATTATGATTTACATCAGAACTGGACTAAAAAAAGCGGTTGATTTTAAAAATTGACGTACTATAGCTGTATCTACAGATGTACTTGGTTTTTTAAGCTTCAAAATAATGTCAGAGTTTCCATTTGAATGATATTAACCTCTCCAATTGATACGATGTGTACACTTTGGATTACACTTATACTTGGCATTTTAATGCGAATTTTCGCTTTGTTGAGATACATCGTGGCCCCATAAGCGCTTTTTCAGCGTAAAAGTCTGGATCTGACGTTTTGATATATCGACCTTGATTTTACATCAGAATTGATCTAAAAAGGGGTTATTCTTAAAAATTGACGAACTAATAGCTATATTACGGCTTTTTTAAGTTTCAAAATAATCTCAAACCTTTCAAATTGGTTCCAATCGAACGTTTAATGCGATAAATCTCTTCAAGGGTTTAGCGCATTGAGGTTACGAATGACCAGAAACGATCTTATATCTCGGTAAATCTTGAGTTTTGGTTGCGGTTCGGACTCGATTCGCTAACGTTACACTTTTTAGAAGAGGTCTCGCATATTTTTCGAAAGATTAAGCTCGTTTTTTTCATCGCAAACATCGTTTAGAGATCAGCGGTAAAGTTGACATTCGCGTTCTAGGGCCATATTGGACGGAATAAAGGGGAGTCGAACTGCGAAAACACGACGCACAGTGCGCCAAATCCTAAATCTAGCTGGACAAAACTCACAAAATGAAGTGTGACCGATTTACACCAGTTCTACAATATGTTTCAAAAAGATCTTCATCTCAGTAGGTGCTGAGTAACTAATACTTCCAAATTATTATAAGCCACTTACCTTTTATTTATATAAAAACTATTTATCTAGTGTCGTTTTGACATTTGTCATTGTGTGAGAGCAATATAATTTTTTCCTGACAAATAAGTTTTTTTCTTAAACAATACAATAATGTACACATTGCAAGAAAATATTTTTATTATTGAAGCATATTTTCAAAGTGCACAATTTCTTAATGGGGAATGGCAATATTCTTACGGAGAATGTAAGCGACAGTTTTACTTGCAGTTTCCTAATAGAGTTGTGGATAATATCGCTTTATCATCACATTCGTCTAGTCGTGGAGAAATTTTGGGCTAGGGGATCTGTATTGAAAGGCAAAAGTTCTGGTAGACCACGGACACAGCAAAATATTGTTGAAAACGTAGAAAACCTTGTTGAAGAAAACCCACAGACCTCAGTTCGTCGTTTATCAGCTCAAACAAACGTATCTTCTAGTACCGTTCATAGAATTTTAAAGCCTCGTTTGCATATGCATGCATACATAGTATCGGTTGTTCAACAGATCTTACCTAGAGATCACGTTACTAGAGTTAATTATTGCAACTTCTTTCAAGAAAATTTAAATAACGACGAAATTCTTGATCTCAGTTTTTTTACTGACGAAGCATGGTTTCATTTAAGCGGGTATGTAAATAAACAAAATTACAGAACATGGTCTGTAAACAATCAAAACAATCGCATCGAAGTTCCTTTACATCCTGTTAAAGTTGGAGTATGGTTAGCTGTATCTCGTCGTAGAATAGTCGGACCAATATTTTTTCACAATACCATTAATGGCCAACGATACAGAGAGCAGTTATTAACACCATTTTTAAATCAATTGCAACAGGACGAACTCAATGGGGGTTACTTCAAGCAAGATGGGGCTACTGCACATACAACTCGCGAAAATTTAGAGTTTTTAGAACATTACTTCCCTCATCGAATTATAAGCAGAGGTGTTTGGCCAGCAAGATCACCAGACCTTACTCCGTTAGATTTTTCTATTTTCGGAATGCTAAAAAATGAAGTATATGAAACCAGAATTAATAACTTAAATGACCTGATGAATACAATTGCAATTAAATGTAATGAAATCACACCAAATGTATTGCAGAATATTTTTAACAACATGAAACGTCGTATTGCATTATGCATTCAACAGAATGGTGACCACTTTGAACATTTGTTATAAATTATAATTAATTAAAATTTTTACAAAGTTATTTACCTTAGTTGTTTGATTATCTTATTAAATAAATTAATAATCTAATTGTACTAGTTTTCCGTTCATTACCATATCGCTAGATGATAAATTTTTACAGTGACACTTGGATAACCTTTATCCCATTGAATCTATATCCGCATTTCGAGAAAACGGCAAACCATAATTTATAGGCTACATTCATAGGCAACTAGATGAAATTCTTTTTGATACACATTGTATATGGCTTAGTATAAGTGGTTGATAAAGAAAACGTATCAAGTTACCATGATAACTAACAGAAACACGTGACAACCGACGTTTATAGTAGAGGTAGGTTACGGCCGTAGTTTAGTTGTAGAAATTGAGCTGTTTCGTTCGAAGGTTTCTTTGTATTACGTTGGTGTTATTATTTCGAATTTATTTGTCCGTATTTATTAAGGTATGTATATTTATTTTGTTGCATAACATTTTTAATAATTAAGATATTTCATATATTTTGCGTATTCTGTGTGAAGATAATTCTTTTTCGCAATTCGTGGATTTGTTAAGGTAGGCAAAAAAAGTAGAGCAAAGTAGAGGTATGATTTTATAATGGACATATAGATTGAAATGTTGTTCATTGCCACCCTAAATTTCATATACGCCAATTTACGGCAAATATACTAGTTATTATTTTTTAATTATAGTGACGAATTCTTTAAGAACGATTTTTAAATTAAGATTTCTCTTTACATTGAATAACGCAATAATGGGTAGCTTTTTAAAGCTACTAAAGCAAGAAAATACTTGTTTTGGCAGATTATATTGATTTTAGATCAATATGGCTATAACAAATGGCATGTTATTCGAATTATGGCGACAACAGGAGCGCCCTGCTCCGGCAACATCCACCGACACTCAAAACTTGTTATTTAATTATATTAAAGATCAATTGGGATCTCGATCGCCTTCTGATAATGAAATGTATGCTAAGAAGTTAGAAAGCAAAATAAAAGGATTTTGTTGCACTTTAAGTGCAAAATGGAAAATATCGTATTCGCATGCAAAATTCGTGAAAGTGAATCAAAATTGGATGACTCGAACCTTTTCAATGCCCTTAAAAGAAGAAATTATAGCAACGGCAAGTACTTCTGGCGTAGGACGACGACCGAAAACATTTGCAGCAAGTAGTGATCGCACAAAGCGAAGAAAACTGGAAGGTTTAAAAGAGAGTTCTACAAATGAAGAAATTGTCTATGCTGCGAAAACGATATTGCGAAGTGAAGGAAAACGCTCGGCTGCGACACTATTAGCCCAAGCTACTGAAACGTCACCAAAACGTCCTACAAGAATTTTGCAAGTTTATAGAAAATCACTATCGCCTACTCCACAAGGAGTTATACCTTATTCAGCAGATCAGGCTTTAGCACTACTTTTAGACTCCAACATCTCAACAAAAACTTATACCAACCTACGAATGGGGGCTAAGGCACATAATGCTCCTAATTTGTATCCACCTTATAACAAAGTGAAAGAAGCAAAGATTCGATGTTATCCTACTGGGATAACCGTTGACGATTTCGGTACGTTATTGCAATTCTTTTTCTAGTTATAGAAAACTTACATTTATTTGCCTAATGAATTAGAAAATAAGAACATGTTACAAGTCGACCTTGTTTGTAAATATGGATGTGATGGCAGTTCAGGATATAGTGAATATATGCAAATACCAAGCAAATCAACTGCAGAATCAAGCACTACTGCTGAAGAAACAACCTTATTAATTAAATTTTTAGAATGCGTACTTCATATTTCGAGGTGCTAGTGAAGAACAGAGGGCAAGGATAGAGGAGAGAAAGAAACGTATTCAACATCAATTATGGACAGAATTAGGTATTAAAGTAGATAAAGTAGTGCAAGGCGGAGGCACTTCTAATACGGGGAACGTAGCCATACGTTTCTTTAAATATCCAGACCAAGTTTCCAAAATCACAGGTGTAGATGAGGACTTAATAAGAAGATTTGGAATTATATTATCTGTACTTGCCAGTGGCGAAGAATTAAACTATGATGCTTTTAAACAATACACTGAGCAAACTGCACATCTTTTTGTATTAAAATACAATTGGTATCGCATGCCAGTAAGTGTACATAAAATATTAGTTCATGGTCCAGAAGTAGTAAAATCTTCACTTTTGCCAATTGGCATGTTATCTGAAGAAGCACAAGAAGCCAGCAATAAAAATTACAGGCGATTTCGTGAACACCATACAAGAAAAACATCAAGAATAAATACAACCACCGACTTATTCCACATGCTACTAGCTTCATCAGAACCTGTCATTTCTAAAATTAGAGGTTTAGAGTTAAAAAAAAAATGCATGTTATTAGATAATGAGGCACATGAGCTTATAAAACCTTGTTCGGCCGCAGACAAAGACGAAAAAGAAGAAGAAGAGCAAGATGAAGTTGAAGACGAAGGCGAGGATGATATTTTTTTTTTATTAAAAAATACAATAATGATTACAAAGCAGTGATGAATATTAGCGCATTACCAATTGTAAAAAGTATGAAGCACAAGCGAATATTCAGTATTTTTCATATAATGTTGCATTGTATGTACGCCATCTATAAGTTATCTAATTCAATTGACAAAAAATAACAATTTTCTTTCGATAATTCTCATTTTATAGCTTGTAAAATATGTATATAAACTTATTTTAAATCATTACAACATCGACGTGACATGTTTCTTAAAATGACTGTTCTTATTAATTTTGTCCAGCTAAATTTCGGATCTGGCGCACTGTGCGGCGTTATAATTTCGATCCTGGCGCGAAAATTTCGCCATTTCGAGCACTCTTTTCGCGAGATGGGGGAAAATGAGAGTCGCCTGAAACTATTTCCGACATTCGTCCGGCACCCGGGCGACTTTAAATGAGCGAATTTTCGCAACAAAGGTTATGCATTTTGACGGTCCGAACGGGATATTTGACACGCCTTTCTGTCGATTTGATCCGCATTGGCTGCCTGTCGCCGAAATTCGGAGAAAATGTAAATTTCGAAAAAGATTTACGCGTTTTTTCGCTTTCAACGACGAAAGGTGATGGACCTGGCCGGGGGCGACGATCGATTCGCGCCTTTCAAAAATATCTCTCCTTTTAGATAGTGTTCGTACGTTGAGAATATTCGTTCGAACCTTCCGGTGAGAGGCGTCTACAGGGGTAAATGGCGTACGCCCAACGGATGCCGACATTGGCCGCCCGTCACCGAAATTCGGAGGAAATGGAAATTTCGAAAAAGATTTACGCGTTTTTTCGCTTTCGATGACGGAAAGGGATACGCCTATTCCGTTCGGACGCACAACACTAATTTGCACACTACTGACAGAGGGACACCAACACTCACGCTGCATATTGTCATACATGTGTCACATGTGTTTGAGTATACCACATTTACGTTCTTTACCATTCTATTCAACAATATTCGCAATTCTTTCCAAAAATACTGTTTTATTATACAAAAAAGCTTTTTTCAAGGCTATATTGGATTCGATTCTTCAAATCAAGTAAGTATTTTATATTATCACAGATGCAAAGTGACATTACTTTGGAGTGTTTGTAGAGGTACGTAAATACCTAACTATTGAAATATTATGTTTGTTTATAGCTATTTTTCAATTATGGAAGAAGTATATTTGCTTAGCTTCAAAAATCTGTTTGCCTTTTTGGAAGCTACGCCTACATCGAGGTGTATAAGTGAGGGAGAACAAATAGTTAATGCGAAACATGTCATTACATGTGGAATTTGGGCGGCCCCGAATTCGTCCCCGAGCAGGTACCAACCGATAATCCTACCCTTAAATTCGTCCCCATGCTAAGTGACCTCCTTTAATTACACAACTAAATACGTCCCCGAACAAGGGATTATATATTCTTAGAAATTATTGTGTTAGGTAACAAGGGATTATATATTCTTAGATTTTATTGTGTTAGGTAGTAAATTGTTAGGTAAATTGTTATCAAGTTTTACTTTCCGAATATTTAAATTTAGTTGTTCTCTAACCATTATTGTAGTAGGTGTTTATGCGAAATAAGATATGGAAAAGTTTGTGAGTTTAAGTGAACGTGGAAAACCAGTGTTGGTCGTGGAGTCTGTGAAATTTACCAAACACAAAGTCTTAAAAAGTGGAGAAATATGTTGGCGATGTACAGATCGTTCTTGTAAGGCGAAAGTTTATACTGTGGGCTCAGAAAATTTAATTACGCATTGTGAAATACAACACAATCATGAAAAAAATATTAAAAAATTAAACAGGCAGATAATAAGTGCTAGTGTTAAACGTAAAGCGGTCGATGACATTTGTGAGAAGCCTTCTAAAATAATACATTTAGCTTTAAAAGAACATACCAACCAATTAGATACTATCTCAGTGAAAGACATTCATTTTATTCGGAACAACCTTTATAATAACAGACGAAAAACTCTACCACCCTTACCAAAAAATAGAGCAGATGTTATTGAAAATTTAAAAACAATGACTATTAAGACAATAAGAGACGAAAACTTTGTGTTCATTACCGACGATATTAAAGAAATTGTTGTATTTTCGTGTTTAACGAACTTAACTGTTCTGTGTAAAAGTGAAAAGTTATACGTGGATGGTACATTTAGCTATTGTGCCGATCACTTTTTGCAGTTGTTCACGTTGCATGTACTACAAAATGGTTATTATATTCCACTAGCATTTTGTCTACTGCCGAATAAGCAACAGTGTTCTTACAAAAATCTTTTTGACATTTTACGAAACAAATGTCAGAGTTTAGGTTTAAATCTGAATCCAAATGTTATTGTGGCTGGTTTTGAAACAGCCATTCACAATGCTATAACAACGGTGTTCCCAAATGCCCGAGTAATAGGCTGCAGGTTTCATTTGGCACAGGCCTGGTTTCGTAAAATTCAAAATCTCGGCCTTCTTCCTGATTATAAGGACGAAACCAGTGCAGTTGGACAATGGTTGCGCTACGTATTTGGTTTACCATTTTTGGATCCATCCGAAGTAGGCAATTGTTTTGCTTTCGACTTTGCAGACGTACAACCTGAAGACGATCGCGTATCCCGCTTTGCAGATTATTTGGTTGACAATTACATTACCGAAGACGCCGTTTTTCCACCAAGTTTGTGGGCCGAACTCAGCGACAGCTTAGAAAGAAGTACAAACGCATGCGAATCTTTCCACGCCAAATTCAACGCTAGTTTTTATTCAACACACCCAACAATCTTTACATTTATTGAGATTTTGAAGCAGTTTCAAACAGATTCGTATATAAAAATACAAAGCTTAGGTGAAAATCCAAGAATACGTGATCCAGTCGTACGGCGGCGTAAACAGTGCATTGGTAATAAAATAGAAGAATATAAAAATAGAACTATGTCAAGGTTTGATTTTGTTAAATGTATTTCATATTTTTACAAACGATAGAATAAGGAGTGTTCTACTTTATAATTCATAATAAAATATTTTTTCTTTTATTGCGTATCTTTTCATTCATTTTATATTTCTATAAACGCTAAAATAATAACGTGTATTCTACTTATGTACATAATAAAATACTTTATAATAATACATAATAAATACGGGGACGAATTCATGAGCCTATTTTTGTCTACCTGTATTACACGGGGACGAATTTATGGGTACCCTTTCAGGCAAGAAATTAACCAAAAGATTAATTTCAAATCCGGGGACGAATTTAGGAACGTCCTGGAATTTTGAGCAAGACCGCAACTGAAATACAAATGTTTGCTCTTTGTTTAAAGACAAGTAGTTTAACTGAGAAACCACATGAAATAAAAATTACTTTAAAAATAGTAATTAATGAGCTTAAGGTGTGTGATGCGATTTGTTCCTGCAAAGCTGGAAAGTCTAAACGTTGGAAACATGTATCAGCAGTACTTATTTTGTGTATGAGGTAATAGATTAATCAATTACTGATATCATAAATAATAATTTATGTTATGTTTAGAGATAACGTATTGAATTTTCCCGTTATTTCAAAAAGCAATGGACAAATACAAACCAGTACCCATTTCAGATCACAAGTGCTTTTTTAAAGTTGCGCCTACAGTAAAGCCTGTTATTGCCATTGATAATGATGCAATATTATCTGCATTCGTACAGGCTTTACCTAATTCTGCTATTGCTAAACATAGGTAAGTTTGTGAAAAAAATATCACAACGAAATTTATTGTGTATTTTACAGAATTGAACGTAAAGTAGATATATTTATTGAATGTGATGAAACATTACGTATTTTACAAAATGCCTCTGACAATGTGCTTTTGAATAATTTGCAAACAATGGATATACAAAACAAGCGTTGTCAAGAAACGTATCATAAATTTACCAATGTTAATGTGGTTGATATAGAGAGGCAAACAAAAACATCTAAAGACATGTGGTTCAAAGAAAGACAATTTCGCATGACTGCTTCCCGATGTTATAGTATATTTACGTATTCTTTAGATCACTGGGATATGAAAACAAAAAAAAATTTTGGCCCAAAAGCTTTACGTCCAAATATACTAGCCATGGTATTCAGTTTGAACCAGCAGCTAGAAAATGTTTTGGTGAATATATGAAGGACTAGAGTTAACCTAGCTTTTGGCGAGTGTACACGTATTTAAGAGCTCCGATATTTAAACCAAAAATTGGTCAATATCGAGCAGTAAATATTAGTTATTTGTGAAGTGAAGTTGTACATTAAGGAGGTGAGACAGCTAAAATTATATTAGCAACATTGTTTTGATAATTAGAGCGTATATATAATAATAAAAGATATCATAAATCAGCTGGTAGAGGACTTTTTCTACGACGGGTCGACCGGGAATAGTCCTCTGGCGCCAGCCGGGTAGGCAACTCAAAGTGCGAACTCCGAACGATTAGATTCGACGCATTGAACGACAGATAAACATCGAGATTTACCTGTAATATACAGTCGTGGCCGAAAGTATAATACTAAACGAAATGGATAAACGCAATAAAAATCTAACAGATAGTGACGGTAATACAACTGATGAGGGTGGAAAAAGAAAAAATACAGATGATCACGTGGAAGAGGCTGGTTTTACAAAAAGTAAAAAAACAATGAGGACACCACAGAAAGGAGAACAAGGGGATCAAGCAACAATCGAAAAGTTATTAGAAAAAATGAATGATTTAATTTCGGAAGTTAAGGAAATGAGAGCGGAACAAAGAGAATATAATACCGAATTGAAGCGATTACAAGAAGAAAACAGTGCACTGAATAACAAAGTCGAAGTACTAGAAAAAAGGAACCAAGCAATGAACGACGAATTAATAGAGATAAAGAACGATATGGAATTTTTAAGAAAGAGAGATAAGGAAAACAATGTAGTGGTTAAAGGCATAGAAATAAACTCTGATGATTCATTAGAGATAAAAGAAGTGATTAAGACATTCTCTAAAGAATACCTAGATGTAGAATGCAAAATTAAAGATGCTCATAAGATAGGCCCAAAGATATGTATAGTGGAAATGGAAAATAGAAGTGAGAAAAGGAAATTTATGCAGAACAAAAGAAAGTTAAGGAGTATACCAAACAAGATAATATATATAATGGATGATTTAACCAAAAGAGAGTTAGAAACTCAGAAGCAACTACGAGCAATAGCAAAGGAAGAAAGAGCCAACGGGAAAGAAGTAAAAATTGGATATAAAAAAGTAAAAATGGATGGGTCTGACTGGCGATGGAACTGGATGGAAAAAAAACTTGAAAAATGTGAAACAAAAAAGTAAGAGCTAACCATATGGATAGAAAAACGAAGACGGAAACGGCTATCGATAAGGAAATGATAAATGGAAATATAAAAAGAAAAACTACAAGAGAAACAGAATCAAAAAAGGAAGCAGGATCGTGGAAACTAGGAGCATGGAATATCAGAAGCTTACAAGGAAAGGAAATCGAACTAATAAATGAATTTGAACAGACAAATATGGAAATACTAGCAATAAGTGAAACAAAAAAGAAAGGGATAGGAGAAATGTACTTGACAAACGATCACAAGCTAATATACAGTGGAGTCCCAGTTACACAAAGAGCAGCAGCAGGAGTAGGATGCATAATACATAAAACACTGACAAATCAAATCTCAGCATGGAAGGCTGTCTCTGAAAGGATACTCTCAGTAGAACTAAGAAATAAAATAGGAAATATTAGAACAATAATATCAGTATATGGACCGGATGAAAATGAAAAGGGAGAGGAAAAAGATAAGTTTTGGGAAGATTTAACAAAATTAACAGAAGAAGCGAAAGGAACGTTATACATTATTGGGGATTTTAATGGTAGAGTGGGGAAAAAAGACAACGAATATAAAACAATAATAGGAAATCATGGAGAAGATTTCCGAAATAACAATGGATTAAGACTATTGGAATTCTGCCAATTACAAAACATGATAATTACAAACTCATTCTACGAGCATAAGCAAATACACAAATACACTAGAGTGCAACTAAGTAGAGCAGAAAAATCAATAATAGACTATGTATTAGTGCATAAGGAAGAAAGAAAAAATATATTAGATGTAAAAGTGAAAAGGGGAGCTGAAATATATAGTGATCATTATTTACTTATGGCCAGAATAAAAAGTAGTAACCTAGAAACTAATAATAGACCAAAGCCTCGAAAAGAAAGACACGATACAATAAAAGTATATGCACTTAGAAACAGCTCTGTAGCTGCTAAATATCAACAAAGAACAAACACAAAAATACAAAATAAACTGGAAGATATAAAACAGGCTGATACTCAACAGGGGTGGAAAATTTTTAAAAATATAATAATCGATACAGCAAGAGAGATATGTGGAATATATAAAACAGATAACCAAAGAAAACAAACAGCATGGTGGACCAATGAAATTAAAGAAGAAGTCAAAAAGAAGAAAAAAGAATGGAAAAAATATCTCACAAACAATACCCCAGAACAACATGAAATATATAAGAACCAAAGAAACAAAGTTAAAATTTTAGTGATAGAAGCGAAAAAAAGGTCATGGACAGAATTCGGGAAAAGAATGGAAAAGAATAGCTCAGAAAATCAGAAACTATTTTATAAAGTTTTAAAATCTTTTCGAAGAGAAAAACCGGTACAAGAGATATATATAAAGAACAAAAGACAAGAGATATTAACAGATGAATTAGATGTTATGCATAGATGGAAAGAACATTTTCAAGAATTATTAGAACATAAAATACAAACTAGTGAAGACAACGAGACCAAAGGAGTACCCGAGAAGCAAGATCAAGAGGGAGAACCAAAAATTGAAAAACTAAACATGGAGGAGTTGATGCACGTAATAAAAAGAATGAAAAATGGAAAGGCACCCGGAAATGACAAAATCACGGCAGAAATGATAAAGAACTTAGGAGGAGCAGGTATGACAGCACTGTTGGAAATACTCAATAAGGCGTGGTGCGAAGAAAAAATACCAGAGGAATGGGGAGCAGCACTGATAACTCCCATATATAAAAAAGGAGATAACAAAAACTGTAACAACTACAGAGGCATAACTTTACTGACCATAATTGTAAAGATATACGAACAACTGATCAATAATAGACTAACGCCGATAATTGAACCTCAATTATCAGAAGCACAAAGTGGATTTAGAGCTGGAAGGAGTACCCAAGATCACATTTTCACATTGAAACAACTAATAGAAAAACAACATCAACGAAACAAAAACCTCTACTTAGCTTTCATTGATCTAGAGAAAGCATTTGATACAGTTGCGAGAACAAAAGTATGGTCAGGATTAAAAGAAAAGGGGGTACATAACAAACTAATAAGAATTATAAAAAACTTATACGACACTAACATAAATTATGTGATCAAAAACAACATGAAATCAGAGGGGTTCAGGACTGACATGGGACTAAGACAAGGAGGTGGACTAAGTCCAACGTTATTCAATATACACATGGATACCATCATAAAAACATGCGAACAAAAAGTCAATAAAGTGTTTGTGGGGCATAAGAACTTACAGAGGATTGAAATAGCAAATGGAATCTTTGCAGACAATGTAGTAATAATGGCCGACAGTGAAAAACAACTACAAGAAAATTTGAATATATGGAAAAAAAACATAGAAGAGGAGGGCATGACAATAAACACAGAAAAAACTAAAATATTGGTGATCGGAAACCATAATGTTAAAACTAAAATTGAAATAAATAATACTAAAATAAAACAAGTTAAGGAATTTAAATATCTGGGAATACCATTGGAAGAAACAGGAAAACAAGAAGCAGAAATACATGAGAGAATTGACAAAACAATCAAGTTATACTATGCAATGAACCAAAAATTTATTAATAAAAAAGAAATTTCTTGGCAAACAAAAATAAAGATCTTTAACACAATATATCGGCCGGTTTTAACTTATGGATGTGAGTCTTGGACCCTTACAAACAAACAAAAAAGTAAAATACAAGCTGCCGAAATGAAATATTTGAGACGAGTGGTAGGCGTAACCCGGAAAGATAGAATTAGAAACATACAAATACGGGCAGAATTAGGGATACAATCAGTTCTGGAATTTATTGAAGAAAGACAACTGAGTTGGTGGGGACATATACAACGAATGGACAGTAACAGACAAGTGAAGAAAGTGTACGAAGCAAGAATACAAGTCAAAAGAAAAAGAGGAAGACCGAAGCAGACCTGGAATGACGCAATTGGAAGAATACTACGAGCTAGGGGAAAAACATGGCAAGAAGCAACGATCTTAGCAAAAGATAGGAAGAAATGGAAGCAATTTGTATTTGAAAAATAAATGTAAACCCGACACCATAATGGTATAAGGGAATATGATTATATATATATATATGAAGGACTATAAAATAATAGAAACTGGACTCATTGTTAGCAACCAACACAAATGGTTAGCATGTTCTCCAGATGGCATCCTAGTCAAAGAGCATTTAACTCGACTTTTGGAAATAAAGTGTCCGTATGAAGGTTTGTTGGGACATTAATGAGATGAGCATTTCTTTATTCTTCATTTTTAGGAAGAAATATTTCTGCATCGGCCTTAACCCAAATATTACTACCGTCCTTTTAAAAGAACACCCCCTTTTAACAGTTCTAATATGCAGATTTCTATATTACCGGCAGATCTGTCATTCATAACCGTCAGCTTACTCTTCGTGACAGTGTGTTTGCGGGTTGTAGTTTAATAAAATAGAGAATTGTGGTATTTATACTAAAAAGTATACTGCGATATTTCGTGATGGAAAACCTGAAAGAATGGAGGTAAGTAAAAAAATGTTTTTTTTAATATGATATTCGTTTCTTTTGTGCATTTGGCTTTAAAACACATGTAAAATAAATGTGTTATATCTGGTTTTTGTTTATATTCAAAAACCTACTGTTAAAACACTTGTAAAGTAGACTGTCCTTTTAACAGGACAGTAGTAAAATGTACTACTATAAGGTAAACCTCAATCTGGAATAAACAGATAGATAAAAATCATTTTCTTTTGTTCAAGGAGACCGTTAAAATTACATGAGCTTCTAGAGGAGCTCAGTGATGTTGACTCCATTCCAAAACCACCAGATGGCGTTATACTTTTTCCGCCCGAAAATGCGAATGACGAAGTAACCGACGAGGATTCTGGTGACGAAGACAACGTTACTATTTCAAATTTACCTGGTGGTCAATTACGTGCTACTACTGAGTTAGTATTCGATGATATTGAGAATCATGATTCAGAAGAAGACTTACCACTAGCAAATTTCGTAAATAATGCTCGTCCATCCACTAGCACTGAGCCTCCCAGATCGCGAAGGAGAGAATTTTTCTGGACAGAGGAAGATTTGGAAAATGACAATTCTTGCGTCTGGCATGACAGAGATTTGACAAACCTGGGTATACAGTTGTCTCCTTTGCAATACTTTGAATATTTTTTTGATGAAGAAGTAGTTGAAATGATTGTAAAATACAGCAATAACTATGCTATCCAGAAGAACAGTGCGGGAGACATAACTGCAGATGAGGTAAAATGTTTTTTTGGGGTAATGCTTCTCAGTGGATACGTTGATGTTCCTCGAAGATATATGTACTGGGAAAACCTCCAGGACACTCACAATGAATTAGTGAGTTCTGCAATTTCTAGAGATCGTTTTACATATATAATGACATATATGCACCTTTGTGACAACAATAACCTAGAGAGAAACGATAAGTTTGCCAAGGTGAGAACGTTATTCAACGCCTTGAATCGAAAATTTCTACAGCATGCCCCAATTGAGGAAAACCATTGTGTGGACGAGGCTATGGTACCTTACTATGGTCGCCACAGCACAAAACAGTTTATTCGCAATAAACCCATAAGATGGGGATATAAATTCTGGGTGGCTGCTACTCGTCTAGGATACGCCATATGGTTCCTTCCATATCAGGGTGCTTCAACGGGTATAACGGAAAAATATAAAGAAATGGGTTTAGGATCGAGCGTTATCCTGGAGTATGCTGACGTTCTTCAGTCTACTTGGCCAAGCCTTCCCTTTCACTTGTTTTTTGACAATTTTTTTACTTCAATTCCATTACTACGCGAACTAAAGGAAAGAAAGTTACAAGGAACAGGAACAGTGAGGGAAAACAGGACAAGCAAATGTCCTTTACCTAGCTCTAGTGAAATGAAAAAACAACAAAGAGGAACGTTTAGTTATAGGTACGAACGATATTGTGGCGTTGTTGTCTGTAAATGGCATGATAACAGTCCAGTCACAATTGCCTCAAACTCTTCCCCAGTACATCCTATTTCTCAGGTGAAGAGATACTCAAAAAAAGATAAAAAGCATGTCAATATCGATCAGCCAAACATTATCAAAATGTACAATAAGAATATGGGAGGTGTCGATAGATTAGACCAAAATATTAGTTTGTTGAGATGCTCCATTAGAGGAAAAAAATGGTATTTTCCTCTTATATGTCAATGCATAGACATGGCAGAACAAAATGCTTGGCAACTATTTCGCATTGCAGGAGGAAAATTGGACCACTTGACGTTCAGACGTACGATAGCCCGAAACTTGCTCGAAACATACAGAAAAGTAGGAAAGAGAGGCCCCTCAAAGCAATCCAAGCATTTGAATGAACATTCTAGATTTGATAGAATGGACCACATAATTGTGTACAAAGAGCATCAAACAAGATGTGCAGTTTGTCACAAAAAAGGTCAGTTTGTATGCGAAAAATGTGATGTGGTTCTTCACCCAAAATATTGTTTCAAGAAGTACCATACGATGTAATTTATTTATACTTTCTTTTTTGTGCATAAAAATTACTTCAATAAAAAATCGTAGATCTTGATGTGTTAGTAGTTGATTTTACTACCATCCTTTTAAAAGAACGCTTTTTTTCTTCTAACAGGAGCCATAAAAAATGAGGGAATGAGGATTGGGAAGGGGTTTATACCAGTTCTGGATCTAGATTTGAGGTGTTTCACGGTATTTACTTGCACTACTTTAATTTGGCATTTCCGTCGCTAAAGTTTACTGCAAATGACAAACCAAGAATTGAGTGGTACACAGCCGATCTTGCTCGTCAAGCTGAACAGCTTCGAGATTTATACAAACTATTCAAAAGTAGCGGTAGCCGAGCTCTCTTGAACGCATATAATTATCAAAAAGACCAATATAAAAAGCTCGCAAGTAAGACAAAAAGAGAATTTTATGAAAATAAAATACAAAATTCTAAAAACAAAAGCAAAACCACTTGGAATATCATTAATAAAATAACAAACCCTTCCGGCAATGATTCCGAATATATAGTATTGCAGGATGTGAGTGGAAATGGTGTTGATGATCCTCAGATAATCTGTGAAATGTTTGCTAAGGAATTTTATGATTTCACTAAGTCTCCTTCGGGTAGTATCAACAATGTTCCTTCTGTGCCCTTAGAAAATAGTAACTTATTTCTAATTCCTACAGACAAATACGAGGTCGAGTGTTTATTGTATGACATCGCTGGTAAGTATTCTGCTGGTATTGACCAGGTCCCTTGTTTTGTTCTAAAATTTATCGCTCCACATATTTCGGAACCAATAGCATGTGTAATTAATGATTGCTTTTCTAAAGGTATCTTCCCAGATGAACTAAAAATCAGTAAGGTAGTTCCTATTTTTAAGAAAAACAACAAGCGCGAAGCTCGTAATTACAGGCCTATAGCCATTCCAACTGCAATTACCAAAATTTTTGAAAAAGTTATAAATTCTCGACTTATCACGTGATTCACTACACAAAAAATATTTTCTGACACACATTTTGGATTTTTGCAAGGTAAATCTACGTCGGACGCAATGTATCATTGTTTGGCTCGCGTCTATAAAGAGATTGACGTCGGGAGTAGTGTGCTCGGTATGTTTTTTGATTTGTCTAGGGCTTTTGACACGCTTAATTATGATATTTTACTTAATAAGATGTGGGCATATGATGGAGTACGTGGCACCGCCTACGACTTACTTAAGTCTTACCTTTCAAATAGAAAATCTTTAGTTGCTGTTCGTGGTCAGGTGGGAAATGGTAAAGGTGAATACTATTCAACTACAGTAAATATATGTAGCGGCGTTCCTCAGGGATCGATCCTTGGACCAACACTTTTCCTCATTTATGTAAACGATTTGAGTCACTTCTTGCCTTTTTGTGAATTGTCGCAGTATGCGGATGACACAGCAACCAAAATTGTGGTTGCTATGCGAGATTGGTGTATTAGCAATGATCTTGAAATAAATGCTCATAAGACAGGATTAGTGCAGTTTCGAGCGGGTGCCCTTTCCAGCTGCAGTGCCTGCGTTCGATGTGAGGGAAGCTCCATTCCGGAATGTGGGCAAGTTAAATTCCTCGGACTTACTGTAGACTGCCAGCTAAAGTTTCAAGATCATTGTTCCATAATTGAAAAAAATTTATGCTCTGCCTATTATGGCATAAGGAATTTAAGAACTAGCGTCGGGTTAGATTCACTTAGGGTATTTTACTTTTCCTATGTAGAGTCGCGATTGCGTTATGCAATTGTATTTTGCGGATCGGCGAGCTGTTCAGGTAGGCTATTTTCATGTCAGAAAAAAATTATCAGATGTATGATGGGCGCATCTACTAGAGATTCTTGTAGACCATTATTTCGCAGGCTGGATATCATGCCTCTTTGGTCGCTCTACTTGTATGAGGTATTAATATTTTACAAACGACACCAAGATTATTTTGTAAGAAATAAGGATGTGTATAATAATATGACAACGCGCTCTTGTAACCATTTAAACGTCCCTCTACACAGAACAACGCTATATGAGCGCAGTCCGTATTATCGCTGCGTTGCGTATTATAATGCCTTGCCTTCACGGATTAAATCTGCTTCCCCATTTAATACATATAAAAAACTATTAAGATCGTTCATAGAGCAACATTGTGTCTACGACTCCGATGAGTATTTTGATTGTGAATCCTTGTAACTATCGTTATCTTATTATTATTATTATTATTTTTAACATTTATTCTATTGACTTTAATTGTGAAATCATTTATATATATTTTTATTTTTTTATATTTTACATATTTTATATTTTGCTCAGACAATGTGAATGTTGTACTTTCAACTAATGACAATAAAATATATTATTATTATTATTATTATTATTTAACTTCAGAACAAGTGGCTGCTATAGTTGCTTTAATCGAAGATGGACGATCTCAAGCATACGTTGCTAATTTGATGAACATCAATCAGTCAAGTGTTTCTAGAGCCGTAGCCAGATATAGGGAAACAGGCATTTACAGTAGAAGACCTGTACCAGGTCGTCCAAGATGTTCTACTCGCCAAGATGACCGCTATTTACTACTACAAGCATTACGTCGAAGACATGTAACTGCGAGACAATTGCAGAACGACTTGGCTAGAGTCAGAAATACTCGTGTGAGTACTCAAACTATTCGGAATAGGTTACGACAGAGTGGATTAAGAGCTAGAGTAGCTGTAACAGCCCCTCGTCTCACTAGGAACCACCGAGTGGCTCGCTTAAGGTTTGCCAGAGAACATGTAAATTGGAACATTAATGACTGGGCCAATATACTCTTCACAGATGAGTCAAGATTTTGTCTTTACACCTCAGATAGGCGTATCTCAGTGTACAGACGAGACGGTGAGCGCTATTCGCAGTGTAATATCAGACCTAGACCTAATTTCGCTGGTGGCTCTATTATGGTTTGGGGAGGCATCTGTTTAACAGGTCGTACAGAGTTAGTACCAGTAGACAGAGGTACACTGACTGCCCACAGGTATATAACGGACATTTTAGAAGAACATGTAGTACCATATGCGCCAATTATAGGAAACGAATTCATGTTAATGCACGATAATGCACGACCGCATGTTGCAATAATCGTCCAGGAATACCTTAACGATGTTGGTATTCCAGTTTTAGATTGGCCTGCGGTAAGTCCGGACATGAACCCTATCGAGCACGTGTGGGACCTCCTTCACAGACGGATACGAACCCAAAATGTTGCAGGTATATAACGGACATTTTAGAAGAACATGTAGTACCATATGCGCCAATTATAGGAAACGAATTCATGTTAATGCACGATAATGCACGACCGCATGTTGCAATAATCGTCCAGGAATACCTTAACGATGTTGGTATTCCAGTTTTAGATTGGCCTGCGGTAAGTCCGGACATGAACCCTATCGAGCACGTGTGGGACCTCCTTCACAGACGGATACGAACCCAAAATGTTGCCCCAGCGGACCTGCATGGACTAGCAAATGCTCTCCGTGACGAGTGGGAGAATTTGGATCAGGCTTATATACGGAGGTTAATCGAATCTCTGCCAAACCGTATGCGAGCGGTCATAAGAGCCAGAGGTGGCAATACTCAGTATTAAAAGCTACTGTTATGACATTTTTCTTTCCAAAATTATAATTTCTTGTTTTAATAAAAATCTCAAGTATGAGTTCTTGTTTTTATTTGGCCTGTATTTTATTTAAACAATCATAGAAATTATATCTAAGAGCGCATTAAAGTATATTTACAACTTTATGCTACAAACAACGATTATGCGATACTTTTATGATTCAAAACTAAATTATGCGATACTTTTTTGGCGGAGTGTATATATTTTTAATGTGAATATACGGCACTGTTACATTGAATTTAGCTCTGAGATGTTTTTACTATGAGAACCGGTCAAACAAATATCCCTTGTAGCAATACCGCTGCCACAAACGCATATGCTTTCTAACACTGGTTAATTGTTCGATATCGACAGCATATGACTCACAGCCGATACTGCCACCCGTCAGTCCGCACTCTCACTATTACGTTATATTTAAACAAAGTTATGTATATATAAAACGAGAATTGTAGAAAAAGTATTGTTATGATAATTGAAATCCCATATGTTTCTGGCTAGCAAAAAATTTAATGAAATTATACCCGTCCGCAATGGGGCAAAGATTGAGAAACACTGATTCTATGCAATGCTTTTGGGTCAGTTTTGGTGCACGTTGAATATTTATTAAAATAATTTGTGTTATTATATTTTCCATGTATTTCACCTAATTACCTTTGTAATGTTGGTTAACCCATTAATGGCCAAAGCATCATTAACGAAACATTATCATATATATTTTTTTTTCATAATTGTATCTGGCATTTTTTTCTATTTTCTAGTTATGTATATACTAGTAAGGCGTCAAATCAACAAATCTATCACAGAAATCACAAATTTAAAATAATTTGTTGTCGAAATTATTTTTTGAAGTATTATCTTTTCAGGCAGCGACGTAGTGTTTTACGGAAATAAATAAAAGATATCGTAATGTATCTGATAAATGGTTGGGCTGTGCTTGACATTGTTATAAAACTATACTGTGTGTGTGGTAATTGTGTGCCATTGTGCAGTGGTTGCGCCGGAGTGTCGCCTCTCTAATAGACTTCGTCACGCATAAACTCATAGACAGTGACAGGTTCTTCGGATTTTACATGTTTAGTTTTAAGAATATATTGTACGTAGCTTTAGTTATTTAGCCGACACAATTTAGAATGTAAAGACTTAAGTGAATTCGGCAATTATCATCTAAGTTATTACTTCACAGTTTAACGTTGAGCACGTCTTCCCTTTTTCCTAACGAGGGTTGAGACAATCTTCGCACGCCTCGCTGGCGCCAAGCCACTTAAGGGTGCATGTATCTTTTTCAAGGGATGTTTCCCACGGACCATGCTACTATTCCGAGGTATAAAACCCTATGATAGGACATTTCACGTCAGATTAAGAATAGAAACGAACTCGGAACGGTCGTACGGTCACATATTTCGATTAGACCTAGTATTACTTTAATTTTAAATTCTAAACGTTTGAATAAAGTGTTTGAGTAAGAAACGAGTGTATTCTTAATTTCGTAACAAGATTTTTGGTGTCAGAAGTGGGATGCTAAACGAAATTTCGAGCGTGTAAAACGTGTTAAATTTTGGTGTGTGTACGAACACTTTGTTAGCATCACGATATTCCGTCTAAGATCCAGGCGACTTCAACAAGGAGAAACCGGAGAGTCCAACAACGAGCCGATATCCAGCAAATGAAGACGCTGTTCGCTTACATCATCCTGTAAGTAGTTCAATTTTTCATATCGAACCCTATTTTTCTATTATATATTACGATGGCTAGTGGATCCCAAGATACTCCCACGGTCGAAGTCAAATCCTCATTAGACGAAACCGAACCACCAATCGAAATCCGCGAAGTAATACCAGTAGCTACACTGTTCAAGTTTATTCATGAATTTGATGGCAGTCGTGATGAATTAACGGCATTCATCACCGATTGCAACCACGCATTTTGATTAGCGGCGGAAAGTCAAAAACCCCTATTACTAAGTTTCATACAAACGCAGATAAGAGGAAAAGCTAAAACCGCGTGTACAAATCGCACCTTCTCAACATGGGAGGAATTAAAACAATTTCTAAAGACTATGTATCAGGATCGGAAACACTACGCGCAAATTATCAACGAGCTGACTAGCTTACAGCAAAGCGTGAAAGAATCAATGCAACAGTATTCAATTAGGATTGAAAGCACTTTGAAAAGAGCGATAAATGCAGTTCAACAAAATTGCACTGTTGTAGCCGACTTGAACCGTCAAATATCCATGCTCAATCAGATTGCTTTAAATCGTCTAGTTTATTATTGTGTACCAGAAATATCCAATCACCTTAGAACTCGCGATTTAAAAAGTCTAAACGAGGCAATCTCATACGCTCTAAATGAGGAGCAAGTTCAAAATATGTATCATAAGAACCCTTTCAGAAAGGAATTTGGTGCACAAAACAAATATTGCAAACATTGTAGAAAACCAGGCCATGATACCAGCAACTGTTTCAAAAAGAAAAGTCAAGTAAACCATGTAGACTCTTTAAATAATTCAAAACCCGACAATAATCCTAAAATCTGTAAGTATTGTAAAAACAAAGGGCATACGATTGACGAATGTAGGAAACGTCAGTACTACGCGCAACGTAATTCAAATCAATCAAAAAACGTAAACCAGGTCTCTGAAGTCACCGCCGACGCCTCAGCTCAGGAAAAAATGTTCCATGTGACCACGTTATAAACTTAAGTAATTATAATGCAACCTTGCTCGCCTGTAATCCGATGTCATACATTCAATTCGAATCTCACATTTCGAAAATCGGAGTACTGAAACTTCTAATCGACACAGGAGCAAGTATCTCGATAGTTAAAATGCAAAGCCTAAAGGGCAAGTACTCGCTAAACAAAAATGAACGAATAGGTATTAACGGCATCACAAAAGGCCTCTCAAACAAAACATTAGGTACCACATTTATCGACGTAAATGGTAAAGCACATAAATTTCAAGTGATTGACCAGCAAACGAACATACCTTGCGATGGTATTCTAGGGCATGATTTCTTAAAATCGTCCGACTCTATTGTCAATTTTAAACAGAGGACATTAACAAATTCGTATACGTCTATGCCTCTTTTTTACGTCAGTACTCCTGCGGATCAAAAACAAGTCCTAGCATCCCGTAGCGAGACATTAGTTGAACTGGATACTGCAAATCCAGAAATAAAAGAAGGTATCATTCCTGATATCAAAATATCAGATTTTGTTTTCTTATGCAAAGCTATAACGAGAGTAAATTCAGATTCAAAAGCTTATGCCACCATGCTAAATATATCTGAATCCAAACAGATGTTAGTTAAACCCGTCGTAAAATTAGAACCCTTATCTAATCAAGCTTTTATATTTTCCGGATTCCAAACCGGCGATCGAAATTCAAAATTAAAAGCCTCCATTCGGACGGACCATTTAAATTCGGAAGAAAAGTCTTCCTTGCTCGACATCTGTTCAGAGTACAATGACATATTTTTCCTTGAGGGCGATGAACTCACTTTTACGAGTGCAATACAGCACGAAATTCCTGTCAATTCAAACGCACCTATCTGTGCTAAAACGTACAGGTACCCTGAGGTACACAAAGCCGAGGTAAATAGACAGATCGACCAGATGCAACGTCAACGAATCATCAGACCGTCTGTCTCCCCTTGGTCATCACCCTTGTGGGTAGTACCTAAAAAGGTAGACGCATCGGGAAAAACGAAATGGCGTATCGTCATTGACTACAGAAGGCTTAATGACGTAACTGTAGGTGACGCGTACCCTTTACCCAATATTTCTGATATTTTAGATCAGTTAAGTCATTGCCAGTATTTTACAACACTCGACTTAGCATCGGGTTTTCACCAAATCAAAACGAAAGAAGAAGACTGTTCTAAAACAGCTTTTTCGACACCGTTAGGTCACTACGAATATACACGGATGCCCTTCGGTCTGAAAAACGCGCCGGCTACGGTTCAGCGACTAATGAATAATGTCTTAACTGGGTTGCAAGGCCTTCAATGTTTTGTATATCTGGATGACATTGTCATTTACGCGAATTCCTTGTCGGATCACGAACTCAGGCTTCGTGCCGTGTTCGACAGACTTCAAACAAACGACCTCAAACTCCAACCGGATAAATGCGAATTTATGCGGAAGGAAGTTACGTATTTAGGTCATGTAATTTCAGATCAAGGGGTAAGGCCAAACCCTGAAAAAATCTCAATCATTAAAGATTTCCCAGTACCGCAGACCCCTAAGGACATCAAATCGTTTCTAGGTTTAACCGGTTACTACCGTCGTTTTATTTCAAACTTTGCAAAAATTTCAAAACCTCTCACTAAGTTGTTAAAAAGGGATATACCATTCGTATGGACAACGGAACAACAAAACGCTTTTGATGCCCTTCGGAACAAGTTAATATCTGAACCGATTCTGCGATGCCGCAATTTTACTCAAGAATTCATATTAACTACAGACGCTTCAAACTTCGCAATAGGTGCTGTCTTGTCTCAAGGCAAAATAGGCCAAGACCTACCTATTGCATACGCGTCCAGAACCCTCAACAAATCCGAGTGTAATTACTCCACGATAGAAAGGGAATTACTCGCGATCGTCTGGGCAACGAAACATTTCCGACCCTACTTATACGGTAGACATTTTAAAATTGTCACAGACCATCGTCCCCTTACTTGGTTGTTCTCAGTCAAGGATCCCGGATCTAAATTAGTACGCTGGCGTCTAAAACTAGACGAATTTGATTACGAGATTATCTACAAATCTGGCAAAAGTAACTCTAATGCCGACTGTCTTTCTCGAATCCAACCGGTCCTTCATGCCGACATTTGCAAGGAAACGTTCGATGATTTCTATAAATTTCAGCAAATGTCAGGAGTCTGTGAGAACATCAATACTCATGAAATAAATGAGTGTATCAAACGTGCAAAAGGCCCTGTCACATATCTAATTTCGACGGATATGGATGAGAGCGAAAGCAGCTCCATCGATGACATAGACATTATCCGCCAAACAGAACACGAACTTTACTCGGTAACCAAGCTAGGTAATGCGGGAAATAACGAGTACGTCGCGTTCTCAAAGTTAAGGCATTACGACGCACTAAAATACAGCGACCTATTTTACGCTGTCCAAAATTTGAAATGGCAGTTACTAAAGGATAATGTTACAGAAATTTCAATCCAATATCCTAAGGATAAATATTCAAATTTAAAAATTGAAAAGGTAATTTCGATTATTAATTTCATATTCAGAAAAGAAACACTTAAGGTAAGTTTATATCGTAATAAATTAAAAACTCCTAACGAGGAGGAAATCAAAACTATATTGCGAGAATTTCATGATGCTCCTACCGGAGGACATCAGGGATTTTATAAAATGTACAACAGAATAAAAGCGGAATACAAATGGCCCAATATGTCTAAGACAATAAGACGCTACATAAAAATCTGCACAAAGTGTCAAGTAAATAAAAAATCAAGGAAAACCTTAAAGGTACCGATGGAAATTACAACAACTTCCACACAACCATTTGAGCGTGTCGCCATGGACATAGTAGGTCCACTACCGATTACGGAGAATGGGAATAAATATATCCTTACTATGCAGGATGACTTAACCAAATTTTCTATCGCACATCCTATAGAAAATCACGAAGCACAAACGGTAGCAGATAAATTAGTCGAAACGATAACACGCTTTGGTATACCGCGCACTATTCTCACCGATCAGGGTAGTGACTTTACGTCGAATCTGTTAAAAGAGGTAAGCAAATTGTTTCAAATCAAACATCTATTCTCGTCTGCCTACCACCCTCAAACAAACGGCGCACTTGAGAGATCACATTCCACCCTCAAGGACTATCTAAAACACTATATTAATGATAAGCAAAGCGATTGGGACGCGTATATTAAGTTCGCGATGTTTTCTTATAATACAGCCGTACATGCTTCAACAAAATTCACCCCTTATGAATTATTATTCGGACATAAACCCATTCTGCCCGTATCAATAAAGAACGAACCCCAATTCAAGTATACATATGATGACTACGTTGATAGGCTGCGGTATCGCCTATGTAAAAGTCACGAAATCGCACGCGATAATTTAATATGCGGTAAAGAACGTTCAAAACGTAATTACGACCTAGCGGCATCGCACAAAGCTTTTAAAGCAGGCGACGACGTCTTCCTAAGAGACGAATCAACTAAAGTAGGTAAAAGCAAGAAGTTGTCACCGGAATGGAAAGGCCCATATAAAATTATATCAGTAAAAGAACCTAATGCGGTGATCAAAATACGACGACGTAATGTAACGGTCCATTTCAATAGACTAAAAATCGCTCATGTTGTTTCAGATGCGGATGCCTCCACATCTCGCGAGGGCTGTCGATAACGCCCATAACAAACTCGAGCGGCATCTTCTATGAGCACATAGGGCATGCCAAATTCTATTCGGACACATGGCAGGTCTTGTCGTACATCAACATATCGTTCTATCACCAGAAAGCGCATTTAATAAGATCGATCCACGGAAAAACCGAAAACATGTGCGGAATTCCAGGCCTTAGAACAGAACTTCTTCCGTGTCAACAAGCTCTAAACTTTGTCAGTATTCAAATAAATTTAGTAAGCACAAAAGAGCAATCCCTTAAACATTTGATCAATCATACGCCTCGCACGAAACGCGGCATATTTAATGGACTAGGTACTGCATGGAAGTGGCTAACTGGTTCACTAGATGCAGATGATGCCGAATATTATGATCAAGTCATCGAACAAACCGCAAATGCGGACAAAGAAATTCAGCTGCTGATGAAAGATCAGATTCAAATTGTCAAATCAACGATTTCAAATTTTAATGCTTCCATCGCCTCTCTACGGCACAACGAAGAAGCGCTAAATAATAATATTATTAAATTTAACAAATTTACGAATAGTATTTATAATAGAACAGTAGCTTTAGAAAGACTAAATTTAGCTATAAGTCACATCAGTTTATTAACCTATCTAGTAAACGAGCTTAACGAACAGTACGATGTTCTTATCAATGCAGTTTTATTTGCACGATTGAGTATAATACATCCAGCAGTAATCACGCCAGTTCAGCTCATGAGTAGTTTACGCGATGATGTGAAATTGTTAACCGACGGAAAGTCTTTTCCTTTTCCTCTTACGGAACAAAATGCTGCGAAACTAGTAGAAATTAGTAAACTCTCAGTATATTATAACGATCTAAAAATAATTTTTGTAGTCCAAATTCCTTTAACGAATAATGCTTTATTTGATGTATATAACTTAATCTCCTTGCCTATTCCCCATAAGCTTGACAACACTTACGCATACATCCAACCTGAATCCCAATACCTCGCACTAGCCGAAAGTAGGGTTCAGTATGTTCAATTGAATAGTTTAACAGGATGTGTGAAGATTACCAACACCGAGTACCTTTGCGAAAATAAGGAAATCTACACGGCTACGGATCACCCCAAGTGTCAAGTCGCACTTATTTCCTCGTATCACTCCCAAATACCGGAATCTTGCAATACCCGAATACTAAAAGGCACTGTCAGGGTATGGCATGAATTAAGCTCTAACAATCAATGGATCTACGTTCTCCCGGAACCCACTTTGTTAAATATTCTCTGCCCCGAGATTCCACTACGTAACGAACTCGTTAGAGATATAGGAATCCTTCAGTTAGATAAAGGATGCAGAGCTTACTCAAAGAATTCCCAATTGATTGCAACCTCCAAAGTCACCACCGAGTATCATAATTTGATACCCACGGTCCCCATTATCGAAGACAATTGTTGCACCGAGCATCTTATAAACTCTTCTTTAGAATCTTATTATTTCCAACCAATACATTTTACTAATGTCCGTCTGGACGACTTGAGAGTCACGTCACATCAACTCGACAATTTAAATGCTCGTATCAACGAGAACTTAAACCAACCCCATTTGATAAAATATGCAAATTGGTTTTCAATAACTGTATCCGTGTTAGCCAGCATCGTAGGATTCGCGATCACCTACAAGATCCTCAAATACTGCGGGGTCATTCAACTCGCCAAGATGCTGTTTAAGTGCAAGTCAGACAATGACCGCCCCCTGGCGGTCATTGACATCCCTATGTCTGGTAAAGATTTACAACCAATGTCACAAACGAAACAGTTCGCCTACAGCTCCGTCTATGCGAATGAGCGCCCTACGAGCAGCGGAAGATAGCTCCTTCGGACTTCTGCCTATCCCTGCGCCACCGACCTACACCACTACAGGTATCTACCCTCCAGAGGAGACGCGCCGTCTAGCACCAACCAAAGCTTCTCGGATGTATGACGACCAGTGAAGCTGTCCCTCTTCGCCCAAGCTTCCCTCTACGTGGGGAGGTGTTATAAAACTATACTGTGTGTGTGGTAATTGTGTGCCATTGTGCAGTGGTTGCGCCGGAGTGTCGCCTCTCTAATAGACTTCGTCACGCATAAACTCATAGACAGTGACAGGTTCTTCGGATTTTACATGTTTAGTTTTAAGAATATATTGTACGTAGCTTTAGTTATTTAGTCGACACAATTTAGAATGTAAAGACTTAAGGCACCAAAACACGGTAAAAAAAATTTTTTCATAATTTTTTTTTTTTTCATTTTCTGAAAGATGCATTTGTTAGGAATGCTTTCCGCAAATTTTATGGAGAAATTCGTCACATTGCCGGAGATACAGCATTTTATGTGAAACCGTTGCAAGCGCGGCAGCCCTTTTTGCGGTCGCGCCGAGCGGCCCCTTTGTCGGCCTCGATGAATCCTAATTCTTGGAGTATATTTCTATCATTTTTTACTAATTGTGTTCAAGTATCATGTTCACTAGTAGTAGAGGGGTTGGAAATGATTGTTTCTACAAATAGAGCGAAATATCTTCAAGCGAAGAAGAGTCCGACGCGAATAAGTCAGTTGATTTCCGACAGTCGTACGATTCGTATATATTATATCATTCGGTTCATATCGTTTATTCTGTGTATCGTGATGGATAAGAAATCAAAGAGGCATGTCGTCGGAGAAGAAACAAGAAGGAGTGATAGGAAACGGAAGAAGTCTGGTCCACCTAATAGATATGAAGTGGAGAGAGAAGATCCGAGAGCTAGTACCTCCGCGAGAAAGTTGATCAGTGGCCAACTAGATTCTGTTACAGTGAATCCAAGTGTCGGGTACAGACTGCTAAATTTCATTGCTGTTTTTACAGCAATAAGTGAGCATGTAAAATGTAAATTATGTGGAAGTAATGTAGAATTTCGCGAATCTAGTCGAAGAGGACTTGGATTTAAAATTGTGATAAACTGCAAGTACTGTACGCCGAAAGAAATCACGTCATGCCCTTTAATCCGGAATGCATACGAAGTAAATCGTCGATTTATTTTTGCGATGCGATTGCTCGGAGTATCATTGGCTGGATCAGAAAAATTTTGTGCCTTCATGGACCTGCCGCGTCCTATCTTTCAATCTTTCTACGATACCATTGTGGGACAGATTCGCGATGCCACAGAATCTATAAAGACAATATCTTTGAACCTTGCTGGTGAAAAAGAAAAAAAATTAACCGCCGAAAAGTGTGGAAAAGTAAATGGATTGACAGTTTCTGGAGATGGCACTTGGCGCAAACGCGGTTTTAGTTCATTACATGGTGTCGCGACACTTGTCGGTTATTATTCTAAAAAAGTTATCGATATTTGCGTGAAATCTGCATACTGCAAGGCATGTGCTTTGTGGGAAGACAAAACTGATTCAGAGGAATATCGAGATTGGCTAGAAAACCACGCTGAACCCTGTGACGCAAATCACGTCGGTTGTGCAGGCAAAATGGAAACTGATGCTATGCCTGAAATGTTTCGAAGAGCGGAGGAATTACACGGAACGAAGTATATAAATTATATCGGAGACGGCGATTCAAAAACCACAGACGAAAGTCCCCAGCATCAGTATTGCCCAGAAGGAGAACGCTCGTGGTGTTCGTGGCAGCAGGCAAATGCCAAAGACACTTTGAACAATTACACGCATAAACCTGTATTGCCTGCAGATGTCATTGAGGCAATAAAACCGATATATGTGGATCTCAGTAAGGACGAGCTTCTTCAACGATGTTTAGGCGCTTTCCACCAGAATAACAACGAGTGTTTGAACTCTATTATATGGAAATTTGCGCCAAAGACATCGTGGAGCGGCAGACCCATAGTTGAAACTGCCGCTAATATTGCTTCAATAATTTTCAACAATGGTCACATTGGCCTCATGAATGTATTGGAGATATTAGACATCAACATTGGTGAAGCACTGTACCAATATTGTCAAAACATCGACGAGAAGCGAATTCGCGAGGCCGAGCGCGAAGCCGAAAAAAGGACGCATGAGGGTCGTCTGCGTGCAAAACACGGGGAAAATGAAGATTCTCTGGATGCTGAAGAGCTGTTGTATGGTCCAGGAATCGCTGAATAACAGTAAGAAACAAAAAAAAAAGAGACAAATAAAAAATTCAGTTTGTAGGTTGAATTATCCTTCGGCAAAACTTTGAACGCGTATTTCTCGAAACTACGTTTTTCAACCTGGTTGACAACATATTAGAATAACTATACATCCGATTTGCATGCACTAAGTCTTGAACTGTTCGAAAATGTACTCTCTATAGCACCACGTAGGGATTTTTTTTCATTATAGGCCTCCTTCTATTTTTTTTTCATATCAGCGCTGGAAATTTTCCATAAAAATCGGAAATAAAAATCGCTGGTCCGCCATTTCTTTTTTTTTTCGAGATATCGAAATTCCCCTACGTGATGCTATAGACATATATGTCTAGTTTCTAAATATATTTTCGTTTTATTTTTTTGATGAACCGTATGGCTCAATCGCTGTCAACCGCCGCGCAGCAATTTCGTTGAACTCTTCTTTTAGAAGCTGCGTACACCGCAAACTATACTTTAGATTCAAGTATAAAAATTCGTATACAATCTTCGATATGCATATATTAATTATGTGCAATGATGGGAAAAATTCCATCCGTCGTTAGCTTGAAAATAATTATTAAAGATACACCCTCGAACCGCGCACGCACCGTGTTTTGGTGCCTTAAGTGAATTCGGCAATTATCATCTAAGTTATTACTTCACAGATTAACGTTGAGCACGTCTTCCCTTTTTCCTAACGAGGGTTGAGACAATCTTCGCACGCCTCGCTGGCGCCAAGCCACTTAAGGGTGCATGTATCTTTTTCAAGGGATGTTTCCCACGGACCATGCTACTATTCCGAGGTATAAAACCCTATGATAGGACATTTCACGTCAGATTAAGAATAGAAACGAACTCGGAACGGTCGTACGGTCACATATTTCGATTAGACCTAGTATTACTTTAATTTTAAATTTTAAACGTTTGAATAAAGTGTTTGAGTAAGAAACGAGTGTATTCTTAATTTCGTAACAACATATTTATTACTAAATAGGGAGGTGTTTAGACTGAAAAAAAGTTGTTTATTTTTCTTTGGATTACAGTTACAACCGTCCGACTTTAAAGTTTCGTTATCGATACTTTGGCGTAATGTATAAACTAAAGCCGTTTTGGAACAAAAGTTGTTTTAGATTTACTAACTGTAGTTTTGAATCCATCGCAGTGCAGAGTGTTCTTTGACAACTTTTTTTCTAGTTATAATCTGTTTTGCTTGCTGAAAGAAAGAGGATTTTATTTTACTGGAACAATAAGAGAAAATCGTTTAGCAAAGTGCCCGTTAGAAAGCAGCAAATCAGTACAAAAAAAGGATAGAGGATATTTCGACAGTATATACGATAAAAACGCTGAAGTAACTATTGCTAGATGGAATGACAACTCAGTTGTTACTGTTGCAACTAATAATGGTTACATACATCCACCTGTACATGTAAAACGGTATAATAGGAAACTACGTAAAGAATACTCATTACCTCAGCCAATTGTTATAATTGATTATAACCAGCATATGGGTGGTGTTGATTTACTGGACAATGGTATTGCGAACTATAGAATAAAAGTAAGAGGTAAGAAATGGTGGTGGTCATTATTTACTAATTTAGTAGATTCCACAATAGTCAATGCGTGGAAAATTTACAATATCGCTAATTCCTCCCAAATGTCTCAGATAGAATTTCGATCCTACTTGGTCTTGGCATTGCTTCAAATTAGCGGTATAAAGGAAAGCGAAAGTGAACACAAACAGGAAGACGAAAGAAAACTATTGTTAGGGCGTCCATCTAAAGGTAGTTTACCTAGTGAAGTGCGTTGCGACAAAGTTAGTCATAATATAATTCGCCACACGGATGGTAAAAGACGCCGCTGTAGATTATGTAAAACAAATAGTGTTTATATGTGCGATAAGTGCAATGTTCACCTACATTCGTCTTGTTTTACGAAATTTCATAAAATATAATGTATACAACATATGGAAAAAAAATTAACATATTATGCCAAAGTTTCGTTTTCGAAACATTATTTTTTAGTATTTTGGAAAAATTATATTCACTTATTTTACAGAAAAGATTACTTAGATGTAGGTTATTAGTAAATATACATACAAATTTTATGTCATTTATAATTATTTTTACTCTTGGCCATTAATGGGTTAAAGCACAATGTACCTACACCTTCCCCAATTCTTATATTCGTCTCCTAATGACGGAGACAGTTTTAATTTTTATAAAATTTGTTATATGATATAATCAAATTAAACAAATAAATTTCAATCGCGATTTCCAGACTTGCCCAAAATATTCTTTGCTATTAAAATTCAATTTAATAATTAATTCAATACGTATTTTCAATAAATTTTCAATTTTATAGTTGCACGCAAGAAAATGTGGCGCCTGAGGAATTACCTCCGTTGGAGATTGAGGTAGAAGAAAATTCAGAAAAAGACATTGAAAATAAAATTTTTGGACGAAGAATTGTTGACATTGACTACGTATTGCAGTCGCTCAAGAAGATCAAGCATAAGGGGTTAGAATGTAGCTTTTACGACATCCAGATAGTCAAGGAGGAGGCAATTGGATTCAAAAGCAAATTTTTTACAATTTGTAATGTGTGTGGCTTGAAAGATTCATTCGAATCTGAAAGGGATGGTGCAGAAATCAATAAAGCAGCTGTAACGGGTATAATGGCCATTGGCGGAGGGTATACTCAATTAACAGAATTCTGTTCTGCATTAAATGTACCGCAGATTTCGCAGAAAACGTATACGAATAATGCGCGAAGTCTATATAATTCCATAGACTCATGCTTTCAAGATGAGATGACTGCAGCCGGCAAAGAAGAGGCTGCTTTAGCTATTGAAGCTGGTGACGTTATTGACGGAATTCCTGTGATAACTGGTCAGGCACATCAACATCTATGGAAGCAGACATCATAATTGAAGGTTTCAAATCTTCCTTGAAAACGCACGGTTTGAAATATGGAAAAATAATTGGGGATGGCGATAGCAGTGTTTATAAAAAAATATCTGAGTGCAAGCCCTACGGTCCAAATTTCTTTATAGAAAAAATTTAATGTCGGAATCACATTTTGCGTAATTTTTGCAACAAACTCAGGGATTTGTGCAAAATTCCTCGCCAAGATAGAAATATAAAACACTTCTTGAGTAAAAATGTCATGAAGTTTAGAACTGCAATTGTTGGCACAATAAAGTACAGAAAAGCGGAAAATTGTCTGTTGCATACGAAAATAGCAAAACTAAAAGCAGATATATTGAATGGGCCCAAACATATATTTGGCTGTCACGATAACTGTGATTCTTATTTCTGTAAAGGCTCAAAAGATGGAGAAACCAATTTATATGAACATTTTTCAACACAAAAGCTATTATTTAATAGTTTCAATAATGCCCTAAATAGAGTTGCACAATATTCCGCCAGTTTATTATATGATGTTGATAGTAACGCTGCAGAAACATACAACTCCATTGTCAACAAATTTGTTGGAGGAAAAAGAATAAATTTTTCTCTGGCTGGATAGTATAAGTTTAGGTGTTATTCCGTAGCTATATCATATAATAATAATGTTGATTTTGTGAACACGTTAACGAAACATATGAACGCAGGGTCATCGGGAATATATACTGAAAAGTACGCTACTTCCCAAACATAAAAAAACAAGAAACGTAAGCTATTACCATCACCACGGAAAGTTACTCAAAACAGAAGTGCCGATTTGGACTATGGATTATTAGATATCGTAGTGGAGGATGAAAATGAGGAAACCCTACGAATTTTAAAAAGAAATTTTATTGAAAATACCATAATGACAGCCGACCCGTTGTCCGTTGAGGAACAAACTAGAGGACAAAGCTATAATCAAATGTGGTTACAAGAAAGAAGGTACCGATTAACTGCTAGCAACTTTGGTAAAATATGCCATATGCGCAGCACCACCAATACCGCAAATACGGTAAAAAATATTTTATATGGAGCAGACATTACACATAAGTAAAATCACTTCAACATGGAATAAACTGTGAAGCTAAAGCTAAAAACGCGTTTGAGGTGACATTCAAGAAAATTGTCAAAGAATGTGGGTTGTTCATTCACAACACACTAAAGTATTTAGTGGGCTCACCGGATGGGCTGATTGGCGAAGACGCAGTGCTAGAAATAAAGTGTCCTTGGAGTGCGAAAGACATGACTGTAGTCGAAGCTATACAAAATAAGAAAATTAATTATTGTACAGTGGATGCCGAAGGAAATATAAAATTAAAATCAAACCACAGCTACATGTACCAAATTCAAGGACAGCCAGAAATAACAAATCGAGATATTTGTTACTTCGTTATCTACACGGAAAAATCCATTCATTGTGAGGTCATAAAACGAAGCAAAAGCTTTTGGAATGAAATGGAAATGAAATTAACGTCATTCTATTTTTCGGCGCTACTGCCAGAAATAGTGGATTCCAGAAGAAGTAGAAATATGGATATTCGAGAACTTAGGCCTCTTTCAGACGACACGGATTTTAGCCGGACCGGTTTTCTTGGTTTTGCCGTATTGTCCAGTAGTACATTAATCCTAATAGACTCTTTCAGACGATACGACACGGAAAGAAATCGCAGACGGCGTCCGTATGCCGGCCGGATGGTCGACTGGGATTTCACGGCACCGTGCCGTGTAGAAAGAGACAGAAGGTCCAGTGAACCGTTGTGACAAACGTATCTTTTCAGACGATTAGATCACTTTTGTACGGTGGCGTGTTAAGCTCTATTTACACACAACAGTGACGTGACCGTACCGTACTGCCGGTGACCGTCATAAATAATATCGTTCTGTGTGATTGAAACCAGACATCCACACATATCCGACACAGTGCCGATTTTTTGCTCGCAGTGTCCGTAACGACACCGTACCGTGAAATTTGAAATCGGTGGCAACGATATTTTAACTTTTCACTGCCGTTGGTTTAGTAGTAAGATAATCGCCAGAAGAAGCGAAACGCGTTGCGATAAATACATTTGTGAAAATTAAAAGTTGCCTTTTATCATTTAGTCATGATGAATGACGAAAATTTAATAGAGTTAGTTAGGAATTATAAAGTTTTATATGATTTATCTCATTCTAAATATATGGATGTAAATTATAAGCAGGAAATTTGGAAGAAAATAGCTAAAGAGATCAAATCAGATGGTAAGTGATCTTTTATTTATATATAGGAATTCATCTACTTAAAACAAAATTGTACCCCAAATCTATTTTAAAGTAAATATTTATACCTATTCATTTGATAAAATCGTACTAAAGTTTAAGAAAAAAAATCGTAATTATAATTATATACATATACAACAAACACAACTAAGATATTCTGCCTTGCTGCCATGGTACAGATCCAACCTCAGAACCAAAATAATCTCTGAAAAGGTCTCTCACACGAAACGCGTCATTTGTAGCATTTCCACCTTGCGGAGGTAGATTTTCACAGCTGTTCATCATTCCAGATTCACTCATAATCGTACTGTCATTTGTTGTTTGGTATGGATATTTGTTTCCGTCAAACTTTTTTATAAAATTATGTAAAATACAGGTTGTAAGTATTATATTATCTACGTTTTCGGGTTTCGCCTGAATTCGTCTGTTATATATACGAAATTTTTGTGACAAAATGCCAAATGCGTTCTCAACTATTCTTCTGCCACGACATAGGCGATAATTGAAAATACGTCTACCATTATCCAAATCCTGTCCAGGATATGGCCTCATCAAATAAGTTTTTAAAGGGAACGCTTCATCACCTAGAATCACATATGGCGCTTCAGTTGTTGTGCCTGGTAAAGCTGTGTTGCCAGGAACAGATAGAGTGCCTTGTTGAAGTTTTTGACCTAAATGAGAGTTCGCAAAAATTCCACCATCGCTGTTTTTTCCGTAAGCTCCAACATCAACAGCAATGAAATTGTAATGCGCGTCAACCAACGCCAACAAAACAATTGAAAATGTCTTCTTATAATTGAAGTACAGCGACCCACTGTTTGCGGGAGCTTGTATGACAATATGCTTTCCATCTAAAGCTCCTAAACAGTTTGGAAAATTCCATAGCGCATTAAAATCAGTTGCAATCAATTTCCACATTTCTTCTGTTGGGTTTGGCATCACCTCATTCATGAGTTGGTCTATTATTATTTTGCAAGTTTCTGTGACGATTTTATGCACCGTTGAATGTCCTAAACGGTAACTGAAAGATATTGTTTTAAGAGAATCCCCTGTTGCAAGGTACCTGCAACAAAAATTCGTTTTTCAATCAGAGAACTACGTACTCTTTTCTTAACATTTTTTCGTTTACTTTTTCAGTGTCATCATGTAAAACTAGATGGGCAAACATAAGAGACAATTACCGAAAATCAACAAAAAAATTTAAAACGACGAGTGGACAAGGTGCAAAGTCAGTAAAACTATATAAATATTCCGACCAATTGAGTTTTCTGAATAAATATTTTCAAGAGAGGGAAACTAAGGGAAACATAGAGAGTCCAACAAACACATTGGCAATAAATGAAGAAAATAGCGTAGAACCACACAGAAGTGACGCGGAGGATGAGCTTAGTAATGCCGACGATATCACATTATTGGACATGGATGTGCAAAGTCAGGCATTGCCATCACAATGTGATACAGATGTTCCTTCAGTTTCGAAGGAACCGGCGCCGATCACAAGGAAGCGATCAATTAAAGGTCAGACTCCTACAAAAACAGCGTCCGCTACATTGATGGAGTACCTTATTAAGCAACGAAAAGAAAGTAGCACCATCACAAATACACCACCACATCCTGTCGATGCATTTTTAGCTGGCGTTGCCCCGTCTTTGAAAACACTGACTCCCTATTATTTACATATGGCTAAATCTGAAATATTTGCGAGCGTACAGAAGTACGAATTGAAAATGTTGACACAACAACACCAATATGGAAGACCTTATCATACCACATCTCCACAGGATATTAGTCATGGACGTTCATCCACATCCACAACTTCTACCGCATTGCTATCGCCAGCTTCGCAAATTCTAGAAGATACTACAATGTTTGACAACCAAGGATACCTACCCCTGCAAAATTTTTCTCAACATTTTGGAGCAAACTAACCGTTTTTTTTTTTTTAATAAAATAATAAAGCATTTTAAATACATCATATACTTGT